>OZ020618.1:37268844-38709281 GCA_963971575.1 Liopterus haemorrhoidalis | reverse complement strand
TGTTCTGTAATTTTTTAGATCTATTTGTGGGTCTCGATTAACTTTTATATTTATATAGTTACACAGTTAAAAATATCTTATTAGATAGATAAAAATTGGATGCAAATTTTGATATATAGATTGTTATTAATTTTATTTCGGATTATTAGGGTTGTACGCCGCCTTAAACTTGTAGTCCTGATAGTTGGTGTTTTGGGTGGTATGAAAGCCTCCTATCAAATGGAAATCGAGTCCATTCCCGCCTACAGATCTTCTGCCACCTCTTTGATCTGCAGGATGCAGAAAGCAGTGTTGCTTGGATCATTCCGCATTGTGCGGGCACTGGATCTGGCGTAAATTCCGCGTCTGCATATCGCTAGGGTTTGAGATGCAGTCGTGTGTATTTAGCTCAACTAGTCTCTAGTATGACGCGGATCAAAAGGTTGCTGAAGTTTGCGATTAGTGGATGCTTGGCAAGACCTGACAAACCCTAAATAATAACAACTGGTATATTGAGGCGTTTGAACACCCCATTAAATTTTAGGAAGTATTTAAAAAAAAAAAAATGAAGATTTTTGATCTCGCAAGCAATGTTCCCTCTAAAGCGGAATAGGCACTGGGCGCTAAAAAATTCGACTGAGCATCTATAAAATTCTTGTGGGCCGAATTTTAGAGGAGGAAATATTTTTGAAATTTATACAATTTAGTTTTTAATTAACAAATATATATACATTACAAATTGTAATGTTGTAATTAACAATAGGCATTTAAGCTCAAAAACTTTTTTGTTTCAACAAAGCAACAAAGACATTGCGCGCGCAAAAAAAACTAAAGTACTTATGTAAAAAAATCTTATACATTTGTCAGTTAAGGTCCACGATTTTTTCAAGTAACCACAATTATTAGGATTTCACAAAAAAGTAAAAAAAAAATGACGGGAGCTCAAAAATAACAATAAAAAATTCCAATAGAGGAATAGACTGTAATAGAAGGATTTTATAACTTGGAAATCACCAATAAATGTATTAGTTTCGTAAATATATTAAAGTCTGTTTCTTTGGTTTCGGCGGAACTAGATTTTCAATTTTAGTTACTTCTACAGATTAAGTGACGCTTTTGATAATTTTGTTAAGTAAAAGCCTACTTCAAACCATAAAAGAAGAGCCCATGACAACTTACAAAAATAAAAATTCCAGTTAGTTCCGCCTAAACGTTTCGAATAGTCTATATGTGTCTAATAACTGTTAGGGAGTTTATTAGGAACTGGAACTCTCGGCCCTTAGAGTTATAAATTTTAATTCACAATAAGACTTATGACTGTGTTTATAGATACTTTTTCTATTCAAAAAAATTAATACTGGTTTTTATTACCAGATTATTAAATTATATTT
Organism: Liopterus haemorrhoidalis; assembly: GCA_963971575.1. Taxonomy (NCBI): domain Eukaryota; kingdom Metazoa; phylum Arthropoda; class Insecta; order Coleoptera; family Dytiscidae; genus Liopterus; species Liopterus haemorrhoidalis. The sequence continues at coordinate 38,707,911 of OZ020618.1, read as the reverse complement.
AAAGTTCCTGGATTAAAACTAATAATAATAACCATGAATTCAGCTTACTATGATCCTCTTACAATCGAAATGTTCTTGCAAAATGGTATGGTAAAAAAAGGCCTAAACATTTAAAGCCTTGTATCGTAAAGCGAGTCAACAACCCAATAAAGAATTCTATTTGTCCCGTACAACATTTGTATCAGACCGATTCCGCAAAACAAAGATAATAGCTCAAAGTAAAGCCAGTTTGCTCGTTATAAAAGATTTGTATATCTTTGAGTGCCGAAAAACCGTGAATATATGATCACAGAGTCCAAAAATAAAACCTTTTTTCAGGTTAAATTGGCACAAGTTGATCGTTCCCAGTTACCAATCGCCTAAAATACACTATAAATTTATTTAATTGATCTCTATAACTTTTGAAAACGTTTCGATATCGGTAATCGGTAACTGGTTGGTGTTTATGTTATAGAAGCTACCAATTTACGCATGGCAATGTGGATATATCGATGGGCGCCTCAGACAATTCATTGATTATTCTACGATATGGCTGACCTCGTGTAGTCTCGTTATTTTAAATAAATTGGATGGAAATGGCGGTGACAAAAAACCTGTTAATAAATCATTGTTTAAATTTCTATCAGACGATCACTGATTTTATACTGATACGAATTAAAAAATTTAAAACGGAAAATAGGTCGTACTGATAATAACCATGGCACCACTATCTACTAAAATTTAACCATAAACAAAGGCTGTAGACCACAACTTGATGGCCTGTAATATGGAGGTTTATAGGGTCTACGATTTCGCATTTTCAAAATAAAATTAATAATTTTTCCAGCAAAAACTTATAATTTTATTTTAAGATATCTAAGTGTAATGTTGAAAAATTACTCTACAATTTTAAAGAGCGGAAAGTTATATGTATATTTTTGACTGAAATGTTGTTTTGGATAAGAACGATTTCATCTTTGAGAACCTACCAAAAAACAAAAAGTCTAATGCCGATATCCGTAAATATTGTGTAACAAAAAATTCTGTTTGTACTACCCAGTGCCGCAACAAGGGTGGTGCGACAGGTGCCGCCGCACCAGGCGCCGGATTCATAGGGGCGCCGAATGGCCAATTTTTTTATTTTTTTTTATTATTATCTTTTATATTAATAAACTATAATCAACACAAATTTGATTTCATAATCGAAAGTTTCAAATGGCAGGCAAGATCATTAATTGATGACTGTACAACTGCCACTGCTATGCAATTATTAGAAGTGATCCACACTTACGATTTAAAAGATGTGTACCCTAATATTGGCATTGCACTGCGCATATTTTTAACGCTCCCTGTAACTGTTGCTTCGAATTAACGCAGTTTTAGTAAATTAAAGTTAATAAAAAATTATTTGCGTTTTACAATGGGCCAAGAGCTTGTAAAATTTAGCTCTAATAGAAAATACTAGAAAATAAAGCGCAGTCATTAAATTATGAAGACTTAATTAACGAATTTTCGCAGTTAAAAGCCAGAAAAGTTCATAATTTTTAATTATCCATTCCGTTAAAGTGATTATATAATATACTATTAAAATACCTAAATATTTATTATTTTTTGTTCAAATGTCCCTTTTTTTGTTATTAAATATATATTTTTTTATTTATTTTGTTATTCAATTATGTAATATAATATTTCTTTAGCCCTTTTGTGTTTCATTTTAGGTGTTTTTCATTTTGTGTTTTATTGACCTAGAGTTTATATTTTGTCCCTTTTTATATTAGTTGATTATCATGATTTTTGAGTTTATTAAAAGATTTGTAACATAATTTGTTAATATAATCGTTAATATTGCAAGTTAAACCAAACCAAAGAAAAAGGTTAAAACTAAACTAAAAAATAATACCAACGAATGTTTTTTTAAATTTTTTTTTATACATTTATTGTTAAAAAATAACTTTATAATATATATTTTTGGATGTTCCTTTACTGGTAATAAGATAGTTCCTTTATTAGAAGTAAGTGTTCCTTTTCTGGCGATTTTGTGATTTTTATGAATAAAGTTATGTTTTTTATTTTTCTAAGTTATTCTTTTATTTTCACTTGCATCAAAATAAAACAATAAGATTTTAAGGATTCTCTATAAAATATAAAAAGTAAATATCTTAAATAACATTTTGGTGAAGACAACAACGCAAGTAAATGTTTTAAACGTTCCCTTACTGATGCAATCACCCTACCATAAAAATTTTAAAAATTTCGTATGTAATTAGTAAGGTTGGGGGGGGGGCAAATAATTTTACGAACCAGGCGCCAATTTATGTTGTTGCGGCACTGGTAATACCTGCTTCTAGGGGGAAGAAACAAAGTATGAGATGCGCGAGAATTAAATCAACTTCCAAGTGTTTATCATAACAACAAAAACTGTCATATTGTGCAAAACACAATCTGATCAAATATTTCGGTTGTATTATTCTGGTTCACATAAATGTGCATTTCCTAGATTTTTGTTGTTGTTAGATTTATGGATTAATCCGTTTCAATTACAGGGTGTGAGACAAAAAAATATAAGCACATTTTTGATAAAAATCGTATCAAAAATTAATTTTGGTTGCTTAATCTAAGTTTTAACAGATTACTTTTGACATCACGCGAAGAATTTAAAAATATATATATATTTTTTTCAACAATATAAAAAAATCAATACTTATCGAAAAATAAAACTCATCAATAATTCCAGTTGAACAATTCCGTTTCACATCAATGTGTATTATTTAGAATTTTTTAAGATTCTTAGACCAACAACTATGGAAAATATGGTGTGGGACAATAGTATATTGTGCAAATAGCGCGGAATGCCATATATTTCGCACGTGAATTCATTTTGCGCGTGTAGCACATTATTCTTTTCCTCCGATTACCATTATTCAATAAACAAAAAATTTTAATCAAGAAATAGTTGGGGAATGAAACTTCTCGTACCGCTGTACATGCGCATTGCTAGGAATTTATTCATTATCGCACACTGCACATGCGCATTGGTGCGAATTCTTTTATTCCCGCACCGTATACGCGCGCTAGATTGTAGCATGCGGAAATGAGTTAATTTTCTATAAACTAACAATATAGAAATAAGGTAATTCTATAGTGGTTGTAGGAAAAAGCTTTTTTGACACATTTTTGACTAAAATAGCATGAAAATAATTTTTTAAATAAAATTTTCCTCGTTAATCCAGGTACCAAAAGGCGAACGGAGTAGCCGAGCTCGTTATATCACGCAGTTTGGACTGGTTACAACAGTCTGAATTGTGAGGTAGCTGGTTCGAGTCCCGTTGGTGATATCCCATTGGTGATATTATTCGGACGAGAATAATAGGTTAACATTAATCCCATTTTCACAATCATTCACCCCTCATCCATGTTTAGGAGCTCGCCCCTTGGCATCGGCGATTAGCCTCGCTGCAGATATACGCCGATTAGCCTCGCTGCAGATATACGCCGATGTAAAATAAATAAAATTAAAAAAGGTACCAAGAGTTCCCAGTCGATACACCACACAAAATTTGTTCCTATTTTTTTCCATTTTTTTCCATTACGCCTCATTATTTTTCCTATATGTGTGTCAAGGATTGGTACATGCATGCCAAATTTGAACTCTCTCAGTTCAACCGTTTAGACAACATTTCTAATGAACAGACACAAGAGTGATGATAGAAGTATTCTTGGTATTCATACCTACGAAATCCTAAAATGGCTTTATATTTCGGTTACGTAAGGCTCATTGAATGATGAGAACTGAAACAAAATTTCAAAATTCCAAAAACTTCACAAAAACAAATATGTTGATTGAAAATAATTAGGATTTGTACACTAAAATTTATCCTTTCCTTGTCAATTAAACACTGACATAGAAGCTCTTATATATTTACCTACATTTTTGTAATCGAATTCCTTAGACGATTCTTAGTTGTTAACGACTATTCTTAGAAATATTTGTGACAATTCTTTTGATTTTTTTGTGGTATATATTACTGTATAGTCCAATTAGATAAATATTGGTATTCTAATGAGGTTTTTAAAGGAAGAGACTTCGTTCCCATGGATACAGTAAAAATTGCCAATTATTTAAACTGATCTTTGAAGTGACACCATGTAAGTTATCAAGAAACCGGTTTATTTATTTTCAAAAACTTAAAAACATGTAAAATTATTTTTTTAATAATAAATTATTGATAAAGAATTGTAACTTGTTTTTTCATAATATCGATAAAATGCAATTAGACACAGGAACTTGTTTCACGAGTGGAGAACCAGTGGAAGTATAAAAACTTGTACCTAGTGAGTCTTGATTGTTTTGTAACTGAAATTCTGTTTTTCTGAAGTATAATAATTCAGTTTTGTCAGGTAATAGTTTTAAATTTATCTTCAGTTACTTATAAAGTTTGTTCTTCAAATATTAATTTGGTGAATATGAGATGTTGGATTTTACAAAGGGAAATTAAAATGGAGAGATTATACAAAATATATTTTTAGTAATAAAACTAGTCTCCCTTTTTTATCAAAACACTTCTGTTAATGATTTGAGCGTCCATTTTTGAAAAAATGTGAATTTTTAGAATCAATGACATTTTAATAGCTCTTTTGATCTCTTCTTCGCTGTGAAAAATATGTACTTTTAAGAAACGGTCTAGGTGTTTGAAGAATTGATAGTCTGTTGAATATGTCAAGTGAATACGATGGATGCTGTAAAATTTAACTTTAGTTCATTAAGGCCCGGTCTTTCCACCTTCAGATAAAGTTCCAGGTAACTATCTGACAGATAAGGTTATTTGTAACTACATCTGCTGAATAAATGTCAATACCAGTCAGTGAATCCAATACGTCAGTCTCATTATCCGTTAGATAACCATCCGATAGATACATTTGTATAGAAAGAAGGGATGACATTTACTCAGCAGATGAAGTTACAAATAACCTTATCTGTCAGATAGTTACCTGGGACTTTATCTGAAGGTGGAAAAACCGGGCCTTAGTAACATGATTGTAAATTCCGATGTATGGCGTCTTGCATTGTCGTGTAAAACAATAGTTCATTAGCTATTGACAGCCGGACACTATCTTCAATTTATCATGAATATTTTATATACAGGCTGTATAAGACCACCCGCCCAACCATTTTTTTTTTTTTTTCGAAAAGGCAATGCGTAACCTATTTGAAAAAACTCTACTCTACTCAAAGAATTAAATGTCAGTGTTAGAGATTTTTAATGATCTTGTATTTGGCCTAATATGATGTTGACTGTTTGGAGATGTATCGGTAACTGGTTAATGATGATAACAAAGAGAATGGTTGATCTATGTACAAAATAGAGAAAATTCTAGAACCGAATCATATTTTAAAATCCAAATTGAAACAACCTGACATTAATATTACTTTCGTCTTCCATTTTATTAAATCAAAATCAGCAACTGGAAATAGGGCACACGAGCTTCCCATATTAACCTAATGACCCTTCTATACTAGTTAGAATGACCGAGCGTTCGTGTCCTCTCTGAGTTGTATGCACTGATCATATGATCGGTAATTAACCGTACTCCATGGAATGAGGTATACATTTCAATCATCGATGACTTTGATGTTGTTTATATACATATAGATGGCAGTGTTATGAGCAATTTACACCCATAAGTGACATCAATATCAACAAACGCTGCAGGACAACTTAACGCAGATCACTGAAAATTATATATTTATAATTATTTAATATACTGATTTGTTAATACAGAACGCATAAAATTGATTTCAAATAAATTATAATCAAATACGTACCATATTGGTTTTGCTGGATATTAATGAATTACAATGTCACGAACATTAAAATTTTGGCACGTGAACCATTTATACTTATGAAGTTCAGAATTTGCAGCTTAACGATTTTATGACAGCTGATTTTAAAAAAATTGAATGTGAAGTGTGAATTTTCACACATTTAAGGGTTTCGCAGGTATTTAGTAAGTGAATGATGATTATTTGGGATGCCAAAACAAATTTTATGTTATTATTTATTTATTTTTTCTTTTTGTTAACTTTAATTCGAATGCTTAATACCATTATTTAGGTTTCTAAATATGTGCAGTATTTTTTTTTTATAAGCAAGGTTCATTAAGATTTTGAAAATTGCGCCTATGGCTTCCATTGGTTGTTTTAAGTCATAACTCCGCCCCTCTGATTTCGTATATTTAATTTCAACAATTTCCACTGGTTATTAAATTTACGCTTTTAAAAATTAAATGCAACATTTGCCCAAATATAACTAGAATTTTGAAAAAATAATTTAAACAAAATAAAAATGCAAAAAAAAAAAACATAAAGAAAATATAATTTTGTCTCGAGACCGGAACCCTAGTTTGCAAATTAGAACGTGAGAGCGCTAACCATTACACCATGAAAGCATGCTGGTTTACTTTGTTGCATAAGTTATTAAATATTTTACATGGTCAAGCAAAAAACACAAACAATGCGTTATTTTCCGTAAACATAATCTGATCAAAAATTCCTGTTGTACTATTTCGGTTCACACAAATGTACATTACTTAGAATTTTTTCAGATTTTTAGTTTAAACAATCTGGGTGTGGGACAAAAATTTTTTTGCACAATTTTGACAAAAATTGCTTCAAAAATTAAATTTTGATCGTTTATCCACGTACCACATACATAATTTAAAAAAAATATATTTTTTTTCGATGAGCATTTATTTGTTTATATTTTTCGGAGGATATCTTTTTTAGATGTTTTAGTATTTTTCCTATGTGCGGGTCAAAGAGTTGTACAAGCATGTCAAATTTCAACTCTCTAGGTTTAGCCGTTTGGCTACAATTTTTCCGGACAGACAGACAGACAGACAGACAGACAGACAGACAGACAGACAGACAGACAGACAGACAGACAGACAGACAGACAGACAGACAGACAGACAGACAGACAGACAGACAGACAGACAGACAGACAGACAGACAGACAGACAGACAGACAGACAGACAGACAGACAGACAGACAGACAGACAGACAGACAGACAGACAGACAGACAGACAGACAGACAGACAGACAGACAGACAGACAGACAGACAGACAGACAGACAGACAGACAGACAGACAGACAGACAGACAGACAGACAGACAGACAGACAGACAGACAGACAGACAGACAGACAGACAGACAGACAGACAGACAGACAGACAGACAGACAGACAGACAGACAGACAGACAGACAGACAGACAGACAGACAGACAGACAGACAGACAGACAGACAGACAGACAGACAGACAGACAGACAGACGAAAAAATGACGGTATAATGGGTTTTTGGTCATACCTACAAAACCCTAAAAATTCCAAAGTGAGATTTGAACCGGCGCACCTTTGCTGCGTAGGCAACCGCCTTATGCCGGATTTCCGGTATGGCTGTAATTATTCTTCACGCATTCAAATTGAATACGATTGACGTAAGTTCGTTATTTCTAAAATTGCATAAAATGATATTCTTCGTTGAATGAAACCAGTGATTAAGTGAAAATGTGTGAGTTCCGCCGCTGGTCAAAGAGGTTCCGGTTGCGTCCACCAGAGGAACTAGTGGAAAGTAGTAAGCAGCCGGGGTTTCCCATAGGATATAATGGCAATTTATCCCTATCTGAATAATATATATTTCAAGCTACATAAATAAGGAGAGGTTTTATCAGATTAAGACAACAAACCGCACAAAGAAGATATGTTTAAATAAACAATAAAATCCAATCCAATATCAAATATGAAATCTATATTATTATCTTGCCTCTTGTTCTGTTTGCTAAGTTGTTTGCATAAATAAAAAGAATATTATAGACAGTGTATGCTATTTTAAATTGCGTAGATATATCTACGATATTCGTCAGAGAATATTTACAATATTTTTCGTTTGGTTTTACTCTGGAAACGTGCAGGTAGAATGATAAAGAAATGGAAAAGATAATTCTGAAAGGGATTATAAAGAAAATTTATTAGCACGGTATGCTTTTCATATTTAACGAACAATGGAAAAAATCTTACGGACATATTTTATTGTGCCGCGTTGGCAACAGCTAAAATATTGTAATTTTAATAAAATCTATTAACACACTCGAGTTTGAAATTGTAAGTTTATAAATTATGTGTCTAAAGCAAAAAATTTAATCCAATACTCAGCTTGTATCAGATCGAATTTACAATATATAGATAATAGGTTTGTTCATTTCGCTACCTTGCGTTTTACTGCAAAACGCGGCTGTATTTGACGCAGCGTTAAATTTATTACTGCAAAACGCGGCTGTAAGAATTTAAGTTACTAAAAACGCAAATTCTGTTCGTTCGATATCAACCGAATACTTGACGTAAACAGTTACCCAAAGACGATGTGTGACTCTAGTTAACCTATAAAAATTTTACAGTTACCATTTTTAGGGTTTTGTAGGTATGACCAAAAAACCCTTATACCGTCATTTTATCGTCTGTCTATCTGTTCGGTAAAAATTGTATTCAAACAGCTAAACCTAGAGAGTTGAAATTTGGTATGCTTATACAACTCTTTGACCCGCACATAGGAAAAATACTAAAACATATCCCACTAAAAATATAAACAAATATCTGCTCATCGAAAAAAAAAAATTACTTATTTAAAATTCTGAGTAGGGTATCAAATGAAAGCCCTTAGTACGTGGATTAACGATCAAAATGTTATTATTGCAAAATAAATTATTTTGCCGCGATTTTTACCAAATTGTGCAAAAAAAGCCCAGATGGTTTAAACTAAAAATCTGAAAAAATTTTAATAATGTACATTTGTGTGAACCGGAATAGTACAATAGGAATTTTTGATCAGATTATGTTTTCGAAAATAACGTATTTTTTGTGTTTTTTGCTTGACCATGTAAAATATTTAATAACTTAATGTAAGACAGTAAACCCGCATGCGTTGATAGTGTAATGGTTATCATGCTCGCGTTCTAATTTGCAAACTAAGGTTCGCTTCGATCTCGAGACAATATTATTTTTTCTGTTTTTTTTTTGCATTTTTATTTTGTTTCAATTATTTTTTCAAAATTCTAGTTATATTTGGGCAACTGTTGCATTTAATTTTTAAAAGCGTAAATTTTATAACCAGTGGAAATTGTTGAAATTGAATACACGAAATCAGAGGGGCGGAGTTATGATTTAAAACAACCAATGGAAGCCTAGGCGCAATTTTCAAATTCTTAATGATCCTTGCTATATAAAAAAAAATACTGCACATATTTAAAAACCTAAATAATGGTATTAGGCATTCGAATTAAAATTAACAAAAAAAATATTTTAACATAAAATTTGTTTGGGCATCCCAACAAATATAGCAATACCTGCGAAATCCTGAAATGTGTGAAAATTCGCACTTCACATCAATTTTTTATACTATTTTTTTCTATTTTGCTTTTTAAGCCTTTTAAAATAAGTCTTGCGATTTATAATCAAACAACATTCCCGATTAGGGACTATGGTATGTGAATTTAGCGGTTGGCCGGACTAATTTGACACTTTTATATTTTTCAAGATAGCCATCAATTCTGTTTTGTAACATGTCCAATTTTACAAATTTTATGAAAAAAAATGTTTAGTGTCATACTGAAACTCATTAACACTCAATTCAGTTTCATAATTGCTCTCTTATATGAATACAAAATAGATAAACTTTATTTTTTAACACCTTACGTATCATATTTAAAATTTTATATTTAATAAACATTGTCTTTGAAACAAGCAGAAAATTTTATAAAGTACATTTTTTCATATCTTTTTGATCCATTACACCTATTCTAAATCTGGGAACACGCCTTTGTAGTCTATTTATTGATACAATGGGACAAATACGAGATGTGTCAAAAAGTAATCAGAAAAACGAGACTCCCAAAAAGTCCATTCCAGTGCTAACGAAGTTCCTTTGATTCATGTGATTGTCACCCTGTGACTTCTAGTTTTCGAAGTTGTTGAAGACAGAAGCCAATCATTAAAATGTACCACAGTTATCTTTTCTAATGTTTAATTATTCGGCATTATTTGAAATATATGTCATAATGCGTTGAGATAAAACAAAGGTATATAAAATAAACGAATTTTTTAGATAGATGCAGTTGCTAATCTTTTGCAGACCATTATTTATAGCTCTGGATTCAAAATCAGGATTTTTACACAATTGGTTCTATGATAACGTTTGTAATATATCAAAAAATGACACAATGGCTGACAGTGCAAATGCACGGTATATTTCGACTATTCGTATCTACAGTTATCATCCCTAGACAGCAAAATTAATCGATTTTTTCCAAAGTAACATTTTACTTGAGTATCAGATATGTTGAACAATCATTATTGTTTCCCAGGGGAATTTAATCATTAATCAAGGAATATATATTGGCACCCCTACAGAAATCATCGCGTTATATCTACGCTTCCATCAAATTTTTTTGCTGTGTTAACATGCCAGAGAATTGTACTGGAACTTTTGATATCGACATTGCTGTGTTGTGTTATTTATGAGGATGTTCGCGTCTTTTGGCGGTAATTTACGTGTTCCACTTCCGAGATAAATCTCAAAATCGGGCGTAGAATGAAGTCTATAGCGTTCTTGTCTAAACTTGTCAGAGACGTGCATAAAAATATTAAAAAACACAATTCATTCCATATTTACTAAAAAAAATTCTATAGTGTTCAAACTGGTTTGCAAACTGACAAATTCAATTAATACCAAAAAATCTCAGTGTTAAAATGAAATATACGAGTATCTGATTTCATTTATTTTATGATGGGGGAAACTAACTGCACAGGTATCATTACGAAAAATATATAGCGCTTCATTAACTAGACATATCTGCAATAAAAATGATATATGGTTAGATAATATTACAATTTGATGATTTATTTTTAATGAACTAAAATTTTGCACCTAGATATTTGATGCTATGTGAAATTCTTGATTCTATACAATAGTGTTCATTGTTTTAATCTTCATAGTTCTAGTTTTTACATAATCTAATGCGCATTATAACAGCTAATAGGGGAAACTTCCTAAACGCCCTGACATCTGGTGGCAATTTACGGAAGATACGAAAGTGACATTGTTTTGTTTTGTTCAATGAAGAAATACGTGTTTATTTGTTGTTTGTGTTTTATTTTTGTGAATCATGGAAAAAAAAAACAATCATTTTTGTTGTGTACCGCAATGTAAATCGTGAATAAGGAAGAATCCCTCTTAAACATGCCATAATTTACCTAAATCGAAAAAAAACTTCAATTGAAACGACGTTTGGAGCCAGAGAGAAAGTGGATCGGAGGTTTTTATGGACCCAAAAACTAAAAATAGGCAAATCCAAGCCTATGCATGCACGTTTGCTCGTTGCATTTTATGGAAAGTGATTTTTTACGACCAAGAAAACACTGAAAAAGGCACTTACCACACCCAAAATTTGCCTAAATCATCAGTTGATATATTAAAAGGCCCATCTACTGTTTCAGGCAGAGATATTAATTTTTACTAACATATTCACCATATTTTTGTTGCTATTATATTGACAGACAGTCAAAAAGAATTACAAATACAAAGAAAAACTAAAAATTTCCTTGAAATTTCTTTAGAATAGTATAATATTACATATCTTATAAATCGTAGACTACCTTTAAATAGAAAAAAAAAGCTCGGAAAACAGGAAAAATACAACTCGTGTTCATTTTCACCATGTAAACAAATACACGAGTAACAGTTTAATGTCACTTTCGAGTGTTCCAACTTTGCCGCATATGGCGCTGCGATCTTAAAAAGTTTCCCCTATCACTATTCTTCTCGCTATCACCTGGAAATCTACATACCTAGGTCAGTTCATAAAAGTGGGCATCTTTAAAATCAAAGTTGGCTTTGGACACAACGATATCGACACAATCCACAGTTTTTGAAAAACTGCAGACGAATTTTTGTTCTTACCTAAATTACATATACATGAAAAGTGAAGATAGCACCACTCATAGCGCAGTACCACAAAAGAAAAGCGGAGGATTTCTGTGGATTTTTCATGTGATAAAGATGAAAGCAGATAAAATATAAAGAAAATCTGGGAAGGAAGTTAGTAGAAAGACTTCAAAACTTATGAAAACATCGGCTTACAGGAGATTTAACAAGTATTGGTATAATAAATCCTTGGAAAAACTTGGAAGACTGAGTCTAAAAATGAACACAGATAGTACCTAATATGACAGATCTAAGGCGTATAATATAAAACTAGAATAAAATCACAAGAGTGAATTAAATTACAGGAGTTTACCTTGATTAAAGTGGAAAAAGTTAGTGAAAACAGTGTATCCATCTACTGTTCAACGATAAAACTAAATATAATAGTGATAACTGATACTACCCAAGGACTTACACTAGAAATATTTATACAGAATCGCAATACATAGAACAGAAGCAAGCCTGTAGCTGCAAACGTTAAAAATCGTCTGTACCTACTACTTGACTGCTGAGCAAGGGCACGGACGTGAGTTCAATTGCTGCTTATGTCAAATAATTTGTGTAAAAATATTTATACAAATTACAGGTTCTGCTTAGCCGTTCGCAACCGGCTTTAAACTGTAGGTGCCTTTATGTGTACGCTAAAAAATGGACGTAATACTGACCATATTACACCTGAATGTACATAGATTGAAACTTGGTCGTGAAACCTGGAAACAGGAGTCCTTGGTTCAGTACTTCTGCCATAAAAAGTACTCATACTTCTCTCCTTTATCATATCCCCTGTAATATCGGCACTCTTCAGGTTTAAATTCGAACTCATTATAATGCTCTCGTATAAGTCTATTTACGGTAAAAATATGGTTGCACAATATTTAGGCAGCCGAACAGCATCAGTGGGACTGATACGCAGATAACTGTAAAAACTGAACGTAGCGTTCTTTACAGTTGGCAATCCTGTATAGTGTTGCCTAGTTGTTCTGACATTTCGGCTTTCATTAAATATATGTCTATTGTTATAAAATTATTGTTATTAAATATACTTTACATCATACAATTGTATATGTAAATAAATATAACCAATCCGAATATGTGTTTAGTGATACTGCCCGAAAAGAAGAACATTTTCATTAAAAAAAAGGGCAACATTGTATCACGTGATATTATTGAGCAATTATAATCTTAACGTACCTAAATAAATTATAAGCGTTGAATCTCTATATATTTTGTATCCTTGTGATAAAATTTTAAATAATTATTACACTCGTCAATATATATGTAAATTAGGATCAGGACTAGTTTTTGGACGTCCTTTGTAATTTGATATGTTAGTAACTATAACATGATTATATATGTGTGATAGATTGTAAGTAGACGTTGTAATAAATACTCATTTGTGCTTGAATCTGTGTGTTTTAATTACTATTATTATAAACGCTAGCAGAACCGTAACTAACTTTTTCTGGGCCCTGTGCAAGGTTGCTCAAAAAGGTTATACACAGCCTGACAGTCCCCATGGACAATTTTTCGGGCCTCCTTTCAACTTAGGCCCTGTGCCTGTGCACCTGTTGCACCTAGTTCTAGTTACGGCACTGAACGCTAGAAGGTTTTTATCATGTATATAAAAAAAATGTTAATATTAAAATTAAATATTTCATTGCAGGTGCGAGCAGAAAGCTAAGCTTGTCTGGAAGGCCTACCAAATCTGAGGCACATGAACTCTTATTTTCAAATTTTCAGTGATATTTAAAATAGTTGACAGGCTTGGCGTAGATTGTTATAATGCCGTTCGAGTTTAACTAGAGAGCTTTTTAAAAATGATATATATGAATTTATGAAAGAAAAAACTGTAATGTACTTAAACTATTGTAAAGTTTTTATTCAAAATATTAAATTTAAATAGAGTTTCAATGTTAACAATTGTGGCGCCACCCAAGTTTACTTTTATACACTTGCGTTAACAATAAACATTTGCTGAACGCTACCAACTTAAAGTAAAGATCTGTTTGTTTTGTAAACCATTCAGAGTTTTCCTAAAGAGAAGAAACCTGAACATCACTTCTTTCACAGTAAACAACGTAACAAAGAAATTGAATATTTGAACGAACGTCACTGTTTGCAAGAGTGTTTCGCTTACGCACAGTAGAGGAAAATACGGGCATTTTCACATTCGGACATAAATCACTGAACAGCAAACCTAACCTAACGTAAATATATTGCTTTTAGTGGGGAGGTGAAGGCCAAGAAGCCAGCAATATCTGTCGAATTGAAATGTCTTCTGGTAAAGGTACCTTTTAGTTTGACATCTCGCAACGGGTAAAGATGGTGGCGCTACTACTGCGACATTCGTCCTAAAGAAGACATTGGAAGGTGTATTTAGTGATTGGTTTTTTAAGAATGAGATATCGCTTTGTGCAACTCAATCGATACAGTTCTTGTCTCTGTACGTGGCCAATGAAACCATTTCAGGAAAACGATTGTCTTTTTCTATTTAGTGAACAGAAACCGCACGGGATAAAGTAACAATACTTAATCAATAGGAATTTGCTGACTTTATTTAATTTTACTTTTAAGGTAAAAGAAAAATAATAAATCATTTGATGTTTTATTGACAAAAACACTTTAATATTAGGAATTCTATTAATTTTTAATTCGTGGTAAAAAGCAACAAAAACAAACAAGTAATTAAAAATTTAATTAAATTATTTCATCGCTTTTAGATCAATTACTCATTTTTAAACGTTCTAAAATCTCATTAGAGCAGATCGTTTTTTCAAAAAGACTTCGGAGTGAAAGTTTAGTTTTAATAAAACTTTCAGTAAACATATAGGTAGGTAAGCCATAACGGCAGGTTCAATATAATTGATTTACTAGAATATAATTTGATTTACAAGGTCTCAATTCTATATTATTGTAAAATAATTAAAAATTACATTAGCGAGGAAAAAAATATTCTAATAAAATTTAATAACTCATTGCATAATTTTACTAGCGTACATATGGCTGATTTCCTGCATCAATAGCATATCCCTGCTATATTATTGTTATTAAATACTTAAACTGAGTACCTGTTTACATAGGCATAATAGGACCGGCTGAAGCGTCACACTAGCCACGTGGCTTTCATATATATGGCCGGCGGTCTAGAAACGGAGAACTTACTTCTCTATCTCTTATAGGCCTATCTAGGTGTTCGGATCCTATTATCTTTTAAAAATTTAATTATTATTTTGGGGTTTGTCAGGTCTTGACAAGCGTCCACTAATCTCAAACTTCAGCAACCTTTTGAGCCGCGTCATACTAGAGACTAGTGGAGCTAAATACACACGACTGCATCCCAAACCCTGGCGATATGCAGCCGCGGAAATTACGCCAGATCCAGATAATTATTATTATTATTATAGTTCAGATTTATGTTACAGAAAAATGCAATAAGAATACTTGGTGGGGTTGCAAGAAGATCGCATTGTAGACAACTTTTTAAAGAGCTAGGTGTATTAAGTTTTCCGTGTATCTATCTATATTCTGCAACTTTTGTTATTTATAAAAGAAAATTGATATTTGTTGAACAGCAGAAACGAGCTCCACAACTATATATATAATACCAGAATCAAATTTGATTTGCGTCTACCAAAAATTAGATTAACTGTTTCAGAGTCATTTCCTTCCAGTGCCGGCTCTAGGGGTTATGGCGCCCCGATGCAAAGATTGTTTCGGTGCCCTTAAAAAAAGATTGACCAAAAATTTTTTTGTTCTCTAAAAAAAAAAGGAAGTTGAAATAGAAATTTGTTTGTTCTCTAAAAAATAAAGAAGTCGCCCAGAAATTCGTTTTTTCTCCAAAAAAAGAAGGCGAATAGATTTTTTTAAAAAAGAAAGTCCACCTGAATTTTGTTTGTTCTCCCGCCCAAATTTGTCAATATTTTCCATCCCTAAGGCATGCCGCCGGGGTTTTGTGCACCCCTAAAAACCCCGCTTGGCGCGGCCCTCTTTATTGACACAATATATTTTCATTAGAAACTATGAAACAGGTAATAATAAAATACTTAAGTGCTTATAAGTATTAAATAGGTCACCAGTATAAAAACGGCGCTTCTCAATCGTTCGTCGCGATGACGCCCCTTCATCGTGGTGTCCCGATGCGACGCATCCTTTGCATCCATTGTGAAGTCGGCACTGCTTCTCTCTTTTATATACGTCTCACTATTTAACAAATTACCTCTATACATCAGAGTACTAAATCACCAAAAATTTAAAAAATCTGTTCACAAATAATGTAGTATAATGTGTATAAGAATTTATAAATGATGATATCAAGAGCTGCAATTTTGAGTAATTTTGTGCAACTTATATTTGTATCTTTCTGTTGACATGGTTTTATGTACAATTTTCGTATTTGTCAATTATCGGTTTCTGGCATTTTTTTTGCCCATTTCGCCAATAGTCTTTATATATTTCATTCTCTTGGACACTAATTATGGTTGGGCTCACAGTCAGTGGTGGTGCTAGCTCTTAAAATATGCGGGGGCCAGGAAATTTTTTAGTAAAATTTGGTGGGACCAAATACAAGAGATGACTTAAAACAAAAGGTCCTCACTTCTAAAATACATTTTTCTCCCAACAATTCTGGGGGGGGGCACTGGAATCCAGACCCGTTGGGGGGGGGCGGACCCCCCGCTAGCGCCGTCCTTGCTCACAGTCAATATCCGAACCCACTAGAGCTCATAATAAATTTTAATTAGAAACGCATAAACAATGATACACAATCTTAATTGAGCTAATATGGGGGGAAAATTAAGTAATGTGCACCTAAAAATTAGATACTTAGGCTAGGTTATGTTTATAAACGGCTAGAACAGAAGAAGCCCTAACTTGATAGACTTATCCACCAATATCGTTTGGGTATGTATATCGAATTTTTACCTTTTGGTTGTCTTTAGATTTCAGATTTCACTCATAAAATACCTTCATATTGTTTTTTTAAAAGTCAAGTCGTTCGTTCTGTTTTTAGATGAGAAATATAAGATGATTTACGGTAGTGTAAACAGTAGTGTTCGAACGATGGTAAGAATTATTTTCCAAAATTGAATGTGAATAAAAATGCTTGGTTGAGTGCGAATATATGCATGTTTGCGAGTTCGAGACACAAGGTAAATAATGATAGCGATTTGCCTGAAGGAGATAGTTCCTTTTGAAACAATATTTCTCATGTCAGATTGCTTGGAATTCTCCTATATAAGAACCGAATGTAAATATATGTACCTTACATTTAGAACATTTTTCTGTTTCAGCACATCGTCAATCTTTCACAAACAACTTTTTTCGGTCGTTCGTCTCGGCTATCATTCTTGCATTCACTATACCATCGCAAATTCCTTTCAAGGCTCATTCATTAGTCATTCCTTCAACATGATCTTACTATCAACTGAGTGACTGAATGCTTGTAAAATCCGACAGTGATGTGCAAAAGAAGAGCTGTTTTTACCAATGTCTTCAATGTTTTTCAACAACCAAAAGATATTTCACCAGTTACAACCATATTTTTAATTCATTTCCTTCACTTTTTGCAGTGCCAATTGTAAACGGATGAAAAATACGATGGATATAAAAGAAAGTATATCATTACAGTATTTTATTTAACAAACATATAATAGGGGCTATATTACACAAGAACGAAGTTGTAATCATTTGACTGTAACACAGAAATTCTGAACGTCAATTGTAAAATTTCCGAACTTACGTCAACAAAATAGCTACCGAACCATCACCTGATTGTAAACTACAACAATATTTAAAATATATTTATTTATTTATTGTTTTATTTATTCTAATTTATTCATATTTATATTCATACTCATTTACAATATAACTTTAAATATTTTAATTAAAAACATTTTTTTTTCTGCTAAATTTTAACTATGGTTACATCAAAACTAAAGAACGGTTAAACCTCTTTAAAAAACGGTGGTCACCATCAGCTACCACAGGACCGACCGCCATTACAAACTACTTGTATAAAATACATTCTAGCAGCAGAGTAGAAATAACTTGGCCCAATATGTTCTAACAGAGATATTATTTATCAGTACCATGGAAACGTTTCATATAAGTATGAAAAAATAGATAAAATGAAAAAATTTCGAAAAATTTTTCTAATATTTATCGTTTTATCAAAAAATGTCTCAAATAAAAGTTGTTAATTATTACTTTTATAGCAACTTTTGTTCAATAAATTTTTTCGAAATATTTTCCTGTTGTGAAATATTCGCACAAATCTTAAAATCGACACGAGTAAACTCAACCACCATTTTTACTCAACCGATTTCTACCAAAAGTTGATCGGCACGAGTTGATCAACTTTGATGGCAGAAGATTAAATATGAAGTTTCATAAAAATCCTTTCAGCCGAATTTGCTCTGTACGTGTACACAGACAGACAGACAGACAGACCGACAGACAGACAAACAGACAGACAGACAGACAGACAGACAGACAGACAGACAGACAGACAGACAGACAGACAGACAGACAGACAGACATACAGACAGACAGACAGACAGACAGACAGACAGACAGACAGACAGACAGACAGACAGACAGACAGACAGACAGACAGACAGACAGACAGACAGACAGACAGACAGACAGACAGACAGACAGACAGACAGACAGACAGACCGACAGACATCATGCTCAAAATAGTCAAAACGTTATGTAGAGACCTCAATTTGTGGAGATCCATCGAAATCTCGAAATATCAAAATCGGTATGATCACAATACTTCAGTTATATATGTTGGCGGTCGGTTAAAATAATAATAATAATAAAAATACACCACCGTGCAAATGCCATTGTTCATGGTAAAATATGTTTCTTTTTGAGTGTCAAGGACACTGATTTTTTTTTAATATAAACCAAATTGAAGGGAAAACAAGCGAAAACGTTAAATAAATATGGAAATAAATTCCATAAAACCATAAATTCTAAGAAGTCTGTACTTAATAATCGTACGAAGTCTGATTTGCGCCAGAGTGTGCAGAAAACCTTTTCATAGGCTAAAGCCTTTTTTATGCCTTAAAATATCATACTTTTTATAAAAAAAACTAAAAAACAGTCGGGCGCTCTGTAGACAGTGCATTGAGACGCACTGGAGGCAGAGAAGAAGAGGGAGCACGTATTTTTCACGATCGAGAAGTACATGGAGGCACATAGAGGAGAAGAAACTGCTTCAAATGGGAAAACTGTGATGCGAAATTTCGACCTAAGCCCAGAACCACAACAGATGCATGTTGTTTGCTCCTCTTCAGGAGTTGTAGGAACTAATATACTAGATTGAACTATATCCTTCTTCTGGAGGGCGTTGGTCAAGTAAATTCTCCTCGAGTATAATTTCACTCATGTGTCTATTCGGTAGAAATCATGATCAAACGATTGGACTTGGAAAATTAGAATTTGTAAAAATGCGTAAGAAAAATGTTAGAGGGAGAAATGCAAACTGTAAAAGTCTCTGGTCACACATTTTTTCGACTAATATTATTATAATTAATGTGGCATGTTCGTGATTTTATTTCAAGAAAAAACCATTAGATAATCTAGGAGTAGAAAGCCTGTATAAATATAAAATTCATTTTTCATTTGGACAAAGAAAAAAATATGAAATATGATTCTATTAGGGGTTGCTTGTAACAGAATTACTACAATTCATTCATTTCCCTTCTTTTTGAGTTATGTTACAAATTATATTATGCATTATTGAAATATAATTATTGAAGTTTGAGATTCAGGTTACACCTTTGGAGTTCCGGAATATTTCATATTACCGTTTTTTAATTCCGAAGCATATATTACACACGTATTGGAATCAAATATTTAGATCTGAGTTAGAATAACATTATGGCCAAATATCTTTATTGGGAACTAAGTCTAAAATCAAATTATCATTAGAGAGTGGCAAAATATGCAGTACTTGATTACATGCGCATGTTATGCACTCAAAAAATATGAACTAATAAGCACTAAAACATAAATTATATTAAATAATTGATTTAAAATGAATAATAAACAGCTATCCTTACTAAATTATTTTAATTTATTAAGTGCAACACCTTCTTCTAGGTGTGTGGTTGAAGGAGAATAGTTGTTAAACGCCGGTCATGTTTAATATGCGGAATATCGGAAAATAATGACTAGCATGTTGACATATGTGGGTTATGTTTACAAACAAGCAGTCTAAAATCACCAGCTCACAAAGTCACTGGAAAATAAAAATTAACTCAAGATATACTGCACCTGTAAAGCTGGAGATTCATGTATTATTTAATTTGTTTAATAAATTCTAGTTTATTAAATATCTTAATAAGTAAACAATACTGATGTAATCTGTAGCTCTGAAATGCTTTGAGCACACCTTCATACTTTGTGTCACTTTTCCCCCCTATTTATAAAATTTTTCCATGCTTTTTTCTTATTTTATATACAGTACCAAATTTATTTACTATTTTCACAAATCGTTTTTCATTTGGAAAATAATGGAATGTTTTTATCACTTCCTTTTCTAGAGTGACAACCAAATACACAAGAATTTGTGTTATGACAACTCTATGTAAGTCAAAGTAATATAAATAATAGTAATACTCATCTCATGAGTTCAGGTTTGGTCCGCTTGGCGTCACTTTATAGCGCTGTTGAGCCCAATAGAAAAGTGCTATTTAAAACCTCTGCTTACGAGTATATTATTTGGAATTACGGGGAATCACCGATCTACTGACTATCGCACAGTCTTGGCTAACTGTAACAGTTACTGCCTGACTATTGGTTTTCCGCCCTTTGCCGAAGTCTTGAGGCCGCGAGCCGAACAGTTTATGTCATGAGCTATTCTCGTTCAAATAAATTTTTATATTATATAAGACCTATAATATAAAAAATTATTACAGTATAAGAAGTAGTTGCGGGCCGCCAAAATTCAAGAATTAGGCCGCATGCGTCCTGCGTGCCGCCAGTTTGCCACCCCTTGGTAAGATAAAAAGTTACGGGAAAATTCTTCCGAAAGGTATTAATGCCAGATATAATCTTACCATACAGACAGACAAAATCCACGTCCCATTTTAGTTCTTCAAGTTCTGAAAGCCAGTACCCTTCCAGGTCTTTCTTAGTAGATCCCACTTTTGGCATTTCACACTATACAAAACTTAAGTAAACAGTCTTTACTCCACAAAAACACAATACTAACTGAATAGTTATTTTTCTGATTGGATCAATGAGACGACGCTACATATGTCTCGACATATGTCATAGCATTTACTTTATGTAACTTGCCCATGACCCACAAGTGTGCATTGTAAGACCCTAAGGGCAATGTGTAATACAAACGTACCGTTGTAGTTCTTAAACTACGAGGGATGTTTCCTAAATTCTGGGAATTGTGCTATAATTAAATTACGCAGAACTTATAAGCAATGTTATTGGTGCCAGACAAGTCTTGACATGTTTATGCAACTATCTAGTGCAATATTGTTCAGTCTGATTTAGGTGTTCGACTGATATAGACGCATTTTCATAGCACTGTTTTTGAAACTATGAAGACGCAGCAAAATCTCAAAGAGCAATAATTTTCTTTTTGTGGAAAGAAGGTGTGAAAACATCAGAAATTATTCAGCGTCTGCAAGGAGTATTTGGTGAGTCTGCAGAATCCAAAAGTACTGTTTATCGGTGGATCGATTGTTTTAAAACCGGTAGAACATCACTAAACGACGATCCACGCAGTGGGCGCCCAAGCACGTCGGTAAATGAAAGAAACATTACTG
The DNA here is from genome assembly GCA_963971575.1 of Liopterus haemorrhoidalis. NCBI lineage: Eukaryota > Metazoa > Arthropoda > Insecta > Coleoptera > Dytiscidae > Liopterus > Liopterus haemorrhoidalis. The sequence continues at coordinate 38,686,094 of OZ020618.1, read as the reverse complement.
CCGTCGAAGACCTATTGAAAGAGGACAGGCGAATGACTATTCGTCAAATTAGTGTGCGCCTGGGGATAGGTACACGACAAGTTCATGACATCTTGCATGATTGTTTGGGCGTTAGCAAGGTTTCGCCGCGCTGGGTGCCAAGGCTGTTGGGACCAGAACAGAAACTCAATTTCAAAGTTCTTTGAGGACGGCTTAAAAAAATTAGTTTATCGTTGGGATAAATGTAATCAGTTAAATGGAGATTATGTTGAAAAACTACATCGTAATATTGACGAAAATTAACAAAATAATAAAAATTATAACTAAATTCCCAGAACTTTGGAAACATCCCTCATATTAAAAAAAAAGAAGATTTTAAGAATAATAAAAATAAAAATAAAAATAGGAATAATAATATACCCAGATATGTACTTATTGTTTTAAATATAAAATATGCTGTAACAACACAAAATATGCAAAGTATGGAAAATAAAACTGGTATCAAAATAAAGCATTTCTTGTGATTCGTGAAGATATTTCATATCAGTGCAGATCAAGCTATACAATATAGAATATACAAATGCATATTTTCCCGCCCTCTAGTTATCCTCAAAGCTCTTGGGGAATTCTCAGCACGGCATTTTTGTAATTACTTGCTTATATATGTAATACAGTTAAGTATAAAATATTATCAACGCTTTTATATATGTTTGTGTTGGTGCAATGTCAAGGTAAAAGGAAATACATTATCTGGATGTGAACTTGTGGTTTTTATTATTTATTTCATTACATTTCTTTTATCACATCACACGTCATGTAATATATCATATCATCTTTATAAAATAAACCATCTCCCGCATTCCATTCTTATTTGTTTTTTTTTTTTATATTTTTGTATTTATCACAGAATATACATTAAGTTTTTCCATAAAATATTCTACTTGTAAATCTAATCTAGTTTCTTTTAAAAAACTAATTTAAATAACACATTTTCATAATTCATCAGTGCATAATTATAAGATATTCCTTACAAAGTAAAAAAAGGCAAATTTAAATTTTTAAAATAGTTAATATTAATCTGCTTCCTGATGATGAAAAATTCATAGTTTATTTAAAAATTCTCATGTTTTTAATAAATTAAAAAATAAGACGTCGAACACCTAAGATATTTCATGAATTTTTAATAAATGTAAAACTTATCTCGCTCATATTTTTATTAAGCAATAAAAATGTTCTAACCTCCGACCGATTAATTTGAACTAGGCAAGGATTAGCGTATATATTTCCACAAAATTATTTATTTCGCATATACACAATATTTCTTATAATTGGGTATAAATATAAATAAATAAAGAGATAATTCAGGTTACTGAAACAGTAAACCTGATACATAAAAAGTAAATAATTGATGTCTTAATTCAACCTCCCCGGGAATAACCAATTTTTTCACACCTTCATGATCCATTGGTTATGAGACTAGGACACGAAATCCTCAGGTTGTGGGTACAATTCCCGGAGGGGTCGAATTTGTTTATAAATTTTCTATTCAATTCTTTTACACCTTCATAATCTATTAGTTATAAGACTAGCACACAAAATCCTCAGGTTGTGCGTTCAATTCCTGGAGAGGTTGAATTTTTATATTAATTTTCTATGTTCTATGATTAGATACATAATTCAAGTTGCGCTTAGTTATTTTGCTTTTAGATTATGTATTTTTATAAAGATGAAATAAAAACATCCATAACACACCAAGGGATATTAGCAGGGATTCGAACTTGGTATTTGGGATGCGAATATGAGCACGCCAGTAAGGTAATTGAGTAGAATTCGCTAGATTGAGAACATACGAGTTAGCTACTGACATGGACTTTCACAAATTACATCCATGCTCGAACCAGAATTCGAACCCAAAACCCTTGGGTTCACAAGTTCGTGGGTTAACACCATGCTACGCCAGTTAGCAAACGACGCTGTTGATATAGATCCCAATTAATACGTAGCATAGACATGGATTTACTCATAGAAATTTTCGTTTCTGCGCGATAGAATTATGTCCTATTCATATTATTTTTTAGTTACGGACGAATAAGAAAATTTGTAGGGCCCTGCGCGGATATGCTTTTCTCTATCCGCATCCGATCTGCATCCGCATATCCATGATCCGCATCCAATCCGACGCTTTTGTAAATAATAAATCCGCATCCGCAAAAATATCCGCAAAACAGGTTTTGCTATTAGTTTGGAAAGAACTAACATGTTTCTTCTTATTTGGTAATCGCTTCTCTTAAACACTACTGAAAATTTTTGGATTAAAACTAAAACTAACCTAAGGGACGCTAAAAGTTTTGGAGCCTAGTTGCGCTAATAATTTTGAAACCTAATCGTCCTTTTTTGTAGGGAGCAGGTGGCGCGCTGCTCATGAAATACGTGTTGATAGTACTGTCAAGTATCATATTAATGTCAACTAACATCTCACGTAAATTTTACCTTTTTTTTTTGAATTAAAAAAAAAAAAAGGAATAAAGAGAAAAGTTACTTGGTAGAAGAAGGTGCTTTATATTTTTTCACATGTGTCATTTTTCAATTATTGTCAATTTCAATTTTTGGAATCAGCAAGCCTTTTACTTTGGGTAGTATAAAACAATTGGCAGGTTACATAATAAAAATTTCAAGAAACATGTATATACGAGGGTCGTCTCAAAAGTAAGTTAAACTATTTTTTTAATCCGTGTGGTTGGCGGGAAAAGTCTGGGAGTCGCAGGTAATTTGCGTCGATCGATCCGACCGTCTGGCTCCAGCCACTATGAAGACTCTACTTGCTCCTACCGCGGATTGCGAAGTTCCTGGTGTTTTTCATTTTTTGACGACAAAAAATAAAAATGCTACTGATGTACATACTACGGTGGTATTGACCCTTCAAACATCTTCGTCAACAGTCGTGGAGAGGCGACCGCTTCGTTGTTCATCGTGTAATGTTTTCCTGCCTTCAATGAATGATTGGCGCCAACGAGAAACCATTGGCCTTGACATAACGTCTTCCCCATAAACACTACACAACTCGCGATGAATTTCAGTAGCATTTTTATTTTTAGCCGTCAAAAAACGAATAACACCACGAACTTCGCAATCGGCGGTAGGAGCAAGTGGAGTCTCCATAGTGGCTGGAGCCTGACTGCCGGATCGATCGACAGACGCGTATAGAAATTTTACAGTGCTGCCACTACATCCAGACGCAAATTCCCTGAGACTTCCAGACTTTTGCCGCCAACCACATGAATTAAAAAAAAAAGTGTAACTTACTTTTGAGACGACCCTCGTAGTTCCATCATATTATAGTAATATCAGTCTGACGAGCCCCGCCTTATGAAGAAAAATCTACGTCTCTGATACCCCTTAGCTCTTTTCATTTTTGATTAAAATTTTATAGGTATTTGTTATTATTATTTTGATATTTCATGTTGTGTCTGCTATTTAAGATATTCCGAAGTTATTTTTAGTACCAAAAAGTGGAAATCTTTTTAAAAGGAAATGTTGCATGTAATATAATTTAAAATACCTATGAATATTTAACATGTATAGATTATACACAATACTTGGCATATTTTCCTTACGCTCCAAAAGATTATCCACATAATATTTATGCAAATAACATCATCAAAGACTTGTTACAACATTTTTGTTTGCTATTAACTTAGTTTTGTTGTGATTAAACCAATAATTGCAGGTATTGTAACAACCGAGCTTTAAGCTGCAGAGCTTTGTAATGCTTATCATTTATATTCAAACCGCGCTTTTGGTAAAATATTTTAATATTCAGCTCGACGTTCTGAGGACAGTGTGTGAGAAAAATACAGTAATTAAAAGCAGGCCATGGAACAAATGTTAACACAATGTATGTGTTACTGTAACTATCCCGGTCAGGGCTGTAACAGGGTGAATTGCTGCTTGTTAACTTGACGTAATTTAGCTAATTGTAGCCCGGAAATATAAATCCAAATGAATAGTATATTTTACATGACACTGCCTAAAACAAAAATATTTTTATATTTCTCGAGGACTCGAAAATGATTTAGTTCTTTTTGAAAGGATTTATTCTATCCTTGCTCACACCAGGTATGGGGATCATTTCCGGAAATCCTGCGTAATGAAACTGGGATAGGTTTCAAACGCTTACGTAGAATAGTAGATATTGAGTTTGAGACGGCGCCAGCACGAGTAAGGAAGCGACAAATGTCATATCTTCGTTAAATAATTGTCAGATCATTCTTATATAACTATACTAGCGTCGGCGAATCAATGCAGTTACGTCACACGATGTAACAAACCATTGCATTGTTCCAGACAATACATTCGTTTGTTACGTCGTGTGACGTAACTGCAATGATTCGCTGACGCTAGTATATCACTTTTACTTCAATGAGCGCCCAGGCTAACGCAGTTGATATACAGGATGATTCAAGAAGAGACAAAATTTGCGCTATTCTGCATCACTTTGGCAGTCATACGAGGTTGTGTAAATTAAATAACCAGACTGACAACATTGTGTTTGATCTGTCAACATTTGGGACGCGGGACTTGGAAGGGCGGCAGGTGAACATGTGATACGCCTTCAATACGAGTTTGAGTAGTTTTGTTGTCCGTAGCGATTTTTTTCGTAAAACAGTTTTTTCTAGTGCGTTCTAAAAATGAGTGACATTCATTTCGAGCACCGGTGGGCTACCAGATTTTGCATCAGACTTGGGCACAGTGCAACGGAAACTTTTGCAAAATTTCATCAGGCCTATGGACACAGTATTTTGTCAAAGGGACAGGTTTTTTGGTGGTCTAAGGCATTTTTAGAAGGAAGAGAATTGATTGAAGATGAATCATGCAGCGGAAGGCCTTCATCTTCAAGAACCGATGAAAATGTCGACAGAATCCGGGATCTTGTGCGTTCAGATCGTTGGTTGACAATCAGAATAATCGGGGAAGAGTAGAATTTGACTCACATTACCGTTCATCAGATTTTGACCAATGAATTGGGAATAATGAGAAAAATCTGCGCAAAAATGGTTCCAAAAAACCTTTCACAGGACCAAAAGATGACCATTACGTCATTCCTGTGGCTCCTCAGCCTCCTTATTCGCCTGACTTGAGTCCTTGTGACTTTTTCCTCTTCCCAAGATCGAAAAATCACCTCAAGGGACGTCATTTTGGATTAATAATTCCTTATATTTGTAAGTTATCAACCAACTTTGCCTTTTTTTCTACAAATTTCATCCTTGACGGCCTAATATTATGAGTGCATCTAAAAATATCTTCAAGTTAGAGGTTAAAGAAAGCGTTGCTTCAAATAAGGTTATTCCTTCCTTAGAGAAGCAACTAAGTCTGTTTGCATAGACCTAGATTTTGATATCGAAATTAATATTGCTTTAGCCAATCCACACCTCAAATCAGATTCTGATTTATTGTCAGAACCCTCTGTAAGGGTAATTAAAGTTAATTTCTAATAGATATACATTGTGAATAATAGCGCTTGTTTTTTCGGAATTCTGGTTATATATATTTATTTCAAATATCTTTAATAGACTAGGAAACGTTATGATTTTTTATTTTACAATGTTCATAAAAATGATGCGCAATTTATGGTAATTTATAAATGATTCAATATTTATATTAAATTATAATTTTAATGTAAATATGTTTGCAATTTAATTAAAATATATATTTTGTTTTATAATAGCCACATAAAAACTCACCAATATTTTGTTTGGAAATGATATTGAAATATGAAGCACATTGTAGACTTACCTAAAACAAATAAAATTTAATTAATTTCAAAAATAACTACAATATACATGTTTTAATTAAGTTTGAAGACATTGCTATTGTAAACTAACATAAAATAAATTTCCGAGAAGTTTAATTATTTTTCCAATACAATATTCTTATTTGTAGAGCAAAATGATTCATCTTGCGAAACTTAACCTTCTTCGTATCACTTATAATAAAGTAAGCAAAGCTTTAACAGTTCCTGTACAGGTCAAAGAAATTTTCCGACTTCTTCAAAAATACTTCTTCAGAATCCTGGTGGTCGATGATGTATATCTTAAAATCTTTCCAGACAAATTTCCAATACGCTATTGAAAACCACATCAAAATCAAATAATCTATTGTCCAACTTTAAGTTAACATTTAAACAGATTGACAGACAAAATGGCAGACGTACTCTTTAATATATTTAGAAATTATGAATCCATTAAGGTTGCGTATAACCCCCGGAGGTTACTAGTTTCTTATACAAAACTAACAATCTGAAATAAAATTAGTATCAACCTATACATCAAGTTTTGCACCGAATTTGTATCTATCTAATATGATAGTTTTAATTGTACAAACATTTATTGTAAAAATATTATCGCTCAATAACTTAAAAATAGACATCAGCGATATTGTTCTGTAATTTTTTAAATCTATTTGTGGGTTTCGAATAACTTTTATATTTATATAGTTTTGTGTAGAAATGTTCAAATAATACGTCAATTTTTTTTTTCGACTTGATTACTTATAGTTTAGAGCCTTCGTCGAAAAATATTATACTTAAAGATAATAGAATGACACTTGGTGGACGTATTCTTCACGAAAAATAAATCATTTTTACTCGTAATACCAATTTTGAAAACCGCGGCAGATTCAAGACGACTGCAAAAATAGATTACCAAGTACAATAACTATAAGTAATTTTCACAATACAACAAAATAGCTACAATCATATTTGTACAATAAAGCTTTAGGTATAATTTGCCGCATCGTACGCAAATATGCGTCGATTGATTTACAAGATGGCGTCTATAATGCAATTTGCTTATTTACAACTACCTAACGGTTTTTTCTACAGTTAAAAATATCCTTCGCTGCAAATTTTGATATATAGATTGTTATTAATTTTATTTCCGATTATTAGTTTTGTATAAGAAACTATTGAGGACTATAGGGTTGTGCGCCGCCTTAATAAGAAAACATTAAGAATCGCTGTTATTGGTATTCATATGTATGCTTAATGAATTTAAAATAATTTTGATTTGACTATTTACTCATTGAAATAACTCGTTTATACTTAGGTTTATTTTTGGGTTAAAATAGGTTAAATGAAGTTAATATTTATTGTTCAGTCACGGTATAATTTAACAAATAATTAATGTAAAACAAATCTACACAATTCAACGTCAATTTATTCGTATTTGGTTTTCTAGTTAATAATTCGTAAATAATATATGGACTCTACAAACTATTTTCCAATATTTCGGTGCGTGTATAAACACTACCCTACTATTCGCTCCACAAATATTGATCAACTGATGACATTTCGAATTAAATACTGTTAATTAAAATTTATAGACTAGATTTATATATGAAAGATTTATAGATTGTTGTTAACATCAGTACAATTTTTAAATGTTTATTTACATAAAATTGCAGAATGATTATAAAAACTAGGGTTACATAGCTACAATTTTTGTTCTAAAGACAGTGATCATAAAGCCTATTACGTTTACATAATATGTATAGACATTTAATATAAATACGTCTAATACGGTAATATAGGGGAATTATTGTTATTTTCTTGCCGAATGTACCTATACTATGGCATTTAAAAACATCTTTTCTACGCTCTTAGACAACCAAGAACCACACATTTTAATATATTTCTGCTCAATGTTTTAGAATTGTGCGATTAATCGGCCGCCGATTATCGATATTAATAAAATTGAAGACTATATGTGTTTTATTTGTTATTTTTTCGGCCTCATATTTGCGTTCTACACGTTTAAGATGATTATAAGACAAATCCGCAACAAAAAAAACAATTTTTGTCCGTCTGTCTGTTCGAGATTCACGCAAAAACGGCTGGACATAATTTGGTATGAGGGTATAGTAAAACCAGGATTCGAACACAGGCTATGAGGTATCTTAAAAATTTTATTCTAGGGGGTGTTTCGGGGTTAAAATTTAAAAAAATAAGAAAAACATCTTTTTTTATTCAATGCATTTTTTCAATTTGATGAATTTTTGGGGTTACTGGGGGACACGCTACAGCTAAAATCTACATATATCTCCTTATTATAAACATAACAGCAAAATCATATGTGACCAAAAAAGTTAATAAGAACAAACCTTTCATTTCTATGCATTTTTTTCATTTATATGGATAGTTGGGGAGTTATGGGAGGACACCCTTAAGCTAAACTTTTCAAATATTTTCCTTATTATTGTGACTTAAACAGCAAAAACGTATATAACAAAAATTGTTTTTATTAAAAAAAAAGTGATGTGAAGTGTGAATTTTCACACATTTCAGGATTTCGCAGGTATTTAGTAAGTGAATGATGATTATTTGGCATGCCAAAACAAATTTTATGCTAAAATATTTTTTCGTTAATTTTAATTCGAATGTCTAATACCATTATTTAGGTTTTTAAATATGTGCAGTATTTTTTTATATAGCAAAGTACATTAAGATTTTGAAAATTGCGCTTATGGCTTCCATTGGTTGTTTTAAGTCATATGTTCGTCCCCTCTGGTCTCGTATACATGACACATAGAATGAAAATATAATTCCAACAATTTCAACTGGTTATTAAATTTACGCTCTTAAAAATTAAATGCAACATTTGCCAAAATATAACTAGAATTTTGATAAAATAATTTAAACAAAATAAAATGGAAAAAAATAAAATTGTCTCCTCTGCCCGAGAGCGAACCCTAGATTGCTGGATAGCAAGCGAGCAAGCTAACTTATTTTCTGAAAACATAATCTGATCAAAAATTCCTGTTGTACTATTCCGGTTCACACCAATGTACATTACTTAGAATTTTTTCAGATTTTTAAATTAAACCATCTGGGCTACAGGGTGTGGGATAACATTTTTTTTCGCACAATTTTGGCAAATATCGCGTCAAAATAATTTATTTTGCAAAAATAAAATTTTGATCGTTAATCCACGTACTAAGGCGTTCATTTGATAGCCTACTCAGAATTAAAAAATAAATATTTTTTTTGATGAGCAGATATTTGTTTATATTTTTAGGGGGACATGTTTTTTTAGTATTTTTCCTATGTGCGGGTTGTATAAGAGTTGTATAAGCATGCCAAGTTTCAACTCTCTAGGTTTAGCCGTTTGGCTACAATTTTTGTCGAACAGAAAGACAGACAGACAGACGACAAAAAGACGATATAAGGGTTTTTTGGTCATACCTACAAAACCCTAAAAATAAGAATGACCGATTATCAAATCAATTAATCGGTCGAAAAACCGGTATCGATTAATCGGCAAAATGTCGACTATGGTCGATTACCGAATAACTACCGATTAACCAGAGTAAACCTACTCCGAACCATTACCTCAGAGATCTCTCTTCTATATTGTATTATTAAAATAACGCACTTCTTATTCTGGACATTAGCGCATTTCTTGCTAGATAACAAGAAACGAATTAGAAAAGTTTCTAGTCAAACAGCTACCATTTCTTTGCTTCTAATAATATTTTATTTGTATCCGTTGCATTAACGGTTATGCATGTTTGTTATTATGTAATCTAATATCAACTCGTGCGATCTATTTATTGGTAATTTTTTGTTTGTCCAAACCACATGGCTACCATCCGCTTCCTTATAGAACACATAAAACCATTTTTTAATTTACCATTAAGTCCATTTCGAAACAACTGCTACTAATTCCGTTTCAAAAGCCACAAATGCTCTAGATATTCGATATAATCTGACATTGATATCGCAAAAAATTGTAATAATTATAACGGTATTAGCATTATTAGATCGCATTAGATCATGCCATTCCATTGTGGCCTTGACAAAAAATACGAGAACAATTTTACAGGTGCTATACTTTCATTTTATTTTATTTTTATATTGAATACAATGGACGTAGTTGTGAGTGTGAACACATTAACAGTGATAAAATCTCATTCCCTTCCAATTGGAGCGAATGTTCCTTTACGAGCATGCGAATTCGTGTTCATTACAATGCATTTTAACAATCTTTATAACTACAATAGATTCACAAGTTCAGGCACGTATATAAAATAGATAGATGGATAGAAACCCAGATAAATGGATAGATTGACTATCGCACTATTGAAAACAATTGGCAATAGAGTTTTAAAATTAGTTTCTAGAAAATTCTGTCGTCTATAAAACTTTTAATTTGCAGTACATAATTCACTGATAGAGTACTTCAGTTCAATATTCTTTAAGATTCCTACATCCATAATAAAACATGTTATTTCTTTTGAGTGAATATGTGATAATGTATATTTAAATATGTTAAAAAATATCATTTATTCTTTACAAAAAAATACAAACAATACTCAAAATTCTTAACTTCAATGTTCATTGATAACGCTTGTTACATTTTGACTAGAAAGTGATGATCTTCAGAGTACACTATTGAATGAAAATAAAATAGAATGAAAGAAGTATTTAAATAAGTTCAGTTATAGCTATAACAGTGACAGGATATGATATAGTAAAAGGCATCTTGCTCATCTACAACCGTTTAGACAGACATATAAGTACAGGAGAGAAATAAAACTGACCCAAGATTACTTTCATAGTAAAAATTGTCATAATTTTGGAACTTCTGAACCGATTTTAAAAATTCTTTCAATTCTGTTAGTGTATAAATCGTGTACCAGTTTTTGTATTGAAGAAATATATATTTTCACTGATAATTTCAAGAAAATGCGTTAAATATAATTCAAACATCATAACTTTGGAACTACTCAACCGATTTTAATAGAAGACCGCCGAAAACCTGACCAGATTATGTACCTACATATAGAAAAAACTGTATGATAATCGGAACAGCAGTTTTCGAGTGAAACGCGCATGTACGGACAGACAGATAGACAGAGAGTGAGTCGTTGCCTTATATATATACAACAGATGTATATTACACTCTGCTCTACAGATTAGTCAGTTTTTGCAATTGATATGTACCTCAATCTTAGGTGCCGATTACTGTATGTACTCCTCTCCAGAAACACAAATATCAGACCTACCAAACTACCAAACTAATCCAAACAAGTCCGTTTGTTTGTTTATAATTTCGAAACATGGAAGTTGATGTTTCGGAACGATTCGAAGTCAAGTATACTCAATATTAGATTATAACACTCATTAGTAAATGAGTATTGTCTAAGTGAGTCAAGATAACCCGCATGATGCCTGGGCATTTGAAACTCCCTTATTGTATCAAATGGACTATGTTCAAACCGAAACGCGTTCTTCGAGCAGATCACGTACGGTACCTTCCAATATAACATCTTATAGACTTCGAAAACATGTTGCGTCAAATCTGTGGTTCCATTTGATCAAACACAAGAATCCCTTCTAGAAAAACAAAAATTAGTTTCTACTAAACTATACCACGATTTATGTATGGCTTCGAATCACGGGGTTTAAAGAGAAGCACCAAATCTGTGGTTCCATTTGATTAAAAACAATATTCCTTTCTAGAAACACAAAAATCTGCTTCAATTACACTTGTTTATGTATGGTTCCGAATCATCATATGCTTTGAAAACCAAGTGATGCAAAGAATCTATGTTTTAAACAATATTCCTTTCAAGAAATACCAAAACCAGGCTCTACCAAACTGTACCTAATACTTTAATTTATATATTGCTCCGAAACATGGACAATAGTGAGATCCAAAATATTTCACAGTCATTGAAAACAAAGTATTACTCCGTTGGATATATTTAGTTTAATTGGGTCAAAAACTAAAATCTTTTCTAAAAACATAAAAAATGGCTCTACCAAACATGTGTACCATACAGTTTTGAAACATGGATCTTAACGAAAAAAGAACTAGACCACCTTAAAGTCGAGCCTATGTAAAGTAATGCCTAATATAGTTTAGATGAGACTATTTTGTAATTTATTTAATAATCCTAACCTATACATACATTTGATTTAAATAGTTACCAGAGTTAATACTCCAGTATAGTGTTGACTGTTAATAGTTTAACGATAGTTAAATGGTGGAATGTGCTTTGCGTGAAGCCAGCATCATCTCGGGCTTTCAAACTGGGATATTAGAGTAGCCACAAATTTACAAATTCCCGATATTTTGTTACCATCCAAATATCCCGTGACCCAATTCGTGTTCGAGTATACGTGTACGGTAGTAACAATCATTCAGTTCCAATAAAGAACAGACTCTAGTTGTAACTTGTTTAACTTTTGTTCAGTTGTTCTTATTTTAGATTATCCAAACGAGCGACGATCTTAATTAGTTCGGGTAATCGAGTTGTAGTATTCGCAATAAGCTTAATGTGTATAAAAGTCCACTGCTCTACTAAGTACCATATGCTGTGATTGTTTTATAAACATATTAATGATTGCAGGATTTTTAAGTAAAATTATTAGTAAAAATGTTATGTCTGTATCTAAACGTTAAATATTGTATAACGCTTCGTAATTCTATGGAAAATTTGATTTTAACGTTGAGTTTTAAAATAACGAAGCGTTATACAGTAATGAACGTTTATGAATACGGGCGTTAGTCTGTTTCATGAATCTGTATTTTGAAATGATATGATGTAGACTGATTGAAGATCTGATGTCAACTGTTTGAAAGCATATTTTTAACTCCTGGTGATTTGATGGTATATATATGGTTATCAGCACAGAGGGCGATAGGAAGGTTTAATGCCGTCATGAGATAAATTAATTTTCACAGAATAAGTATGTAATAGACACTATTTGGCTAACATATTTTACTAGGAAAGGTAAACAAAATTGTAAAAAATATAAATTGAGTTGTAAAAATATTTTGAAATATTAGTCCGAAGGAAATAAATTATTAATAAATTATAATTTAGAAATTTCGTATTTCTTAGAATATTGAATTTCGGGGCATGGTGTCAAATGTGTCGCTTTGTTTCGATTTTTGGGTTATTAGCCCAATGGGTTTCTAGACACAATATCAGTTAACTCAGAAATTAATAATTCTGACAAATTGTAACTACACTACAGTACAACTTAAACTACAGCTAAAACTGGTAAGTAACTACCAAGGGCGTAACTTCAAAATTTGCCCCCAAATTTCAACAAAAAAAAAAATAAAAATCTTCCTCCCACGGTACGAATTTTTAATTTGATAAATTTTAAAATTGAGTAAACCTGGCATTTTTGAATTTTGATTTTAGAAATATTTTAGTATATTATATTACGAATTTAGTAGGACCTATATGCTTTATTTCAAAGTTCTAGCTTTGATTATAAATGAATAAAAAAAAAATAATAAACTTTTAAACAATTTTTTATTCTTTGTTTGTGAACCGTTCCGAGTCCGACCAGTTATATTTGGTCTCGGTTCCCAAGTAAGGAATATAATGGACGTTCTACTGTACTAAAGATTGCTTGAAAAAATCCCCAAATTCAGCGCCGTTCGTGGGATTCCCCTTTTTTACAAGTTTAGGTATATAAAATTTATAATGTATATTTTCTGAAATAAAAATACAAGTTAATTAATTTTAAAATTATTTATAAGATAATTTAGACAAAATTTTGGAAGGGTCCCCTTTTGGCCATGCCCTCCCCCCCCCCGCAGTCGCAAAAAAAAAAACATGTAGTCAATTACAATACAACAGATATTAAAAAAATATCAGTGGACAGCTTAGAGTTCGAGCGTGTTTCTCATTATGTACATCTCTTTATCTTACCACATAACAGTAACTCCGCAGTAAATATTATCATAAAGAAGGAAGTTAATAAAATGTCAGCCATGTGGTTTTGTGGAACTGAATCTGTGTGTAAGTGGCACGTCTTCCCGTATTAAGTAACATAATAAGGTTAATATATCCTGTTGTTCATCTTTTATTCAATTCATAATTGAGTTCTACTTTAATTCGATTTACTTAAGTCATTCAACTCTTAAAATTACGTTTAAATATAAGATGACTTTTCATTTGCACAATTCAGGTTTAATATTTTGTTCTATCTATAGAAATATAATTTAATTGGATACGAATTTGAGCAATTTAATGAGACAGGGACCATAATATCTATTTCCAAATTAATACATAATAAAATACAACCTTGTTTAGGAAAGTATGTTTTAACATAAATGTATTTAAATAAAGCTACAACAGTTCAAAAACTCGCCACTGGATGGCAGCATATGTATTAAATCTTTCGTATTTAAATAAAAGGATAATTTTAAACAAAAATAGTCCAGTAAGAGTAATTTTTTATTTACCAGAATTGATATTTCAAAATAGACATTACATTTTTTACAACAATAGTTACACAATAAGATAGAACTATCACATAACTGACAACAATGGAAATTTAAGTACAATGAGCCACCAATAACGTTAGTTTAAATTCTGACGCATACAATCTATGGATATTTGCTCCAAATCTTCAATAATGCACCAAGTCCAGGCACGCACCCAGGGTTTATTCTTAGGGGGGGCTCAGAAGGTATTTTTTTTTCTTGTAACATGTTATAATTCAATACCTCCTTCTCTATATTTGATGGTCGGTAAATAGTACTAAGATCTTTTAATGAACCAAAAACTAGGTTAGTTGTTTTATAGATTGACAGATTGATTTTTAATACGTTTTATGCGAACTCGAGGAAGCATTTCTTAAGTCCATTCTACATTATACTTTTTTCAATACTTTCTGCAATACTATCCAACTTTTTTTTCAGCTTTTAATACTACAGAATATAGTGGGGGGGGGGGGAATAGAAAACAGTGATATATTTTATACCTTCCATCTTTTATTACTTTGTCATACTTCTTATTGCCAACTTAAAAATTTTTAGGTTCAGGTGGCACACAACAATTTGGTTATAGTAAACCAATTTATAAATTTTGTTTAATTGTGCTAAGTTTATATTTAATTATATGTTCTAAATAAACTTTTTATCAACTAAATAAACTTCTAAAAGTTAAGTTCTAAACAAAATCTAAAATGTTGGTAGTTGGTACGACTGAGAAGTATACAACTGACATCCAAAAATTTGACCGGAGGTAGTTTTGAAAATAGTGTAGTTTGATGTGTAGCATCTAAAGTCGGGAGGAAGTATTGTGTTTCAAATTATATTTTTTACGTCAGTACTACGCAAAAAATCTGTAGTGCTGCGCAAAAAAGTATAATGTAAAACGGACTTAATGTGAAACACAATACTTCCTTCCAACTTTCGATACTACACTACAAACTACGCTATTTTCAAAACTACCTCCGGTCAAATTTTTGGATGACTGTTGTATACTTCTCAGTCGTACCAACTACCAACTTTTAATTTTTGTTTACAACTTAACTTTTAGAAGTTTATTAAGTTGATAAGAAGTTTATTTAGAACATATAATTAAATATAAACTTAGTACAATTAAACAATATTTATAAATTGGTTACTAGAGTTGGTTATATTGTCACAATTATGATATAATTGTATGCTAATGTCCCAATTCCTTGAGCGGCCTTTAGGCCGTGTAGGTCGCGGTTGCTGACTTGCGGTTTTGGGAATTAAAGAATGTGCAAAGTGTTGCGTGTTTGTCAACGTAAGTTTTGAACTACTTTCTGATGTGTTGATAAACATTATTCTATTGTGCCGACTATGGTCTTTAATTGCTGCCAACAATTACACAAATGAATAATGTTTCCAAAACAATTGAGGTAGGACTTGACGTCATAGTGTCCTGGTTAACAGTTATAAAATGGTCTTATGGAATAGAGTCGGGAGTCTGTTATTCATTGAGAGTCAGTGATTCATTAAGTCAGTCTGTTATTCATTGAGAGTTAGTGATTCATTGAGTCAGTTAGTTATTCATTCGACCATTTTTTGTGAGCACGCTACCCGAGGACCAGCCCAGCTGTCAAGTCACCAACCCGAGATGTGAGTGTCGTCTACAGGGCTTCTCCACGTGTCCGCCTCGTGCGGATACATGGTGTGGTTCGACCGATCCTGGAGAAGCCGGGGCAAGAACGGGACTGACATCAGCCGCTAACAGTCAACACAGCAGCCATTCTGACAATTAATTGTATTGTATTGTAAAATTATTATAATATAATAAATTTTGTAGAAAAGATGTCCGTTCTTGAATCCACCCCGTGACAATATAACCAAACTGTTGTCTGTCACCTGAACCAAATTGTTTTAAGTTGGCAGTGAAGAGTATCACAAAGTAATAAAAGATAGAAGGTATCGCTGTCTCTTACTTTTCCCCCCCACTGTATTCTGTAGTATCAAACGTTGAAATGAAGTCAGAATTGGATAGTATTGAAAAAAGTATTGAAAGAAGTATAATGTAGAACATACTTTATGCATGCAGTTGATATTGGCTACTTAAAAGAAACTAGCTACATTGGAAGTATTGGCTCAAATAGTGGGACGTGGGAATACATTTTTGTTTATTTTCCAAGGTAACTTTAGGTTTCTATTTAAAACAAACGTAAAGTTTTCTCCTGGTAGTGTTACGGGAGCAGACTGAGCATCCAATAAACATGTCTCGTTTCTCTTTTGCAATAATCGGCCTACTAAACCCTATTTTATTCTCATGATTTTTATTAAACTACTAGTTTTTTCTTCTGGCTGAAATAAGCATATATAAAACACCAGATTAAAAATTTCATTATATGAATTTGTAGAAAGCATGTCTTAATTAACCTACTAGATTGCAATGAAATCTTCGTAATTGTAAAAAAGTTACATCAGAAAAAAGCTTTATAACTAATTTTGAATTGAATATGTAGTTAGGTGGAAGTGTCGAAAGAAGTTTATTACAGGTAGATGAGGGAAAACCAGAGTAATACGAATTTATAGTACGGAAGTAACCGAACATAAACGGCTTTTCACGATTCAGTATGGAATTCCAGGATCAATAAACTTCTCCAACTTGGAATAAAAGAGGAAAGTATTGATAATAAGTAATAAGCAGGTGTAACACATTTATTAGTGTTATTACACATCTACGTGTAATTCAACCGTGATTCGGTTTAATTAAGTCGTAACCGGCGTGCAAGCAAGCAATAATTAAACAGGGAAAGAACAATTTAAGAATCAGGAATAATACATTGTAATGTTGGCCTAATGGTAATGAATAAAAACTGATACTTGCGCGGACTAACATTTCTGAAACTGGTCGTGAATATCAGTGTCTCCCAAACGGAGCTGGGAATATTTGAAATAAAGTATTTGAAAAAGTATTTTAATTACTTTCTGGTATTTGAAATTATGTATTTCAAATACTTTTTCAGTGGTATTTATATTTGATATTTGTTATCTGAACATGTCAGTATTTAAAATACTTTTTTTTGTGGCCTTTGCTGCTTCGGCAATTAGTCAGGACAATTCTTATTTTTATGACAATTCCATGCCGGAACGGTATTAGTATTTCCTTAGTATTTCAAATATTTCCTAGTACGAGGGTTGCCTTTTATATTTTGGGATTTGAGTTCAAAAACAATTATTTATCAACAAAAGTCGCTTTATTGTTTTTCAAAATATTCGCCATTAAGATCAATAGCCTTTTCCATGCGTTTGAACCAATTTTTGAAGCACATTTTTCACTTCGAACGAGGCTGTTTCCACTGCGATTGTCAAATTATGTGGTATCCAACGCGAACAAATCTTTTTGACGGCCAAATGTTCATGCAATAGTGAATGTATGCTGGTCCCACTAATGTCCAAGGATACCTCAATCTCAGGATGTCACATGACGATCTTGCAGCATCAGTTCACGTACAGTATCAATGTTTTCCGGAACAACAACCGATTTTGGGCGAACTTCACGAAATTCGTCCTTAAGCGAACTATGGCCACGTCTGAAGTCAGCAAACCATCGATAAACAGTAGTCCTTGATGGTGTTTCATCGCCAAAAGTCCAATTAAGTTCATCGATGCACTGTTGTTGAGTTAATCCACGTCGAAAGTTGTAAAAAATAATCGCTCGAAAATGTTCACGATTTAATTCCATTTTTAGCCAAGACGAATTATTTTAAGTTACTGTAAATAACACAAATAGCACTTGTAAGTCAAAACGTTCAGAGTACATATACCGTCAAAAATGTCAAATTTTACGATAAAAGCATCAGTTGCCAGATGACAGCAATAGTATAGCGTAATACCGAAATATAAGAGGCAACCCTCGCATTACAAATATTTCCTAGTATTTCAAATATTTTATAGTATTTCAAATAAATCTAGTATTTCAAATACATTTAAATTATTTGAAATACATTATTTCAAATACTTTTTATCAGTGATGACTAATAATATTTGTTATTTCAAATAATTTGATCGGTATTTGGTATTTAATAATAGGATCCCAATACCTAGATAGGTGTATAAGGAACAGAGAAGGTATGTTCTCCGTTTCTAGACCGCCGGCCATAGACACGAATGCAACGTGTTCAGTGTGACGTTTCGACCGGACCTATTATCCCTATATAAACAGGTACTTATTTTAAATATTAAATACTTGAGGCTGACTCGACCCTAGAGATGACTGCACAACTTGGGAAGATAAAAATACGAAGGAGGTAGGGGGATTTAAACCCGGATCCCTGTGCTTTGTAGACAACCGACTTACCATGGAGACACGGCAACTCTTAGTATTTGAAATGCTTTTACAGAGTATTTGGCACAGTTCTGCCCGCAAACTACTTGGTTGACTCTTGATTTCTCAAATTTATTATTTAAGCGACCACTGTTTCACGATTTCGCTAATTTATTTATATGGTTGGAAAACTAAATTTGTACCCCACATTAATTAATTTGTCTTAAATTATACCACATACATATGTACCTTATTATTTTCGTCTACAATCTTCAATAAATATAATTCTCCGATATATTTTAAGATTAATATGCATTTAAACTCTTGACAATAACATTATTGTCGAAATACTAGTATTGAGTGTTATCTAATATAAATCTTATGGAAACCAATCGATTATTTGTTTTTATTTATTTCAACTAAATAATTTCACTATGAATATACTGTTCAAATTATCTCACTTATTCTTTATGAAGTATCATCTTTTTCATATTTACATACTTCAACATCCTACAGCAGGAATATCAAACTAATTTGTGTCGAGGTCCATTTTTAGGGGGTTTTGTAGGTATGACCAAAAAACCCTTATACCGTCATTTTGTCGTCTGTCTGTCTGTCTGTTCGGTAAAAATTGTAGCCAAACGGCTAAACCTAGAGAGTTGAAATTTGGAATGCTTATACAACTCTTTGACCCGCACATAGGAAAAATACTAAAACATCTAAAAAACATATCCCCCTAAAAATATAAACAAATATGTGCTCATCGAAAAAACAAATATTTTTTTATAATTCTGAGTAGGGTATCAAATGAAAGCCCTTAGTACGTGGATTAACGATCAAATTTTTATTTTTGCATAATAAATTATTTTGAAGCGATTTTAGCCAAAATTGTGCAAAAAATTTTTTGTCCCACACCCTGTAGCCCAGATGACTTAAATTAAAAATCTGAAAAAATTCTAAGTAATGTACATTGGTGTGAACCGGAATAGTACAACAGGAATTTTTGATCAGATTAGGTTTTTGGAGAAATACGCATTTTTTGTGATTTTTGGCTAATAATGTACACAAGTTATAGCTTTGTAACACGTCACACTGGAACGTGTGTGCTGGTGTAGTGGTATTAGCAGCTGATTTTTCAACCAAGTAACCCGATCCGAACGGATTCGAACCCTGGAGAAGAGACAATATTATTTTTTGTTTTTTTTTAAATTTTTATATTGTTTAAATTATTTTTTCAAAATTCTAGTTATATTTTGGCAAATGTTGCATTTTATTTTTGAAAGCGTAAATTTAATAACCAGTGGAAATTGTTTAAATTATAATTTAATTCTGTTTCAATGTACACGAAATCAGAGGGACGGAACTTTTAACAACCAATGGAAGCCATAGGCGCAATTTTTAAAATTCTTAATGAACATTGCTATATAAAAAAAAAAAAAAATACTGCACATATTTAGAAACTTAAATAATTGTATTAGGCGTTCGAATTAAAATTAACAAAAAAAAAATATTTTAATATAAAATTTGTTTTCGCATCCAAAATAATCATCATTCACTTACTAAATACCTGCAAAATCCTGAAATGTGTGAAAATTCACACTTCACATCAATTTTTCATACAAAAGTTTGATAAGCAATGACGAAACTTCTAATATCCCAAAGAGCTCTTTAATATTTTATTTATTTTTTTTACAAACTAATGGGACTTCTCCCTTTAGTTTTTAGCATCTTTTACTTTTTTAAATATATTTTTACCTTAAATAAGCTCTATCTTTTTTTACGCTTGACGGGTCACAAAAAAAGTTACATTGAGGGCCGTATGTGGCCCGATCCAACAGTTTGATACCCTCCAACCTTACAAATAAGCAACATAAATCCAATATACTAGTGTTCTTCAACCTTTTTGCCCCCGCGGACCAGTGAAAATTGGATAAATATTTCGCGGACCGGCTGAAAGCTAAGATACAAAAAAAAAACAATATAGATAGTATTTTATTATTATATAGGTATATGTTATACTATAGTCGGATTGCTGATAGGTGACTGTTACATGTATGTATCAAGTAGTGCATTCATATAATAATCTAGTTACCATTTTTCAGCGATTTTAAAAATGTTTTTTGTTATTTGTCTTAGCTGTCAGTGTCTGGTAATAAATATTAATTAAAATATGGCTTCAAATTAGTTGTGAAACTTGGGCAAAATCTGTTAAAAAAATCGAAAATTTAATAAATGAATGGTGGGAAAGGGAAAGGATTGTTGATGATATTAATACAATAATAATAAATTCAAGAAATGACAGCGATAGTTCAGATGACGACGAAATCATGCATTACAGTGGCAAAATTCTTTTTATATAAAAATAAACATTTAAATACAACTTGTAGCAATATATTATATGAATAAATATATTTTTACTTAATATTTTATTACTTTGTACTTAGGGGAAGTATAAAAATTTAATTTAATTAAACAACAAATTATAATCCAAAATGTACGTATTTATTTTTACGTATGAGTATAAAATTTTCCTTATTTATAATTATTACCTTAAAATTAATAATTTTGTTTGTTTGAGTACTGCTGTGAATTTATTTTCGTGTTCTAATTAGTAAAGATATCTACAAATCATGTCGTTTCTTTCTAATGCTTTGTTTTTTATTAAAATAATTTGGAAGGTTCGTTGTCAACTTGCGTCACTATACGTTACTATGGGTATGCAAATAATTATAATGATATAGACAGAGAAAGCATATAATATTGTACATCGATACTTGTAGCAACGAACAGTCACCTATCAGCAATCCGACTATATTATTATATAATTACAATTTTTAGTGCGACATCTGCTGCTGCTTTTTTTTAATAGAAAATTTGATATACTTTGCTGCAGTGTAGTTTCTGAGAGACGAAGTGCTGCGTTAACATCCATTCGATATCTCTGTTTGGTTTTTATTATTGACATGGCTGAAAAAATCTTTTCGCAGAAATAGGAAGTCGAAAATATTACTAATAATTTGATAGCTTTATAACCCAAAGATGGATAGGATTCTTTTTCTAGCGATTTCCAAAATTGAGATGATTGTATTTTATGTCTGGGCACCAGAGTGCCATCAGAAGACAACTCGATCAGGTTTTCTTTGTCACGAGGATCAAGTGTAGTTGACTTTATATCTTCCAAGAATGTATTATTAATCCAGAGGTTATCTTTTCGAGGATCCTCATTTTCAGGGAAATAATTATAAAAATTTTCAGCTAATGCTCTTAAATGTTGACTTATTGTTGAATATGACTATCTGGTTAACATCAGCAGCAATCAAAAATTCTTCCAAAAGTGGAACAATTTCTATATCTTCCTCTTATAAGCGACTATTCCAAAGAGCTTCTTCAGAAGTATGAAAAATAGCCGCGAAAGGCGTTGTATTGGGGCTAGTAAATATTAAATAAATCATGGTAGGGAGAAAAGTTAGCTTCTGAGTCAACTAAAAAAATGTGCTATACACTCGTGAACAGAAGTGTGCATCTACATGATTCGGCCGAAACATTTCGCAGACCGGCAGTAACTTTCTGCGGACCTGCACCGGTCCGCGGACTGAAATCAGTGCTTCGCATACTTTTCTCACCCACTTTTTATTAAATTAAATAATTTGCGAAATTTTTAGATGAAGCCCTTTGGGAAATAGGGTAGGGAACAAAGGATTTTTATTGAAAATCCCATAAAAATATTCTATTTTTCAAAAATAAAAATTTTCTTGTTTATCCACGCACTAAGAAGTTTTATTTAACACCCCAATTTTATTTAATATATTTATTTTTTCATTAAATTGTGCAGTCAGCTCTGGGGTCGACTCAGCCTCAAGTATTTAAAAATTAAAATGAGTACCTGTTTATACAGGAATAACAGGACCAATCGCAAAAACACACTGACCAAATGGCTTTCATATCTATGGCTGGCGGTTTAGAAACGGTTTTCTGCTCAATACGCCTACCTTAACTTAACCTAACCTATTATTTATATTTTTAATTTATTTTTTTATTTTTCTTCATATCGGAAGTTCTTCATTTATTATTAAGTTCTTCAGATATTATTTTCACCCAAAAAGATGTCATAAACTATGTGTTCACTACTGGAAACCATCCCTCTAGTTAGCAATATTTGTCAGTTACCTATACCTTAACTAAAAGTTATATAGCTTATCATTATTAATTTTATGCTTAATATACTTAATACATTTAATCCATGAAAGTACCTGAGTAAAATATATAAACTAAGAAATATGTACTATATAATTTAAATAAGAACTTTATATTCGTAAAAGTTTTGTAGTAAAAAGTAAACTGTTGAAAGCACGATGTCTCTGAGTAGGTAAATAATATATAAAAGGTATTTCCCTAATAGGTCTGATGAATTTGCCTGAGCATTTAATTAAAGAAACTGAAGTTCGTAGGTCGCTAAACGAGGTATAAACTTGAACAAGTTAAAAGTATTGGACTTCGGCGAGTTTTTCCACTAGCAAACTTTGGAATTATCGAAGTATTTCATAAAGTTGTTGACTAGAACTTTTATTTATAGCAGTTACATGCTCTGGAGGTGTACAAGAACGCTGTGATATTTTCATAAAATACTTCAAGAAATATTTATTAAATTTTTTAAAAGAGCTAAATTTCACTAGGAAACTTTTGCAAGAAATGTGTTAAAGTTTAAGAACTTTAACCTGCATTAAATTTATGATGGTAGCCCAATGCAACTTGTACTTAAATTTTGAACTAATAAAAGAAGTATTTGCTTTTTTTAACGAAATTATTTATAATATATAATCATTAAAATAATAAGGTAGTTTGTCAGTTGGAAAACTACAGGAGATATACTAAAAAGAGTAATTAATAACAAAATTAAAGTCTTCGTAGGTAATCGAACCACCAACCCTTGGATATCGCAACGTCCATGTCTCATTGGTATAGTGGGATTAGTGTGCGTGGGTAACACAAACTCCACCTTTCCGGTTTATATTAGACAAGGTGACGATCAAGAGAACGACTCCATATACCAATAAATCTGGCGAGTCAAACAGCAGTCACCAAATGAGTGGGAGAAGGCTTCTCTCAGGCTCCTCGACTCCCCGATGAGCAACCCTCGCCTTGGAGATAGGCCAATCCGATTCCGGCCAACGTGGGGTGGACTGAAGACTTCCCCAACGCCATGGATAAATTCAATCATACAATAACACTGTAAATTTGATAATTATTTAATAAATTCTATTGTTAAAATTAGGGGTTGCATTTCCATCTAACCACGTGACAATATATTCCTTCAGTGGCAAACATGGTACTTAAAATTGGTTCAGTGGTTCTAAAATACGACAATTTTTACTGGGAATAGGTGCAACAATGATGTTGCTGAAGAACATAAACCCAACAATATTATATAATGGAACATGCTTACAGATGAACAGTTTAAAAGACTATGTAGTAGAAGCACCATTACGACTGGTTGTGGTACAGGCGAAAAGGTGGTAATTCCTAGAATACCGATGATTCCTTTAATTTTACCATTACTCATTTTTAAGTATGGTTAATTGTTAAGTATATGTTATCGAAAAGAGAAAATTTCTTTATCGAAAGTGAAGATTTGAAACTATATTCTTTAAGCAGCTCTTCTGACTACTCCTTCGAATCGTCTTATCGTAAAGAAACGGTTCTGGGCTTTATAGGAAGGGAGGTGAGATGCAGGTGTGTAATGTCCGGGTACGGATTACATCTAAAGTGAAACAAAAATTAATATAGACAGAGCGATAAGAAGCATTCTCGCTACACCAATGCGCTCCGTAGATGCATGCCACTAGACGCTACATAATTTTTGGTGTGACGTAGATATTTATTTGCAGCCACATTTAATTATTGTAAAGCTTATGTCTAGAAAAAGTGATAGATAATTTGCAATTCAAGAATAGTTGCCGCCAAATGGCACAATTATGTAAATTTCAATAATTCATAGTTGCTGAACTAATCAAAGTTCCAGACAATACTAGGCCATACAGTGTCATAGAACTAGAACACATCTCAACAGGCTCAGACTGCTATTATCCAATTTAAACCCTTTATGTAAAACTGTAAGATATTTAACAACAACGTATATTACTAGATGTTAGACTATCTTTACGCACGATAGTGTCATAGCATGTTTTTGTAAATGGATGTACCGTAAGAAGTATTAACACTCCAAAACGTTAGCATAAAAATTGTAACAAAATTCTTATCGTTTTCGCATTCTTAAACTATCTATCCTGTATTTTATTCGACAATTATTTTTACCGTGTCCTGTCGGAAGTTTGGATTTTCAACACCTCCTGTTGGTAGCCTGTAACTTATTGATAGTGCACTTTTAACAGTGTTGTGTCGCTCTTGAAAGAAGACCTAGGAACGTGTCCTCTTTGAAAACTTTTTTTTACAGTTGTGCTTGTTGTTTACGTACGTTTGAATATATTAGCAGGTTAGTGTGATTTAAAATGTATTTTATATATGAAAATTTATATTTGTGTTGTTTTTACGTTAAATGGTTTAGTTATGGCACAGGGATATATATTTTATGAATTGTTAAATGTAGTGGAAGTGGAGAAAACAAGGCGGCTCGTAAATTTGATGAGAATGTCATTTTTATTTTGCTTTTTACCATTTGTTTATCTGTTATATAACTTAATTATATTAAACATATAAGATAATTTTAATAAAATTTAACTATTGTAAATAAAGTTGTTTCAAAGCGGTTTTTCACCATTGCTTCAATAGCACCTAAAATCCTCTTCAATGATGTCAGTGACTATATAATACCTATACTACAGTCAATATTATCATATTGTCGAATATATTATCGACATTATTATTAATACTTTGTAAGACTTCTGTCATTTCTCTCCAGAAAAATCTCCTGTTATGTCTATTCTGTCTGTTACAATATGACAAAATTAAAAAATAGCGCAATTTCTTTTCGATAATGACGAATACAAAACAACAACACATAGGGACAGTCTACGGGGACAGTGCATTGTGTATAGGTAACAGAATAGTGCGTAAATGAAACTTCCAAAGAGCTGTCCGGTATGGAACCCACGTCCTTGTACTCCGTAGGTAAACATCTTACCGCATAGCCACCAAAACTCTCAAGCAGTCCCATATATTTAATAAATATTGTCATAAATAAAATAATAAATAATTAGGTTCTCAACGCCTAGATGGCGTATAGGGACAGAAAATAGTATATTCTGTAACAAGGTTGGAATGAAAAATTTCGATGCGAGTGGAACATTAAGAGCGCGAGCCGCAGGCGAGCGTGAGGAACCACGAGCATCGAATTTTCTCTAAGGTCTGTGACTTACTTTCTCCACGACCACCAGAAAGAAAAAAAAAAAAATAACAAATAATTATTTTACCAAACATTTTATCTTAATAAATAATTTATATTACAAAACAAATTAATCAGTTAAACTTATTTTATAATTTTTATTATTTGTTTAATTTTAATTTAATTTGCCGCACATCGGCCATTATTTTAGAACTTTTTAGGAAGTTATGCTGTATTTATTTAATGTAAACATTGCATATATTTTAATGTAACCCTACAAAATCAAATGGCAACAAGCATGGAATAGTTATTCCATAACAAGTGATGGAATGAAATACATGCAAAATGTATAAGAAGACAAGTGCTTTAGAATAATATTCCAACTCTTGTGTTAGATTATTATCTTTATGTAGTCAAAATTGGTTTTAAAATTGGTAAATTCTATAGTGGTCGTGGAGAAAGTAAGTTTTGTTTTTCGACCTCCGGCCATAGATATAAAAACCATGTGGTCAGTGTGACGTTTCGATCCAACTTATTATGCATGTATAAACAGGTACTCATTTTAAAAGCATTAAATACGGTTGAGTCGGCCGTAGAGCTGACTGCCCAGTACCGGAAGATGCAAATCCGAAGAAGGTGGGGGTATTCGAACATTCATAAAAATGTTGCTATAAAAATGATAATCCTCTTGAATTTTTTAAAGTATTGCAAAACAACTGAATAGCACAATTTAATGTTATTATTCACGGTAAAAACTTTTCTATTTCGTTTTTTCTTTCCTGTAAAAAACTGTAAATGCAGAACATAAAACACATCCACAATCCAATTCTGGTCCATCTTTTTATTTTAAACGAACGATACAATTTCCGACATCCGATTTTGAATAATTCATAGCGTCATTAACAAATTTTCACGTTCCAAGACCTACTTGTTATGCAGAACGAAATACAGTGCTTTGTAGGCTGTTTCGGGCCAGCATTTGTGCAAGCCGCTCACCATCGATAAGATACAAGTAAAGCGGCAACCTCTTCCCAGTCCCAGTTCTTCCTTCGGTTTCATTCCTTCATTTCTCTATTCCCTGTTCTATCTCTCTCACTCACTCTTTCACAGGATTAAAAATAACTTAATCTATAAACCAGAGTTTCGTAAGAAGATTACCTCAGTCAGGTGCTGCAGCTAATGAAAAACGGCTCCATTCTACAACCGAGTATTTTACATATTATTATCTAGTTATTTTAGGATAACTAAAGCAATTTTATTTTTGAATACCTTGTTTTTATTACGTAAAATAGTCAATTTAATTACAAAAATAGTCAAATCAACGATTTTCTTTCCATTTAATGGGTTTTTACATCTTTGTTTACCTCTTTTAAACTATTTTTCTTACAGAATATAGAAACATAAAAAAGAATTAAGAGCAAAGTTACGAGTAATGCAACTAGGAGCCTAGACTTCGGCTTTGAGCTGGATTTAAGTGTATAATTCAAAATGTTGGTGTACCAGCGAGATTAGTATTAATTTATTATTGTTTAGGAAAATGTTACCAATCTTTTAATGGGCCTTACAACTTTGTTTACAACTATTATTCTGTATAAAGACATATAGCGATGGCCACAAGATCTCAATGATCTCAAATGGGAGGTTCTATCGCATCCGCCATATACTCCGGACCTTGCGCCAACGGATTATCACCTTTTCCGCTCCATGTCGAACCAAATGAAGGACGTACCCTTCGCTAACGATGAAGACCTCAAAACCTGGCTCACAAACTGCTTCAACACAAAATCAAGAGATTTTTGGCGAGACGGCATCAACAAGTTGGTCGAGAGGTGGGAACAGGTTATAAATAATGATGGAGAATATATTATTGATTAATTTGTTACTATAATTATTGTTTTCTTCTATAAATCTTATAAACAAAAAAAAGCGGGAATTTATTACGCAACCCAATATATCGTTAAAAAGATCATTTAATTTGTTGTCTTGATAAAAAAATGTTCAATGTTACGTGTCCTCTATTTTGTTATAATAATTGGAAACTTGGACTTTAAGCCAAGAGCATATTAAAACTCTGGAGACTTTAGAAATATGGATCTATCGACGCAAGCAAAATATCTCATGAATGGTTAAAATAAAAAATGAAAAGGTTTTACTGAGAACTTCTCCGTTCTCATCACGAAACATCAAGATATTCTTACCATTCAGAGAAGAAAGCTGCAATATCTATTCTTGATTAATAGATATTGAGCAAGCAAAGTGCAGGATGATTAGGAACTTCATGACTAGCAAATATGACAAATAAAAGACTTTGTAAGTCGCGTATTGCTCATTAATGAAATAAATTCTCATACGAGTTAATTCATTAAAAATTTCAAGGCAGACAAATAAAATAATGACCGCCATTACTTATATTTACTAATAAAAATAGATGATACCAAACAAATATAAAATTAATGTATTTTTGCTTGTCAACTGCCATAGGATAAATATCAATTTTATTGCATGAGAAAGTCAAACAATATAACTGATTTAAAATATGAGCAGATCAGTCGTGATCGTAGCACAAAGTATTGTGATATTATTTATTTATATCAATGTCTGCACGAGAACTCTTTATATCTACATTATTAATGACCTAGAAGGCTTGTGCCAGAGTATTGATATGCGCCGTAAGCGTATTACGGACCCATATCTATAGTCAATTGGAATTTATTTCCTAGTTGATTTACTTGAGATCTTGAGAAAATGTATGTGTTTGTGAATGCATTTGTGAGTCACAGCAACGATGTGCTACTAGAATCTTATTTGAAATATATATAGCTTTCACATTTATGAATCTTTTATATCGACTTTACTTGATGTAGAGAGCTTTAACTTGCATTTCTATACAGCTTTTTACAATAGAATTTTATAAGATAGAAGGGAACTAAATGGCTACCCTCCTTTCACTAGAAATCAATGAATAAAATTCTGTTTTCATACACAAAAACTCCAAAAAAGAAACATGTCTCTTACAAAAAAATGCGTAAATATTTCATGACCGAAAGTGATTTTTTTGTAAACGCTTCTGTAAAGTTTACAATTGTCAAAACAACCACCCATTCAGACGCTAAAAAAGTTTCGAGACGATACTTAAATCACCTTTAAAACCCAGTAGACCATAAGTTATAAACATAGAATTTTAATGAAACCAATTCTAAACCAGTTATTTTTAGGATTTTGTAGGTATGACAAAAAAAACCTTATACCACTATTTTGTCGTCTGTCTGTCTGTCTGTATGTCTGTCTGTGTGTCTGTATGTCTGTCTGTGTGTCTGTATGTCTGTCTCTGTCTGTCTGTTCGGTAAAAATTGTAGCCGTTCGTGTTTTTTTCACATTTTATTAAATAAAACATACATTCTAAAAAAAACTTTTATTTTAAAGCGTACTGTAAATTATTTTCTATCTCTTTGGACAAACACTCAGGCAATTTCATAATACCATCCCTCCAGAAGGTTCCGCCTTTGCTCTCGAAAAATCAGTCCAGGTGAATTTTGATATCATCCACAGATGCGAAATGTTTTCCGTTAAGGAAACTTTATAGAAAGCAGAAAAATGGTAGTCGGATGGTGCGATGTCTGGACCATATGCTCCGACTACCATTTGTTCCGATCTCTACAAAATTCCCTTAACGGAAAAAATTTCGCATCTTTGGACGTTATCAAAATTCACCTCTACAGATTTTTCGAGAGCAAAGGCGGAACCTTCTGGAGAGATGGCATTATAAAAATGCCTGAGCGTTTGTCCAAAGTGATAATGGGCAGTCCATTTGATAATAAGTTTTTTTAGAATGTATATTTTATTGCAAAAGGTGAAAAAAAAAAAAAACGAACGGACTTATGTAACAACCCAATACAAATGTATCCAATAAACAGGTTTTCAAAAATCGACAAACAATAATTTAGATTTATCCTTATAGAATAAAAGTTCGTGCTCAATTTACAGTTGTTACCCAAACCATTCTAGGTAAAACATGTCAGTTATAAAATGTTTGTATTTAAAACATTTATTAGAATTTTTATTATTCCGTCCATGTGCACCGAATTTTCACCCCAGAAGTTGTTCAAAGACATTTCCCTCTGCAGTTTGTCTCAGGAGAAACACGAGCGTGTAATATTAAAGTGACCATGCATAGACAATTGACTATATTTCTGAATATTTATTAGTTATATCCGGATGGCAAACAGGAGCGGTGTTGTGCATATATTTGGATTCGGATTACCGAACTAATATAAACGTGTTTGAACATATGCATAAATTCCCTAACGCTATTTGCTTGAAGATCATGTGCCTAAATAGTTAAGTATAGCATCAAATCGAGGCTGAAACCACTGTAACACATGATAATTTCACGAAAATTGGGAGAATCGCGAGAATGCTGGTTATATTTACTTATCTGATTCACAATTTGATCCTTATATTTAATTTTCAGGTTTAATGGAATCTTTAGAGAT
The DNA here is from genome assembly GCA_963971575.1 of Liopterus haemorrhoidalis. Taxonomy (NCBI): domain Eukaryota; kingdom Metazoa; phylum Arthropoda; class Insecta; order Coleoptera; family Dytiscidae; genus Liopterus; species Liopterus haemorrhoidalis. The sequence continues at coordinate 38,655,704 of OZ020618.1, read as the reverse complement.
GAACATATTTTATTCATCTGGAAACCTCTTGTTTGAAAATTGGACTCTTTTCTCTTTCATGTCTCTTTACATATTTATCCTCTTTAGAGGTTTATGCAGGGTTTACGAATGTTTTGACTTTTATCCGATTTATATACTTCACCCTCTTATGTTCTTTTCACTCCTCAGTGCAGCAGAAGGCCTCTATGAAGTATTTCCATCTGATTCTATTCCTGGCAAGGTGTTCCAACTTCCACCCATTTCTTGCAAACTTTCTTCGCCTGTTTTGAGATAGATCGTTTCCATGTTTTCTCAAACGGCCTGTTTCTCGACTTCCTTGCGTATTCCAGTCGAAAGCTTCTTCAGTGATGTTACGGTCTGTTCTTCAAAGCTTGTGACCGGTCCAGTTCTATTTATGGCAACGGTTTTAAAATTTTATGTCTCTTTGGTCTTTCGCCAGAGTACGTAGTTAGTGATGACTTTGGACGAAAACTTCACCGTCTTAATAGTTTCAAATACCAAATACCCCGGCATCCTTTGATGTGGAGTGTTCATTTTTACTTGCCCGACCTTAATATATAAGGGGCAAGTATTGTAATCGCGAAAATTTTCGATGTCGAGATTTTGACGGATGACCACGTTTCATGGTCCAGGGAATCCAAAAAACCTATTTTCGAAGTGCCGTCCGTATGTGTGTGTGTGTGTGTGTCTGTCTGTCTGTCTGTCTGTGTGTCTGTGTGTATACACGATAACTCAAAAACGGTTTAACTTAAAGAGTTCGTTCTGGTACTAAAAAATTCTCCTATTAAATAGGAAGAACCCTATTGTTTTTTATGAAAATCGGCTGACTAGAAATGGGAGTTTACTCGTGTCGATTTTAATATTTTTGCGAATATTTAGCAACAGAAAAATATTTCGAAAAAATTTATTGTACAAAAGTTACTATAAATGCAATAACTAATAACTTTTATTTGAGCCGTTTTTTGATAAAACGAAAAATTTCGAAAAATTTTTGTAAAATTATTTAAAATTAAGTCTCAATTTTTTCATACTTATATGTAACGTTTCCATGGTCATGATAATTAATTCGTAACTAGTAAAGCAAGCCTTGGACAAAAATTTGTATAGAACATAATTTGATGTATTTTTGAAGATTTATCTAAATATTTAAAAAAAATTTTTTTTTTTTTTAGTTTACATTTTTTTTTTAAATATTTTTTTTATGAGAGGGCAAGTCTAGCGGAGGTTTCCTTTCGCCACTGGTTTTCGTCTTCTTGCCTTGGTTTCCTGCATTTTTCTCTATACAACTGAGCCTTTCACTGTACAAGATATCTATATATCTTTTTTGTACGTGACCATAGGATTTGGTTTCTAATTTTTCATCATTATTGCATCCCATTATCGATAAGGCATGATTGTCTGTTCTTTAGACCATCGCTCTGGATCGTATATACCTATTTGTAGATATTCCCTAATATCTTATGAAATTCTCGAGTTATCCATGCGTTCTAAATGGTTCTAGTGGCAGTAGTAATTTTAATGAGCTGGTATCATCTTTATAATACTTAAGTTTAATTTTTTGGAGCGTACAAAATGCTTTTCTTCTTTCGTATATTATACTTAGTATCGCCATTCTTTTATTTTACACTTGTTTCTTCACAATTTTTCTTACAATGTTTCTTTAAATACCATTTTAATATAATCTCAATAGTAGTATTATTATTAGTAATAAAAATTATTAGTTTAAAATACGATATTAAGAATGAAATGGTATGATTATGTTTCGAATATAAATATTTTATTGAAAAAGCTGTTATCATCAGTCATGCACCGAACTCAATTGTGATGGATAGGTCTCGTTGTAAGAATATCAAAATATTAGACTACTCAAAAAGTTACTGTACTAAGATTGTGGCTGCAGAGATGTAGGTATACAGATCTTTAAATACTAAACAGCCATAAGTTATGTCAGGTATTCAGCCCAGACTGGGAACAGAAAAAATGTAGAATGACATGGAGAACGTTACTGACACACGGATTTTAGTATTACGAAGAACGCTATAGAGTAAGTCACATAAGTACGTAATACAAGGTGTCTCAAAAGAAATTTTATATTTATTTAGCTTACTGCGTGAACGCAACGTATCCGAGGGGCGCGGGGGTTATGTCAATCGGTAGCCTGGCTCTTGGGAATTCAGTCGCTATGGAGCGTTTCTCGGGAGCAGACCGCGCGTTATGTGTGCGAGAGTTTTACAAAAACGGTGATTCAGCGACTGTAGCGCGTAGAAAATTCTGCAGTATTCGAGGTTTTCGCCACATAAATGATGCGCCAAGCATTCCTCTCATTCGACATTGGGTTAAAAAGTTTGAAGAGACTGGTACAACGCTGGATAAATCCAAATCCGGGCGACCTAGGTCATCAAGAACGGTAGAAAACGTGGAGAATGTTAATCAGTCTGTTCGTGACGACCCGAACCTTTCAATTCGGAAGTGCTTTAAATGTGCATAGATCATCATTACATCGCATTATGCACAAAGACCTAAAGCTGCACCCCTACAAAATTCAATTGGTGCAAGAATTAAAGCCCCAAGATGCCAGTCAGAGGCTTAATTTCGTAAATCAGGTGATTGAGCGATTTTCAACGTTTACCAACATTTTGTTTTCGGATGAAGCTCATTTTCATGTTAATGGCCACGTAAATAAGCAGAACTGCCGCTACTGGAGTGCAACGAATCCGAAACGCAAACATCAGAAACCCCTACATTCGCCTAAAGTGACCGTATGGGCTGCGATGTCGGCGCGAGGAATTATCGGCCCTTACTTTTTAGAAGACAAAAGGGGGCGTGCAGTTACAGTGAATTTAGAGCGTTATGTGCAGATGTTAGACAACTTCTTGGTACCTGAACTGCAAAACTTTCCTGGCTATAACCAAAGAACATGGTTCCAACAGGACGGAGCAACTTCACACACGTCCAATATGTCTCTGCCACGTGTTCGTGAAATTTTCTCAGGCAAATTGATCTCCCGGAGAGGTGACATAAATTGGCCTCCACGCAGTCCAGATTTAACCCCTATGGACTTTTTCCTATGGGGTTATCTTAAATCTAAAGTTTACGCCAATAAACCGACTTCACTGGCGCATTTGAAAGAAAATATCAGTCACGAAATGGCAGCCATCCCTGAGTCCACCTGCCGAGACGTCATAAGTAATTTTACTGTTCGATTAAATGAGTGCCGAGAACGCGAAGGTCTACATTTAGACGATATTATTTTTAAGAAATAAATCCCCAAAAAGTGTATTTTAATAATTAATAAACATTTTTTCTATATACGGCTTACTTTTTTTTTTTTAATCGATGCACTAAATATAAAATTTCTTTTGAGACACCTTGTATGAGTCTGCCTATGACTAGCCCTGCCATATATGTATATGACAAAGAGTTCGTATGTACAATTGGTTTGTTCAGTTACGAACGAGTTTACTCCTATTTTACTTTGTGAGATACGTCTTTAACAGCGGAGTTGTCATCGATTCGACGTAGGCTATAAAGCCTATGTTCTAATAATATATTAATATTATTAGACGCCCATAAATATCCCATATCCTTGCTCAAGACCGCATTAGACATCATGTTACCCTAAGTAGTGAATATTGTTGGTGCCCTTTAGCCCTCCTCGCGGTTTTCTTCCGTATATATCTGTTTGGTTAATTGGTGCCCCTGATGCTCTTAGACCGTATTTACCATGCTAATTGAGTATACCATCAATGTCCTTACTGTACTGAGCACAGACTTCCGAGAAAATAAAGGTACCCTTTTACAAATCTCATGGTGACCCAAATCTAACAAGCAGCCGTGATAACTAGGTATAGACTGACATTTTATTTTCTTGCTATTGTTTACCGTATTTTTGGGACTATAAGACGGTGCCTTATAGACGATAAAACGCACCTCAAATTTATAAGATGATTTTTAGAAAAATATATTTTAATGTTACCTTCGGACCATAAAACGCACCCAAAATTTGAGTCCGTTTTCTATGTAAAAAGGTGCGTTTTATAGTCCGAAAAATACGATATTTTAATAAAGATGATGTGATAAATAAATGCACTTATATCAGTATTAATAACCATGCTCTAATCCGGATTAAAACAAGGACCTTTTGCCAAACGAGGCACGGTGACAATACCGATGGTTGGTAGTGCGTAATTATTTTAGTTCTAACTGGTTATTTTCAGAAAAACCCTACATTTTCCTTGTCGATATTTAACAGTTTGTTTTGTTTCTGTTGAAATTTCAATAAGTTTAGTATCTGTTTATGATGGCAGAGAAATATTAAAATTTAAACTTAACTTCTGAAACAAAATTCTCGTAAGAGTGAGAACGATCAATAAATAATATATTTATGATTTCCCCATTCGATATGAATGTACCAATAGAAAAAATATTGAAAAGTTTAAATAAATACGAGGGTGAAAAATAGGAGAGATATGGAATATAAGGTGACAAATAAAGCAAAAGAGGTTGTACAGGATCAAAAAGAAATACGTGAGAGGTGAGAATTATTGTGAAAGAAATACATTCTATTCTCTAAGGTATTATTGAAAGCGAATTGAATGATGTACTTTGTATGATAAACATGGGGAGAAAATTCAAGATAAATTGAACTGTATTAGAGAAAAATACGTGCAGAATTTTACTAATAAAAATAAAAATAATGTTGCAACGTATATAAAATATTACTTGCCGCTTTTGAAAAATATCTGAATAGTGAAAATCACTATGTTTGGCATACATAACAACCATCTTAAGCTTCCTTAAATAAAATGAACTGCAACTTAAATCGAGTTAAGTTTAAATTGACAGTTTTTTTTTTTCGGCTAGATATAGCGACTCGGTTTTCGAATCACAATTATGAGAAGACAGTTTTTAGTCTATATCTTATAATTATAATGAGCAAAGAAAATTATGAAACGAAATGTCTCATATAAATTTATCATTCATTCCTATCTGGTTAGGGTTACCATAGAAGTTTTAGGCCTAAATCGTAAATATGTGATCTATTCCTAATACAGTACCTGTACGGTAGAAATAATTTAGAGAATTTTATTCTGAATTCAACGACATAAACAAGTCATAACACAAAATAATTGAGAAAATTAAATTTAATATATTGAAACCTCTTAACAAAAATGCTATGAATGATAACAACTGAACATTATTTTCATCAATATTGTTGTTCGCGCCAATTGCGCGAATTATTAATATTTAAGTGGGGGGTCTCAGTCCAATTTTTTTTAATATTACTTATGAAATAACATTTGAACCTTCTGTGGCGTGCTAATTTTTGAACTCAGTTTTGCCTGTACGCGATTGCCGTTCAAGATATTGGCGGTGTTGCAGTTCATGAATTTATATTGCATATATATTCGTCTCGTGTCTTAGTATATTTTAGTCTCTCATTTCGGTCACCGCATGATCTGAGCTCTTAGAATCGTGCTTCTTTAAGCAGAGCTAGAATTAGTCTTGTCCTACCTCAATTCACTTACTCTGCTTTATGTCGTGAATGCATTTTACGCATGCATTCACATTCGCGTATGTTAAAACGTTTCGCGAATATATGGTGTGGACTTGTAAAATCCACCATGCCTGTGTGTCCAAACTTTCCGTTCCAGACTTGCTGTATTACTGGTGTGTTTATATTTTTATACCACAATTTTATCGCGGAGTCTTAATTTCAGTTTTCGAAAATAAAGCGGGCAACGTAAAGCGGGCCGGGAACCTCTGCAATAGGGAACCATTTTCTGTACATATGTACTTAAATCTATCCTAAGATTCAATGCAACCAGTCAGCGAACCAAGAGAGTTTATATTCGAAACCACTCGCGGATTTTGAACTCATTATGTGGAAGTCCTCGGATTGTAGGTATGTACAAAGTAAAAATGAAGTATATTAAAATTATATTCAAAATTAATCAGCAAATCGCGACACTTATTTATATACAAAGAGGGTCTCCATAAATTATTCTGTGCCGTTAGACTGTGTCTTGTTTATATTATTGAATTTAAAATTAAATACTCTTTCGAATAATAAAAAAAAAAAAACGACAATGCGTGTTCCCATTTAAAATATGGAAGTTACACAACGTATTTTGATATACACTGGTCGAAACAAAAAAATTGCTTTGCTCATTGCTATTCTCTTATAAAATAACAATTGTTCTTTAATTTAATAAACTTCGTAGTTCTTAAAGATTGCAATAGTGGACCAATTAAAATGATCAGTATGTATTTATATTTAAGTTAAATAAGTGGAATTTACAAAGAAATAATAACATTGTAAATAGTGATATTTTGCCTTTCTATTTTGTTTAGCACGCTCGGTTATTTAAGTTGTATAGAGGTATGAAGTGAATGCTCTAATATTATTGAACTTGGAAAGCAGGCATCCTAAGAATGTAATTTCTGAAACACATATCACCATCCTATACTTCCCTACATAATAACTTTCTGTAACACAAACTTATATTCCGTCTTGTCATTCCCCACAAGAAACTAGTTCAGATCTCTAATTAAGCATATGGTTTTGTTGTAGCTCTGCTTACGTTTATCTCATTAGTTATATTCTCTTGTAATATGTTACAGTCTCTTAAAGGGACGAATTCCTTGGAAATTCAAATTGTAGAACTTAGTTCAGAGATTTGCAAAGTTTTCACCCAACCCCGCCCTTTGTTGTTTCTTATTGTATTTTTACTAACTATCATCTCACACAGTGGTTCTTAAACTTAATCCTTCGCGACCCAGTTTCCAATTTAACAAATTGGTGCGACCCAAACTTTTATTACTTGATAATTATATTATTAACCACTCATTAACCTTTATTAGTTTCATAATTATAAACAGAATATAAACACAAATTGAAATAAAAATTTAATTTTTATAAATTAATTGAAATACAAAGTGTTCCAGAATATGTTAAACTTCAAGGAAGCGTGCCTTCATTAATTTTAAGCAAAAATAAAATTAAAAAATGTAACATTAAGCCTGATTAGAAAATTTACAGTTATGGCTCATTATAAGAAATATTGCAGACCTGGACCTTCACTTCCTCGGAGTGTAGAGGCCAACGCCCAATACAGAAGCAGTAAAGATCAACACTGCTCGGTCACACTGCTAAGAACATTTATAAAAATTCTTACTTAACCCTGAAGCTTTTCTGCAGAGTTTTATATATTACTCAGTTGGTTCTTACCAGTGGCAAACATTTACAAAGGAAAATTAATAAATCAATGAAAAAGAAATTTATTAATAACAATAAATTTACTATTGACTAGGAGGCAATCTTCTGATAATAAATACACTAGAAATTGTAAATGTCAGACAACTATCAATGTCGAATAATATTCGGGTCTACGTTTATAGTTAAATACGCTAAGTACAGCTAGGTTATTAACAGCTAGGGATAAAAATTTCCTACACAACAACGCGCTAAATTTAAACGTCTATCAATCATTATTAAACAATCTGTATCTTGCATTGTAAGGCTGTAGGCGAGTTAGTTATTTTCTGGTATTGTTTTCTCTACTTCTTTTAATCATATTTTGTTCTTTGTGTATTTCCTTACCTCCCCCCACTTTACACCGCTTTTCGTTGCAGCTTCTTTTATTTCTTGGTACCTTACCTCGGTTAACTCGGTCTTCCTAAACTTTTTGCACTGTTCTTGCTTCAAAAACTCTATTTACTATATTTGTCCGCACTCATTCCGTGTATATGTCCCAGCCATTCTAGAAACGTCTCCAATGACTTTGTGTATAGTTTTTCTCTAAATACCTCATTTTTTATTATAAATTATACAATAGGGGTCAACTGAGCACACCAATTCTAAATACGAACTCTTTGCCATATATAAGGCAGAGCTGGTCATAAGCAGAGTCGTATTGCGTACTTATGTGACTTACTATATACGTGTTCTTTCGTAGTTCTAAAATCCGTGTGTCAGTAACGTTCGCCATGTACTACAAAAAATTTTCTGTTCCTAGTCTGGGCTAAATACCTGACATAATTTATGGCTGTTTTAGTATTTATTAAGATCCTATATAATATCTCTGCAGCTACAATCCTAGTACAGTAACTTTTTGAGTAGTCTAGTGTTTTGATATTCTTACAACGAGATCTCAATTGAGGTGGATATAAATTTGAGTTCGGTGCCTGACTCAATTGTTCATAGAAATTTCATTTCGCACATTTTTATTTTGGACCTGTACTTCTTTGTGGTGGTCCAGGATTCACAGTTGTATATCAAAATTGGCACTGTCACATTTTTGAAGATCTCTACCTTGATGTTGGCTGGTATTTATTTTTTAGTTAGGAACGATGTTTTGATGCTGTTGATCTGTCTTCCTACAGCGCCTCCACTCGTTCCATAATTTCTTCATCCATTTTTCCATCTTCCGAAAAAACTTTTCCTAGGTATTTGAATTTATCTACCTGTTGTATTGGCACGACGCACTACTGATCTGGAGCATCTAGTTATGAAAAAGAAAGTGAAAGGCAAGAGACCACGTGGAAGTGCTCGGCAAAGATAGACCGACGAAATTCGTGAATTGCCGGACGGTACAGTTAACAAGGCTATTCAAAAAAATAAACTGACTAAGGCAGTCACCACATCCCTTCAGAGGGATTCAGATTAAGAGAAGAAGAACCTGTTCTAGTGTATCTAGGGTTTCCAATTATCCGACATTAATGAATATCCGGATATCGAATACAGAAAATTCAAAATATTTGGATATTTCCGGATATCCGGATAACAAATAAGAAATTAAAGATAATAGATTGAATCCAATATCCATGGTGTTTTATAACTCATTTATTTAATTTAATTTAAGTATTTTAATTATATATATTAATAATTCACAAAATAATTTAAAAAAAAATTATATAATTAAATTTATTTCATTTTTAAAAATGCGTATTTAAAAAAAATAATTGCATTGAAAGTTTCAAAATTCAAGCGAGTTCTAATTCTTGTCCTAGTCAGGCCTGCAATTGAAAAATCGCGCTCTGTTGCAGTAGATGTTAGTTTTATTGTAAGAAGTGCATTAAATAATATATTTAAATTATCTGTCCTTGTTTTTGTGTTTGTTAAAACCATGAAATCTTTTTTTCACAATGTAATCATAAAGTTGCTCTGATCTTCAACATGGGTAATTGAAGAAATTGCCGCTTCCAGTTGTTGCTGTAGAGAAATTGCAGCGTTTTGATTTTTAAACTTGCGATTTCTTCAACTATTTCCTCCACGTCATTGTGCTCCGTACTGTTATTGGCGTTAAGGCGAAAAGTATAAAAAAAAGTTCCAGGTAAATTGAAAAAATTGTCGAAAAAAAAAAATTGTTTATTCAAAAAATATCCGGATTATCGGATATTCAATGAAAATTATCCGGATTATAGAATAGTCCAAATTGGCCGGATTTTCCGGATATTCAGATTGGAAACCTTAATTGTATCGTCATCTATTTTTATTAGAATTATTTAAATGCAAAATGCATATAAATGAAGAAATGTCAATGTAAAACCATTTTGAATCATTTTATTTTCGATATATTTTAAATAATTTTATTTTTAATATGAAATTTTAATATTCAATTTAAAAACTGTTTAAACAAAGACATCAATGTATATATTCAGTGCGATGTTTTTAAATCTCTTTTGTAAATATACGTCATTAAATCCATAAACAAATATTTTAATACAATTTTAATGGTAAACAATTGCTATTTTGAGTTGACGAGATAGGTATCTGTTTACCTGATGGCAATAATTGCCAGTGAGAACAAGCACGTGCAGATATCGAATAACCATTGCAAATTTAAACCAACAATTCACAATGAACCAGTATAACATACAGGACTCTTTTGAAAATATTTCTAGGCTAACAACAATTGTTTACTAGTATAATAGTTAATCCACAACCTACAGGGTGATGAATGGACCCATCAGCAGTGGCGGATCTAGACTTTCGGGAGCTTGACGCTAGAAATCATTTTATTTTTCACTTCGCTGTTATTTGGTCATAATTCTTAGGATACGAGATATTTAAACATAACAAACGGAGCATTATGAATCCATAAAGCTCTCTCATTACAACGTCTACAAAAATTAGTCTCATTTACGGCCGGTACCTTATTTTTTATTGTTATAGTCTAAAGCTTTCGTATTCTATTTCATATTTCTGTTTAGATTTAAGTGGTAACAAACTTTCTGTTGCTTTTTGTGCATGTTTCTCGATATATTCGGGCAATTCTTGCATATTCATTGTGATTGTAAAATTAATTCGGTTTAAATTTAATTGATTAAACAAAATCATTTGTGTTTTGTCTATAAACTGTTTATTGTCATAGGATACCAGATAGGTATAAATATCTGATAATTTTTAATTTTTATTTCATGTGAAGTGAAAAATAAAATCTTCCGCCCATCGAGCGACATCCATCCCTCGGGCTCTATTACATCGCTGGGAAAAACTGGCAAAAATGGATTGATAAGTTAGAAGAGAGTAAGATGGAAGAATGTGTGAGTGAGATCAAAAGTCTACTTGACTCATATTCCAAGAAAAGAAGCGACAGAGTAAGTGAGAGAGTAAATACAATTAATCTCATGAAACAATATACGGATTCAATGACCTAAATGTTTATTTTTATGACTAAAAGCATCTGTCGAATGTAATAAAAAATTTGGTTACAATATGTTCTCGTTTGGATATATTATAGATAGAGATGATGAAATTTCCATTAACAATCATAATAAACATATCATATCTAAATCTTAAACTCTGACTTGTCACACAGTGCTCTAACCGCTGACTCTCTACAGGTAATGTGTTGCATCACTAGGATTATAACTGAGATGCTGTGGCTACGTGGTTAGACGTTTGTCTACGGAGCACAGGAGTGCAGATTTTATACCTACTGACTTCCTTTGATATGGCCAATGAAATTTAGCCTCCAATACTGTGAAAGCATTTTAGAGGTCGAAACCCATGAACATCTCCTGCGGCGTGAGCCATCTACTTATTTATTTATTTATTTATTTATTTAACCAGTAACTATACAGATTTGTGCAGTAGTGCACAAGTCCAGTTACAAAGTACTGGGGGAAAAATACAATACAATTATAATAATAATAATATAGAAATACTAATGAATAAAATAAAGAATAAAACAATAAGATACAATATAACTAGTCTCATTTATTTTTATACTAACAAACTTTTTATAATTGTCGTAAAAGATATCTACATCTCTATAAGAGATTTGCTTGTTTACTAGACTGAGCATTTTGTTCAGTGGTGACATAGATTATGAAATTTTGAAATGGTGATCATTTTTAATTCTCAATCTTATGTCAGGGACTCGAATATTTAAATTTTGAAGAAGTCCTGGGGCATCTAGTTTATTGTTAAATAATTTAAACGCGAAATTCAAAGTGTGGATGTCGCGTCTCTTGTTGAAATGTCTTGCTATTATTGAGAGCTAGGTTTTTTAACTGGTTTGCATAAAAGATACGAAAAGGTTATGTTCCGGTTAATTTCAGGGTCAGATTTCTTACAAATCTTTTTTATACTTTTTCTATTTGATTTTTGTGGAACATTGTTTTTGGGCTCCAGATTGTACTCGCGTACTCTAATTTAGGTCTAACTAGTGCACAGTACAGTAACCAAGTTGTAGATATCTTAAAACTATCACTGTTTCTTAGTATAAATCCTAAAGTTTTTAGGGCACTATTCACTATGTCGTCTATGTGGTCACTAAAATTAAAATCGTGTCTAAATACTACACCTAAGTCTTTCACTTTACTATCTCTAGGCAGCACAATATTGTCAATATGGTAATCGTGGGTTATTTTGTTTATATTGCGTGTACAGGATATTACTTTGCATTTTTTATGCTCAATTTAAGTTTATTTTTCGCACCAGCTCACTACACTATTTAAGTTTTTTTTTTTTTTTTGCAACAGCAGGCAGTCCTCCGACTTGTTGATTACACGAAACAGCTTAAAATCGTCCGAATAAAGAAGTGACTCACTGGTTCCTAATTTCACAGGTAAATCGTTAATTAGTAGGAGGAACAGAAAATGGCCTAGAATTGTTCCTTGGGGTAGGCCAGATGTAGGGAAAAAGGAACTCGATTCCGTATCATTGACTCTAACTTTAGTTCTTCTCTGTGTAATACAAGGTGTCTCAAAAGAAATTTTATATTTAGTGGATCGATTAAAAAAAAAGTAAGCCGTATATAGAAAAAATGTTTATTAATTATTAAAATACACTTTTTGGGGATTTATTTCTTAAAAATAATATCGTCTAAATGTAGACCCTCGCGTTCTCGGCACTCATTTAATCGAACAGTAAAATTACTTATGACGTCTCGACAGGTGGACTCAGGGATGGCTGCCATTTCGTGACGGATATTTTCTTTCAAATGCGCCAGTGAAGTCGGTTTATTGGCGTAAACTTTAGATTTAAGATAACCCCATAGGAAAAAGTCCATAGCGGTTAAATCTGGACTGCGTGGACGCCAATTTATGTCACCTCTCCGGGAGATCAATTTGCCTGAGAAAATTTCACGAACACGCGGCAGAGACATATTGGACGTGTGTGAAGTTGCTCCGTCCAGTTGGAACCATGTTCTTTGGTTATAGCCAGGAAAGTTTTGCAGTTCAGGTACCAAGAAGTTGTCTAACATCTCCACATAACGCTCTGAATTCACTGTAACTGCACGCCCCCTTTCGTCTTCAAAAAAGTAAGGGCCGATAATTCCTCGCGCCGACATCGCAGCCCATACGGTCACTTTAGGCGAATGTAGGGGTTTCTGATGTTTGCGTTTCGGATTCGTTGCACTCCAGTAGCGGCAGTTCTGCTTATTTACGTGGCCATTAAGATGAAAATGAGCTTCATCCGAAAACAAAATGTTGGTAAACGTTGAAAATCGCTCAATCACCTGATTTACGAAATTAAGCCTCTGACTGGCATCTTGGGGCTTTAATTCTTGCACCAATTGAATTTTGTAGGGGTGCAGCTTTAGGTCTTTGTGCATAATGCGATGTAATGATGATCTATGCACATTTAAAGCACTTGCGCGCTTCCGAATTGAAAGGTTCGGGTCGTCACGAACAGACTGATTAACATTCTCCACGTTTTCTACCGTTCTTGATGACCTAGGTCGCCCGGATTTTGATTTATCCAGCGTTGTACCAGTCTCTTCAAACTTTTTAACCCAATGTCGAATGAGAGGAATGCTTGGCGCATCATTTAAGTGGCGAAAACCTCGAATACTGCAGAATTTTCTACGCGCTACAGTCGCCGAATCACCGTTTTTGTAAAACTCTCGCACGCATAACGCGCGGTGTGCTCCCGAAAAACGCTCCATAGCGACTAAATTCCCAAGAGCCAGGCTACCGATTGACATAACCCCCGCGCCCCTCGGATACGTTGCGTTCACGCAGTAAGCTAAATAAATATAAAATTTCTTTTGAGACACCTTGTATAAGACTGGAAAAGAGTGACTACTTCTGGGCTGCAACCCAAGGCACTCATTTTGTCGAGCAGGATTTTGTGACTTACTTTGTCAAAGGTTTTAGCGAAATTTATGATACGTGTGACTCAAAATTGTCTATGTTGCATAAAATAACTAAGTGGATGCAGTTCGAGGACATCAAAAAAAGGTTAACTCTGTGTTATGATCTGTCAGCACATTTAATCGCCAAAAATAGTTCGAAATATTCTATAATACATTTGAGTAGGAATACATTATTTATTATAGTCCATTAATAAATAAACAAAGTGACATAAAATTGCTCTAAATTTTAACCTATAAATTCTAATAACAAATAATTAATTTTAATGTTATTCATTTTAGCAAACTAATCAAAAAACATAATTATAATAAATTCATATCTGTAAAATAATTCCCTTTTTAGTAACCGCAATAAAATTTAATATGTTTATGTGTAATTTCACTGTAATTTGAATAAAATTTACGACATAATTTTTAAAACAAATTCAAAATTAAATGCACTGTCAAATTAATGAACATTAAATATGTATATGTTTTTTCATTAATTTTTATTTTATGAATTATATATATCCAAAAGACGAAATTAAATTTGTGTTGTTCAAAAAATGTTTGTTCAGGACAAATAAATTTCTAATCTAAATAAGTCATATTCAAAGAAATATACATAAATATAATTGAATTAATTTATATTTAATTTGCACAGTTTTTCTCAACCTGCTACATACATATACGCTAAATTCTTCATTGTAAAAAAAAACAATAATAATAATAATAATAGACAGTGGTGCGCAAACCGTGGGTCGGGGAAAGAGAGGTCGCGAGAAAAATTTTGGAGTCGCCAAATACAAAGAAATTTATATGACAATAAAAAATTTAAGGCTTTTCTTCAACAAGTATCAAGTACCAATAAAATAGTGAATTGAAATTTTGTTCTTTATAAAAATAGAACTGTATATTTTCACGAAAACAATTGTCTGTATAATACCTAATCAGAGCATACTAATACTAGTCTTTACTAACATCAGCGCGTAGATGCGATTCATTAATTGAATTAAGTGTTACAACTTTTATAGCATTTTTATGATGGTTTATAAGCTTAGTGCGCTATTTTAAAAAGGCGGTATTTTAATCGATGACGTCACCGACACTTTTAAAAACACCCTGTAAGTGCAAATCCCAGAAAGAATTTCACTTTAACTACGTTGACGATTTAAATAAGTCTATTGTCTATAAAGGGGTCGCGACAAATTTACAAAAAATGCAGGGTCGGAAATGAAAATAGTTTGCGCACCACTGGGGTAGTGAACGAAAATTATCTATTTCTCGACCTTCGACACTATATGAGACGTGGTCAGTGAGACGTTTTAACCGGTCCTAATATCCCTGAATAAACCAGAATTTATATTAAGTATTAGAGGTACGTATAACCCCCACTGATTATTTTTCTTATACAAAACTAACAATCTAAAATAAAATTAGTAACAAACAATACATCAAAATTTACAGGGAATTTTTATCTATCTAATAGGTTTATTTTAATTGTTGTAAGAATCTCGCTCAATAATTTAATATTAGATATCAGATAATAATTTTCTGTTATTTTTTAAATATATTTGTGGGTTTCGAGTAACTTTTATATTTATACTAGTGGATGTATCCGTGCTTCGCTACAGCAATTAACTACATTAATTCCAAAAAAAGTGTAACATAACGATTATAAAGTTAAATATATAAAACCGTAGGTATATTAATTTTATCTACCGCTAGGCAGTGGAGAATAAATAATAACTTAGCACTGCCATCTTTTGAGAAATTTCCCGTAATCCCCGTAATCCCGTAATTTTATGTAATCAATTTAAACAGCACGGAGAGTAAAAAATAATGATTTCCCCTCATACCGCCCCTTAGGGGGACATGGATAAAGTTAGAACCCACACTAAAACCTTCCTCGGATTATTTTACCCCCTGTACTAAATTTGGTGAAAACAGATCCATCCGTTTGGCTTTGCATAAAGGACAAACAACCAAACAGAAATTGATTTTTATATATAAAGATATTGTGTCGAAATGGTCAAATAATACATCAACGTTTTGTCGACATGATTGATCGTGTTCGTAAATAGGTTATTTCGAAATATTTCGGAACTGGCACTAAGGTACTAATACTATACTTAATGATAATGGAATGTCACTTGGTGCACGTGCCCTTTACGAAAATTAAAGCATTTTTACTCGCAGCACCTATATTTAGAATTGCAGCAGATTCAAGATGACGGCAAAATAGAATACGAAGTACAATAACTACTCGTATACGTAATTTTCACAACAGAACCAAATAACTACAGACATAATCGTAGAATCCAGCAAACTAAAATTTGCAGCGTTGTACGCAAATTTGCGTCGGTTGGTATACAAAATGATATATATAATGCAATTTGTTTATTTACAATTACATTAAAAAATGCAATTAAATATAGCCTATTAGATTGATAGATATTCGCTCCAAATTTTGATGTATAATTTGTACTAATTTTATTTCAGATTGCCAGTTCTGTATAAGATACTTGTAAGAACTATACTGTTGTGCCTCGAATAAACCTAAATAACAGAAGTAAATACGCCAACTTAAAAAAGAAATATTAAGAAATTATATGAATTGTCCGAACCCATCATTTGTGTTGCAAAAAAAAAGGTTACTCATCACTGATATAGAAAGATAAATTATATTTTATTGTAAATATTATGTTTGTAAATTTATTTAAAATAAACATTTAGTTGTACAATAGCTACAGAAAAACTCACCAATATTTTATTTGGGAATGTTATTGTAGTGCTTTGTAGACTTACCTAGAA
Organism: Liopterus haemorrhoidalis; assembly: GCA_963971575.1. Lineage (NCBI taxonomy): Eukaryota > Metazoa > Arthropoda > Insecta > Coleoptera > Dytiscidae > Liopterus > Liopterus haemorrhoidalis. The sequence continues at coordinate 38,639,304 of OZ020618.1, read as the reverse complement.
CAAATAAAAATTAATTAGTTTCAAATATAACAATTAAGTGCAGATTTATAGAGTGAAATTCTAGACAAATCTATAAGCTACAGACGATCGTATCTAAGGACTTGTTTTATGTGTTGTTATGGACAGTTTCTTACAGATTCAAGCTTACAAGTTTGCGCAGAATTGCAGTTTTAGTTACATTTTAAGATAATGCTAAAGTAAATTAATATGAAAAGATATCAATCGAATTGTAGAACATTTCCAATGGACTACGCGTACATACAAATGGATGCTACCCATTTGTGCATACACATTTTATGTAAAGCCTTTTAGAGTTGCTCAGATTTCTAAGTGGACCATTAGTAGTTTGATATTTGAAATTGATGTAAAATGTTCAATTAAAGTAATTGTCCAATAACGTTGTGTGCAATTTTAAACTAGCTAGTTAAGGGAAAACCAATCACTAATCGATTGCCGTTAAATTAGTAGAATTTTCGTATATTGTTTCGAACAAATTGTTCGTTTTTAGTTTCTAGACAAAATAATTGAACATTATTATGTGTCAAAGGTCAGAAACGAAAGGTTAGGTAGCATCAAGTTAACTGGATTATCGACAATGCCGGGGAGCTTGAAAATTATATGGAAACGCAAATAGTAAATTGAAAATACTAAAAAGAAAAATATATATTTTATAATTAGATTTGTTTATAAGTAATTTGAAGCGTGGCAAATATGTTACAAGAGAGTGGTCTTCAATAAATGGACTACAGTCTAAAACATACCTAGTCTTTGTCACAAAGTCTACAGTCTAAAACATACCATAAATTTTGTCACAAAGTTTTTAATGAAATTCTACAAGATATTTAAAGATATTTGAATTTTCTTTTAGTACACAATACATAGATGCATATTAAATAAGAAACATCAATCCGTTTTCAAAATGACCACCTCTAACCGTTAGACAGAACTTAAGTCTCTGCCGGCAGTGTTTCTGATTTCTCGACATTTTTTATTTCTCGAGAAATGAAAAATTAGATTTATTTTCTCGAGAATTCTCGACAAATCTCGAGAAAAATAATAATTAGAATATATATCTTTTTTTAATGTTGAAAATATTGTAGAGGATAAAAACATGTTAAAATTATAGTCAGCTTTAAAGTACTAAAGTATTCATTTAGAACAAATGGATAACGGGGCTTTAAAAATGAATACGAAAACGGTATGTAATTGCATATTAATTGTTTATAATAATAAATACACTAAATTAAAATAAAATATTGTAACAATAAATGCTGATTAGCTAAATATTATAAATCGCTTCTTATCTACTGCCACAGTTGCGTTGCAGGAGACAGAAGACAAATTTTATCAAAATTAAATTATAATCAGAGACTCACTAAACATTATACTTTTTTAAAATAGTTTTTAAAAGCACAATGCGTTTAACGTGGCGTAGAGAAAAATTTACATTTCTCGAGAAAAAAAAAATACATTTCGCGAGAAATGAAAAATGTGAACTATAACTTTTTCTCGAGAAGAAACACACGAGTGGCGGCTAGCCACTCGTCGAGAGAATTAAGAAGGCTTTCTTGAAAATATCCTCATTAAAATAATATTTAATATTGAGGAAGCTTTTAACCACCAGAATGTCAGGGTGTATCCTACAAGTTCACGAGAAGCTCGTGAGAAAGCGCCGACGATCCAGAGAGGTCATTATACTGCTTCAGTTTTGTCTTGATGGGGCGGGAGCTATGACGGCAACACTAAGCTTCCCATTAAAAATAATGTAAATTGAATAATCCGTTCTAAACTCCCAAAATTAATCCAATATAAAGTATTGTAAATGCCTATTTCAAAAAAACATGTTGGTAAATAATGACAAAACATGTACATATATATAATTTCAACAACTAGATGTTTTTATTTATATTACGAACATAGATAAAAAATATTGTATAATAATCAATCAATAATAATTGTAGAAGAGATATTACTGTTCGCTGGAGGTGCATTACCCTTCCTTCATCTGGAATCGTGATTATTTTTTCAACTTTTAAGATTTTACTCGAATTTTCAAATCGGATTTTCCTCAATTTTTGGTTCGAGTTTCAAGTAGTTTGAATATCAAAACGTTGGAAGTTCGAAGGTCCACTGTATTACAAAAAAATGTATAGTTGAAACAAACCAAAATAAACTTCCGTCTAATACAAGTTTACAAAAAATAACAGAAAAATGACCTGGTTTAACAAAATCACCAAAGATCTTTGGAAGTAAACAAACCAGAAGGAAATTAAGACTGAGATCAAAATTAGGAAATGAAATTGGATAGGCAATGATCTTAGAAAAGACCTGAATGATCTATCCATTATTATGCTATCCTTCCGGTTATCCTCCATCACTATGCGCCCTTATTTGTTGCTCCCCAAAATTCTATTGGAGATAATCTTTGGCCACAACATACCTAGTATTCTACGCAGGCATATGTTAATGAAAAATTGTAGTCGATGCAAGATTGGTTTTGTGGATATGGATTGAAAATAAACTGCAACAAAACTAAAATTATGATCATTGATCGTACAAACGAATCTGTCGGAAAAACCTAAAGAGTTGCTGATTGCTAAGTTATTGACAGTATGGTATATTTAGGTTCACTTACCCATAGTTCAGGTATATGTGAATTTCGAATACGCTGTCGCATTTAACTGGCATGTGTTGCAATGACCAACCTGTCTAAGATTTGGAGACAAAAATATATCCCGTCAAACCAAATGTAAACTCCTAAGTCTTCTCTGTTTTCTTTTACGCCTCTTAAATATGAGTAATCAGAACAGCAGATAGGCGTCGCATAAACAAATTTGAAATGTGGTGCTGGCCCCGTATATTATGAATAACATGGGTAGATAAGCGTACAAAAATATCTGTTCTTGGAGAAATTAATCTTACGCATCGTCTTTCAAGTCTAACCTCTGCAAGAATACTGAAATTTTTTGGGCATGTAACCTGGCACAATAATTTGGAGAAACGCATCGTACAGGAGAAACCAGTAGAAAAGCGCCATCATGGTAGGTCACCTACTCGATGGACGAATCGCAGTCAATCTCACAGGTTACGAGTCTTGTGATAGCTGTTAGAGAAGCCGAAGATCGAGTCAATTGACGACAGGTAGGCCAAAGGGTTCTAAAAAAGGTGGCACATAATCCTATGATCAATTTGTTTCGTTTTTCGCGATGTTAGATTAAGAAAATGTCTCACGGCCATAAAGAAGAGCAGATGTTTTATTCGAAGTTTTAGATCAGCCATTTTCAATTGCGAACGATCTCCTTTAAAGGGCAAGAAGCTATCGCCAATTTTAAACAAATGTTTTCAAAGGTGTAAAACAACGCAGCCCTAAATATGAACGTGTAGTTTGTATTCTGAATTATTCGATCAAACATTTGTCTTATTTCATATTCGTGACAAACAGAAATTATTTTGTTTTGGAAGATCTTTAAAATTAATATTCATAGTCATAGCATGTCACCAACTTTGTCGTGTAAAAAACATTAACGGTTTATAAAAGTTATTTAAAAAACTGTAGAAGAATTCAAAAATTTACGATGCAAAACATATTTAAAACATTATCACTAAAACTTTGTAGACTGCAGCAATATCTGAATATCAATAAATATAAAGGTTCTTGTATGTGAGCCAAATTGTTTGAATAGTTGCATGAATGGATAAATGGCAGTAAGCCAAACCAAATCTTGAATTATGACTCGTCTATATTATTCACAGACAAAAACTAAATATAAGACATTATGATATCCATTTTCATTTCATTAGACTGAATTTGACAGTAAAATATTAGATTATATCTTTTTAGTTGTCTAGACGTATATAAATTTACAAATATTACCAGACAAAATAATTTATGAAAACAAAATAGAAGTACTTAACAGATTTAAATAAAATTCCGAATAGTTATCCTTTCTATTTTTGGGGACAAGTAAATAGGCGGTGATAGGCGCAAATAGCTAAAGAAGCTTTACGACAAACATTTTAACTAATTAACTCGTTTCTTGAGTTTGTAAATTAATTTTTTTTTTGTCTTTACATAAATCAATGAAATGTATATCTGTTAAAACGATTCAGGTTGTTTTTGGGAACTATTTAAACTAACTTCTTTGTTATACGAGATACAAAAGAGATTCAAATTTAAATACAAGTAAGAATATTAAATTGATAAAACAAATGAACATAAAATAAACGAACACAGAAAAAACACAAAACACACTTGGTTAAAGTTCCATAAAATTAATTTATTAAATATCTTAATATATATATTTCGGCTTATTACGTCACCATCAGAAGAATGATTAATAATTCATTCTTCTGAATTTGTCAAAATTGCAAGTTATAATGCAGACTTTTTTAAATTTTCGTTAGAAAAACTATTTTTGCTTGGCGTAAGAATAATTTTAAATATTGAAAAAGTTTGTGTTAAAGAATAAATTTGTGTTAATATACGAAGGTCTGGATTTCTCTGAAGAACTGCGTCAATTTTATTATTTAAATAAAGGCCGAAGTCACGAGATACTTGTTTTAATTTCTTTATGGCCTTTGCTGCTTCGGAGATTAACCAGGACAATTCTTATTCTTTGAAACATTCCATGCCTGAACGGGATTCGAACCCGAGACCTTAGCAACGCGGAGCGCATATGTTACCACTACGCTACGCCGGTCGGTATTAAAATTATCTTGTAATCGACATTAGTTCTATGTATCTTTCCATTGACGTGTTGAGATAAATGATTTATTTTTGTGCATATTATATATTTTTTACAAAGTATACTAAACAGTTGTTTTTCTTTAATAACTTGAAAATTATCAGTAAATCCATATTCTGTGAAATTCTGTTGTGAAAAATTTAATTCAGCCATTTTAATATCACCAAAATAACAAAAATATAAATAGCAATAACAAAAAAAATGTCTACAAATTTTTCTTTCAGAAAGAAACATAATTTAAAAATGCTATAATTATTATTATTGTGAAAAAGTGAATATTAGTAGATAGATTCAAGAAGTGTTTGAAAGTATGTGTTCTAAATCTAAATATGTACCTATAAGAATTATTGTTCAGCTCTGTTCACAGTTCAGAAGAAAAATAAATAGTTGACAGGACTTGCAAAGTTTATACAGATTAAATAACGGTTCAAAATATTACAGGTTTGAATGTATTTGACGTTTGCATTAAAAGAAATGTTTTTCTTTAATAATATTTCTTAACAATGATAACATCTCACAATGATAATGCATTCAATAATGCACATTATGGAAAAACATATGTAGTAGCATTTGTATTAATAAGACAGGAATGATTTTAGATAACGAATACCCATTTATTGGTATTATGATGTGAATTTTTCTACGTCTATGAACATCTCATTAATAATGTCATTAGTGCCGATTTGCCTAAAAACGTCCGAGCCCTGATAATTAGTGAAACTTATCGATTTTATTTATATCTTTAATACATAAAGTTTCATCGTAAGATTTCGGATACTTTTGTTCAACAGGTTTATTCTTGTTACATTTTATTTTTCTTACTCTCGAATATATTATTCTTTGTTGCTGGAAGATTGATGACGTCTTGCAAAGTACAATTGTGACAATAAATAATTAACAAAACTAAAATATATCGTGTCGATTTATCGATAAGGTTAAGTGTTGATATATTCTAATTAAATTCATTCTTTTCTTTCTCCATCCACATACAGTCACACAATAAACAAATAACCACGTCCATTATGAAAATATTTTTTCATTCTATTAATTGTAATATTTTTTGTGAATACTTCCCATAATTTAGATAACATATTTGTTGGCCTGTGGTAAAATGAGAGAACACTATTATTAAACACATTTCGCCGCATCATACTTAATCTAATAATACAAGTAATACGTTATGAGTTGGATTTGAAATGATGGATTTGCGTGCTGTGCTTCACCTAGTCGTTTGGAATTCACTTCTCTGGTTTCCCTTTGTACAAACGGAACCCGAACCCTTTTAGATGCAAATTGAAAGGAAAAATCGTTTAAAAGAAATGCTAATTAAACATTCTGATCCTTTGCGCAGGATAAAATGAGTTTTAGACTGAAAAAGGAATTTTAATTTACAATACAATAATTATTATGGCAGAATGGACGGACATAGCTTTGAGAAAAAATTGTTTCAATGGCTAACTGGAATTTTTCATCAATTTTTAATTCAATATTTTTATTGTAAGGGTTTTATCCTAAGATCAAAAGTACTGACAATATTTAAAAATAACTCAGTCAGTTTTTTACTCATCTGTACTACAGGTGGAAAAGGATTAGTTGTTTTTAAAATCACCATTTTCAGGATTCGTAGGTAAAACCAAGAAACCATAACACCGTTAATCATATGTCTGTCTGTCTGTTCAATAAAAATTGTGGACAAATGGCTAGATCTACGAAGGTTACCTTTTATGTTTTTACAAACGGCCACTAGATGGCAATATTTAAATGTGTCATTATTATATTCGTAAAATATGACATTTGTTATTTTGAAATCAGTGGCAGCTTATAAATTGACCGAGTAGTTTGTTGACAGTGAGCGTTAAAAAAAAACAAGTTTGTGAAAAAATTCATATTACTCGTGAAAGTTTTCGTTGGATGAATTTTTACGATTTTAGTAAAGGCCTAACTCAACAACAATGCATAGATTCGCTTTGTTCAACTATTGGTAATAAAGCACCATCAGAAAAGACTGTTTACAAGTATACAAGTTCAGCAGCTTTCAAAGCAGATAAATTTGTGTTTATTTACTGCAATGGAAAAAAATGGATTCCATGTGTTGATAAAGCACCACTTTTTGCGTGAAAAAACATTAAGGAAACTGAGGCAAAGCTAAAGTATTACTTTGCTCACTCACCACTTTTTGCGTGAAAAAACAATTAAGGAAACTGAAGCAAAGCTAAAGTATTACTCTGCTCACTGAATTCCGTCATGGTCGTACGCGCACGAATGATGCTAAGCACCTGGGACGTCCAAATGAGGTCACATCTGAAGAAATGGTCAAGAAAATTCATTATATCGCGCTGGACGACCGCCGAGTGAAGATACGCGAGATAGCCAAGATGGTAAACATCTCAAACGAACGTGTTTCATATCCTACACGAACATTTGGCATGAAAAAGCTATCGGCAAGATGGGTGCCACATCTGCTCACAGTGGATCAAAGACGGGATCACGTGACTATTTATAAGCAATGGTTGGAAATGTACAAAGTTTTTGCGGTGTTTCATAACCGTTGATGAAATATGTCATCACTACACACAAGAAATGATAGAACAGTCAACTTAGGGCGATTTCTCCTGGCGAACGTCTTTCGAAGATGGCAAAAAGGGTTCCCTTGGCCGGAAAGGTCATGGCCTCGATTTTCTGACATTTACAAGGCATAATCTTCATTAACTATTTGGAAAAGCGAAAACGATAAGTATAAAATTAATCCACTTTATTGGATCGATTACACGCAGAATTGATGAAAAAGAATATGTTCCCGTAGCGATATTCAGGAATCTATATATTTATAAAGGTATAGGTATATATGTAATGTGTATTCAGAGAAAACATTTGAGTATAAGTTCAGGAACGTCATTCAGCTGCATATCTGCATTTATATGAATAAGTTAATATTGACATAATACAGTGTTATTTTGCATGTGTTATTAAACATTAAATTCTGAATAAATTTAATTTTCTAGAGGAAGTATATCTTGACGGCTATAACCATAAACTCGTGTAAAGGAGTTTTCCAACACTCCGAAGCTTTGATAAGCTCAACTGCCTCATATTCATTTACACATTTACATTCCAATTATTTCACTAAATGCATACGTAACTTAATGCCGTTAAACTAAATGCATCTAAGTATATATTTGCAGTAATAACCAGCAAGACATTTCATACAATTTTAATGACATATCAAATTCACAAAAGGGACCAGCAATGTAGCCGATACAATTACAGAGCATCCATTTCTTTCACTCACCAAAAATTTCCATCTGTTCTTCTCTGTCTTTCATTTTCCTCGAAACTCATATACAGGATAGTACTGGACTACTTTAACTAATGAATTCGTATGACAATGGTATAATATGATATGCAGTACAACATTCTCCCTGTCAGTAGTTCGAGTTTCCGCCACAAGTCTTGACAGTGCTAGTTATTAATATGAATTAACAATCGGTTGAGGAATTAATCCTAGAATTTTGTGGATTAAAACTCTCGGCTATTATTCGGTGAGCGTGTATTTATTCTTTAATGCGTTCGTTGTGTTGTGGTCGTCTGAAGAATGTAGATAAATATGAGGGTTAAGGAATTTGATAAATCTCTCTTGTATTGTACATAGTTCTGACTATAAAGGATGTTTTCAAACGAGATATAACAGAATAAGATGTTTAATTTTGATTTCATTGCACACAAAAGATGTTTTGCTTTTATGTCATGTTTTGATATTTTGCGAAATATTTAAGAATTTTAATTTATTTCGTTTGGGGATCTTAGATGGAATTTGTTCTACATACTTTTGTATAATGAAAGATAGATGTCTCGTAGATCCAAATTTATATGGGAGACGGATGTAGGTAGGACACTTGTGAGGAGAGAATAGTAAAAAAGATATGGAATGGAAGATTGTCTAACCGGCAGCCAGTGAAAGAAAATATTCTACCAGAAGAGACACAGAAGAAATTCAGGAGCCTGAAAAGTACTTCTACAGGAAACTGAGTGGCATTGCGGGACTTTCTAATCAAGGGATGCAGTGAAAATAAATGCAGCAAAAATATGTATAAATTTATAAATTAAGCTAAACCTTAAAACCTTTTCGGTAAATTGCAGAAACTACGAACATCTCAGGACTTACCAATCGAATTAAAGCTTCGATTAGTGAAATGGTATATTGTCACAATTATGGTATAATTGTATTCTAATGTTCCAATTCCTTGAGTGGCCTTTATGCTGTGTAGGTCAAGGTTGCTCACGTATGGTTTTGGGAATTATATAATATGCAGGATATTGCGTGTTTGCCAACATAAGTGTTGAACTACATTCTAATGTGTTGATAAACATTATTCAATTTTGATGACTATGGTTTTTAATTGCTGTCAACAATTACACAAATGTTTCCAAAAGAATTGAGGTAGGACCTGACGTCATAGTGTCCTGGTTAACAGTTATAAAATGGTCTTAGAGAACAGATTCAGGGTAGTCAAGTAGTAGTCATTCTTGTGACCAGTCATCAGTCCGCATCACGCTACCCAAAGACCAGCCCAGGTGTTGAAGTCGCCAAGACGAGATGTGAGTGTTGTCTAAAGGGCTTCTCCACGTGTTCGCCTCGTGCGGATACTTGGGGTGGTTCGACCGATCCTGGAGAAGCCAGGGCAAGAACGAGACTAACATCAGCTTCTAAACGGACAACACCAGCAGCCATTTTGACCAACAATTGTATTTTGATGTAAATTAATATTATATAATAAATTTTGTAGAAAAGATTCCGTTCTTGACTTCACTCCGTGACACGTATGGTGGAGGCACCGAGGCTTCCCAGTAGTGTTGGTTATGGTATAGAGGTCTGGACTTTAACTAAAGAGTTAAGCAGAAAATGCTTTCGAAATGTGGATTTACAAGAATATTGCGCATTTCGCGGCAAAACGAAGGACGAAAAAGTACTCAACAAAATAGGAACAAAATTACAATTAATGTTCCAAAATAAAAAGAAGAAGGTAGAATATCTGGGCCATGTAATGCTTAATAATAAATTCCATTTATTATAGTTAATAATGGAAAGAAAAATAAATAGCAAGAGATCAACCGGAAGGTAACGAATATCCTGGTTCCGAGAATTGAGAGAATGGTTCGGAATATTAAGCATAGATCTTTTAAGGACGGTAGCATCCAAAATTAAGATTAATAATCATACTAATAATAATGATTTATTAATGTTAATAAAAAGTAAACATTTCTTACATACGTCAAAAGATTGCCATGTTAATGGCCAACCTTCAAAGCGAGGATGGCACGTAAAGAAGAAGATACCTTAAGAGATATATTGAAATAATGTGGACAAAAAATGTTGATCTTAACTAGTTATATATACACATACACAAAGACACAAATAAGCACTAAAACGCACGCACACATGATATCTCCATAAATTGTTACAAATAATAAAATTAGCAGTAGATAATTATGCATTTAAACATTCCTTGAGCAAGAAATGCATGTTTGATAAATATCTTTCATTTTAAATCTTGCATGATATTGTTATGACATTACGTTCTAGGATTATGAAAAGTTTTGATTAATAAGTCATGATATGTCACTTAGATTTTTATATTGCATTTTATAACAATGACTATACACTCCTTTAAGAACATTATTTTAATTGTCATAATAGTAAAAAAATAATAACGACATTAATTACAATACGAGATGTATTCAAGATAAATGATTTGCAGAATATTGAATATGTATAACATATCTCAAATGCATATGTATAAGCGGCATTTGTAATAAAAAAATAATAATTACTAGGGTGCGACTTGAAACTAGATCACAAATGTGAAAAATTTATTTTTTACGTTCACTGCTTCGTGCGTATTATTTGCTTATTCATGTTAAGGGAAAAAATCTGAGAAAATCGATAAAGAAATTTAGTAAATGTACTTTAAGTTAATAGGTTAAAGCACGTTAGCTTTCAAGGCATAAAAAATTAAAATTGACCTTTTTACCTACTCATTCTCCCACAAAATCGAAACGAGACACAAAAAAAAAAAAAATGAAAAATCATTACTAATTTCTACCTACTTAAATAATTTTAGATAAATATAAACAATTACATGACTTCGAAATTTGAATTTTCGTTGGTTTTGCTAGGTAATAATCTATACTTGAATAAAATATTAATTCTGTTTTTGTAAAACAATAAAATAATTTGTTTTAGCTACTAAGTATGATATCCATCTAGTGAAGGGGTGGGCAAATCTTTTGGCTGTCGGGCCACAGTGCGGATGACCGCGGGCCGAAAAACAATTTTTTCTAATTTTAAATATGTTTTTTTTTACGAAATATATTTTATAAATTTTAAAAGCAATATTTTTGAACCAAAACGTTTATTTATTATGCAATTTAAAGAAAAAAAATTAAAAGAAAATTGGAAAGAATGAAAATTTAAAAGAATATTGGACAGACAGTAAATATTTTTGTAGGACACAATAATTTTTGAAATGCTTCGCGGGCCGGAAAGAATTTCAGCGCGGACCGGGCCGCCATTTTCTCAGGCCTGGTCTAGTGTTCCTGATTTCTCGACATTTTTCATTTCTCGAGAAATTTATCTCATTTCTGGAGAATTCTCGAGATATCTCGAGAAAAAGAAGTATTAGAATATATATCTTTTTTTAATGTTGAAAATATTGTAGAGGATAAAAACATGTTAAAATTGTTTTTATCCTCTAAACATGTTTAAAATTTAGGTTTTTAGTAAATTTTAAAGTACAATAATACCCCGACTTACGCTACTTCGACTAACGCGAACTCGGAGTTCCGCGGTTTTGATTTTTTAGTTTGACAACACTGCTATCTTCAGTGTATCTCTTGCTGTGATATGTATTGGACGCGTTTCGCCCGAACTCTATGTGCACGATTACGACTCTACGATCGACGAAAGTTAAAATTGTTTTGTTATACGTTATCTAAACCCTTAAAAAATATGTCGTCCAAACGAAGTAAATCTTATTCTCCTGCAACTAGTAAGAAAAGGAAAACGATATCTTTGGAATGTATACTCAACATTACCAAGGATTTTGATAACAGAATGACAGAAGGTCTCAGCTCAACTGAAAAGGGCTTAAAAATTTTAGAAACATAGAAAAATTATTAACTTTCTAAGACGAAATTCGGCGTGAAAAAAAGAAGGTATTGTATTGTTAGATTTTATGAAGCCATCGTCATCGAAATAACTTTTTTACGTAACTCATTTAGTTTTTTAATATATTGTATTAATATGTATAAAGAACTGAAAATTTACTAAATATTTTTCTTCTAAACTAACTTTTTTGTTAGTCCTTGGTCCCAATTAAACAAAATTTATATACCTATATATATATTTATATGCAAAGTTGTACCCCGACTTACGCGAATTCGACTTAAGCGATTTTCGTCGGACCCACCTATCGCGTAACTTACGGGGTATTACTGTACTTAAGTATTCATTTAAATAACATTAGAACAAATGGATAACGGGACTTTAAAAATGATTACGAAAACGGCACGTAATTGGATATTAATTGAAAATATATATGTATAGAGAAATTTTCAAAAAATTAATAATAATAACGCGTCTTCCGTAGGAAGAGGCGTCCAACCGAAGATTTTATGTTCACTCCGATATTGCTGATAAGCGGATATGATATATAATCCGCATCCGATGCGCATCCGCACGATTTAAATGATAATTTATCCGCATCCGCAGAAAAATGGCGGATATCCGCGGATTTGCAGGGCTATAGGTATTATCTACTAGATAGCTGTAGAAATTTTGTAATGTACAATAATGACATAATGGCATTTACTAAATTTTCATAATTTACCGCCATATTATGTATAATACAAAATAATGTAATAAAAATCGATTAATTAACAATATAAAATTACAATCAAGTATAAAATGTCATTAAAATTACTGTAATAAATTATTTTAGTTGGAATAATAGTGTGAATATAATATGATCGAACCACATGGAAAACTTAATAAGCCGTTAATAATAAAATAATTTAATTACATTTATTCAACTCACAAAACAAATGTAGCAAGCAACATTGATGCTACATATGTTCATAAAACGACATTAAACTGTTGAATAAACCTTTATGATAAAGTATCATAAGGGTTATATTAATCTGATATGAGTAACACATGGCCACACACAAACAAAATATTATCAAACAAATGTTTTTTGTTTCACGGCCCTCTGTGATGTACATATGTAACCAGATATGGAGAGGAAGTCACATCATCACAGATAAAAGAAATATGAGCAGATGGGTGTTTTACGCCTACTAAAAAATAAACCTAAATTTACTTACACAAATATTTAGGAATGTTAGGCTTTTCTTAGAAATTTCTAACAATGTTAAGTGGTGAAAGATTTAGGGTCAATTAGATTTTATATGCTTTTGATTGAAGAATGTGTATAGTTGTTTGTAACAACCATAAAAGTTTTTAAATGAAGTGATATATTTAATTTTATTACTCCAGTAAAGAGTCATTAAGGACCAGCTAAAATAATCGATTTTAGGGCGATGTAGGGGCGAGCTCCTACACCTGGATGTGGGGTGAATGATTGTGCAAATGGGAGTAATGTAAACATATTATTCTCGCCCGAATAATATCACCAACGAAGGAGGTTCGAACCACCAACCGCCCAGACCAGACTGTATATTCCACCAGTCTAAACCGCACGACTCAATACGCTCGGCCACTCCGTTGGCAATAATCGAAATTAACTGCTAACATAGTAACAAAGACAATTGCTTACTCGTTGTCAAAGTACCCAATATCTGGTCATAGAGTTTATTACTAGACTTGTTTATAATACAGTGCGATCATTAATTCCTGAACGTTATTTAATACTTGACAGAAACATTTAGTTATCAAACTTATTTCCAAGAACATGTACACATAGGCGTACATTCTATTTTTATTACCTTATACGAATTAATTATTAACTGAACACTGTTTTTCTCTACTTTTCTAATATTTGTTATCAACTCATTGGCGTGAGTTGATAACAAATATTAAGGTAGCAACAGATTTTCGTTGTTCCTCGGATGAGTTCGGGCAAACGAAATAATCTAATTGGTTCTTTGTTAAATTGGGATTTTCAGCTGTGAATGATGTTTTAAATCTGTTTTGATAATTTAAAACTCATTGTTTACAATTATCTAACGCTCAGGAATTGACCGTATTGTAGATACATAACATAGTGCATGTAGGGCCGTTTTAGGATCGTCCTAGGCCCTAGGAACTTTTGCATAATATTGCATTCGTAAGCCCCATCAATTTAATGTTTACGTAATATTTATTATTTTATTTATATTATTTTTGAATTTTTAGCATGGTGCACGTTGAAAACCATCAATATTCACAAATAATTAGCATTTTTGAGAATTGAGAGTGTAGAATTTTATATCATTAATAACTAAAAGCAAATAAAGTCGATTGACTTTTAAATAAATATTTCGTTATAAATAGCACTGTAAAACTTGTAAGCATGTTAAAAAAAAAAACATCGCAAATGCACATCCCAACCACAAACATCAACAAAAAACGGCCGAGAATACTAGAAAATATAAGACATACACATTTTGGCGACAAATGACCTTGGCAAAATGCTAATGCAAAGAGTCTCAAAGTTTAATATCTTCTATCTTATTCTTAACTGTTTTTTTTTTTTTTTTATTACAAAGGTTATTGAATATAATTTTATATTTTCAATTTTTTATTTTTGTTACATTCTGATCAATAATTTCTATATAAAATTTAATTTTCTGACTTTCGTAGGCCCTTTGTAGAACATAAGCACTGTGTGCCTAATAGATAAGACGGCCCTGAGTACATGGGCATATCCATAAGATTTCACAAAGGGTTCAGTGGCTTTGAACATCTGTAATAAACAGAACAAAGATATTAATATATATATATATATATATATATATATATATAACCAGCACGGAGAATTTTTGGTCTTCTGCTGAGGCACTATCATAGGAAATTATTTGGGAAAAAGAAGAGAAGCGAAGGATAATGCAATTATTTCATAATTGATCCAATATTTCGTTTATTCTTCATAAACTTTATCAAGGATTTCTATAACAAAAGGTACCGGTCGTAAAAGCAAACACAAACTGTACAATTTCTTACCGAAATAGTTAAGCATGTCGCCAAGATGTTACATAAGTATGTGAACGTAGACCCATGATATGAAAAACAGTAATCGAGTTGTTAAGAAACACTTAAATACATCAGAATTTGAAGAAAACAACGTAAAGATGCTAAGGCAGTTTTGACGCCATTTTACTTACTGAGTCACATGACTCTAACGCAAGGCATTGTGGTAATGCCGGTAACAAAAGAAAACTTCCTACTTCTAGCCCCGGGAAAATATGAATTGTTTGACATCCAGTAGATGTAAACAAGTAAAACTCCTACGAGGAGAAAAGTATAAAGTGTAAAAAGGTAAAGTTAGAAAAATACTGTTAAAGGAAGGTAATAAAAGAAGGATGGAGACAACCCACTAAATGCATAAATAGAAGAACTGAACCAAAAATTCACCTAACAGTTTTAAAAGTTAACAGGTGAGTTAAGAGTATAGTACCCTTCTTTATATTTTTTTCACCAAATCTTTAAGTGAGAGTCGTGAGTTAAACTCCATAAATTATCTGCAAAAATTAGCATCAAATCTAATTGACAATCCACTTTCTTCTCAATAATTAAATTTGCACGTTCCAACAACTTGTTTTATATACCTTTTTGCTGTCCTCCCGTAACTTCTCAAATATGTTGTAGTAAGTGCATGTAACAAAAACATTTGTTTTCTTGTTATACAGAATTTTTGTCATATACATTTTTGCTGTAGTCAATAATAAGGGAGAATTTCAAAAGTTTAGATTTAGGGTGTTCCCCGAACTCCCCAACTATTCATCCAATTGAAAAATGCATCAAACGTCCCATACTTATGTATGGCTCCGAAATATGGATCTTCACAAAGCGAGATCGACAACACCTCACAGATTTCGAAAATAAAATATTAGGCAGGATCTTTGGTCCCATTTAAATTAATGGTGAATGGAGAATCCGAAAGTACAAGATATCCGAGAACTGTACTCCAGACCAAGTATCACACAATAACTCAGAGGGAGACTATTACAGTGGATAGGACACATAATGAGGTAGGACAGAATGGTTAGGAAGATTGAATACCCGTCGACCAATGGAAAGACCTTGCAAAAGATGGAGAGAACAACTGATCGAAGATCTAACAAGTATTGGTATACAGGGTACTTGACAAGACCTGACAATGAATAGATCAAGATGGAGGACTTATGTGAGTGAGGCCAAATGTCAACCTGGCTGATAGTGCCTAAAGAAGAAGAAGAGGAAGAAGAAAGGAACATTATTTTTTTATTTTAAACCAGGCCATTTCTAATGAAGAAATTTCAGTAAACCGGCGACGGTAACAATCTATTTATGTGTGCACCGGGATCAACAAGCTTTTATAGGCTCTGCACACAATCTTTCTACGTGTTCATACCCTTAGGCAGCACTAAAACTTTATAAAATTGTTTGAAAACCACTTTTAATGCAAATTTTAAAAGATGTTTCGTAAGAAAAAAATCATATTTCAATTTATCGTTTTATTTATAGCTATTGACAGTTATATTTAGCAAAACAAAAAATATGTTTAAAGAAAAATTTACCAATTATAAAGTTATTTATGTAAAACAATCTAATTCAAATAAATATTGATGTAAACAATTTTGTTTCAGTTCATTTGCTGTGATGTTTTGTGTGAGTTAAAATATCAATGAGTTTCATTTCTTATTTTCACGAGCAACTGATTCCAACGAATCAAACGAGTAAATAGAAGTAGAAGACGGTACGTTAACTGCTAAAACAAGCGAACAAACAGATATTAATGGGATGTTACAGAACAAATGAAAATAATATTTAAACGAGATACGAAACGTAACTGTCATTTTTAAAACATGCAAAACAGTTTCAGGAAATGGAGAACTAAAAACATTTGAATATTTAACACTCACTCTTATTCTTTTTCTTTATCTAGAATCGTATATTTTACATCGTTTTCTTAGTTTTTGTAAACTTGATTATGTTGCAGTGTTTTTGTTGCAATACAGTGCCGTGCATGAAATTTGCATACATATTTTCGCAAAGTATATTCATTTTGTGTATTTTGCAAAGTCTGTTTAGACTGGGGTGAAATTTCATTATTTTTCTACAAAAGTAATTTATTTTTATTAAAACTACTCATGATACAATATTAAATTGAAAGATAGCAATAAATTTAATAGCTTTTATATATTAAAAGCCTGTTTCATAAATTTGTTATGATTAGTTTGTAACTCTCATCGTCAGTTTAAGTACCGCGACATGTTTATACTTTTATATATAACTATAGTGCTTTTACATATTATTATTAAGTGTATAAATCCAATCTCCATTCTTATCTATCATAGCATTGCTCTTCGCTAAGATATCTTTAATTAATCTCATTTTTTATTCTTTCTATCAAGATTTTTCTAGGTCTTCGTTTTCCTCCTCCTTCTTGGTGTCCATAAAACTTGATTCAGTAACCTTTCATCTCTCACTCGTTGTATATGACATACTATCTTGCTAATTGCCAGCACCCATAATTTTCCGAATACTTTAGTTCATCACTTTTTATTCTTTTGAACTACCTACTGCTCCTCTCTAGAACTCAATTTCTGGTACATTGAGCAATTTAAGTATTTCTGCTAGTAATGGCCAAACTTCACTGCTCTATATTGTAAGGCATTTAACAGTGGTGTTCTGAAGGTATTTCTTCTTCTTCTTGGCGTTTTCCTATTATATGTTTGCCGTTCTCAGGTGTCATTGACTCCTATATTCCCAGTATCGTGAAGAGAGGTATTTTTCATACATTAAGTTTTTAATGCGAGCTTTCCACTTCACTATTGGTATTCCTCATTTTCTCTTTCTTCTAGAGTATCTCCTTTGGACACATTTCATCCTTCATCTTTTTCACATGTCCTTACCAGCTTAAAGCCTTATTATCCAACCATTTTGTAATTTTTAAGATAAATTTCATTTCATTCCATATTCTTTCTGTTCTTATCCTATCTTTCCTCGTGTATTGCAAACTTCTTCTCATGAATTCTTACTCGACGTTTCCTATCCTGCTTCTTAGTTTGTCTATGACAAGGTTTCTCCCCTATATGTTGAAAATATGTTGAAAACCCAGTGAAAACTCCTTTCTTATTCTTTTCTTATATTCTTATTCCATATGAACCCAAGTAATACTCGAGTGGCCCTTTTTCTTAAATTTTTAGTTAAAGTATTTTGTTTATAATGAAAATAAATACGGTAATGAGTGGCATTAGCGTATACGCATGCTTTTCGTACGTAGTACAACCAGAGTTGGGACGAGTACAACTAAAATGTACTTAAGTACTGAGTACTAAGTACTTTGGAAAAACTGGACTTGAGTACACGTACGAGTACAATACTCATGTACTTCAAGTACTTATTTTCGAGTACAAGTACAAGTACTAATACGTCATCCGGTCGTTTATCCGGATAAGTAAAAAAGTGATATGTATACATACTCGTATATATTTTACTTATAGGTTATAGTTATATGATATACAAACAACTGGTTAATTGTAATATAAAGAACAAAAATTTTATTTATTACATAAGTACATACATATATGTATATATATTATTGGAATTAGAACAAAAAATAATACTGTGAAATATCCGAGATTAAGATATGAATTTAGAATTAGCCTTTAAGAGAACAAGTTTTTCAAAATTATCGTCACTTAGTGCATTTCTTCTTGGGGAATCTATTATAGATGCAAAGGAAAATATCCTATCGACGGGCGCAGAAGAAGGCAAACATGTATTGCTTTCAAAGAAAAGTTTTTTTTAAGATCTAGTAATCATTCAGCATATGGATATTTGTTCTTGTATCTTCCAAATATTTCAATAATTCTAAATCAATTTGATTATGACAATTATTGTTTTTCATTTTCTTCAAATCATTTTCTTAAGTATTGTGGAAGTCATATTATCATCGTTTTCAGAAAAATCGAAAAAGCTATCTAAATCATCAGAAGAATATTTATCTTTTTCTTCCTCAACATCCAATAATTCTTTTTCTCCTTCCATCAAAATCATTTTCTTTATAATTTGAATAGTTACATTTTCATTACTTTCATTTTTTATTGAATTGTACCAACGTAATTTAAAATTTGGGCATAAAACTGTGGCAATAATGGCATCTTTAAATTGTATATTAAAAATTGATTCAAATCTTCGTAATAAATTTTCTATGCAACAATTTAACAATATTTCTCATCCGTATTTAAATTTTAAATTCTTCATATTCTCCCACTAATTTTTTAAGGTGGCCACAGACTAGGCAAAACAAAACCAAAATATATGAAACGAATTTTACGAAAATAAACTTAACATAACCTCAAATAGTGATGTACTCAAATATATTGAAAGTATTCAAGTACTTTTACTGTATTCGAGTACTTTTCATTGTACTCAAGTACATACATAATAGGTACTCGAGTACATTCCAAAAATTTGACAGGAGAAGTACAAAGTACTGGGTAAAATATGTACTCGAATACGAGTACAGAGTACAGTAAAAGTACTTAGTTATTGTACTCGAGTACATCCCAGCTCTGAGTACAACTATAATATTTGCTATTTTTTGAACATACCACACATCTTGCAACCGCTTGATTTCCTTTTTCTATTGGGATTTTACTACGAGGGCTATTTGGAAAAGTACCTTCATTGCGCCGCCATTTTTACATCGGCGCGTGCAGTGATTCAGCAAGCTTCCAGCAGTACAAGAGTGAGCGTCGTACTACCGAATGTTTGCTTGTTATAACCTCAAAACATGAGAATATCCTACCAAATGTTAGAGAGAACTGGCTTGGGCCCCAGCACTTCGCTAATGATGAAAATCTTCAAAACGCTGTGACAGGTTGGCTACATTTCTCTGGCGGCGGCAGAGTTATATGAAGAAGAATTTTCAAAGCTGGTTAAACGCTATGACAAGTGCTTAAATTTAGATGATGACTATGTGGAAAAATAAAGAAAATATGTAGTTTTAAGATGTATACAATAAAATATTTGTATTTATGCAGGTTTTATTTTTATAGCCAAACGGATTACTTTCCGAATAGCCCTCGTAATAATATGAAGACGAACTAGTCTAAACGGAGATTTCATATGCATTCTTGCAACAATAGATTATTACATTTCTTTATTATTATTATTTAAAAAAAAAAATTTCATCAGTTGCATTCTTAACGATTATTTTTTATAAATATTAATACAATGCAATACGCATGCAATAGCTAACTTGCATGCGTAATGACTCCATAAAAATGCAGGGCTTCAAAGATTTACACTTCTCGCTAGTTGGTTCTATGAAATTGAAAACGTACGAATACACTTCTCGAAGCCAAAGGGTAAAAATTGTTAAAGATTCCTACTAGGATTTCTTGTTATTTGTGAAATAACTATTATTATTATTACTATGCGCGTATGTATATCCTAGTTATATAGATAAATGTTAAGCGCAAGTAGCCCATCATTGCTTTACGTCAAAAACATTAACTAACCAAGCAATTCGTTGAAGCCTTCTTAACTTGAGAAGTTACAGGACCTAATATGGGTGACAGCCGTCGAATACTGAAATTTTCTCAACACTTAAAACTTTACGATCCACCGGAAAACAAATCGACGCAAAGTACAGGTATACAAAAACTATGTTCTCCGGTCTCATCAAACATTGAATCGATTCTTAATAAAATGCAAATCAATTGAAATTGCAATCTATGATGGAAATAAACTAGTATCTGTCTGCTATTACATCTCTTAATAAACCGGAAATATAATGTATTGGATACGAAGAATAACTATTGAACTGAGTTACAAACAGGATATATTACCAACATTTTTGCTCAAATAATACAGCAGGATATTATATATAAAGATTCAGCAGGATACTTATAAGAATAGAGTCAGTCAGGCCTAAAGATACGGCTGACATCTAAATGACATGAGTGATATAAATGAAAAAATAATCTCTATAAATATCCCGTTATTTAACAAGCTCGTAAATTTATTTCCGGCCAAGAAAAACAACTTCCTCCACTCAACTTGATTCTTAAAAAAACAACTTCATTTTTAATATTTTAATTCTAACATTTATTAATTGTTTCTATACAGAAATTCTTTTTTGATTAACATCTACTTTCTCATTGTTTTTCGCTTGGGGAATGCGCACGGAATACAGTGGCGTGCAAAGTGCATTTGAAAACGAATATTCATGAAAATATAATTAATTCTTTACTAAACATAATTAATTATTCTTTCTTTAGAAGCATGAAATTAAAAATAAACAAGGATTAAGGTTATTTGCATTAAAAATTTTGGTTAAAAATAATATTGAAGACAATATAATGAAGATAAAGGATAATCTGTTCAATAGATCTCCCTCTTATTATCAAATTAGCGGTAGGGGGTTAAAACCCCTATTCTAAACAGGATATATTAAGTTGTATAGCGCTATTGCCTCAGACTACCATGTAACTAGGGATGTTCCGATACTACTAATACGATACCAGTATTGTTTTCTTTTTTTTTTTCGATATCGCGATTTTAGTATCGATACTAATCTTCCGATACTTTATTTATATCAGTACATTTGACCCAGTATCATATCGAGGCGTTTTTTTTTTTTAACAATATGTGGTAAACATGTTGGGAAGTTTAAAGAGCTCATTGACGATAGTTTCTACCAGTGGAAGTGAGAAGTCTAATCAAGAAGCATCGCTACTCGATTACTCTTCTGAATTTTGGAGTCACCATACTGACATTGCACATGGGAAGAGGAAACTAAAATCAGGCATAGGCCAACCTGGTTCTAACAAAACTGAACATGAACTATCACTGATTTGAAAAATCTAGTTTCACCTCTGAAATCCAATCCGCTACTGGTTTGGGACGATATGAAGACAGTCTTCCCTAACTTATATAAAATTGCTCAGAAATTCTTGTCTGTAGTAGCGACGTCAGTTCCTTCAGAGCGCATATTTTCGAAAGGAGGAGCCACTGTCTGTAAACATATTTTATGTAATGTGGCCAATAAATGTATTACAACTGTATGTAGAGACAGAAATAGGCTTCTGGGCAAAAGGCTTACTAAACTACTTTTTCTCGGTGCTTGCAATGACGAAGAGTGGAGTGTTTAATTATATTTTAAACAATCACTCAGACCTATAGGCGCTATTGCCTTACTATTTTTTAATACCAATCTGACATACAATTTCAAAGGTGCAAACTATACTGAAATCCAAATTTTCTCTTAGTTTGTTTTTACAAAAGTGAACAGCATATATAGGCTATTCCAAACGTTTAGGCGAAACTAGATTTTGAAATTAGAACTAGATTTTAGTAATTTGTATCTATTAATTCGGACTTTTGGTCATTTTGTTTAAGCTTTGTAAATCATACTCACATTGCAAATTCTATATTAAATTGATTATCATTATAAATTCCGCCTAAACGTTTGGAATAGCCTTAATACTTTAATCTATTTATTATTGTAAAACAATTAAATTGTTATAAGAATAAAATGTTTTTTACGTTTTTTAGAAAATATATTCATTTTTCCTTTCGATACTTTTTATTCGATATTATCGATACCCAAATATCGATACATTCTCAGTATCGCATATCCCTACTTGCAATCACCACATCTGACCAGTTAATGAACGTCACAGCGGTCTAAAAATGTTCCGTTTATTCCGAAAACATAATCTGATCAAAAATTCCTGTTGAATTATTCCGCTTCACACTGTACATTACTTATATAATTTTTTCAGATTTTTAGTTTAAACCATCTGGGCTACAGGGTGTGGAACAATTGTTTTTTTGCACAATTTTGGCAAAAATCGCATCAAAATAATTTATTTTGCAAAAATAAAGTTTTTATCATTAATCCACGTACTAAGGGAATTTAAAAAAAATATATTTTTTTTCGATGTGCACATATTTATTTATATTTTTAGGGGGATATGTTTTTAGATGTTTCAATATTTGTCCTATGTGCGGGTCAAAGAGTTATATAAGCATGTCAAATTTCAACTCTCTAGGTTTAGTCGTTTGGGTACAATTTTTACCCAACAGACAAAATGACAGTATAAGAGTTTTTTGGTCATACCTACAAAACCCTAAAAATTAGTAACTCTTATTGATGATTAGTGATTTATTTTCGATCTTCCTCATGATGCTACCAATTTTAATTTCATGTTACAGAAGTCATCATAATTTAAGGAGGTCTTTTTTTGGACAATCAAATTCTTTGTGTGCAGTATTATAATAAGTAAAAGAGATGCAGAAATTCGTTTATTCAGTCTTTTTTCGGATCAAAGGTAACATAATGATTTTCGACATCTACTTCCTTGTTTTCTTTGATTAAGTGAAATCACTTGTGTGTAAACAGAAGAAATGAAATCCATCGATATCACATTACAATAAATGAACTGTAAGAAGTGCATTTGCTGTACAATTCTACGGCAGATGATTCTAACTTGCTGATCCACGATCTTGCATTCACAGAAATATTCTGATTGATTGTTTTTTTATTTTATTTTTTAATTCTCCTTCCTTTCTGCTACTTCTTATTCGTGATCATTCAAAGATATGAGTTTGCATTTTTATAATTTTTTTATTCGTTCAGTAAAATTGAAATTGGTATTGATGCTAAAAGGAAATTTTTCTTCGATGAACGTAACTCTTTGCAATCGTATTTTAAAGTTTAGTTATTACTGATTTTATCCACAACACATTGTTAGAGTTGAGATGAAAATTTATTTTATAAGATTCATCGCAACATTTTTACGTTTATATTCAGATCAAGTTTAAATTTAATAAATGTTGGGGTTGATTCCAATTTCTCGAGAAAAAGATAGAATTTAAAAAATGAAATGAAAATTCATAGAGGTGTTTGGAAATTTCGTTATGAAAAAGAAAATTATTTGGAAAATGTTATTTCTCAGAAAAAAAGGCAGAGGAAAAAGCAGATATACCGTATATTATATCTTACCGCTGCGTTAAGTAAAATTTGTACATATTATTACGTGTACGCAAAAGATTTGGTTTTTCTTTTTCAGTGTTCAGTGCACAATTATTTAAAATTCAATTAAAACCTTGTCTTTTGAGATATTGAAGGGTTGGTATTTGTCAAGATTCAGTGATAAACATAACCGCATAAAGTGAGAAATAAAAAAAAATGAGTTAGTTAGTTAGTTAAAATTTTTGGCGCACAGCAACAAATGCTATTTGCGCCTAACGCAGCTCATCTAAATGACTAGACTATATATTAAAAACAATAAATTAGACAATAAATAAATAAATAAAATCATTGAAAATACGCGTACTCAATAAAAGAAATGTTGCACTGACAAACACAAATAAATAATATAAAAAGTCGGTTCGAAAATTTGAACAGACTCAGGGTGATGGTAAGAGGCTGTAAAGTGGCCAATTACGATCGAATATCTCAGTCAATAACTAGAAACACATTAACATAAGGTGCAAGACTTCACACATAAAACAATAAGTTCGATTCTCTCAGGAAGAGTATCTATGTCGTCACCTAAAGCAACTGACAGGTCATAGCACAGGCCTAACCTCTCCCTGACATCCTCGAACTGTATACACTCAGTTAAAAAGTGTAACACTGACAAATCTGTGTTACACTTCTCACAGATAGTCTCTCTTCACCTCGAAGGAGGTGTACATGGGTCCACGAACAGTGACCTATACGGAGGCGTGTGATGGCGGTTTCCTCCTTGCGGTTAATCCTGCAGGAAGAACCCCATGGTTTAACGTCTCCCTTAATCTATCGTAACTTAACGTTCTGTGTGCGGCTCCACTTATGTTGCCACATGTCTAAAAGCAGATGTATCAGATGACTCTTTGCGTCATCTGGAAATATGAAACTCACGTCAATCATAGAAAAAAAAAAAAAATGAATAGAAAAGATGTAATAATAGAAACTTTGCTAAAGCATTTGAATCTCTATTCCCGGTGAAGATGTCTCATAATGCGAAGCCCGTACGGAAAGTAGTACCCGTTTTACAATTGCAAAATAACCATTACAGATTTTTAGATGAAATTATTTTAAATGTACGTATCTTAAGCTATTTCTCCACTTAGTTCCTCTAAATATTTAAGCACCTATCGTACCGTGTCACAAGTTTAGATATTCCTATGTAATGACTGCTGTCTTCAGTTCTTCCTCATTTTCAAAGCATTTTCCTCCCAAAAAATACTTTAGTTTCGTAAAAAGGTGGGAGTCACTAGGGGCCAGATCAATTCTTCATCATGGATCTCCCCTCATTAAATTCTCTACACCATAGTCGCACTGTGGATTCATCCATAACCTCATCACCGTACACCTCCGTGATTTGGAGATAAATCTCACAAGGTCGCGTATTTTTTGCGTTAAGAATTTGAATTACAGATCTCACTTAGCGGGATTTTCTATTTTCGTGTTCATTTTAAACTCGCACAGAAACCACAAAAATGCTAGTAACACGCTGATATTCACGAGGAGTGTAATAAACAGGTGACTGCATGTGTACCTTGGAATGGCTGGATTCCGTCACCACCGCGAGTGCGATGAGCAAACGGGAACTACTTTCCGTACGAATCTAGTACTTGCAAATATTGGTTTCGAAGTTTTAAAGCCGATATGCCACTCTCTGGAACGCAACGAAGGTTGATAGCCGACGATTTGCAAGCATTACTGAATAAAAATCCGTCCCAGTCGCAAAATAGTTACGAGACAACTGCATGAGATGAGAAACATGGGCTCGAAAAATATATCGTTGCTTGTTAAGCAACATAAGAAATAAGCGCATACATTCATAGACAAACATCGGCCAGCTATCAACATCAACGACAAACTTGAACATCCGTGCCAAAAATCCTTGTGCGCATCTGGAAAGACAGGGGAAATGTATAGCGTAAAGAGTGTCTTCAATCGGGTGAAACGTGTACTATCGAATGCTAAAATCATCAACCAAATCAAATGGAATCAAAGAAACCAGAAGGTCATTTAACTGCTCACTATATCACCTTCAACTAGGGCTGGAGGTTCCTTTGAACATGAGTATTCACACAAATTGTTTTCTTGTTGGAAAGCGATTTCGAGATATGGTTGATGAGAGTGATGATGGGTAGTTTTGAGACACGGGAATGAGCCGACAATTTTATTGCCTACAAACTGATTTTTTATCTGCGCATAAATTCGACACACCCAACAGAAAAAAGACAAATATCACTGGAATAGGCAGCATTCAATAAGATGAAATATGTTTTTAACTCCGAAGTACCCAAAACTCTAAAAACTTAAACTTTTATTCGTGTGTCCTGCCAGTCTATGGTATTAAGACGTGGGCTTTTAATAGAAACACCATCAGCAAGTTACAGATGGAATAAAGAACGATGTAAGGACGCATGGTAGGCATTACTCTGCTAGTCATAAAGTCAAACGAGTAGCTCCGTAGTACATCTAAAGTGACTGATGTTATCTTAAGATAAGTCAATTAAAATGGAGCTGGGCAAGATACATTAGCAGAACTAAAGATTACCGTTGGACTCGAAACTTAATGGTGGAGACCAAGATGGGATAAGCGACCCAGACCTCAAACTAGGTGGTACGATGACATCAAAACTGCAGCCTTTTTGGACATAACTGGATGGCAAGAGCGAACAAAAGAGCGGAATGGAAAAAAGTAGGGGAGACTTACAGTCGACGATGACTGACATAGTTATTGATGATGATGAGGTTCAGCTGTTAGATTAACCGAGACCTTAAATCTAACTTGAACCATAGACCATCGACAACAGCATTTCGCTACTAAAAGATGAATATTTCAAAGATTTTGACGAGAGTGGGC
Organism: Liopterus haemorrhoidalis; assembly: GCA_963971575.1. Taxonomy (NCBI): domain Eukaryota; kingdom Metazoa; phylum Arthropoda; class Insecta; order Coleoptera; family Dytiscidae; genus Liopterus; species Liopterus haemorrhoidalis. Next base: position 38,612,476 of record OZ020618.1, on the reverse strand, counting down.
TCGTTCATGACTGAAGTACTTTATGAACCATAGTAAAACTAAGCTAAAGTGACCACCGAAAGGACCAGCTCAACGTGATCACCTTGCCAGAAAGAAGAACAAGTTTTTTTGCAGGGGTCATCAACAAGTGATCAACTTGAGTAGGTAACCATCTTACGCAGGTGATCACATTAGCAGGTATTAATAAGCAAGCTATGATAATCGACTATTCAATATTTATGTGTTATTCTGCTGTAGAAGCAAACAGGGATATTTTTTTAAGTTAAATTATGTCTCTGTTAGAATAAGTAAAGTAAAATATATTTAGCTACTTTTTGCGTAGTCTAAAATATATTCCCGTTAATTTTTCACAATTTTCTTTCTTTAAATTTGCATAAGACGAAAGAAAAGAACATAAAAAGGCGTCTAATAAATCATTTCGGTTAGTGTTGAACGTTGTAGCAAAGCATAGCAAGTGTACGAGTAGTGAGTAAATGGTATTCCATTTGTCGGCTGGTGTTAATGTTGGTTATTTGTTTTCGTATGTCACAGCGATGATGTGGTCTATAGAGCATGGCAGATTGTTATCTTCAGAATGCATTAACACATGTGTTCGTACCGTACGTACTCTGTACGCCCATAACGTCATGCTCTTACACGCCATACTATCACAATGCTTATATACTACAACATAAATCTACCGCGTAAATTGCTAATTTACTTTTCTCTTTTAATTAACAACGATGACTTGATCTCTGCATTTTTATTTCGTTAAAAGTTAATTATGTTAAAATCTTTATCCTCTTTTAATTATAACAACAACCGAATAGAGGTAGAATATGATATGTTCATGTCCAAAATTCATATCCCGAGCGGTTCCATACAGGATGTTGAAAAAAATGGTCGAGAATTTTAAGAGTGTACAGAACTGAACGAAATGTGTGAAAAAAGCTTTACTAACATGGGTCCGCAAGCCCACCAATTAAAGAATTTTATTTTCAATATTGTATTATTTATGAAACAAACCGGAGTGTGATCAAACTTACGTCAACAGAATACAAAAATAGATGGACATATTGCCATTCTTCTTTTTGATGCAAATAATTTAATATAAAAAAAATGTGATTAACTCAGTGTATTTAGGAATACATGGCAAAAATTGAAAATCTGAAATTTGTATGCGATATTTTACTCTAAGGATAATGGCAGATGCAAGGCAAAACTGAGAAATTAGCAAAAATAGCTAACACTGGTGACCTTAAGATTAATAATAATAATAATAATAATAATAATAAACTAATAATAATAGTAATGGCAGACTTGAGTCCCGTCAGAGAAAACGCTGGAGTGCAACTCTCTCGGGAGGAGTTCAATAGAGTTACCAGTTCGGTGAAACGGGGGGAGATAGACATGTTGACAAAAGAACACATGAATAAAAGTATGCACTCTGTGTTTTTCGAACCTATTCAAAGTCAAGAGTTGTCCACCGAACTTACGTTCTCATTTCTTAAGTCTGCTGGTTTGAGATCGGAAACAGAAGGTTTTGTGTTTGCGTGTCAGGATGGTGTTATAAATAATTACGTACAGGCGTACAAGGCCCGCATATTCCAAATAGCGAGTCCATACTCTGTAAGTGTTCCACCACCATCCTGAAACGATTATGCACATTCTGTCTGCTTGTCCATCTTTTACAGCGTCAAACTACGTGTCTCGACATAATGCTGCTCTCCGCGTGCTCTACTAACATCTTAGAGATGCCTATGGTATTGACCAAAGACCGGTTATACTAATAGCTTTCCTGTATGTGCCAAAGAGTTGTACAAACGTGTCAAATTTAAACTTTCTAGGTTCAAACGTTTGACCATCATTCTCACAGTACGGACAGATAGACATATGAGTGAAATAATAACGGATTTTTGGTTACCTACAAAACCCTAAAAATTAATACATAAGAATAATAATATAATGACAGGGAATGTATCTCCTCCTTTGTACAGTTTGTTAAAACTTCATGTCAAACTACTGAATGTAATTATTGACACTTTCATGTCAACAACGGAACAAGTTAAATTTTGAAATATGCTCAGATTTAATCTCGTTAAAGCTATATTATATCCTGAATATTTTATCTTAAAAATCAATGTAACATTTTAAAAGTTGAAAGTAGGCCGTAACTCGTTATTCAAGATATGTTAATGAATAATATTAATTTAAAAAATAAATTAAACAGTTTATTATTCAAGTTTTTATTTAAAAAATCACGCTATTCTAATATTTGCATTTTAATATTAATTATAGATACTTATGGAATATGGCAATAAATCACGTGAATTACACGCTGTTTATCTCGCTGATAACTTGTCCCAAACATTATAAACTACCAATTATTCTTATACATGCTCAGTCACTAATACCAACAACTATAGTACTGCAAATTACGCCGCGTGGTGTCCACCACCACTGATAACGATAACAAATTTGTAACGCTTTAATTTCAACCATTTTTCATAGGCGTCTATTATAATTATAAGAATATTATTTAACGTAGAGTTTAATTTAATTTAATTTAATTCAACTTGCCACTATCGGCAAAGACCTTGCTTAGCACGCCAAATATTTAGCCAAGGCGTAGATGTTGAAATCAATATGGGAGTTTCCGCTTCATATGTAATAACTGGTATACTTCAGAAGTTATTTAGCCGGCGACGGAAAAAAGCATATGCTTCAACCAAGGAAGTTATTAAAATTAAGCGATACCATTCTTTCGGGTATTGAGAAAGAACTATGATTCTGTTACAGTCGTTTTTCTCACTACCGTATCATCGCTGGGTAAATCATATATATATGTTTACCTGAATAAATTGAAATATAACAAACGAAGATAGAAACTACAGACGTACGTTGATACGAGTAGTCCAAATACATTATTGTTATTTTACATAGAGTAATTTCATTTATTGTAAGAAATAAAAAGATCGAACAAAAATTAAAATCGAAAGTATTCGATCAGTGTGTTGTGGCAAATATACTGCATGGTATAATAATAATAATAATAATAATATATTTATTTACAATAAATAATATGTACATAAATTTTTACATGATTCTTTTACGTTTATTTCTTAATAAATTATTTATTATAAATTGTGACAATACTTAACTGTAAAAAAAAACAGTTGTTTGTGGTTTTGCATCAAATTTTAAGCTAGTTTACAGTTAAGCTAGTTTACAGTTAGACGATTACAGTGGAGAAGACACGTATGAGGATGAGGGAGGACAGAATGGTTAGGAAGATATGGGAAGGAAGATTGAATACCCGTCGACCAGTGGGAAGACCTCGCAAGATATGGAGAGATCATCTAACCGAAGATCTAGCAAGTATTGGTATACAGGGTACTTCGCAATGAATAGATCAAGATGGATGACTTATGCGGGTGAGGCCAGAAGTCAACCTGACTGATAGTGCCCAAAGAAGAAGAAGCTAGCTTGGATCCATACAGCTGTAAATAGAGTTAAATGAAGGCCTATATTCAGAAATGGCTGTAACAAGCTTCAGAAGATGACGCTTATATAGAATTGTGTGAAATGGATATACGCCAAAATTTCTTCTTTATGCCAAAAATTGCTTCTTTATGCCAAAATTTATAATTCGATGTATGTAATTGTTGGAACATCTAGAAAAACTTCAACATTCTAAACACTTTTAATTGCCTAAAGTGCCTACAAAGGTATCAAAGAAAAGGAAAATCCAGCCAAGATTGGAGAAATTCTTACATACCCTCTAGCCAAAAAAACCAAGAACTGAGAAAGAAGAAACTTTTGTGATTCTTACAACACCACAAGGACAGTTGAACCCTCCAGGGAGACTAAAGGTGATTTTTCAGCTCAAAAAACAGTAAAAATAGTGAATCTTCAACTTTCCAGTTCTCCTTTTGGGAACGTTATGGAATGGATTAAAAGGTTTTTACATTGAAACTTATGGAAAATCGTGATTTGGCTAATGAATCATTTGTCTTAAGAATCACCTCGTGGATCAAATCAAATTCGTTAGCCGAGATATTATTCTACTTTTCTTTAAAGGCAAATGGGCATGGCGCCCTTAAAATGTACGGAATATGTCCATCTTCATTTCTCAAGCCTTCCTGCAACTCGTACTCTCTTATTTATTTCCTAGTCCATCTTTCCATCCTGGTTTATTATAATTCCTAGGTATTTGAAAGATTGCACTTGTTCTATCTATGTTCTCTGTATTTTTATGCTGTGCTGTTTCTTGTCTTTGATGGTTTTACTTTTTTCATCACTTATTTTTATATTTTAGTTCTTAAGTTCTTCGTGATATACATTTACATTATACTGTAATTCCTTCTCATTTATTGCTAGTATCACTAGTGGAGAAACATCAGTATATGCTGATGACATCATCAGCATAGCTAAACTACGTAACTTTGACTTTCTCCAACCCCTTGTTGCCTATTGTGTATATCCTTGCCAATTTCTTACTCTATTTTATTGCGTTGTCCAGAACTAACGAGAATAGTAGCGGACTAAGCACACAATTCTGTCTCAATCATATTTTTGTTTGGAAAGTACCCGTTGACTCATTCCTTGTTCTTAAGTATTTCGTTTAGATAGAGGCATTTGAGGCACTACTGTTTCTTCATCTGTCCATCTTTTCATTCGTTGTTTCCCGAACCAGAATTCTTATCTGTAATTTTTGGCACGCCGGGTTGCTACCTCTGTGGTGGCACAAGCGAGGTCAATTTAGTTGGTTAACGAAAATTAAAAGGTTTCGACAAGTACTAACAGGACTTTCACCAGGCCAATAAATATCTAACCTAAATTATCAGTAATTAATATTGTCACTGAGATAATTCGGGTTGTTGGACATACTGTTTGTACGGTAGCACATTTATCAAAAGTAAACTTTTAATTTTGACTTCTGATGCTGGTTTATTTAACCTAGGGGCATATAAACTTAGTTATATCTCATCTTATGAATCAGATGATTTGTATCAGATGTTTGGAACTAATTATTATGTAAATTTTTTATAATATCTCGATAATTGTTGAGTTGCATTTGTTTAAGTATACAGTAGATTGTGACAGGAGTGACTTTGATTAAATTGTGTGGTGAGGCAAACATAAGCGAAGAAGTCAGGAAAATTTCCTAATTACCGCTATTAAATTTGCATATGTAATTGGGTTTTATTGTTGGGAATTGAATTTATTTTCAAATGTACGTTTGACATTTTTGCTAGTGGAAGAATCATTGTGAGAATGAATTAGTGTACGTTAAACTTGAGTAATAAAATTAGATTTTTTGCATTAAGATAACTATCTCATAATCATTTTTCATAACTATACAGCGAATAATATCGCCATTGTTTGGGATAATCAAATTTTTGTATTCATTAAGGAATTAATCTAATGCCGGGTTTTCATTGGTAGAGTAAAAGAACTAGTAACTAGCGCAAGTAAATAGAAACTAGTTACTATCCCTGTGTAAAGTATTGATATTGTGACTAGTAGAGTACTAGCTTCTAGTAGTTGGGCTAGGATAGCAGCTAGCTCGTCGACGTATTTACTAGTTACTATTTTTCCCCCACTACGCAAAACTGACTGATTTCAAATTGGCGGCAAGCGGTAACCTGTCATAACAAATAGAAAAAACCCATATCTACCATCTGTCTGTCTGTCCATCGGTCTGTGTACACGTACAGAGCAAATTCGGTTAAAAGGATTTTTATGAAACTTCATATTTAAGCTTTTGACATCAGTTAAGCACGAGTGATCAACTTTTGGTAAAAATCGGTTAACTAAAAATGGGAGTTTACTCGTGTCGGTTTTAAGATTTTTGCGAATATTTCACTACAGAAAAATATTTCGAAAAAATTTATTAATCAAAAGTTGCTATAAAAGCCATAACTAACAACTTTTATTTGAAACATATTTTGATAAAACGAAAAAATTTTGAAAAATTTTTCGAAATTTTTACGGAAAAAGTATCTATTTTTTCATACTTATATGTAACGTTTCCATTGTCATGATAATAATATCTCTGTTAGAAAATATTAGGCCAAGTTATTTCTACTCTGCTGCTAGAATGTATTTTATGCAAGTACTTTGTGATGGCGGTCGGTCCTGTGGTGGCCACAGCTGATTTTTATGCTTCCAATGATACTTTCTTTTACAAACACGATCTTCGTCGGTTCTATCTTTCATACTTCATTTTCTTAAACTACTCCGTAATATTCTTCGTAATAACTGACTGTCAAAGATATTGAGCAGATCTTAAAGCCTTAATGATCTTCAAAAACTTATTAGTCTACCTAATATTTATTGGTCTGCTAAAATTTCTATCGTTAGTACTTGTCGAGACCTTTTAATATTAGAGACAAAGAATCATTATTACCAACATGAAAACTACTATGTCACTAGTTTTTGTTAAGTTTTTTTAAAGTAATAAGTGGGGTGTAATTACACTATAAATTATGGTAAAAAAGTTATTTTTTTGCAAGTTTCATAACGCCCGACAAAATATTCTGACATTTTATATCTTTCATGATATTAATTTTCTTTAATATAACGTAAAATAAATTACTCAAGAAAAAATACCATGGTTTTAATATGTCCACAATAATTTTAATATATATATGGAAATTTATCAATATAAATTTACTTTTTAACAAAACAAAATTTCATATTTCCACTGTTACTAGAATCGAATACGTATATTTTTCATAAACGAATTTATCAAATGTCACTTTTTTATCCATCTCAAATTGAAATACTTGAAATGAAATATTAAATCTAAATCAAATTAAATATGGTAAAATGAAATAATCAATATCTTCGGTTAAATATTGATAAATAATATATCTGAATGTTATAAATTCACATGAAAATGACAATAAATCAAGAATTGAAATCGCAATATATCTGGTTTGTAACAAACTACAACATACAAACTGTCTCAAAAAGTTTGACATCATTGAACTGAAATGATTGAAATTACAATGTTTGAAACTTCGAGAGCATCGCCTCGAGGTACTCTGCATTTATTGACATATCATTCAGCTCCTTAAGGTCCATTCCTTCAAATTATATAATTGGGAAATACCGATCACAGCGATTAATGCTGTAAATCAAGAAAGTAAATGACTCCAATCGAAAACTGCAGTGAGCTCTCAGAGAAATGTTATGATTTTACCGAAAGATGCCCCGAAATTTTACCTAAATTAACAACATTCTATCGCAATTAACTGCACTGACATCAATTGAAAATAATCATCAGCATTGGCGCGAGAGGCCCGAATTGAGCCTTGGCCTCCTGTTTCCAAGTTTAATGACCAAGTTTTCAATCTATGTAAATTCAGGAGTAATATGGGCAGTATTACGTCCATTTTTTAACGTACACAGAAAGGCATCTACAGTTTATAGCCGGTTGCGAACGGCTAAGCAGAACCTGTAATTTGTATAAATATTTTTACACAAATTATTTGACATAAGCAGGAATTGAACTCACGCCGTGCCCTTTCTTAACGGTCAAATAGCAGGTACAAACGATTTAATGTTTGCAACTACGGGCTTGTACATTGCAAATAATAGTAGATTAAATATCAACACCCAGAAATCTAAGGAGATGAGGATAGATGCCAACAGTGACCAACCAATTTTATTAAGATCAATAGAGTTCATTTGAAGGGAAAAGTTTCTACATAGCAAGGTAAACTAAAGTGGAAGAACAGACGTTGACATAAATGCCAAGGTTCGCAAGTCACGATAAAATTTTAAGTATAAATATCGTTTGGCTTTGGAGCTCACAGAGCAAACAGAAATAAATTTCCAAAGTAAAATATGTAAATGGAAGTGGATTGGTTATACCGAAACCACATTACACGGAAAGCAATGAATTTGGACCGCGTGGCATAAGAACAGTAAGAAGATCAAGATAGACATGAGGACAGACTGAAGGAAGTTAACTCGGCAAAAGCTGGGGCTAAATTAAAGACTTAGATATAAAATGTACTAGATGACAACATTGCGCTAAAGCCTTGCCTCAATCTCAGTAGTTAAAAGAACTATTATGCATGCCTATACATGTATATTCGTTTTGACATCAACATTCGAGGTATATAAAAAATAACGAGAAAGAAATTTGCACTTCGGTAACTGGAACACGAATCTCGTTCTGTCTGAGTAGTATACTTTGAGGAGACTGTACATTTTTAACGAATGTTTGAATACAAAACTTAAAGGAGAATAGTGCCATTACGTTCTTGACATTATATCTGAAATCATATATACTGTGGCGCAAAATAAGCTGAACCAGTTAAAACAATATATTTTTTATTTATTTTTCAATTTGTGATTTTTTTTTTTCAGGTGAAGCTTGTAGAATTTTTGTATGGAGAAATACATAACGCAGTGCACCAAAATTGTAACGTTTTATTTAGAAAATACCTTCAATTGTGCTAACACAACGTACCTATCAAAAATTTTTTTGTCCGGGATACGGAAAATTTATACCGTAGTTCGAAATTTTAAAGAGAAGGGAGAGATGTTGAGGATGCTAAACATACCGTAAGGCCACGTAGTGCTACATCAGCGGAGAATATAGAGCGCATACGGGAAAGCGTTGCCAATCACCCCGAGGCATCAACCAGAAAGTGCGTCTTCTGGTTGATCAATTGGCAATAACTCGTCGCTCGCTGCAGCGAATTTTGAAACAAGACTTTTATTTCCATACAAAATTCATATAATTCAATCTCTTCAGCCTGTGAACAGCCAAATGCGTATAAAGTATGCCCGGGTGGTATTAAATCTAACCGCAAAAGACGATAATTTTGTTGGAAACTTAATAATGAACGACGAAGCACATTTCTATTTACGTGGATTTGTGAATAAGCAAAACAGCAGGTTTTTGTATAGTCTAAATCCCAGATTTACACACGAGAAGCACCTGTAAACAGAACAAATATCGGTTTGGTGTTCAAAAAAGTCCGATCGCATCGTCGGACCTTATTTCTTTGAGAATGACGAAAATGTTGCTGAGATCTCGGGGCTGCCCAACCAGTCGATCGCGGCATGATTTTAGGTAGATCTTTAGTTTTCTCTATTTTACTTAAAAATATAAAGTAAAAATTAAAACAAGCCTCTCGCTAGCCTATGTTCAAATGTCGCTTAATGGAATTCGTTGGCGATCAGTGTGTTAACCGCCAGGCTAAAAGTTCAGCCTTGGAGGACCTATGAAGAATCTTCATAAACATATTTTTTAATTTCGTTTTGCGTATTAGATTATTTTTGAAAAGCAGCTTTAAAATTGCAATATCAAAAGCAATTTCTCAAAATTTTACTCTCCGCTCCTCCAGTGGTTGGCTACGCGTTCTGGTCGATCGTGGTAGCAATATATATAAAAAAGTAGATCCCAAATACAAAAAGGTTGAACAGCTATGATCTATGTAAACAAAGCCGAAACAATTGAGGCTCTGAAAGAGAAGCTCCGTCAATAAATAGACCCATATCTCCGGACACGCTGAGAACCGTCATGGAAAATGTTGTCAGAAGAGCACGTATCTACGAGCAAGAAGGTTAGTTAGTTAAAATTTCTGGCGTACAGCAACGATGGCTATTTGCGCCTAACACAGTCCATACGAGCAAGAAGAGGTGGTCACTTATCTCGTATAATTTTTCTCCGTTTATGTAAAAAATCTCCAATAAAACTTTCTTTTGCCGTTTACTTGGTTTCTTAATTCCATTTTGTTCAGAAATTATATATTACATAAATGGTTCAGTTTCTCTTCCCGACCATCAATATCGAACTACCAAGTTTAATCATGTCAATGGTTCAGGTTATTTTGCGCCACCCTATTCGGTACATTTGTTTTATTTTTATACAAATTTTATTTAAATGTAGTGTAAAACCAACCAACTAGTTTAATTATAAAAATTAAACAACGTATAAAACTTGTGTTTGAATAACAAAACAGTAGCAAATGTCGTTACAAGAGAATTCTGGTACTAACAAAACTCCAATAAATACGTCAGTAGTATCCAGATATATCAGATTTTGCTATAATCGATAAAAAAACAAGGAAAAAAATCCAAAACAAGCCCATAATTTTCAGATGAAAAGCAACAAATTTAATTTACAAAACAGTAACAATCCAACCTTTTATTGTAACATCCCCTTTTATGTATGCAAGCCGGTGGACATACATGCCATTTGGGTGACAAACACAGTATGGCCAGTGATGTTTCACGCCACTAATCCACATCTATCACATTTGATTTACATAACGTGATTCGTTGCTTTTTTCAGGCAAGTGAACTCGCGTTTCAAAGCCGACTAGATCGACAGACGAACCGGGGGTTGATTGCTGCCGAAGCGGATAGACAGATGGGAGAGAATGATAAACAAGACGGGGATAATTGGTGAGGGATGTCGCAGGAAGTACCAATTGATCCCACAGGAGGATGAGTTGTTTTGGTTAATTAATTTTTATTAGCTGTTTTAGAGTATTTCCTCGAATATACACGTTTTTTAGATTGTTGATTATATTATTTTTACCATTCGCACGAACTTTAAGTGTTATATTTTATTTTTATGGAATGAAAATCTAGATAGAGTTTTGCACGAGTATTTTACACGTAGCAAACAACCAATTTTACTTAAATAACTTAACCTTATTAAGCAATTGTACTGATTTGCATTTCTTATCAAGTATGTTACTTTCTTCGCGGAAAATATAAAAAATGATAAGTGCCTTTTTATGAATTCTAATTATAATACGGATGTATAATGCTCTATAAAACTCCAGACATATTAAGAATAGACACCAGATTGCGCAGGCGGATAATTGGATTCTATTAGTGATTCTGTCTCTAATTAACCCTCTGTTGAACGTTAGAAATTTGTATTTTTTACCACTTTTTAAGAACTAACTATTCTTAATAAGTGTACAGTTCATGAGAATTTAGACGCATATCTATTGATTGAGAACCGAGAAAGGAAGATATATCTATTTCGCACAATTCTACTTGGAACTACTCGTACCAACATACGTCCGTAGTTCTTGACTTCGTTTGTTATATTTGAGTATATTCACCTAAACGTATATGTGTTCTTGTAGCAATCAGGCTGCCAAACAAATTCTCCTGAATTGTAATGAGGGTTGTAATCATCCGAGTGAAATATAGCCATTATGGGCCAGTTTCTGAAAGCCTAGTAAACTATAAGCAAATGGTCAACTACGGTCACAATATAACAATCCCATAAGTAACCATAGCAACCATTTTCTAACTATTTGGTTATAGTTAACTAAGCTTTCAGAAACCGGCCCTATATGGGTCAAATATAGTCAAATACAATATTTTAACAACTATATAGTTTTATCATTAAAACCTTTGTAAATTTAATTTACGAAACATCGAAATTCTGAACATCAATTGTTTAACGTCAGAACCTACGTCATTAAAATGGTTGCCGAACCATCAGCTGATTGTATTATACAACAATGTTTAAAATACTATTATTTATTGTTTTATTTATTCTCATAAATAATATTCTAGTTATAAAGATGGGCCGTGTGAAACGCAAATAGCCATCGTTGCTGAGCACCAAACATTTAAACTAATTAACTTACTACATAAAAACTTGGTTTAAAAAAATCACTTTTTTACTTGATGGTTGTAGATTATTTGATGGTTGTAGATAAAAATATTTTTCTTTTGAATATTGCGCTGTTTTGGTATATATATATTAGGTGTACCGGAACGTTTATTTGGTATTATTAAAATAGAAACAAATCGAAAGAAAAAAATGTACTTTATTGGGTAAAATAGTTACCATTATGATCTATAACACTCTGCCATTTAGCAGGAAGAGAAAATATTCCCGATTTATAAAATTCCTGATTTTTTTAAGGAAAAAATTATTCAAGACTCATTTTAACATGGTTCATATCTCTAAGTATCTTGTTCCTTAAAAAGTATTCCAGTGATCGAAATAAGTGATAGTCGGAGGGTGAAATGTGAATGATAAGGGTGGGTGTGTTAGACCTTCCCAATCAAGCTCGGAAATTTTTTCACGTCTTTTTTTGATGGATGAGGTCAGGCATTGTCGCCTTGAAGAATAACTCCTCTTCTATTCATAATTTCTGGCCGATTTGTGGTCAAGTTCTGTTGATCAATTCAGTTGATCCAATTGTTCACTGTAGAAATCAGAAGTAACACTTTGCCCTGGTTTTAAAATCTCATAATAAATTATTCCTTTATAGGGCCTTCTAGAACGAAGTTCATCATCCAAGCATAAATTTCCTGATTTAATTTTTTTTTAAACCACATGACATGTGCGTTCACTTAGTTTATCACCATCAATAGCGCAAATGTTTTATGTAGCAACTGTAGCAGATTTTTTTTATGTTCTCATACAACATTAAACAGCATAAAAAATGTTTTGATGAAAATTCTTCCGCCATTTTAAAATGCAAGGGTTTAAAATGAAACAAAAACAATAATTAGGTACTCAAGATTACAGAGTTTAATTAAAACGCAAAATACGTCTGTTTAATTCAGCGAATTAGTCGTTACTAGGTCGCATACTGCACTAATAATAAAAACGAAAAAACTTTCCGGTACACCTAATATGTTACGGCCAATGACCGTAATCGGACATGGATGACATTGACCGGCCAGAACTATCATTTCCCGAAATGAATGGCCAATTTCGACATCATTCAGCCATTGACGTCAATTACCATTTTCGGCGGCCAATATAACATTTTCCGGACAATGACAGGCATAAATAAAGTACTGTGTATCTAAAAACTAGGTAATTAGGTTAGGTTTAGTTAGTAAAAATCTAGGACAGCAGAAGCTGAAAGGCTTGAAGTAAGCTTAAAGGAGTTTGTATAAAAAAAAAGTATTTTTATTATAAAAACTGCATTAAGCTTACTTCGAGCCTTTCGGCTTCTGCTGTCGTAGATTTTTACTAACTAAACCTAACCTAATTACATAAATTGATCATATTTTTTTTAATAGCAACATTTCCTAATATACCGTGCCAATGACGTCATTGGCCGGTTAATGACGTCATGGACCATTTTACGTGGTCAAACCTGTCATTGGCCGGTCGTTGTTAACACTACCCACCATTCGGTCATTGGCCGTGACACATATATAGTAGAAGGGATAAATTTTAGTCATCAGTTATATTTTATACAACATCCCCCATACAGAACTTATTGGCGCCTATCGTTTGCTTCCTTTTGAGACTTTGAATGTAAGATACTTTCAGCCTATACTAGCGGTCCACTAAAATTAATAAGTGGTGAGAGGTAAAGTGATGAGATTTGTTCTTTGAATATTTGCATGCACAAAGAATATAATATAAGTAAGCAATGGACAGAAAAATATCGTAAAGGTGTCATGATATATTGCATATACTATTTTATACAATGAATTCTAAATACCGTCTTAAATTCCTGGTTATTCTATATTTTTATTTTAAATTGAAATATTTCAGATAAAAGGCAACAGACAACTTCTTTTTATTTGGTCTTAACTTTGATCTGCTTCCTTTTATCCGCCTCTTTCTTTTCACTTTGCTTTTTTATCTGTTTTTGTTAACTAGACAACAACAACAGATCATATTAAATAGTATCTGTATCTAGATACGATACTCTTATCTATTATCTAGATCTAAAATCATTAACTGGCATTACATTGCAACAGTTATTTCATTAATTTACAATTTTTCGTACATATTTCCTTCATATATTCCCAACAATATTTAAAAGTTTAATTAAGGTATACAAATTCAAATAACAAGCTAGAACAAGCAATTAATATTAAACAAACTCGTATATGTAAAGATAATATTGACCTTTCAAAACGTTAAACGAGTAGACATTTTAACATATCACAAGTCATGAGATGAGCAGTTACAGTTTGCCGACAAATCTACACAATTCTAAATTCGTTTACAAACCATCAACGTATGCAGAATCTTTATTAATTTATTTCGAATGTGCCAGCGTCCGAACTGTACTGAAATATTAACAAAGGCAGGATATTTTGAGCCAGAAAGCAAATCCATGCTCTGTATCTGGCAGTGGTTATATCTGATATTATGATCAAAGGATAATGAATTTTATAAATGAAATATTTTTATTTTAAAATGTATGTTCCTTCTACAGGACAATTTTGACACATGGATCGTTAAAGGGAAAAAGTAAGTGCTAGGCAAACGACAGAAAATCGGCTCGAAATGGAAAATTTCATGAAGCAAAACACCGTTTCAAAATTATTGTGCCACTAAACAATACATTTCAATATGTTCAATAATTTCTTGAAACTGGAAGGATATTTTCTATAATTGGTTAATTAGTAATTGGAGGAACAAGTTCGAAAGGACATGGGCCTCCTAACCTTTATTCAGGGGAAAAATCCCGGGGTCCCAGAGTCGGCGCGTGGCCGTCACTCACTTGTATTTTGGAAGTGAGGACCTTTTTTTTTGCTCATCACTTGTATTTTGGGAAGTGGGGACCTTTTTTTTGCTCATCACTTGTTTTTTGTAAGTGAGGACCTTTTTACCGACCGCCAACATATATAAGGGAGGTATTGTGATCATACCGATTTTGACATTTCGAGATTTCGATGGATCTCCAAGAATTGAAGTCCCTACATAAAGTTTTGAATATTTTTAGCATGATGTCTGTCGGTCTGTCTGTCCGTCCGTCTGTCTGTCTGTCTGTCTGTCCGTCTGTCTGTCCGTCCGTCCGTCCGTCTGTCCGTCCGTCCGTCCGTCTGTCTGTGTTCACGTGCAGAGCAAATTCGGCTAAAAGGATTTTTATGAAACTTCATATTTAAACTTCTGCCATCAATGGCACAATTGATCAACTTTTGGTAAAAATCGGTTGACTAAAAATGGCAGTTTACTCGTGTCGATTTTAAGGTTTTTGCGAATATTTCACAACAGAAAAATATTTCGAAAAAAATTATTGAACAAAAGTTGCTATAAAACTAACAACTTTTGAGATATTTTTTGATAAAACGAAAAAAATTTGAAAAATGTTTTAAAAAAGTCTCAATTTTTTCATACTTATATGTAACGTTTCCATGGTCATGATAAATAATATCTCTGTTAGAAAATATTAGGCCAAGTTATTTTTACTCTGCTGCTAGAATATATTTTATACAAGTACTTTATGCTGGCGGTCGGTCCTGTGGTGATCACAGCTGATTTTTTAGGTCATCAGTTGTATTTTCACCTGTATTATAATAAAAATTCCCGGATATTGAATTGATCATTACCTGGGGCTCGCAAACAAAGTTTCTCCCCGGAGCCCCAGATGTCCTCTCGGCGGCCCTGCCTATATGGAGGGCTATTATTATTATTATTATTTATTTTGTAAACTATAATTTTGAAACAAATTTTATTAAAAAAGGTTAACAAAACACTATTATTCTTGATACATTATTATTAATAAAAATATCCATATAATATCTGCAGCAAAATAAGCGGATATATTTTTTCTTGAGGATATCTGCGGATTAGGATACGGATCTAGTACATTTATATTATACCTTCAATCATGGATCAGAAGAAATTAAATATCTGTTAGATTTAATTACTATATAAACGCAACGTAATTACATGGGAAAAGTATTTTAAAACTGCAGTTACAAAACTAACTGACCTAGTTTAACTGCATCCAACATTTCCTGTAATTTATTATTTGGCAAATTTTAAAGCTGCATAACCTAACAACTATTTTACTAATTCGTTCAGGAATGAACAGAACGCGGTTTGCTAACCCATACCTCATTGTCGACAAAACTGCCCTGGCGAAAATCAATATGAATTAAATACTACTAAAATAAATAAAATAAAACATACAAGATTACATTCCACAAAATTTAAATATTATATTTTTTTATATTTAAGCTATTCCAATCCTTTAAGCGCAACTAAATGGAAATTAAATTGGAAGTTGTCGCTAGCTAATTTCTTATAAATTGAAGTAGGCTTTTCCTAAACAAAATGATCAAAAACAATCAATCGGTAAAAGTTACTAGATTTGAAAATCTAGTTCCACTTAAACCAAAGAAACCGCCTATAATACATAACATTTGACACTCGGGTGCAGCTAGCTTTTGGAATTTGGTGGGGGGGAGCAGTGGCTGGAAATATTTAGACACATTGTTTTATAGATATAGATATTTGAACACCGAAATGTGAAGAAATGATGTTAATTTTTTTAATAATCTTTCATTTTCTACACAAAATAACAAAAAATATATATTAAAATATATTATAAATACATAAAAAAAAAAAAATTAAAGACTTGTTTAATAACTAACTATTCTGAATCAGTATACAGTTTACGAGAATTTAGATGCATATCTATGGATTGAGAACCGACAAAGAAAGATATTGTCACATAGGTAATCCTTCTAATTCCTAGTAGTCAGGATTACGACATCTAGACATTGTGACGGTCAGCTGTCTGATTAAAAACTATTCGTCAGCGTCTGACGTATGTGGCCTGATTACGAACATGCAGACATCGCATTTTCATAATGAGGAAATATTTGTCATGACGGATGAATATTGGAACTGGGTTAATTTTCGTTACAAAAAGGCCGGCAGTCACAAAATATGGGAGTAGTGGAACCTAGCCAACTTCGCTGCACGTATTAGCCCAGAAGGTGATGACCACGACACTGACGCCAGATTCTTGTATCGAGAGAGAAGCAAGTAGTGACCATATGAGTGGGAGAAGACTTCTCCAGGCTCCTCGACTCCCGGATGGGTAGCCCCCGCCTCGGAGATTGGTCCAAGCCGATCCTGGCCAACACGGGGTGGACCGAAGACTTCCCCAACTCCATGGACCAATTCAAACATTATTTTGTAAATGTAATATACATATTTAATAAATTTGTTATGTTGAAACCAGGAGTTGTGTCTCAATCAAACCACCCACGTGACAATATATCTATTTCACACAATTCTACTTGTAACTACTCATACCAACGTACATCCGTAGTTTTTGACTTCGTTTGTTATATTTGAATATAATCACGTAAACGTATATGTGTTTTTGTATATGTAACACTCTAATCGCGGTAATGGGACCTTTGAACGAATGACCGCTAAATTTTGATGATCTGGGCTGAACCACACGCTTTTTTTAAACGTCATCTGCCAAACAAATTCTCCTGAAGTATAATCAGGGTTGTAATCATCCGAGTGAAATATAGCATGCCAATTTTTTTACAGGGGCTTTATGACATAAATATTAATCCTTTTCATCGGCATGCTGCATGAAAACGCGGAAAATCATATATTTTTTTTATTACAAGATCACGTGACCGTTTCAGCCCTTTAGGACCGCATGCCTATAATTTTTAAGACTTTAAATTTGTTTTATATTTCCTTTGATATAAGGGCAAGCATAATTAAATTAGAGAAAAACACAAAATATGAAAAAAAAAAATGGAAATGCAAGTTTCCATATAACCGGAAAGCGTGCAGGGGTTTAGTACTCTTCTTTCTTTGTTGTCACAGGGTAAATATTCTCTCCTCCAAAAGGCATGCTGTATGAAATCGGAGACCAAAAACTGTCATGAGCTCCCGGTCTATTATTTTACACTAATCTTTGCTGGTACTAGAAAAAATATAACAAGTAACTCGGAATATATAGACTAATAACAGTCCCAGAATATGAAAAAGCCTCGACTGACGTCCCAACTCGTACCAAAATTTCTAGAATTTAATATGTCCTTAATTTCCTTGTGACTTAAATTACTATTAGAATACTACCATAAAATATTAGTAAACTGCAGAAAATTCTTTTTTAAACGTATAAATAAATCCTTCAATTTTAAATTTAAAACGTTAAAAAAACCCAACAAATCTCTCTCTAGGCAAATCTTTAAAAAATGAAAAAACTCGTACATTGTTAAAAAGCGATTTTCATCGATACCGGATTATAAAGTTGGCTGGGGTTATGTCAGCGATGCGCGATGCGTACGGTACGAGCAACGGCATGTCTGCGTATGAAAATCAGATATCTGGCAACTAAACTGTCATTAGTGAGTCATTAATAACGGGATGCCATCTGTGTTGTACAGTCCGTACCAGACGAATAGCCTGCTCTGAACCGCAACTCGGAAAAGCTCGTGAACTTCGAAAATGTATCTGTCACTAGGAAACACTCTTGCTGCGTGCAACTTTAATTGACCAGGAATCAGTGGTGAGGTGTCCATTGTTCCTGGCACTGTTGACAACTAACACACTTGTCAACTATTCTCTACCCAACAGCTAGTTTGAAAATACGAAGTTGAAACTAAAAATAGATTTTAATTTTCCTAATTTCCAAATGACCCATAGTAATCCTCAGCTGTTGACAATAGCAATTGTGATTATATTGTCAATACCATGATCACCTAAAAGAACAAGTTAAATGTTTTAACTCGAGTTATGCCTCGAGTCGAGGCAACATACAATAACGTATCATTTTAACCTGGACTATGAATAACTCCAGTTAAAACATTTAACTGGTTATCTAGCAACCGGCAATTAATTATAATTAATGGCAAGATGCGAATTAGGGAATTATGATTAAATGTCAGAATTTATAATTAGAACTGGAAGATTTTAAGGATCCTATAACATTGGGAACATTATACCATGTGCTCAAAAAGAATTTACATAAGGGTTGGCTGTGGAAAAATAAAATAATGTGTACTGCAAACTTTAACTGTCAATTAATTAACTGTCATCACTATTGTTGTCATAAGTTTCTATTGAAAATTCAGTTAAGCCACAATTATAATGGTTTTTACAATAGAACACAAAAAATTTATGATTGATCCATATTTTCGAAATGGTGTTCGAGTGAACGGCGAATGGATTTACAATGCGGTGTCATGTTTATAGGAATTTCGGCTACAATTTCCAGATATTGCTTTCTTTGAAGTAGATTTTTACAGCGCACTTAGAAGATGTGTTGATTTATTCCAAGATACAGGGAGCATTACTCATAGAGATATAGAACTGGAAGGCCAAGAGTTCGTACTCAAAACGTACGCCTATATAACTCCTCAAATTCTTATAAATGCTTTTAATAATATGAAAAGACGAGGAAATTTGTGTCTGCAGGAAAACGGTGGGCATTTTGAACAGATTCTTTAGTTTTTTATGTTTATTTTTCTGTACCCGTGTATTTATTGTATATAATGCACAAATTTGTATTTAGCTGGCTAATATGGTTGTATAGACTAATGGCCAATAAAACAATATAATTAAAAAAAATAAAACATAATTTCCAATTTTAATGATTACAAAGGATGTGCCTAAACGTTAGACCGTTAGTCAATAGGGGATAGGCATGATTTTTTTAATTTTTTTTATTATATTCCTCTTGTTGCATATAAACTTAAAAAATAGTTTTTATTTTATTTTTTTTTGTAATTTGAAGGCTTAAAAAAATCATAAATGTATGTAGCGCGCGAAAACGACGTGTGACGTCATACCCCTTCTAACTGACGTATGACACTACTAGCTTACCGGCGTACATAGTCTGTTGTGAACTTATTTGTTTGTATAACTTTCATAGGTTATGTAAAGTTAGAGTGATTTTAGTTAAAATAAAGTTTAATTCTATAAAAACAATTTATACATGTTTACCGAATTAAATTTTATATTAAAATAGATAACTTATATTGCAGTATTTCAATTATGCCTCTAACGTTTTGTAACTTCATGTAAACAATGTAGTAAAATTCTGACATCTAAATTACATAAATATTTACATTTTACAGAGTTGCAGCGTTTGTTTACATAAAGTTATAGAATATAAAATAAAAATTACTTTGACACCACGTGTTTCCTCAGCACTGTAGCATTCATTATTTTTCATATATTCCATGAGCATAAATGCATCAATGTTGGGTAAATTATCACTCTGAGCCCTAACAAAATCTTTATCTGCCATTTTAATAATAAATGCGTGAAAAATTGCTTAAAAACAAATACAAAACTCTCGAACAATACAATACACACACGTGTAAAGATTATGTTGTAGCTGTATCTGTGATGTGAAACCCCTATCGTTTGACGTCATACTCAGTCGTTTTACTCGGCAACCTTCGCTCCGTGGTCGGCTTATTTCAAATTTACAATATTTTAATTCAAAAATTTGGCTATAATATTAATTAAAATGTAATTTTTGTTTTGTTAGGTGACATAACTAACATTAACATATCAAAATAATGTAGTTTTAAGGAAATACAAATTTTATGCGTATCCCCTACTGTTATATAAAGCTTGCAATAGACATTATTTTATTTTTCCACAGCCAACACTTATGTAATTTCATTTTGAACTCATGATACTTCACACTTAAAAGTCAAGTAGAGAATTTTTAATTCGCGACTGTATGTTGATCACGACAATACTCTATGGACATAAAGTGATTTTAGAACGTTCAATCTTAGGTATATATATATGTAGGTATAGTTCCGGGGTGTAAATAACACCAAACGCGTTCGAACCGTTGTACATGTAATGATTTTTTGTCGTACGCCAATTGTTTGGACGATTTCTCTATCTACTCAGCAAGTCGAGTAATCAAATAATTTGATGTGAAGTGTAAATTTTGACACATTTCAGGGTTTTATAGGTATTTAATAAGTGTAAGAAACCAACAGAATGCTGGATGTCTAAGAATATTTTTTTGGTAAAAAAGTTTTTTGACATTTTTTTTAAATTTATATAACAGAGTTGTAAACTGGATAAACCTATAAAATTACAGCTACAAATTACAGATGCAATAAATTTTTCCTACAGAAATTATCAATTTAAATTTAACATAATAAATATAATAAATTGACATTCATTTGTATTCGTTATTTAAGTACTAACAGCTTCCATCTAATTTTTTAAACTAAATTGAAATAATTTGCAACAATTTCATCACAATAAAATTTTAATTAAAAAATCCCGGAGTTTTTTTCTGCATTTGTTTCGTATCTGTCTACATTAAATTAATAAGAAATATATTGATAAATTTTTTCATTTTTTTCAGTTTCAAAAACGTTTTTCTCACAATTAACAATGTGTTATTTGTTTTATAAGCATTTCACTACTAATTCTAATCTTGATTGATGCCTTAAAAACAAAAAACTAAACTAATTAAAACGATACGTTGAATCATGACGTATAAAGTAGACCTCCACCTGTAGGATCCTTTACAAATATGAATTCGACTCACACCTGTTAAACAATTTATTATATTAATTTCAAAAGATAAAAAAAAGGTATACTACCTTAGTCATAAATAACAAAATTCCAGAACATAATTAGCCATAATTTAGCCATTAATTAAAAAAATAATTAATTTTGTCAAAGACAGAAAAGCTGCAATATTTTCCAAAAATGCAATCTGGTCAAAAATACTCCCGTACGTTTCCGGCTCAGATCAATGTGCATTACCTATAATTTTTTCAGATTTTTAGTTTAGTTCTGTCTGGTTAAAGAGTGCGGGAACGTTTTTAGCACATTTTTGGATAAAATCTTATTAAGAGAAACGATATTTAAAAATTTTTTTTTTTGATTAACCCAAAAAATCGATAGTTTTAGAAAAACAAATCTGATCAAAAATTCCCGTTGAACTATTCCGGTTCCCAACATTGTATATTATATATTGAGATTTTTTCAGATTTTCAACTCCTTTGGGAAATATAGTGGGGGACAAAAGCTTTTTGACATATTTTTTAAGAAAATCCTATAAAAATAATTCATTTTTCAAAAATAAAAATTTGTTTATCCACGCATTAAGAGGTTTCATGTGATACCATTCAAGTTCAACATTCTATGCTAAGCCGTTTGGCTACAATTTCTACCGTATAGACAGACATAAAATAGACAGACACATGAGTGACGTCATAAGGGTTTTTTGGTGGTCATACCTACAAAACCCTAAAAAAGGTTCCAAATTTTCAAGTCCAAGGCTCAATTTTTGGGCAAGTAGAACGACTGTAAACATTAAGTGACAACCTTGACAAAGTTAGGTAGTTAAAATTTTTAGCGCACAGCAACGATGTCTATTTGCACTTAACGCAATCCATCTACAACCCTGATATAGTGGTACAAACATGGAAAAATCGTGTTGTAATAGATATTAAAAATCCAATGCAAGTTTTTCGGACATTCTAATATTATACCTACAAACAAGGTGATAATTATGCTACATTTATTTTCATTATTTATTTATTTATATTATTAATTTATATTTAACTGTATAAGTATTTTGAACATCCCCATTACACCAAAATATTAATAAAC
This sequence comes from Liopterus haemorrhoidalis, assembly GCA_963971575.1. Taxonomy (NCBI): domain Eukaryota; kingdom Metazoa; phylum Arthropoda; class Insecta; order Coleoptera; family Dytiscidae; genus Liopterus; species Liopterus haemorrhoidalis. Next base: position 38,590,143 of record OZ020618.1, on the reverse strand, counting down.
AAAACAATTACTTGAATAAATATTCATTCAATTCAAAAAATTTACGTTAAATGACAATAACAATATAAACATAAACAGAAAAGCATATGTAAACTACTGATGTTTTATTTTATTGATAGTAGTAAATGTAATTATGCGATTATTTATATCAATTCATAATTTAAAAAATCTATTTATAGTACTGAATGTCCAAAATATTTTTGTTTAAACTTGTAATTAATAATTAAAATTTAATATTACATGAATATGGTAAAACAAATTTAATATTACAAAACAAAAATTAATTACTTTGTTCCCGAAATTTTATGTGAAATGATGCTGTATAGCCCCACAATAGATTAATTAGGTATAGTAATTAGTTAAATAAATTTAATGAACGGTTTTATGTTAAATGACAGGACTGTAATAAAATAATCCCATTTGTGGCTGCAGTAACGGAGCTTTTACAAAGTTTCACAAAAAATCTTTTATTTTTAATCGACTTTACTAACTTTATATAAAATTTAAATAAAATATGTTGTCTTTTCTTTGGAAGTCGTCAATATAAAGTTTTTAAGATATTAATTAATTATGGAAGATAAGAGAGTCTTTACAGGGTTTTCTGGAATTTATAATTTATTAAAGATGCTCTCTTGTAAATGAGCAAATAAAAATATAAGTAAATTAAAACATGCTGCAATAAGAAATTGGTGAAGTTCAACAGTAAACGTAAAGAAACAAATTAATCTTTGGAAGTTAATAAAAATAAATAAAACAAATTAAAAACTCAATTTACACTTACAAACATTAGAAAACATTATTAAAACGAGTCTGTTATAATCTATCTGTATTAAATTTTCTGTTCGTAAATGTGTTCAAAAAGAAATTACACAAGGGTTGGCTGTGGAAAAATAAAATAATGTGTACTGCAAGCTTTAACTGTCATCACTATTGTTGTTATAAGTTTCTATTGAAAATTCAATTAAGCTACAATTATAATTGTTTTTACAATAGAACACAAAAAATTTATGATTGAATCATATTTTCGAAATGGTGCGATGTCATGTTTAAAGGAATTTCGGCTACAATTTCCAGATATTGCTTTCCTTGAAGGAAATTTTTACAGCGCATTTATAAGATGTGTTGATTTATTCCAAGATACAGGGAGCATTACTCATAGAGATAGAACTGGAAGGCCAAGGGTTCGTACTCAAAATACAGTTGATGTTCGTCAACGTATGAACGAGCAACCTACTATCACTACGTGCACTGTCGCAAGGTACTGGTTTATCATTAGGAACTTGCCATACTATTGTCAAAAAAGATTTAAAGCTATTCCCATACAAAATTCTTGCTTTACATAAGTTGCTGCCAGTAGATCACAATAGGCGAATTGTGTATTGCTACTGGTCCCAACAAAATTTAATTAATAATGATGATATGTTAAATTTAACGTTTTTTCTGGAGAGGCCTGGTTCACCCTTTCGGGGTATATTAATTTACAAAATATGAGGTTATGGACTGCTCAAAATCCTCATACTTTTCGTGAAACTCCCCTTCACCCTTTAAAAGTTGGTGTTTGGAATGCTGTGTCTCGAAGACGTATTATCGGACCCATATATTTCCACGAAACTGCTCAGAGATACCGGAATATTGTACGTGAATTTGTTAATCAACTTCATGAGGATAAGCTCCAGCAAGGCTACTTCCAACAGGATGGCGCGACTGCCCACACCGCTCAAGAGACCATCAATTACCTTCGTGAATTTTTTGACGATCGAATAATTAGTTTACGTTCAAATCCAGAATTACCACCTAGATCACCAAGACTCCTATTAACAGAATTACCGAACAGTCTGCCAATATAACTCCTCAAATTCTTATAAATGCTTTTAATAGTATGAAAAGACGAGTAAATTTGTGTCTGCAGGAAAACGGTGGTCATTTTGAACAGCTTCTTTAGTTTTTTATGTTTATTTTTCTGTACCTGTGAAATAAAAAAATATATTGTATATAATGATAAATTTGTATTTAGCTGGCTAATATGGCTGTATAGACTAATGGCCAATAAAACAGAATAATTTTATTATAAGAAATCATCAAGGCGATGGTTCGTCTTACGACAGTTGCCCATTTATGTCGTAAGAATGAGATGTTCTTATAATCCATACTTTTTTTATGGTGCACTAACTAAAAAATTTAATATTACGAAAATATAAAACCGTAAAAATTTCACCACCTTTCAATAAAATCGGAACAATAAATTTTAATTTCATTGCATTCTTTTTTTATATCTTTCGTGAACAATAGCAATTTCGTAAAACAAAAATATGCGAAAGTTAAAAACTTTTTTCAATACTTTTCGAAATATGTATAAAAACTTTTTTATGCGTATAACTTTAGAGAATTTTATATTTAGCTTTTTTTAACGCATAAAAAAATTTACATTGGATACCGTAAAATAATATAATATCAGTTACATATTTTAACATATGAAAATCGAAAATAATGTGTTAATAAATTATATACCAAACATAATGAAGAATCGATAAGTCAATACTGATGATGAGCAACCGTGGATGTTCACAGGATAATTACACTTTACCAGCATGTAATGAATAATAGTAATTATCGAGTTTCATGCTCGAACTGGGATGTGAGATACGAGGCCAGAATATAATACACTACACAGTCGTATCGTTGTGTCTGCATCCCAATTCATTTAGCCTAAATTTGTCAATTTAAAAGCAGGCAACAACAACTTGAACATCACAGGTCAATGGCGCAGAAAAGATAAAAATAATCGAGTATCCCTAAATATATACGAGGTTTGTAAATTAAGTAACCGGATTTTTTTTATTTATTTTTTTTATTCGAATAGAATTACAATTCAATATTGTCTCCCTCAAAATAACTTCCTTGGGAAGCCACACAGCGCTGGAGACGATTCTTCCAATCCTCATAGCTAAGGTTTCCAATCCGGATTATCCGACCAATTTGGACTATTCGATAATCCGGATAATTTTCATTGAATACCCGATAATCCGAATATTTTTTGAATAAACAAAATACTTTTTTTTCAACAATTTTTTCAATTTACCTGGTACTTTTTTTTATACCTTTTCGCCTTTACAAGAGTTCCTTTAAATCATATGACGAAATATGTAAATGAATTAAAGCTTTCATTTCGTTAATCAATCTATTTTTAGAATTAAAACTCTCATTTCAAATTAATCAATTAGAGCTTTTTTTAAAATAAAAGTTTGCTTTAAAAAGGTAATATAATTTAAATATATTATTTAATGCACTTCTTACAATAAAACCAACATCTACTGCAACACAGCGCGTTTTTTCAATGGCAGGCCTGACTAGGTCAAAAATTAGAACCTTGCTTGACTTTTGAAACTTTCAATGCAATTTTAAAATACGCATTTTTAAAAATGAAATAAATTTAATTATATATATATTTTTTTATTATTTTGTGAATTATTAATGTTTATAATTAAAATACTTAAATTAAATTAAATAAATGAGTTATAAAACACCATGAATATTGGATTAAATCTATTATCTTTAATTTCTTATTTGTTATCCGGATATCCGGATATATCCGAATATTTTCAATTTTCTGTATTCGATATCTGGATATTCATTAATGTCGGATAATTGGAAACCCTACTCATAGTAGTGCTGGAACTTGGATATTGGAATAGCTTTCAGCTGGTTGGTTACGGATGTTTGTATGTTTTCGAGTGTGCAAAATGACGTCCATTGAAGTGATTTTTTAATCTTGGGAAGAAGAAAAAGTCACAAAGACTCAAGTCAGGCGAATAAGGAGGCTGAGAAGCCACAAGAATGTTTTTACTGGCCAAAAACTCGTTTATTGAAATTGCTGTGTGACAAGGCGCATTGTCATCCCCAATTAATTGGTCAAAATCTGATGAACGGTAGTGTGAGTCAAATTCAACTCTTCCCCGATCATTCTGACTGTCCACCGACGTTCTGAACGCACAAAATCCCGGATTCTGTCGACATTTTCATCGGTTCTTGAAGATGAAGGCCTTCCGCTGCGTGATTCATCTTCAATCAATTGTCTTCCTTCTGAAAATGCCTTATACCACCAAAAAAACTGGAACCCTGACAAACACTGTCTCCGTAGGCCTGCTGAAGTTTTGCAAAAGTTTTCGTTGCACGGTGCCCAAGTCTGAAGCAAAACCGATAGCACACCGTTGCTTGAAATGAATGTTACTCATTTTTAAAACTAGAAAAAACTGTTCCACGAAAAAAATCGCTACGGACTACAAAATTACTCTAGCAAGTTCAAACCCGTACTGAAAGCGTATCACATGTTGACCTGCCACCACACCAAATCCCGCGTCCCAAATGTTGCCAGATCAAACGCTATGTTGCCAGTCCAGTTACTTAATTTACACACCTCGTATGAGATACTAGCAAAAAGTACGATGTACTTTTGTTGTACTCGGATTGTCACCTAATATTAGGGTCTTGAAAAAGTTCATGAGAATTTATGCATTTTTATTTTTAATTTATATACAGTAATACCCCGAAGTTACGCGATATGTGGGAAAATCGCTTAAGTCGAATTCGCGTAAGTCGGGGTACAACTTTGCATATAAATACATATAAATTTTGTTTAATTGGGATCAAGGACTAACAAAAAAATTAGTTTAGAAGAAAAATATTTAGTAAATTTGCAGTTCTTTATACATAATAATACAATATATTAAAACAATAAATGAGTTACGTAAAAATGTTATTTCGATGTCGATGGCTTCATAAAATCTAACAATACAATACCTCCTTTTTTTCACGCCGAATTTCTTCGTAGAAAGTTAATAATTTTTTCATTCCTTGCTTTGTAGCTATAACGCGTGCTTCGTTAGAGTCTATGTTTCTAAATTTTTTAGTCCTTTTCAATTGAGCTGCGGCCTTCTGTCATTCTGCTATCAAAATCCTTGGTAATGTTGAGTTTACATTCCAAAGATATCATTTTCCTTTTCTTATTAGGTGCAGAAGAATAAGATTTACTTCGTTTGGACGACATATTTTTTAAGGATTTAGACAACGCATAACAAAACAATCTTTCGTCGATCGTAGAATCGTAATCGAGTACATAGAGTTTGCGCGAAACGCGTCCAATACGTATCACAGCAAGAGATTCACTGAAGATAGCGGGTGGCAGTGTTGTCAAACGAATAAATCAAAAACCGCATAACTCCGAGTTCGCGTAAGTCGGGGTATTAATGTATAATAAATAGTACATTGTATTTAATAAAAATATTGTCCATCTGAATCTATGACCTCTTGCCATCTATCAAGGAGCAAAAGGATCCTGCATTGAAATGTGACGTGTCATCTTTTGATGTAAAATCATCCACCCCATTTTCACACATCTACGGCATTCGAGAAGCACTCACCAGACAACGCATGCTGCATTGATAAGAATAGATGGTAATTAGAAGGGGCGATGTCTGATGAGTAACCAGAGTGAAGGAGAACTTCCAGTTCCATGCTTAACATTGTTTCCTTGGACGATTTACCAACCCGGATTCACCTTAAACACCAATTCTTATACACCTTATACACCATACCAGATGCACGTTATGGCTATGGATGTTGTGTTGTAGCGTCAATGTGGTTGGTTTGCCGGAGACCACCTAATGTTTTAGCCCTTAAGCATTGTCGTATTAAATCTATCTTACATCGCCTGTAACAACGCACCACAAAAAAACTCCAACAGTGAAAGACAACAGTGAAAGAAATATTGTACTAAATTTTAATCACAATTTTGGACAATTCATGTGGAAATTATTTTCCGATCTTTCTCATTGCATTTAAATGACGAGCAATTACTGAGTGGTCAACTTCTAGTTGCCCTGTAAGCACACGTGTCGACTTAGCATCGTCTTCCCGAAGAAATTCTTACAATCTATCAACAATACTAGCACAAAAGAATAGATGCCAAAAGATGGCCTTTTGCATCAACTTAATAAAAGGAAAAACAGTGGGAATCGTTTAACATGAAATCATGAGAAGGGACTGAAACATTTTTCAGATTCGACACAAGTATCTGTTAGCGAACGTTTATAGAATAACTTGTCGATAGTCAGAGCATACAGTTTTTAGATATGCAAGCGTAAGAGGTAGGCGCCAAAAGTTTTCAGCCTAACTATTTCAGGGATAATGGAAATAAAACAATGATCATTTTTCATACATAATTTCATTATTTCACAAATACTCCGCCGTTTTGCCTATAAAATGCTCATAACAACACTTCAACATTGTTAAATTTTCTATCTCGAAGATCTTTTTAGAATTTTGCAAATTAGATAGATACTAATCACTAGGGAGCAGGTCTTGGAAGCGTGGGTGATTAAACTCCTTGAACCCACACTCCTTTACAGCAGCCTTGGCCATAGTGGCCGTGTGAATTGAAGCGTTATCCTGTAGGACGAGAACACCGCGACTCAGTTTGCGCCCCTTTGCTACTTGATGCCATCGCATAACTTGTGTCGGAGACTTGTGTAGTATTCCCTGTTCAAAGTCGTGTTTCTCTCCTTGAAGTCGATCATTATTCTCAATTTCGAATCACAAATAATCGTCATAATCTTCTTGATCGGCTGAGACACCGTTGCCTTCCTTGGCCGTGCTTTGTCCGGCCTACGCCATTTCATGTATTCTGTTCTTGAGAGAAGGATATAGAATATAGTCCATAGTTTCATCCTGTGTATCTATGGACTCCAGTACATCTTTCTGGTTGCCACGTCAAAGGTTTAAACACAGCTCACACTAAGTCACACGTTGTTTGTATTGTGGACACAAATCTTCAGACTGCAATGAGTACCTCTAAGCAACTGACGTAAATTGCCGGAAGAAACTTATATTCGTTCACTCATAGATGGCGCTACCTGGCACTACCATCGATTTATTTATATTACCCCTCATACCACGAACATAGTTCGAACATACTTCGTATAGTAAAATGAGAGATAAGATACGAATCCGAGAAAGAATCTGTGAGAAAATATCTATTCAAAAGAAATGCCATCCAAACAAGCCAACTACAACGATAGATGTTGGAATAGCTTAATCCATTAGGAGGTGAAGAAGAAGAAAACAAAGTTTTAACTTACCACTTGCCAATTTGAAACATGTGATTGCTGACAAGGTCCTTAACTACCTGGAAATAAAAAATATCAATTAGTAATAAATATAAAATAAAAAATATCATGTCAACAATTTGTATCATTAAGGCCCGGTTTTTCCACCTTCAGATATACTTCCAGGTAACTATCTGACAGATAAGGTTATTTGTAACTTCATCTGCTGAGTAAATGTCATCCTTTCTTTCTATACAAATGTATCTATCGGATAGTAATCTAACGGATAATGAGACTGACGTATTGGATTCATTGACTGGTATTGACATTTATTCAGCAGATGAAGTTACAAATAACCTTATCTGTCAGATAGTTACCTGGAAATTTATCTGAAGGTGGAAAGACCGGGCCTTAATATTTATAAAAATTTACGGTGATTTATTAAAAAAACAAACAATTTTAAATTATTTTATTAAGATTAATTAAATTTCGTTTTTCATAACTGCAGGAAATGTTATAATGCTAATATCCTATCATTGTAAAATTAGGCTTAATATCAATAACGTAATTAATTATTCTATAACAGAATCTGTTAAATTAAATTGTGTAAGATTGTGTAAAAAGTTGGGTAAATTTTTAATCGAAAATCAATCAGAGAACATCATAAAACAATTAATAACAACTGACTGTTGAATGTGTCAAAATTGATTAATTACCACACAGACCGACGAATCATTATTTAAAAAACAATCAATTTCCCAAAATTTACAACAAAGTAGACTAAAATACGAATCAGTGCACACGCAATAACAATGATAGTGATATTAAATGGTTTAATTTATCCTGTAAATTATTTATAATGATCTACCATCCGGATTCGTTCACTGATGAACATAAACCACCCCTTTGTATTTTCAAGCGTTTTTGTTTTGGGCTAAAGGTCGGTTTACGTGTTCAAATGATTTGCGGAAACTGACTTGTGCATTCAAATTTGCACAAATGAACTGAGTCGTTCTATTCTATTTACAGGTTGAGTCTACCCTGCGTAGTTTTATTTTTTTGCCTTGTGATCACAATGTGCGGCTAGTGGTTTTTTGCAGTGAATTGTTTATTTTCTAAAAATGAAACATATTGATGATAGACATGAAATTGAAGAAAAACTAGATTGTGGTCTAAACTAGAGATGGGAATTTCGGCTCAGTTTGTCAAAACAACATACAAAACGTATCATTTTAACTTGAGTTAAGCATAACTCGAGTTAAAACATTTAACTCGTTCTTTAGAAACCAGCTTATTAGTTAATCAATCAAATAATAACATATTCGGACATCTTCAGTTGCAAGTTTCTCGCTCTATTATATTATCTACTATTAATTTAATTATTATTAATTTGTTTTCCGATCCAAAAGATGTAAACCCATCACATCTATGGATGTTTGTGTGACACATAGTTTCTCTGTCTATTTTAATAGGCGTTTACGTTTATTCAATCCACAAAATTGCTCAGATTGATCTGGTGACATAAAAAGATTAGTCAGACTGCTCGGATTTTGTTAACATTTTTGTAAGCAATTTTTGTCTAAAGTTAAGTAGTGATACCTGGTGACGGTGGCGCTAACTGTCAAATTTCTGTCGTTGATTACAACTGCTACCGCATTTTGTTTTATAAATATGAGTTTATTACTAATAATAGAATTCTATCACAAATGGCACTTATTTCATATATTTTGTTAAGTTATGTTTTCAATACATTCCAATTGGCTGTAAGATTCAATTTACCCGCGCTAACCCGCACCACCAGCAATCCATTAATCCCAGCAATCCTACCAGATCATCGGATTGCTTGGAAACGCTCGGATTTCTCCGGTGGATAAATCGGATTGACTAAAAATAAGCTAATGTGTACACTCCGACTGACTTAACGAACGGATCGGGAGTACTCGGATCGCTCGGATTAATCTGACTGACTAAACGTAAACACCTAATGTTAATGTGAGAGATCCGCTCGTAATAACTGGCAGTACATATTTTAAGGCAATATAGTTATAAATAAAAGCTGTCCAATAGCAATGCTGATCAGAGCATAGTTGGATCAGCGTTAATTGCGTTTTTATTTACATTTTTTAATGTTAATTTCATAGACGTAAACAATTTTTAAAAGTAAATACGGTGAGCAGATCAAGAAGTTCAATTTAAAATTTAAAGATCAAGATAAATTCTCATAAAATCTCTTAAGTTTTCATCTTTCGAATGCTTTATCTTTTTTATTTATTCTTAGATTTTATCTTTTACGAATCTGTTTCTGAAAACGGAAATATCTCCTTTTGAATGCTAGCATTATGCTCTAATAAACATAAGATGATATATATATTTTTTCCTTAAAATTATTTTCTCAAGGATAATTCCATTAAAGACATTTATTTTTGAATGAAATAATACATAAATATTTTCCAAAACGAGTATAGGTAGGTATACTTGCACAAAAAGAATCAGGCAAAATTTATTGGCATAAGAAAAGAACAATGGCATACGATTATATTATATTATAAATATAAATATTTTATAAAACCTTTTATATTTATATTATGCAGCCCAGAACGGCCTTCTTGGCCTTCTTTGCGGCCAAAAGACGCAAACAAACATCTGCAAGGATGGCTAAGAAACATTGGAACAAGAAGAAGAAGCTACGCAGGAAGGAGAACTACGCAATATACATCTACAGATGATTTTAGAAAGAAACAGACTGACTTTTGGTTGTCGCAACATAGGCTACAGTGCTTTGTAAAAGGATTTGATACCCTGTTTGACGTCTTTAATTTAACAAAAAAAGCAGACACTCCAGCACATATATAGAAACATAAATGTGTTATTTTTTTCAGCAATGCAATGACGCAAAACATAACGACGAAACAAACTGACAACCAAAAGTCTAATCGCTGTAAAAATTTCAGGAGTGTTCAACTTTCCGCTGTAATTACTTTTGCGTCAGGATAATATATTTGAAATCAACCAATAAAAACTCGTGACGCAACGATGCAAAACGCACGACGCAGTAATGGAAATTTAGCTTTATACGTATCCAGATTAAAATAAACAAAAATAAAAGAACACTTGCATGGATGAACACAAACAAATTGGTTATACATTTTCGAAAAACAGAATATATACGTGGGCGGTGATGGAAGGCTGAAAAAGTTCCAGCTAGTACAGTGGTATCTAATTTTACCACAGTAGGACCATACTTAATGCCAGATATTTTTTACGGGCTACATTTAGTTGAACCGGTGGTAGAAATTCAGAAAATCACTTGAGGACGGACGGGTAGGAATCCAGGATATCTCTTTAGGACAGGGAGGCGGAAATTTTGTGCAGGCCAGTAAATATTAGTACCATCCTTTCTGACCTCTTACCAATTATTAGTACAATAATCGTACAGTAAATACGTACTATAAACAGTTAAATTATTATGCAAATATTCGAACAAAACCGAAAAACGGACTTAAGCCCCATAGACAAAAGGCACTGAAAACTAACTGATTGATTTATTAAGACTTCTTAAATACTATTAGTAATTTTGTTTTATTTGTTGTATTTGTTATTTGGGGTTTGTCAAGTCTTGACAAGCGTCAACTAATCGCAAACTTCAGCAACCCTTTGAGCCGCGTCACACTAGAGTCTAGTGGAGCTAAATGCACACGACTGCATCCCAAACCCTGGCGATATGCAGACACCGATATTACGCCAGATCCAGTCTCCGCACAATTCACAGTGACCCGAGCAGCACTGCTTTCTGCATCCTGCAGGTCAAAGAGGTGCAGAGGATCTGCAAGCGGGATGGACTCGATTTCCCTTCGATAGGAGGCTTTAATACCATCCAAAACACCAATTATCAGGACTACAAGCTCAACTTTATACCCTGGATACAGCATTCTAAGCTCGGATAAGAGATCTATATACTTGGACCTCTTTTTCTCCTCCTTGAGTGAGATATTCTTCTCACCTGAGAATTCGATCACAAACATCTGTGTGGTCTCGATATCCAGGAGGGTTATGTCCGGCTTAGTGACTGTCATTAACCTCGAGGTGGGGAAGGAGTAATTCCAATAAATTCGGCACTTGGAATTTTCCACCACCGATTCTATATCAGAAGAGATGTACGGTGTAACCGGTATTTGGTCAATACCATAGGCTGTCTAAGATGATAGTAGAGCACGCGGATTATTATTATTATTTCTATTGTAAAGCTATTCGAGAACTGTACTCAAGGCCGAATATAATACAATAGATCGACGATTACAGGTCTGAGAGGTCGACGATTACAGTGGATAGCACACATGATGAGGATGAATAATAAAGACAGAATGATAAGAGATATGTGAAGGAAAATTGAACCTCACTTATGTGAGTGACGCCAAAAGTCAACCTGAATGACAGTGCCCAAAGAAGAAGATTTTATTTAAAGGACAGAACTATTTTCCAAGTGATGACACCAGTAGTATAATAAAATATCCAGTAATGTCATATTTCCATTTTTTTTCCGTTGACAAATGATGATATTTATCAACTGCTCCTATAATTACCGTCTTAAAGACTTTGTCGATTTATCAATATTTAAATGCGTAGCAAAAAAGGTAATTAGACAAAATTAATAGCATTTAGTTAAGTATCATTAAATTTATCATACTATTTTCCCAACTTACGTACTTTGAAAACCTATTCTATAAATCAGTGCTTCTAAAACAAATTAGAGACATGCACCGGCTAATATTGGTACCTATAGATGCAAATATCTCATTATTATTATTATTATTATTATTATTATTATTTTCTGTTGCCTTTTGTTTTTATAGACTAATGCTACATTCACCTAAAAATTATAAATTCAAATGAACGTTAAATTAATAATTAAAACTAAATTTGCACGTGAAAATTAAGTAGCATTCACAACGTAAATTAAGAAATTAAGACAATGACAGCGTTGTACCGGTTTAAATAAAATTTTGTATATAAATATTTATAAAGTGGAACTAATATTTTTAACTATTAGAAGTTCAAGTTTTCTTTGCACATTTTTTTTAGTATAATACGTTTTTTATTTTCTATTAAGCTAATCTACTTCTGTGAGAAAATATCTATCTAACGATCTCAAAACTTTCAAATTATATCAAGAACTGAAATTAACTTAAACTAACTCACGCATTTTATAATTTATCATACTTAAATCTCAACTATAATCCATTTAAGTCTAATTTTAAAAATTTATGTCAGAAATTAGAAACAAAAACATTTTTCATAAAGACGTTACCTTAAATTATTTAATTTTTCTTAAAAACCAATGATACTTAATGAGTAACACGCATGTATTTCTTTGAAGTTAGCCTTTCCGAATTAGGCAATTAAAAATAATTACATATATTCGTTTGAAGATGGCAGTAGAGTCGTGATAGACGTATCCATCTACCATTTTAATTACGACTGTAAGAGTTATGCTTTTCAATTTACTGAAAAAAGTATACGTTTGAATAGAACCCAAGACTCACACAGCCGCAAATTATCCACCTGTGTAATTTACCATTTGAGAAATATCGTTCATTTTGTGCAGTGCTTCTAAACATGCCCGCAGCAGAGTCGTCCTGAACTCTGTCGACGCTGTTCAACAACCATTGACGTCTACTGCTCGGCATAGGTCACCCCTTTATATCTTTACTTCTCCATGTTCATTTGTAGCCAATTTCCAACCAATTTCTTGGTATAGTTTGTTCATCAGGTAGATGGTCTGCCTCGATTTCTTGTAATGTCTCTAGGCCGTCCTTTCAGTACTTTCCTGGCCCATCTACCATAATTGTGACAACAAATTAACATACTCACTGCAATTTCTGACGTCTAATATTTCCAATTATGCCACTTTTCTTTGCTATTTGATTTATAAATCTGTTTTACGATCAAGAAGTTTAATACCAATCATTGTTCTTTCCACCGATCTCTGAGTAACGTAATTTTTTTCGTAGATTTTCGTGTGAGGGACCACCATAAATGAAGACTGGTAAGACGTCCAATACCTTTCTCTTGAAGCTGTTCGCACATAATAAATAAAACCATATGGTGTTCAACCAATAATCTTTACCATCTTGGGTATTTCTGGTTGACTGGACCTCACTCACACAAACCTGCCCTTGCTCTGTTAAGTACGTATCTTTATGCCAGTGCTCTCTATATACTCTATCAGCTCATATTCTCTCTTATTTTTACGCGATACGTAGTCTTATTTTTTTGCGAGATCTTTTTTTTGCCCACTTTCGACAGATTTGCTTTCAGAGATCTTAGCTTCTAGTGTTCGGATATCTTCATTATTTTTGCTTCTCCTTTGGCCAAAGATCTCTATGGGATCAAATATACGGCGTAGTACTTTTTTTCAACCGAAGGGACCTAAACGACCGAGATCTATCAAGTTGGACTGACCTATCAAGGGATCGAAGGAATTCTTAGTGAATCGAACGGCTTTAAACATTAGGTATCACATTATACAACAATATTAATTATTTCTCCTTGTATCAAACGTTTTGCTTTGTAACTTTCAGCGAGGTCGGATTATAGGCCGGAATAAATAAATTTTTGCATCTGTTCAGACGGTCATCGTCTCGATGCGCGATTTGTTCACATGAAGCGCAAAATTAAAGGTAAAGACGCCAACAAAAAAAAAAAAAAAATCAGCGGCGAGACGTGGCACGTGTGGTTCCATCTGGACACACGGTCTAATGTTTCTAAAGCCGACATGTCTAAGTACTTGTGTTATTTTTGCAATATGGTTTAGATTTCATTTTGGCGGCCTGCATAGTGCTATTATTTGCTATTATATGCGGCTGCTCTAAGTAAAAAATATAAGCTTAAACATGGCCCAGATGACAAACAAAATTTGAAATGTCCTGTTTAAATAATCTCAAAATTTTTAAAATCACTCAGAAATGTTGTGTTGAAAACTTGCTTGAATATACATTAATAATAATAAATAAATAATAAATGGTTTTATTTCACAATAAATTAGAATACATTTGTATCGAATATTATTTGTATATAATATTTTTCAAATACACCAGTTATATTAAATAAAATTAAAACCTAAAAAAATTACCACTATAGACTGTATCAGCCTGTGTGTGGTTTTATATTTTAATTTATGTTACATTGAGATAAATATCGAAATAAATAGTTATATGAATAGACAAACTCAAGTTTCATATCAAACAATGTGATATTAGGTGAATTAATTTTTGTTTAGTGCAAATTTGCATGCGGGTTGTTCGGTATCAGGTAGAGGCGATGGAATATAGAGAGCTTCACGCCTGCTCCCTCCATCTGCTGTCAGATATATGTACTAACATCTCTGCAGTATTTATTACAGTAATTTCCTATATGGGTTGCTTACTACATTATGCATGGTCCCATTTTGGATCTAGTTAATATATCTATACTTCATCTTGGCTCGTTAAACTTGCGGATTCAAATGGATATGCTTTCATGATCTAGACTAAAATGCTAAATCACAACCGCTCAGATTCCTTTCTAAATGAGAATTTGCTGTTAGTATAATATATGTTTTGTTAACTGCTAATTAAGGCAGTGTTTACGAGCTTAAGATTTCGCTTTATAGTTTTGTTACGGTATGCGGGCTCATGCTTTGTACCCGTACCCTGCTCTAACTCTGATCCTAATAACGGATGTCAATTTACTTTATAGGAAGTGTAAATGTATTTCGTACAATGCATACTTAATAAGTGTTGCACAAAAATAAACGGCTGTTTTCTTATTTAATAGTTTATATCCACAGATGGAGATCTAAAGAAAGAACTTTTTTAATTTCTCGCCCTGAAATAATTCATGTGTCTGGAAAAGTACATAAACCTATTAGTAAAATATTGTCCTTGATTAAAATGGTCGCCTACCGTAGCTTGCACTTCTAGAAACAATACTTGTATGCACTTTTATTACGAAAATTGAAGAAATCTACGAATATCTGACAAATATTCTCCTCCTCCTTAATTTTTCAACCCATAGGTTGGATTGCAGCATTTCTCCATGCTTCCCTATTCTCATTTAATCTTTTTAGTTCCACGGACGAATTGCAATTTATGTTTTCCATTATCTGTTTCATGTACTCTAGCCTCGGTCTACCCCTGCCGTCAGTGGCGGATTAACCATTGGCAATGAGGCACGTGCCTAAGGGCCCAGGCTTTTAGGTTCCCCCAAGCAAAGACATTTTCACATAGGGTTTTGAAATAGATTAATATTTTCAGTTAACATCATGTTGATTTGGTTTGTCAAAATGCCTACAACTGTCTAAGAAAGAACCTATATATTTTGGCAATTATTTTGTTTGTACCTGTGAAAAGATTAAGGGGACTCCAAATATAATTCGCCTAGGGGCCCCAAATATATTTTGCCTTGGGTCTCCAACTGTCCTTAATCCGTCACTGCCTACGGTTCTTTGCCTCAGCTGTTCCATCCAATATCGTTGTAAAGAGAGAGAAAAAGAGAATAAATTGTCAAAATGGACCACGAAGAGGCTAGCCTACTTAATATGAATTAAGGGGGCTCCAAATATAATTTGCTCCAACTATCCTTAATCCGTCACTTCCTACGGTTCTTTCCGTCAACTGTTCTTTCCAATAGCGTTGTAAAGAGAGAGAAAAAGATAATAAGTTTAGAAAATGGACCACGAAGAGGCTAGCCTACTTAATAAGTAACTGCACAAACACCGGACATTAGAAAACGAAGATCAGGGCTAGAAATATGGAACTAGGATCGAACTGGTAATGGAAAAAAACTTGAAAAAACAAGAACAGTGGGGCAGAATAAAAGATTACCGTTACTCGTATAATCAGCTAGATTCAGATTCAGATGTGAAAACGATGAAAGGGCAAATTGCTTCTGGATGAAGGAAGATCAGCTTTGCAGGCTGTGCTGGAAAGAACCAGAGAATATAAATCGTTTACAAAACTATGAAGCACTGAATGACAATAAAATAAGTAAATTTCTACTTCTTCTTCTTCTACTTATATGCACTGTTGAGAACTGGTGTTAAGATCAGACTTTTCTAATATATTGTCAGCAATCCTCGAAAAGTATGAACATTAAGCAAAACAAAAGGGAAGACGAATCAAAGTGATGACAAATAAAAGCAATTCGGATCAAGATGAAGAAAATAAATAAAATAATAATAATGAAATAAAGTGAGACGGACTGAAGTGATTGGATTTTCACAGTGCTTCCCAATAAAAGCCCTCCCAAATATTAGAGCTTTACCTATCGTCAACATATCGAATACAGCAGAGGTAAAGGCGCGCACGCAATAATATTATCGGAAAACTTGCTGGCTCAACTTGGGATGGGATGCCTTGTATACAGTTTTGCTAAATATTGCTGAGGAACAATATTGGTCACAAAGTGCGCATGCCAAAAAACTGTCTGCTAACTGAACATCAGTTTACGCAAAATTACAGATTTGGTTAAAAGCACACCTGTAAATTGGCTTCCAGTTTTAGACAACATCGAACCTGCAGATTTACAGCGTAAGTAAAAAGTCCAGCAAATGTCGCAACTTTTGTTGGAACTTGCTAAAGGACGAGTAATGTGATTCAACTCGAGTTATGTCTAACTCGAATCAACACCTGGACAAAACTCGGTTATCTCTTATAATTGTCCGTTTATCTATAAGATAGTCTACCTTTAGAGAGAGGAAACCTGTGGTGTCTCTTCAAATATTCTTCTTAATGACACTTAAGGCCTGTTACTAAAGAACGTGTTAAGCCTAATTCGAGTCAAAACAACATACAAAACGTTTCATTTTAACTCGAAGGAATAACTCGAATTAACTCATTCTTTAGCAACTGGCCATTAGAATTATTACTGTAATTAGAACTCTAACAACTCTTCAAAAACGCGAAATGGATGATGTTTATTTGAATTTTACATTATTTTACCAAAAACTCACAAAAGTAATCCACAGTCCTGTTGCTGTTCAACACCGGGCTCTAAGTTACACTATGAGAAACTGTGAATTAAAACATTCTCGTTAAAGTGTAAGATTCTATGTCTGCTATTATGACTTTTTAAAAGCTAAAAAATTAGCTACAACTATTATTTAAAATATCATCAACAAACCAGACACTTATTAAATCATTAAGGTACTAAAGTATATGTGATACACGCATTATGGTACTTTATGTCTAGAAAAAGAGTGCAGAAAATCCTTTCTTTGCATAATTATTTATTCGTCTCAAGTAAATACAGTGTCTTCGTACAATGACATTTCGCAAGAAATGACCTTATACCGTATCTAAGTTCATGATGCACTGTGTAAAAAGCACTAATGTCACAAACAAGCATACATTATAATTGTATGCAATAAAGGTTTTTGAAGTCACAGTTAACATCCTTGATGCGATGTTATTAGGAAACAATAAATTTATGTAAATAACATAGCAGAAGGGATGCGTATTTATCGGTTAATACATTTTTAATAAGTAAAACCATGGCCAAGTTGATAATTTAGTATTTCCGTAGCCATTTATTCTCATTAAGATTAGCGAGAGTAAGGATGATAGTGAACCCAAAGTTAATTTCCTGTTCATTGGGTATTATTCATTTGTGTTAAATTTGTTTCAGAACTCGCTAATTTCATGATATTCTCAAATCTTCTAACTTCGCAATAAACTTTAAGCAAAAACTCTATTGTCTTAAGAACAGATTGTGTTTCTTCTTGCATATAATAGGAGCTTTTTGACAGAACATGAGGTAAAAAGATTCGACCTGTTATACTCTTTGTGTTATGGAGTTCTCTAGATAAATACTCGAGCTAAATACGCGGCTTTATGCCATTTCTTGTCACTACCCTAAAATTTTGTAGTTATAAAGTAAGATAAACTGGAACAATGAACAACCATGAAGTTATTATGGATTATTTGACAAGACGTAATGTTTGAAAGATACATCATTATATTACGAGGGCGATTCAAATATAAACGGTATTTTTTTTAAAATACATTAATTAATAAATATTATACACAAGTGAAACTTTCAGTTTTTATCAACATAGCCTCTTTTACGCTCTACACACTTTTGCCAACGTTTTGGAAGCTTGAATATTCCTTGTTCAAAAAAAGTTTGAGTGCGTGTCGTAAACCAATTGCGCACACACTCCTCGATATCTTCATTGTTTTCGAATCGTTCCCCTCCAAGCGATTCTTTCCTGAGCACAAACAAAAAATAGTCACATGGGGACAAATGGACTGTAGGGAGGGTGGTCGAGGGTTTCCCAGTGCATTTCCTCCAATATGTCCCTTGTCAAAATCGCGGTGTGAAGTCTAGTATCTTCATAGAGAAGGATGGCATCTCTGATGGGCTTACCTCGTTTTTGATGTCGGTACGCGGCTTTTGATGTCTCTAACAACCGTACCTCGATCGTGAAGAAAATCAATGAGGATGTTGTCATCTGTGCGACTTGACTTTTGGCGTCGATCATGACTTTCGTTTTCTACACTTCCTCGGCCGCCCTTAAATTGTCTGGCCCAAATCAACACTCGGTTCTGGGACAGTGTAGCGTTCTCAAACTGTGCCTTCAAACGAGTTAAAATCTCCAAGGTTTAACTCCTTCCTTGGTTAAAAACTTTATAACAATGCGTGTGAAACAGACGAAGGAACCCCTTGTTCACTCCTGGCCATACTGAAGACAGAACAGAGTGGAGCAGCTAACCAGGTTAACCCCCCAGGATTATAAGGTGCGGGACAGAGGTTGCTTTAGCACATTTTTTTGCTAATACCTGGTAAAAAAGAAATTAATTTTTTTTTTATCCTTAATCTACGTCTTAAGAGATTTCTTTCGATACCCCACGAAATTAATTAAAAAAATAATAATAATTTTTTTCTACTAAGAGAAAAAAGAAGAAATATTAATCTGATCAAAAATTCCTGCTTATCTATTCTGGTTCCCATAAATATACATTATTTAGAATTTTTTCAGATTTTTAGTCCAACCCTTCTGGGAAATAGGGAGACAAAAGTTTTTTTTACACATTTTTGGCGAAAATTCAATAAAAATATTTGTTTTTCAAAAAACAAAAACACACGATTTATTCACGCATTAAGAGATTTTTCAGATTTTAAAAAATATTTATTTTTTCGATAAATACAAATTTGTTTATATTTTTCTCGCTGGGTGTTTTTTTTTTAACTATCTATAGTTTTCGTATATGTGAGTTAAAGATTTGTAGAAGCATGCCAAATTTCCACTTTCTCCATTCAGCCACTTGGTCATAATTTCTACCGAACAGACAGACAGACACATGAATTACGTTATAAGGCTTTTTTGTCATACCTACAAAACGCTAAAAAGGTTGAAAGAAATGATCAAAAAAAGGAAATCGGATCGAAGTGATGAGCAAAATAAAGAAGACGGATCGAAGAGATGAGATAAAGTCTCTTACAGATAGCTTAAATAAAAATAGCATGGTGTTAAGTTCGTTAAACAATGCAAAATATTAACAGTCATAAATATCTTCCACTTTCGGGATAAAATTGTAATGTCTCATTAGTGATTCAAATGTGTCATTCGACTTGACATGTTTCAAGTAAGCAGGTAACACAACACAACAATAAACCTAAAGAGTTTTATTCAATTAATAACTATTATATTAAAGAAACTAAAGAAAATGTATTAATGTTTAATGAAAATGTCACATGTCGTAAGACATGTGAGAAAAAGGATAATTGAATAAAAAATTGTTTTTAAATACTTTCTAATAGCTTTTCAATAGAAGTGGGTGTATGTCAAATGCACCCTGTTTCATTTATAAACATAAGTTATTAATATTTTATATACAAAAATATTATGATAAAATGTAATTTTTACAAAACAAAAACCAAACTTTGAAGTTGGATATTTTCTGCCAACGACAAATGTCAAATGAACATTTAAATAAAGTATATAATATCAAATGCATCTGCAAAGGGAAACGTATATTTGCCTTTGATGCAAAATTTAATAACTCTTCGAGCTTGAATTTTATTTTAAAATAATTTTTTGGTTTCTGTACATTAATTAGAGTTACGTAGAAATGTGATTTTTTTGCAAAAAAAAAAACATCTCTAATGAATATGAAGCTTCTACCAAATTAGTAGGTTAAGTTTGTCATTAAAACTTTTAATAACAATATATATAGTAGTTTGAAAACTGGCGGTTTTGTCAGTAAATATTCCTAACGAGTTAATACTGGTAAACTGGCCATATTTTGCAGACAACAAAAATATGTAGTTTTTATATAAGTTTTTATTTTTTATTTATTTTTTTAATAATAATAATGATATTTATTTCATGCTAGACATCTTACGATGTTTACATTTGTCAGTACACATATGATAAATTCATTGAACAACAATAGAAAAACATTTGAAAACATTAAACAATGAAAATACAAGGTGTCTCAAAAGAAATTTTATATTTAGTGGATCGATTAAAAAATAAGTAAGCCGTATATAGAAAAATGTTTATTAATTATTAAAATACACTTTTTGGGGATTTATTTCTTAAAAATAATATCGTCTAAATGTAGACCCTCGCGTTCTCGGCACTCATTTAATCGAACAGTAAAATTACTTATGACGTCTCGGCAGGTGGACTCAGGGATGGCTGCCATTTCGTGACGGATATTTTCTTTCAAATGCGCCAGTGAAGTCGGTTTATTGGCGTAAACTTTAGATTTAAAATAACCCCATAGGAAAAAGTCCATAGGGGTTAAATCTGGACTGCGTAGAGGCCAATTTATGTCACCTCTCCGGGAGATTAATTTTCCTGAGAAAATTTCACGAACACGTGGCAGAGACATATTGGACGTGTGTGAAGTTGCTCCGTCCTGTTGGAACCATGTTCTTTGGTTATAGCCAGGAAAGTTTTGCAGTTCAGGTACCAAGTAGTTGTCTAACATCTCCACATAACGCTCTGAATTCACTGTAACTGCACGCCCCCTTTCGTCTTCAAAAAAGTAAGGGCCGATAGTTCCTCGCGCCGACATCGCTGCCCATACGGTCACTTTAGGCGAATGTAGGGGTTTCTGATGTTTGCGTTTCGGATTCGTTGCACTCCAGAAGCGGCAGTTCTGCTTATTTACGTGGCCATTAAGATGAAAATGAGCTTCATCCGAAAACAAAATGTTGGTAAACGTTGAAAATCGCTCAATCACCTGATTTACGTAATTAAGCCTCTGACTGGCATCTTGGGGCTTTAATTCTTGCACCAATTGAATTTTTTAGGGGTGCAGCTTTAGGTCTTTGTGCATAATCCGATGTAATGATGATCTATGCACATTTAAAGCACTTGCGCGCTTCCGAATTGAAAGGTTCGGGTCGTCACGAACAGACTGATTAACATTCTCCACGTTTTCTGCCGTTCTTGATGACCTAGGTCGCCCGGATTTTGATTTATCCAGCGTTGTACCAGTCTCTTCAAACTTTTTAATCCAATGTCGAATGAGAGGAATGCTTGGCGCATCATTTAAGTGGCGAAAACCTCGAATACTGCAGAATTTTCTACGCGCTACAGTCGCCGAATCACCGTTTTTGTAAAACTCTCGCACGCATAACGCGCGGTCTGCTCCCGAGAAACGCTACATAGCGACTGAATTCCCAACAGCCAGGCTACCGATTGACATAACCCCCGCGCCCCTCGGATACGTTGCGTTCACGCAGTAAGCTAAATAAATATAAAATTTCTTTTGAGACACCTTGTACAATATTAAATATGATAGGAGAAAAAAAAATGGTTATATATAAAATTAACAAAGGCAGAAAAAAAACAGCTTACATGTTACGTGTAATTACTAAAATTAATTTTGAAAAATTCGTCCGAATTTTAGAGACAATTCGCAATAAGATTTTTTTTGAGCTTGAACTTAAATAATATAATTGACAAATTTTTTAAAGAAACTGGTAGTTAGTTAAAGAAGGTGGCTGCCAAAAAAATACCATTCCTAGATTTAGACAATCTAAGTCTTGGTAGTCTGATGTTGCCACTAGAGCGAACATTGTAAACATGTCTATAGTATACGGTTACATATTTGTTCGGGTTTTCTTTAACGTATACCAGACAAACATAAATAAATAAACAATAAAAAGACAAAATGCTGCATTTCCTAAAGAGCTCTCGGCAGTGGTGCCTGTTAGGAACATTATTCAGGATTCTTACAGCACGTTTTTGGAGTAAGAAAATTCTGTTGACAGACGAACTTAAACCCCATTAAATTTTGCCGTAGGTTAAGTGCGACTGAAAAACAGCAAAATAGAACATACGCAGCATATCAAAAGACACAGACGTTTTCAGCCTGATGAACGCATAGATAACCCTTTTAAGAACGTTTGACAAATAGTGATAAGTAGTGTTTTAATAGTGTTTGTGTTTGTTAATGTGATCATGCCAGCTAAATTGACTATCGATATAAATCCCAAGAAATTTGATTGCCCCCCCCGAACTGAATATTAATATCAATATTGCGGTTAAGTGAAAAAATAAGTTGTTGGGTTTTATTATTATCAAGGGAAAGTCGATTGGAAGTGAACCAATCTTTAACTTTCACCATTTCCTGTTCTGTATTTCTGACCACATCGTTAATAGACGTATGATTTGTCAGTACTGTCATCATCGTAAAGTATAACTTTGACACTTTCAGGAAGCAAATTAGGGAGGTCATTGATATAAACGATGAAAAAAAAAAAACAAAAACGGACCCAAAATTCTGCCCTGACAAGCTCCAAAATTGATCTTCCTATATGCAGAATCTACGTCATTCAACGAGACGAACTGGTATCTATTAGAAAAATAAGATCTAATTGTCCAATAGCAAACTGTGAGGAACGAAATCGAATGCTTTTGAAAGATCATATAAAGTGGCTTGAGGAATTATATGACCTTCAAAACAATCGGTTACGTAGCTGACGAGCTCAGTGATGGCAGTGATAGTGCTCTTAGGCCGGAAACCAAATGGGTTTTTGTTAAGAAGTTTGTTCTCCGAAAAACATTTACAGAAATTTTTTATTAGATCTTTCTTATAACAATGATTTGGAAAACATAGACCAAGTCTATTGCTGTCTGTAAGTCTACAATATTTTTTAATGATTGAATCCTTGCTTTTGTAAGGATACCATAACAGCCAAACAGATATCTGACTTGATTTTTTTTTAACGAGTTTCTCAAATCTTGGATGGCATGCCGTTAGTCACTAGGCAGGGTTTATTTTCCAGCATGATGGTGCTCCGGCACACAATAATGCAATGATTACCAATTATTTAAACCTAAAATAATTTTTAGGTTTATATAATTGTAAATTAAGGAACTAGGAGAAATCTCCAGATGCCTTTAGAATCCACCTTCTTGCTCATCAGGAGATTTCAACCTAAACCGCGTGATATGTGCACAATATGCTGCCCTTATCTGTGTCGTCTACAATTTTAGGCGGTGTTTTTACTGTCAGATTAGTTTTTACGTCAGTCATGAATCAAAATTATGTACTTCGATTTGCCGTTAAATTAATTTTCAATGATGAAGTTAATGAATCTTAACAATTAATTTTAGAAAAAGTATGGGGATTTGCGGATAATACGGTGCTAAGATTTTCAAATCACATTTTCGGGTATCTCCTACAGTTTTCGAAAATATTCTTGGAAAACTGCAAGCATTGCCAGATGAAATTCCTCTGAGGACAGGGGGAAATCCCGAAACAAATCTCGAAAAACAGCTTATGATAGCATTATGGTACCTTGCCAACATTAAAAGCTCCTATAAATTTGCAAATAGAACATAACCCTGTTCTTCCATGTTAATTTTAAGGACGGTGTATTTAATTATTTTTATGTTGTGTTTACAAACACAATACAGCTTTCGAAATTAATAGAAACGTCACAAATACGAAAAATGGTAGTACTTTTCCCGCCGTTCCCTCACTTTTTTCCGCCATATCTTATATTCCCGGTCTTAAAACCCCGAAAACATAGAGCGCACTCTTAATACACCCTCAACCGCAAAACAAATACAATTGGGTGTACGCCGAACGTCAAATCGAACAAGTTTGAGTGTACAGAACGTGCTCGGATTACTCGGAGCGTCAAAACGAATGTACCCTTAAAATAGATAAAACAATAAATAATAGTATTTTAAACATTGCTGTAGAGACAGACAGACACATAAGTGACGATATAATGGTTTTTTGGTCGTCATACTTAAAAAATCAACGACTGCAATGCTTTTCTTTTGTCACAATGATATATTACTCTGCATTAATTCTAAACGAACTGTAAGTGAATTATCATTTTATAATCGCATATTTATTTCTTTTTCCGAGAAAAATAGGCGTATTACAGAAGATATCCGAAAGACAGCTCCTCTTCTTTTATATTGGACACATTTTTACTTTAGTACGTGAAGAAATAAAAGAATATTTAAATAGAAATATCTCCTTTAAGTTAAATATTGATTTTACGCACCTTTTACAAGGTTTCACTGAACAGTAAAAGTTATAGGTTGTGAATGTGTTTAAGGTTAAGAAACCCTGCCATTGATGCGTAACATATTCAGAACAGAGAACTGCGGGTCGGTTATGGAGGATGGAAGGCAGAGGGCTGGGGTCAAGTGTTGCGGGAGGCGATGAAATATGCACGGATATCCGTTTGGTAAAGAGAAATTAGGCAGATTGTGTTATGAGTTATGTCCTGGGAGGTGTAGCGGTGTATTAAACGGCCTTCCTTCACTTCACAACTCGCACTCATACGTGCCACCTTCATTTATCTGATCGCCCTACACCATTTATCATTACTTCCTACCCCCGCGAATATTATAACACTGAGGTATTTATACAGGATTTTTACCCCATGTTTGTTTATTTACTAAACTTTTAGTCATGAATTTTCATTTTTAGCGCGGTAAAGTTACTCATTTTAATAATTTATTTCAGTTTTTTTTATTTAATTTATGGAAAGTATTAGGTACGTTTTATATAAACATACACCTATATAAATGCAAATCTCTATGTTTTAGGGATATTTATTTTTAAGGGACTGTATATATTTATAAATACATTAGTATTCTGTCAAATGTCAAGGGCATAAGTCGGAAGGGCGAATGTAACCGGGAAAACTCAATGTTTCTTTCGCGAAGATTTTTTTATCATTTAAATCTAATTTCATATATATGTTGTAACAAGATAAAAACACGATTTTTCTCTGATGTGTTCAGAGATACAAGAAATAGTTCAAATGAAATAATCAGTATTTTTAGAATGAAAAACAAACTTCAATTTTAGGATACTTGATAAGTACTGACATTTTTAGGGTTTTGTAGGTATGATCACCAAAAAAACCATTATAAAGTCAATCATGTGTCTGTCTGTTTGTACGGTAGAAATTCTAGCCAAACGGCTTAACGTAGAAAGTTGAAATTTGGCATGCTTATACAACTTTTTGACCCACATATAGGAAAAATACTGAGAGTTCAAAAAACACATTTCGAGATAAATATAAACAAATTTAATAAAAAAATAAATATTTTTTAAAAATTTTGATTGGCATATCAAATGAAACCTCTTAATGCGTGGATCAACAAATTTTTATTTTTGAAAAATAATTTTTTTCTATGAGATTTTCGCCAAAAATGTGTAAAATTAACCCTATCTCCCAGAGGGGTTGATTTAAATTCTGAAAAAAATCTCCATAATGAACATAAGAAACCAGAATAGTTCAACAGGAATTTTCGATAAGATAAGTTTTTCGAAAAATATGGATTTTTTGTGTCGTTGATAAAAAAATATTTTTTTAAAAATGCATTTATTGGTACCGAAAGAAAGGTCTCAACGAAGATTAAGGAGCAATACGCAGTTTTTGTCCCGCCCCCTTTTACCCAAAGGGGTTAAACTAAAAATCTGTAAAAATTATAGGTAATGTACATTGTGTGAGCCGGAAACGTAACAGAGTAATTTTTGATAAGATTGTGTTTTTGAAAAATATTGCAGTTTTTGTGTTTTTGACAAAATTAATTATTATGATAATTCATGGCTAAATTATGACTAATAAAGTTATGGATTTTTTGTATTTATAGCTAAGATAGTGCGTGTCTTTTTTTAAAATTAAAAATATTAAAAAAATATATATATATATATATATTATTTACAGTTGCGGAACGAGTTAGACTCACCACACTACACTCTACTGAGTGCAGTGTTGGAGTGTTCAGTTATTTTATTATACTAATACGCTGTGAAGAACCTATTCTTTGAATGACTTTAGATTTTTGTTTTTGAGGTTAAAGAGAAATATATCATTTATAGTAATGAAATACTTATAAATCAAGTAACACACAGTTAATAGTGAGAAATACGTTTATGAAATTGATAAAAATTAAACCATTTATAAATATATTTCTTATTAATCTAATGAAGACATGAATACAAAGCAAATGCAAAAAAAAGCTGGGATTTTTGACAATTTATTTAAATTTTGTTTAAAAAAATTAAATGGAAGGTCTTAGTACTCAAATAAGGAATAAAAATGATTATCAAAAAATGTTGATTTTGATGTAATTATAGAACATATATTCCTAGACATGCAGCATTCTGTTGCCTTCTTACACTTATTAAATACCTACAAAACCCTGAAAAGTGTGAAAATTCATACTTCACATCAATTTTTTTAAATTGAACCTATATATATTAGTACTAAACTATTCCCCGAAATACAAGTGATGGTTTTTTTTGGTCAACACTTATATTTTGGACTAAAGTGGTTTTGGTCAGCACTAGCACTTGTAGCCGGATAATTTCCCGATTCCTACCCTTTTAAAATAATTTTGTCTTTTGAGTCCCCCTGAGGAAAAATATTTGGGTGCTTGTCTGGTAGGTATGACCAAAAAACCCATATAAGGTCACTCATGTATTTGTCTGTCTGTCTGTACGGTAGAAATTGTAGCCAAACGGTTGAATATAGAAAATTGAAATTTGAAATGCTTCTACAAATCTTTGGCCCACAAATAGGAAAATTATAAAGAGTATTATAGATTGATCTGAACCGGAAACAAACAAATGGAATTTTTGATCATATTGCGTTTGTTGAAATATATTGCAGTTTTGTGTTTTTGAAAAAAAAAACATTTTTTTTAACTCTGGGCTAAATATTGCACATAATGTTTTAAGTACTTACTATATTGAAATAATTTTAATAATTTGGTGACAAATTCGGTGTTTTATTAATTTATGTAGGAAACTATTACTAAGGATTCTTCAACATTTAACTAAAGATTAAAAACCTGTACCTCATCCTCCTAATTTATCTAGATATACTAGATACCAGGATAACTTTAATTACCATCGTAACAAGATGCTAACTACTTTAATTTTATTCACCACCAGCCATAATAAATCAAAATAAAATAGTTTTAGTCAGCATACAATATTCAGCTCGTTATGATCAGTAAATATTTAATATAATGAGCTGCTGAATATTTAATAACTTGACTGCAGCGATTGAAATCTCTGATTTACATCTGGGATTCAGATTATTTTCTCAGAAAACGATCTGTAATTACACGAAAAAAAATCACTGGTGATTTTAAATTAATGACCCTGTTATAATTTTATAAATTTATGTAACGTCACAACATTTTATGTTTAATTAATGTCAATTCATATTTATTTATACAAATTTTTAGTCCTTATCAGATTTAAAATTATCTCTAACTCTTATTCAGCGCGGGTTGGTCAGCGGGTAGATTCAACTCAAATACACTTCCACCGTGATCTATTAAAATCTTTCTATGTACAGTAATACCCCACCACTCGACGTTAATTCGTTCTGAAAAAGCGTCGAATAGCGATTTCGTCGAGTAGCGAGTCGAATTTCCCTGTAAGAAATAAAGGCAATCATATGTACATATATATATATATATATGTATATATATATATATATGTACATATATACATATACATACAAGGAAATACATATATGTATATGTTTTCCTTTTAGCTATGCTTGCATCTCTAGCCTTCTTTGGACCCATAATTATAAATATAAATCACTTATTTTAGCAAAAAACCAAAAGTTCATAGCAGCACTAATTCTGAGTTGTTTTCGTCAAGATATCTAGGCGCGAACTGCTGGCCATGCGTTCATTTCGCTTTGTTTACCAAAATATGTATCACGTGATCGGTACTCGATCATGCGTCGGATAGCGATGCTCCGTCGACTCTCACTCTCGACATTTACGTCGAATGGCTAGAAGAACGTCGAGTTAAAAGGCAGTCGAGTGGCGGGGTATTACTGTATCTTCTAGACATTGCCAAACTTTTACCTACGCGGACCATATCCTTTCCAATGACGGACCGTGACCACTTGAAGAGCTGGGGCGACGACTTTTTTATTGCAATTCAAGATGAAAACATATTAGCAATTTCAAAACAATTCTAATTTCGAAATTACTAGAACTTTTATTAAGTATATGTTTATGTCTTTTAGGAACTTTATCATATTTGTTTCAAGGTCTTTATTGTGGGCAAGGGCTTGTTCGAGAGTTTCGGAGATCTTGTTGTTATAACGCTTTGTTGTATATTTGCAGCACTCGATTAGAATGTGACTTACAGTGATAATGAGTTGCATATGTCACAAATGGGGAGATCAGAATGTGCAAATATATGTTTATGGGTGGTATTTGCATGGCCAATTTTCAACCTCGTGAGCACCACTTGGTCATGCCTGTTTGAACTAGGTGCCCATGGTTTGGTGTCCATTTTTATAGTGCGTAGGTGGTTGTTTGTGATAGTACTCCTTTATATAGTTCTAGATATATAGTTTAGATAGTTCAAATATTCCTTCCATTTATCTCTTAAGTTGGTTTTTATGAGACTTTTGAAGTCGGAAACCGGGAGTGGTGTATTTGTAGTCGGGAGATTTGTTGTTTCTTTTGCCGTAACAACGGCTCTTTCGTTTCCTGTTATACCAACGTGAGAAGGGATCTAGATTATAGTTATTAGGGCCTGGTGAATGTTGTCTTGGTTTTTTTTTTTTTTTTCAAAAACAGAACTGGACTAAATGTCCCAATTACACTGTGACTTACAAACATCCATGCCCTGACCGGGATTCGAACCCGAGACCTTTGGCTCGTGAAGCACGAGCGCTACCTCTACGCAACCAAGGCCAACAATATTTTTATATTTTTCTGTACAGTTGTGTTGCATGAGTAGATTTCTTGGATGGAAATAATGGCACTCAAGGAATCACTAAATATTAGGAAGTTTTTCGAACTATATTCGGAGTCCAGGATGTATTCAGAAGTTTGAAGCAGGCTATATGATTCCGCCGTAAAGACACTGGTTTCTTCTGGTAACTGGTACAGGTGTGTTTCGTCTCCGATTATAAGGGCAGCACCGGTTTTACTGTTTATTTTGGAACCATCACTGTAACTGGCAGCATACTGTTAGGTACTGTTTGGTTAGGATTTCATTGTAGTATTGTAGGTATATACTGGGATGTCTGTTCTGTTTTTGGTACCGTGTTAAGGACAGGTTGAAGATTGGTTTTTTCAAGATCCACGGGGAGACTTGGTTGTAGCTGTATGTTAGAATCGACATGGGAAGTATTGGCATATTTTTGTCTAAAGGTAGACTATTTTGAATAGATAATTGATTGTTGTTCAAGGTTAAGAATTGATTGTACGTTGGCATATTTGGGTTAGCAGCTAAATTAGCGACATACACAGAGTTAACTGGCGTCTACGATAGCTATGGGGTTGTTAGTTGGATTCACATAAGATGCAGTCAATTGGGCTAGTTCTTAATGCCCCAGTGGCAATTCGGACTGCAGTGTTTTGTATAGGGTCTAAAAAGAATTACTTTTTATAAATCGTCTTTTTTTTTTCTTTGGCCTTTGCTGCTGTGGCAATTAGCCAGGACAATTTTTATTTGAGAAAATTTCCATGCCTGTACGGGATTCGAACCCGAGACCTTCGCAACGCAGAGCACATGTGAAACCACTACGTGTTATGTGTTTATGTGTATATAGGGGCGCCGCCCGGATGCGACAGTTGCCGCCTTTAAAAAATCGGTGAGAGTTTAAAAGACATAAACAAAAATTAATTTTAGAATTTTGAAAGATAGAAGCGGACTAGAGAACCGCATGTGACCCGACTCCTTCTTTTTTTTAATAAATAATAATAATAAATTTATTATTCCATTTAGGCAATTCCGAATTTCGCCACAGTAATTTCTAAAACCCACGGCGGATCCTCGCAGACAGTCGATATCCATGTTTAATTGTATTATTAAAAGGCTATAAGTCCATTCCGAATGCATTTATGGTCCCTAAAATGCCCGAAAGTACAGCAGACATTTTTAAAATTGTTTTCCAGTCGTTCTCCCTAGAAAAGAGGACTCGCTGCCAAGGTATTTGGCCAAAAACAAATAAAAGTTTTCCTGAACCCACGTTAAGCTGTAGCTCTGAGATACACGCAACACACACTACATAGATGTTATGCGGCAAAACTACCACGCTCAATACTGATTAGAAGGAATATCTGGGCGTTTGTCAAATGATATTTTCAACTAATCAAATTAGCGTACCTTTTTGACAGAAAATATATTTAAAAAAAGTATAGAACAGTTCTGATAGTATATCTAAATAACAATCTGAAATTTAATATATAATGAAATTTATTCACCAATTCAAATGTGTGCTTGCTCATATTTCAGTTGTAAAAAATAAAACAAATGAATAAATTATCTTGTAAAAGCAGAGTGACACCTACTAATTAAAAATAAAAGAATTTACATATCTGACAAAAAAATTATTTTATATGACAAGAAACGAATTGAATTATTTCGTGGAATGAAAAAGTTTTTTAATATACTCTGGAAGTTTCAATCAAAAATTATTTGCATGGAAGTAGATATTAAAAAACACACGCAGTTAAACAGGTATTCATTATATTTCTATTAATTTATAAAAAATATACACGAATAGTCTATACTATTAAAGTTCTTTACAGAAAAACCATTTGACAAGTGATTCCTCGAAAAGATTCTTCAACAATTGAAAGTTTTTGCATATTTTTTCATTTCATTTTCACGGCTCTATTAGTTAATCACACGGTATTCTTCAAAGTTTTCTAGAAGTTGTGTTTTATAGACATTTTTTACAACTGTCTAATTCATTTATGTAATTTTTAATTATAGGTTTGTGATTTTTTTCTGGCTCCATTCGTCTGACGAATCACAGAGGCGACAAAACACCCATTAGGATAGCAAAATCCAATTATTGTGCTGATTTATTTCTTTACTTTTCTATTTTTGTTTTAAAAAATGGCAGCTACCTTGAGTTTCGTCAATTAAAACACTTAATTATTCAGTATATGAAACAACCCTGCAAAAATCCACCTACACGCTTGCATGTTACGATTATAAAAAGTGCCATTTGCGAGGAAGCTATCACAAGGTAATTTTTTTTTTTTTAATTCGTGATTTTCTATTCTATCCATTTTTAAAACAAATAATTTAATTACTGACCATCAATTTGACTAACTTTAGCAATTTAGATACTAGTACCAATATCTTTATATCTCAGAGTACCCTCCCCCCTGTTTCTTGCTAACGAATTGTCATAACAAATTGCAAGTTAGTAACTATTGTAGACACTGGTAATGTCCAAATTAGTTTTATAAAAAATTAATTTTATTTTATATACAGGCAGGTACCCTCGACATTTCGAGACGTTCCATTCAACGAATCGTTAATGAACATCTTCCTTTGCACCCCTACAAGATGGTTGTCGGCCAAAAATTGAAGCCACGTGATTTTGAAGCCAAACAACTCGCTAGTGAAAACATTCCTGCGGCGTTGCATCGAGACGGTATCGTTTTCTTCTCTGACGAGGTACATTTTTACCTCAATGGATGTGTCAATAAGCAGAATATGCGTTATTGGAGCAGTACGAATCCCAGGGAGCTCCATCAAAGACCCTTGCACTCCGGCAGGGTGACAGTATGGTGTGCAATTTCACGAATTGGGATCACCGGCACTTACTTTTTTGAAGAAAATGATCCATCGGCTACAGTCAGTGCTGCACGTTACCTGACCATGATCCAGGATTTTTCTTGCCTGAATTGGAAGGGATGGCGCTGAAAATCGTCTGGTTTCAGCAGGACGGAGCCACAGCCCACACAGCAAGGGTTTGCATGGACTTTTTGCGAGACAGATTCCACGGGCGACTCATCTCCCTAAGAGGCGATTTGAACTGGCCAGCGCGCTCTCCAGATTTGGACCCTTGTGATTTTTTTCTGTGGGGATACCTAAATTGTAAACTAAGTTACAACGATCGTCTCAGGGCCCTGAAAGCCCTCGAAAACAACATTCGAGTCGAAATCGCCGTAATTCTTGTGGCAATGCTTCACAGAGTGCACGAAAAATTCAGAAAAAGGCTTGCTCAGTGTGTGGGAGTGTAGGGGGCACCATTTGGCAGATACTTTGTTTAAAACCTTAAATTTCCAATGTTAATGAATCAGGAAAAAATAAAACATTTGGTCATTTTGTAACAGTCTGCGTTTAATTCCATTTTCAAACCCAAGTGTCTGCCGCGCGTCTCCCTGTACTTTATATTTCATAATATGTCACTTTTTACATTTAGATCTTGGCTACCAACATGAAACTTAAAATAACTACGGAACTCACCACAACTTGAGAAAATAAAAATCGTTTAGTTCCGTTTAAACATAATAAACAGAGCATACAGAAAAAGAGTCGGGAATCAATAGTTTTTCCGACTCCCGACTCCGATTCCTCCAAAAAGTTTTTATTCCTCGACTACCGACTCCGACTCCCCATCCCTGGTTTTAACTCGAGTATGCATAGCTGGAATCAAAACAACATACAAAAACATATCATTTTAACTTCAGTTAAGGTTACTTCGAGTTAAAACATTTAACTCGTTCTTTAGCAACCGGCCATAGCATTCACAAATGATAAAAGTTTCAAACTAGCTAGTTGCCAATACATCCTCGTTTCATTGCAGGTTATAACTCATAAAAGTATTTGTATTTGTACTTTTGAATATATAAATACTTCTTCAGGAAAAAGTTATTAAGTACAGGTGCAATTACTTTTGAATAAAATGTACTTAAGTATAAATTAAGTAAAATCTTAAGATGTAATACATAACATATATTATAAACCATCATTGGCGCCAGCCCCAGGTGCGCCTAGGCCTCCTGTTTCCAAGTTTCATGACCATATTTTCAATATATGTACATTCAAGAGAAATATGGTCAGTATTACGTCTACTTTTAGCGTACACAGAAAGGCACCTACAGTTATAGCCGGTTGCGAACGGCTAAGCAGAACCTGTAATTTGTATAAATATTTTTGCACAAATTATTTGACATAATCAGGATTTGAACTAACCTCCGTGCCCTTGCTTAGCAGACAAATAGCAGGTACAAACGATTTAACGTTTACAGCTACAGGCTTGCTTTTTATATATTATAAATACTTGCCCAACTCTGTCTAAGAGGGAAAAAAGATGTTTTAAGTGCCTAAGTGTATATTAGACAAAAAAATCTATTTACCGTATGTCTAATACGGTCTTTTACGGTGTTTTGCCGTATTAGACGTATTTACACATATTATGTAAACATAATAGGCAATTACTTGCGACGTCATTGTCGGACTATAACATCGGAAAACAGACTATAATTATAAGGTCAGACTATAATTATAAGGCCCCACTATGCCAAATATTAATAATAACATTCTTGTATACAGTGGTGGCACTATTTTATAAAATTTGGGGAGGCCCAAAATATTGACACGTTTTATTTGGATTTACATTGAATCAAAAGATGGAGGCGGCCCTTTGGCACGCTTTTATTTTCCACAATTCAAATGGAGTTTTCTCACACATATTTGGAGGGGAGGCAGCTTGGAGTCACAACAGTTTTTAAACCAACCCCCAACCCCCGCTGGCGCCGCCACTGTTTTTATACTACTCAGAGGTAATGCTGGTTTACTACAAAATGTTTTCTAACAAGTTAAACATCAAATCCTTGGAGAAATTCGAATCCTTGTTTCGTGGAAGTAATACTGATCATTATCAGCGATCAGTAGACTAAATTGATCAATCCGCAGAGTATTCAAGGAATTATAAATGAAAACAATCAATTCAGTTGATATATAATGCAACAACTTGTGCTCTGTACCATTCAATACTCAATACTCTTAAACGTGTTTTAAAAAAATAAACAAAAATCATTTTGATCATAAGTGCTGAAAATATTAATAATTTTTATAAATAAAAGCTTGATTACTTTTAATAATTGTTAAAAACTATCAACTATTACTGAATTACTTAATGCTTTAAAATCATTGCTACTATATAAAGCTTTTTGTTTTATGCAACCCACATCACCGATATGCTCTGCGTGTTGCAGCCTGACAGGAAAGTACACGCCCATACAGTTATCCCAAATAATTTCCTTCCAGTTCAACTTCTTTCGCACTTTTTTGCTTAAGCTTGCTTAACACGTTTACTGCCACCTACGAATTAATAAACAGTCGAATACTGTTTCTATGTCCACGTCCAGTAATACAACATTTGAGTTTGTGGTAATAACAAAACTATACTTTATACTAGAGTCAAACAAAACTCACTCCTGTTCTTGCAAATCTGGAGATGGAACTAAGAAAAACAATTTACAGCTTGGTTTATTTACAGCTCAATGGGTATAACAAATTAGTGTATCCAAATTTATTTATTTACATGATTTTGGACTTGTAATAGGCAAAGATTGCCCAATTATAGCAAGGCAGTGGTAACTACTATTACAGTTATTAAAATTACTTGTACATTTACAGCATTCCAGGGGCGTAGCTACCGGGGGTGCTGGCAGTGCGAGTACATCCCGGCGCGGCGTAAAATATAAATTATAGGGCGCCGAATTTAAAAATTTCGAACTACTACAAGAAAAATATAGTACGGATTTAACAAATGTATTTCCTCAGCAGATATTAATTTTTCGATCAGCATTGTTGGACGAAGTTAAATTATGTTCCAGTACAAGAGAACTTGCCAAAATATATTTAATAGACTATAGTACAATTTTATCCAGTTTCGACGATATATGCCCAGCTTTTATGCTGTTTTTAACACTTCCTATAACATCTGCATCAGCTGATAGGTCATTTTCAAGTTAAAAATTATTTAAAAAAATATCTAAGAAGTACTACAGGACAACAGCGGTTGAGTGACATCATTAATTAGTGTTGAAAACGATCGTTCAAGATCAATGAATTATGAAGATTTAACAGACATTTTTGCGGAAGCTAAAAGTCGAAAAATACTGTTTTAAAAACTTAGGGCCGGTTTCTCGAAAAATTCAGTTCTAGATATCGTATCGATATAGTATCCGTTCCATGGATATCAACACAATAGCAGAATTTGGGTTTGTGGAATGTTCTATTTATTGATGAGATATCGAACACATAACTTATTGATACGTTATATTGCCGATAAGCACCCTTTATCGTATCGATAAATATGAGAATTGTCATCTAATGTCAGTTCTGACTGCAGTATATTTATGAAAAAAACGCCTTCCAAGAGAGAAACGGTTTAAAAAATGTAATATGTTTTGCTGGTGGTGGGAAATGAAACCTGGCCCGCCGCTCAGTAGTCCACACAATTAATGCTTAGGGTGCTAAAAAGTTCACTACGGTTCTGCTTGTCACATAAAAAGTAGGATGAAACACTCTGATATCACAAAATAATAAACTAAGTAAAAAGATAATAAATCTAAGTAAAAAGTCTTTGACTCATTATCGTTTATTTTGAACGTAAAACCGGGGTAAGCATACATATTACTTAATAAATTACTTAAACACTATCCAGAAAATTCTAATGAAGTTTGTCAGGTAAATTTTATCTTTTAATAAAAACGTGATAATTATAAACTTCATAAATAAAAAGATACTAAACTTCAGGAAGAATATTTACTTTTTTCTTTTGAAACAAAAACACTGTCTAAAACCTCCATATAGATAATGTGTTAATAAAGTTGAAGGCAGAAGCTAACACACAGAGAGTTGTATAGTAGCTCGGTTTATAAGTTATGCAGGTAACCAGAGGTAGATAATCAAGCAAAGTTTTGCTTTCAGAACGTTCCTATTCAGTTCAAGTTGACTGTTAAACGACATCTAAGATTATGAAGGAACAACGGTGCGCCACAGCCGCACACAAGCCATCTACCGGAACGCCTTGACAGCAGGCTGTCTGCAGCGTGCGTAACACCCGTGTGAAAGGAGTTGCATACATGTTCAGGGGAGATGTACAAGCATAAGAACGTGTAAGACAATGGGAAATTCTCACTCTCGTTAACATATTAATCGATTTTAAACATGAATTGTTTAATTATTAAATCATGTTTAAACAATATACTAGTTGTAAGATGTAAGATAATGAGTTTTTACAGTATTTGGTTTTCAAATTAACATTTCTGTTTCAGAGATACCTACTGAATTCGGTTTAAGAATGGATTTCGTATTCTATGTTCAATTAATATTAGGGGAACCGGAAGGAAATCCATTATTTTAGAGTACAAAATATATTTTTTTCCAGATATTTTTATTCTGTATAATTACAAAATATAATTTCCATCATTATTTATTACGGCTTCCCAACGTTGTACTAATTTTTGGATACCGTCTCTGTAGAAGTTTTCTGGTTTTGACTTAAAATAACTGATCAGGTGATTTTCTACATCTGTGTTATTTCGAATTTTTTTATCTCTGTGTCTATGTTCCATAGACCTAAATAAGTGAAAATCGGAAGGC
This sequence comes from Liopterus haemorrhoidalis, assembly GCA_963971575.1. Lineage (NCBI taxonomy): Eukaryota > Metazoa > Arthropoda > Insecta > Coleoptera > Dytiscidae > Liopterus > Liopterus haemorrhoidalis. The sequence goes on along the minus strand of OZ020618.1, from coordinate 38,553,152 downwards.
GCGAGATCGGATGAATACGGTGGATGTAGAATAATTTCCCGTTCTGAATTTTTTTGCGGGTTATTTTTGCTGAGTGAGGACGTTGTGGGAGTGGTAATTTCAGAAATAAAATTTCAATATTATTTAAAATAAATTTATTCAATTAGTTAAAAATATTCAAATTATTTAAATATAAAAACTAATCTATTTTAAGATGAACATCCTCAAAGATTAGTTGAGCTATCCAGTGGCGGACTAAGCCTTCGCCGGGCCCAAGACATTTTTGATTTACGGGCCCTCAACCTATTTTTTTAAAAAGGTCCTTACCTTCTAAAACCAAGTGAAGAGCAAAAAAAAAAAAAAAGTTTTCACCTCCCAAATCCAAGAAAAGAGCAAAAAAAAAAGGACTTCACCTCCCAAATCCCTAGACAAATGTCTTTTTTGTCTAAGGGGATAATCCGGCCCTGGAGCTATCATATATTTTTCTAGTTAAGTATTGAAAGAAAAGGGTAGAGAATTACGGTCTTATATTTTATGATTTGTTTAAAAGATTGTTATTTTTTATCTCAAATAACATGGGCAAATTTTTATACAGATGTTGATAGACGACTATATATTTTCAATGATATGGACTTCGTAGGTAATTAGTGTCAAAATTATTTATTTAGGGTTATGAATTATTGGGGGTTGAAATATGATAAGTTAAAAGGCTTTTGTTGTTTGTTGGAGAGCTGATTATTTTTATAACGACAAAAAATGGGGTTCAGAGATCAAATTATTAGTTTAAGAAAAGGGTTGGGAAAATCTTGTGAGAGACAAGGGAGTCGCGAGTAAGCCATCACCGGAGTCGGACGAACCTCCCAAGAATTTTTGGTAGAGAAACCCGGTAGTGTGTAGCGAACCAGAAGTAATCTGCGAGTGTTAAGGACAAACTTTAACGAATTGAACGAATCTCGATAACGGGTTAAACACTGTGAGTGTTGTGAGGTGTTTATCGATTTGTGAGGTGATAACGGTGATTGTGAGGTTTTGTGCTTGAGTGTCTCTCATGAGATTTTACAGCCAGCATTAAATTGTAAGTCTAGTGTAATTAATAAGTTTCGATTCTAACTAAACATTAAACGTAGATTAAGTAAAATGCAGAATTTAATTCAAACACCCTTATTCCTCTCATAGAGAATCGAAGCAACCGACCGGCGGATCCTTTAGGGTTTCAGACTTGATACCGCTCGCAAGTCTTGGAATCCACTATGTGGAGGGACTTTCAAAGTAAGTACCATAAAGTACAATGAAATTACTTACATTTAGCCAACCTTGACGTTTCGACCGATCTTAGAAATGCCCCACAATGTACATTTTCATGAAGAAAAATGATCACTTTTAGGTTAAATATATTTGGACATTTCTCCTTTAGTTTCTGATTTAGTTTTAACAATTAGAGAGATTAAATTAGTAACAAGATAAATTTTCCATTTTGTTATTTTGATAGTTTTTGGAACGACACATTAAATCTGGCTTTAAATATCTTTTATAAAGATGTCTAAGTGTTATACTATTTCATATGGACTACTTAAAAATAAAATAAAATATTTTTCAGGTGTTTTGGGTAGTGCCCTTTTTGTCTATTTACTATATTACTTAATTAAACGATTTTGAAAGTAGTCAGTATTAGGATTTTGGTAGAATGTAGAATAAATAAGGTTTCCCTCAAAAAGATATGTGAAATATTTCAATTCTTCAGTGCCAATAAATATATGCATATTTTATTTCTCCATTGTATTTTACCCATGTATGGATCAGAAACAAAATAATTGGCGAAGCTTAATCATCCCTCTTTAGAAATGATGTTACGGAATATTCAGAATTTCCAACTAAAGCAATACCAACACATATAATTCCAATCATGCAGCTGACAAATGCGTCTGTTAGGATTATGTCTGACACCAATTGGGCAAATAGGTTTACAGTTTTAAGCACTGAAGTTTAAAAATCAATTCCACAATATAATCAGCAGGTTTGAACAATTGAAGCAAATCCGAAAAACAATTTCAAATAGTTTCGCAAATCTGCAAATTTAAAATAAAAAATATGGAAAAATTAATTTAAAAAAACATCTGTTTGCATGATTAAATGAAAATATAGATTTCACCATGTTTCTCTGATTTGTTTATAACATGCAAACTTCAGTTTACTACAGTTCTGGTTCTCACCATTGTCAAAGCAATGGCGAAATCCAAAACTGAAGTCAATGTAATAAAACCTAGATATAGGTATATCAAAACGAAAAAAATTAAACTTCGTCAGCATTTGCTTTGCAGTCGTCGGTATTTAGGATAAACCATAAGCGTTTGGCCCTCAATATTTTCAAATGCAATGCATTGGAAGCTAAGGTTGCCTTTTAGGTTTGCCCATTTTTATTCTGAGGAAAGTCTAGGTCGCTTCCATTTGCCTACACTACAAGACCAATAAAATTGATAACTACACCACATGATATGAAAGATATATTCTGTCAAAATGTGACAGAAGACTATCTATGGATAGGGTGACCATCCGTCCCGGTTTTAGGTCAATTGTCCCGAAAAATGTTCTCGGGACGCCCGATTGTCCCGGTTTTTGAGGTGAGGACTCTTTTAGCTCTACACTTTGAATTTAGGGGAGGCGAGGACCTTTTTTTTTTGCTCTTCACTTTCAATTTGGGGAGGTGAGGACCTTTTTTTTTGCTCTTCACTTTCAATTTGAAAGGTGAGGACCTTTTTTTTTTGCTCGTCACTTTAAATTTGGGGAGGTGAGAACCTTTTTTTTGCACTTCACTTGGATCTGGGAGGAAACAAAGACCTTCTTTTTTTTCCCTGTGTCCCGGTTTCCCTTCACTGAAATCTGGTCACCCTACCTATGGAGATAGTTAAATAAAAAATTTGGCGCAAAACATCTATGGCTATTAGGTCCTACTAACCCATATGCTTTACTGACGGATCAAAATACGGAATTAGGGTTGGGTGTGCGTCCATTGTCATGAATCCACACCCAAGTTTTAGTACTGTCTGCACTCCGTATCAAGCAGGTACACTGCTGAGCTGTACGTTCAAGGCATTGTATTTTGTTTCTTCAGAGCAAAGTCGTTCAAGTGTTATCCTGCCGGACTAAGAACGTGAAGGTAGAGCTGTTTTTGATACCAGGACAAGTTATTAAAGGTAATGAAGCGGCTGATATAGCTGCAAAAGCCGCCTCCCACACACCTATCATGGATGTGAGTTTTATATTTCCAGATGACGCAAAAAGTTGTTTCAAACATCAGGTGCAGACTTGATGATGCGATGATAACGAAAAATGCAATCCAAAAATTCATGCCTGGGATTTGAACCCAGAACCTCTGGCACAATTAAGCAAAACAATTTACCCCCCAAGAAGACGTGAAATTGTATTCAATGTTCACACTATCACATAAAAACAATGACAAAAAAATTGCGAAGTGTGAATTTTCACATATTTCAGGATTTCGCAGGTATTTAGTAAGTGAATCATGATTATTTGGGATGCCAAAACAAATTTTATGTTAAAATATTTTTTTGTTAATTTTAATCCGAGTGCCTAATACCATTATTTAGTTTTCTAAATATGTGTAGTATTTTTTTATATACAAGGTTCATTATAGCAAGGTTCATTAAGATTTTGAAAGTCATGAGCTCCGCCCCTCTGATTTCGTATACATTGAAACATAGAATTAAATTATAATTTCAACAATTGCCACTAGTTATTAAATTTTCGCTTTTAAAAATTAAATGCAAAATTTGCCAAAATATAACTAGAATTTTGAAAAAATAATTTAAACAAAATAAAAATGCAAAAAAAACAGAAAAAATAAAATTGTCTCCAGACTGGAAGCGAACCCTAGTTAGAAAAACCCAATTTAGAAAGCGAGATGTGTAACCACTACACCGTGAAAGCATACTGGTTTACTGTGTTACATAACATATTAAATATTTACATCGTCAACAAAAAAACACAAAAAATGCGTTATTTTCCGAAAACATAATCTGATCAAAATTCCTGATGTATTAGATATTTTAGATGTTTTATTATTTTCCTATGTGCGGGTCAAAGAGTTGTATAAGCATGCCAAATTTCAACTCTCTAGGTTTAGCCGTTTGGCTACAATTTTTACCGAACAGACAGACAGACAGACAGACAGACGACAAAATGACGGCATAAGGGTTTTTTGGTCATACCTACAAAACCCTAAAAATAATCAGAATAACCGAAAAATGAAGGGAATGAAATATATGTTAACCAGACGGAACAAATAAAAACGATAAAAATTGCGACCATTTTTAAAAGGGATTAAACTAAATAACATCGACATTTATATCAATGGTACAGACCAGGATATAGCGCCCTCTATGAAAACACAAATTACATTACGATTGTTCGTTTTTTCTCGGTCGTTTCGTAAAATTGATGTAGAGGGCAGGCAAGTCTTGCTACTAACAAGCGACCTGGATCAACTGGAATCCAATTGGATCACTAATTGATTATTTAGATCCGACACACGAGCTCTGCAAATTATATTTGCAGTTTTTAATCGGAAAAAAGTACGTTTTGTTTGCTAACTGAATTATTTGTTAGGGTACAGGAAAGATGTTAAAGGGATCTGGCACCAGACTGCGAAATGCGAAAAATAACTTACTAATACAGTTAAATACAAGGGGAAATTTAATTACTGATATTTTTATGTGTTTGTTCAGTTTGTTTTTGTTTTTGTTTTTATAAAATAATTTTCAATGTATCTTGATTAATATATAGGTACATATTGAATTCGAGCAAATTAAATTTAGTTATTTATTTTTTTCTTTTTTATTTTTGTAAAAATATATTCATGTAGGCGTGGATATAATGAAGTAAAAATGATTTGTTTTCTTTTTATCAAACCATTCTAATTTTTAATTTCATAAATACGTGGGTCTTTGAAAATATATTCCATTGTTTTTCTAATTAAACACAATTTGTGTTAATACAAATGCTCGGTAATTTCACTAATTTTCTTTGAACTCACACGATACTTGTGTTTCGACAGTTGTAATTTTTCAGAATTTTTCATAATCTACTCTAAAAATTCGACAAAAAAAAAATATCAACAACATATTCCGCTATGAGTGGTAGCTTTTGCTTTACTTACAGGTTTGGACAACCCCCACTAAAAACAACGAAAAATATACTTAATTTTTCGTAATAATAACGAAGTCATATCTAATTTACAAAAAATACCGAGCGCTTTTTTTTAATTCCTACCGTAATATACGTTAGCAGGTTGGTTTGCATTCGTAATGCAACACAGCAACAAAATACTGCATATAGTAAAAGCCTGCGCATGGCGAGTCGCCCAACGCAATTCAAGTCTGCTCCCTTAAGAACTACTAGGTTGCAGGCCAACTGCAACTTAATACGCCAGCAACCGTGTTACTGTGTTTATGTGCGTAGCGTTTTATTATTCGCAAAAATGAATTATGTACAAAGTTTAATAACGGAGCTAGTTTTAGTCGATTTTCCACCGATAAGACTGAAATAAAAAGACTTGGAAGACTTTAATTGGACGAATTTAAACATGAAACAATCCGTCTCTATTAAAAAATGAACCTTTAATAAAACATTTAATCCGGACTTCAATAAAGAGCGTATTCTAACTAATAATATCTATATTTTATTCGGTGGAAATCCAAAAAAACTATACAACTCCTACTAACGCTACTTATAACCCCCTGAGATTATTAGTTTCTTATACAAAACTAACAATCTGAAATAAAATTAGTGACAATGTATGCATTAAATTTTACACAGAATTTTCATCTATCTAATAGGATATTCTTGATTGTAGAAAAAATTATTGAAACAATGTTATTGCTCAATAACTTAATAATAGGTATCACACAACAATGGTCTTTAATTTCTTAAATATATTTGTGGGTTTCAAATAAGTTTTATATTTATATAGTTCTGTATAGAAATGTTCAAATAATACGTTAACATTTTTTTCGACATTATTGTTTATAGTTTTTGTTTAGTTTATAGGACCCCCTCTTGAACAACATTTTTTTTGCGGACCCCATTCCCAGGGCCGCCTCTATCATTTGCGGGGTCTGGGGCAAAACTGTAATTGCGGGCCCCATCTATATATATATATATATATATATATATATATGTATATATGTAAATAATGGGGTATAATGGGGTATATATTATGTGTACTTAGTTAATAATATTAAAGAAAATATCGCTATTCAATATATATATTGAATAGCGATATTTTCTTTAATATTATTAACTAAGTACACATACTTATATTCAATGAAAATATAATTTTTTTCCAACTATTTATAAATATTGGTAAAATATATCGCTGGTTATTTTAATAAATGGTCTTGCGCATTTATAGAGATGAACATTTTTATTAGCATTACGAATAAAAAACATAAAATGAATAAAAATAGTAGTAAAAAGAATTAGAAAAGTTACAAATTATAATACGTTAAGCTCATACAAACATTTCTTGGTCAAATATTGGTCAAAATAGATCTTATTATAATATGTTTTCTGTAAATAATTTGCAGTTGAATAAAAATAATTAAATTTTTCCTAATTATTGTTTAGTTATGTCAATAACTAGTTAACTAGGTAACAACAAATACAAAAAGTCCTGACCATGTAGGATTTTTATTAAATGAGTTATTGGAATAAAAGCGAAAAGTTGGGGCAAGTAACGTTAATCTTAAAAGTGTTTCGCGGACCCACGGTAATGGCTACGCAGACCCCCAGGGGTCCGCGGACCACAGTTTAAGAACCGCTGGTTTAGAACCTTCCATATTATACTTGAAGATAATGAAATGTTACTTGGTCCAAGTATTCTTTATACCTAATATATCATTTTTACCCGCACCAATTATTAGATTCGAGGTGGCGGCAAAAGTAGTTTATCAAGTACAATAACTATAATTAATTTTCACAATAGAACAAAAAATCATGAAACATATTTGTAGAATGAAGCTTTAGCTACAATTTGCCACAAAGCACACAAATATGCGTCGAATGGTTTACAAGATGGAGTCTATAATGCAATTTGTTAGTTTACAATTACATGACAGTTCTTTTTATAATTAAAAATATCCTATTAGATAGATAAAAATTCGCTGAAAATTTTGATGTATAGATTGTTACTAACTTTATTTCAGATTGTTTGTTTTGGAACGTTGATTTGGAACTTCTTCCTTGCAATTCCAAACAATTTTGATCAAAATTTGAACAGCGATCATTTTAATTTGTCTAAAATATGCGTTTTTTTTTTTTTTCTGTTTGTTTAGTATAAGAAACTATACGGTTGTGCGCACCCTTAAGGCGCCTACAGACGGTACGGCAAGTCACGGCCAATGTTTACATTTGTCTAAATCCGCGGATCGTGTGTATAAGCAATAAGTAACAAGTCAGAGCCAACATATGCTGGGCTTGGTGCTGGGCGACGTTCGCTTCCGATGCGGTATTCTTATCACAAGTCTGATGAGTTTGAGCAACATTGGTGCAGACTTGTATCTACATGTTAGATGTTAGCACCGTACACGCGTGTTGTGCTCAAAAGAAAAGAAGACATGTATAATTAATAACTTTTAACTTATATAACCTATAATAACTTGACCTATACAAAATGCAACCCCCACATTTCTACAACGCATTAACTTTGCTTATAACTTAATATATTATTAATGTATATTATGCGCCATTATACATTTTATGAAGCAACGTTAATTCTTGATGATATTCTTTCCACTTGATTCGTCTAATTTGAATGTGTATCTGTCCGTCCTTTCCCCATTAATACTCATAATCACGCTAATATGTCGCCACAGCTCTAACATCATTTCGCTTTTAGCGATTTTTGTTTCATATATTAAATCTTGCTTTTAACGTCCCATCCTACTAAATTACTTCAATTTTAACATAATCACTGTAATCTGTTTTAATTCAACTTATTTCATTTTCAAATTGTGTGATTCCAAGGAAATATTAGACACTTTTATTCCAATGGAAAATTACCACAATCATGAAAATACATTTTTCATTTTGATTATCTTTTATTTTAGAAGTTTTTTAATGTCGTAAGTGGGAATAAGTTATTAATAAAATTGCTATAATTTCTATGAACCAGTATTATAAATGGTTTGTCCAAAAATAAAATATAATTTGAAATTAGAACTCGATGTTATAAATAAAACAGTACTTCAAGGAAACAGAATAACTGTTTATTATTTTAATATTTGTTTCGAAGGTATCCTTGGATCACAATTTTTTTGTTCCAGAAACATGTTCTAAAATTGACAAATGTGAGCTAGGCAGTATTGTTGACAGGGTGTAGCTTAGAGGCAGTCTACCGCACGGCGCCGCTTAACAAGGGCGGAGTGCGACATGTTATATAATTATATAACACTAGATAGCATGCCCGTTGTCTCGCACAACCCTCATCTTCTCCTAGGTATCTCTACATCTCGTTCTTATCAACGAACTATAGACAGTGCGCTAAACATGCGTACCTCAGGCAGTTTTCCTGAATGTTTTATAATTTATTTATAATAGTTAAGTTTTAAGGCATTAGAAGAGACTTCATCCTGCGGAAAGATTTTCTGATCAAGTTGGAACACCGAGAGTTGTAAAAACCGACCTATTTTGCTATAAATAATGTCATGAACACGCTGGTCTATTACTTTTTAATAGGTACAGCCGTTCTTTAGTTTTGAAATTTTTGAAACTTAAGCTATTTAAAAATTACTCCCTTCGTCTGAAAATATGGTATACATTTTGATTTTTTTCTTATCCTAAAATATGATAAACATTTACAATTTTAATTAATTAGAACGATTTTATTTATGAAATAGTTACAAATATCTAGTAAAACAAAGAATAATACAAAAAGTTTTAATTTAACAAAGACGTGGCTGTCTCCACAGATTGTATGGAACATGATAATGTTGTTTGTAGTCGTCCCTTACGATGAAGTTTTGCCTTATTAATGTGCGGAACCTTATAGGAATTCCCTCCTTTTACTAACATGTTAGAAAAAAATTATCAAGGGTTTGTATGTTTAACGCATTAACTGCATTTTGTACGCATTCAATCAGTTCGTCGATTGTATTCGGTGAAGCTGTATGTTGTAATGATTGTATAGAATTGAAAAAGCCAAGATATAATACAATAAAATCTGGACTATTTGGAGGTTGTGATTTAAGTTGATTTGGAACTTCTTCCTTGCAATTCCACACAATTTTGATCAAAATTTCAGCAGCGGTCATTTTAATTTGTCTAAAATACGCGTTTTTGTGACTTACTTTTGACATATCAACACATTTGCGCGCCATTTATTTATTAGTTGCCTAGCAAACACTATAAATTAAAACAAAAACAGGTCAAGATAATACGTGTTACTTTCGTTAATCCCATTTTTTTTAAGTAATGTATACCATATTTTCGGTCGGAGGGAGTATTTACGATCAGCAACGACCTAAAAAGTTTGGTTGATGTAGCAACTAAATCAATATATAATTTATGTTTTATGTTTTAAGTGTTTCTCCTGTAAAACAGAATTGTAATTAGAAATTTTCTAATTTTCTTGTTGTTATAATATAATACATAAAGAGTGATGAGGGCCACTGAGGAGGTCAGCCGCCCATATGCAACCATTGATAACACCGCCCTCTCTAGAATAGAAACCAAATGCCGCCCGTGTGCAGTTTTTACAAGACCGCCCTCTACTAGTAGGATTCTACTAGAATCACCTCTAAATGCCGTACCTTTGTTAAGCCGCCAGTGTGCGGTGCACACGCATGTTGCGGTCCTGAACCTAGGCTTTATACAATATATATGCATTATTACAAGGATAATATGTCAAAATTACTGCATTGGGTACTCCGCAGAAGTGCAAGTTTACATCGACAAATCTTGCGCTCTTTCCGTCTTGGGAGATGAGATACATTGATAAGTGAAGTTTAGCTTCATCTTTGTTACTATTTTGTGTCTTGATACGATAATTACGACAAATGTATTTTCTGTAAGCAGGATTCGAACCAAGGATTAATGGCATACAGAGCAGATAATCGCTTACGTTTCGCTGTCAAAGCAAGACGTATTTTACAAACACCAGATAAACAAAATAATCAAATTAGCTCTCTGAGAAATCAAACGCTTGCTTTCACAGGCATTTTATAAAACGAGAAATCTTGAGAAATACGATCCTTTTCCTTAAAGATGAAGAAATTTATAAACATAATACAAAATCCTAAAAACATAACCAATATAACAACGGCTATACATACAATTACCATATTTTTTTTAGAAAATATAAAGGACAAATCTCATGAGCAATCTAAAGCAAGGGTCGGTAACTTTTTTTACTTAGCGGGCCGCATTTAATAAACTTTTTTTCCTTGTATTTACATGCTTCTATTGTTTTAATTTTTAGTTGAGTTTTTCGTTCACTGTTGTTTATTATTGAAAATATTCGCTGGGTTAAATTCAATATTATTTAAAATGTGTTGAAAAGTTATGTTAAAATATGTTATTTGTTTAAATATTTAAACATTTCGTCCCATTTATAATGGCAGGTTAGTTCATTATTTTGTCGCCATTCTTTAGGTTTTTCATTAGAATACAATTTTTAATAAAGCAAATTTCATTGAATAATTCCCGTTCATCAATATTAAAATTTCTTCTATTTAAAATAAAAGTAAAGTTTTTTTCAACAATCGTCCACAGCGAAATTAATCGCAGTTAGCTCCATTCCAATTCTTTACTAACGCAATGTACCTATTATCGTCATCATTAGCGCGAGGTGAGCCTAGGCCTCCTGTTCCAGGTTTCAAACCTATATTTTCAATCTGTGTACTTTCAGGAATAATATGGTCAGCACCTACAGTTTACAGCCGGTTGACAACGGCTAAGCAGAACCTTTAATTTGCATAAATATATTTAGAGAAATTTAGTTTTAGATTGTCCCAATGATTCTAAAAACAAATTTCTGTACTTTAAATTACTAAACAAATAATAAAGGACAAAACTGGGGTTTCGAGAAACAAATAAATCTAAAGGACAATGTTCTTAAACAAAGGACTCCTCTATAATAAAGGATATATGGTCACCTATACCTGTATAGGTGACACTCTAAACCGCACCGTAGTTGTGAAATCAAAACGATTTTTGTTTAAAAAAAAACCTAATTTATATTCAGTAGAAACTTATTTAAAAGCATACTAATTTCATGGTAAATCAGTATTCCTATTTGCTGTTTTAATATTTGTTCAGGTGCTGATCTTGTTTGAATATAACTATAATTTCTCGCATAATCTGGTTTCTGATAAAACTCCATTTACACGCAATTTTCAAAATTATCCATTACCTTTTTTGGTCACGGTTAACATTTTTATATCGCTATGATATTTTCATGAAATTAATTCATAATCATATATTTCACTGGTTACCGTATAATATAGTGGATAACTGAACATGCAAATAAAATCAAATAAAGTAAAAACGATAAGGTAAAGGCAACAGTAGTCGCCATAAAAAAAATTTCAGGTTGGTTTTACATTATGTAAAGGTTTTGTTATAATAAAATTTTAGAGCTATACGATTTTATTAACTTTTACTAAAATCTCCTTCGTCGAATTTCATTGAAATTATGTCAAATAATGGAAAATTGTTAAAAAAGAAAATACAAATATTTTATCTAATACAGTGGAGTGAAGATATGACAAAGTACTCGAAAATACAGAAGAAATATACAATCTATTACTAATTACTCAGAAAAAAGAGTACTAAACAAGGAGAACCAACAAGAATTACATGCTTTAGATATGGACTGCCTGTAAAGAAATAGATTCTCTCTTGGTTCATATTTGAAGTTGCAGGTGTCAGTAGTACAGTCCCACAATTACAAGTACGTGTCCTACGTCCTACATTTAGGCTTAAATTTCCCGCAATTACCCGTTGAAATTATAATGAACATGTGTATTCTATAGAATTATTTTAAAATATAATTGACAGAGGAGTCCGTGTATTCTCGGTGAAACATATTTAATATAAGATTAATAAATAAAAGACTCAGTAAGTTTCACAAATATAAGTTTAATATACTCTATACGTATTTCGGCAGTGACGCCATCTACAGGAGTTCAAATTAAAAACTAAATTTATTTTTTAACAAATACATTCAGTGGGAACAAATATTAATGGTAGGGAATACAAGTTGTAAACCATATTAGCAGATAAGGGAAAAAAAAGGGAAAAAAGTTTTTTACCGAATTATTAGGGGTGAGTTGTAAACGTCAATCTGGTCATTCATTAAGGGAATTCCAGAGTTAATATTTTTGTGAATTTCTCGGTATTCTATAAGGTTCAGTTTAAGGCTTTTATTGTGAATGTGTAGGATTTTGAAGTCATTAATGGAAAGGTTATGATTATTGGAGATCATATGTTCTGCTATGTTGGACTGTCCTACTTTTTTATTTTGGATCGCCGCGTACCGGCAGTCAATGACTCGCGACTCGCATACGGGCACTAATTCTCGTGCCAATTTTTGAGTGGCACTGATCTACAGTACTCTATGTGTTGTTATTTACTGAAAACCTTGCGTAAAACCTTTCAAAAACCTTTTTTTTTTATTTACTTTTGTCTTCTGCCTGAATTAAATTAGTCAGTTATTCCTGAACAATTATTTTTAGTTTTCATTTTAAATTCTAGTAGCAACTGTGTATTAAAACAAAATTAAAATCCTGGTAAAGTTTTGCGGTGATGAAATGTCTCATAAAAAACATAAGTTTGAACGAGTATAATTTTCATATTATCCTTCTATTTTCACGTCTTCCTCCTCTGTAAACAGCCATAGAAAATTAGTGAACTGTAATAAAGTCAAAGTTTATTTTTCAATTAGCCTTCACTTTAAACTGGTGTAATTTCGTTAAAATGGAGACAGTCTCAACTAAAAGTTTATTTTAGAGATTAATTAAATATTTGCAAGCTTACATTATGTGCACTTTAAAGAAAAGAATATTATGGAATTTATAATTGTGGAATATTTTATCAACAGAAAACAAAATGTAACGAGCAAATATTAATAAAGAACGTGGGTAGGTAAAACGTTAAGATATTATTTACACCGTAACTATAGAAAAATTCACGGGATATTGCATTTTTCATACAATTTTGTTTTTCTTTTTTACATATTCATTTTATAAAATTCACTGTCTCGCTTTTCTTATTTCAACCTTTATCATCATCATCGTTATTCGCTCAAATATTTAAGATAATATCCTTTCCTTAGAACGGTGGTTCTTAATCAGGGGTGCACGCATCCCATGGGGTGCGAGAAGCTCCTTCTGGGGGTCCGAGCGAGAGCTTTATTTAAGCTTCTTAATTACCATATATGCAGAGGCGTCGAGAGACGGGAGAAGTCGATACAAATTACCGGGTCCCGGGCAGTCTACAGAGCCCGGCACTGGATTCTTTTCTCTCACAAATTACCATCCTTTTTTAAATTTTATTGCTTAAGTTATTTATAGATAGTTGTAATACGTAATAAAAATTAAATAATTGTGTTTATAGGTCCGGGTCCCAGACCCGATTTGACTGCACATTTTGTTTAAGTATATAGCTGTTATCAGTATTTTAGGCCCCTTTGTGGCGGTTTTGTTGATAGTTTTTGCGAAGACAAAGGCACGTCAAGTAAATATCTTATTATATTACAAAAAAATAAAGTAAAGAACATTACTCAAAATGTTAAGAACCACTGCCATAGATTGTTTCACTACTGTCTACAGTTGACTACTCGGTTTCCTACTTTTCTTCAAGTCCTGTATTTCTGTTTTGCGGAAAAAAATTGTGCACGGCTGTTGCTGCAGTTCTGCTAATATTGTTTGTTTATTTCTTGTCCAAGTTCACTCTTCAATTTTCTTAATATTTTGGCCTTGGTAGCTTTAATATACTTAGCTTAGACCATTTTGACAATTTTAAAAATTTTTGTCTGTCCAAACTCTAAAACGACTGGTCGGATTTTGATAAAATTTTGTATATATTTTGTATATAATATTACCACTTCCATGATAGGATAGTTTTTACCGGCGTACCTCGCTTAACAAATTCCCGCTTTAAGGTGGCGCACAACCCTATAGTTCTCAATAGTTTCTTATACAAAACTAATAATCGGAAATAAAATTAATAAAAATCTATACATCAAAATTTGCAGAGAATTTTTATCTATCTAATAAGATGTTTTTAACTGTAGAAAAAAACTGTTATATAATTGTAAACAAGCAAATTGCATTATAGACGCCATCTTGAAAACCAATTGACGCATATTTGCGTACTATGCGGCAAATTGTAGGTAAAGCTTCATTCTACAAATGTTACTAGCTATTTTGCTCTATTGTGAAAACTACTTATAGTTATTGTACTTGGTAGTCTATTTTTCCGGTCATCTTGAAGCTGCCGCGGTTTTGAAAATAAGTGTTACGAGTAAAAATGATTCAATATTCATGAAGAATACGTGTACCAAGTGGCATTCCATTATCATCAAGTATAATATTTTTCGACGAAGGCTCTAAACTATAAGTAATCAAGTCGAAAAAAATGTTGACGTATTATTTTAACATTTCTACACAAAACTATATAAATATAAAAGTTGTCCGAAACCCACAAATAGATTTAAAAAATTACAGAACATTATCTCTGATGTCTATTTTTAAGTTATTGAGCGATAATATTTTTACAATAAATGTTTCTACAATTAAAAATATTCTTTTAGATAGATAAAAATTCGGTGCAAAATTTGATGTATAGATTGATACTCATTTGATTTTAGATTGTTAGTTTTGTATAAGAAACTAGTAACCTATGGGGGTTATACGCAGCCTTAACGAAATATTTTGTATGTCTGATATTAAACCATAAATATTCATCTGTATGTCCGTCAAAGTGTTTCTTTAAACCCGTTTAACGAATCCTTCTTCAATGACAGTATTTGTAAATCTACTATTTTAAAACCCTTATTTTTCATGATATTTTGTTGACATGCTTTAATAACATTAATAAATGACAAACACTATTAAGAAAATGGATGTAAAGTGTGACTTTTCACACATTTCCGGATTTTGTAAGTATTTAGTAAGTGATAAGAAATTGTGGATAACTACAAAAACTACTGGTCGGATTTTGGTGTAAATTTGTATATATGATTATAATATTGCTACTTCCATCATAGGATACATTTTAGGAGTATACCTCGATTAACAATTTCCTGCTCTAACGAACTATTTTGTAAATGTGATTGCTATTAAACAATCAATATCCATCTGTATGTCCGTACATACTGTTTTCCTTTATGTAATACCCAATCGAGGATACTTTTTATGTGCGTACCTCGGTTAATGAATTCCCATTTTAACGAAATATTTTGTAAATCTGATATTAAAACATAAATATCCACCTTTATGTCAGTTATTGTTTTTCTCTCTTATGCAAGACCCAAGCGAGGCCTGTTTAAGGTTGAGTAAAAGCATAGATTAATTCATTCGTGCGCCAAAAGGGAAGATCCCGTGAACCACAAGGGAGAAACGTTGTATATAAAAAAGTTGTTTAGACATGCTAAGAATTATTAAAAGATATGATTATTTATTTTATAATAAATTTAACTAAACTTAATAGAACTTAACCCGTGCTGCAAACGAGTACTCTGCTAGGTGTAAGTACTTAATAAATTTGACAATTTTATTAGCTTTACCGAAAAACAAATTTTTATAGATTTTCAAATGATCACAAAAATTGCCTTGAAATCTATTGCTCGGATAGCAAATATTCAAGCAAATATCCATATTTGCATAAAATTTGGTCAATCTTGCAAAAATCTCAATACTTTTTAACACTTTTCTTCACAATAAAATTCATAAGAGTACATCTAAAACTTTTGACACAGGCCCGGCCGCGATATGGATCCCATTTAGGGGTCCCGTTTGATTTATAATAATTTTTGCATGGATAATAAAATAATAATAACCTTTAAGATTAAGGATTAAGAGATAATTAAGAGATAATAAAGAGCTTGGATTTTGGGGTAGCGCGTGTAATCTTCTGGAGTTTGGCGCCTTGTTTTAGGGGCAATATTATTGATGTTAATGTTATTAGCTGGTACAAGTGATACTTTTTCTTAGTGAAGGGGCCCAGACTCGTCCATAGGCCTGAAAATTTCCCTCGGCGGCCCTGTATTGAACGTTATGTAAATTTGAAACAAGTATCGTTTTGAACACATGTTTAAAATGCGTAAAAAATTATCATTTTAGCATGTGTTAAACACAATAAATTTAAACAATTAAACAAATGGAATTTTAAATTTATATTTATTTATCACAATTTCACACTCATCTGAGCATGACATGCGCTTGAAAATGAAAAGATAATAAATATATTTCATTTATATTTTAATTATTTTATAATTTGTAAATTTGTGTTAACTATTCAAAAAAAACAATTTTTACATGCCTGTTTAAATGATAATGCATGTTTTACACGTAACTTGTGTTTTAAATTCCAGTTTTTATCTAGAAATATTTTTAGAATAATTTTTGGATTTAGTAAGTTGTAGATAGTGAGATTACTTTTTAATCTTTTAAATTATAGTTTTGAACTTGAATACTGTTGTTTATGTTGAGCTGGAACTGACTGAAATTGAGTTAAATTATGTTCTCACATCATCAGTTTTATGTTTTAAAATCACAAGATCATCGTTTTTAAAAGACTGTTTTTCTAAGCGCATAATAATTATATGCTATTGAGGTATAATATTCAACGCCTTGTTTAAGCCCTCTAGGACACACATTTTTAATATTTGATATAAAAATATAATAACTTTATATAAGGAAAGATATTCTGTAAGTCTGTTCCCAACTTAGATTTATAAATTATTGGGAACATTTAACTTCTTTAAACACATTATAATTATATGCTGTGGAGGCACATTTTTCAACGTCTTGTTTAAGGCCTCTAACACAAAAATATTTAATATTTGAAATCAAAATATAATAACCTTATAAATAAAAAGATATTCTGTAAGTCTGTGTCCAACTTGATTTTGTAGATATTTGGAAACATTTCATTTTTCACTAGAACTTTTTGAAACAAGTATTTCCCTTAAGGAAGAACTGGTCTAGCAATCTCGTAATCAGTGCAGCAAACGCTGAATAGGCTCTCAGTGAAGTTCCCATGTACGAAATTAATATTTGGCGCCTACAGTCCCCAACATTTTATGTGATTTTAGCTAAATTCTAGAAATTAATCATCACTGGTCCCCAACGTAGAGAACTAAATACTAGAAATTAATCATCACTGGTCCCCAACTTAGAGAACTAAATTATAGAAATTAATCATCACTGGTCCCCAACTTAGAGAACTAAATTCTAGAAATTAATCATCACTGCTCCCCAACTTAGAGAACTAAATTGTAGAAATTAATCATCACTGCTCTCCAACTTAGAGAACTAAATTATAGAAATTAATCATCACTGGTCCCCAACTTAGAGAACTAAATTCCAGAAATTAATCATCACTGGTCCCCAACTTAGAGAACTAAATTCTAGAAATTAATCATCACTGCTCCCCAACTTAGAGAACTAAATTCTAGAAATTAATCATCAATGGTCTCCAACTTAAAGAATCATGTACAATTGAATACTTATTGGCACCTAACGAATATGTAATCTGTTATATTTTACATATAAAGAATATATTTCTACTAATTTTTGTCAAAGCCTGCATATTTTTAGCTATTATTAATAGCAATATTTATTAGTTAGTACGTGAAGCCAGCAGCTTCGTTCGCAATCTATTATAATGCATAAAATCACTTCAGATTTCTTTAGAGAACAAGAAAAATTATACTGGGATGCGTAGTTCCAATCTTAAAATGTTGACAACTGTTAATACTTATTACAGTTTTTAAAAATTTTTTAATGAAAATTAGTTATAAAATTGGCCATGTTATCGAAATATTATCGCAAGGCAAAATTATACATTTTCACTCTGAAAAAGATAATTCATTTGAGAAATGTCATAGTAGTTTGATATTTTGACTTATAAATACTTAACGGTTTTGATCTTGAGATATTATCAGCACTCTTAAGGCTTATTATGCATCTTAATGCATAACATGGACACCGATTATTTAAAAATAATTTTTAAAGCTACAAAATCGACTGGTTCTGAATCATTTATATCGTTTTACACTTTGAATATTATTTTCATAGACAAACCGTTTAAAAAATCTATGTTATTCTTTAATTAAAAACTATCTCGTCCCCCCAAAAGACAAAAATACCTCTAATCAATAAAGTAAATCTTTCCGGATCAAATGCCCAAATATATATATATATGTACGTATTCTGTTTACTGAGCAATAGTCTGAGAACTGATAGTCTTCCAAAGAGATTTTATTAAACTTGTGGCCGTTAAAACCACCTGACTTAAAAATGGCTGTTTATAATTTAGCTTAAGTATAAAATTTCTCAAATAAATATCAAAACAAACATTACTGTGGAGCCTAGGCACCATGCCTAATAGATTAGTCAGCATGAAGGCATGAAATATATCTTAGGTTTTAATTGTTGCTTAAAATGAAACAGATTTTTTTACCGTAATGTGCATCTTATGCGGTGTCGAGCTGACTCAATATTTTACGTAATGTACTAGATAGAATATTTTGAAATTTCATGTAATTTTATATTTCTTACAAATTAAAATGTGTCCCTTCTTTCGATATTTCAAGAAAAACATTTATAAACACAATCATTTTCAAAGATAATTTCTGAATTATATTATTTGGTCTTTATTTAACCTCGTGTATTTAGACTTAAATGTATGTTTAATATAGGAAACGATGTTCTTCGGATTATTTCTTAAAATTGAGTTAAATTTTCAGACATAGTTTAGCAAACTTTCTAAATATATGACTAAACAACTAATCATTTTTTCAAAAATTTGTAGAAAATCGATTCATTTTTTTTACGTATTTATTTTATTCACCCAATAACCCTGATGGCTCTAATTTGAATATATTTTTAAAGTGTTCAAATATATTTGAGGACTTTTCGGATTTTTCAAAAAACGTGTAATAAAAACATATATTTATGTATGATTTTGCTTTTCTGGTTTGCGCTAATAGCCATCGTTGCTGGCGCTAAAAAAATTACCAACAACTAATCACTTCATATTCTTAAATATTCTGGTGATTATTAATAAAATCGCGCAGAGATATTTTGTAATACTTTTTCGTTTTTTTTTTTTGTTGTAATTTTTGAAAATTAAAACAAAAATTAAATTAATCGTTCAGAAAAACATTCACATTTTGTATACTGTGTTGTTTATGAATAAAATTGGGCACAGATAAATATTTTTAAAATAAAGTTTCTAGTTTACAGTTTAAAAATGTAATATTTTATATCAATTGTCTGTACCTTCACATTTTTAAATAATCTGTTGTTTACCAAAAACCACAAAAATATATTTTAACTGATTTTTCGGTTTTTGGGTTCTCAATTTTGAAAAGAAAACAATATTTTCAAATAATTTTTCGTAAAAATCTTTTTTATATACTCTGGTGTTTATTAATAAAACTTTGCTCAAAATGATATTTTAAAAGGTTTTTCAATTTTTGGTTTTGTATTGAAAACTATAATATTTTAATATTAATAAAAATTTTTTTATCTTTTAAAATACTGTTATCAATAAAACTCTACAGAAAGATGTGTTTTAATAAATTTTTATTAAAATTATTTATTTAATTAAAAAAAAGGATGTTTTATCCGTGTTTGGTTTTCAGTTTTGAAAATTAAGAAAATACGATATTTTCGAATTAGTGGCGCAAGAATTGCTTTAAATATTCAGATACTCCTGTATTTGGTGTAGTCTTGTTTTGATGCTCAAAACTGGACAAAGAAATATATATACATTTTTTTTTTTTTTAATTCAGTTTTTGGTTTAAATTTTGAAAATTACGAAAATATTTTGCCATTAATTATTCTCCGAAAGACTTCTAGCGTTTATGAATAAATCTCGGCACACAAATATATTTTTATTGATTTATCAGTTTTTGATAATGTATGAAAAATATTAAAAATTTAAAATATTAAAAAAGTCCTTTAAGGTTTTGTATATTCTGTATATGTTTATATTCAGTACAGATTATTTTTTATTTCTTTTTTTATTACCTAATTTTTATAACTTGGTTTCAAGTTTTGAATATTAGAGGAAAACATAATATTTTCAAATTATTCTCCGAAAGGAATTCATCATTCATTTTAATGAATAAAATGTGGCACAGAAAGAGGCTTTTCAAGATTTTTCAAAATTTATCAGTTTTTATCTTGCAAATCAAAAAAATATTGTATTTTTAAAGGCCTTTCAGCCTCGCAAGAAATCTATAAAAAATTTATATATGTTGGTTTTTGTATTATAAAACTTAGCACAAAAAATACTTTTATTTATTCTTTTTTCAATTTTTAATTGTTGGATTTCGAAAAAACATTAAATAACAATTTTCTACATCATAGGTTCTGGCTTATTAAAATTTTAACTTGTAACAAATCTTATACGTGAACCGTTTGTTTCAGTTTTAAATCAAAACTTCCTTAAATCACCAAATCTTCAAATTTCAAATTCAGTTTCCACCCTCTCTTAGATTTTAAAAGTTTAATAAGTCTTTTTAAGAGTATTTGATTTTCCGTAATCTCCATCCTTTTGTAAATATTTCTCTTTATTCTACCAGAAAACCCTTTCTAAAAAATTCCCTAGAACACTTGAAACCCTTAGTAAAATCCCTTATTGCGAACTCAAATGATAGCAATATTGTAGTCTACAGTAAAACTTAATCTGCCTTCAATTTTCTATTTTAAACGTCACTTTTGAGAAAGGGTTAAAACTCATGTTTATTCATCAAAAACCGGGGAATAACCAACAAAAATTACGAAAACCACGGGTATCATAACTTGAATGGGGTCGAACAATTCATTCATAAAAATATTACGAGAACTGCACAACTGAATGGTTGTTCAAATCTGTTGCGCTCATTGCAAACCTTTGTTTTCACTTGATTCGAACAAGATTACGAATTGGATAAATTGATTAAATTTGTTTTATTCACTCACGATTACCGATATATTTATTATGTTATTTTAATATGAGTAGATATAAAAGTTCCAGTATAAATTAACAAAAAATATATATATGAAAATTACAACCACTTTTTTTTATTAAATTGTCTTTTTTTTGTGTTAAAAAATATATTGATACTAATAGAATGCTTTTAAACACTAATGGTATAGAATTTTGTTATGTTCGATTTTAGTTATTTACTTACAGTCTTTTCGAAATTTTTCATACATGATAACAGCAAATATTTATTTTTTTATGGATAATTGGTTTCGGAGTTTTCGGACCCATTTGCACTAATAGCTTAGAATTTTATATTGGATTTTCGATTTTATTTAATATTTAAAATTCTTTTATGATATTAAATATTTCTATTTTCTGATTTTATCCCATTAGACATTTGGTTTCGAAGTTATCCATTTGCACCAAGCATAGAATTTGATATTAGTTTCGTTATTATTTAATTTTCAAAATTCTTTTATGGTGTTAAATATTCCTATTTTCTAATTTTTTTCCCTTTTAAATATTAGGTTTCGGAGTTATCTATTTTAAAATCTAATTAAATAATATTACTATTTAAGAGGATGAGTTGAGGCGAATTTAAATATCCTTATCGGGATTCGAACCCGACATGGAACGCAATCCAGGATCGCTTCCGTCCTACTGTAGCCGAATTTCTAATAGTTATAGAGTATTTTCATTTGGACACTTTTATATTACATGTCGAATTTTCTATAAGTCCAAGTTTTACGTAGGTATTTCAGTTTGTCATTATCATTTTGGGCTTTTAAAAATATTTTTGGTATTAAAAGAATGTTTTTATTTAGACCATAGAGATAAGTTAGGTAGATTTGTATAACAATTTTATTTTGTATGCTATCCTTTTTATTCAACAAAAATGTTACCTTTTCAATTATTACAACTTAACGTAGTTTTTCGCGCACAACATCAATACATACTAGAGAGGCGCTAGTAGCTAGAAAAAGATGTTTAAAGTTCTTATTTATGTTGCAGTAAAATATTTAAATATGTTCTGTAATGTTAAACACAATCGGAGAACTGATTGAAAAATTCTAGTATTGTAACTTTGTAAATTGTAGTATCGAAACTACACTAAGATAAAAATATTGGTAAAACTTAACAAAGTTTTTCATTTAAGAAGCTATTATCGATACTGGAGTTTCACTGTTGGCCAGTTGCTAACGCCTGAATTAAATGATTTTAACTCTACTTATCCCTGACTCAAATTAAATTATGCTTTTGTAAGTTCTTTTGATTTGAATTAGGCATACCTCAAGTTAAAATACTTAACTCGCTCTTTATCAACCGGCCATAAGTAAAATTACCAACAATTCAATATATTAAGATTGTTCGACAAAAGTATTTGACAAATTGCGGCCATTAAAACTACCTGACTTAAGAATACTTCATCATAATTCTGCTTATAGTGGCACCGACCGTACTGAGTAAACCCCAGATGGTGGTTATTAACAAACAAATTTGTGTTATTTACACAAAATATTAATTAACATAATTTGTGACTTGGGTGCTTTAATTTGATACCAATATCAAATATGTTTAAAAATCTCCGGCCTATATCATAACTGTATTGCTTTAGCATTAGCTTAGTAAATAATAGCTTTAGTATCTGCAGCTACTGAAACATTTTGTAGTTTTTTTATTTTTCATATTTGGATGTTTTGTTTATTCATTTTATGTATACAGTCCTTAATTTACTTCATTGAAGTACTGTTTTTATTGATAATATTTTTGGATTAAATTCTGTTTATTTTGTTTATTAATCCAGTTTTCATGACACTATAATTTAAATGATAAATATTTAAATATTTTTCATTTTCCTCCATTGTTTTTATTTTTCGCACTTCACATTTAAATAACAATAGATTTATATTTAAATTCGGAAACGTTGTGTTTATTTACAAAAGCTTGGTATCAGAGTAAAGGATCAGACCTGCGCGCGAATACACTCAGTTTAACGCAAAACTTTGAAAAACTTTTAGCACAAATCTATAAACTACACAGAAAATAAACTTTTACTCACAGAGAGAATAGTTATCCATAATCCAAAGAAACTTATCCAGAATTTGTCTTAAATTCACATTAAACACTTTAAGTTTATCACAAAATTCGCAAAGAAAATTCATAAGCGAAAATAAAATACACACAAATATTTATCAAAACAAACTTATAATCCAATCCAATTCACAATCACAAATTCACAAAAATTGTATTTCACAAACACAACACAAAACACTAATTGCAAAAAAAAAATCCTGGTAAAAATTGTGGGGTATAAAAAATCCTGCGAGGGTGTTCGTAGCGACGCGGGTTACGGAGCGCCACTATAGGTTCTCACTACAGCACAGCTAACAGCGTACTAAATCTAGCTTAGCTAATAGAAGTTCACATGAGTAGAGCCAGCATTGGACTGACGACCGGTTCCTACGGCGTGAGTCGCGCTGTGTGCCAGACAAGGAGCGCGATACAGACGGCTCCGGCGGGTAATTATACAGAATCTGAAACAACCTTCTTACAGGAGATCAAGTGGCGGTGTGCTCTACACAGTTATTGATAAAGTGCATCCTGATGCCACACTTCGCATCACATTCTGTTTTCATCTTACATTTCACAAGTTTGTTTTTATTTTTGATAGACTTGGGAATAAGCCCGGATTATAAAATATTATTCTGCGATGAGATACTTATTATATGTTAGAATACGGAGTTACAAGTCTTTTTGAAGTTTCAGATTGTTTATAATAAGAGAACTTAGAGGGAATTTAATATGTTTGTGTAGGTAAAGTGATAGTGGGTATTAATAATATGGTGGAAGTCGCGTTCGTATTTGCAAGTTGTGTACCAAAAATATTGAGATCTAATCATATAATATCATACTCCTACTGGTGAAGACGGTATTATAATCTAAACCTTAAATAATGAACTTTGCGGACCATAATTTAGACAGTAAGTTATCATGTGGGAAAACTAAACTGAGGGTAGGGTACTGATCAGCTGGCATATCAGTAGCGTACTTTGGTTTTAATATAATAAAGTCCTTAATTTACTATTTGTGTCCGTAGTCCTGCTACTGAAAATTAGATAATAGTAAATATTTTGTATATAGCAAATGTTGAATGTTATTTGTTAGCTTTGTGCGGACTAGTTAGTAATTTATTTTTTTAATATTACTTGCCTGCATCTCAAATGATATTTAATTTTTAGGGTTTTGCAGGTTTGATCACCAAAAAAACTCTTATAACGTCACTCATATGTCTGTCTGTAAAATTCAAATTCTTAGTAATGCACATTAATCTGAATCGGAACAGTACAATAGGAATTCTTAAACTGATAATTTTTCGAAAGTTATCGAATTTTTTGCAACACTATTACCTTATTTATCTGACTGGCTGGAGGATGGAGCATCTCAAGTACGTTTGTGAGTTTCTAGATGTATCCACAATTTGTTATCACTTACTAAATACCTACGATAGCCTGAAATGTGTGAAAATTCACACTTCACATTTTTATGTATATATGTAAATTAATAGTGGGTTTTGTTGTCTACATTGGCTACATAGTTTTGTCTTTACAAAACAGGTATTTGAAGACACCATAAGCGAACCCAGGAATGATTCACAGGCTTGAGCCCCCCCCCAGCTTAAAAAACATGTGGTTTTTGTTAAAATACAAGAAATGACGAATGACTTTTTTACTAGGTTATTAGTTGTATTTTGGAAGTGACGACCTTTTTTTAGGTCATCACTTGTATTTTGGAAATGAGGTCCTTTTCTTTTAGGTCAATACTTGCATTTTGGAATATTAAGTGCCTTTGGTCAGCACTTGTTGCCGAGGAATTTCCTATTTCCTACCCTTTTTAAACAATTTTGTATTCAACATGTAAATAAAATAATTCTGTTGAACAATTTCTATTACATCTATAATTGCAAATTATTCTGTAATTCGCTAAGCATCCCTTCTATCAGAAAGTATTCATGTAATTACTATGGTTTTAAAATAACGAACTATTAAGTTTAATAATTTGTGCAGAAATATTCAAGACTAGTAAATACACATGTAATCCACGTATGCTATTTGCATTTTCGATTACATGTTCAATATCTACTGCATTAATTATTTTGGAAAAAATAGAGATATATACATATTGCTTCTTATTTGTGACATTTACATATAAATACAAGATGTTAAAAAGTGGATTCGTTATTTTCCACTATGATATTTTAACAGAACAGACTAAAAACTAATTTTGTTTGGAGTTTGGCTTATTAATTTGTTTTTCTCATTTTAGGATTTCGTAGATAAAACCTGAAATTCATTATGCTGTTAGTAATGTACCTATTTGCCGCCTGTATCTCTGTATAATACATATTATGGGCAAACAACTATATACAATATACAGTCCTTTGACCCACATAAAGACAAAATACTTTGAAAAAAGTTAAATTTTTGAAAGAAGTCTGTTCACTGACAAATGAACGAATCAATAATCAACTTATTTATATATTTCTTTCTCGCTCATGCTGGAAGGGCATGTCCGACTGTATTTTATGTATTTTAAGAAGACGAAACGACGAGAAACGTATTTGTATCCGTTTATTCGTAAAAAAAAGAACGAGAAGTAATTTTTTTATATTTTTATAATTTCAGTAATAATTTACTTTTATTTGTCACATACTCTGTAACCCAGAAGGGTTGATCTAAAATTTTTAAAGTAATGCTTATTGATGGGAACCAGTGGTGGAATGAATAGAATTCTATCATTGTCAATAAAGCGATTCTAATGGCGGTTGCAAGTATTGTTTTTTTTTGTCAATTATAATTAAAATTTTATTACTCGTAATTCCACCATAGTACAAGAATTATTTTTCAAAAGATATGAATTCTTTTATAATGATCTTTGTTTTTACCGACCGCCAACATATATAAAGGACGTATTGTGATCATACTGATTGTGAGATTTCGAGATTTCGATGTATCACTACGAATTGACGTCCCTACATAACGTTTTGACTATTTTTAGCATGATGTCTGTCGGTCTGTCTGTCTGTCTGTCCATCAGTCTGTCTGTCTGTGTACACGTGCAGAGCAAATTCGGCCCAAAGGATTTTTATGAAATTTCATATTTAAGTTTTTGATATCAATGGCACAAGTTGATCAACTTTTCGTAAAAATCGGTTGACTAGAAATTGGAGTTTACTCGTGTCGGTTTTAATATTTTTGCGAATATATCACAACAGAGAAATATTTCGAAAAAATTTATTTAACAATAGTTGCTATAAAAGCAATAACTAACAACTTTTATTTGAGACATTTTTTGATAAAGCAGCATAAATTAAGCAAGTACTTTGTGACGGCGGTCGGTCCTGTGGTGGCCACAGCTGATTTTTTCTATTTAGTGCTGAATATCAAATAAAAGGTCTAAAAGCATAAAAACGATTTTTGATTCTTTTTTTAATTCTTTTTTTTATTTCGATGCAATTTCGGTTAAAAATATTGCACAAAAATATGTATTATCCTATTCTAAAAATCACAATGGTATTAAGGAAAGTAGTACAAACAGAATTTTAAACCAGCTGATTTTTTTGAAAGTGATAAGGATATGTTTTTATTTTTGAAAAAATATTTAGAATTTTATTTGGTGTATTACATAAAATCTTTTAATATTTAGATTAAAAGGCAAGAAACTATTTTCAAAATATTGTTTATTTACACGCGATTACTACAAAATCTATTTTTCAGACTGGAAGCCAAATTTTTTTCTTAGAAGATTCAGATGGAATGTTCGGGGAGTACTCACCTTCAATAAAAAGGGGATATGTGATGTCTGTCTTTAGAGAGATTTTGCAAACGGTATAAATATCTAACGTACAACGACAAATATTACGTCAAAACAAAGTCGTAGTATATTTATAGTTGTATGGAAAAACAGTATTTGCATAACGTCACTTAGTTTTCACGTTTAACCCTTCCCTTCGTCCGTCCGTTTGTCTGTCTGTGTACACGTGCAGAGCAAATTCGGCTAAAAGAATTTTGACATCAATGGCACGAGTTGATCAACGTTTGGTAAAAATCGGTTGACTAGATATGGAAGTTTACTCGTGCCGATTTTAAGATTTTTGCGAATATTTAACAACAGAAAAATATTTCGAAAAAATTTATTTAACAAAAGTTGCTATAAAAGCAATAACTAACAACTTTTATTTGAGACATTTTTTGATAAAACGCAAAATTTGGAAACATTTTCAAATTTTGTTCTATGTAGCTACTTTTTCATACTTATATGTAACGTTTCAATGGTCATGATAAATGTAAGAAATCATAATCTGTAAGAAAATATTGGGCCAAGTTATTTCTACTCTGCTGCTAGAATGTATTTTATACAAGTACTTTGTGATGGCGGTCGGTCCTGTGGTGGCCGCAACTGATTTTTTTACTTTATATTTAAAATTTCAAAAATTTGTTTTGTTTATAAAAAACCAAAGATTTCCCCCGGAAATTTTCGTGCAGACGTCCCTGCCGCTTTGTTAGATCTACTAATAAACAGAAAAGTATTCACTTTATTGTCTTAAATGTTGAACCTTGCGTTAGAGACTCTGATATAAAAATGTACGTATCGCCTATATCTTTTATCAAGGCATGTGACAGTAACCAAGTCATGTTCCTGTACTTGGCACGATCCCGTTGATTCCGTTCATACAAGTCATACCGGGATTTGGCTCACCTGACTTGCGTTCATACCGGTCACATTCACATATGTGTGACACTTTCACATCTTTTACATTCTATCTTATTTTAAACTTTATATATTTATAGAAGTATATTTTTGATTGTTTTGACATTTATTTAGATCCAAGTACTTCTAATTTAATCAATGCTAATCATTGTATAGTTAGGAGATGCTATTTACAGTTACGTCATTGAATAGCAGCGCTTAGATTAGACAGAAACATATTTTGTAGAGCGGATACAATACAAAGCTGCTCGACCAGTCTTAGTGTGTTGCGGGTTGCATAACCTAAAGGCGTTACGGTGTCCACAGTTTTAATGTGGAATGCTATTTTTGGCATAAAGAAGGATTTCTTGTCAAAAAAATTGTGTTGTTAATAAATAGTTTTAATAAAGTAATACGTTTTCTGCAAAAAATGCGAAAAAAAAGAGTTTTAGAAATATTTTTAGATTTGTTGTATTTTGTATATTGTATTTAACAATATTGGAAGTAAATAGCAAAATCTTTAGTAAGTTTCTACTTCAGTGGGGGGCTCTGGGACTAAGCAAGTGGAAGCAATCAAAGTTTATATAAAGAAATACAAAACTTACCAGTTTTACAGTTTTGTTTTTATATTAAACGTTGTTTAGATTAACCATTTGATATTTATTGGCTGTGTAGGTGCAAGCAGCCTTTTATGCTATACAGTTTTGTGGTAGAAATCATTTGTAATGTAAAAATTGAAACTGGCAGTGGCACTGAACTTTTTAATTATACACCACACTTTGAAGCAATTTTAAGTTTGGTACAGTCAAACAATAGTATATTATGCAACGAGCATGGAATGATGGTCATTTCAATCGAGTATGGAAGTTTCGCCACGAGCAGTAGGCAAGTAGGGCAATTCATACGTGTGATAAATGAATATTCCATGCAAGTTTCATACTATGCTTTTTCCACGACTATAACTTTATTACTTATTTAACTTTTATTTAGTTCCTTTTAAAAACTAACAATAATTTTACAGTTGCTTTCAACTTATTTATTACTTTTCCTAGCAACGACCATATACGTTGCCTACGAAATGTAAATTCAGTTAATATAACAATACTTGCGTCAACTTATTAACTGACTGACCAAGACCAACTCTATGAAAAATATATTTGCAAAATTCGACAACTTTAACTATATTATTTAATTTTAATCCGGTTTCCTTTACAAACTAACAATATTTTGACATATGCTTATAAACTATTTATTACGTTGCCTAGCAACGGTCGGCCATTGCTGCTTGAACCTGTTATGTAATGAGCTCAACCTGTTACGTAATGAGCTCATTACGAAACAGGTCAGCGGTGTGTAATTAAAAGGAGTGGGGAATGTGGTACATTTACTAATCACTGACACGCCTGTAATGAACGTATATCTATATAGCCGTGGAAAAAAATATTTTATATATGAATTAGATTAAGATTAAATAAGTTAACATTGTTGTATACAAGTTCGATTTATATATATATATATATATATATATATATATATATATATATATATATATATATATATATATATATATATATATATATATATATATATATATATATATATATATAAAAACGCAGGTTCTCTTTTATTCGTCAGTTTATTAAAATTAGTTCTTCTCAATTTATAAAATACGAAACGTTTCGTGCATGGGTAGTATGCACATCTTCAGTCAGTCAATCAATTAAAATCACCACGTAATCAAACAGAAGTTTAAAACTGTGACAATTTTTAACAAGTTATCTATAAGAAAATTCAACTGCTACTTCATCCTACTTCTCATTTGGTTCTCTTTGCAAAATAAAACTATTCTCTAAAATATCCTAATATCTATCATACTACAGTGTGACCATAAAGTCCCTCTATAGTTATTGTGCACAGAGAGAAGAAAATGATGCAACTATTATTTGATGTTTTTTTTTTACATAAAACTAAATTTTCAAATGCAATAGACGTGCTTTAGGTATTTGCCTCCGTTCTGAAGAAATAATTGAACTCTTCTAGATATGGCCGTAACAAGGATAATAAGCGCCAGTGGCAAGTGTCCAATTTGCGCCCTCTCCCATATATTTTTACCTATATTTACGAGAAAAAAGACAAAATGGGAAATGGATCGATGTGACGAGGAAAAAAAGTAAACAGGAAGGATCGAAGTGAAGAGCAAAACAAGGAAGCCGGACCAAATTAATTGTGATGCGAAAAACAAAGATATCCAAGTCAAGCAACGTGGCGATTGCTACCTTCGCCGCGCCCTAGGTACAAATCTATTTCTAGACATGTGTTCACAGTACTGGATTTACATTTAGGCCAATAAGGCCCGGGCCTAGGGCCCCGAAAGCCTGTTTTTTTCAGTTCGACTCGATTTCCTTTCAAAGCTCATTATTTTGATTCGACTTCCCTTTTTTTGTTCTTCACTTTGATTCCACTTCCTCATTTTTTGCTCATCACTTACATTAAGGGCCAATTTTATCCATTCGTCCTAGAGCTCATAAAACCTTAATCCAGCACTGCGTGTTCACAAACTGTAATTATGTGTCCCGTGTAATGGAAGCAATGAACTGGGATATTTCCTCCAAGTTTATCCAATGTTTGTGGGCGGTTCTTGTATACAACTTCTGTTGCTGCTTTCTAAAAGCAGTCTAGTAATCGTCTTTGCCAAAAGTTCCTTATAATAATTCAATAAAAAAAAATATTCGCTGCTCCATAAATTAGTGTTTTAAGAGGTGACGCAGCATTTTAGTGAAACCAGGTCTCTACGAAGTGATTTGAAGATCGTACTCCATTCTTAAATATGGTTCCGAAACTTGGATTTAAACGACGCAAGGCCGAAAACAACTCACAGTTCGTGAAAAGGAAGTACAGTTATAAATCGAACAGTGCAAGTAATTTGTTTCAATTTATTTATCGCATGCCTACATCAGACAAATATTATGCTTTTGCAAGGTATGTCCAAGGATAGAAGGAACACCATGTTTCTCGAAAACATGAGGTTGGGAAAAAAATTGCGAGCAAGTTGGGACCAAAATGGAAGACACTTTGAACACTTCTAAATAAAAATACTTTACTTTCAAGTCGTTATAGAGAATACAAATTTTCGTGAACGTAAAAGATATTTACGAAAAGTTTAAGTAAAAGTTGTTTCTTTTCAAACGCTCTATCCAAATACGACATAAGTTTACAAGGTACTTACTGTACTCCTGAGTTGTTACAACTTTAGTGTTCCCTCTATCTTGATACACCCTGTATACATTAAATAGTCTTAGATTGTCTTAACTGTCTTCTGACGCAACTTAGAAAACAACACAAAGCGAAACGACGCAAAGCTGGAGAAAAATTCACTAAACCTAATGTAATATAATTAAAACAAGTTATATAAAACATTTTCTTCAAGTGCGAAACAGCAGATATTTGTTTGAAGTAATACAAATTTATATTCTAAAAGAAATCATAAACTCAACGGTCCATTTCATGTAAAATGAAAATTATTGTTATATAAACCTTTCCAGATTAAAAATTACAGGCGATCCCACGCGCGGGGAACGGACAAAAAAAATCATTTTTCCAGTCCGGGTGGTCACGTAAATTTTTGCTTTGTATAAAAAACAAACAAAAAATGCTTGGAAAAATCTGGTAATAAATTTATTTGCTTATCTTTAATTTCAATTAATACACATCACTGGATGATTTGTTGCCGACTGAGAAAGGTTAAAAAGCAACTAGCAAAATATGTATTTTTTTACTAAAATTTTCTGTGACCCCTAAAATGTTTTACCCCCTCTTTAGAATTATATAAATCATATTATTAGAGTGGTTCAAAGAAATTCGTATGAATTTTTAAATCTAAATCAGTCTTCTGTTTTTCTATCTATTGAGATATTTTCTTAAATTATGATAGTTACTAGGAATATATATTTTGGGAAAATGATATGAGAATTCTAAAAATTGATCATAAAAAAGGAATGAAGTATCGTTTTATGTAGGCGTCTATTTGTTGCAAAATACAAAATATATATCTGTCAAATTTTTGCCTTTGATGTTTGTAATACAATTCGTTTTCTTAAATCAACCGATTTTTTTATTATAATAATAAAAATAAATACTGAAAAACTTTAGAGTATAATGTTGAAAGTTTGTTCGTTAAAAAACGTTAATGTAAATAATGTAGTGTAAACAAACAAGTAATGTGATTAATGTCAATTAAACATGTCTAACAAGTTTGAAACAAAAATATATTCTAGTTACTGAAAACTTTACAAAATCTGTATAACGGAGTTTTAATTATGTCTACGAGTAAAACGGTCAGCATTGCTGCCATATTAATTTGAAATATCTGATTGTGAGTGGTCAAACTTTCCAACAACACAATCCCCTAACATGTACATGTAGGAAATAACATGGGGGTACATACAGAGTCCAGGATTCAGACATATAACAATTTCGCAGTGTTTAACAAGTTGCATCGGCCGAAACCCGCATGCCACGTCCAGAAACATGTTATTCCCAAATTCATAATGAGTCATTTGATGAATTGTTATCCACAAAGACACATATAAACTCATAAGCCACTTGTCACAGCCAGTGACGTCACGATAATTTAATCATTTGTGAGTTTAATCGGCATTAATTTTGTCATCCGTTCTCACACAGAATTTACGCAATAATAAATTCAGACCAGCTAATATATCAAAGAGAAGGGCGTACTGTGATAAGGCATAAGAAGATTATAATACTCGTCTGAGAAGGCGAAGAAACTACCAAAGGGGGAAGGAATGACATGATGTCTTGGAGATGAGGCGTAACTATGGATGCTGGGGGTTGGCAACACAGTGCTCCACCACCCCTGGATACCCACCTCTCTAATGAATCGACACACTTCATACTTGCACATTTATTATTCGCTTGACTCTGATTTTTTTTACGACAACGGATAAATTGGTAGAGATGTTATGAGAAATGATATTGAACATTTGTCGGTCAGTAGAGATATATTTCATATGATAGAGATTGCATATGTGAAAATAAGTGTACAAGCTTGATGAACATAAAAAAATCACCGTCGCCAATGCCGAACAAAGGGGGGGGGCAGTGGTTGTATGTTAAAGTTTTATAATTAATAATTTCATAATATATATGAATTATTTTTGCTGAAAATATTAAATGAAGTAAGTGTGAATAAATAATATAAAAGCTTAAATATTTGTCAGTAAAGTGTTTCCAGATGGAGTGTATCCAGAAATTCATTAGACGAAATTATTCAAAATTTGGTGAATGCAAAAATTAGAAAAAAATAGTATATTGTGTAACAAGCGCAGAAAGTATACATTTGCCGATTGAGAAAGAATTCTCGCTGCGCTCGCACGGCAATCATTCGAAATCGGCAAATGTACTCTCTGCGCGTGTCACATATACTATTTTTTCTACGAACAACTATTTTAAAAATTCAAAAAATAAGAAATAGTAATCATTATGTATGTTAGATTTATATACATAATAGGTGGCTTGTCGTTGCTACGATGTTCATAAACAATTAAACGAATGACAAAATAATTATTTTAAAATATATTGGTATTTGTACGTTTGTTAAATAATAATTTATGAAGGTGAAGTAAGCAGCGAGGCTGACGAAGAGATAGAGGAAGCAGCAAAGAAAATAGTGTTAGAACTCTTGCCGCAAAAGTCACGAGAAAGGTAATAATATATATAATAGTATATTGTGTAACAGCCAACTCTTTGTTCGAAGGAGGAATTAATTTTAATACTTTAAATAAATGTCAAATAACAATTAATTACTAAAAATAAACTTAAATGTGTAGTATTATTTAATTTATATTGACCAATCGGAAAATACTTTCTGCGCTAGAGCAGAAAGTATTTTTCGATTGGGTTGCCTTGGATACAAAACACTCCTCAGCAAACACCAATTTTCCACTTTGCTATGGCAACAGAAAACGATAGCTTTCTGATAGGTGAGTACAAAAAATGGTTTAAATAATGTTTAATTTATATTTTGTGGATAAAAAATACGAAGCTTTGTTATCAAACAAGAATAGCCGGCATCCTCTGAGAACTGAAAGATAGTTAACTGAATATTAATTTAAATTGTGCCGACCGGCGTAGAGTAGTGGTAACACATGTGCTCTGCGTTGCGAAGGTCTCGGGTTCGAATCCCGTTCAGGCATGGAAATTTTCTCAAATAAAAAATTGTCCTGGCTAATTGCCACAGCAGCAAAGGCCATAAAATAAAATAAAAAAATTTAATTGCATTATATTAACTCTATTCTTATTTATATTGTTTATTTTTTTATATATAGATATTTGTTTTTTACTTTTTTTTGCATACATTACAATTTCATTTGCAATAGAATTACTTTAACTGTCAATACGTATTAAGACAATTTTGTGTGTAAAAATAATGTATAAGAAAGTAAAAAACTATAGAAACTCATATTATAGTTTGCTGAAAGTCTATGTTTGAGACATGTTATATTAAAAATTTGACTTTTTTTTACTTAACTTTTAGAAGTTTATTAAGTTGATAAGAGGTTTATTTAGAACATATAATTAAATATAAACTTAGCACAATTAAACAGTATTTATAAATTGGTTACTAGAATTGGTTGTATAACCAATTTGTTATCTGTCACCTGAACCTAGAATTTTTTAAGTTGGCAGTGAAGAGCATCACAAAGTAATAAAAGATGGAAGGTATCGCTGTCTCTAATTTTTTTCCCCCACTATATTCTGCAGTATCAAAAGTTGAAATGACGTCAGAGTTGGATAGTATTGAAAAAAGTATAATGTAGAAAGAACTTTACACAACACATATTGACGAATTGCTCTTAAAATTTGAGAACACGAAGTTACTTTTGTATCTGAAGGCCACTCTCACGAAGATGTTAATAAACCCATCAAATTGATACCGAAGATAATTATTACAAAATATTAGTTACAGAAATTATATGCATTAAAAAGGTACAACAACAATATCAATATTCAACAAGACGTTAATAATATAAACAATTGAAATAATTATAATAAATTACGCAGGGGCGAATATAATTTTGGAATATATTGGTCTCTAATAGTCATTATGTATTTAACCATGAAACTCAGAGCTTTAATTTTCAGTCTATACATAAAGCATCTATGATAAATAAAGAAATTAATTAATTTTTATAAAAACGATGAAAGTACTATATCAACTGTCTTGACGTCAGTTCTACGGCAAACATAATGTTTTAATTATTGAGTAAATAATTACACTTTACTTTTTTTGTAAAACAAACTATTAAGTTACTTACATAAAAAAAATGTGAAGTGTGAATTTTCACACATTTCAGGGTTTCGCAGGCATATAATAAGTGAAGGCGGCATGCTGAGTGTGTAGGACAAATTTTGCTTTGTAGTAACCACGGCAAAATGAACGATCTTTTTAAAATAATTTATCGTCTGTTAATCTAAGAGCTTTAAAAACAAATTTTATGTTAAAATACTATTTGTTAATTTTAATCCGAATACCTAATACCATTATTTAGGTTTCGAAATATGTGCATTATTTTTTTTATATAACAAGGTTCATTAAGAATTTGAAAATTGCTTCTATAGATGTCATTGGTCGTCTTAAATCATACGCTCCGCCCCTCTGGTTTCGTATAAATGAAACATAACATGAAAATATAATTCCAAAATTTCCAATTGGTTATTAAATTTACGCTTTTAAAAATTAAATTCAAAATTTGCTAAAATATAACTAGAATTTTAATAAATTAATTTAAACAAAATAAAAATGAAAAAAAAAACATAAAATAAAATTTGATTCCTCAAGCTAGGAACGAACCTGGTAGTGAACAAAAAATCTGTGTAGTTAGCGCACAACGTAGCCACTAGACCATGATACGCTTATCAACTAAACGTGTTATATGAGTATAACTTTTATGCATCGTCAACCAAAAAACACAAAAAATGCATTATTTTCGGAAAACATAATCTGATCAAAAATTCCTGTTGTACTATTCCGGTTCACACCAATATACATTACTCAGAATTTTTTCAGATTTTTAGTTTAAGCCATCTGGGCTACAGGGTATGGGACAAATTTTTTTTTGCACAATTTTGGCAAAAATCGCATTTAAATAATTTATTTGCAAAAATAAAATTTTGATCGTTAATCCATGTACTAAGGGCTTTCATTTGATACCCTACTCAGAATTTAAAAAAAATATTTTTTTTTTCGATGAGCACATATTTGTTTATATTTTTAGGGAGGTATGTTTTTTAGATGTTTTAGTATTCTTTCTATGTGCGGGTCAAAGAGTTGTATAAGCATGCCAAATTTCAACTCTCTAAGTTAAGCCGTTTGGCTACAATTTTTACCGAACAGACAGATAGACAGATAGACAGACAGACAGACAGACAGACAGACAGACAGACATACAGACAGACAGACAGACGACAAAATGCCGGTATAAGGGTTTTTTGGTCATACCTACAAAACCCTAAAAATGATATCTTAATTTTAATGATCCTAACCAAAAAGATCTGAAATCTGAATTACAGCGCAAGGAAATTTTTGAAATAACATTTAAAGTCAGTAGTACACTACAAAAGTAACCAAAATAACTAGATCTGTTTTTTTCTTACAAAAGTGAATAGCATATACTTATCAGTTGCGTTTGCTAAACGCGCTCTATCATATCAAATTGTGGAGTTGATACGTAACTATGGATGGTATAAGGGGGTTGGCAATAGAGTGCCAGCTTCAGGCCCTTGATACCCACCTCTCTAATGAATCGACACATTTCATAGTAGCACACTGATAGATATCGATGTTCGATGGACGCCTACGATATTATTATATCAGTGTCTCTATGGGCCGACAGTAGACGAGAAGAAGCTTTCGCCTCGCGGCACTCTGATCTTATAGATTAATATCATCTGTACTCACTACAGCTGTTGCTTTATACACAAAAAAGTGTTAGAAAAAAAGTCTATTTATAGTGAGATTATACATGAGATCAGCATTTACAGGGAAAACTCGCGGCAGACTTTCGTGTTAAGTTAGGTTAGGAATATGGATTTATGTTATACATAATGGGAAAGACCACAAGTTAAAAAAATGTTTTTAGCAATTGAGAATAACAGCAAAAATATTGAATTAAAATGGAACATTTTTCTGCTTTTGTTGCAATTCTACTGGATGATGATTATTATCAGGCCTATCTTCGACCAGATTGGGCGCACACAGATTTTTGGCTAGGGGGGTCCAATTATACATAATTTTAATAAACACAGGGCAAAATATCAATTTTAAGTGAAGAGCAAAAAAAAAGTCCTCCCTTCTAAATTTTAAGTAAAGAGCAAAAAAAGCTACTCACTTCGTTTTAAGTAAAGAGCTAGAAAAAAAAGGTCCTCACTTCTAAATTTTAAGCAAAGAGCAAAAAAAAAAAACAAAAGGTCCTCACTTAGTTTTAAGTAAAGAGCAAAAAAAAAGGTCCTCCCTTCTAAATTTTAAGTAAACAGCAAAAAAAAGGTCCTCCATTCTAAATTTTAAGTAAAAAGCAAAAAAAAACAAAAGGTCCTCACTTCGTTTTAAGTAAAGAGCAAAAAAGGGTCCTCACTTCGTTTTAAGTAAAGAGCAAATGAAAAAGGTCCTCACTTCTAAATTTTAAGTAAAGAGCAAGAAAAAACAAAAGGTCCTCACTTCTAAATTTTACGTGAAGAGCAAAAAAAAAAACAAAAGGTCCTCACTTCGTTTTAAGTAAAGAGCAAAAAAAAAAAAAACAAAAGGTCCGCACTTCGTTTTAAGTAAAGAACAAAAAAAAGTCCTCATTTCTAAATTTTAAGTAAAGAGCAAAAAAAAACAAAAGGTCCTCACTTCTAAATTTTACGTGAAGAGCAAAAAAAAAAACAAAAGGTCCTCACTTCGTTTTAAGTAAAGAGCAAAAAAAGAGTCCTCACTTCGTTTTGAGTAAAGAGCAAATAAAAAAGGTCCTCACTTCGAAATTTTAAGTAAAGAGCAAGAAAAAACAAAAGGTCCTCACTTCTAAATTTTACGTGAAGAGCAAAAAAAAAACAAAAGGTCCTCACTTCGTTTTAAGTAAAGAGCAAAAAAAAAAAAAAAACAAAAGGTCCTCACTTCGTTTTAAGTAAAGAGCAAAAAAAAGGTCCTCATTTCTAAATTTTAAGTAAAGAGCAAAAAAAAACAAAAGGTCCTCACTTCGTTTTAAGTAAAGAGCAAAAAAAAGGTCCTCATTTCTAAATTTTAAGTAAAGAGCAAAAAAAAACAAAAGGTCCTCACTTCTAAATTTTACGTGAAGAGCAAAAAAAAAAAAATAGGTCCTCCATTCTAAATTTTAAGTAAAGAGCAAAAAGTCCTCACTTCTCAAAGTACGGGGGGGTCCGGACCCCTTGGACCCTCCCTTGTGTGCGCCCCTGTCT
Organism: Liopterus haemorrhoidalis; assembly: GCA_963971575.1. Taxonomy (NCBI): domain Eukaryota; kingdom Metazoa; phylum Arthropoda; class Insecta; order Coleoptera; family Dytiscidae; genus Liopterus; species Liopterus haemorrhoidalis. Next base: position 38,514,734 of record OZ020618.1, on the reverse strand, counting down.
TGGACACAGCTGTACGGAACTAATGGTGCAATTCTGTGGCAAATCTATAAGCTTACAGAAAAAAGGTATAAAAAAATGTCCATAACAACACATAAAACAACTCCTTAGGTACGATCGTTTGTAGCTTATAGATTTGCCTACTATAGTTGATTTCGGCGAAACAATTGATCTGTTTATGAGTATTAGTTTTTAGTAACTTAACGGTACAATAGCTGGAGCGATTATTATTATTATTTCTTGTTTGTTTGTTTTTTTTTTTTAATGTGGCTCTTTTAGTAGCTCTATTTTCGCAAAATGGCCCTATTTAAAAAAAGTTTTCCCACCACTGCTCTATAACAACTAGAAAGTAAAGTATTTTAATTTACAAGTATGCAAAGTGCCCTCTCGTGTTGTCACTCTTGAGCCATCTGTATTATGCGAAAGTGTTTAAACAAAAAAAGAAGGCACTTAAACACTTGTAAATAAAAATACTTTACTTTCAAGTCGTTATAAAGTATATAATTTTTCATAAACCATAAACGATATTTTAAAAAAATTTTTAATAAAAAGTTGTTTCTTTTCAAAAACTCTAACCAAACATACCCAACACGAACTACGTTCTAATTTAAAAAATCAAGTTTGTCCTAGATTTACTGTACTTCTTTCTTTACTTCAATACCAGCGATTCTTTCGGTCAATTTTAGTTATAAATATTTTCCTCAACTTACTCACACGTTGCGATTTTGAGAAAAATCGTGTTCCCACTATTTTGATATACCGTGTTTTTTTCTTCTCCCCCTTTATTTCTGTCGATAAATTCTTGAAAATGGTCAAAAAAGTTTACAGTTCCCTATTCTACGCCATCCCATCTCAAGGCAAACATTATGGCTATTCTATTTTTGTATACAGCAGCTTGGAGTGGATTTTAAAGTTGAGCACCTGAACCACTCTCCGAGATTCTTCTGCTGTTAAGTGGAATTGCGACAAATAGATACCTTTTGATGCTAGATTAGTATTTCACAATCGTCGCTTCGCGAAGAATTTCGACCGGTTCACAAAAAATTATTTTACTTTTATATACGTGACAAGAGAAAATTAACGAACGACAGATAAAGTGTTAAGAAACACATTATAATTTGGGTTTTATAACTCATACATGGAGCAAAAGGCTTCAAAAGGGTTCTCGCTCAAGTGTGTATGACCAATTCACTTCCATTTGGGCTTCTTGATTTCTTGTTGGATCTCTCTTTGCTCTGTGAGCTGTCGCAGGTCTTTATTAGTGATGGTATCTGGCCAGTGAATGCCTACTATAATTCGCAAACATTTAATAATAAATGTTTGTAATTTACTGGTCATCGTTTTTGTGACTCGCCAAGTCTCACATACGTACACCAGGAACTGACTTTACATTGCTGTTAAACACTGTACCAGACCGTATAATTGTAACTCAGACATTAATTTTTTTAAATTTTTTAGAAGCAATTTAGTTCTTGGATTTCTGAAATTTGTGTAACTGTAATATGTATGCAAGAAAAATAATTGTTTCTAATAGTTAGTTGCAAATGTCGACACCTGCAAGAACAATCTAGATATATTGTAGTTACATTTTAAAAAGATTTTTTATAATCATACTTCAGTTACTTGGTTCATGGGAAAGTTGTTCTGTGATAAAATATAAAGTTAAAAGAAGGTCTCGTCCATAAAAGCAAATTAGGTCAGTTCTAACATTTTTATCTAATGAGAGCAAATTCATTAGCACGCATACGCAAAACTTGATACTCCTTTTACATTCTCTTGTTGCACTGTATCCTTTGCTTTATACACCCCAAATTTGTTAAAATTAAATCTAAATATAACGAAAAAACACATACGTCCTAAATGTTAAAATCCCTAAAAGCAACAGAAGAAATAAACATGAGCTAACCCTCATTATACCATATTTTACTCTTTCATAATTCATAACCCTTCTCATTAAAAACCATAAACAAAAACCAACGAAGTAAACCAGTGGACAAATTTTACAGTGTACAGGTTACAAAATCAAAATATAAAGTAAAAAACAATGAAATCTGGACCAATAGCGGCGTGGCAGCGAGACAGGTGGCAACCGTAGGATTCCTGTTCAGTGTTCATAATCATTACAGTGGTCCAAGTCGAGTTGTGGATGCTGGACCGGTTTCAGAGCCTGATCCAAAGAGTCGCACGCCAGCCTCACGCCGCAGAACAGGAGTGGGGGTTCGGACACACGGCCAGACATTCATGGATGATGTGATCTTCCGACCAAGGTTTTCAACTGTTTTGCGGAGAGCAGAAGTTATGTTTTAAATGATTACTCTTGTACTTTGTTAAGGGTTTGGTAAAGTAGTAAATAACTCGTCCAATCTTAATAGGTTTTAGTTAAATATGAGTTAGCTGTTTAAGTTATGGGAGTTTTATCGTTCCCAGGATGTTAACGGCCCAGTTTTTGGCAGCATCATAATATTGCTTGTAGGCATAACAGCGTCAACAAAATTCATTATTGTGGATAGATTCTCATGATGGACAAAGAAGGATATCGCGAAAAGCTTTAATGACACTTTTACGCACTAAGGAAAGTAAAATATCAATATTGAGATTCTGCCATCATATGTAGGGTGAGCAAACGTACTCTTTTTAGAGTATTATACTCTTTTTTGAGTAATATTTTCTATACTCCTACTTTTTATAAAAAAAAAACCTGAATATACTCTTTTTTGCTGGTTACTTGTTTTTAGGACAAGTGTTTGTGTTTGTGAGGACCTTTTTTTTGCTCATTACGTCGATTTTGGGAGCGAGGACCTTTTTTTGCTCATCACTTACATTTTGGGAGTGAAGACCTTTTTTTTTGCTCGTTACTAGTATTTTTGAGTGATGATCTCTGTTTTTTGCTCATCACTTGTATTTTTGGAGTATGACCCTTTTTTTTTTAGTATACTCTTTTTCTGTAAAAAAAAAATCTGGTCAGCCTAATCATATGGATCTCAGCATATCATTTTTTCTGTACATCTCCGTGGAAAAATTGTCTTCTCCTAGTAATCAAACTCTTAACTTCCAATTATGAAAGAAAGTAGTGAATGGGGATAAGTATTTGATATTGAGATTTTGTCATTCAGTTACGTTTGTTGATCTTAACATATATTTTATTTGCAAGCTCTTGCTCTGAAAAATAAATTGCCCGTAGTAATCAAACATTTTATTTCCAATTATGAAAGAAAGTAATGAATAGAAATAATATTTCGATATCCTGGCTTTGCCATTCAATTATTTTATTTTTCTCAAAATAATATATTGAGAAATAATTAAATACATTTTTTTTCTGAAAATCCCGTAGAAAAATTCAGTGCTTGCAGTAATCAAACTATTTATTTACAATTATGGAAGAGATGAATTTCGAAATCGAGATTTTGTTAAAAAATTATATTACTTGATCTCCTGAGCATATCTTCAGGATATTGGGTATATCACATAGTTTTGTCTGTGAACAATTACTCTTTTCGGCTATAATCAAACATTTACTTTCTAATTATGAAGTAAGGAAAGCCAAATCGGTGTCACGTATTGATACTGCGCTTTTGTTTTTCTATTACGTTTGTAGATCTCAAGAATCTACATCAGTTGAATTGACGTGTAATACGAATTTACCATTTCTTATAATTTTTTTTTTTTTAATAAAAAATGTATTACATATTTTATTTTTTATAATATATGTCACTCGTTTTCCATTTCGCAATTCGAATTCTTTCTGCCAACATGAAACATGCAATAACTTGGGCAAGATCGGTTCTCGTGACAATTTAGGAAGCTATGAAATAAACTTTACTTAACATTCATATTAATTAAAATTATAAAATTTAAATAACGAAAGACCAAATAACAAATTTCAGTTTTGATTTTTTTTTTTTATTTTGTAAGGTAAATGTAAAGCTTGTTATTTAAACAGCTATTTCTGAGTTCAATGACCGGACAATATGATGTATTTTTTATTAATTTTAAATTCTTATTTTATATCGTGACTATTAACTAAGCTCTGATGAAGATTTAAATTAAATCGAAACGTAAGCGAAGTTAATAAATTTGTTTTATTTTCTGACTGGTCCGAATCCCATTATCTATCAACTATAATTACTAACTTACGGACGTAACTCATCTAATAAAGTAAATGTAAAACCTTAAGTATACAATAATTTCCTTATTCTATTAAAAATGAATGGTTACCGGTTAGTTATAAATAGTTCGGGTTTAGGTTTTCGTTCAGGAAAAATACAGGTTTTTTCGGGTTTTCGGTTCAGGTTCGGATTCACTCATGGTGATTTATTTACCAGAGGAACTGTTTTATAAGTCATTTAGATAGACTGCGTTAGGCGCAAATAGCCTTTGTTGCTGTGCGCCAAAATTTTTAACTAACTAACTAACTGTTTTATAGTATTCTAAAAGTTGAATAACTGAAACCAATTAACGTCTTTTTAGCTATTTAGTTTGAGCATGGAAGGCAATTATATTTTTGCTCGATAAAAATACTGCTAAGATGACATATTATCATAAAGCGATAAAGGAAATTGAAACTCTTCAAACAAAGAGATTTTAAAGAAAAATAATTTAATAGTTATTATAATTTAAATAAATATTACAAGTATTGTACCAATGATTGCAACAAACAAATCTTTAACGAGGTTGTCGACGATTGTTCAAAGAAGAACACTTGACCAAGTAACTAGAAATAACTCAGAAAGACTTGTCATTAAAAGTAAGTTCGCATTAAAACATCAAAATAGGACTATTCTAAACATGTTATGTTAAGTTTTCAGCGGGATTATTGTTTTAGTACCTATTTTACAACACGCATATCTGGCCATCTTAATGTTACATCGATGTAAGGATGCCCAGAATAAACCTATAATGTCCAATTTCATCAACGTCGGATACATTTATTCAACGAATAAAGTTAACAATATCGTATCATTCTGTTTATAGTAATATTAATTACTCCATAAACAATTTAAAACTGTTCCGAATTAGTTTACTTTTTTTTTTTAATTTAAGCTAATTAATGTTTGCCTCAGCTTCTCAGGCTATTGGCAACCAGATATATAGGGTACATATATTAATATTACAAATAGTTTTGAGTGTACATAAGTTTTAGTAATGTGGTAGCTAGTATTTATATTAAATTTAAATTGGGTAGTCATATTTTCGATGCATTGTTTATATTCTTCAAGAATTGAATAACCCGGGATTCTGTGTCTGTGTTGTTAGCTAGCAGGTCCTTGATTATATTTGTCAGGAAAAGTATGAAGTGCCTCGGATACGTTCTAACGAGGAACAACAGGGCAGAGCAGCACATTAGGGAAAGAGTAAAGAAAGCAAGAATGGTTATGAAGCATAGGAGAGAAGAGGTTTAACGACGATATTAAGTGGAGGATGAAATTATTGGACGTGATAGTGAAGAGCATACTCATGTTCGGAGTAGAGATCTGGGGATGGAAGGAATCGGAGATAGTAGAAATGGTACAAGAGGGATACATGAGATGGATTATGGGTTTAGACAGAACGACATCAGTACATATAGAGAGGAAGGAAATGAAGAGGGAAAAGCTGAGAGTGGGAGCAGGGGCGAGGACGGCGAAGTATGAGGAGAAAATCAGAAAGGACGAAAGAAGGAAGATATTAAGAGAATGCTGGAAGAAAGAATGAATGAACAAAAGGGTAAACTGTCGGAATGGGAAGAAACAAGGAGAGAGTATTGAGAGTAACATTAAGAGAGTACTATTGGAGATGTGGGATGGACACAAGGGAAGCTGAGCGAAAGAGAAACGGAGAAAGAAACATAGTAGAAGAATTGAGGAAGAGGGACAAGGAGGTACAGGAGCATGAAAGAACAGTAAGAATAGACAGTTCAAGGAATGTCAAAAGGTATAGAGATAAGGATGGTAGGAATACCTAAATATTTGAAAGGGATGAGAGGAAAGGCAGGGGGCAGAGTTAGGAGGATTGCCCGATTAAGATTTGGAAATGAACAGGAGTAACAGGTATTGGGCAAAACCAGAGGATAGGCTATGCAGAATGTGACTAATGGCTTCATGGATGGTTTCTTGAATCTTCGTGGCGATAGGATTGGTGGTACGTGATTTTTGAACTGATTGTATTACACTTAGTGAGTCACTATGTATGACGTATGTACGAAGATCTTCTGTGTAATTTTTTACTTTACCTGCCTTTAGAAGGCAGAAAGCTTCAGCAGAAAATATACTATTTACATCGGCTCAGTGAAATTTAAGTTTAAATCTTGTTCACTTTATTCATTAAATAAATTTATTCTATGTTGGTGAAATTGGAAATAAGTCTTCTAAAGGAATTATAGACCAGTTGCGCGAACTCATTGTTTGTACTCTAGAACAAATCCTGCTCAGTGCTGAAGCTCGTATAAGGTGAAAACATCATGCGAGAGAGAAATTAAGATTATAGTAACTGTCATGGTTGGGTCACATCTGATTTCTTATTTTATTTATTAATATGATAGAAAAAGATTAAAACTGTGCACCAGTTTATTGTTTTAATTTACTTTTTGTCTGTTTACTTATAAGACTATGTTAATAGCTTTAAAAACTGGGACCATTTTACTATATAATTAAATACAATTTAACTAACAAAACATTTTAAGTTTTCGATTGTTGTAAGCGCAACTAAAGAAAGTAACTAACTCCTGAAGTTCCCTACCCTGTTATCCATGCTGAAGATCTATTTAAGATAACAATCTTTTCTGATCTAAGATAAGAAATTACAATTAGATTTTAAGTGGCTTTTAAAACACTGTTATTAGAAGCATCATACATGGTGTTCAAACATCATTCTTAAATTTGTAAACCAAATTTGTATCTAATATCAAATTCTTATGGTAAAGGGATATCAAACTTTAATCAGTGATTTAAATTATTTCTGTGACATTGCTTGTCGGGATAAATATTTATAATTTATGGATTATTTACGGTAATGTTAGAGGCGTGGACTTTTTCAGTAGTAAAAAATCCAGATATCTATAATATAATACGCCAACGTGTGTTCCTGCGTGGGTGCGTGCTATGACGTCAAAAACAAATTTGAATTGAGATTCCGAAATGTAACGAAATATTCCGAAGCTCACCGAAGTGTATATTGACATATAACGCGTGATAATAATAGTTGTTAATTGATATGTTGACACAAAAATAATGTAAATTATAATTGTTAGTAGCAGAAAAATAATTATTTTAAAAAATATTTGGTTTTGATGAAAGTATGTAAGAAAAATGTGACTTTCTTTTCTTTATTATTATTTTTTCAATGTTTTATTATTTTTTTATTTCTACGATTAACGTTTTAAATTTTCAAAAATGTAAATATAATATAGTGAGTAAAACATGCTTTGGTAAAATGAATAATTTTTACCAAATATTACCGGCCGAGTGTAGTCATTCATATCAGCGTCACTAGGTGACAACTTATTCGTGTAAATTTAAAATTGGTTCGAAATATTTAAAATATTTTGGTAAAAATTACAAATTGATACATTCAATAGTTTGCACCTTTGAAATTGTATGTCATGTTGGTATTAAAACATGGTAAAAAATTTCACTTTCTTAAAATGTCATTCCATTTGACATATGTCATAAAGATAAATGATATCTTAGTTATAATGATCATAACCAATAAATCTGAAGTAGGTTTTACAGCGTAAGGAATATTTTGAAATGACAAATTTACATTTAAAAGTCATTACTACACAATTGTATATTACCTTACAAATGTGAACGCAATATAGTAAAGCAGGCAAACAATTAAATTTTACTGTGTAATAGTTATCTCACGATTTATTTCAAACTGATTTGAGATATAATGAGATATATATATAATAAGTACGCTTTTTTCCGTGTGTGTATTTTTCCGTGTGCACTTTTTTGCGTGTGTGTATTTTTTCATGTGCGCTTTTTTCCGTGTGTGTATTAATCCGTGCGCGTTTTTTCCGTGTGTGTATTTTTATATTATATAAGAAATTGGAAAATTTATTTTAATAAATATATTTTAAAATTAACGTCTCAAAACATTTTTAGTTTTAACATTATAAATGTAATGCACTGAGTGAAAAAAATCGTTTTCTTAAAAAGTTAATGAATAAATAATTCGGAATAATACTCATTATTTGTCCAGTTTTTAATAATGGGCGAAGAGTAGATTCAATTTGAATTGGATGAAGTAAGGCGTATGGCTAGAGAAAGAAGTCTGAGGTGTCGAGCAAGTTCCACATTAAGGTAATGATGTTTGCCAACACAGTTGGCAAAGGGTGCACTAGTCTACGATAACTTCAATAAGCTCAGATAACTAACAACTGAGAACTTTATTAAAGTCTTGTCATTTCATAACTATAATTTTGTAAATATTTACAAAAATATTTAAAAATGAAATACTTATTTCATGTTTTGAAGTAACCGTATAGTGAGATAATAATACAGGCTATGTTGTCTTTAGTTTTACCGAGGCAAATGTTTACACTTTCGTAAATGGGACGTTTGTATTTAAAGAATTTATCAGATATTCAATTGACTTGTTTTTTACGTGCCTACACATGTATGATATGATCTCGGTCACGGTATTTTTTGATTCTGTAGAAATATTTAAAGTAATATCTTATGTTCTTGTTAGTATCGAATTCCTTACAGGGTATTTTAAAAAAATATGGTAATAATAAAACTTCGTAAATTCCTTCGATCACATTAAATTGTAATAATTTTTGTAAATTATGTATTTATCTCTCATTCTATACCTACATGTCTTATACCCTTTTCACACTAGATCTTTAAGACGAGTGACCTTAAAGTTCACCGATGTTTAAGATCGGTATGCTTTCACACTTGATGTTTAAATCTCTGGTGCTGTCATCAGCTACAGTAATTTTGTCCTTAAGTTACCGTCATGAAATTACCAGTTTTGAACTGTCTGCGCAGACGCACATTTTGAATTATTATAAACAATTAAGGATATTTCATTTCATTCTACAATACAGGCACTACAATAAAGAATATATTACACCTGTATTAACATGTAAGTCGATACATTTTATCTCAATTATTATAGCTCTGTGTTTTATTAAACACATTATTAAAATAAATAATTTTATTATAACAATAAGTATAAACTTCTTATAACGTCGATATAATACAGTATTCTTGTTTATGATAATATAAAATGTTGACAGCACAAATTGGCCCAAAATGCAAACAGCACAAAATGTTGACAGTTGGCAATGCGGACGAAGTTTAAGACGCAGATCTCTGTCTTAAACATCGCTTGTATTTAACCGAGGCCATACGGTTTCACATTAGCGTTTAAAGATACATTCACTTTAACATCCGATCTTAAAGATCTAGTGTGAAAAGGGTATTAGGGTTAGAAAAAGCATAAAAATTAAATATCGAATAACCTGAATGTGAAAATTAAAAGTGCTTGTAGTCGCCAGTTTCAGTGAGAGATAATTGCGGATAGTTGTTGGCAGTTAGTTAAACTTTTTGGTGCACAGCATCTATGACTATTAACGCCTATCAGAGGATTAAGGTAAGGCGTACGATAAGCTTCAGTCCGGTCATTTAGTTAGGCACGCCACCAGAATCTTTTTCTTGGGGGGAGGGACTTAGAACACAAAATTGTGTTAGTCAGGGATGGCCCGGAGCTACATTTTTATCGGGCAAAAAAGGTCCAAAAATCAATAACGATTTTACCCTTCAAATTTAAGTAATGACCTAAAAAAAGGTCCTCGTTTCCAAAATGCAACCGATGACAAAAAAAGTCTTTGCTTTCAGAATATGAAGGATGACCTAAAAAAATCAGCTGTAGCCACCACAGGACCGACCGCCATCACAAAGTACTTGCATAAAATACATTCTAGCAGCAGAGTAGAAATAACTTATAATATTTTCTGAGATATTATTTATCACGACCATGGAAACGTTACATATAAGTATAAAAAAATGATACCGCCAACATATAAGGAAGGTATTGTGATCATACCGATTTTGACATTTCGATGGATCTCCACGAATTGAAGTCCCTACATAACGTTTTGATTATTTTTAGCATGATATCTCTCGGTCTGTCTGTCCGTCCGTCCGTCCATCCGTCTGTCCGTCCGTCTGTATGTCCGTCCGTCTGTCTGACTGTGTACACGTGCAGAGAAAATTCGGCTAAAAGGATTTTTATGAAATTTCATATTTAAGCTTTTGACATCAACGGCACGAGTTGATCAACTTTTAGTAAAAATTGGTTGACTAGAAATGGGAGTTTACTCGTGTCGATTTTAAGATTTTTGCGAATAAAGGAGATATTGTGATCATACCGATGTTGACATTTTGAGATTTCGATGGATCTCCACGAATTGAGGTCCCTACATAACGTTTTGACTATTTTTAGCATGATGTCTGTCTGTCGGTCTGTCTGTCATCTGTCCGTCCGTCCGTCTGTCTGTCAGTGTACACGTGCAAAGCAAATTCAGCTAAAAGGATTTTTATGAAACATCTTATTTAAGCTTTTGACATCAGTGGCACGAGCTGATCAACTTTTGTTAAAAATCAGTTGACTAGAAATGGGAGTACACTCGTGTCGATTTTAAGATTTTTGCGAATATTTCATAACAGAAAAATATATTGAAAAAATTTATTTAACAAAATTTGCTATAAAAGCAATAACTAACAACTTTTATTTGAGACATTTTTTGACAAAACGAAAAAAATTTGAAAAAATTTTCCATTTTTTTTTCTAAGTATCTATTTTTTCATACTTATATTTAACGTTTCCATGGACATGATAAATAATATCGCTGTTAAAAAATATTGGGCCAAGTTATTTATACTCTGCTGCTAGAATGTATTTTATACAAGTACTTTGTGATGGCGGTTGGTCCTGTAGTGGCCACAGCTGATTTCTTTTTTTTTATATAATATATATCCACGCGAAAGCTACCGATAGAATCGCCAAAAAGGGACCCAAAATACTGATAACTGATGACCGCTAAATACATAAGTGCTTAGTCAAATCGGGTTTGAGGCCCGGACCTATAACCACCGTTATTTCAAATATTATTATGTATTACAATTACCGACAAAGAAATTAAGAACATTACGTAACAAAATCAATATACAGATTTGAAAAAAAAAAAAAATCCAGGCCCGGTAATTTGTACCGGCTTCTCCCTCTTTCGACGCCCCTAAGTATGATGATCTCGGAAAAGACAGGTCTGGATTTACCATTAAGCTAAACATGTTCTAGAAGTTTGGAAGGGCCTCACAAATTCAGTTAATATAATAAAGCTACGATCTTAAATACAATTTTAAAACAAAAACGGCCTCCATAAACTTTTCATCTTAGGGCGTCACTCATCGTAAATCCGACCCTGGCAAAATATTGAGATCAGCTAACCGAAGATTTAACAAGTATTGGTATACAGAATACAAGGAAAGACTTGGCAATTAACAAATAAAAATGGAAGACTTATGTGAGTGAGGTTAAAAACCAATCCGACTGACAGCGCCCAGAGGAGAAGAAGAAGTAACAATATGTTTACTACGTAGTTGGAAAATAATAAATTAATTAAAAATACTGGTGCAAGTTTATTAGTATTCCTAAATTAACAAGAACAACCTCTTCGCTTAATTAGTCTGTTAAGTAGATTATAGTACTTAAGTAAACTTTTTGTAAAACTTGTACGAAGATGTAAGGTAGGTCGCATACCTTGTAAGGAGTAATCTGAGAACAATATAAGCGGATGTAAAGTTGTCCAGCAAGTTATACTACGTGTCCTTCAGAGGCGTACCAATTACCACACAAAAGGGAGCTCCAGGCCAAAACCAAAAGGTAGCTGATTTACTACCCACCGATAACTATTATTATTTCCATTTCGTAACAATCCTGAATTATTGAACAATCCTGAAAGTATGTGTATAAGGGGAGAAAACCATTATGAAAAATAATTTAGCAGGACAATTAAAGTGTAATTTGCGTGGCACAATTAATTATTTCATCTTCCTTTTTTTGTAGAAATGACAAGGTACAACATGATTAATTGAGATGAAAATTTAGAAGGTAAATAAACATATTTTTATGGTTTTATCAATACTAGACGTAACTAAAAGAAAAATTAAGCAAATTTAACGACCTCAAACATTAACAAAGTAAAACATCATGGTTTATTATCCTACCAAATTACGAAATTGGAGTATTAGTAAGTTTGGGGCAGATGATTTACAAAATACAGAGGAAACATGTTACAAGTCAATGATTAGATTATTTTTTATTAGTCAAGAGATTATTTTTGGAAATTATAGAAATATAATCGACTCATGCCAATTTTTATTTCTGCCTGTTACAATTAGAGATGGGAATTTCGGCTCAGTTTGCAGAACCGGATCAGTGGAAGTCATTCAGTTTGCTGAGCCGGATACAATAGTATTTAATTTAACAAGCATATAATGGTGGCTATGTTACACGAGGATGAAGTTTACTACCCAGTCGTAGGCGAGGGACTTTATCATTCAAGTGTAATGTAGCCATTCTATGCTAGTTAAATACAATATTTTGTATACAACTATATAGTTTTATCATTAGAAAAATAGTAAATTTAATTTAAAACGCACCAAATCTGAGCGTCAGTTGTAAAATTACCGGACCCACGACATCAAGATGGTTGCTGAACCATCAACTGATTGTATTATACAACAATGTTTAAAATACTATAATTTATTGTTTTATTTATTCTAATTTATAAATAATATTCTAACTATAAAGATGAGCTATGTGAGTCGCAAATAGCCATCGTTACTGACCACCAAATATTTTAACTAACTTAGTAAAAAAAGCTTACACAGGGCGTGCAATATGAGGAGCTTTATGTATTTACAACTCGATTCATAATGCATTTATTATTTGATGGTCGTAGATAAACCCTTTTTTTGCTCATCAGATTTCTTGAAATCCTATTTTGCTCGTTAAATTTCTCGAAATCCTTTTTCTTGCTCACCTGGTTTCTAGAAATCCTTTTTTCTGTTCATCAGTCTTTTCGAAATCTTTTTTTTTCTGTAGTCATCGGGTTTCTCGAAACACTTTTGTTGTTCATCAGGTTTCTCGGAATCCTGTTTTGTTAGTTTAATTTCTCGAAATTCTTTTTCTTTCTTATCAGATTTCTTGAAATCCTTTTCTTGTTTCAGAGATTTTTCAAAACCATTTTTTTGCTTGTTAATTTTTTCCAATTACTCCTTTTCGGCTCATTAGATTTCTCTAAACTCTTTATTTTGCTCATCAAAATTCTCGAAATATTTTTTTGCTCATCAAATTTTTCGATATTATTATTTTTTGCTCATCAAACTTCTCGAAACCCTTTTTTTTTCTCGTCAGATTTATCGAAATCCTAGTTTTTGCCCATTACGTTTCTCTAAATAATTTTTTTCTTGCCCACCAAGTATACCGAAATACGAGTTCCGATACGATTTACCAGGAAATATTTTTCACAAAAGATCAATTATAACGTGCGTTGTTTGATGATAGCGCTTTGTTGAAATCATATGTTGGCAAGGCACACTTCTCTAATTTGTGGTTGCATAAAGTAGTTCATAATGTGTTGGTATAGACCATCAAGCACCGTGACAGTATTTACGCCTATTTTCGAACAGATATAGTCGGATTACCCCTTCGGCCGTAATACCACACCAAACAGATATTCTGCATGGATGTAAATCTCGTTGTTGTATCATTTTAGAGTTTTCAGTGGACCAGAAGTGACTACATTGCCTGTTCAAATAACCTCTGAGGTTGAAACTAGCCTCGTCAATCATAATAAATATGGTGTCTTCACTCTTGCGAAATAAAGTTGAAAGAGCGCGGCTGGAGGCGTTTATTTGGTCAACCTTACATCCCACACGTAATTGCTAAGACTCAGTGAACTATATGCAATAACAAGCCACCGTATTTTATTTAGATGGAATAAATATAAATAAAATAAGAATAATAAATAAACATCGCTCACAATTATTTCGCCTAGTGCTTCGACTTTTTTAGATAATCATTTTCAATTTTGACAATCTAAAACTTTTGTATGTTATAAAAAAAAACAGCTATCGATCTGATATTGACAGAATTAATAAAAAATATACAAAAAACTGCGATCTGAATATTTTAACAGTGATATATAAAATAACGGTCCGTTGTTAAGTCAAGTTGCAAAACTTGTTTGGGAAAATCAGGAAAGCAATCTATATCTTAAAGCAGTGATTTCCAACCGGCGGTACACGTACCCCTAGGGGTACGAAAAAAATAATAATAATAATAACTAATAAAGATATATATAAAGCCAATATTAACAATGAAAGATTATGTCAGTACAACGTGATTTCAAAAAAACCATGTGCCTCAAAACAAACACAATAATTCAGCTGAATATTTCTTAAAATTAAAATGAAAGTTTTTGATTTATTTATTTGCGATGTTTAACTTTATATCTAATATATAAAGCGCAATGTATGTTTGATTTTGTGAGGGAATGTGTCATGTCGTAAGACTTTGTGAAATTGACTTGTGCTGATGGGTGTTACATGTACCAGTTGATGACAGATCGTACGCAACCTACGTCTATTGTTAAAACCTTGCATAAAACTATTTTGATAAATTAAACGCTACCAAATTAAATAACTAAAATCGAATGTAACATATGTTCAATTTAGACCATAATTTAAATTTCAATTCTCACATATTACAACTTGGGAATAAATTATCAAACACAATATATCTAGTACGAAAAATTAGACTTGATGTTTCAGACCAGTGTTGCCAGATGGTGAAAAAGAAAAAATCGTACCAACACTTCAAAATGATCGTATTTTCAAGAAAAAAATCGTACAAACAATCGTATTTTTTAAAAAATAATCGTACAAATAATTTGCTGTGTAATTAATTTAAAAATTATTAGGTATATATTTTTCTATTGCACAATCATAGTAGCAGAAAAGGATAAAAAATTTATAATACAGCAAAGTCCTTTTTATAAATTTTTATTGTTACAATAATTGAGATAAAATGTATCGACTTACATGCAGTAATGGGCGCGTAAGTTACATGATGTAACTTACCTCATTGTTGACGCGTAAACAATTGATGTAAAGTAAACACAAAAACTCTTGTAAACAATGTAAACAACGTAAACAATGTAAACAATGATTTAGACATGCGCACTTGTTTTGAATTACAGAACCTCATTTTCAATACATTTTTATAAATAATAAAATTTTAATGAAACAATTTTAAATGAAAAAGTAAGTATATAAAATTAGGACAAGCCAATATACATATTAATAAAAATCGAATTTGCATCATTATACAGGCGTTACATACAAATTAGTAAATATAAATATGAAAAATAAAAAACTTTTTTCTTTAAAAAATTCAGTCTAATTTTTTAAGTAACAAAATAGGTACATTAAATTTCACCTTCAAGAAAATTGGCCTATATTTTTTAATAACGAAAAGATGCATTGCAAATTTTGCATAACGCCCTATATTTTCTTTCATTTTCTTTAATTAAAACAAAACATAGTTCTTCAGAACTATTCCGTAAACGTAAACAATTAAAGTTTACGTGTAAACGCCCATCACTGCTTACATGTTAATACAGGTGTAATATATTCTTTATTGTAGTGTCTTTATTGTAGAATGAAATGAAATATCCATATTTGTTTATAATAATTCAAAATGTGCGTCTGCGCAGATAGTTCAAAACTGGTAATTTCCTGACGATAACTTAAGGACAAAATTACTGTAGCTGATGACAGCACCAGAGATTTAAACATCAATTGTGAAAGCAAACCGAAGTTAAACATCGGTGAACTTTAAGTTCACTCGTCTTAAAGTTCTAGTGTGTAAAGGATATAACTAATGAGGAGTGAGCTTTTTATTTTTGAATATTCGAATATGCCCGAGCATACCCGATCTTAGCGAGATAAACCATTCTATTTAAGAGCGCGTCGATTTGAAATCCGAGGGCTAAAATATTCAATATATCGCATTATATAATATTAATATTTAACTTACTAAAAATGTATATAAATAAATATGTTTCATCAATAAAAACATCAAAAAAATCGTACATCTGATACCAAGAAGTCGTACATCGTACACATGCAAAAATAATCGTACAAATACGATTTAAATCGTACATCTGGCAACACTGTTTCAGACAATATTGTAATGAATGATATATCATTCATTATTTGAGAGTCACTTGATTTATGGGATAATAATATGGGGAGCATTACCATGTGCGAAAAATATGTTCTTAATACAAAAAAGAATGATAAGAATAATGTGTAATGTCAAAAGTAGAATGCATTGTCGACCACTTTTTATTAAACTAGGTCTACTTACCTTGCCATGCCTGTATATTTATTATTGTCTTCTGTACGTGAAAGAAAATATAAATAAATTCAATAAGATGAAAGCTGTTCATGAATACAATACCAGACATAATGATCTGTTACTAGTTAATAGAATTAGACTGGAAAAAGAAAAATCTAATCCTAATTACATGGGTGTTGTTTTATATAATAAGTTACCTGCTAGTTTCAAAAAACTATCTTGCATTAAATTTAAATATCAATTTAAAATTTTATTAAAAAAACATAATTTTTATAGTATTTGTGAATATTTGAATATTAAGTCTTTCTGAGTGAGATAAATTTTTGGATATAAAAATTAATTTGTAGCTAAACCTAAGATTGATGTTCTATAATATGTATTAACACTGTATGTCAGCTGATATCTATTATATTTGTATTTAATTTAATTATTAGAACATTTCTTTAATTTCAATATATTGTAGATTATGTATGTAAACTATGACCTATGTAAACATTCCTGTAATGTCTGAACATCAATAAACAATTATTATTATTATGTTGGTATTTAATAACTCACTGAAATAATTTGAATTTTTTGATTTTGCGGTAATCATTTATTAAATATCGTTTAATAAACATTATTTTTCTCTCAGATATTTCTGCTTGTTTACTATAACTGAAATTTATGTTTTAAATTTTGAATATAATTATACATATTATTAGTTTGTTCATTTTATTATTAAATTGATTTTTATGAAACCATTTATTAGAATCGTGGTGTGGCAAGACGGTGCTTATTTGAAAAGTAAATTAGACGCCGAGCATTATATAATTGTGCCACCACAAGATTTTTTTTTAGTGCAAATCTTAAAGATGGTGGCCACGCATCTAATAATGTTGCAACGCCGTTAATAATTGTTTACAGTTATATGAATGTAAAGAAAAAAACACTAACAATATAAATTACATTGGCATTACTGGCATTGACAAAAATGACATAAGAATAATAGCTAATCTCTATTAGAATCAAAAAGCTGCCGTTAAAATTGAAAAGTCGCTATCGGACGAAGTTAACATTCTCAGAGGTGAGCAACTCAACGTTTACGCGAAGGCAATATGTAAGGAAGCACTAAGTGAAGAAACAACAGGTATAATTATTAATGGAAAGGTTATTAACAATATTCGATACGCTGACGACACCGTACTTTTTACAGAAAACATTCAAAATCTTCGAATTCTGATTGATCAGGTCCATACTGTTATCACAGAATACATGGTCATAACAAAATCTAACTTCGCATCCAGAGATCTAATTGTAAATGTTAACCACATAGCGGCAGTCTCAATGCAAATATCTTGGCACTTGGACAAATAATAGTTTGGAATATCGACAAGAAATACCAACACGAATAGAGATGGGTTTATGAGAATGAAAAGTCTACTAACGAATCGAGGCCTTAATCTACAACTTCGAATGAGAATTGAAGAATCCGATGCTACGGGTTCTCTATTCCGTTATATGGAATGAAACTTGATATTTAAATTAAGAACACATTAAAAAACTGGAGGCTTTTGAAATGTTGGTGTATCGACGTATGCTTAATTTTACTGAGAATGGAGAAGGAACGAGAACGTATTCTAAAATAAAATAAATAAAATAAATAAAATAAATAAAATAAATAAAATAAATAAAATAAATAAAATAAATAAAATAAATAAAATAAATAAAATAAATAAAATAAATAAAATAAATAAAATAAATAAAATAAATAAAATAAATAAAATAAATAAAATAAATAAAATAAATAAAATAAATAAAATAAATAAAATAAATAAAATAAATAAAATAAATAAAATAAATAAAATAAATAAAATAAATAAAACAAATAAAATAAATAAAATAAATAAAATAAATAAAATAAATAAAATAAATAAAATAAATAAAATAAATAAAATAAATAAAATAAATAAAATAAATAAAATAAATAAAATAAATAAAATAAATAAGTTCTTCGTTTCTAGACTACCAGCTATGAAAACCACATATTCAGTGTGACGTTAAGACTGGCCCTATTGTCCCTGTATAAACAGACACTCATTTGAGGCTGAGTCGACCTCAGAGCTGACTGCACAATATCGGAAGATAAAAATCCGAAGGAGGTGGGGGGATTCAAACCCGCGACCCAAAGCGCATTCGAACCCGCGTCCGTCTTATTACGGATTCACAGCAACTTATTCTTACCATTCAGATAGAAAAATTCAATATCTTGGCCATACCATGAAAGACGAAAATTATTACAACTAAACTTAAAGGAAAACATTTTGGGCAAGCGAAGTATAGGCTGGCCAAGAACTTCATAGCTGGGAAATTTCACCAATGGTTTGGATGTTTATATGGAGAATTATTTGTAGCCACGGCCTCCAAAGTGTAAATAACCTTGATTGTCGGATTCTAGAAAGAGAAGGATTCCAAGAAGAAGGAAAAGATATAAATTACACCGATTTTTCTAATATAAAGCATACAATTTAGGGAAATAGGCTGTTAGGGGTACGTAAGTGAAAAAGGTTGGGAACTATTGTCTTAAAGCATTTTAGAACAGAATTCTTTGAAAAATCAAATTATTTTAATTTTAAAATTCTATGAAAATATAATATTCATAATTAGACAGGCAATTATTTATTTCTCCATCAAATAAAAAATGTAGTTTCAACACAAAAAATCTATTGCTGTTGCACATATAAATAAAATAAAAATATCTTCTCCAAAACTTGCCCGATTAACATAAACAAATATATTAGTATTAATTTACAGATCGTCAAAATAAAATATGCAAAACGATGTTTCGTAAAATTATTGAAATAAATCCTCCAATAATTTGCAAAGGCAATGACGGGCAACTTCAAAAATATGTAAAAATCTAACATTAACTGGTTCATTAGTTCTTGTTTTTACCAAAGACGGCTTGCTGAATCATTTAAAAACCCTAATACAATTAAGTGTTTTGCATCGATATTTTTATTTTTTAAGAAAAAGGTTTAATGTTTTTATAAAAATAAAACGCTAATTTAGTGAATGATTCTGAAGATTTGGTTCAAATTAACCTTTTTTTGACAAGCTCTTTAAAATTATACCTCGTCAAAAATATCTAGTTCGGATTTAGCCACCGATTATCATGTCTTCTGGGTAAAGATTACAGTTATTATTTGTTAAAAATTGTATGCAATTTATTTCAAAATATTTTTATCAACAATTGCCGCAGAGGTAGCGTAGGTAATATAAATTGGACTCCTGATTATTTTTTATATGATCGACTTTTTTACACGTTCAACCTTTATTAAAATATATATAATTTATACCTTTCCATAATTTAAACATTTCTTGTTGATAAAACAAGAATATCAAGATATAAAATTTATAATGATAATAAAGAAGCATTTATATCTATACCAATAAACTTGAGGAGAATATACTTGGCCGACGATTGTTAAAAATTCAGCCGTGGCCACCATAGGACTGACCGCCATCACAAAGTACTTGTATAAAATATATGCTAGCAGCAGAGTAGAAATAACTTCGCCTAATATTTTCTAACAGAGATATTATTTATCATGACCATGGAAACGTTACATATAAGTATGAAAAAATAGATACTTGGAAAAAATTTTGAAAAATTTGTCAATTTTGTTTCGTTTTATTATAAAATGTCTCAAAATAATAGTTGTTAGTTATTGCTTTTATATCAACATTTGTTAAATATTTTTTTTCGAATTATTTGTCTGTTTATATTCGCAAAAACTTAAAATTGACACGAGTAAACTCCCATTTATAGTTTACCGATTTTTACCAAAAGTTGAACAACTTGTGCCATTGATGTCAAAAGCTTAAATATGAAGTTTCAAAAAATCCTTTTAGACGAATTTGCTCTGCACGTGTACACAGACAAACAGACGGACGGACGGACGGACGGACGGACGGAGGGACAGACAGACAGGCAGACAGACAGAGTGACAGACATCATGCTAAAAATAGTCAAAACGTTATGTAGGGCCCTCAATTCGTGGAGATCCATCGAAATCTCGAAATGTCAAAATCGGTATGTTCACAATGCCTCCCTTATATATGTTGGCGATCGGTAAAAATATTGTGACTTTCATGAAATAAATCCTCCTAAAATGGAAATTTATTATTCAAAATAAGGCACAACGTGTTGAGATGAAAATACTGAACAATTTTTATTAATAAAGTTTTTGTCTAAAACTCATAGTAGAGATAGAATATGAAATAGAAAATTTTACATGGGAAAGCTCAATGTTGTGTCGATATAGGACATTCGGTATACTGAAACCGCATCCGATCTACACCCAAACATTTATTTTATAATCTTTGATTTGCTTTCTATGAATTTTATTGTATATTCAATTCTATTATATTTTATATCTTTTATTTAGTTCTTCAAATCTGTTTTCTGTTATTGTGATAACGACCAGGCCTTGAGAGAGCTTCAGTGGGGCCCGGACCACACAACATTCCGGGGGCCCATACCCTTCCGTTTATTTATGTAAATTATATAAAATATTGTCACAATTATGGTATAATTGTGTCCTAATGTCCCAATTCCTTGAGCGGCCTTTAGGCTGTGTAGGTCATGGTTACTGACGTACGGTTTTGGGAATTAAAGAATGTGCAGAGTGTTGGGTGTTTGTCAACATAACTGTTGAACTACATTCTAATGTGTTGATAAACATTATTCAATTGTGCTGACTATGGTCTTTAATTGCTACCAACAATTACACAAATGAATAATGTTTCCAAAACAATTGAGGTAGGACCTGACTTCATAGTTTCCTGGTTAACAGTTATAAAATGGTCTTAGGGAATAGAGTCGTGGTTAGTCATTCTTGGTAGTCAAGTAGTAGTCATTCTTATGACCAGTCATCAGTCTGCATCACGCTACCCAAGGACCAGCCCAGCTGTTGAAGTCACCAAAACGAGATGTGAGTGTTGTCTTCAGGGCTTCTTCACGTGTTCGCCTCGTGCGGATACCTGGG
Organism: Liopterus haemorrhoidalis; assembly: GCA_963971575.1. Classification (NCBI taxonomy): domain Eukaryota; kingdom Metazoa; phylum Arthropoda; class Insecta; order Coleoptera; family Dytiscidae; genus Liopterus; species Liopterus haemorrhoidalis. Next base: position 38,493,288 of record OZ020618.1, on the reverse strand, counting down.
GTGGTTCGACCGATCCTGGAGAAGCCGGGACAAGAAGGAGATTTACATCAACTTCTAACGGACAACACCAGCAGCCATTTTGAGCAACAATTGTATTCTGATGTAAATTAATATTATATAATAAATTTTGTAGAAAAGATTCCGTTCTTGAATTCACCCCGTGACAAGTATAAGTGTATATATATATATATATATATATATATATATATATATATATATATATATATATATATATATATATATATATAAATCTCGCGGTGCCGGGGCCCCTAGAGCCCGGGCCATATGACCCTCCTAGCCCATTTCTATCTGGGCCTGATAACGACTACCTATAAAAACTACCTGTCACACAAACCACTTGTTGAACACTGTGCTCAAAACACTTATTATAAACAAATTAACTTAATCAGTAATGGCCTTTTTGCAAGGATTTGCAAAAAATATATGCGCTGCATCCGTTAATACTTGTTACTTCGCAAATATTTTTGTAGAGAATTCCTTATATCTACCGCGATTTGAACTATACCAAGAAAAAGTGTGGATACGTGGATAAGTGATCTATACCCGTGTAGCACCGTATGTAGCACCGCCTACTAATTTTTATATATAAATTTATTGTCACTATGTATTGTTTTCAACCATAGTTACCAAAAAAATAATAATCAATATTCAATAAATATATAAACAAGACTAAACGTCGTGTCTCGTTTTTGTTAAGAAAATAATTATTTTATATTATTGTAACAATTCACTTGTGATCCACATACACATAGGCTAAATAATAAATTATCCGCATCCGCAGAAAACAGGTAAATAATCCGCGGATGTGCAGAGCTCTACTTATTTTTGTTACAGCAAAAATGTATATAATAAAAAATTGATGTGAAGTGTGAATTTTCACACATTTCAGGGTTTTGCAGGTATTTATTAACTGTGTGATGATTATTTGGGATGCCAAAACAAATTTTATGTCAAAATATATTTTTATGAATTTTAATTCGAATGCCTAATACCATTATTTAAGTTTCTAAATATGTGCAGTATTTTTTTTATATAGCAAGGTTCATTAAGATTTTGAAAATTGCGCCTATGGCTTCCATTGGTTGCTTAAATCTTAAGCCTTGCCCTCTGATACCTTCAAATATAGAATTAAATTATAATTTCAACACTTCCCACTGGTTATTAAATTTACGCTTTTAAAAATTAAATGCAACATTTACCAAAATATAACTAGAATTTTGACAAAATAATTTAAACAAAATATAAATGCAAAAAAAAAAAACTGAAAAAATAAAAATTGACGGGATTCGAACACAGTTTCTTACAGTAGTTTCAACTCACTAAACGACAACCCTACCACTGTGCTATGCAGGATCACTCGTTTACTATGTTAAATAGCGGATTAAATATATTACATATTTTACTTAAAAACACAAAAAATGCGTTATTTTCCGAAAACATAATCTGATCAAAAATTCCTGTTGTACTATTCCGGTTCACACCAATGTACATTACTTAGAATTTTTTCAGATTTTTAGTTTAAACCATCTGGGCTACAGGGTGTGGGACAAAAATTTTGTTTGCACAATTTTGGCAAAAATCGCCTCAAAATAATTTATTTTGCAAAAATTAAATTTTGATCGTTAATCCACGTACCAAGGGTTTTCATTTGATACCCTACATAGAATTGTAAAAAAATATATTTTTTTTCGATGAGCATATATTTGTTTATATTTTTAGGGGGATATGTTTTTTAGATGTTTTAGTATTTTTCCTATGTGCGGGTCAAAGAGTTGTATAAGCATGCCAAATTTCAACTCTCTAGGTTTAGCCGTTTGGCTGCAATTTTTACCGAACAGACCGACAGACAGACAGACAGACAGACAGACAGACAGACAGACAGACAGACAGACAGATAGACAGACAGACAGACAGACAGACAGACGACAAAATGACGGTATAAGGGTTTTTTGGTCATACCTACAAAACCCTAAAAATGTAAGTATTAGCAATGACGATGGGCAACTGGCACTCGCAATCTAATCCGACCCGTTAAGATTGTACCCGGTTCCGATATTGAATACCCACTACCTGTTCCTATATATTTTTCTAATAGAACAATCGTCTTCGATATGTGAAGAATCTACGTAGCAATAAGGCACATGTAGGTGCAGTAATAAGGTGTACAATGATGTACACAATTCAGATCAGATAATTTTTCATCAGTTATTTGCGGATCTTTGCTATAACGGTATTACAGCAAAAAGACTTAAATGGAAGTGGACAGAACACATGATGCGTACACAAGATAACAGATGGAGTAAAAGACTCACGGAATGGATACCAAGGGACTGCAAACGTAGAAAAGGTAGACAACTCACTAGATGGAGAGATGAGTTAACTTATTTTAATAAAGAATGGCCAACATTTACAAAACAAAAAGAAAACTGGAGAAACTTGGGGGAGGCCTTTGCCCATCAACGAGGACGTATAGGCTATTATTATTATTATTATTGCTATAACGGTATGTCTTTGAACCCGTCCCTCGTGAACATTAAGAAAGCAATATTTACTTAAAACCATCTGTATAACCTGCAAGTTTTCGTAAATTCGTAATCTACCTTTATAACCTTTTTAAAAAAGTTAATTGTATATTATTTTTTATCTCGAACATAAATAAAAAATATCTCTCATGCTTCTAGATTGTGCTCCTTATTGTTCTTAACTACAAATTAGATTGTATACCACCCCTGTGTTTAGCCCCGAGCGATCAACAAAATCACTAGTTGTATCCAACTACCTCACTAAACCATTGCTAAATTGACGTTTCTTTATCAAATCAAACAAGTTTTACAATCTGGTTTCTCGAAAATTCACTTTAAAAACTTTAAAGAAGTAATGAAATAGTAATTTATGGTATTATATCCAAATTCTTTTCTTTATTAGTTAAAAAACAAACCTGTGTCCAACGGATTTTTTTGTTTACTGCCATCTTGTGGTATAAAACTGAGTTAATGACTTTTTTGATGATTGTATCACATACTTGCTTACAAGATGCAATAATTCGACTAAGCCTGGTCAGTTTAATACTACTTAATTCCCTTGATTTATATTGTAACAATTTTCAGACATTAATTTCACCTGATCAAGTATTATCTTGAGATATTTTTCGATGTTATTCGATCCTGCAGTATGATTAAAAAAGATATTACTCGTGCAATGAAATTAAGATCTTGCGAAGAATGTGCAGCTTATATGGTTTTAAATATTTTGTTTTGCTGAATTTCTTGCATAGTTTTAATTATAAGGTTTAAATGGTTATCATTAAGTGATTTATTGCATTTTGTACATGCGAGATTTCAATTTCTTGTTTTTCATATAATGAGCTGTTGGTAAGAATTCCAATAATTTTTTGCAGCTGACAGTCAGTACGATACTGGCATTTCTTGTTAAATTTTGCAGTTTTTTTTTTTTTTGCATTGCGACGTAGTATTAGGATCTATCATATCTTCTTGCTTTAAATTACGAACTTTAATACTTTTTACAGTAACTCTTCTAGTGATAACAAGGTCAAACTCTTCCGAACTATAGTACGTCATATAACTAAGTATAGCAGAGAAGTATAGCATCAAAACGAGCTTTATATCTTGCTGTTTTTGAAAACAATATACTACGCCAAATCTTTGATACCATCCAAATTAAAGAACTATTTTTCGTTCCTTAATCTTTAGCATCGGTAGCTTTTTTAGGGTCTAGTAGACAGTGTTGTAATAGATACATTTAACAAAATATCTAAATATAGATAGAGATACCTAAGAAAAATTGTTTCTAGATGCAGATACAGATACAGAATTATAAAAAATATCTAGATACCGATACATGAATATCTAGATACTTTTAAAAAAGCACTGAAAAATTAAAATACCATATTTTTTACCAGACAAACAGTGCATGTAAATCAGTATTATACAGGCTCTTCAAAAATGACCAGAAAAAGCCCACTAAATTCAAGGTAAAACGCTATTCTACGGAATAAATTTGTACTAAATAACGTATGTATTTTGTTAGTCATATGTGCTAACGTATGAGCTGCGTATCTATAAGACTAATGTTAGTCTTATAGATACGCAGCTATAATCTTGTTAAGAGGATATTCCTTTCAATCAAACTTTAGCCCTAATTGAAGTGGAATTCGTGTAATGTCACAATCAATTTTGATCACTAATAAGAAATTACTGATAAGAAATATGGGATTATTTTTTTTTCTTCTCATATTCCATACAAAATTAATTTATAAACCAAATTTCAGTTGAAATTCTCACAAATTAAATTTTCCTACGACTACTATGGAACTGTTTTATTTCGATACTGTTAGTTGACAGGAAATTAGCTTAATTTCGCATGTTAACCTAATGCGCGCGCAGGCGATGTGGGAATGATAAATTCACGCCAATGCGCATATGCAGTGTGCGGGAAAGAATCATTTTCAAGCCATGCGCATGTGCAGTTTTCGAAAATTTTCATTCCTGTACTGGCTGCGCGCGCATTAATGGCTGTTACCCATATTTATATTGTCTTTTATTGATTATTTATTTATTGAAAATGGTAATCGGAGGAAAAGCATAGTGATATACTCTTATATGAACGTTTAATAATTTATTCAATTTTACGTCCTCCAGGAAACACACCTACTTATCTTACTGATTTGAATTAGGAAATGAACTTATCTACAACTGACTATTTTCGAAACTGGTCAGCTGTAGATACTTGTGCTTTATTTGTCCGATACCCGTACAACTTTTCCACTTTTACTCTACGGACACGACCAACTCCACACATTAATAATAATGTATTATAATTATTATTACGTTAATTTTTTTAAATGTATTTTAAATAAAGAATAAGTATATTAAGAAGATATTATTAACATAAAAAATATAATATGTATTGCAATATCTTGTATAGTATTTCCAAAATGAAATGGCTTAATATTTGAATTATAAATATAGGCATATTTAAAAATCGTTTTGTTTTAAAGTCTTTATAGTCTATATTGAATACTTCAAATTTGCACAAACAAAAATCATTCTTTTTCTGCAACAAAAATAAATACTAGCAATTTCAAATAATTAAACATAATTTTGTATGGAAATTCTATTCCGTCTTTTTCCAAATTTTTTATTAAAAGTCGTATATTTTATTTATTATTGTTTTAGACATAAAACTATCTATTTTCTTGAAAACTTGTTAATCGGGTTGTTTTCGCTGCTGATTTTTGCCACGAACAATGGATACGTTGAATTGTTCTGTAAGGAACACTAGTTAATTCCGCGGTTCTTAGGTTTATCATTACCATCCGAAACTAACTTTTTATAAACGTTCAGTATCAGAACTTTGCAATCTTCTGACAAATAACATTTTTACTTTAGTAGCCACGTCCACATTTTCGCATTCCACGTCAACGTCCACATTTTTGCAATCCAAATCACCTTGCACATATTCACTATTTTCACTACAGAAATTTAGAATTTCTTCAAAATCAAATGGTCGCCAAAGAGCCATGTTGTAAATGTATGCACGCTATGAACGTTGAAAATTAACTTACAAACAAGTATAACAATCCCTAAAATTTAGAAACAATAGGATTATAAATTTGGAAAATATCGTTAATGGTTTTTAAGAAATTTCAATTGAACTAGTGTTACATCTATTCGATTTAAATTTAAAATTCCCTTAATACCTCTTATATTCTTTTTACTGCAATAGGGATTACTGTCATAAACCCTTTACCGCATTGTTAAGCTTCTTAACAAGAGTGGTCATTTCATTTTGGAAATACTATAACAGTGTCCATGCGGCAAGCGCCCAGCCGAATTCAAGATCATTTTCGCCAGCCCGCCATTTATTTAAAAAAATTGAATATAAAAAAAAAAATGGGGACCCTTACATTATAACATTTAGAGTTGGGTTAACTCTAATTCAAATCACAAAAATATAGAAATAAATTTCCATTATCGATATTTACAGTTGATATAAATTAATTTTGTTGTATATTGGACTATTTTTTTTAAATTGTATTTCAACGTAAAAAGTTTCAATTTTCATTTAAATGCAACTTTACTTTTAATACTAATGTTGACAACATTTTCCTGTTTTTTTTTCCTCTACCGAGGTAAAATTTTAATCAACATTTTAAAATCAAAAGATCGAATGAAAAATACGTTGATAAAAATTCTATTTTCAAACTATTTAACATTTACCGGTGACAGGAAATCAAATTTCATGATAATTGAACTTGGCGATAATAATATTAGATAAAAATTTAATCATCCATAGGTCAAAATGGTAGATATTTCAATAATAAGACGTGAAATATTGAGTTAACTCATTATGTATTTACGGTATTAATCAGTTGCGTAGAGACAGGGTTTATAGTGGTGAATAGAACCCCTAGAGATGTCAGAGTAGCATATATCTCCGGTTGTTCTCTCGAGGTGGTCCTTGAATGTAGAGTATTATTACTTTAATTACTCCAGGAATGTTAATAAACTCTTCTAACGTTGGATTCTATGTGCAGACAAGTTAAACGACGTCTATACGTTAACACTGTGAGATGGTTATTAATATTACTTTCTACTGAAGCGAGAACAGTGTTTAAATTGTCAACCGTACTGTCTTTATTGTTATTACTTATTTTAAATTACTGGGATCAAGGAATTATTTGATATCTTATATGTTTATATTCGCGACTCATGTAGGTTGCAGATGCTTTCTGATTTTAATGCTTCCATAAATTTATTTAATATTCCCTACAGATTTGTTTTAACTTTATTACTATGTTCACAACACTTAAAGTAGTTTAATTATGATGGAAAAATTGTTTGTTGCTCACCGGGAGAATGTCAGCAAAACCGTGTTTCCCTACTTTATGTAGACGCAAATACACCTGATGGACGAACTAATATGCTCGTTAAGGGTGGACGTATTATGCTGGGTTTACATATAACGTTTTATCGCTAAATATTCGCATGAAAGGACATTGCCAAGCGAAGTCTATGCTACTATCAAGAATTAACGAATAATAAAACAGCAGGTGTAGACAACCTTACAGTGGAGTATATTACATGCCTGGGAGAAAGTGAAAGACAAATTACTCCTTCATAAAATGTAATATACAACGTCATCAAAAGTATCGCTTTTTTTTAGTTTAAGTTCTTACTGAAGATGGCCAATCGCACTAGAGCAAATCTGGTTTGCGAAGAGACGACGTACTCCCGAGCAAATCCTTAAAAATTTTCAATTTATAAACAGTCTTGCTAATATTATACGCCCAGGCCAAACAAAAGAGCGGGGTAGCCGGGAAGAATTCCCGGGGTTTTTGGGGCCCGGGGTCCTGGGGTTCTTCGGGCACCCGGGGTTCTGGGCAGAGTCGTAGGAAGTGAGGACCTTTTTTTGCTCGTCATTTATATTTTTGAAGTGAGGACCTTTTTTTTGCTCATCACTTATATTTTGGAAGTGAAGATCTTTTTTTTTTTTTTTGCTCATCACTTGTATTTTAGACGTGACGACCCCGGGGCCCGCAAAGAAAGTTTCTCCGTGGGGCCCCAGAAGTCCTCTCGGCGGCCATGTATACGCCCAAGTAGATTGTACTAAGGCGCTCGACAATGTTACCTAGGACCGATAGTTCCAGTTGCTAATAAACTGTCCAATAAGTTTATTAGCAACATAGTTCCACCCCGAAATAGTTATTAGGTTGCTAATAAATAGGATTATTTGTCTAATAACTTATAGGCAACATTAAGTGCTTAAAAAAGTGACATATAACCAAAAACAAGTTCGCAAAATGTGTTAATATTTCAATTTTAATTGAAAAACAGTATAATTTTAAAAGAATATACGAATGTGTAGTTTTTACATTTCTATAATGGTGATTTTAGTGTTTTATATACATTTAAGTTGTATATTGACGAAATCGACGATTTGTTTGGATGAATTTATAAATTATGGACAACCGTTTTTAGAAATTTGGGCATTTATTGTAAATGTGATATATAAAGAACAATATATAAATATATATTTTTAAATAACATTGTCTTTTATTTTTACATATGTATTTATTTCAATTACGATTACAACACATTACAAACAATACTTTAAGCATTACTATTTATATACAAATGATAGAGAATAAGAAGACAGACGCAATTATTGGCAGAATAATAAAAATATGTGACTGAAAATTGCTGATAAGTTTAATTCATATTGTTTAAGGAATGTAAAAAAAAGCAAAATATGGCTGTCTTCTTATTTTCAGTCACTTTTGTATTATAAAATGCTATTTTTATTAACTTCTCTTCTATCTATATTGTCCTCTTTTTCTGTGATAAAATTTGTTGAACGGCGTTTAATTGTCATTTTAACAGAAATACAAAAAATATACGTAATGTCATTGAATGTAAAGTTAAACTATTTATTGTCAAAATATTTAATGTCAAAATATTCAGTGTCAAAATTTCATCTCACTTTAGTTCTACAAATTTACGTATAGCTCTATCCCTCTTGCACCGTGTTACTATCTTCATAAGAAATACCAATGCAAAAACAAAAAATTATGTTGCTAATAAACTATTAGAAGGATTTTGTAACTTGGAAATCACCAATAAATTTATTAGCTTCATAAATATATTATGTGTCAAATAACTATTAGGGAGTTTATTAGGAACTGGAACTCTCGGCCCCTAGTCGAATTTATGGATAATCCAGAGAGACAGAACGAATTACTAGGAAGCTAAAATGGTATTGTTCAGGGTTCGTCGAAAGATGTACGGACAGTAGATAGACGAAAAGGAATACGTACTGGATAACATTGGATAGGAAGAGAGGAAGAAGAAGTCAAATGAAGAGACGGGCAGATAAAATAAGAAGTATAGCTTTGTCCGAAAGAGCACGAGACTTATTATTATCATTAAACCCTAAGAGACATAGGCGCTCCAATACATTCTATATCGTTAATTAATTAGACAGTAATATTCGAGCAGCAAAGCTACTGTTAAAATAGACGAAATCGTTTTCAAAGAATGTAGCAGTATGAGATGAAGTTCGGCAAGAATGCGTGATGATTCCAATAATATATTGAACAACTATAATCAATAAATAATGAGGCTTTTTTTTAAAAAATTTGGAATGGTGGTACTATCATTATCATTATTATCAATCAGCCGCTGCAATCCATTACTGGATGATGGCTTATGCCTCCCTTAGCATTTCCCATCCTGTCCGGTCTTGAGCTTTTTGCATCCAGTTTGTCAATATTCATTTAATGTTGTCTGCCCAGCGAGTAGGCGGTCTTCATACGTTCCGTTTAACTGCATTTGAGGACATGAATATGAGTGACTTGTCTTTTAGACATGTTTTGAATAATGATCTAATGAGATTAAATAGATCATCGCCACCTAGTTTAATTGAAGTCATGGTCAGTTCGTGTTTTCCAGGTGTTATCATAAGAGGTCAAAAAATCTCAAACCTAAAAAGGCTGATAACACCATACTTGATGAGGAAAGAACAATTTAGTTCGCCTTCGTTGAAGTTCCGACCAATATCGGTGCTTCAAAGGAATTTAGCAGTCGCTCTGATTTATTTCCGACTATATCGAACAGGTTTAAGGTTAGAAAACTAAATAGAAAAATACTGTAATAGAAGAATACGTACTGTTGGATTAGTGCGAATTGATGTAAGAACAAATGAACATTCGGGCAAAACCATTCTACTGCTCAGAATATGTAAACCCACTTCATACCATAAGAGCATTACAGAACGATTGCAGAAAGATATTTATAGAAAAACGCTTGCTGCCACTCAGGAATAATTGGAATGCGGCTGTTTTTGGTGGAGGAAAAAATTTCAGTGTGTTCATCACTGACTGTAATATGTCTTTTACATTAACACATTTTTGTGAACACCTTGGCAAACTCTGCATTAAGCAATTGTTCGTATAAATGAATTTTTAATAGATGACTTTTCAAGGTCAAAAAGAAATTTTAACCATGCCTAGGTGATTAAAATCTCTTTTGACCTTGTCACTTAAAACTTTCAACAGTCATTTTGAAAATTAAATTATAACAGATACCTGTAAAGCTGTGGTTTTAATGATACTAGTTTTCAAATTTTATGATTACAATTCTCATTTGGAGCCACTGCTCTTTATGATACGCACTTATAATATCCTAAAATATATTTCCTGGTCGTTTTCGGTTGACGGTATTCAAAGTTTTCGAGGAAAATTAGAATTTAGCAGCATAGTAAGATGGAAGTGTTATCGTACTCTCAAGTTGGACCCTTAACAGTGAGTTAACAGATCAACCAATAACCATTATGCAGATTAAACTAGCTTCTAATTCTATTACGTTTAAAGAACTTATATCTTTTAATACCAATATATAGCCACTTGCACTTGTACTTCTAACTATCTAGTTAACGTAATTTGAATTTCACTAATTTGTGTACTCATTTAAATAAGTTACTTTTTGCATATTTGGCTGCAGCTACTACCAAAGTGAAATTACTTGATTGAAGTAACTGAATTATATAGGGTGTAACAAGATTGACAGAAACGATTTTTTTCTGAAGTGTTCAGATATACCAGACAAATAGCTTAAATTAATTATGTAGTATTTTTAATAGGCTATATCAGTGTTTATTAAATTGGGTATTGCAAGATAAGGTGCCCTTTAATAATACCTATATATAGCAAGGGTTCCTTGATCTTTGGAATATTGAATAAGAGTTCCACGACAAAATAAGTACTGGAATCGCTGGAATATATGAATATTGACTAATAGAAAAAGTTTAATTTTTAAGAGATATATCAAATTTGATACGTTTTAAAATAGAACCCGTACTCCAAAATTTTTTAATTTAGTAATGATAAAGAGCAAATTCCATAAGATTGGTTAACAGCTTTAATAGTTTCCATACATAAGCAAGGAGACAAAAATGTTTGTAGTAAGTACAGAGGCATAACGTTATTAAGCACCGTGATAAAAAAATTTGAACAAATTATCGACAAGAAGACAAAGCCTAAAATTAAACAAACGTTCGATGAATCGCAAAGCGGGTTCAGAAAAGGAAGAAGTATCCAAGATCATATCTTCACCATAAAACAAATGATAGAGCAAACGCATAAACAAAACACAAAAGTATATCTAGGTTTTAACGACCTAGAGAAAGCTGTTGATAAAGTCCCACGTAAAATACTGTGGAAAATACTGGAAAATCAAGGAACAAGCAGATTACTAAAAAAGATATCTGAAAATAACCGTAACGCTGTAATTTATAACAACAGACAGTCGAGCATCTTTGAAACTGCAGAAGAATTAAGACGGGGAGGAGGTGTAAGTCCTACACTCCTTATAACATCCATGGACGAAATTATAAAAAAGAGTAAAAAAGAAACGTCGAAATTCAGGATTGGATACAGGAATATGCGAAAAACAGAAATATCGGAAGGAGTATTTGCAGATGACGTAGTAATAATAGCAAAAGGAAGAAACGAATTACAAGAAAACTTAAATATATGGAATAAAACAATTAAAGAATACAATATGACAATGAACAAAAGTAAGACAAAACTTATGGTCATTGGAGCAGATGAAGTTCTAAAAATAAAAATAGAGGATATAAACATAGAACTGGTCAAAAACTTCAGATATTTATACGGAGAAAAATGACATTGTTCCATCAAGTAAAATACTTTACTTGGCCAAGTTTTTGCTAGAGTAACAGAAGAAAATTGTCCCTGGTAATATTTTTTCAATTACGTTGGTTGAACTTACTCAGACCTTAAAGTCATTCTAACAAAGGGAGATTAGTTTCATACCTATTTGTTAAGGTTACAAAATAAATTTGTTGCTACGACAAATATATTAGTCCTTGTAAAACAAATGTATAATGATACTGAATAATTTTGTGCATCTAAAAATTATATAAGTGATTAGAAAAATTTGTTGTCAAGAAAAAAAATTTAAAATACCACTAAAAAAAATTGCTGGGGTAACTAAAATTTTAGTAATTCCGAGATGATGTAATACGAGATGATGGAAAACAGGAAATTGAGATAAACACAAGAATTGAAAAGACAATGAAACTTTACTATGATATAAATAATACTTTTATTAACAAAAAAGAAATAACAACAGAGACAAAAATAACATATTTAAAGCAATATACAGACCGGTACTGACTTTCGGATGTGAAACGTGAACACTTTCAAGAAGAGAAAAGAATAAAATACAAGCTGCAGAAATTAGTATTTAAGAACAGTAAGGAGTGACGAAATTGGATAGAATTAGAAGTACGGAGATAAGAAAAGAACTTAACATAGTGCTAATAGATAAATTCATAGAAAATATACAATTAAGCTGGTAGGGACACATGCAAAGACTACAAGACACAAGAAAAGTGAAACAAGTCTGGGAAACAAGAACATACGGAAAGAACAAAATAGGAAGACAAAGAAACACATGGGATAAAACATTAAAATAGGTACTAGAAGAGAGAGGAAAAACGACTACGAAAAAAAACGGCAAAGAATAAAAAAGAATGGGCTAACTTCGTATATAAATCCATAACACTATAAAACAAAGCAAAGAAAAGAGAAAGAAATGCAGCCTACCCCATATATGGTAGAAAGCTTTTAGATATATATATATTTAAATAGAACCCTTGTATATTTAAATTAAAACGTACTATATCATGAGATAGTAATAGGATTCGGACTGGTCAGACATTAAAACAATATTTTATATATATATATATATAGATATATATATGAGTGAATGATCTTGACGAGTCAGGATAATAATTGTGTTTCTTCTTTTGACGATTAAAGAAGAAACACAATTATTATATATATATATATATATATATACTTCCCTAACATTTCGATTTATATTTTAAATCTTCATCAGAGCAATGAAAATTAACGTGAGGGGAATAATTATATGTTACAAATTTTAAAAGTTAATAAAGTTTTTTTTTTACAATACCTTAGTTAAAAATAATAATAATAATAATAATAATTTGTGGTTTATCTTATTTTATTTCTTTAGTTATTGTCATATGTAGAATTTAATATATTTTTACCATTTAGTTGCAGTTTGATATTAATAATTATGTAAAATTTTCTTTATTAACTTAAAAAAATCAAAAAATTAGAACATAAAATTATTCCCTCAAGTTATTTATAAAAAAGTTGGTATTAATTGACGTTTATTATTACTTCTCATAAATCTATGATAAAATGTTACTGTCTAATAATAATAATTTAGTTTTTGTGGTGAATGAAAAAGCTAGCTTTTCGATTCAGCAAAGAACAATAACGTAGAATATAATTCATTTATTTTTACGAAATATCCTCCGGAAAAGCAAACAGAACATGACAGAGAACATAAAATACATTCATTCCTATATCAGCAATCAAAATAAATCTGTCACTCACATATCATTTTGACAGAAATCTTTCCAAAAAAAAAGGCAAAGTTTCTAAGCCTACTGTCATATCTGTTTCTCACGCTAAACGATGACCCATGTCTGTCACGATTCGCATACATGTTCGGAAAAAATCACGAAATCATAAAAGAAGGAAAGAACTATTCAAAGTGATTTAATCTGACTAAGGCACGAACATGCGGGCTCATATCTCTACCATTGTTTTATCGTAAACATCAAAACTTTATATCTCATTCTTACAACTGTTTCTAAGAAAAATATTGTTGTCTGAATGATGACTTAAGAATTTGTTATATCGAGTGGAAGACATTGCAATTCTATTAAAGGACGACGTAATGAAAAAGAAGAATGAGACAGTTGAGCGTAAAATATATATTATGACAACTTGGATAGAAGAATATGTGTTATTATTTATTTTTATTTCACAGTAAACATTTCGGGTTAAGAGTTGTGCCAAATTATAAATATATAAAACAGTTTTAGGATATTGTAGGTATAATCAAGAAATATTTATACCAGGAGAGTTAACTAATTTTTACTTAAGATCACCTTTGTAAGAAAATCCATCCGCGATCTGTTCTTTCAAGAATTGAGGCGTAAGAGAAATTTTCTATAAAAAGAACTAACATTTAACAAAAGATCGGCACAATATTTAAACATTAAAATTGAAATACGTGTTGTATTACAAGTTTAGATAAAAGAAAAAAATTATAGCATTGCAATATTATAGGGTTATTCTAGGTGCGTTCGGCATAACTGTGCACTCTGTGGCGTGCAATTTGACCACTGTGTACACTGTGCAAGAAAGTCAATGACGAACGTTTTGTTAAGATTGTGCAGTTATTATAACCTATTCTTTTTTGTAAACAAATGAATTATATGTGATATATTTTGTAAGTAAAGTCGGTTCCTTTGGTTTAGGCGGAACTTGATTTTTAATTCTAGTTACTTTTACCGATTGATTGAAGCTTTTGATCATTTTGTTCAGGAAAAGCCAACTTCAATATATAAAAAAATCAGTTATGGCCACCACAGGACCGACCGTCATCACAAAGTACTTGTATAAAATACATTATATCAGCAGAGTAGAAATAACTTGCCCTAATATTTTTTAACAGAGTTATTATTTATCATGACATTGGAAACGTTACATATAAGTATGAAAAAATAGATACTTGGAAAAAAATTCGAAATTTTTTTAAACATTTTTCGTTTTATCAAAAACTATCTCAAATAAAAATTGTTAGTTATTGCTTTTATAGTATTTTTGTTTAATAAATTTTTTCGAAATATTTTTCTGTTGTTAAATATTTGCATAAATCTTAAAATCGACACGAGTAAACTCCTATTTCTAGTTAACCGATTTTTACCAAAAGATGATCAACTCGTGTCATTGATGTTAAAAGCTTAAATATGAAGTTTCATAAAAATAATTTTTAACCGAATTTGCTCTGCACGTGTACACAGACAGATGGACGGACAGACAGACAGACAGAAAGACAGACCGACAGGCATCATGCTAAAAATAGTCAAAACGTTATGAAGGGACCTCAATTCGTGGAGATCCATCGAAATCTCGAAATGTCAAAATCGGTATGATCACAATACCGCCCTTATATATGTTGGTGGTCGGTAAAAATAGCTAATGAAAAATTCCGGTTAGTTCCACCTAATCGTTTGGAATAGACTGTAATATAAAACAAATTTTATTTGATAAGGAAAACAATTCAGATGAAGAACAAGAAAATTTTTGGCAAAAGTGTTTGAATATACAAAGAGTACTCTTCCAAACATGACTACAAATCAATTTAAAGTACATTTCCGCTTGTATCCAGAAAAATTTGAGAGTTATTTGCAGAAAATGCACGCTTGTAAAAGAAAACATTATTATAAAGGACAAGAACCAATTCCTTCAGAGAAGTAATTAATTCTTGATGTCTGTACTATTTATTTGGCAAATGGTGCAGCCATAAACAATGATATCTCGATTGTTTTCTCTCATTTTGTTTTGTAGAAAAAATAACTTACATTTTTACCGCGAAAAACACTATTGCACAGATTGCTGCAAGCTCTAAATCTGGGAAGAGTGTGTAGCACAAACTGCACTGCACGATATTTGCCGAACGATCTTCGTGCGGCATGAAGCACAGAAACCATATGCCGAACGTTTCTTGTGTAAATTATGCAGAATGTGTAAATTATAAGTTTATGCCGAACGCACCTTTATTAAACAGTAAAATGATGAGATTTGTGTAATCCCTTATTTATTTCTTAAGTTCTGAAAGGAACACTAGCAGTGTGTCTGCTTTGGCCCTGTCATATAATGAGAACGAAATATGTTACCTGTAGCCTACAGCAGACACGAAAACAGACACGAGCTAAAAAACTAATACGGGCCGCGTTAACTTTTGCCCACGTATAGGGGTATATGCGGACGAGCCCTAGCAGACACTGTATAGCTTGAATTACACAACCAGTGTGTCGGTGCAGCACTTTTGGATAGATTGTAAAACAGACACCGTTGTCTGCTTTGGCACTCAATGTGTTAAAATAAACATTGGTTTGTTTTGACATGTTTGATTTTGATACGTCAAAGTCAGCGCACTTGTCGCTGTTAGATCCAATTGGTGCTGCGCTTAGCCCCCCTGAAAACCGGAACTGCATGGTTCTGATGCTTTTAAGGAAGTTTTCAGTTTCTTCGACGTGAAGTCCCAGCTTGTGGAAAGCATTTATTTATTTATTTATTTATTTATTTATTTATTTATTTATTTAAGTGTGTACAGGATAAAATCACCTAAATTACACAATATTAAAAAGCAACAACAAAAATTACAAAAAATATATTAAAAAACAAAATTGCTAAATAAACAGGACTAGAGTAAACGGTTTAAATTATTTTTAAATGCAATGTAAGAAGAGCACATAATATACAAATCTGGGGCCAGGTCGTTGTAGAGCTTGCACATTCTGTCCAGGCTGGAGTTGAGTCCGTAAGATGTTCAGCGCCTAGGCAGGTGGAATAAATCCACGTTCCTTGTTGGATATGGTACAACTCTCAGTCCAACTTAGCGAGGATGTAAGGATGGCAGTAGTACCGTTCATTATCTTATGGAGTAGACATAAGTCGAAAATCCGACGCCTATCTTGTAGAGGTTTCAAATTAAGTGCGGATAGTCGTTCACCTCTCGGTGCAGCACTGTAATGAATACCCGATTTATATAGTGCAGAATTACAAAATTTAATTTGCACGTTTTCCAGTCTGTTAATCCAACTCTGTTGGGTCGGAGACCATATGGATGTGGCGTATTCTAACTGACACCTCACTAAAGAATTGAATAGGACTTTAATAGTATGTAAACTTCTGAAGCTGACAGACTGTCTTTTTATGAAGCCCAACATTCGTAACGAGTTGCTGATGATTGTGTTGATGTGGGCAGTAAAATTAAGGTCGCTACTAAATAAGACGCCCAAATCCCTTATATCTTTGATTTCCTCTAAAGTTGTATTGTCTAGTGAATACACAACGTTCAATGGTTATCGTTTTCTGGAGAAGATGATATACTTGCACTTGGCGATGTTGAACCACAAGTTGTTTGCTGTGCACCATTGGAAGATAGAATCAAGATCCTGTTGCAATGCTATATGATCAGCTGCAGTAGAACTTATCTTGAAAATTTTTAAATCGTCCGCAAATGCAATGTCGTAAATAAAAAGAAGAAAGAGGATAGGCCTTAAATGGGACCCTTGCGGAACTCCTGAAGAAACAGTTATAACATCTGATAGACAGCTGCTTATTTTAAAATACTGTGAACGACCAGTTAGGTAAGAAGTAAGCCAAGACAACAAGGGATTGCTAATGCCATATCGCTTGAGTTTACAACTCAAGATATTAGTATAGATTTGGTCAAAGACTTTTCTAAAGTTGGTATAAACATTATGAACCTCTTTACCTTCCTCCAAAGCAGTGATGATAAAATCTTTGTATAGCAGCAGATTAGTTGATGAAGAACGACCTCTGAAAAAGCCATGCTGTTGAGGTACAAAACAAAATTTAACACAGCAAAGTCCAAAACCATAAAATGCACCTCCCATATTTATTTTTATTATTCTGAAAAGAAATTCTGTAAGGTTATTTAGTTTTTGCGAAGCCTGTTGCGAAATCTAATTTCACAATTATATAAATTTCCTCAAAAAATGTCTTCAATGTGATCAAACGATTTTATCTTAGGCACATTTAGAAAGAATTGTATTAAATATAAAACGTAACAATATCAAAAAATTAATTTACATTTGTATGAACTGTTTTCATTTAATGAAACTCCGGGTATATTCTCATATTCTGGGATTCAGCTCAATGTATTTTTACAATAAAATTTTCTCTTGTAAAAAGGTGTTGAAACAAAACAAAGAAAGCTTAGAAAACAAAATACTCAGAAAATAAAAAACAAAGCCGCAAGGCAGGATGAAGGAAAATGTGCAGATACCAAATATGTACATAAGTACTTTAGAAACGTTATTTGTATGAAGACAGGTAGATAAATATACATGATATATAAAAATTATTCTAAAGATGAATACAAATTTTCGCTTTCATTTCATGTAATCTACGTGGAATAAAGAAAGATATGCGATGTAAATGTAAGGAATATCATGTTAAATAAAAGGAGGTTGGTTTATATATAAATAGAAGACTTTGACCTATATTCTTATAATTTGAATACATTTTAAAATTCAGGATCGAAATGATATATTTGGTTTGATAAAAAAATAAAACTCCAACTACATGTCTTAAGTTGTTTACTTCTACTGTTGGTAATTGTTTCTAACGGATAGGTTAGGTTAGGTTATTATAATTAACAGGTTATTATTTGTTTTTATAGCTTTTTAAAATTAATAAATATGTCGAACTTAATTGTATTTTTCTTTAAAATGCGTAACTTTTAATAAAATAACATTAACGTTAAGAAAACTATTTTTGACTTAGTTTAATGTTTACAAAATTGTAGGGACAACAACCATTGCGATCACTTCAATCAAACGCGCGGCCGAATAGCCGGCCGTGGCGGGCTGTCCT
This sequence comes from Liopterus haemorrhoidalis, assembly GCA_963971575.1. NCBI lineage: Eukaryota > Metazoa > Arthropoda > Insecta > Coleoptera > Dytiscidae > Liopterus > Liopterus haemorrhoidalis. Next base: position 38,474,708 of record OZ020618.1, on the reverse strand, counting down.
AGACCAGTGTTTCTCAAACTTTTGACAGTTGCGGACCACCAGCATATAGAAAAACATTTTTTATTCGATAAGGCCAATTATTAATACTAATGAAATTTATAGTGCGCGAACCACCTGTTGAGAAACACTGTCCTAGACCGTGAATTAATATCTATATTATGCAGCTACAATTTTTAAGGGGGACCTAATTAAAAAATAGTGTGTATGTATGAAATATTGTTTCAAACTTGGATTTTTAAGATAGTAAAAATTGAATTAATGATGAAATGTAAGGTAGGTCTCTAAATACTAAAATTTACGAGAAGGTTTTTATTATTATTATTATATTATTTATTTTACATCGGCCTTTATTTCTGCAACGAGACTAATCGCCGATGCCAGGGGGCGAGCTCCTACACCTGGATGAGGGGTGAATGATTGTGAAAATGGGAGTAATGTAAACATATTATTCTCGCCCGAATAATATTACCTACGAAGCAGGCTCGAACCACCGGTCGCCCAGTCACGCCTGTTTCTAACAGTCTAAAACCGCACGACTTAATGCGCTCGGCCACTCCGTTGGCTTAACGAGAAGGTTTACAGGCTGCGGATAATTTATCTGTACCAATCGACAATCGATTGTTTAGAGAGGTATTTCGAAGGTTTTGAAATATAACAAACATGTCAAAAAAAAAATGTTGACGTAATTTTTGAAAACTTGTACACAAAACTGTATAAATATTCTGTATAGTTTTCAATTTTTTTTAAATAAAACAAACAATCTGGTAAAAATTAGTAAAAATATGCCTACATCAAAATTATCAGCGAATTCTTGTCTATCAAAAAGGTTATTTTTAATTGTAAAAAAATATGTTATGTAATTGTAAATAAACAAATATCATTATATCTGCAGAAACTAATTTTATAAACCAATCAACGCAAGTAATTTTTTGATTTTTTAGAAGATATGGGAAGAAAATTGAATACCCGTCGACCAGCGTGAAGACCTCGCAAGAGATGGAGAGATCAGATAATCGAAGATCTAACATATATTGGTATACAAGGAACTTGGCAAGACCTGAAAATGAATACATCAAGATGGAGAACTTGTGTGAGTGAGGCCAAAACTAACCTGACTGATAGTGTCCAAAGAAGAACAGGAAAAAGAATCAACGCATATTTGCGTGCGATACGGAAAATTGTAGCTAAAGTTTCTTTCTAAAAATATGTTTCTACGATCGTTGCTATTTTGTTCTATTTTGAAAACTACTTGTTGTTATTGTACTTGACAGAATATTTTTGCCACCATCTTGAATCTGTCACGATTCATCTATATAGGTGCTACGGGTAAAAATGATTTAATTTTCGTAAAGAACACGTGTACCAAGTGGCATTAACTGCAAATAATCATGTCGAAAAAATGTTGACGTATTCTTTATTTCTACACGAAACTATATAAATATAAACATTATTTGAAACCCACAAAAATATTTAAAAAATTACAGAACATTGTTGGCTGACACCTATTAAGTTATTAAGCAATAAAAAAATACCACAATTAAAAATATCCTATTTGATAAAGAATTATTCGGTGCATAATTTGATGTACAGATTGTTAATAATTTTATTCCAAATTGTTAGTTTGTTTAAAATAAACTTGTAATCTCTGGGGGTTATACGTACCGTTAATAAGATCATTGGATTAATAGACCCTGAATAAAGAGTTTTATTCCAGTTGTTGTGACTTGTTATTGTTCTTGCTGCCAGGGTGGTCGGTGGCGACTTTGCTCGACTTATAGTTTATGACTGTATTGTTTGACACTTGCCCTCTTGCCGAAATACTTGTATAATTACTACTAAGATGTCGTATTTGAAATATAGGTTTTACATATCAAGAACTTATGTGAATGTAAAATAACAAGATTTAATAGTCCAAATAAATATTGTAGGTTGTATTAAGAACTTAAATTAATCGCTTGTATTAAAGAATGTTGGAAATATCTCATATTACAACAGGTAACCGACGAGTTCATCGAAAATCAATTCATCGAAAATCAATTCATCGAATGATCAATTTATCGAATCGTCAATTCATCGAAAAAAAAAAATATTTTGTAAATATTTGAGAGGAATGTTGAGGGGATCGGAAAGTAAAAAAAAGCAGTGATCGGAAAGCAGTGGTCAATAAAAGTAGACAGACTAAGAAATAATTGCATACATTTTTCAATATGGTTTAAAAAAAGGTAAATAAAGTGACATAGTGTTTGAATATAAATAAAGAAATATAATAAGAAAACTTATATAATAAAACAAATAAATTTTTTGTTTTTAAGGTTTAATAAGACAGGTTATGGGCAATTACACGCAAATAATTTTTATAAATTCATACACAATGATACGCATTTTAATTGGGCTAATATGGGAGAAAATAAAGTACTATGCATCTAAAACCAAGGTAATTAGGTTAGGTTTAGTTAGCAAAAGTCTAAAACCGAGCGGAGCGAGTTACCCATCTTCTAGTTTAAGGACAAAGCACTATTTTAGGTTAGGTTAGGTTAGTATGGGTTTTCTTAGAAGAAGCCGAGAGAAGCGAGCTACCCATCTTCTAGTTTAATGTCAAAACACTATCTTAGGTTAGGTTAGTAAGGGTTTGGTTAGAAGAAGCCGAGCGAAGTGAGCTACCCATCATCTAGTTTAATGACAAAACAAACTAACATAACAATGCCACCTGTTTAGAATCACCGTACATTGAACAAATCATGTGTGGTATGACGCGGTGTGACACATGCGCAGTTGCGTAGGTACCTATGATTCCATAAACCGTGTTTTTCTGATCTAAGGAGCCCTGTTCGATTTCAAAATAATCCAACAGGTATCTTTTACCTGGCGTATTTTCTGAATGGAAAATTTAAAAATTATTAATAGACCAAGTATGATAGTTATTTAATAAGTGTCGTCTGTCTACTTTTATTGACCACTGCTTTTTTGGCTTTCCGATCCCCTCGGCATTCCTCTCAAATATTTACAAAATATTTTTTTTCGATGAATTGACGATTCGATGAATAAATCATTCGATGAATTGATTTTCGATGAACTTACCGTGAATCATTACAACATTATCCTTTTTTACATAATATTAAAAATTTTAACACTCATCGCCGACACCCCATGATGCGGGGGTGAATGGGGAGGGGCATGCCTAGCCAGTAAGGGGAAAGTTACGCTCTCCTTACCCTTATATATTTTACTCAATTCAGAAATGACTTGTTTAATATAATTTTCTAAGCCAATATCACAGTTTCAATTTCAACACTAAGCAAAATGTCCAACTTGAATTGTACGCCATAGCTGTAAAATATTTCCAGTTAAAATCCCTAAACATCACTATTGTTCTTAAATAATTTAGACCTGTAATAAACTTGAAATTTAAAAAGGAAGTCAAGTATCATAGTTATTATAAATTTCTCGGAATTTTTTCCTTAAATACGGGCCTGAGAGATGACCTAAATCATGGGTAAAAAACTGGCTACCAGGTGCAACAAAGCTACCGACATCTCGAGACCCAAGATATTATAATAACACACCTCTACCACCAGATCTGTATTTCTGCTAATAAATATATCACGCGAGAATGTTTTATATCAATAATAAGAACTTGCTGTTCGATTCAAATTATCAATTGTTACTGGCTCCATACATGCTGGCATGACTAGTAAAATGTTTTTAATAGATATCGTGGGTAAAAAATTGATTGACAAGTGCTTCAACTACATTTTTGGCCTCTAATTTTCGTTTCATGAATTATTATTAAAATAACAATTAAGTTTTTTTATTAATTTAAATTGGTTAGGCTGTTATTATTGTGTTAGGATGATATTTGATATGATTGCTGGAATGTATTCTACTGTTAAAAATTTTGTTTCTACGAAATTTAGGATTTCGTAGATATTTAAGCAAGTAAAAAAAATCAGCTGTGGCCACCACAGGATCGACCGCCATCACAAAGTACTTGTATAAAATACATTCTAGCAGCAGAGTAGAAATAACTTGGCCTAATATTTTCTAACAGAGATATTATTTACCATAACCATGAAAACGTTACATATTAGAATGAAAAAATAGATACTTAGAAAAAATTTCGAAATTTTTTTCGTTTTATCAAAAAATGTCTCAAATAAAAGTTATTAGTTATTGCTTTTATAGCAACTTTTGTTCAATACATTTTTTCGAAATATTTTTCTGTTGTTAAATATTTGCAAAAATCTTAAAATCGACACAAGTAAACTCCCATTTCTAGTAAACCGATTTTTACCAAAAGTTGATCAAGTCGTGCCGTTATTATATATATATATATATATATATATATGTCAAAAGCTTAAATATGAAGTTTCATAAAAATCCTTTTAGCATAATTTGCTGTGCACGTGTACACACACAGACGGACGGACAGACAGACAGACGGACAGACAGACATCATGCTACAAATACAATTCGTGGAGATCCATCGAAATTTCGAAATGTCAAAATCGGTATGATCACAATACGGTCGGTAAAAGTGAAAAATATTTGCCGCAAAATCAATGGAAAAATTCATAAATCGTACAACTAGGAAACCCTGATTACGTTCCTTTCGTACTAATCTGTCTCTGTAGTAGAAATTATGGAAAAACGGCTGGACCTACAGCATTGAAATTTGGCATGCATATATCTTCTACAGTCTATAGTGATAGCATATGCTTATCCTCCTGTTCTCTGAGAGAATTAAAGGAGTCTAATTCTAGCTTTATCTACTCATAGTTCTCTTTTTTATTTTCTTATCTATTTAATTTTCATATTTAATAAAGATGTTTTAAAATATGCTTATATTGCATATACGTTATTGTAAATTTACTTTGTGTTTTTATAATGTAAATAACAAAATTGTATGATATTTGATAAATAAATAAATATTAATAATAATATAGTATGCAAATATTTCCATATATTCTCCTACCAGTCTAACTAAAAATCTAACAAAATTAAAAGTATCGCACATTGAAGTAAGCCAAAATGATATAACAGAAATTTTAGATCAAATAATTTAATTTTGTGACTTGTCAATAAAGAGCGGCCAGATAATGTGATGATAACTCGTATGATGAAACTGGCACATATTATATTTTATTTACGTATGCATACACATAAGTAAAATAGAATAATATGTGCCGCTTACTTTACTTATCAAACGTATATTTTTTAAGTGTAGATTTCCAAACCCCCCTCCTCTGCGACTCCTGGCAGAGGAAAGGAGACAGATCCCCCTCCAGGCAGGAGGGGGATCTGAGGTGAGAAACGCTGCCAGAACACATTCGGTGGAGAAATGGCAGGAGGAGTGGTCCAGGAATCAGGACAAAGGGAAGTGGAGAAAAAAGCTCATTCCCAACATAACAAAGTGGCTGGCCTGCAAGTTCAGGAAAATAGACTACTATGTCCCGCAAACCCTGACAGCCCATGGGTCTTTTAAGTCCTTCACTCTGAGGATTGGGAAGGACCAGGACGACGATTGTACCTACTGCGGCGCAGTCGATACAGCCGAACATACACTATTCGTGTGCAGGAGATGGACTGAAGAAAGATTGCCAGCATACAGGATAACAGGAGAGAACCTGACACCCGACAACATAGTCCAGGTTATGCGGCACTCCAGGGAAAACTGGGAAATGGTGTGGCAGATGCTGTCAGCCATTGTGAAGAGGAAGGAGACAGACGAACGAGAAAGACAGAATAGGGTAATGTGAGGATAGGTTGAGCTAGCCTGTTCCCTCCACGATGAAAATTACCACAGATAGTTCCTTGGTGGAAAAAAAAGGGTAAGGAGGGTTTTAGTCGGTAGGCCAATTGAAGGAGATTCCGACACTACCAGATTGGTGTCTATAAAAGATTTTCACTGGATAAAAAAAAAAAGATTACAAACCAAAATTAATTAAAATAAATCGTTTGTTATGCATTTTCTAATAACCGTCTATAATCACTTAAACAGTTTACAATAGTAGGCTATCTTTTATTTTTATCTATAATTTTTTTGTTTTTGTAGATACGTTTAAGAAGTCCTTATACCGTCACTTATGAGTCTGTATGTCTGCTAGGTAGAAATCGTGGCTAAACTGCTGGATGCAGGGAACTGAAATTTAACTTGCGTATACAACTCTTTGACTTACGTGTACAAAAAAAATCCCAAAGGTGCCTTTTAAAATTTTTGCTAAACAGAAAAGGGAAAAGAACATATTTAACCTTTTTAAATGTGTTTTTATCCTAAATAAGCTAAATAAAAAACCTTTTTTTTTCATTGACGCTTGAAGGGCCACAAAAATGTCTACCTTTATATCACCCAGATCTTTGGGAATTATTTGAAAAAAATCAGCTGTGGCCATATAAGGACCGACCGCCATCACAAAGTACTTGCATAAAATACATTCTAGCAGCAGAGTAGAAATAACTTGGCCTAATATTTTCTAACAGAGATATTACTTATCATAACCATGGAAACGTTACATATATAAATATGAAAAAATAGATATTTTTAAATTTTTTTCGTTTTATCAAAAAATGTCTCAAATAAAAGTTATTATTTTTTAGTGTTATTGCATTTATAACAACTTTTGTTAAATACATTTTTTCGAAATATTTTTCTGTTGCTAAACTCCTATTTCTAGTCAATCGATTTTTACCAAAAATTGATCAACTCGTGCCATATATGTAACGTTTCCTTGGCCATGATAAATAATATCTCTGTTAGAAAATATTAGGCCAAGTTATTTGTACTCTGCTTCTAGAATGTAATTGATACAAGTACTTTGTGATGGCGGTCGGTCCTGTGGTGGCCACAGCTTAATTTTTTAATTTTAATTGTATGATTTTATATAATTTGGTAAAATTCCAGTTCATAGTGCGAACGAAACAAAACTTTTTTAGACGGTTGGTAGTACATTTACAATTGTGATCATATACCAGTGACACCCAAACTATGGTATATGCTGGAAAGTGACTTTAAGCTTTCAGATTTTGATGTTGGCAAAAAAATAAGGCTGACTGTAAGGTTTAAATTTGTATTTCTTAAAATTGTGAATTTTAATAATTTTCATCAGATGCGTCATGAATTGAGTATCCAGGGCCGCAGTAAGGAAAACTTGCGCTAGGGGCAAAACTGTGTTTTGGCGCCCTTGGCAAAACAAAGGTGGTCCTCACTTCCCAAAATCCAAGTGATGAGCAAAAAAAAAAAGTTCTTCACCTTCACAATGTGGCGCCCCTTAGTCAAGCTCGTCGGCGCCCTTTTCCTTTGTGCGCTAGGGGCCGTCGCCCCCTCCGCCCCCCCCCCTTACTGCGGCTCTGAGAGTATCCATAAGTTTTCTAAAAAAATATAGAAAAAATCTGGAAAATGTTAATAAAAACACAGAAACCATACAAATTTTAAATGTGTCTTACATTTTTACACAGTTAATGGTTGTGAAATAAAAAAAAAAAAAAAATAGAAGTATATTAAAATCTTTCACAACTATTTTAGTTAATTATTAATTTAATTAAAATGTCTTTTACAAAAATCCTTTAAGCTTGGTTTGAGCTTTTCGGCTTCTGCAGTCCTAAATTTTTACTACCTAAACTAAAGTTTTTAGGTACACAGTACTTTATTTTCTGCCACATTAGCCCATTTGAAATACTGTAACAAACTCCAGTAAATATGATCAATTTAAGTTAGACATTGCAATAAAATTAGATATTAACTAAAATAAATATGAAAAGTTTAACTAAATATTTCTAATATATATCTATTTCTCCAACTATTTTTTAATTATTCGATTCACAAACCTAATATTGCGAAATAACCATTTATGAAATACCTCTGGTCTTTTGTAATGTAATTGCTATTTTGCAGAAAGTTTAACAATTTTTGAAATTTCTAAATAATCCTATTTTGTAGGAAATTTAATTACGAAACTTTTTTTTCCTCATAACTTTTCTCATAAATGAATAAGTTCACAGCTATGGGCTCAAAAAGAAGAAAAAAAAATGATTTTTTTCTTAATTTTTTAATATTTTCAATTTTTACACAATGTTCCCGAACTTTTTGGCGGGGAGGATAACTCAATTATTGTTATGTGAGTTATTTCGAAGCAATTTCTGCAAAAATTAGCGTGCCCCCTCTCAACATCCACATGACGTAGTATTTTTACAGATCCGCCCTGAACTAATGTACATTAACAAAGCGAGATCTACAACACTCATATTTTTCGAAAATAAAATATTGCGCTAAATATTTTCTCCCATTCAAATTAATGGCGAATGAAGAACCCGTAAGAACCAAGATATCCGAGAATTATACTTAAGGTCAAGTATCACACAAGAACTGAGAGGTAGATGATTGCAGTGAATAGGACACGTAATGAAAATGATTGAGGAGAGAATGTTCAGGCGGATATGGGAGGGAAGATTGAATACCTGTCGACCAGTGGGAAGACCTCGCAAGAGATAGTGAGATAAGTTAACCGAAGATCTAACAAGTATACAGGACACATGGAAAGACATGACAATTAGCAGATCAAGATGGAGGAGTTAATTGAGTGCGGTTAAAAGTCCTCTCAACTGACTGTATCAAAAGAAGTCGAAATAAGAGTCCTCTGTTTTTATACACAGTGTGAGTTAGAAGTTTATATATTCTAGTTGCAAAAATTCTGAGGTCCTCAAGGCGATAAAGTGAGAAAGTCCATTTCTGCATCCTGGTTAGCATATATTTTCTCAGTATTTCAAAGGTGATAATTTAATTGTAAAATAATTTATTGCTACACCCGTGACATTTATTGTGCCAAACCATGTATTATATTACGAAGTTGATGGAACTAAAAGAAAATGGAAGACGGATCGAAGTGATGGTGTAAAAAGGAAGACGGATCGAAGTAATTCACAAAAAAAGGAAAACGGGTCGAAAAAATGACAAAAAAAGTAAGACAGATAGAATTGGTGACCAAAGAAATAAGATGGATCGAAGAAAAATACTGATTGAAGCGATGACCAAAAGAAGAAAAACGGTTCGAAGTGATGGCAAAAACAATAAAACAGATCAAAGTGATTACCAAAAGAAGGAATTCGCATCGAAGTGATGACAAAGAAAAGTAAGACAGATCGAAGTGATGACCAAAAGAAGGAAGACGCATCGAAGTGTTGACAAAAAAAAATTGATGTAAAGTGTGAATTTTCACACATTTCAGGATTTCGCAGGTATTTAGTAAGCGAATGATGATTATTCAGGATGTCAAAACAAATTTTATGTTAAAATATTTTTTTGTTAATATTAATTCGAATGCCTAATACCATTATTGAGGTTTCTAAATATGTGCAGTATTTTTTTATATAGCAAGGTTCATTAAGATTTTGAAAATTGCACCTATGGCTTCCATTGGTTGTTTTAAGTCATAAGCTCCGCCCCTCTGATTTCCGTATACATTGAAACATAGAATTAAATTATAATTTCAAAAATTCCCACTGGTTATTAAATTTACGCTTTTACAAATTAAATGCAATATTTGCCAAAATATAACTAGAATTTTGACAAAATAATTTTAAGAAAATAATGCAAAAAAACCGAAAAAATAAAATTGTCTCCAGACCGGAAGCGAACCCTATTTTGTAACTTAGGAAGCGAGAAGGCTAACCATTACATTATGAAAGCTTGCTGGTTTAGGCAGCAGTCTGACTGATCGAGCAACGTCGTGTAACGTAGCGCCGAGTCGTGTAGTGTCATTTAAAAATTTAAAGCTGGTCTGACTGATCAAGTACTGTCGAGTATTATCGATCATTCAGTGTCAAGTAAATTTGTTTCTCACTTGTGAAATAGTGCATATTCCAACCTAAAATAATACTATCAAACAGTTAATACTAATTAGCGAGTCCATTTTACTCTATATTGTAATTTTGTTATTTTTTTTTTTGACGTTCCAACTGTTTAATAATATATGGCTATGAACTGTATATGCTTAAATGCGCATGTGCTATTGCCTCGAGCGTCGTGTGAAATTCAAACCGGTTTGAAATACAAACTACTTGATGCTACTTGACAGCAAACGATGGTTCAGTGCGACTCATGCCCTTAGTTAACGTGTGTTTGAAATTTGCTCGACAGCAAACGATCGACAGCACTCGATCAGTCAGACCGCGGCCTTACTGTGTTACATAACGTATTAAATATTTTACATCGCCAACCAAAAACACAAAAAATGCGTTATTTTCCGAAAACATAATCTGATCAAAAATTCCTGTTGTACTATTCCGGTTCACACCAATGTACATTACTTAAAATTTTTTCAGAATTTTACATAAACCATCTGGGCTACAGGGCGTGGGACAATTTTTTTTTGCACAATTTTGGCAAAAATGGCGTCAAAATAATTTATTTTACAAAAATAATTTTTTTATTGTTAATCCACGTACTAAGGGCTTTCACTTGATAGCCTACTCAGAATTTTAAAAAAATATTTAATATATATATTATAAAAATATTTCGAAGGGCACATATTTCTTTATATTATTATAAGGGAATATGTTTTTTAGATGTTTTATTATTTTTCCTATGTGCGGGTCAAAGAGTTGCATAAGCATGCCAAATTTCAATTCTCTAGGTTTAGGTTAGGTTAGGTTTGGCTACAATTTTTGCCGAACAGACAGATGACAAAATGACAGTATAAGGGTTTTTTGGTCATACCTACAACACCCTGAAAAGGATTTAAAAACTATAACAGGGCAACTAAATTGCAGGGCCAGGTTCCATGCATACTTTGGGCACCTCAAGCGCCGGCCCTGGCCGAAAGAATGGATGTGGATATACATTTCAATTATATTTGATTTTTATTTTGCCTTTTTGTCATGGTTAAAAAAATGTAAATTTGAAAAAATAAAAAATCTTCATCAATCCACAATTCATTTATCAAACTTGCAAGATAAAGTCATTACTAAATACATTTGTATACCAGCATATTTTTAATGGATGAATAAAAAAATACCTGCATTATAAAAAATATAAAATAATATATTATAGTTTCAAACCTGACATATTCACGTGAAGCATCGCCCCAAATTAATAAAAAAATAAATAATAACAATTGAGGGAGAAACGGAAATCATGCAGGTACAAATTTATTTATAAGATCATTCGTTTGGCCGACAATATACACGTTTATATTTTAAATAAATCCCGGTACTATAAACTTAAAAACAATCGTATCTTATCGTGAAATAAGGTTTAAAATCGAATGAGATTTTGATTGAAGCCAAGTTAGTGGCAGGTGCAGAATACGACTTAACCTAAAATCATATACCCGTTAGGTCCAAAGTCGTTTGAAGATTCAAGGCTTTCTACAGGTATCTCAGTTACTTATTTCAGGGGACTGAAGCAGGTGCAAACTGTAGCTTTCTTTACAAGTTTTGAGACGAGGTTACTGATGTGATTGTAGAAGGTTTCCACTTTACCGACCAATTTGGCCACAGTTACCTTTTTTATGTGAGAGAATTTGTGGTTTAAGATGAAGGTATCCAACTGCGAAGCGAATAACGTCTTTTATTATTTCTTTGGAAAGATCTTTTTAACAGAAAACTTATTAAACATTATGTAAATAAATTAGGTTTTTTATAAATCATTTAAATTTCGATCGAAGCGTACTCAAAAATAATTTTCCATCGTACTTGCGTAATTTCATTAAAATAACATATTTGGTTTTATTCAAGACTAATATAGTCTGTCAAGAGTTTCAATTTACACAATTTCGTTCGCCAAATACGTCTGGTATGAACCCGGATTTATCTAGGTTTAAGATCAAAACATTTTAAAGAATATTCACATGAACTGTAATTACCCATTAATAAATTTTCATATATATGGAATTTAATTCGCACAGTTTGTTAAAAGGTAAAATCTAAGGCTATTAACGGTCGTAATTTACATGAATAGTTGATAGTTAACATAAGTAATTTTAATAATAACAGGATCCCAACACCTATATAGGCGTATAAGGGGCAACGAAGGTAAGTTCTCCGTTTCTAAACCGCCGGCCATAGATATGAAAGTAATGTGGTCAAGGTGACGTTTTGTCCGGTCCTATTATCCATGTATCAACAGGTACTCATTTTAAGTATTTAATACTTGAGGTTGAGTCGACCCCAAAACTGACTGTACAATATCAACAGTTTTATGATAATAATTTTTATTCGTTGTTTGAGTACTCAGAGATTTCATTTAATTTTATAAACTAAATTTAAACTGAATAATCTTAGCGATTTTTTCTGCATTTGCTTCGTATCGAAGTCTTCAATGAATTAATTGAAATTGATTAATGGCTTAATTTTTTTTAATTTTGGAAACCTATTTTTCACTATTAACAATGAGTTATTTGATTTATAACTACCTATTTCATTACTATCAATGATTTATTCCTCGTTGAGACCTTAAAAATAAAATGCTGAAATAATTCAAACAATGGGTTGTATCATGACGTATAACAGAAGCGGAGCTCACACACATGAGTGCTACGCATACGTAGTTACATTACATAACGTAGTTTAGCCTGCTTTTAAACTCGATTCTTAACTGTTTAAAAAAAAAAAGTATTATATTTTGAATTTCAAAAGAAGGCATACACTACCTTAGCCATAAATATAAAAATTCCAAAGCATTATTAGCCATACTGTGAATAAAAATATATATATATATATATATATATATATATATATATATTATTATTTTATCAAAACCACAAAATTTCAATATTTTTCAAAAATGAAATTTGATCTAAAATGCCTTTTGTATGTTTCCGGTTCAGATCAATATATACTATAAATATTCTTCAGATTTTTAATTTAATCCCTTTGAGTTAAAGGGTACAGACAGTATTTTTTTTAATACATTTTTGGAAACAATTGTGTTAAAATAAAGAAATAATAAGTACCTTCGAAAACATTTATCTGTATTAGAACAGTAATTTAAATTAAATAATTAAATGAGAACTAACAGAAACGATAAAATGTGCAAAGCAAACTAAGAAACATGTGTATATCTTGAATTAGATAATTACGTCCGTAAAATATAATATGATGCGGAAGTAATGCGATTCGGACTGGTCAGAAATTAAAATTAAAACAATATTTTAACTTCGCTAACGTTTCGATTTATTTTTAAATCTTCATCAGAGCTAGAATAAAAAATGTAGCTATAATTTATTGTACAGTTTGTTTTTTCCCAATATAAAGTTAATGAAGTTAATTATATTTTGTAAAATTTTCTAAAGAAGTTAAAATATTGTTTTTATTTTAATTTCTGACCAGTTCGAATCCCATTACTTCCTCATCATATGTGTATATCTGTTCTAAAATCAAAAATAATACAAAGAATTTAGGAAAGAGTGGAAATTCCAACAGTAAACTTGTTGAGACTGGCGTCTGAAAAGTCATAAAAGAAGGAATACAGTAATATATTTTTTCTTCTAAAGGTCACTAGCGTCTAGCTGAATAATCTATGTGATTTCGCTTACTTCATTCGAGACAAAAATTAAAACTGGCACTAGTATCTAAAAAGAGCCCAAGATATCTAAGAAGAGCCCCAGAAAGTACAAACGAGTACTTTTGGAGTACGGTTTTAAAAAGAGTACAGTAACTCTAAGGCCCGGTCTTTCCACCTTCAAGTAAACCTCTAGGTAACTAACTGACAGATAAGGTTATCCGGAACTTCATCTGCCGAATAAATCTCAATACTAATCAGTGAATTCAATACGTCAGTCTCATTACCCGTTAGATAACTATCCGATAGACAAATTTGTATTGAAAGACGAATAAGGGATGACAATTATTCAGCAAAGAAAGTATCACAGAACCTTATCTGACAGATAGTTAAAGGTTTACCTGAAGGTGGAAAGACTGGTCCTAAAAGAAGTACAAAACTCCCAAAAATAGTACAGTTGGTCACCTTATATAAAATATCTTGATGAATGAAAAAGAGGAAGTGAAAAAATTCACAATTTCTTCTTTATATCGAAAAACTGCCCCTGCTACACCAGAAAAAATTGACAGTAAAAGCATTATGTGAAGTAGGGAAATAAGTTCAGATGGAAGAGTTGTCACTAAACATACTCGCCATCATGACAGCGCAATGAAAAGAATCCTTCGCACACGAATACACGAAACTGCTATTTTTGTCACTTCAGAGTTCCTTTAGAATAACTACGTGAGTGGAACAGTGTTGCTAATGAATTAGTAACTAGTTTGTAACTTGAATAATCAAACCGATCCGTTCATTCATAGTAGCTCCAATTTGAATATAAAAATACTAACTCAAACGACAACTCTCCAAACAACGTAACTGAATCTGAAACACACAATCTGTGAAGCACGTGCAATTAGCTAAAATGTCCGGTTACAGGTCAGCATTTGCAGTAGAAAGTGTAAAGATTTCGTCGGTATCGATGGTGACTCCATAAATTTCCTTTTTTCTGTATCAAATACGTTATCACTAAACGTTACATAAACATGTTTAAATATAAATAGCAGTTCGTAAATTTCAGATTGTTTAAATCCAATTTTTAGCACAATCCAAATTTAGCCCCATTATACCACTTTCTTTTTTTAATTAGAGAGTAAATGAATGTTTATACTACAAAAAATATATATAGCAATGCAACTGACAGCTGGTGTGTTTTTGCGAAATACTACAATCCTCCAGCGATTCACTGTATATGCACGTTGTCTTGTTCTTGACCACCCATTATACATAAACGCATATTAATTAATAATTATAACTGTAACATACAACAATGCTATATTGACTTATTCTCAATATCATAGTTTCAATTAATTTGCTATGTATTTATGGTATAATTGAAGTTGATCAAATTTTTTGTATAGCTAATTGAACATACCGAGTTCATTTGCCGTTATTAAGGTTTATATTGGACTGATTGTACAAATGCTGACATTGTCATAATTAGAATTTACGATAAAGCTGGTGGTGATGACAAAACTGCTCAAAGGCTTTATGCGGATATCTTTCTTAAGTTTCTATGCGTTTCCGGGCTTGGGTTCCTTATCAAAACATGATCCTTTATGACACCCCTATAAACTTCAGAAGTTCGTAATATGTATTCAGTTACAACCAGTATGTTGTGCTTGGAAAATCTGTACACAAGAATAAATGTGTATTGACTAGTTAGTCTATTAAAAATATGTCGTCTTCAAATAAACTACTTTAAATTAAACAAGAATTCAGTATATAAGAAAATAGGAGCTATTCGGCCTTGTTTCTGATTGGTTTAGGACAGTGTTTCCCAACCTTTTATCCTCGCGAACCCCTTATAAAATCCAAACAAATTTGGCGAACCCCTATGTCAGTGTTTCTCAAACTTTTTACATTCGCGGCACACTTTTGACGTGTAAACATTTTTTTACGGCACAGCTATGAGTTATTGAATATAGGTTTAAATGGAAAATTGCAAAATTTCGCAGCACACTCCTAGAATTTCACGGTACACTAAAATACCGCGGCACACCGGTTAGGGAACACTGCCCTATGTATTCGTTAATGACAAAAAACAATAAAATTTGGTAGAACATTTATTTTCTATATTTTCCATGTACAAACATTAATAAGGCTAAAATGATAGCTATAAAAAATAATTGATGTGAAGTGTGAATATTCACACATTTCAGGGTTTCGCAGGTATATAATAAGTGAAGGCGGTATGCTGAGTGTGTAGGACAAATTTTACTTTGTAGTAATCACGGCAAAATGAACGATATTTTTAAAATAATTTATCGTCTGTTAATCATATAAGACAGGTTATTAAATTTACGCTCTTAAAAATTAAATACAACGTTTGTCAAAATATAACTAGAATTTTGACAAAATAATTTCAACATAATAATAATGCAAAAAAAAAAAACAGAAAAAATAAAATTCACTCCGTACTCGAACTCGAAACCCTTCGTTTTCCACCAGCATATTCACCAGTGCTCTAACCCATTAAGCTATCGCACGCTTTGCATGTGAGTGTCTTACATTGGTATAACTTTTGTACTTTGTGAACCAAAAATCACAAAAAATGCGTTATTTTCCGAAAACATAATCTGATCAAAAATTCCTGTTGTACTATTTCGGTTCACACCAATATACATTACTTAGATTTTTTTTAGATTTTTAGTTTAAACCATCTGGGCTACAGGGTGTGGGACAATTTTTTTTTTCACAATTTTGGCAAAAATCGCATCAAAATAATTTATTTTGCAAAAATAAAAATTTGATCGTTAATCCACGTACTAAGGGCTTTCATTTGATACCCTACTCAGAATTTAAAAAATATATATATATTATAAAAATATTTCGATGAGCACATATTTGTTTATATTTTTAGGGGGGTATGTTTTTTAGATGTTTTAGTATTTTTTCTATGTGCGGGTCAAAGAGTTGTATAAGCATGCCAAATTTCAACTCTCTAGGTTTAGCCGTTTGGCTACAATTTTTACCGAACAGACAGACAGATAGACAGACAGACAGACAGACGACAAAATGACGGTATAAGGGTTTTTTGGTCATACCTACAAAACCCTAATTAATGCAAAATCAATTCAACAAACCAACTGGTTTTTAGTTAAGCATACGTTAAAACTCTTAGTTAAATGGAATATTTGTGGCTGTTTGATGGAACAAAGCAATTCAAAGTTTGGCTTAATATCCGACAATTTCAGTCTTAGATCAGGTTCTTCATTTAACCTGTTTCTGTATTTATCTTTCAGATAAGTATATGTTGTGCAAAAGGGTAATAGAACTTCAATGGCTTTTTTTGACAGAACAGGATATTCATTTTTAATTTGTTTTTATGCGTTTAATTTTCTTTGGCGATTTAAAATTCCGCCATTACAATATTATTTTCGCGAACCCCATTTCTACACCCCGCGAACCCCTAGGGGTTCGCGAACCACCGCTTGGGAAACACTGGTTTAGGAGATCAACACATTTAATTACAATGTAACAAAATTGTTTTTAGTCCACGTTATTCAGTGTCATGCATTCAAATGAATTAATATCGTTATCGTCGTGAATAAATTAATATTATACCGATATATAAAGGTATTTTTTGGTATTATTACTTATTGATTTACGTATTTAGAAATACAGTGGACATCGTTTATAACGACATCTGATATAACGACTATAATGTTTTAGGTTTTTGCGACTAAATTTCAAAGACCCGATCAGAAAAATATGTTTTTATACATGAGATTTATCGCTTATAACGACATCGAATATTACGACGAAATTAATATAACGACGAAAAATAGTTTGAAATTTGAGTCAAATTATCTTTTATAACGACGTATCACAACTGTCTAACGAGAAAACGTTGGGGAAGTACCGAGTTATGAAAAGGCAAGACGAAACGCGCCAGATAAACATATTCATTCAGTATTTAACTACGAGTTAAAGGTTTAATGTAAATTTTTCAAAAACGGATGGAGAACTCAAACCGGCGGATGATATGGTGGAAGATGAAATTTTAGCTGGGTCAGATCCGAATCTACGTATTAAGGTTTCATGTGATATTCCATTCAAAATTTTAAAAAAATAATTATTTTTTCATTAAATAAATATTTATTTATATTTATGTCGTGATGTGTTATTTTGATCAGTATTTTTCCAATATGTGGGGCAAAGGGTTGTATAAGCTAGGGCCGCCCCTATTATTTGCAGGGCCTGGGGCAAAACTGAAATTGCGGAGCCCCAAAACTGGATTTGCGGGGCCCCATCTATATATATATTGAATAACGATATTTTCTTTAACTATTAACAAAGTACACATACATATATTCAATGAAAATATAAATTTTTTCCAACTATTTATAAAACTTGGAGTAATATTTTTAATGTATTTTATTATTTTATTACTTGACGGTCAAAGCGCGGGGCCTTTAAGGCGCGGGGCCTGGGGCAGGTGCCCCACTTGCCCCCGCCTAGGGGCGGCCCTGGTATAAGCATTCCAAATTTCTACCGTACAGACAACGCATGCACATGAGTGACGTAATAAGGGTTTTTGGTGGTCATTCCTACAAAACCTTAAAAAATGGCTAACCCAGTTACTAAGCCCATGCCCTATTAGTAATTTTTCTTTTAAAATTTCCCGCTATACTGTGTTTGTACTGTGTAAATCGTGCTCGGTTCGCAGCGCTAACTACTTACTTCTTATTTGAAACAAAGTATAAAAAGCCATGGAGTTTAATTCACTTTTTACACTATGTTGGCACTACCACTGTCTATTAACATATGAAATTTGATTTCCGTATGACCTGAAAAGTCTTTTGTATTGAAATATACACTGTTGCCTTTGGTACAAATAGTTATTGCAGGAAAATAGCTTCGTCCAGGATAATTAGTTTTATAGAATTTATTTCTTTTAACGCTATTATACTAGGCAAATAGTATCTGACGGATCATTATTGTACAAATAGTGTTCAGTTTAATAATCTGTTATTTGAAGTTAAATGTATCAAGTTACAGAATAGAACCCCCTTATGATTATAATCACCCGCAATATATCCTTCAACTCCCTGTATCGCCTTTCTGCTTTATAAAATAACATTGTCCAATAATATTCCGTCAGATACTATTTGACTAGTAAAATAGAGTTTAAATAGAAATATTCGCCTAAGCAGTTAATCAGACCAATTCTGTAACTCAGTTACTGTGATCATAGTAACTAAATTTGTCATTATGAGTAATGTCAGTTACTATCATAGTAACTACCAAATGCTGGTGTTTATAAGTAATAACTTAGTTCCTATGAAGATAAAAATGGCGGAAATTTGATTTTAAATGTAATTTTTATATAATAGAAAATGAAGAAAATTAGCAAAGAAAATTATATAAATTAAATATATATAAAATATGTATGTGTGAGTGTAGGTAAATGTTTATATTGCTGGAGATGAAATATATTAAAGATCAAAAAGTCTTTTCCAATTCCTATTTTAATATGAGTCTTTTTTTAAATTATTTAAAAAAAGAAAATAGTTTTTGTTTTTAAAAAAATTAACAAAAATTCTATTCAGTGACGTAAAAATAGTTTCATGAGGGGGGAGGCTTATAAAATGATATGTATGGAAGTAGTGACAATACAAGGAAAATGCATCGAAGTAATAAAAAATCCAGCTTCGTGGGAGGTTCTAAACCTCAAATCTCACCCATCTGCTCCACTGGTTCTATTGTAGAGAATTTGTATTTGCATTTCGTTTTTTTTTTTTTACATTTCTTCACTCATTTTGTTTTTTTTTTTATATTTTATAAATATATATACCATAATATATATTATATAACAACAAAATAATGTAACCAATACAATACTCTGACATTTTTAACCTCAACTGTCATCTGTATTCCACCAATGCGCATGCGTATTACGCTTCTGTAACTAACTTCATTTTTTCTCAGTAACTGTCACTAAGATATAACTTTCATAGCGACCTCACTACAGTTGGATATTACAGAATACGAAAAATGTTAAAGTTACTGTTAAAGTCACTATAAAAGTTATCTTGTAGTAACGTTACTACACGGTAACTATTATAGTAACTTTTTACAGAATTGATCTGTATATGGTCTTTCTGCTTTATAAAGTAACATTGTCCAATAATATTCCGTCAGATACTATTTGGCTAATAAAATAGAGTTTAAATAGAAATATTCGCCCAAGCAGTTATTATTTACCCAGAAAGAAGCTATTTTTCTAAAATAACTATTTGCTTGCGACACTAAAATCGGATATTGCTTAAATAGAACTATACTCTTTAGACTCGATTAATCGGAACCAATTAAATCTTATATTTAACTATATGAATGTTAGAGGAGAGTGAGTTAGGAAATGGTATTTGCACCTGCTTTTACCTAAAACCATGGGATGCACCATACCTGTTTTGATCACCTTAGGTAATATTTAAGCACCTGTTCTAAAACTGCTTAATTCAGAACAATTTAATAAATCTGTATAAAAATCAGAATTGAATATAATAACACCC
Organism: Liopterus haemorrhoidalis; assembly: GCA_963971575.1. Taxonomy (NCBI): domain Eukaryota; kingdom Metazoa; phylum Arthropoda; class Insecta; order Coleoptera; family Dytiscidae; genus Liopterus; species Liopterus haemorrhoidalis. The sequence goes on along the minus strand of OZ020618.1, from coordinate 38,454,659 downwards.
AATTATGAACTACAATATTTAAATCATAGTATGAATATTGTATTAATGTATTTAATTTCTTTCTATTTTTATAGTTTTCTCTTTCGACAGTTAAATTACACAGCAGGATAGTAAAAAACAAAAAAACCGAAAGTGGAATGACACATTAAATTTAAATTCAGTATTGATCAGCAACTAAATCGTACAGCATTAAATTTTAATTATCGTTGTCAAAATTATCTTCCATTATTTATACACAAAACCTGACAAAACGGTAGTACGTTGAAGAAAGAATATTTTTTGTTGTGGAACAATAAGTTGATTGACATGAAGATTTGGAGCTGCAACGATATAATGAAATGTGTATTCTATTAAAGAATGTAAAGGTTGTAGGTACTTGAACAAACGGAAGCCTTTTCTTATGCATCCTCTGCCTACGAGATATTTTAGACGTGATAACAAGCTCAAAATGAAGTAAAAACTAGTACAATTACTTTTTTGTGTTAAATTCATAATTATATTAAATATATATTTTAAAGTTAAGTATGGATTTTTGTTGCGGTTATTAACTGGATGCAATAGTAGAGGTTACATATATACACAAAGGCGAACAAACATAACGTTTGATGTAAAAGTAAAACTAAGTACGTAACAAAACTACAATATTTATTGACTACATGTTTAAAGTACAGTGTCTGGTGGCAGGTTTAGGATTTAAAAGTTAAATTAAAAAATCAGCTGTGGCCACCACAGGACCGACCGCCATCACAAAGTACTTGTATAAAATATATTCTAGCAGCAGAGCAGAAATAACTTGGCCCAATATTTTCTAACAGAGATATTATGTACCATAACCATGGAAACGTTACATATAAGTATAAAAAAATAGATACTCAGAAAAAATTTCGAAAAATTTTTCAAAAATTTTCATCAAAAAATGTCTCAAATAAAAGTTGTTAGTTATTGCTTTTATAGCAACTTTTGTTAAATACATTTTTTCGAAATATTTTTCTGTTGTTAAATATTCCCAAAAATCTTAAAATCGACACGAATAAACCCCCATTTCTAGTCAACCGATTTTTACCAAAATGTTGATCAACTCCTGCCATTGATGTCAAAAGTTTAAATATGAAGTTTCATAAAAATCCTTTTAGCCGAATTTGCTCTGCACGTGTACACAGACAGACAGACGGACGGACGAAGGGAAGGGCTAAACGTGAAAACTAAGTGACGTGATGCAAATACTGTTTTTCCATGTAACTATAAATATACTAAGACTTTGTTTTGACGTAATATTTGCCGTTGTACGTTAGATATTTATACCGTTTGCAAAAACTCGCTAAAGACAGACATCACATATTCTCTTTAAAGGGGAGTACTCCCGCAACATTCCATCTTCTAAAAAAGTCTTCTAAGAAAAAAAATTGGCTTCCAGTCTGAAGAATAGATTTTGAAGTTCACTTCACTTTAAAAAGTTGATCAACTCACATGGATATGCTCTGCACGTGTACACAGACAGATGGACGGATAGACAGACAGACAGACAGACAGACGGACATACAGACCGACAGACATCATGCTAAAAATTGCCAAAACTGTAAAAATTGTCTCGAAATGTCAAAATCGGTATGATCACAATACCTCCCTTATATATGTTGGCGGTCGGTAGAAATTTATTGATTTGATTAGCTTATTAATACTACCACAATACAGATCACAGATGCAAATTTTAAGTTTTAAAAATGATAGCGTATATATGTCTTCCATTTTGCCGCAAACATTATCGAAATCGCTCTATAGTATTTCGTGCTATTCGCTGCAAAAAAGGTGGTCGAATGTCGCCTATTTCGTGAGCGATGATTTCTTCCAGGTCGCCAATAGTTTCCAAAAACCTTGCTTTTAAGGTACTCCCATAAGAAAAATATCATGAGGGGTGAAATCTGGCAATGTCGGCGCCCATGGGGTGTCTCGACAATCAGTTTTCCAGGAAAAACATAACGAAACAAGTAATTGGTATTTCTAGCCGTATGTGATGTGGCACCATCTTATTGAAGTTCGGCTGGGTTCTAGGCGTGGGTTGTTTACGGCCGAAAACGTTGGACGAAACCTCTGTACCCAAGCTTAATTAAGCATAAACGTCTTAATTACGTTTATTTTTAAGAATTCGTTGTTATAACTACGAATCCTTATATACCTAAGAAACCTTTCTACCGTCATTTATGTGTGTCTGTAGGTACGTTAGAAATTGAGAGCAAACGGCTGGATCTAAAAAGTTGGATTTTGGTTTACATTTACAGATCTTTCATTCATATATATAAGGTGTCCATATTTACAGAACATAAAACTGGGACACTCATGCACCTCATACCTCCCCCCGAAAAAATGTCAACTCATTAATTTGAGCGTATTTTGTCTTAATCACGATAAACCTTATAAAACTATATTTTTTAAATATTAATATATGAAAAAGGGACTCTTTTGAGCATAAAATGAATCAAGTGGACCGAAATTCACAATCTTCAAAATGTAGATAATATTGTTTCCGAAGCTGGAACCGTCATCCAGAATCGTTCAGTCACTTAAAAAATTATGCTTTTGGACTACTGACAATTTTCGGATCCACATATTACTGTGAGCAAGTCTTTTCACATATTAAATTAATAAAGAGTCAGTTAAGAAGTAATCTTACTGACCTGAAACTTGAGTGCTGCTTTAAGTTAAAGATTACTGAATATTCACCAAATATTGAAGTCTTATTGAACACTATGCAGGAGGATTCGTCCCGTTAAAAACTTATTATATTGAAATATACTGGCAAGTGCAATAGGTATCGCAAACTAAATGTATAAGTAAATATTAATTTATTGTAATACTTGATTATTTTAAAACAAATAAACAATTTTTATGTTTTTTTCTTAAATATAGCATATATTTTTTAGGGGCTCTTCCATGTTATTGTTTTTTTTTTAATATAGATTTGGCTCTTTGTCACCGAAAGGTTGCCGACTCCTGACTTAGACTAACGAATACAAACAATATTTAAAAAAAAATATTGAAATTCATGTCATAATGATAATATTTACTATCCCAGACATCCATTCTGTTATATTTTACTTACTTCTTTCACTTACTGAATACCTACGAACCCTGAAATTGAAAAATTATTATATATATAAAAGCCCTAATTTCTGTGTGTACGTAACGCTAAGTTCCTTGGTGCTAGCGGGTGTTGCGGCAAGCGGGCGGCCACGAATTGAGTGGGGAAACGACGTACCTCGACAAAGCTGAATTCCCAGAGCGCTCATATCAGTACGTTTGGTTACCTGACGAAAGGATGTTGTGTTAATTGATGTTACGCCCGTGGACTGACCGGTCCGATACTAATTTTTAAACGACACGCATTGAGCGGCTGTTTAGGATTACCTAGGTATAATCCGAAACAGCTATACCATTGATGTCCTGCATATGGCCCGCGGGCCGTATCCGGCGCGTTACTAATTTTGAAACGACACGCATTAAGCTACTTTTTAGGATTTCCTAGGCATAATCAAGAAACGTTTTTGTTTTGTTAATATACGCAGAATCATGCAAATTTTAATAACTGATTCCTGTTTATATTGATTTTTATTCGTTACCAGTTTGCCAACGTTGTTGGCAAGGGGTCTGCTAGTACTTTACATAATTTTTCAATTCTTGTAGTTTTAAGATAAGTAAATTTTTTTGCAGGAAAAAGAATCTCTGCGTGCTGGATAAATATTCCTTGCGGACCATATGCAATCCTCTTGCAATATTCCTTGCGGACCATATGGAATCTTGCGGGCCATATGGAATCTTGCGGATCTGATACAGTCCGCAGGTAGTAGTTTTAGAACTCGTATTTTAAACGATATAAACTACAACATTATTATTTTATTTGCTATGTGAACAATTAATAGTAACAAAACTTCTTTTTACTCAATGAGTATAAAAAACAAAATTAAAAAATAAAACTTAACAAAATTAATTCCAATAAACATCTCATGAAAATTTATGTCGTGCAGCAGTAAAAGAGCAGGGACTTTTTATTTTTGTAAGAGTAAACAGTGTCTGGTCGACTTGGGAATATTAAGTAAGAAGAGACATTACTGATAACTTTATTGCTGTTTTTAGATTCTCGCTCCATTCGCACTGTGCAAATTGAGAAAGAAATACTGGCCTGGTGGGAGTGAATATAAGCAAATAAATAATGTTACAGGGGAAAACTTGAACGGCTTTCTTAAGTCCTTCCACTCTCACAAGACTTTCACTTTCTTTACTGACATCTTACGGGAATTTTATCAACTTTGTAATTAATTTTTTTATGAATTAGAAAAAGAAAGATAATGAATACATTATCAGACACAACCTTTTTATTTTATATTTCCGGAAAATAAATGTTTCGGAAATAATACCAAAATATGTTAAATTTAAATGATGGTTAAATATTTTCATTATGTCTAATTAGAAAAAGGACAATTCTTAATGGTAATGAAAATAGATAAAGCAATAAATTAAAATGATTCTAATAAAAATGAAATATTTTTAAGAAGGTAAGTAATTTATTACTGAATATGAAGATATTGTTTAATCTTTACTCACACTTACTAAATTCTTGTGATTATTACATTACTATGTTATCAATAAAACAATGTAATTACTATAAAGTCCAATAATTTGTTTGTTATTTTGTCCTAGCATCGCGACAAGCTTTTACGTAGTGATGCTGGACAAAATGAGAAAGAAATAAAAATTCTGTCCAAAAATTATAGTAGATATTGATTGGAATATATATTTTTTTATTTACTTTTGTTCAGTATTCAATAACTCATGTGCATCATCCATATTTGTGAAAATATAAATAAAAATATTATTACTGTAGTGCCAGATGGTTTACATTTCAAGTACTTTTAAAATTCCATTTATTTTACAACCTTAGTTACCAGTTTTATATTTTACAAATAGCCACGTACTGTTTCTTTTCCAAACGTTTAGGCGGAAATAAATGGATATTTCGTTCTTTTAGGCTGTCACGAGTCACGAGAACAGACCTTGTTTGGGTTATTGCATTTTTCAAGTTGGTATGTGAAAATTTTAGAGTCCAACAGTTAAACTGTTCTGTGAGAGAAACCATGGAAATGAACAAATAAATAAATGGGAAATTTTTATTAAGAATGACAAAAAATTAAAATGAAATGAAAAGGACATTTTATAATGACAATCAATTTAATCTACAATTTGCAATGTGAGTATAATTTACAAAGCTTAAACAAAATTACCAATAGCCTATATATGCTGTTCACTTTTGTAAAAACAAAATTTTCGTATTTTCGTATCGAATAAGAGAAAAATTTGATTTCAGTTTGCACCTTTGAAATTGTATGTCAGTTTGGTGTTAAAAAATGGTAAAAAATTGTAAGGCAATGGCGCCAAAGGTCTGAGTGATTGTTTAAAATATAATTAAACACTCCACTCTTCTTCATTGCAAGCACCGAGAAAAAATAGTTTAGTAAGCCTGTTGTCCAGAAGCCTATTTCTGTCTCTGCATACTGTGGCTCCTGATTTCGAAAATAAGCGCTCTGAAGGAACTGACGTCGCTACCACAGACAAGAATTTCAAAATAATTTTATATAAGTTAGGGAAGACTTCATATCGTTCCAAACCAGTAGCGGATTGGATTTCAGAGGTGAAACTCGATTGTTCAAATACAGTGATAGTCCATGTTCAGTTTTGTTAGAACCACGTTGGCCTTTTAGTTCCTTGTTCCGATGTGCCATGCCAGTATGTTCCAGCAACCATCCGATTCAAAAAAAAAAAAACGATTCGATACGATACTGGGTCAAATGTACTAATATTAGTAAAGTATCGGAAGATTAGTATCGATACTAAAATCGCGATATAGAATGAAAAATATTGGTAAACTGGTATTAGTCTAGTGCCTACGCACCATATTTTACGTTGATACTGCACTTGATGATAATGGAATGCCGTTTGGCACACGTATTCTTTATAAAAATTAAATCATTTTGACCCGCAGCACCTATTTGTAAAGTGAGGCTTATTCAAGATGGCGGCAAAAATAGCGCGCCAATTACGATAACGATAACTAATTTTTATGATAGAGCAAAATTGCTAAATACATATTTGTAGAATGGACCTTTAGCTACAATTTGCCGCGTCGGACGCGAATTTCCGTCACTTAATTTACAAGATACCGTCCATAATTCATTCTCAGACGCAAAAAAGCGATTTTCGAAATGGCTAACAAATTTCGTATGATATGGGTCGTTTTCTATTAATTTAATGTCGTAGATTACGAATCTGTTATCAAAATGGCGAAAATTTTAAATTTTAATAGATTTTTTTCCCAAATTCGAGACATGATGATATACTCTATCACTGCAAATCTGTGTATATTAACATTTTGTTTCAATTCTTCCTAAATCTGTAGGGCATATCCTTGGCTACAAGAATATGTGCGGAATTTTTCTCTGAGAGGCGCCGAAAATAAGATAACGGCCGAAATGTGTAAAGTCTCAACTTCGTATTATTTTGACACTTTTTATATCGCTTTCGACCAAATTGGATCTGTAAATTACAAAAATGAAATAAAAAAAGGCATATGACTAATTATTATTCGGGTTTTGCCCGAAATAAAATAAAAAATCTGACATATCCGGCCGGAACGGCTGTAAATTATGGAATTTAAGTAAGATGCTCCATGCATACACGGAAGTACTGCGGCATTTGTCCGCAGCACCTGTTCTCAAATGAAGCCGCTTTCGAAATATCGTTCGAAAATTGAATTTTGCTATTTACATCAAATTTGTCGAGTTGTATATCAATTTCGGGTATATAGAAGTCGTAGATTTCGAAAATGGAGTTAATCTAAAGATTTGCTGCATATAAGATAGTATTTTGCCCGATATAAATAATTACATGTAAGTATACAATAATTACAACTAAGTGATGAAAATTCGCGTACGACGTGGCAAATTGTAGCTAAAGGTCCATTCTACAAATATGTATTTAGCTATTTTGCTCTATCTTAAAAATTATTTATCGTTATTGTAATTGGCGCGCTATTTTCGCCGCCATCTTGAATGTGTCTCACTTCACAAATAGGTGCTGCGGTTCAAAATGATTTAATTTTTATATAGAACACGTGTGCCAAATGGCATTCCATTATCATCAAGTGCAGTATCTTTCGACGTAGGCACCAGACTATATTGTATCAGTAGTATCGGAACATCCCTAGAGGCATCTCGACGCAGCCATAGGTTATTATTATTATTACTTAAGGCCACATTCAGAAAAATTTTTCACCATGTTTGTTTAAAAAACTTTCGCCAGACCGTCTGTATGTTGATTTTTTTATCGTTTCAAAACCTTGCTTCACTCTCTGGAATATTTAGTCTTTTTTCTCATTCCTCATCTATTTTTTTTTTCTTATTTTGTTACGTTTAATAACATTAAATTATTTTCTCCACAATATACAGGACCTATTTCACCGTGCTCATTAGTGCAAGTCTCAGGTGGTCATTTTGAACAATTATTGTGATATATTTAATTATTTGAATTTCTCAAATAAGACAGGTTTTTTATGAAATGTCTCGTATTGGTTTTTTGCCTCAATAATGGCTTATTTGAATTCGAATTTTAGAGGCAAGAAAAATGCTTGAATTATCTGTTTGATTTTTTACTGAGTCAGATTTGTTATACCTATATACTGACAATTATCTTCTAGTATTTTTCTAAAATATTTTTATTGTATACTGTTCATTATTTTGAATTTCTATTCATTTAATTTATTTATTTTTTCTAAATGGTGTTAAAGATACAGTATAAGTTTATTTACAAATTTACTAATATGAGATGACATTATATGGCTTCTTTTTTCAGAAAAAAATGTGTTTACATAGCTTGCCTACATTCAACAAAACGTCAAATGTAAACAAATCCAATGGTATGTTTTTCTTTCAAACATTTATAGTTGACATTATATACTTCCGGGTTTCTGTCTTTGGTCAAGAAATAGCGACTAATAAACATTACAAGATATTTCTTATTGCATAATATTGGAAAACTATATTTTAAAATATTCCATTTGCTAATTTGTATATTAAACATTAAGATTATTCAAAGTTAACGTCACTTCATTTTAAGATTTCGGTTTTTTATCTTGAATATACATATATTTTACGATATAGAGAAAATGGCCGTGAATTGTTTATTGTTAGACCAAACCAGAAAAGTTTGGAGAGGTAATAGTGAGGCCTCAGTGGCGGATCTAGCTTCTATTGCCAGGGGGGTGAGGAAAATTTCAAGGGGTGCCTATATATATATATATATATATATATATATATATATATATATATATATATATATATATATGCATTAGGTGAATGTGTTTTTATCCGAATTTGAAGACCATTCTTAATTCCAGACATCGCAAAGGCGCCATCATATGTCTGTCCTCGACAAAGTGTGATATCAATGTTTCGTTTTTGTAGCTTTGATAAAATTATCTCAGCAAATGCTGCAGCATCGCTATTTTCTAAAGTATAGAAGCCTATAAATCTTTTCACAACCTGTCCTCATTTTAATATGTATCGTAAATATCTGATCAATTCTGGATATATCATAGTTGAATCAATAATTAAAGAAAAAAATTGTGCAGACTTAACTTCATTATCAATTGTAGCCGATATTTCAGATGGGAGTGATTGAATGAGCTCATTTTGTACATTATAACTTAAATACAGTTCATTTTTCTTTTCTAACTTTAAATGATTATTCAAAGTAAGATAATATTTGGCTAGTAAAGATAACAGTTCACGAAAATTGACAATGTTTGTACTACTACGATCACCCATGCAAGACTGTTATTTTCTGTGTCCTCTGAATGGCAAACCTTCTTTTGCTAAGAATGTTGCTTGATGTTGTTTAGAAGTTTAGTGTTAAACCATTTTTTCCATGCCTTTTTTTTTCATTTACAAACTCCTGATTCTGGGTAAAATTCCTTGCAATAATGCTCATATTTGCAATCAGTGAATAACCAGCAAGCTTGGCAGTACATCTTTTGATTTGTTGCCAATTTCTTTTTTCTTTCATGCTACCGTTTTCGAAACTTTTGTTATACCAAGTTATATGAAATTTGCGGTCAAATTCATCTGTTGGAAATTGAAATGGCGACCAATTAGCATTTTTCAGTGTTAGCTGTTTGTCGATTTTTTCATTTTTGTTTAGTAACATTTATACTGGGATCCAGTATAAGTGTTAACGAGGAGAGCGCCATTTTAGTTCCAACAGGAGCCCAGGGAGCCCCCCCCCCGTGCCTGGGTTAAATCTGCCACTAGGAGGCATATGTTCAGCATTAGACTAAATCAGCTAGTAGATGATATATTTTACAACAAGTAAAATTCAAGATGAATAAAAAATTTATTTAACGATATATTTACATTATAGATATTTATTTCTACTCAAGAAATTGAACCCGAACCGAAAACCCGAAAAAAAAAAACTGTATTTTTCGTGAACCTGGAGCTGAATCGAAACATTATATTTCAAGGTCAGTGAACCAAAACCAAAGCCCGAACCTTTTATTATTAACCAGTAACCATGTATTTTGATGTTGTGTGAGTAGCTAAGTACGCCGTAAGTCGCACTACCATCCATACGTTGAAATTCGTCTCAATATTTTGTGTACATAAGCACGTTACTATACATAAACTCACAAATTCTAAAACGCTGTGTAGACATATTTTATGGTGGTGTTCGGTTATCTAAGAAAGTACCTTAGTATACGGCAGAAAAATCCGATAATGCTCATTTTAACGTTTTAGACGTATTCACGTATTTATATTATTTAAACGTAAAAGGTAATTACTTGTGACGCCATTGTCTTTATAAAAAATCCGACTGTAACTACTTAAAATCTTACATTTAACAAGACTTTTTTTTAAATTAAATTTTTTTACATGGTCTCTTATTTTGGTTTTGGGGTCCGTTAACTAAAAAACTTGAAATATCTGATTCATACTCTTATTCTAAACTGGTCAGATATGCATGTTTTACGGTAAAGTGTAAATCAACAACACCGCCGCCAATATATTTTGTTTAGAATAACCCTTTTAGTATTGACTTATCAGCAGAAATGTATATGACAAAAATAATAAAATTGATATGTGGGAAGCGCTACCTAAAATTGTAAACTAACAGTAATAAAAAAAAAAAAACTGTATTGTTAAGTTTCGCGTTTGTGTAAAATATATTTGAGTACCACTGGAACAAAGAAATATCAAATATTATTAAAAAATTTGGCATGTAATATCGTTGTTTTAAAATAATATTTTACTTTTACTGTTGGCCATCTGTCGATTTTTTGAAATTCTTGTTCTTTGTACGAACTGATGTTTCACATACATATTGTTTTTACTTTCCACAAAAACGTTCACTTGTTTGAGTTTGAAGTTATCTTTATAAATTGAAATCCAGATGTTCACTTTTTGCACTGTTATTTCTACGAAAAACGTAGATATTTCACTATTGAATTCAATTAAATTCATTAGTACATTTTACATTAAATTCAACGAAATTATGTATTATTTAGGAAACCCGTGAGTCCTTCGTTTTATCTCATGTATATTTATTTTTGCTGAAACATAAAAAATATGCGAAATATTACAAATTTCTTGTATTATTAATATTTTTATTTCGAAATATTTATAATATTAGATAGCGCCCCGAAAAATACATCTCATTACAAAAACGAATTGAACACAAAAAACTAGCTTTTTTCAATCTAAACAACTCTTCTTATAATTTTATTTTGCTAATAGTAAATAATGAGTCAGATATTATCATTTTTTGAATACCTGGGATATGTACTAGCGAGGAACAATGGGGCTGAACTACACATAAGGGAAAGAGTAAAGAAGGCAACAATAGTCATAGAGAAGCTGTGGAGTATAGGAGAGAGGAAGTTTAATGACGATATTAGATGGAGATTGAGGTTGTTTGACGCCGTGGTGAAGAACATCCTACTATATGGGGTGGAAATTTGGGCATGGAAGGAATGGGAGAAGGTAGAACGAGTACAGGAGAGGTATTTGAGATGGATCTTAGGGGTAGATAGAACAGCACCAGGATATATTGTAAGAGAGGAACTGAAAAGGGATAAGATGAAGGTGGGTACAGGAAGGAGGGCGGTTAAGTACGAGGAGAAAGTAAGAATAGAAACAGACGAAAGAATAATGAGGGAATGCTGGGAGGAAAGAGCCATAGAGGAACAGAAAGGAAGATGGTACGCATGGGGGGAGATGAGAAAGGAGTATTACTGGAGATGCGGAGTGGATGCGGGAGAGGTGGAAAGGAGAAGAAAAGACGGGATAAGCGTGATTGAGGAGTTGTGGAGGAGGGATAAGGAAGTGGGGGAGCAAGAAAGGACAGTCAGAATAGACAAATCAAGGAGCGCAGGGAGATATAAGGAGGTCAGAACTATAGGGGTACCAAGCTATTTGAAGGGAGAAAGAGGAAGGTCAGGAGGTAGAGTTAGGAGGATTGCGAGGCTAAGGTGCGGGAATGAAGAAAGAGGAAATGGATACTGGAGGAAACAGGAGGATAAGATGTGTAGGATGTGCGGGGAGGAGGAAGAAGATATAGAGCACCTCGCGAAGAGGTGTAGAGAGATGACAGTATGGTCGGGGAGCACACTAGACCTGTTGCACGAAGATGGAAGGGGGGAGAGGTGGGCGAAGGAATTAGAGGCAAGAAGGATTGATATCGGGGAAGGATAACAGGAAGGGGTAAAGGAAGGAAGGAAGAGGCCCGGTGGGAGGCAAAAGGCGAGAAATGGAAGGAAGGAAGGGGGCTGAGGTCACCTGGAAATGGGTAGGAAGGAAGGGAGATAGGAGGGGTGAAGAAACGGTTGGAAGGGAAGAGAATGGAATAAAATAAATTAAAGATGGGCGAGAGAACTGGAAGCAAGAAGGAAGAATATTGGAGAGGGAAACCAGAATGAGAATAGGAAGAAAGAGAGGGACACTGGAGCAAGAAGGAAGAAATGAGAGAAAATGTAATATATTGTAAATAAAATTGTATGTTATGTAATTTGGATTGTTTTGGTTATTTTATTCATTTTATTTCTATTTGTAATGGCTAATGCCCTGAACGCCGCAAGGCCTAGGGAGAAATAAAGAATATCAATATTATCATTTTTTGCATATTTATATCATTGTTAAGATTAAGTTTAATGGTAACTGCAACTTCTCTCGGTACAGTATTTGTAATTCAAATGTCATCTTCTGTCGTGCAATGAACCTAATTTGTCATGAAATAATTTGTCGCTATAATAACGTAGTTTGTCGTGCTGAGTACTTATTTTGCCGGGCAGCATTTGAACTGCTGAATACATATTCTGACATGTCGTTATATTTTCCTCTTTAAGATTATGTGGTTATTTTATTACAGTAAGAGCGAAATCTATATCGTTGATTGGCGGACAAAAGAAGTCAATTTATGTATTAAATGATGACACTCAAACTTTCTTTCAAAATTGTATTTAGATACTAGATTTACATTTCGACTTATAAGCATTCTTCATCAGTAGCAACTAAAACAATATTCCATTGTTGCTTAGGTGTCCATTCTGTATTTTAAATTAAATTTATGTAATTTTACACATTATTTATTTATCTGCTACTCAAGCTTGTCGCGCTAGGAAAATTTGGCATCCAATGTGTATAATACGAGGGTCGTCTCAAAAGTAAGTTACACTATATTTTTTAATCCGTGTGGTTGGCGGGAAAAGTCTGGAAGTCTCATAGGATTTGCGTCTGGGTGTACTGGCAGCACTGTAAAATTTATATGCGCGTGCGTCGATCGATCCGGCAGCCAGGCTCCAGCCACTATGGAGACTCCACTTGCTTCTAACGCCGATTGCGAAGTTCGTGGTGTTATTCGTTTTTTGACGGCAAAAAATAAAAATGATACTGAAATTCATCGCGAGTTGCGTAGTGTTTATGGTGAAGACGTTATGTCAAGGCCAATGGTTTCTCGTTGGCGCCAATCATTCATTGAAGGGACAACAACATTAGACGCTGAACAACGTTGCTCGTCCAACTCAAGACCTGCTTGAGGAGTTTCGATGGGATGTTTTCGGACATCCGACTTACTCCCCTGACCTTGCACCAAGTGACTTCCACCTGTTTCCGCAGCTGAAGCAACATCTTGGGGGAAGACGCTTCACAAACGAGGATAATTTGAAACAAGAAGTTGAAAGATGGTTAACCAATATGGCGGCAGAATGGTATGGCACTGGATTGAAAAAGCTTTTACCACGGTACCAAAAATGTATTAAAAAATAAGGCGATTACGTAGAAGTTTAATATGTACTTTTCAGAATTTTTTTTTTAAATTTATACTTTTGAGATGACCCTCGTACTAAAAGTAAGATGTATTCACTTATGAACTTTTGTGAGAACCTGTAGTTTTTTAAAATTTATAATGCGAACCGAAAAACTTTTTTCGTAATTTTTGACTTATATTCTTGTCCACCAGCTCAGATATTTTTGCTGCATCAAACGTTTTTAGTTACAGTTTTACACAATTGATAAACAATTTATTGTCCCACACCCTATCAATTTAAATAAAATAACGTTTAGCACTTACCAGTGTAAACGTAATCGTAAAATGGACGTTAACTTACCCTGAAACAAAAGAAAATTACATTAAAATAACATTACAGTAAGTAGTGAGTATATAAATTACATGCCATAAATATTACAAATCTAAGTTTTCAATCACGCATGAGTAAAGTAAAATCTTTCTTAACGAATTCCTTCTACTAAATTATTCCACAAAATGTCGTAATTTATCAGCTGTCTGAATAACCAGCTATAAAATCTAGTTACTTATCACGCATGTTGGTATGAGTAACATTGATTCCCTCCTTGAGTCACCCTCAAGTCGCCCTTTTTAAAAAAATTAATTAAACATTACTCGCGACAAGTGCGTGCATGCATGCTTTGTAAGCTAGAACGTCGCGAATTGAAGAACTGCGGTTTGTGTGTACAGGGAGTCTCACAAACGGCTTAGCATAATTTAAATCTAACACTACGTGAGTAGGCGCGGTGCGCATCTTATCATCACATCCCAGTAAGCCATGAAACGAGAGACTCGAATTGATTAGATTTTGAATCATGCATACAGGCTTTCTGTCCCATAAATTGAATAGGCACAAACTTGGCTAAAGCAATACGCAATACATCTTCTCAATCTTACAAACACTTTGGAATTCCGGGGTTATCTATTTTACGAAATACGCCACTCTTGAATGAACCCTCAATTAATATTATTCGTTTTTATACGATCCTATCAAAATTCGAAAGGAAAGGGTGTTGATATATTTAAATTTGGAGTTGTAGATTAAATTGATAACCCGCATAGCACTCACAATCGCCGTCTAGTTTTAATAAAATTGACAACCTAGTTTTCCCCGTGAATATCGATTGAAAACATAAATTAGGAAGAAAGCTATTCAATGTAGGTTTAAAAATCCGCATGTAATTTCATTACCTGCAGGAGTTATTCATTAGAAGACAAAACTACGTATAGAATATTTTCAGAAATTTTACGAAAGTTATAGTGCTGATTACTACCCTACTGCTACAAATTGGAAGAGGAGGTTTCCAATCACTTGGAAGGAGTAAAGCAGTGGTCCTCAAGTTTTATTTTCTTGCGTCATTTTTATTCTGAACACAACGTATACAACACTGAATACTTCGAAGTCGAAATATCTTCTATATTGAAACGAGGACTGTGAACGAAAAATACCAATTTTATTCTTTACGTTCTTGCCCATTATTTTCATCTGAAACTAGTTTTAACGGAAATGAAATACCGGTTAAACCCGGATTTACTACGTGATATTATAAAAATTTATAAAATGAATCTACGTTTATAAGACATCATAACTTTATTTGCGGATGAAGTTTCTAATAAAGTCATGCACAGATGTAATGCGCATGTCCGACTTAGACGTGTTAGTTATTATTATCACCGCGAATGCTAAATTTGCCTGGCTGATAAGAATGTAATCACGTTGTAGTAAATTTAAGTGAGAGAACTCAGTTTATTAAACAAATTTTACGAAAATAATATCGCGCATGGTCTGACTAATAGTTTTTGCTCTAATTTACAGACACGTTTGACAATTTTTGACAAAAATACTATAAAAAAAAAAAGATTATTCAAAAATATTTTTTTTTATCCATGCATTAAGAGGCTTCATTAGATATCCCATCCAAAATTAATATATATATATATATAATTTGGGTATAATAGTTGTCTTAGCACGGTGCTTCCTAAAGTGGTGGGCCGCGGCCTCCTAGGGGGCCGTGGTGTTCCCACAAGGGGGCCGCCAAGACCCGCAAATATAACACTTAATTATTTTATTATTTAAAGAGGATAAGTAGCTTTAACTTTAATGCTACATAAATATTATTCTTCATTATACATAGATTATTGAATGATCTGAGCGTAAAAAACTATATGTATGTATATATTTTATACAACTAATCTTGGTTCCAAAAACAAAAATTAGGGGGGCCGTGGATTATAATCCATCCCAAGGATATCCCCAAGGATATTTTATAAATTTTAATCGCAATATTTTTAAACAAAATCTTGTATTTATTATGCAATTTAAAGAAAAAAATCAACTGTGGCCACCACAGGACTGACCGCCATCACAAAGAACTTGTTTAATTTATACTGCTTTATAAAAAAATGCCTCAATTAAAAGTTGTTAGTTGCTTTTATAAGTAACTTTTGTTTAATATTTTTTTTCCAAATATTTTTCTGTTGTGAAATATTCGCAAAAATCTTAAAACCGACAAGAGTGGGTTTCTAGTTAACCGATTTTTACCAAAAATTAATATGATTTTACTCGTGCCAATGATGTCAAAAGCTTAAATATGGAGCCTCATAAAAATCCATTTAGCCGAAGTTGTTCTGTAAGTGTACACGGACCGACAGACAGACAGACTAACAGACAGACCGACAGACATCATGCTAAAAATAGTCAAAACGTTATGCAGGGACCTCAATTCGTGGAGATCCATCGAAATATCGAAATGTCAAAATCGGTATGATCACAATACCTCCCTTATATATGTTGGCGGTCGGTAAAAATTGGAAAGAATATTGGACAGACAGTAATATTTTTGTAGGACACAATAATTTATAAAATGATTCGCGGGCCGGATAGAATTTAAGTGCGGGCCAGATTCAGCCCGCGGGCCGCTATTTGCCCAGGCCTGCTTTAAAGCGTTCGCCTACGAAAGTGACTATTCGAATTTGGTCGCACACGAAAAATTACGCATGAGTTCAAGAATTGGACCCGATGTACTAGGCAAAGCCAGAGGACAGGCTCTGTAGAATGTGCAAGGAAGAAGAGGAAACCTTGGAGCATTTAGATAAGAAATAAAGGAGCTGATGATTGAGGAAGGCAAGGGCAAAAGATGGGCGAGAGAATTGGATGTAAGAAGGAAGGAGATAGGAGAGGGAAGCCGGAAGGAGAATGGGAAGAAAGAGAGGGACAATGGAAGAAGAACAAATTTCTTCCATTTTAATTATTCCATTGTAATTTATCCATTGTATGTTATTTTATTTTTCATTTCTTTGTAGTCGTTAATAGCCTAAACGCCGCAAGGCGTAGGGAAATAAAGAATATATATATATATTGAACACTACTGTTGTCTTATCTTTCGCCAGTTATTTCCCATAATTCCTCGATTGATATTCGTTTTGACCAACACATGTTTGAAATTTTCTCAGGCATTTATTAACAAATTTCTGCAAATTAAAAAACTTAAATGCTCATGAACTTGGTTGGAAAATGGCATCAATTGCAAAATTGCTGCGTTCGTTGAAATAGTAAAACTATTTACACCCTTCAATGCACCTCTTAACCCAATAATAAATCGAAGCTTACTGAAATTCAATCAGTAAAACCTATGCAATTTCTGAATTAATGCAATATTCCTTTGAATATTCCATATGTATCACTATATTGCGTTAAATAGAGTATTCATCAAAACATTTTAACCAAATTGCGTTTAATACGAAATGTATAAATGTGTATTAGTAAAATAAGCCATTTGTAACCTGGTTACAATTAAGTAATTGAGTGCTGAATTATCTGAATAAGTAGTCATTTGACGAGCGAGTGTGCAGTATTGCAGTACGAACAGGGTGAGGACGGGAGTAAAGCGTGGTCCGACAACGATATGGCCATGTTTATAGAGACCCTCGTTTGCATACCAAAGCGAGATGGAATATAAACAGACGGACAAACGGAATATATTGTGAATCCAAAATTATTTAAATCAAGATTGATTTAAAATAACACTTTGTCTATGTAAAATCTACGAATATGTCTCATACATGATTTATTATGCTTAATTACGAATAGTTAAATTAGTTTGGAAAGAATACCAAAGGTGTATGTCTACCATACATATAAAGTCCCTTATTTCATTAATAAGATGAACAACCCTAGCTAAATGAATGAATATATATATCCAATTAGAGAAAAAGATTAAAATATATTTAATGATAAAGATTCATATTTCTTAGAAATGGACACTTAAGATGTTTGTTAGCATAAAAAAATTTATGTGAAGTATGAATATTCACACATTTCAGGGTTTCGCAAGTATATAATAAGTGAAGGCGGCATGCTGAGACAAATTTTAGTTTGTAGTAAACACGGCAAAATGAACGATATTTTTAAAATAATTTATCGTCTGTTAATCATATAATAAGACTGGTTATTAAGTTTACGCTCTTAAAAATTAAATGCAACATTTGTCAAAATATAACTAGAATATAACAAAATATTCGTTTCCAGCGAATTTTAGCTTACGACACCAGTGCTCTAACCACTACGCTATCGTACGCCTTGCATGTGGGTGTCTTACATTGGTATAACTTTTGTACTTTGTGAACCAAAAACCACAAAAAATGCGTTATTTTCCGAAAACATAATCTGATCAAAAATTCCTGTTGTACTATTTCGGTTCACACCAATATACATTACTTAGAATTTTTTTCGATTTTTAGTTTAAACCATCTGGGCCACAGGGTGTGGGACAAAAATTTTTTTGCACAATTTTGGAAAAATCGCATCAAAATAATTTATTTTGCAAAAATAAAAATTTGATCGTTAATCCACGTACTAAGGGCTTTCATTTGATACCTTACTCTTAAAAAAAAATATTTTTGTTTTCGATGAGCACATTTTTGTTTATATTTTTGTTTATGTTTTAGTATTTTTCCTATGTGCGGGTCAAAGAGTTGTATAAGCATGCCCAATTTCAACTCTCTAGGTTTAGCCATTTGGCTAAAATTTTTACCGAACAGACAGACAGACAGACAGACAGACAGACGACAAAACGACGGTATAAGGATTTTTTGGTCATACCTACAAAACCCTAAAAAAGAAAATTGTAAATTCTATATTAGGTTACAAAAATGTATAATGAAATAAAAATCGTACTCCTTAGTTATTTTCATGATACAAATTTTCATTGAACATTACAAACTTTACATTTAAAAGTGTATAAATAATTAATAAACGAATTTGGATCATGTGTGTATAACAAATAATCTTTGTCAAAAATATTAACATTTGTTAGAATTAGTGCCTTATTGGGTATTTGTCGATATAAGAAAAGCACAGTTTGTCAAATATTTAAAATTTATTATAATTCTCTTTTGCTGACTAGTTTCGGTTCAGTCTGAACCATACCAAAGCTTACAAACAATTATATAAAAAATCCAAAAATACGTCACAACTTGAAGATAATGAAATATATTTTTTCCACGACTATATAGGTATACGTTCATTACAGGCGTGTCAGTGATTAGTAAGTGTAGCACGTTCCCCACTTATTATTGTTACACACTGCTGACCTATTACGTAATGAGCTCATTATGTAACAGGTGGTATATAAATTTTACCTTCTGGAAAATTCCGCGTTTTTGTTTGAAGAACCCGATAACCTTACAATATTACAGTTTTTGGATTTTTAATATAATTGTGTGCAAGCTTTGATAATGGTTTAGATTGAGCCTAAATTAGTTAGCAGACCGAATTAAAATAAATGCTAAATATTTGACAAACTTTCTGCTTTTTTTTATATTGACTGATACCCAAGTAAACACTAATTCTATCTACAAAAAACATTCAACAATCCATTTTATTCAATAAACATTCGTTTTGGTTTATTTTTAGTATGATTTTACTATATAAATTTTTAGTTATAACTGTCATTTGAGTTTGGTGACATTTTGCAGTTGAGCAATGATAGGCTCTCTTGTCAGTTCAGTTTAGGCAGTCATGAGTTACTTTTGCGTCCATACTTATAAGAGCAGTCACATTTTGTACGTCATGGTCAATGACCAAAATGCGTTATTTTCCGAAAACATAATCTGATAAAAATTCCGGTTGTACTATTCCCGTTCACACAAATGTACATTACTTAGAATTTTTTTAGATTTTTAGTTTAAACCATCTGGGCTATAGGGTGTGTGACACTTTTTTTTTTATCATTAATCCACGTACTAAGGGCTTTCATCTGATACTCTACACAGAATTTTTTTAAAAAAATGTTTTTTTCGATGAGCAGATATTTGTTTATATTTTTAGGGGGATATGTTTTTTAGATGTTTTAGTATTTTTCCTATATGCGGGGTTAAAGAGTTGTATAAGCATCCCAAATTTCAACTCTCTAGGTTCAGCCGTTTGGCTACAATTTTTACCGAACAGACAGACAGACAGACGACAAAATGACGATATAAGGACTTTTTGGTCATACCTACAAAATCCTAAAAAAGTAGATTTACATATTCCCAGATAAATCAGTTCTGTAACTGACTGGCTTTTCTGTAATGCATTTTTCTCTGACACAAATTCGTAATGATACATTTCAATAATATCTTCTTTCAAACTGTTTATCATGAATAATTTCTTCTCTTATTTTAAAAACCAATGAACATGTGATATTAATAAATTAAATATTGTTCGTAAATCATTTCTAGCTTCATATATATTCTCACTGTCAACAATTTGGAATAGTCTCACATTGTGTACATTAAATTGTTAAAAGTGTGTCTGGTAGGGAGCCGTGGGTCATCGCTACCGTGACTGGAATGACTATCGATACGATATTATCCCTGTGGTGTCCACACCAGGGGTTCATAATTTAATTAGGCAAATTCGTTCAAGTTAGCAGCATCATGACTTATAAATAAAGGGACAAAATTAAATGTTTTAAATTGGGTCGTAGCAAATTTGATTATCCTACATAATATGAAGATGATACATTATTAAATCATTTTTAATATTCAAATGATGAATAACATACGAGGGATGTTTCCAAAGTTCTGGGAATTTAGCTATTATTTTTATTATCTTGTTAATTTTCGTCAATATTACATTGTAGTTTTTCAACATAATCCCCATTTTACTGAATACATTTATCCCAACGATAAACTAATTTTTTTAAGCCGTCCGCAAAGACCTTTTTCGGTGTCTCCTCAATCCACCTATTCCATCAGCCTTGGCACCCAGCGCGGCGAAACCTTACTAACGCCCAAACAATCATGCAAGATGTCATGAACTTGTCGTGTACCTATCCCTAGGCGCACACTAATTTGACGAATAGTCATTCGCCTGTTATCTTTCAGTAGGTCTTCGACGGCAGTAATGTTTCTTTCATTTACCGACGTGCTTGGGCGCCCGCAGTGGGCGCCCAAGCACGGGGATCATCAAGCACGGCGATTTTGTGGATCGGTTTTTACCGGTTTTAAAACGATCGATCCACCGATAAACAGTACTTTTGGATTCTGCAGACTCGTAACACCTATTTTGAAAACCGCGGCAGATTCAAGATGGAGGAAAAAATAGATTATCAAGTACAATAACTATAAATAGTTTTCACAATAGAGTAAAATAGCTCAAAACATATTTGTAGAATGAAGCTTTAGCTACAATTTGCCGCATCGTACGCAAATATTCGTCTATTGGTTTACAAGATGGCGTATATAATGCAATTTGCTTATTTATAGTTACATAATAGTTTTCTCTAGAATTAAAAATATCCTATTAGATAGATAAAAATTCGCTCCAAATTTTGATATATATAGATTGTTATTAATTTTATTTCTGATTATTAGTTTTGTATAAGAAACTATTAAGAACTATAGGGTTGTGCGCCGCCTTAATTCTTTTGTTAAATTTGACTGTCTTACATATTTAACCCGTGCGTGCAGTTGGAGTGTGCTATATTCTGTCAGTTGCCCTAGGCTACGATAGGATGCACATGGACAGGTAGATACTCTTCCTGAGGAAATCGAACCTACGGTTTTATGTGTAAAATCTTACACCTTATTTTAATGTTTTATTATTTTCTGTGATAACTGGTTACTGGTCTACTACACAGCCTCTTACTATTGCCGTCCGTCTGTTAGGTTTGTGAACAGACTTTTATTTTGATTTATTTGTGTTTGTCCATACAACGTTTCTTTTATTGTGTATCTACATGTTTAGAAGTATATTTAGTTACTTATAGTTTTATTTATGAAAACTTAATATTCTAGTCATAAAGATGGGCTGTGTTAGGTGCAAACAGTCATCGTTGCTGTGCGCCAAATTTTTAAATTAACTAACAAAATCTGTTCTTGCGTACTGTCAGTTGCCTTAACAATTGATCTCACACCCTAAATCTATCAATCTATCAAGTTTTTCTAGTTATACTGTACTCCATGGATCTATTAAAAGGTCTGCTCACGAAGGAAAAGATATTAGTACTGTTCTCATTTTTTCGGGAAATAAGTCCTAGAATAAATCAAACAATGATTCAATTAAGACCGGTTTCGATAGTCAAAATTATCTTCTTAAGTTTATCTATTGAAGCACAGAAAAAACAAAAACATAACATATCAGTTGTAGGCTTATCATACGTCCCGGTTTGATCGGGATCGTCCCGGTATGAAGGTATGGTCCCGGCGTCCCGGCCAGTTTGTCATTTTGTCCCGGATATTTCGTAAAAATTAAAAACTGCAAAGTATACACGCAGTACAAAAAGTGCAGCCTCGGAAAATGGCGATTAGACAACTATAGGCTATTCCAAACGTTTAGGCAGAACTAGATTTTGAAATCTAGTAATTTTTATCTATTATTCGGACTTTTAGTCATTTTAAGCTTTATAAATCATACTCACATTGCAAATTCTAGCTTAAATTGATTGTCATTATAAAATGTCCTTTTCATTGCATTTGAATTTTTTGTCATTCTTAATAAAAATTTCCCATTTATTTATTTTTTTGTCTTCAAAATTTGGAAAAATGTATGAAATTTTTTCACATATGTAATTCGTTTCCATGGTTTTACTGTTGGAATTTTAATTTTCACATACCATACGTGAAACATGAAATAATACAAGCAAGGTCCCTTCTCGTGATAACCTAAAAGAACAAAATTTTCATTTAGTTCCATCTAAAAGTTTGAAATAGCCTATAATTAAATGTAACAAAGAATTTTTAAAGAAATTTCACGCCAGTGATAAATATTAATAATTTTTTCATAAAAAGTTATGTTCAATTAAGAGTAATTAAAAATTATTACTACGTAAATGTTGATTTTTGTCAACCACTCCGTTATTTATCCTTTTTAATCATAAGTACTAACGTAGAAGGCGTTACTCTCTGTTTTTAGCAAAATCTCAAAATTGTCCCGGTTTGAGAAATAAATATTATGGTAAGTCTAATCAGTTGTTGTATAAAACAATAATGCAGATATATTATTAATAATAATAATAATTAACAAAAAAAAAAAAAATCAACTGTTATGTAATTCTTTTATTTTTTGTTTTTTCTGTGGTTTATTTCCCGAAAAATTAATTAAATAATAATGTTAGTTCTATTTCATCCTTATTACTTCGCCCCCTATATTCACTTCTTCTTTGTGATGCTCAACTTCTACAACAGTACTCGCGTATATTCAATATTGTAGCTTCTTCATATTATATTGATTAGGTGCCAGGTACTATGTAATATGAACTAGCAGGTTAAGTTCCATTTTTGACTTTTTATTGAATCAGATTTACCTGCTTTATTATGGTACAAACTTTTTTAAAGTCGTTAATTATTATGATTATTATTACTTCTTTATTATTACTCTTTTGGTTTTCAATAAGTTGAAATAAATATTGAGAAATCTTCTAAATAAAATGTCAAAATCTGCATATGTATGTATCACGCAACATACCATTATTGCTAAGCGAAAAGTTATTGCGGTGAAGCGGCCAAAACGATCAATATTGATCTCCCGGTATAAAACTGAAGTTTCTTTATGCATTTTACACAATATTTTAATTTCTAGTTTTCGTTTGCTTGTTTTATCTAGGTACCCAGATATTTAAAAGTAGAAAAAGTTTGCTATGGAAAACATGAAACCGAAACTGAAAATTATTTCATGCTCTCTTGATGCTGACATTTTTTAGACGTGTCCAAATGTACAATCTACAGTTATTTAATATTTAATTCCTTGGCAATTTTATAAATTAGCCCTAGTTGTAGCCATTTTTTGACATATCCCCCTACTGACAAAAATCTGAATTACAAATAACAAAGTAGAATTAAAGTAATTACACATAAATCCATCCATGAAACTGTTTCGTGCACAATTTTCCAGCACTTTGAATAAACCGTGTTAAACTCATCATCCAAAACAAATTCTGACATCAAAAGGGAGGCAAAAATGATAAGTTAAATATGGTGTTGACAGACCATATTACACATCTCATTGATTCACCATGTACATTTTAATCCGCAACGACTGACTCATGTCGTAACAGATCCACCCCTTGTCAGGGGGTTGAGTCAGTCACCAGGGAATACCCCTCGGACAGTCTTGTCCCGACAAGCACGCAACCGCAACCTTCAACATACCAGAATGAAAGCTAATTGTTACTCAGCAATAATTATCTAAATGAAATTTGAATTATCTCAATAAGTAAATGTCGTGTTATAATAAGCAAATTTGTGTTTTGCAATCACGAAAGTATGATAATTTGCATTGGATTGTCACACAATTTCAGTAATTTGTGAATTATGGTAATCATTAGTGATTTGTGTAAGCATTCTGATTGTTCGCTAGCTAATTTGTAACAATTTATTGCCAGTATTTTTCATAAATATTTTCATCGAGTTTCGTGACGATTTTTTAAAAGTTTAAATGGCACATTTGTTTAAAGGAAACGATTTCATTGACCTAGAAACATTCTGTTTGGACTTATTACGTACAGATTTTCTTAAGCATATTTTGTAATAAAAATTGTAGTGCGTCAAATTATAATGCCGTTGAAATTCCTACTGTTTAGAACTTCTGCTAAAAATTATTTTGCCTTTTATATAACCAGCACCACAGTATGAAAGCATTGACGAAAATATGCTAAAAAAATATTAAGAGACTTGATTGAAATATGACCTTAAACATTTATTTTATACACAATTATTTGGACTTTTTCCCAATTTTTTAAAAGAAATTCCTGAGACAGTATGCAAGAAACTATATAAAAAGTTTCACTATGACCTAAAGAAATGAAGAGAAGCAACCAGGAGCGTTGGAATTTTAAAATATGATTATTCTATGAAATATGAGATTACTCTAGGACGCTAAAAAAGGACGCATGAGACGAAAATGTAAACAGGGTTCTTCAAAAAGAAAGGTTTTTTTTAGTTTGCCTGATTTTTTACTAGTATTCCAGTTGTTCAAAAACTTTACTGGACAGAAGAAAAAAAAAAAAAAAAAACAACGGAAATCAGTTTCGAAATCAGCTTGCTAAATTTACTCAAAATCAGTTATCAGACGTTGTTCAAGTAATATCTGGACGAAGAGATGGTGTTTTGGAAGAAATGGGAAAATGATAAACAAATTAGGTACTTTTCTTATTTCTTTACAGCTATTATACAGGTACAACCATGTAACATTGTAAAATGAGTTGCTCTGTGTTCATTTATATGTCTTTTTATTACATATTTAAGCACAAAAAGTTGTGGTAAAAAACTAAAAGAGCTACTGCAGATTCCTTTCAGAAGACTTATAAAGCTTACATATGTTGGCTGAATTCTGTAAAAAAATAAAAATAAAATATCTATAAAAACCAATAATTAGTAACAGACCAGTGACTTAAGTAAATTTTAAGAAAAAGGAATCTGATACTTGGCACCTACAACATCACATAGTAAGCTGTTGCACTGTATTTGTAAGATCGACTACAAGGGTTGTCTTTACAACTTGAGTTTGAAATAATTCCTATAATCACGGGCGAATCTAAGCAAGATAGGAGCGTTTTGACCTTTATTTTTATTATTCTTAGAGTAACTGGCACTTTATCAGCGTAAGCTGGGAATACATTCAGCAGGCAATGGTTAGCTTTTGATTGTGTATATGTATATGATGTACTTTTATGTATACATTTTTTCACATAGTGTATTACTTCAGATACACTTGTTCAGACAGGTTAAAAAAACGTTTGCACACAGTGCATACACATACACATACTTGGTCGGTATCGTACAATGGCATATCGTACATATTAAAATGAATTTTTGTTTGTTTGTTTGTCAAACGGATAGACCAATATTCACCAAATTTAGTACAGGGGGGTAAAATAAACTGAGATAGGTTTTAGTGACGGTTCCAACTTTTCCCCCTAGGGGGCGATATGGGGGAAACAATCAGTTTCGCACTCTCCGTGCAGGTTGAATTGATTACGTATGCTACACCTTAAGAGACATTTTGAAAAATGTAGATCTTAACTAGATCTAAAAAAAAGTCCGCAAGAGCATATTCCTATCATATCGTGTGTTGGGCAATTTACTGTTTTAAAACGTAATAGATTTTGTATTATAAAGTTTGTGGGTGCAAAACATCGGAGTTTTATAGTGATGTATCAATTATTTTAGAATAATAAATTAGAGCATTTCACGCGGAATCATAAAGTATTTTACATTATACATCAAAGATTGATAATAACGAAGTTATCACAGTGTAAAGAGTACGCATGCACAGACATGTTGAAAGCTGCAAAAAAATACACGCACTATCTTAGCTATAAATACAAAAAATCCATAACATTAATTTTTTCAAAAACACAAAAGTGCCATATTTTTCTATAACACAATCTGTTCAAAAATTCCTCTCGTACGTTTCCGGCTCAGATCAATATACATTCCATATAATTTTTTCATTCTTTTGGTTTAACCCTTCTTGGGAAAAGATGGAATTTCAAATAACTAGATATCGTTCCGTAATCTACGCCTTAAGAGCTTTCTTTTGATACCACACAATAAATTATTATTTTTTTTATCAACGACATTTTTTATCAATGTTCATTACGGAGATTTTTTAAAGATTTTTAGATCAATCCCTTTGGAAGATAAGGTGGGGGACAAATATTTTTTGATACATTTTTGGCAAAAATCTAATAAAAAAAATGATTTTTCAAAAATAAAAATTTGTTGATCCACGCATTAAGAGGTTTCTTTGGTATGCCACACAAAATTTTAAAAAAATATTTATTTTTTTATTAAGTACATATTTATTTATATTTATTCCGCGCTGTAATTTTTTGAACTCTCTATAGTTCTCCTATATGTGGGTCAAAAAGTTGTACAAGTTTGTACTTGTTGTTTTGTACTTGTTTGGTTACAATTTCTACCGTACAGACAGACAAACACATGAGTGACGTTATAAGGGTTTTTTGATGGTCATACCTACAAAACCCTAAAAATACTGTCACACATGTTTCAACAAATTTCGGAAATCGTGATACGAAAAAGAATTGCTGTAGTTGCGGCTATAATTTTGTTATTCAAGTTTAGTAAAAAATCACGATCTTGCTAATGGGTTCGTAAAAAGTCAGAAATGTTTTTATTCCATCGTAGTTTGTTTGGAAAAACATAGATGTCACAACATTCATTACGCATTAATTTTCAGAGCTCTAAATGTTTTTGTTATACGTTAAAACTATCTACTAATTTTATCCACAATATATAGTCGACTAATTTAAGAGCTGTGAATGTAGCTTTACTCTGCTTTCGACGTTTCCACTTGACTGATTCAATTAAAACTGTAAAATGGCAGTTTATAAGGGTAAAGGATAACAAATATATTACTATAGTCATCATATAACAATGTCAAGTATTATAACACACGGGAATATAATATAAAAACAAAAAAATCCTGAAAGTCAATCGACTTTGTCTGTCGAAGGAAGTACACATCATACTTCATTATAGCTGTTGTACGTACTTAATATTCTATAACGTGTATTATACAACAGAAAATAATAAATTATAACATAAATAAATTATAAATTATTTTTCAAAACTATCCTAATGTAGTCATGTATATTATAGTTCATTTACAATTTTTCTAAATGAAATTGTCAGTGCAGCAGGAAATAAATGATCAATCATCATTAATGTTAAAAAATATTTTGTTTTTTTCTAACTTTGTATATCATTTCATTTTTTGTATATGTGACGTTGTTCATGTAAATAATAGATCTGATACATATGCACGACATTCATATTTAATGTGACATCACGACATATGCTCTGGTTTTCCTGGTAAACGACTAGGGCTAGTTAGCTTTCACTATTACTATCACCGATAAAATAATGATTATCAGTGTCGTACGCGGGATGCTCTTATGGAACGAAGCATGGTGCGCATTTGTAGTTTAAATATTGAAGAAAATAACAATAAATAAAAAGTGTAAGCACAAACGACGAAATGAAAAACAAACTAGTCCAGGAAAGAATTTATATCAGGCAATCAATATCTATCCTGTGGGATAGACACATCATAAAAATATTTGTGAAGTGTGAAATTTCACACTGTTTAGGGTTTCACATTTATTAGGTGTGTGAATTAATTCGATCCGTTATTTTCTTCCAGAAAAGACTTTATTGTAAAAAAAGATGAAAAAATACACTATACAAAGTATTTGCCATCGCTTGCTATTATTTTTTCCCATCTGTCTGGCAGTTATTGTATACCGTGACGAAAAAACGACTCGTCGTTAGAAGCGATCCATTCATTGAGCCATTTCGCCATTTCTTCATAATTGTTCAAGTGCTGACCCGAAAGCCCGTGTGCCATCGATCTGAACAAGTGATAATCTGATGGAGCAATGTCTGGTGAATGCGGCGGGTGAGGTAAAACGTCCCAACCAAGTACTTCCAAGGTAGCCTTCACAATCTTTCCAACATGTCTAGCGTTATCATGCTGGAGGATCTCTTTTCATATTTCGACCGCTTGTTGTTTGTAAAGTTCGGCAGTGATGGTTTGGCTCTATTTTAATAGCTCATGATACACTACACCCTTCTGATCCCACCATACACAGAGCATTACTTTCTTGCCGTGAATATTCCGCTTTGATCTCGATGCGTATGGTTTCCTGGATCGCAAATGGATATCCTTCGTTTGGAATTATCGGAATATATCCAACATCCAGGTAATCATGTTTACAGCACAAGAGGCAGAACTAATAAAATTTGTAAAATTTTTAAATCAAAAAAAGCAATTGCTTCTAGAACTTTATATATCCTTTTAGACCTTTTATATCACCATAATCTTATTATACTGGACATGTCAAACGGTGGTTATCTTCATTGACTAGCGATTTTAGGTTAAAAATGTTTAATACCTTGTAATTTTATTAATATTTCTGATTTCATTTGTATGTATATATATATATATATATATATATATATATATATATATATATATATATATATATATATATATATATATCAGCGCCTTAGAGGTAAACTGTATCAAGTTACATTTTTATCAGAAATGACATTTTAGTGCCAAGTGACTTAATACTTCATAGTCCATCGATTGGAAAATAATTTGGAACTATAGCTCTAGCCAGTTTCAGTATACGTTGCTTTAAAACTGTATCAAGTCGATCAACGCAAGGAAGTAAACAATTTTAAATCGTCTTTTCTGAGCTGTTTATCATTTGTGACTTAATACAAGTTACCTCTGAGGTGCTTATATATATATACATATATATATTTTTGAAATAAATATTATATTATTATATCCACTTTTCGTCTCCAGTCACAAAACGATACAAAAAACCTTTTTTTTTTACCTGGCAAGCAAGATTTCAGACATGGTTTTGAGCCTCTCGTTGTCTCTTTCTTTCAGTTCATCTTTCTTTGTACATCTTTCGCATGACTGCCAAACGCACAGAAATTGTTGATCGATAAACATTCAACAATTGCGCGAGCATATGCTGCGATTAACACGAATCTTCATCGATTAGCGCCTGCAATTCCTCATCCTCGAACTTCTTCGGCTGACCTTTAAAACGTCGAAACCATACTCTGCATGATTTATCGGTGGGAGTACGTTCACCATAAGCTTCTACGAGCATTCGATGAGTTTCAGTGACTGATTTCTTCAAATGAAAACAGAAAATGAGAACTTCCCGGAAATTATGCTTTTTTGCCTCGAATTTCGACATTTTCGAATCAGATAAACACGATGTTATTGTTACAAACCCAAACGTTTATCAACTGAATATTATTGCCATATGTCAACTCTAATGGTTGGCTTATATACGGAACAAGAATAAGGAATAGGAAATAAGAATAGTACACAAGATGTTAAAACATGGCTGCGCCGTCTATCGTTTATGTAGGAATGAAATTTAACTTAAACATAAGAAAAGTTGGTAACATTTCACATTTTATTCTTATTCCAAGAATAAGAGACGATAAGCATGCGCACAATGGTCAAATGTCGGCCGTAATAAAATTTGTCCAACAGATGTTTTCCTGCTGTGATCAGAAGGTTGGAAAAAACAATATAATGTGTGAAACACAAGCAAATAAATTTACAAAATCTTCTAAATCCATATTACTGAAAACGATTTTTTTTTAAAGGTTATATTAAACACAGCAACCTGTCAAACGACAACCGTTAAACACAGGCCAACGCAAGTACGCAGGCGTAGCGACGAAATGTTATGTCCGATATAAACGGTTTCATATTTTTTATTCTTGTGTACTATTCTTATTTTCCATTCCATATTCTTGTTCCGTATATAAACCAACCATAAAGCCTGGTTTATAATAGATATGTTATGGATACATAAGCATAAAAATTACACTACTTTCTTTGTTCTTTTTATTGCAAACAGATGTTTTGAAAGGTCAAACCAATTGTTCAATTCTTATGCGTTATGTTATGGAGTTATTATAAACCAGGCTTAAAACATAAAACCGGTTGCAGACATTAGAGGTAAGAAAATTACATAGTACAGCAATTGACCGCCAGATGGACCACCACTCTACTCGTTATTTGAACATTTTACTTTTTTGTAGAAAAATAATCGCTATTGCTTATTAATTTGAACATTAATTTATCAAAAGACACTTCTAAAAATTCATTTTTCAGTATTCTGATCCTTTTTTCGAAGCCCGAATGTAATCCTATGGTAAATAATTAAAAACCAATGTGTACTTCCAGTCCGAAAAAGTCTAATTATCAATAATAACGCAATTAAAATTTAATCAAGAAAATTCGAGCACTGTATAACCTTTAGTTATTTAAGAATATTTGAATGTGAAGAAAATTACAGAGGGAGATAAACTCAAATAAGATTCGAATGAATATTTTAGTGGGCTTTGAATTAAATATAAACTTTATCATGATCAAACGTGTTTTTATAAGACGTACATAGATTAGGGGTCTTAAATCGGAAATCTAAAAATAACTTTGTTTAATTATATTTACTCGCCCCTTATGTGCCACGAATTTTTAAATCAATATTTATTTTGTTTTAACGAGTTATATCTTACACATAAAGAAGAAAAAATATTTAATTTGTATCAAAATGTTAAAAGGATCGTTTATTTAATTTCCTAAGGAAGTTCTTTTATAAGTTATTTTGAGAATAACATGAAACAAGTATTAATACGTCACAACACGAGAGTCACGCTAGAATTATTGAGAATAAGAAAATCAGGTAGGTTGTGGAATACAAAAGTAACACTATCATTTTATATTCATATTCATATTCCTATTCATTCATTTCATGTTACATGTTACAAAAATGTTGTTTAAAGTCAGTCATTTACAACAAATTAAAATACATGTTTAACACAAATATATTATAGAGAATACATACATGCATAATTAAAGTATAAGAACATATTATAGCCAATGATATTGATATTGATATTAAATCGGCCTCAGGCCTCGGTAATTCCACTGATGAGCGGTGGAAACTCATCAATGGAGTACAATGGATTGTGTGTTAACAGATTTTTTATATATAATTTGTATTTACTAGTGGATAGTGACGTGATACTTGCTGGCAATAAGTTGTAAAATTGTATTCCATTGTAGTTCACGCCACATCTGGCTTTATCAATCCTGCGATGGATTGGAATGATCTTATTTCTATTTCTTGTCTGATAGTGATGCCTTTGCTCAAAAGTTGCGAACTTGTCTTTATTGGTATGAATATATACTAGGTATACAAATATGTAAATACAGGGTAAGTCATTATTTTCAATGTTTTGAAAGACTCTCTACAGTCGGCTCTGTATGAAACATGGTTTATAATTCTGACTGCCCGTCTCTGTACGGTCTTTCGCCTGCAATCGAATGTCCCCATGCCAGCAAACCATATGAGATGTGACTATGAAACAATGAATAGTAAACTGTCATAACTATATCCTCAGAGACACAGTTCACAAGGTTCCTAAGCAGAAAAACAGTTTTACACAACTTTTGAGCAATGCAATTGACATGTTGCTCCCAGTTGAGTTTAGGGTCAATTGGTGGTGTACCCAGAAATTTCACTGCGGCTGGGTTTTCAAAGTTAAAATATTTTAGTGAAATTATTAAGCTTTCAGTTTTCGTATTGTTGAGCGTAACCTTGTTTGCTGAAAATCAAGTCTTGGTCAATTCAAGCTGGCCATTGCCATTATCAATCAAGTCAGCAAATGTAGAGGAACTTGTAGTTATGGTAGTGTCGTCAGCGTATAGGACACAATTTTCTTTGGTTATTGCAAAATATTCTAAACTTAAATATAAAGTTATATTTTACAAGGTTTCTATCAAAAAATTATTTAAGATTTTGTCTCGGATTTAATTCATAACATTTTGGAAAAAATAACAGTTAACCGGTTTTTAACCAGATAATTTTTTTAGTCCTGATTAGAGACACATATGTACTATATTGTTTTTACTTATTTTTCAAATTATGGTGGGCAAACAACGCAAATTTGTGCGCGGATGCGGGCGAATCAGATGCGGATATCGGATATGCGGATAAAGAAAATCTGATTTAGGCTGACTCAATTCATAAGATAAAAAGGAAATATTAAAAAAAGCTAAATAAAAAAGTGGGTTTATACAATGTAAAAACAAATATAAATAACCTAATTTTTCTGCATTTTATAGATGCAGACCAAATGCGCAATAAATATAACATAAATTCGGTCTTTCATATCTTCGTAAGTTAAAGCGAATAAATAAATTACAAAATAAAATAAAAGCAAAGTGAAATGCAGCGGAAACACTAAAGACGCATCCCAACTTTACCAGACACCATAAGGGGTCTTCCTAGCCACAGGAGGTCGCAAGGGGGAACCGCGGTAGACGCCCGCCAGTGGGGGAGTCTACCGATGACTCATGCGTCTATTCCTGGCGTCCGTAGCGTCCCCGACCACGTGCCAAGCGTCTGGCAGCGTCTTCGCACTACCGCTCATATGTTAAACCGGAAACGAGCAATCAGCTGTGACGTTCAGTCGTGGTAGGGAGACTTCCGATATCCAAGGTCACTGACTGATCAAAAATAATAACTTAGATCGGGTGTTTTTTCTGCATATTTGTAAAGAATGTCTGTAGAGAATTTTGATGAGCTATAATTTGAGAAAAGATGATTTTTTTGGATAAAATTAGACACAATTTTGGTGTGAGATAATGGTAGCGTTGTGCTTTAAAATCATATTTCAGGATGAATGAACGCTGATGATACTTCCGCTGCTAGTAAAAAGTTCTCTGATTATCATTGTGTGAATATAAAAAGTCACACATACGAGAAAATTACAACAAAATTTCTGTTATAATAGCAGAGGATTTATTCCATTTCCTTAGAATTTTTGTGAATCTAACGATTCAGTGATTCAACAGTAATGTTTAATTGCAAAAACAGCAGAAACATTGCTTTGTGGAAGTTATTGCATTGATGAGACAAAGAAGCATTTACGAGCACTTCATGGAACCATATTGAATTTGTACATAACAAAAGAAACAAATGAGAAAATTTTTCACGGTATTGTCGAAACAATCACAACATCCATCATATGTTGTGATAATCTCTCCTCCATACGGGAAACGTGGCCTGTTACACGTGGCAAACTAAGGGACAGAATAAGAACTGACGAGTTAGACTTTATGAGAAGAATTTTGCAGTACATTAGAAAAGATAGGGTTAGAACACACAGAAAATGGAATGAAATGGAAGTTACCTCAACACTTACAAAAGGGTTGGATACGATTCTAAAAGATTGATAACGACATGTTCGAAAAAATTTTAAAAAATCATGCTTGTAACTTGGTACAATTCTCAGATGAGTTTGAGACAGTTTCTGCTATGTTCAGTGCTACTTATCCGAATCGTCCTATACCTCGTACTTGTTACCAAATTTAAACGCCCTGGATGCCTCAATTTGAATCATACAAGAGGGAAACGAACATCAACTATACTGACTGAAGAAAAGAAATTAGAAATTGCTTTAGAAGTTGAAAGTAATAACTGTACATCTACTAAGTTAATCGCTCAAACGCATCTGTGAGTAAGTCATCTGTATATAGAGCTCTTAAAAGTAAAAAATACCGGTCTTACAAATTTCAAAATCATCAAGAACTTTAAAGAGAGATGCGGTAGTACGGATGGACTTTAATATTTTCGAAAAAATTAAAACCAACCCTATTATGCTCCAAAGAATTTTATTTATCGACAAAGCAACATTTAATTTAAATGGTGAGGTGCACCGCCAAAATTTTAGGTATTGGAGTCGAGAAAATTTACATGTGTGAGCAAAAATTCCAAAAATCAAATGTGAGCAGGCATAATAGGAACACACATAATAGGACCCTTCTTCATTTATGGTAACTTCAATGCGGATAAATATTTGTCCCTATTACAAAATCACATAGTACCTGCTTTAAGAAATTTTAATTTTGCTGGTCAAATATAGTACCAGCAAGATGGAGCTCAAGTGCACTATTCCAAACAAGTAAGGGACTACTTGGACAGGGAATTCTCCAACAGTTGGATTGGGAGAGGAGCGATGATAAACTGGCCAGCACGATCTCCGGATTTATCACCAAACAATTTTTTTATTGGGGATATCTTAAAGCTAAAGTATATGATGGAGAAGTAAGGAGCATCACGGACTTACAAAATAGAATCATGCAATAGCATCCAACACTATCCCGCAAGGGCAAATAAGTGTTTTAAATAATTTTTATGATCGCCTTACTTTTTGTTTACTAGTTAATGGTGGTATTTTTAAACATTTAATTTAGGTGTTTTTTTGTTGTATTTAATAATTGTATTTTCAATAAAAATGTTTAGCCTTTTCAATGAATGATTATCCCTATGTTGCAAAATAAATAGAACGCAACTTTACATTGCTATCAAAATAATTTGTCATTACTACGGAAACCATGCATAATAATAATTTCAATGTTGCAGGATAACAGCAATTCACTGTAACAAAATGATATAAGAACTAAACTGATTGTAAAACGTCGTATATAAAAATGATAATATTTGTTTATCGGCTCTCAGTCCATCGATTGACATCTTGATCCTCGACGTGTATACTAACGTTCCTCAATATCTAATACTATTCTTCTACGGCCCGGTATTTCGAATCATAGATAAAATTTACTATCTATGGGATAAGTTGCTATCAAGGGAAAAAACGATTTTTTGCGTATTTCCAATTATTTATCTATAGAGTAACTAAGTTATCTATAGGATAAGTTATTCACAACGTGTAGGTACTGATAAATATTATTCATTGGATGAAAATGAGAGATTTTGACAGATAGGTGTCACAAAACATTTTATTGATAAATATATGTACATAATATAAGCATATATACGTAAAATATATAATATAACAGGTATTATGTACATATTAGACATACCTACACTTTATATACATATTATATACACCTGTGTCCATTATGTGTACTATTTTATTGTATAATTATATATATCAAAATAAATTCAAAATAATTTAGTAATCTACTTTAATTAATACTGAAATAAAAAAAATATTGTTGATTATTTTTAGATAATTTACATTTATTTTTAAAGAAAGAAATCATGGATGCTGATTTAGAAGATTTGCAAGCAGATGATGATGGAGAAATTGTAGATCAGCGTTTCTCAACCGGGGGCCGCGAAATCATATAAAATCGAAGCATGAAATTATAATAGATAAACACTCAATTTTGCAAGATATATACATAAATATATGACATTTATATTCATTAAAATATACCTTTTAAACTTAAATAAAATAAATTATACTTATTTTGACAACTAATTTAAACTATTTAAAACGGTTCGCGTTGGAGGTAAGTAGGTACGACTTGAACTTATACGCAATATTTTTTGTTATGCTTCGAGCTACTGTTAGCTAAAGAGTAAGGATGCGAAAGTGTTCAAAAAGAAAAGCAACTTGGATCAATGGAACACTTGTAAATAAAAATACTTGCAAGCCATTATAGGTAATCGTAACAGATATTAAAAACATGTTTATGCAAAAGTTGTTTCTTTTCAAAAGTTTTATCCAATTATACCCAACGCCATACGTTCCTAAATAAAAAATCGAAGTTGTCCTTGATATCTTGTACTTCCGGTTTATTCCGAAAATTTAAATACTACCATCCAATTATTTGGGTCACCAAATTTTTTTCCCAACTTGCTCACACATCGTCTTTTCGAGAAAAATCGTGTTTTCTTTATCTTGATACACCTTGAGATCCCTCCCTCGCTCCCCCCTCTGTCTCTATATGTATGTATATATATGTATATATATATATATATATATATATATATATATATATATATATATATATATATATATATATATATATATATATATATATATAGGTGGTATTGGTTTAGGTCTTAAACCATCCTCCGCTAGGTACTGCACTTCAGGCTTACCACAAGGTAGCACGTCATACGCGAATACCTGACGGGGAAAATGGGAAAATACACACTGCCGCATCCCAGACCCTGGAGATGTGCGGCAGCGGCTAGTGCACTACGCCGTGCGTCTTCAAAGTGCGTAAGGAACCAAGCAAACATGCTTTTTGCACTCTGCAGACCAAAGACCTGGAAACTGATCTGCAGGCAAGAATGATGTTATATATATACGAAAGTAGTATATACGAAAGTAGTATATACGAAAGCAGTATAGGACAGACCGTTCGGCTAGACTATGATTAACCGTTCCTGTCCGTTCCACACATTTTAATGTGGAAATACATTATTTTACACATCTGACAATAATATTGGACTGAGGATGATTGGATTACCAATCGAAACGTCTCGATAAAAATTGTTTTAATAAATTTATGACGAGTATGACATAAGAATTTTATTTAATACCTATATATATAAAGGGGGGCCGCAAACAATATTTATGTTATTTTGGGGGGTCCCATGGCAGAAAAGGTTGAGAAACACTGTTGTAGAGTATTGAGAACGTCCATACATAGTTCGTGTTAGACCAAATCATATGAACCATTGAGATGAGAAAGAATTTATTAATCGATTTCGCTTATCGAAAAATGCATTTAATATCCTGCTCCACCAACTACTGCACCAACTGAAAAATAAAAATAAATAAACGGACGTATTTAATTTTCAGTGTTTTTGCATTTCTATTCTGTATGCAGGATGCATTAAACATAATACATTTTTTCCCCAAGTCCCTTGTTTATCTTTTAGATTTACAGCGTCAGTAGCTTTATTTCCTATAACATTTTTACATTTTAACACAAGATTTATAAGTTGCCTTGTTTCGGAAATATTGAAATTTGCGCTTCTTCTACAGTTGTCATTTATTTTGACAGTTGTATCTATCTCTCTTTTATTCGTGCGAGTCACGTATATGTCCCTCTTTGTTTAATATAACGCTACTAATACCAACATAAAAAACATTCGAAAATATTATTATCAATCAGAGTAGCTGGAAATACAGAAAGCAATTTATCCTAGTGACTATCAAGAGAATAATATTATCCCATTGATAGTTATTCTTATAGATAACAGTAAGGTGGAAATACCGGGCCTAAAGTAGATATTTTAAGTTTTGATGGATGTAATATTCATCATAAAATTACGTTTTATTTTAGTTGTTATCTTTAAAAAGTACTAGTACTGCTTTAGCTATTACAACGAAGTGGTTTTCACTTCATTTGATATTCTATTATGGTGTCAAATTTTCTCTTAAAATCACACATTTCCTTTGGGATTAGAAGGCAGTAACCCCAGAAATGCACCGCAGTAACTTAACACGCTTCATACACAATTTCTTTAAAGGGGTGGTTATTTTAAGAAACATACAGAGATTACAACCATTCGCATTACTACCCCTGCATTTTTCATGCATCGTAAGATGTAAAAATTATCTTCTCACAGAAAGATAACACGAATGAAAGAATATTTGTGAATGAGTGTTTAAGAATGTTAAGAACTGATGATGTAAGAATGTCTTTTTCCAATATAGGGGACGCTTTTAGAGGGTAAGTGAATTTTTAAAATGTTGCAGATTATCTAAAAAGGAACGAGGAAGGGCGATGAAGTATGTGCCAAATTGTGAATGTATTATGTTTACATAAACATAAAGAAGGATGATTGATGCTGAATAAAGAGGAGATATGCCAAAAATAAAAAATATTTTGTCAAGTATTCATATGTATGTTATTTTTTATCTGTATTAAAAAATGGCTGTGGTATAAATAAATAATGCGGAATTATACACTCTGGGCTAACAAATCTTGCATTTATGTCAACGAAATATTGAAAGATTTTCTTTTATATATATTCTTTATTCCCTTGCAGTGTTCAGGGTATTAACCATTACGAAAAATAAAACAATAAATACATAACAATCCAATACAATTAACAATGTTTTTTCTCTTTTCTATCTTCTTGCTCCTCCCTTCATGTCCCTCTACGTCTTCCTGTTCTCCTTCTGGTTTCCCTCTCCGATCTCCTTCCTTCTTTCTTCCAGTTCTCTCGCTCATCTTTGATTTATTTTATTTTATTTCATTCTCTTCCCTTCCAACCATTTCTTCACCCCTCCTCCTATCTCCCTTCCTTCCTCACCATTTCTAGGTAACCTAATCCCCCTTCCTTCCTTCCATTTCTCCCTTTCTGCTTCCCACCGGGTCTCCTCCTTCTTTCCTTTACCCCTTCCTGTTATCCTTCCCCAATCTCCATCCTTCTTGCCTCTAATTCCCTTGCCCACCTCTCCCCCTTTCATCTTCGTGCAACAGGTCTAATGTGCTCCCCGACCATACTGTCATCTCTCTACACCTCTTGCATGCACATCCTGCACATCTTTTCCACCTGTGTCCTCCAATATCTATTTCCTCTCTCTTCATTCCCACACCTTAGCCTCGCAATCCTCCTAATTCTCCCTCCTGACCTTCCTCTTTCTCCCTTCAAGTAGCTTGGTACCCCTATAGTTCTGACCTCTTTATATCTCCCTACGCTCCTTGATTTGTCTATTCTGATTGTCCTTTCTTGCTCCCTCACTTTCTTATCCCTCCTCCACAACTCCTCAATCACGCTTATCCCGTTTTTTCTTCACCTTTCCACCTCTGTCGCATTCACTCCGCATCTCCAGTAATACTCCTTTCTCATTTCCCCCCATGCGTACCATCTTCCTTTCTATTCCTCTCTGGCTCTTTCCTCCGAGATTTTCTTTTATATGCTTAAGTATTTTCCTGCCCAAAGTATAGGAGAGAAAGAAAACGACATGAGATACACTTAAAAAATCTCTATTCAAAAAGTTGGAAACATCAGATTCAGCACTAAAATTTTTGGCGGACTTCCTGCTTGAAATTAAATATTACTGTACAACTAAACTGTGAAAACTGCATATTATTTATCCGTATCTATATAAAATTGTATATTTTTCTATTAATATAAAACTGTTTATTAATGTAAATTTTTTAAATATTGTACTATAAGCTCTGGCAGAATAAGTCATCTTATTTGTTTTACCTATCACTTTTGAACCAAGGAAAATAAAATTGAAAATTCGAAAAGATTTATTTTCACATATTTATTAAATACGAAGGGTTTTTTTTTAATTTGTTTTAAAGAGACGTCAGCAACTTGGCTATTGGCCCCTGATACATATATTTTTACAAAATATTTTTTTTACATATTATAAATATATAACATTTTTAAATTTTGGAGAAAACATTAATTGATTTTAGATAATTTATTACATTGGAGATATGATCTTGGTTGTTGCTTAGAGCTTCTTTGAGTGATAATGGGATCTGGAATCTTAACCTCTCAACTTGATAATTAGGACAGTCGATTATTAGGTGTTTTACATCTAATCTAGTTTTGCAATTTTGGCATTCTATGGGATTTTGTTTTTCAAAAATATATTTATGAGTAACTAGTGTGTGACCTAATCGGAGTCGCGTAATAACAATTTGATCTCTTCTATTCATATTGGTTTTCCAGTAGCTGAAATCTTCTTTGATTTGATTGAAATGATTTGCTATTGTGCCCCAGTATGAAATCAATTTAGAATTTAATTTATTTTTAATATGACTAATGAAGTCTTTCTGTGAAATGGGTATATTTATCAAATTTTTAGTTGTAGCTAATTTTGCTGCCTGATCTGCTTCTTCATTCAAGAAGGGATCCATAGGATAACAATCTCTTTTCCTTCAATAATAATATTATGTACATTTGCTTGGATATCTTGGACGAAGGTTTTCGTGTGAGCACTTATGACTGTGCGCATTTTTCACGTGAGCATTCTTCTTGTGCGCATATGTCTGGTCACGAAGTTTCGGGGGGGGGGGGCAGTTCGAAGCTGCGTTATCAATGATAAATGCATAATGTTTGGAATCCACATTTTGCGACAATCGCGAAACGGGGGAATGACATTCTTCGATATTGAGAAACACTGATGTACACTGTTTAATAGAAGTCCTATAAAAAAATCTTAACCAACCAAAATAACCTGTAAATAATATCTCTACGAAACATAAAGAAACGCCTTTTCCATTGCAATATTCAAAACTTTCAAATAAAAATACTTACAGGGCTATTCAGAGACAACATTTTAAACACTGTCTAAATTAATTTATATATTCTGTGTTTAATTTATCTATATATTCAGAAACATAGTAACTATTTTTTTAAACAATATCTAAACTAGACACTGTTTAAATAAAGACAGCTGATAATTGTACAAGTTGGTAGTTAAATAATTGAACTTAACTTTGGTCTCTTTCTAATTTTTATGTGCTAGAAAGAGATAGAATATCACATTTATAACCTTACGATCCATCAAAGACATATGTAGCTCTTATGTACTTCCTTTTTCTACGACATTGTAAAGTCGCTATTGTTCTCTTTCATACACGTTACACTGCCGTAAGAGTGATTTCTGAATAAATAAATGATATACATCCAATATTATATGACAATTGCTGGACCGATTTAAAAAAAGAATATTTGGTGCACCTACCTTAGCTATTTCGGTATATGTGGGTTTTTAAGAGTTATTGTATAGGTAATTTAAAAATTATTTTCTCGAGATCGGCTAGACCGATTTTAAAACTTTTCTTTAATTAAATTGAATTTATACTACTATAAGTTTCATAATTTTAATATGGGTGCCATTTATAGCTCCAATAATAGATGGACACCCTGCTATATTATAAAAATTTCTCATTTTTTTTTTCTTGATAAAATTTTATAAAAGTATCTTTTTTAGAGCCAACGCAACTGAAACGTCCTGAATGTCCCCTACCAAAGTATCTTAATTCGGATAATAATTAAAATTTTGAATATATATGTCGTCCCTTATACGTCATATGATTAATTTAATTTTCAATAAGGTGGTGTATAAAGTAACTCCAGGTTTAGAAAAACGATATTTTTCACTAAAAATTTTATCACTATAATTATCATAGGGATTTTCCCTGTCCATTTAAATTCTGACAAAATTTGTACACACAAACTCATTTATATCCTTCACTTCTTCAATATCTTCTAATTATTCTTCCACTGAATTACCCATTTAGAAATCTCAAGTAGATTATAATCTTAATACACAAATTAAAACTACCCAGATACGTTGTTTAAAAAAGGTTGATTAAATTGTAACTTAACTACGGTATCTAGAATGAAATGTTGTCTCTGAAGAGACAAAATCAACTTAACCACTGTAACTAAGAAAAACAATGTTTAAAAATTAAACAGTGTTTAAAAATTTATGTGAAGTGTGAATTTTCACACATTTCAGGGTTTCGCAGGTATTTAGTAAGTTAATGATCTCTGCACTTAACAAAATATTTTTTTGTTAATTTTAATTGGAATGCCTAATACCATTATTTAGGTTTCTAAATATGTGCAGCATTTTTTTTATATAGCAAAGTTCATTAATATTTTGAAAATTGCGCCTATGGCTTCCATTGGTTGTTTAGTTTAGTTTAGTTTAGTTTATTGTTTCATTATCATAAAATCAATACATGTAATAATCATTTATGATAGTATGTCATACAGTCATATAATATAATACAATAAAATGAAAATACAATAAAAATAATACATTACAATACATTTATATAACAAGATCGTTTATGTCGTACAGTGTTTTTTCTAATAGATGGCTTTTTAACAATTTTTTAAATATAATGATTGATTTTGCTGCTTTCATTGTGCTTGGCAGTGCATTAAAAAATTTGCAGCAATTAAAATATGCCCCTTTTTGGTAGCTAGTCGTTTTGTGTGCCTTAGGTTCCAAAAGAGTTTTATTGCGTGTGTTATGGGAATGGACTTTAGCGTGAAACAGGTGTTTATTTTTGTATGTAAATACACATAGCAAAAATACATACACAGATGGCAGGGTCAGAATTTGTAACTTTTTAAACGACTCTTTACAGGACTCTCTAGGACCGAGGGAATCCAAGATTCGCACAGCTGATTTCTGTAATATAAATATTACAGAATTACGTTGTTTTGAGTCATAAGTTCCGCCCCTCTGATTTCGTATACATTGAAACATAGAATTAAATTATAATTTCAACACTTCGCACTGGTTATTTAATTTACGCATTTATAAATTAAATGCAACATTTGCCAAAATTCAACTAGAATTTTGAAAAAATAAATTAAGCAAAACAAAAATGCAAAAAAAAAACAGAAAAAATTAAATTGCCTCCAGACTGGAAGCGAACCCTAGTTTGCAATTCAGAAAGCGAGATGTCTAACTACTACATCATGAAATCATACTAGTTTACTGTGTTACATAACATATTAAATATTTACATCGTCAACCAAAAAACACAAAAAATGCGTTATTTTCCGAAAACATAATCTGATCAAAAATTCCTGTTGTAATATTCTGGTTCACATAAATGTACATTACTCAGAATTTTTTCAGATTTTTAGTTTAAACCATCTGGGCTACAGGGTGTGGGACAAAAAAATTTTTTTGCACAATTTTGACAAAAATTGCGTCAAAATAATTTAATTTGCAAAAATTAAATTTTTATCGTTAATCCACGTACTGAGGGCTTTCATTTGATACCTTACTCAGAATTAAAAAAAAAATATTTTTTTTTCGATGAGCACATATTTGTTTATTTTTTTAAAGGGGATATGTTTTTTAGATGTTTTAGCATTTTTCCTATGTGCGAGTCAACGAGTTGTATAAGCATGGCAAATTTCAACTCTCTAGGTTTAACCGTTTGGCTACAATTTTTACCGAACAGACAGACAAACAGACGACAAAATGACGGTATAAGGGATTTTTGGTCATACCT
This sequence comes from Liopterus haemorrhoidalis, assembly GCA_963971575.1. NCBI lineage: Eukaryota > Metazoa > Arthropoda > Insecta > Coleoptera > Dytiscidae > Liopterus > Liopterus haemorrhoidalis. The sequence continues at coordinate 38,411,431 of OZ020618.1, read as the reverse complement.
ACAGAACCTTAAAAAATTCGGAATTGTTCGAAAAACTAATCTGATCAAAAATTCCTGTTGAACTATTCTGGTTCCCATCAACGTACATTAATGAGATTTTTTTCAGATCTTCAGAACAACCCCTCTAGGAGAGAGGAAGGGGGACAAAAGTTTTTTGACACATTTTTAGCAAAAATACCATAAAAAATATGATTTTAAAATAATAAAAACTTTTGTGTCCACGCATTAAGATTCTAGGTTTAGCCGTTTGGCTACAGTTTTTACCGAACAGATATACAGATATACAGACAGATGAAAAAATGACGGTATAAGGGTTTTTTGGTCATACCCACGAAACCCTAAAAATACTTACTGTATTAGTTTCCTAAACATCAATAATTTAAGACATAAAATAATTAGTTAGACAAAAGGGCCAAGTTAAAAGGTCACAAATACTACATAATTATATACCGGAAGTAGGTAGAGTGGGCGCAAATTAACTGAGAATTAGTTGAATTCGAGTTAGAAATATTAAGTTGTGTAATTTCGCTTGTAGTACTTTGTTCATATATGCCTGTAATATCCTCCAACTGTTCTCGTTGTCTTTAAGATAATGAAACACACAAAACCGTACATAAACAGATTTGTCACAAGATCAAAACTAAAACTTCAAAGGGAAATATATCTAAGGAAAATTACCTCTGCTTCTCGTTTACAGAGCAGAACACAATTATATGTTTACCATAATCTATTATTAGAAACATCAAATGTTCAACACCCTAAGTGTCTTTCGAAAAACACTTTCGAAAAAATTATAATAGTTTTAATAAACACGTCTATTGTATTTTGTCTGGGCTATTTTAAGAGAGTGTAAAAAACTATACTTATTAAATACTAACGATCTCTGACGGCTGTCCTATGTTTTTATAGCCACATGTATCATACGCTCTGATACGTATCGCGTTTACTTTTTTAAAAGTCACAGCCATTGCTCTGTGGCTTAAATGGACTGATTTAATTTATTATATCACTATTTAAATATTACTTTTTTAACGTTTAAATGCGGTTATATTTATTTTCCCAAAGGATGGATGGTGGTAGAGATATAATAAGAGTTTACGAAGTACTTTTCTTGACCTAAGCAAAGCCTTTGATTGTATTTCTCACGTCATTTTATTAGATAAACTTCCCTGTTATGGTTTTGATGTCAATAGCTGTGTCTTGCTTAAATCCTTTTTATCAAATCGACAGTAGTTTACCTAAATTAGCAGTAACAAATCAAAACCCCTTCCTCTTCTTCTCGGCGTTCCCCAAGGCTCAGTACTTGGCCCACTACTATTTCTAATATATATTAATGACTTCTCCTCCTTCATGGATTCTAAATCTATACTTTATGCGGATGATACAACCATATTGACTACGAACTCTAGTTTAAACAGACTTCAATCTGGAAATCTCTCACTAATTGACAGAGCTAATTCCTGGTTCACCAGCAATAAACTATCCTTGAAAACCACTAAGACACATGACTAGGACAACTACCCGTATGTAGGTTTGAAGATGGGACCAACATACAGAGTTTCTGAGCCGTAAACTAAGGTCTACCATATATCTAATTAGAAACCTAAAACTACAGGTGAGTATAGATGTGGTTCTAAAAGCTTACTTTTCCCTTTTTCATTCCCAGTTAAGCTATGGTTTATTAATCTGGTGACATTCAGCAGCTGCCAAAATAATTTTTGCCCTACAGCGTAAGGTTGTAAGAATTATTGTTTCTGTTACTTTTCAAGCCGATTGTCGTCGGCTTCCCTCCTCTAAGAAACTGCGGATAAAATAACATGTAGAAATGTCTAGGGTTTCGTAGGCGTAAACAAGAAACTCTAGACAATCCTATATCCTTTAACTGATATGAAAAATATTTTGCAGATTTATTCTCTAAGAATCTGGGGATAAAATAACAAAAAGAAATGTCTAGAGTTTCGTAGGCATAAACGAGAAACTCTAGACGTTCTTATATCCTTTAACCGATATGAATAATATTTTGCAGGTCTATTCGTATATAATACTGACATTATTTACACGATTATTTAAACTGATTTGAGATTTATTTATTTATTTTAAAGGTAATGTGTTTGCCAACACAGTTGGCTACGGGTGCACTAGTTTAGAAATAAAAACAAAAAAAGATCGAGATAATATTACTTTCGTCAATCCCACATTTTTTTAAAGTAATGTATACAATATTTTCCGACGGAGTTAGTAAAAAATACTAACCTTTCATTTCACATTAGAGTAAAACTAAATAAAGTACAAAGTATGTGTTTTACATAAACATTATGCATACTTCCATAAATTTTTATTAATTACTATTCATTATTTTCTGCAAGAGTAGGCTTTGGAATATGTTAAAGTAAAACACTAAAAAATCTGTAATTACATCTTAGACAAAAAAATAAATAAATCTTACCCAACAAAATAATTAATCAAAATTGAGTTATTGTGCATTAATAATATGGTGTATTTTGTTAAACGCGACCTTCGATGCATGCACAAGTTGTGATACAATAATTTATATAAGCAACACAAGTTATAAATAAAATTTATTTGAATATTTATTATTTCCCGTGAGTTGACTATAGAGACTTCATGAGAAATTAAGCGTAGATTGACTTAGTTTGCACGTGGACAGATATACGCGGAAAACAGTAAATAAATCACAAACTACAACAGGGAGTAACGGAGTCATTCCTTGCATAAGGAAATGTATAGTTATACTTAAAACTTTTGCATAACTAGACAACTTTATATTGTCAATTAAAGTTACAAATGAATATAGCTTAGACGCAATGGGAATAGTATGTGGTGTAAGCTATAACTAACAACAAAAGATAGTCTGGGGTTTTGCAAAGTTAACCACTAAAATAAACAATCTATGTAGAACATCTAGGATATAGCGCCTTTCCATGGCTTTCAGAATCACCAGGGAACGGCTCATTAGAACCAGGAGACGCTTTTTAAACGATTCAATTCTTGGAAAATTTTATTTATTTTATAAGTTTACAAGAAGCTGAACCAAACTTAAATTGAGATGATATTAAAAGTAGAGGAGTACCCTATGAATTTTTAAAGAATAAATCTATGCGAGAAACAAGTTTGTTTGTTTAACTTTTAGAAAAGTTTAATTGGAAATTCTATTAGTTTTTTTGCTTCTGCAAAGTATATCGAAAAATATTTTCTAGTGTAGACTTTGTATACGATGCTCTGAACCAAGAATGGAAGATAAGGCAAATTAAACAAAAAAAAAAAAGTTCTTTTAATAAAAATGCTAGAGTACTGGTTCTCAAATCAATTTATATATAAGAAACATTTTTAGCAAAACCCATTCTCGTCCTTTGATTTTAGAAAAATACTTGAACGTTGCAAATAATGCCGACAGTCCACGAACCGTATTGTCATAGACGCATACAAGATTCTTTATGCAGCGATGATTCATGTACGCTTAGGTAGTCGGCCAGTTAGTGCAGTTGCGTCACATTTTTTGGTGACGTCATATTAGGTACGTTTACATGACATTCATTTAACGAATTAAATATTCGTACGCTGTCACTTGTATCAAAATGAAATGAAAATATAAGAATCGGAACAGAATAGAAACAAATAAACAATTCATATAGACAAAATAGTCCTAAAAAGGACTGATGGGATCAAAAAATATGATCAAAGAAAAGAAAACAGAAATAAGTTGAATTTAACCTAAAAAGCTATGCACAACACACAATGTCAAATAGAAATCTGTAAGATATCTATAAGAAAATATATAACTAAACACAAAAATGCTAAATAAACAATAAACTAAATAAAAAAGGATTTTAGATATTACTATAGTCGGATAAGGTGACTGTTCGTTGCTACAAGTATCGATATACCATACTATATGCTTTCTCTGCCTATATCAGTATAATTATTTGCAAACCCATAGTAACGTATAATGACGCAAGTTGACAACTAACCTTCCAAATTATTTTAATAAAAAACAAAGCATTAGAAGGAAACGGCATGATTCGTAGATATCTTTACTAATTGCCCGAAAATTAATTCACAGCAGTACTCAAACAAACAAAATTATTAATTTTAAGGTAATAATTATAAATAAGGATAAACTTATACTCATACGTAAATTTTGGATTATAATTTGTTGCTTAATTAAATTAAATTTGTATGTTTCCCCTAAGTACAAAGTAATAAAATATTAAGTAAAAATATATTTATTCATATAATATATTGCTACAAATTGTATTTAAATGATTATTTTTATTAAAAAAAAATTAGTCACTGTAATGCATGATATCGCCGTCATCTGAACTATCGCTGTCATTTCTTGTATTTATTATTATTGGATTGCCACATTTTCAAAACTTCGTTATCACTATATCCCTTTTGACCAATATGTCTATCATAATATTTTTTTGTTATACCCCAAATTAGTTCAATGGGGTTCAAACTGGCAGTGATAAGGAGGTAATCCTAGTACTTCATGACCATACGTTTGTGCCAATGTATCAATAAAATAAACTGGTTCAGATTTTTCTTTCTTAACAATTTTTAAAAGATCACATTTTAAGTCCTTTTTTGAAAACACTTTGAAAAAAAATTAAAGTTTATGAATTTAATATTTGGCCGCAAGCCATATTTTAATTAATATTTATTACCAGACACTGACAGCTCAGACAAATAACAAAAAACATTTTTAAAATCGCTGAAAAATGGTAACTAGATTATTATATGAATGCACTATTTGATACATACATGTAACAGTCACCTATCAGCAATCCGACTATATAAGGTATGTGAACACAAGTGTCGAAACAAATCAGAAGGTATTATAAAATGTCGGCAAATGTAAACAAAATAAAATTTAGCGAAAAACTTTTAAAATTTGCAAAATCTTCAAAATGACTATTGAAAACAAACTAAAAATGACTTCAATATGTATGTTTTAGAAAAATAAAAGAGTGAAGAGCAAGTAAGTCAATAAATCAAATACAAGAAAAAAAAAATCGATTTAGAATCGATTTGTACTGAAAAAGTAATAACATCTGGAATCCCCAAGGTACAATATTAGGCCCAATTTTGTTTATTATATACATAAATGACCTATCAAATCTGAAATTAATTGTAATTTTTTTTCATATGCTGATGATACGGCGTTGTATTATGAATCAGGCATGAGTCCTAAAATATATTAATTATTGGTTAGATAACAACAAATTGGCTTTAAACTCAAGTAAATCCCATTATATAACTTTTACGATACATAAAATCATTAAAACAACTTCTGATACATTACCAATACACAATTTTACATGTGATAATGATGACAGTGATCAATGCCTTTGCGATAATAAAATTAAAAGAATTCATAAGACAACATACTTAGGGGTTATTTTTGATGAAAATATGAGATGGAACTTTCATATAGATACTGTTAGTGTTAAGACCAGAAAAACATTACACTTATTTAAATTAATAAGAAATATATTTCCATTGCAGCATCTAAAAACATTTGACTTCGGATTGGTTTAGTCTATAGTTCAGTACGGTATTTTAAGCTGGGGGGGGGGGAGCAGTGGAATTGCACTTAAATAAACTTAAAGTAATCCAAAAAAATATATATTGAAAACTATTGCATTCAAACCAATTAGATATCCGTCTGAAACCCTTTTTAATGATTTAAAAATATGCACAGTAAGCCAGTTATATCTAACAGTCATAACCAAATATATATCAATTAATTCTGAAATAGTTCAAGTCACAGAACACATATATGTACAACACACGAAATAATATTATGAAGTGAGCATTACCTGCTAAGTATAAGAAAAATAAACTTGATACATATTTTAAATCTGTGGCGGGTAATGTATATAATGCGTTTGAACAATATATATAGCATCATCAAATATTACTATAACGAAAACCAATTATAAACAAAAAATTAAAAACTGGGTACTATAATTGCAAAGCAATGGTGTTAACTCTATTATAAAAAGAATAGAAATAATTTTTTCATCTTTTAGCTTTTTTTTCTCTCTTTCCACGTTTTTTATTTGGAAATTACATTTAATAAATAAATAAATATGAACATTAAAGACTCAAAATAAAAATATTCAGTCCATTATAATAAAATTATAAAAATCGAAGCCACAAACTGAGCTTACGCTCATGTGGCGTACCCATCGCTGATAGGACATGAATTTTATTGCTTTATAGCACACCAATTGTACAAATCTGTATATATTTATATTTAAAATGTTGTGTATTTTGAGCATTAAAATTATTATTATTATTATTATTATTATAGAAAAAAAAATAGAAAAAACAAGTACATACATATGTTTAATTGTTTACAAATAATATTGTTCCGGTTAATATTTCAATAATACCATTCGATTCTTTATCAAAAACTCTCGTCATCAAAATTTGCCCAACTTGTTCACACGCCGCGTTTTCGAGAAAATTCGTGTCCCACCTTCTATCTTGATCATCAACTATAGACCATAAACGTCCCTCAGTAGCTTCACCGAGCCGTAGTTTTCACTACCGTACGGTTACTTTATGTTGGGCACGGGCCTTTTACTCCGAAGAGCGAAGTTTCAGGTCTACAACTCCCACGATGACCTAATCCGGGTTGGTTGGAGCGGTGATATATTTGTATGTTTTTTTTTTTAATATTCATTTATTTTTTATTATTTTCAATAAGTATGAAGTGTTAAGGACAAATATAAATAACCATGCCCTGAACGGGATTCGAACCCGGAACTTTAGCACGAGAAGTAGGGTCGCTACCTCTGCGCTACCGAGGTCGGCATATCTTGAAATACCCAGTATAATTATAAAATAAAATAAATGTCTATTTAGATAAGAAGAAAATACTGAAATTTACTTCTCAGAAAACATAAAACAATTTATAATTTATTTAGAAATATAATATTTAAAGATGTAATTAAGAGTACATTAGTATTTAGATTAATTATTTGTAAGCTTTAAGGTACTTTATATTTTTCTGAAAGAAGAGATATAGCGATAAAAGATAAAAGAAACTATAACATGCGATGGAAGATACTAAAATTGATTATAATTTATATCGTCACAGAATATTAATAATTACGTTCGAACACACGAAAATGCCTCATTAGTAGTTTATTATTTAATGACTACGACTGTAGAACAAACTAGTACAGAACTCGAAACCATAAAAATTAAACATCTGTACAAATGAAATAGTAAAAGTTTTATATGGAATACATGATTTTGTTCTAGCAAACTGGTGTTAGAACAATTAGATGTTATGAAAAATACGGATAATATATATAGGGGTGTACAGTTGTCCACTTTTTTAGGGTTTCATAGATATGACCAAATAACCTTTATAACGTCACTCGGTGATCGTACGGTATAAACTGTGGTCGAACTGCTGGTCCTAAAAAGTTGAAATTTCGCATGCTTGTTTAATTCTTTGGCCCACATACAAGGTGTCTCAAAAGAAATTTTATATTTAGTAGATCGATTAAAAAAAAAAAAGTAAGCCGTATATAGAAAAAATGTTTATTAATTATTAAAATTCACTCATTTAATCGAACAGTAAAATTACTTATGACGTCTCGGCAGGTGGACTCAGGGATGGCTGCCATTTCGTGACGGATATCTTCTTTCAAATGCGCCAGTGAAGTCGGTTTATTGGCGTAAACTTTAGTTTTAAGATAACCCCATAGGAAAAAGTCCATAGGGGTTAAATCTGGACTGCGTGGAGGCCAATTTATGTCACCTCTCCGGGAGATCAATTTGCCTGAGAAAATTTCACGAACACGTGGCAGAGACATATTGGACGTGTGTGAAGTTGTTCCGTCCTGTTGGAACCATGTTCTTTGGTTATAGCCAGGAAAGTTTTGCAGTTCAGGTACCAAGAAGTTGTCTAACATCTCCACATAACGCTCTGAATTCACTGTAACTGCACGCCCCCTTTCGTCTTCAAAAAGTAAGGGCCGATAATTCCTCGCGCCGACATCGCAGCCCATACGGTCACTTTAGGCGAATGTAGGGGTTTCCGATGTTTGCGTTTCGGATTCGTTGCACTCCAGTAGTGGCAGTTCTGCTTATTTACGTGGCCATTAAGATGAAAATGAGCTTCATCCGAAAACAAAATGTTGGTAAACGTTGAAAATCACTCAATCACCTGATTTACGAAATTAAGCCTCTGACTGGCATCTTGGGGCTTTAATTCTTGCACCAATTGAATTTTGTAGGGGTGCAGCTTTAGGTCTTTGTGCATAATACGATGTAATGATGATCTATGCACATTTAAAGCACTTGCGCGCTTCCGAATTGAAAGGTTCGGGTCGTCACGAACAGACTGATTAACATTCTCCACGTTTTCTACCGTTCTTGATGACCTAGGTCGCCCGGATTTTGATTTATCCAGCGTTGTACCAGTCTCTTCAAACTTTTTAACCCAATGTCGAATGAGAGGAATGCTTGGCGCATCATTTAAGTGGCGAAAACCTCGAATACTGCAGAATTTTCTACGCGCTACAGTCGCCGAATCACCGTTTTCGTAAAACTCTCGCACGCATAACGCGCGGTCTGCTCCCGAGAAACGCTCCATAGTGACTGAATTCCCAAGAGCCAGGCTACCGATTGACATAACCCCCGCGCCCCTCGGATACGTTGCGTTCACGCAGTAAGCTAAATAAATATAAAATTTCTTTTGAGACACCTTGTATAAGAAAACTATCGAGAGTTAATAAATCACATCACGGAAAAATATATACAGTGAATTTCTCTTACCCTGCAATATAAGTATTATCGTTACTATGGTAATTGAAATCTGACAGCAATGTAAAATCACGTTTCTTTTAATTTGCAACATAGGCGATTTAAGTATATCTTTTTCATTCAAAAAAATGTATACAAGTGAAGAAAAAATCATGCTTGTAATTTGGTACAATTTTCAGATGAGTTTGAGAGAAGTTTCAACTATGTTCAGTGCTACTTATCCGAATCGTCCTATACCGAATCCCTCTATAATATCGAGGCTTGTTACCAAATTGTGAAATGCAAACGCCATGGATGCCTCAATTTGAATCATGCAAGAAGGAAACGGTATCACCTATACTGACTAAAGAAAATAAATTAGAAATTGCTTTAGAAGTTGAAAGTAATAACTGTACATCTACTAAATTAATCTCTCAAACCGTATATGTGAGTAAGTCATCTGTATATAGAGCTCTTAAAAGTAAAAATACCGGTCTTACAAATTTCAAAATTATCAAGAACTTTCAGAGAGATGCGGCAGTACGGATGAACTTTTGCTTTAATATTTTCGAAAAAATTAATACCAACCCTATTATGCTCCAAAGAATTTTATTTACCGACGAAGCAACTTTTAATTAAAATGGTGAGGTGCACCACCAAAATTTTAGATATTGGAGTCGACAAAATTAACGCTTCACGTGCGCTAAGGCCGCAAAAATTAAATATGTGGGCAGGCATAATAGGAACACAAATAATAGGAGCCTTTTTCATTGATGGTAACCTCAACGCGGATAAATACTTGGATTTATTACAAAATCACATAGTACCTGCTTTAAGAAATTTAAATTCTCTGATCAAATATGGTACCAGCAAGATGGAGCTCAAGTTCACTATTCCATACGAGTAAGGGACTACTTGGACAGTGAATTTCCCAACAGTTGGACTGGGAGAGGAGGGACGATAAATTTTCCAGCACGATTTCCGGCTTTATCACCAAACGATTTTTTTTTATTGGGGATCTTAAAGCATAAGTATATGATGGTTATGGCTATATGTAGTGCTACTTATCCGAATCGTCCTATACCGAAACTACGCCTACAATATCTAGGCTTGTTACCACATTTGCGAAATGCAAACCCCATGGATGCCTCAATTTGAATCATACAAGAAGGAAACGAACATCAACTATACTGACTGAAGAAAAGAAATTGGAAATTGCTTTAGAAGTTGAAAGTAATAACTGTACATCTACTAAGTTAATTGCCCAGAAGTAAGGAGCATCACGGAATCATGCAAACATCAAACACTTTCCCACAAGGGTAAATAAAAAGTGTTTTAAATAATTTTTATGATCACCTTACTTTTTGTTTACAAATTAATGGTGGTATTTTTGAATATTTAATTTAGGTGTTTTTTGTTATTTTTGTATTTAATAATTGTATTTTCAATGTATTTTCAATAAAAAATGTTTAGCCTTTTCAATGAATGTTTATCCCTATGTTGCAAAATAAATGGAACGCAACTTTACATTACTGTCAAAATAATTTGTTGTTACTAGGGAAACCATGCATAATAATAATTTCAATGTTGCAGGATAAAAGAAAACCTCATAATGCTAGAATAAACCAACGAGTTCGTTTTTTTTTTTGAAAATCCATTTTTTTTAGATTTTCTCTAAAAATGTGTCGAAAAACTATTCCAAGATTCACCACCTTAATTCCTAGAGGGGTTAATCTAAACATTATAAAAATCTCAATATTGCACATTGATAGGAACTGGATAGGTCAACAGGAATTTTTGATAAAATAAATTTTTCTAAAATGTATTTTTTTTGTATCCAAAAATAACCTAAAAACCGCACAATTATTTTTAAAAAAAATTTATTGTGTGGTATCAAATGAAAGTTCTTGAGACGAACATAAAATAGTTTTTTAAAGCTTCTTTATTTTAACACCAACTCTTTTTATGTTTTATTTTAACTTTTTAACTCTTGTTCCAAACTCTACAAACCAGAAAAGTACTCTAAAAATCTGCAAAAGTTATGAGTAATGCACTCAATGTAAACTGGAAGAATACAAACAGAATTTTTGATGTGATAATTATTTCGAAAGTTATTGAATTGTTTGCAAGACCATGATTACAACATTTAATTGTGCTTACAATATTTATCTGACTGACTGGAGAAGTCTCTAGAAGAAAACCGTGGATTATTCTATTAAAACTTCATGATTTGTAATATGTACCCAGAATTTGTTTAAAAAAAAGTGTGAAAATTAACATTATTTTTGTTTTCTTTTTTATTGAGCATAGGAAATACATACAATGTTACAAATTTCATTTTGCCACTTGGTATAAGAGAATTGTCGGAAATTGGCTATTATTAGCCCAAGACAGCAAGATTGTGAGAAGTAATAGGGAGGCATGTGATCAGCAATGAATGATATCGGCTGTAGATTATAATGATGATGAAATTATATTATAATTCATTAAAATTTGTATTATTATATTTTTTACATTCTGCACTTGGTAAAGTTTCATAAATAAGGGCCGCCTTTACAAACCTCGGACACGTAGCGGTATAACTATCTAAGGCAGGGATGAGCAACCTTTTTTTACTACGGGCCAACTAGAAATTTAAAAATTTCCTGCGGGCCGCATACGAAATTTATTAAAATATGAACACAAGATGATAAACACAAATTATCTATTTATTAACAAAATAACAAAATTATTTTTAAAAAAAATACACAAATAAAACATATAATAGAAATGCTAGGTATAAAAAAACAGTCAAAGATAATTATTATGGGGAAAAAATTATAAACAAATTTTAATGAGAAGTTTGGCATTGCTTCTTTGCAACCAATTGCTCTATATTGCTCTTATTTATGCTTTAAAATATATATGTATCTTCTGTAATTTAATGGCAATTTTTGAAATTTGACAGACAAAAGCTTTGACGGGCCGCACGAAAAAGTACTCCGGGCCGCGGGTTGTTCATCCCTGATCTAAGGTATAAATTTATTCCGATGTTTATTCCAATGTTCGCTTTTACAATGCATTTTTTATTCTCGGACAGTTATCCATGGTTTTATTGTAAATAAAATAAAGTTGGTATTGTTTGACACATAAACTGACATATTATAAATGTCATATTTTAAATTGACATTACTAGTAACAACTCATTTGAGCATATTTGGGGAAATACTGGGAGATGTCGAAATATTCGACTCAGATAATTCTTTTATTGTGCTACAGTCTGTTCCAAACGGTTAAGCGGAACTAAATGGGAATTTAGTTCTTTTAGGTTGTCAAGAGAAGGGACCTTGTTTGGGTTATTTCATTTTTCACGTTGGGATGTCAAAATTTAAAATTCCAACAATAAAAACCATGGAAACGAATGACATATGTCAAAATTAAATATTTTTTTTAGATATTTTAATGACAAAAAAATAAATAAATGGGAAATTTGTATTAAGAATGACACAAAAAATCAAAATACAAAGAAAATGACATTTTAAAATTATATTAACCTTAACCAAAAAATGTTTATTGTAAGTATGATTTACAAAGCTTAAACAAAACGGCCGAAAGGCACGACTTAAACGATGAAAGTAACTAGATTGCAAAATCTAGTTCCGCTTAACCGTTTGGAACAGACTGTATATCTACCGCGTTAGTGTCAGCCTCTCGTGTACAAATATTCATAAAACCGCTCTCTAATCGAATCGAGACCAAATACCGGCCATGTGTAAATTTTCATAAAATCATCCTCTACTAGCAGAATTTATTAATTTTATTAGAATCTATACCAAATGCCGTCCCTTTGATGAGCCGCTCGTGTGCGGTGCTGACTATGTACAACCGCACGCGGTATTTATGTACTGCAATCCCTTGTCACCGCAATGCTTACGTTCCACTAACATACTGTGGACAAAAAAACGCGAGATAGCGTATACATATTATGTACAGTGGTGGACTGCCAAAATTGTAACAACTAGTTCTCTCAAGAGGAAAATTACACTGATTAATAACAGGGTATTTTTTTTTCAGTGTATAACAACCGTGCATTTTGAAATATATATAAATAAATAACAACCGGTTCATTCGAACTGGCTCCAGCCCAATACTCTATATATACATATACAAAAACTGGCATTATGTGTACATAGTGTGGAAGGGGTGATAGTGGCCAGTTAGATTCGAAGCACTCAAAGTGCTAGGAGAATATTCCAGCGGTAATAGGCTGTTACTGTTTATTGCTACACTTTTAAAAAATAAATAAAATTATTATTTTACAACTGCGTGTAATCAAAACTGCTGAACAAATACATGGATAACGAGGGATTACGTACTATTGTTATATCGTATGGCAATGTCTAGGTTTTAGAGATTTTAAGGTTGCGAAGTAGTGTCTTCTGACATGACCTAACGATTACTTTTTACAGTAGCCGAGACCACCGTGCCCTGTGAAGCATGCCCCATATTTCCGAAAATTAATTCAGAGATACAGGCACTCATTGTAAAGAATCTGAATCTATAGTTGCAACAACCAATTTTTTTTTTTTTTAATTTTTTTGCCCATTCTAGGTCGATCTCATGGTTTCACACTAACAAGTCACCTAACCACTGCGCTGCTGCAACCACAATTATATATCTGTAATACGAATTCAAATAAAACGTTATAATGTGACATTTATCATATGTCAATTTAATTTTTTTACCGTTGCTGGGTAACAAATACTTATTCACCAATCAGAGAAAGGGAATAACTCATACTGCCCTTTATCTGAAGTATCGTTGGCCAGATAAGATAGTCTGGTATTTATTCCGATGTTTATCCTATCCGAGTTTTATCCGAGCATTGTAAAAGCGATTTTTTGACTTTATACCGGGAATAGCGTTATCCGAGCTTTATCCAACGATTGTAAAAGCGGTCCTTAGCATGAAATTAATTAATTACTTTCGAGTTATACCAAGTAAAACTACAAACTATAAAATACATATATCGTATAGAATTATATTATCGTTGCAGAAATTTGAACCCGAGACCTTCAGGCGAAGGAAGGTTACTATTACTCAACCAGCGAGCCGTGGCATGCAAAATTTGGATGCACGGGGGACCTACAGAAAAGTAGTAATGTGGGCGCATTTGGATCGCATTTTGTGTCTTTCTATTTCGCTTTCTCTCTCTGCGTAGACCATGTCCCATCCACCATGAGTCATTGGTTGAAATATACCTCTACACTACTGAGGTCAGCTGTAGTCGTTTAGTTTAGCACGATTATCTTCTAAAATGGATAGGTATTTAAAAATTAATTTTAATATTTAAAACTTTATTATTTGTAAATTAATATATTGTAATCTAATCTTATCTAATTGTACATACTAATTAATACAATTATCTTCAAGTACTACACCACTTTATTTGTCATCTATGCTACACCTCTAGATTTATTTTGACATTTATTCATAAGAACATGATTTTTCTTGTACCATTTTTAATTTTTGAGGTGATTTAATACAAACTGAATCACTTCCAGATAATCTTACACCTTTCTTCATATATTTTTTGATATATCTAGCAACAAGTATTTGAGGTCTTACTTGCCATTCAGTTAATATTTCTTTAGGAGTACTAACTTGATCACCAAGCAATCTATTTAGTAACGTTGTACATACAATTGCAGTTTTGATACCAGCCTGATGTGTTAAGGCAGCAATAACAGTAGATTCCATTTCAATATTCATAATACCTAATTTGTGTAATTTTTGTAAAAATTCTAATTTGTCGGATTCGGAGTAGTCGCAAAAGGCACCGTCTAACCGTCCTTGACCTTGGTAGAAATCATCAGTACACATAGTTTTACCACTTACTGTTTGGTAATGATCGTTCGGATCAGCAAGAGCTGTTAGTTCATTAACTAACTCTGAATCTAATTTAGCTGGACGACAGGTCATTTTACCAAAGATAGGCAATTCATAAGTATTTCTCAGCATACCATTCACGGTCTCATTGGATATTACGACAGTTCCTGGTTCCAATCCAATTCCACCACAAGTACCTATTCTAAAGAAAATTGGATCTTTTGCCTTAGCGTGGTACATCAGTTTGATAAGTTCATGTAGTAAAATCCCAACAGATGGTGTTCCCATTCCATGGCTAACAGCAACCACTGGTCCAACTTTATACATGGAATAACGAAAGGAATGTTGGCTTATATCTGTTAACTGTGTGCCTGTTGGAAGTTTATAGTCTATTTCTTTCATTATGAAATCGGCGAAATTTTTCATTCTGTCAGGTGTACCTCCCATGACCACAAATTTAGTGTCACCAAACATTTCTACGAGATCATGTGATCCACTGCCAAGAGCAATATGATATAAAATATCTTGGTCCATCAGTGCAATGTTTGGGTTACGTAGTTTTATTGTCCCATCTGAATTTCTAACAGGGCTTAGATCTTTCTTGTCTGTGCGCAATTTATTCGTAGGGCAAGTTTTTTCTTCATCCTTATTCATTTCTGTTTTAGTCCGATTTTGATAGGAATGCAAATAATGATAGATGCAATTTGCTTGACGATAGACGACATTAAAATGTAAGGATTTAGTTGTAGAATGTAACTGTGATAAAAACGTCATGTCATTTAATGTCACACTTGTAATTTTGACACTTTTGTCAAAAACTGTCAACCTCACATGTACAAATCATTCGTTTTGTTTTAAATTACTGTGGTTACCGATTAGCGTAGTGCAGTTTTAAGAGTTTGCTAAAGTGGGTTTTACACGATTCAATTTATTGATCAATTAATTGAAAAAGTTGACCTTCAACTTCTTGATGTGTGTAAAGTGTTTCAATTTCAACAATAAACTGAAAAATTTATTGACGAAAAAATTGATCAATTAATTTTGAAAATAGAACAAGTTCTATTTGTCATATTTTTTTTAGGAAATTCTAGGTATATTTTTATCTATTTAGTTATTGCCAATTGTTTAGTTGTAACATAACCTAGAACTATATAAATTATGTTTCGTTTTAAAATTTGACAGAACCGCAAAGGTTCTAATTCACCCTCATCTAAGTTATTTCTTTTGTTTTTGTTCACAGCTCGTAATTTTGTGAAGATGTTTTCAATATTTTCATTTTGATAAATATGTCGACATGTTTTATGGTTGCTAATGTAAAAGTTTTCAAAAAAATTGACAAATAAATTGATGTGTGTAAAAGGGTCCTTTTATTTTCAATGTTACCAATACATTTTACAATTAATTGACAAAATACTTGATCAGTTTATTGATCAATTAATTGAACTTTGTAAAACAAACTTAATTTTATGTTTTAAAAGTTCAAAATATCTGTAAGGGCCGAGAGTTCCAGTTTATTAATAACATATATTTTAAGCGAGAGTTCCACACATAGTTATTAGTTTTCTAAAAAGAAGGCCTCCTTGCC
Source organism: Liopterus haemorrhoidalis (assembly GCA_963971575.1). Lineage (NCBI taxonomy): Eukaryota > Metazoa > Arthropoda > Insecta > Coleoptera > Dytiscidae > Liopterus > Liopterus haemorrhoidalis. The sequence goes on along the minus strand of OZ020618.1, from coordinate 38,395,188 downwards.
TAATATCTTATAGGCAACAGTGTTTAATAAAGTGTTTAATAAAGTGACATATAATTTCCCAAAATTTGTCAATAATTCAATTTTAATTGAAGAACAGTATATACTAGCGTAGGCGAATCAACGAAGATACGTCACACGACGTAACAAATGACTGTATTGTCGGGAACAATGCAATCGTTTGTTACGTCGTGTGACGTAAGTGCGTTGTGGAGGCAGTGACGATTCAAAAGTTCTGCATTTAAATCGTAGTGTAACGAATCGGTAACAAACCACCCGTCACGAGAATTTCTATGCAATCGTTTTTAGGGATTTTAAAGGGTACTTTGCAATCAACATTTGCGAGAATGCAGATAATAAAATAAAATTAGAAACCTTGCGTTTCAGCACGTACCTTTAGAAATACATTTTTTATGGTCATTGCTTAATAACTTTGAAGGCTAGCATCTCCTTGAACAATGCTTAAACCCTTTTTCCTAGAAACGCTACTAGCCCTCTTATAAAAAAACCCATCTCTCTGAAGACGGGATCAGAAAGTATTCGGTCCGGTTAGCGTAAACATCTAAGTTGTTGAATTCTTAGAGGCCCTGTGTCGGCATTCTGGTGGTCTATTCGATTCTATTTGTTTTAATCTTGTCATTATTATAATACCTCTATTTTAATCTTTCAAACTTACTCTTGTAAATAGTTTATTATAATAAATCAAATTCATTAATTTTAAACCTGTTAGCTGGCTACAGGTTTACAGGCTAAGGACAAATAAATAAATTAAAAAAAAAAAAAAACCTCTTACTTAACGTGTGTAAACCTCCACCATTAAGTGCTTAAGTAAACAGCTAGGATCCGGACTAATTACAAGATGCCAGATTAGTCGGTTGGTAAGTACTAATACATATAATTTAATGCACATATCGTAATGATGAACCCAAGATAACAATCACGCCTAGTATTAGAACTCCTTTAGTCAGGAATCTCAATTCAGTTTGCGATCAGACTTCATATTATATCACAGGCTCGCCAGCTAGTTGATAATAAATGGTACGTTGTAAAGTAACGTATTCGGGCTCGCTACAGTAGTTTCAACATGCAATTCCTATAAACCTGGTAGCTGATCTGTAGACTAAAGGAAAATTAATTACAACATAGTATACGTTGAAAAAATAATTCTCATAATTCCGTATCTCCATAATGACAGTTCTGTAAAACAAATCTGAGAGACGTGCAAAAAACTTGATATATTATGTTTGAAATTAATGAATACACATGTTTTTTGTATGCACACATTGTGATTGTCATTTGAATAGAATACGACTTACAGTACAATTGTTAACAGGGTTACTTCATCCAGTTCTTATTAGTGTTGGTGTGGTTATAAAACACAGATCAACTGACTACATAGGATGTGTGTATGTATGATATTTCCTTTCATTTTAACACAACCAAGAACAACGACTGAATGGGTTGTTAAATGGCAAGCTACATAAAAGTGCTTTCATAAATTTATATAACACCAAAAAAAAAGAAAAACATTTTGCATTGTTCAGCCATAAAATGATAATATATTGTTTTAAAAATTCACGGAATATGAAGAAAAATTTTATGTTTCAATACTAAAATCTTGCTTTTATATTTCAATTATTCTGCATATGAGGTGTAATTATTAAATGAGTTTGAAAGTAACTACTTAAAAAGTTTTTCTATGTCTAGTTAAGAATTGTACAAACATACAAAATTTCAGCTTTGTATGTTCAGCTGTTTGGCTACAATTTTTACCGAACATACTGACAGACACAGACAGACAACCATAGACAGATAGACACAGAAAGACAGATGAGTGACTTTATAAAGCTTTTTTGCATATACAAAAAAAGAAAAAAGGATAAAAAAGGCAGGAAAAAGAATCACTTAAACATTTATTTAAAACAATGGTCCAAGATGAGGAAACATTCTCAGTTTATACCAGGATGTCTCCAAAATTGTTAAACATTTTATTAGATTTGGTAGGTCCCGAAATTTAAAAAATTATCTCCAGATATACTGTACCAGCCGGGACTGATGTACCAGATTAGCGAAAACAAAATCATCACTGTCCAGGTTTTTATTTTTATTTTCTTGAAACGTAGATGATTTAATTTACACAGTAATGGAGCGACCGGCACAACTGACAGTTCGTAAACAGCACGATGACGGGACTTAATAACCAATCTATATAAATAAAAATTAAATGCTGTTCGTTGGTAAGCGCATCACTTGAGAACGGCTGGACCGAATTGGCTATTTTTTTTTAAATGTTCGTAATAGTCCGAATAAGGTTTTTAGGGAAAGAAAAATTGGAAAAGTTGCCTGAAAGTGCTTTTTTCTATGGGATTTTTGCTACTACGTGCGCAAATGTCGTTTGCGCACGCTGATTACTACGCTACAACCGCTGATTGTCATATTGTAAATCAAGCTAATAGTGACGAAAAATTGATTCAGTTGAATTGTGATTCTGTTGTTAGTTCATCCCAATTGTTTCATGAAATGAATTAAGTTTAGTCGTTTTATCTCAAACCAATTTACAGATTTACCTATGAAATACGGTGGGTTTTGAAGTGACAAACGGTTAGGTTTAGTTAGGTTAGACAATAGATTAGAAACAACAAAGTGAATCAATTATCCAAATTGAATATGCATGGCCACAATCGTTAATAGATAAAGTGATCACTCAGAAATACATTTTTTTTTTCTCATTTTTACTTTGTTTACACATTTCCAATAGCTTTTCACAAATTCACAAAACGATCACAAACAAATTTATTGAAATTTGGACAGGACAACGTCTGTCGGGTCACCTAGTCATAAAATAGATGCATCCTGCTGCACACTACAAATAAAAATCGTAAAATTAAAGTAAAAAGTGACAAGTTGGCTTTTGACTTTTAATTCTTAGTTGATAATAATCCATAGTTGATAATTATTTCCATGAATGCACTTATAAGAAAACATGACTGCTTATTATAACTGATAATTACTAATTCATAATTTTTAACCAATAATTTTTAATTGTTTGACAACATAGTTACAATTAAATGTTTCCTATTAGATAAATAAACATTTGATGAAAAAAATCTTCTTTTTTTGTTCATGGCTCTACTATCTAAGGTTGACATGTGCCTCCTTTACTGCCCTCTTCTATTCCTGTCTATTCAAAGCCAAATTTGACCAGTTTCAAATATTTGATTTCGGTCCTTTTCTCTACCTCTCCTTAAGTTTACCAACTGGTCTCTTCAAAGCCGGCTTACATATGTAAATTCTTTTGGAGATTATGTTGTCGGCCATATGATGCAGATGGCCTAGCCACCGAAGTCTAAGTATTTTGATATATGCAAGAATATTTCTGTCAGCGAAAAGAATTTCAAGCTTAAAATTCATGCGGGATCTCCACTCATTTTGTTTCTCTCTCACCGGTACAAAAATTTTGCGGAGGTATTATCTTTCGAAAACAAGTAGCTGCCTCGTATCTTTTTGCTTGGTTGTCCACGTTTTTGCACCATATCTGACAACCGGTCTTATTAAGGTTTTGTATATATTACACTTGATTGTTCCAGAGAGAGATTTGGGGTCCAAAAGGTGCATTAGTCGAAAATAACAGTTGTTTTCAAGTACTATTCTGTTTTACTTTCTCACTGTTGTCATATTTTGCGCGTACATCATCATCATCATCATCATCATCATCTTCCAGCCGTTTAAATCCACTGATGGATATAGGCCTCCCTTTTCAAATATTTTCAGTGTTGAGCTTCTTGTAGCCAGTTTGTAGATATATGCTTTAGGTATCAGTCCAGCAAATGGACGGGTTTATCTGTCCATGGTCTCCAATCGAGAATCCGTTAGGTTCATCGGTCGTCTATTATTCTAGCTAGATGGCCTGCCCATTTCCATTTCATGGTAGCTATTGAAGCATGTCGGCTAGTTTCGTCTGTTGACGAATTTCGCAATTTTGGATTATTATCCGTCAGCGTTATAATATTTCGTTGGAATACTTACAGCGTTCTAGCAGAAGCTTTAGTCAGTGTTGGGGATTCTGCCACGTAGGTTAAGATGGAAATAATACATAGTTCGAAAGCTTTCTTTTTATGGCACATCGGGATATCCTTTTTAAGTATGTTAGTAGTTTACCAAATGCCGTCCATACTTGTGATGCAATTTTGATTGTCTCTGTCAATGCGTATTTCGTGCCCGAAATAATTGTAAGCATCAACCTGTTCAATGTTGGCATTGTCGATTTTCAGCACATCGCTCAATACAAGGTTTGTAATCATTTTGGTTTTTTGTTTGTAAATCCTGAGCCCTATATTTATAGCTGCCACATTCCTGAAGTTGCTGAAAAATTTTATGTATATATTGTTAGAAATTTAATTTCAGATTTGTTTGAGAAACTTGCAAATTGTGGTATTTACCTTGTCCTTAACTGATTTCACTAACAAAACTTTACATATGTTTTGTTCTGTCAAAAAAATACAAATTCACTTTCTTTACTAAACACATTGTACCCCTAAACAGACACAGAAAATTGAAACGCTTGATATCAAACCTTCTTTCCGGATGGCAAATTCGTAGCGCAAAAAATAAATATAAGGTTATGTGTAGTCGGTTTTGCATCTGCGGTATAAATATGGGTATATCTGGTCTGGACATGAGCCAGTCGTAAATTATATTTTTTCGATATGAAATGGCAGCGTCCTAGGATTTTTAAATGTGGACGAGCGTCGGGATGGTTGAAAGAACAACGGGGGGCGTCGTGTACCAAGGGACTAACAAAGGACACCTCGCTCGCTCTTTGTTTTGGCCCCATTATAACGTGTACATCGCAGTACGGGTCATGTTGGAAGTAATTTAACACAAGTCGATTGCACGGAAGGATGCTTTTAGGCCGAGCTCTTTTATAAGAAATTTATTATTAAAATGAAATTTTATTAAAAGCATTCTTAAACGTACAATATGCGGATGAGCACTGGAGATTTCATATTAATTTATTAAAATGAAAGAATATTAAATTTTCTTGTCAGGGTATAATTGTTACTGATTTCATAATATGTTAAAGAAAGGAAAACAAGTGCCTTACTGGAGGAATGAGTCAATTATCTATGCAAGTTCTCGACATTTTCTTAATCTCATTGTGTTGCTGTAATTTGATCATAAATCCATTTCAGGATTTTGTAGGTATACCTATATGTGACTGTCATGTCTGTCTATACGGTAGGAATTGTGGCGAAACGGCTACACCTCAAGAGTTGAAATTTGGCATACATGTATAGCTCCTTGACCCGCATAGAAGAAAAATACTGAGAACTTTGAGACAAAAAAACTCAGCGCCCGAAAAATATGAACAAATTTGTATCTAACGAAAAAAATTAATATATTTTTAACCAACAAAATTTTATTATTGAAAAAAAAAACATTATTAAACGATTTTCGCAAAAAACAGTTCAACAAATCCGAAATAAAAAATTTCCACAATGTATATTGATGGAAACAGAAGTAGTTCAACAGAAAATTTGATGATTAGTGTTTCAAAATTTATCGAAAAAATTGTTGTTAAAAAAATTCAAATGTATTATGTGGTATCAAAAGAAATCTCGTAAGGCGTACCACTGGCGCACCCAGGGAGGGGACCCCCCCCCTATGAAGGAAGGAAATAAAAAAAAAAATACACAAACTCACTAGAAAATTTGAAAAATAGAGATGAGGACCTTTTTTTTAAGTCGTCACTTGTATTTTAGAAGTGAGGGAGGACCTTTTTTTTAAGTCATCACTTTATATTTTCATAATTTAAATAATTTTGTCTTCCGCACCCCCCCCCCCCAACAAAAAATCGTATTAAAATTAAGAAACGAAAAGATTTTTTTTTTAAATTTTAGGACCGGTATCTGAAAGCTTAGTTATCTATAACCAACTGGTCAGATAATGGTTGATATGGTTACTCATGGGATTGTTATATTGTAACCGAGTTTAAGTAAACGGTTAAAGTTCTCAGAAACCGGACCGTAATTAGTGTAAAAATATTTTTTTTTAAATCTCAACAATGTATATTGATGGGAACCGAAATATTGTTACAGTAATTTTTGATGAGATTAGTTTTTCGAAAATTATCGGATTTGTGTCGTTGAAGAAAAAAATAAATATTAAAATATATATAGGTATATATATATATATTATGCTGTACCACATAATATTTTTCTTTTAAGGCGAAGATTGAGAAATGAAAAGAAGCTTTTTTTATACATTTTAACACGATTTTTACCAAAATAATGTAATGTACCCGTTAGGAATATTTACCAAAATAATGTTTTTGTTATGTACCCATTAGGAATATTTTGACGATGACTTCTGGCAAACAACTTGTTGTATATCATTCAGCATTAACTGTTCTCCCATCCTCTAAAACAGGGGAGGGCAAATCTTTTGGGTGCCGGGCCACATGAAAAATTGACAGCGGGCCAAAAAAAATTTTTTTTTCTAATTTTAAATATTTATTTTGTAATGAAGGATGTTTTATAAATATTGAAAGCAATATTTTTAAACCAAAACGTGTATTTATTATGCAATTTATAGAAAAAAAATTAAAAGAAAATTGGAAAGAATGAAAATTTGAAAGAATATTGGACAGACAGCGGGCCTGATAGAATTTCAGCGAGGGCCGGATCCGGCCCGCGGGCCGCCATTTGCCCAGGCCTGCACTAAAGGAATGGTTGCGACATGTCTAGTACAACCGAAGAAACAAGAGATCATTTTCTTGAAAGTGCTTCGTGAACGAACAACTTTTGTGGGTTTTGGTTCATCTTGGAAGACCCGAGCAGTGGATTGTTGCTTAGTTTCCGGTTCATATGAATAAATCCAAGTTTCGTCACCAGTAACGATATTATATACGGATATTGCAGTGCCTAGGTTGAATTTTTTTAGCATTCCCTTACATCAATCTACACGAGCCTTTTTACAGCTAAATGTTCATGCAAAATCGAATGCATTGCAGTCTGCGATATGCCAAAGGATGTCTCTATCTCATGGTAAGTCACATGCCGATCTTCTTCAATCATTTTTCACACAGCAAAATGATTTTTTGAATTACAACCGACTTTGGTCGACCTTCACGAGATTCATCACTGACGGACGCACGACCATGACGAAATTCTGCAAACCAGTTGTAAACAGTCTTAATTAAATTCGTAAAAAATCATCCAACGAAAACCTTCACGAGTAATATCAATTTTTTCACAAACTTGTTTTTTTAAACGCTTACTGTCAACAAACTACTCTGTCAATTTATAAGCTGCCACTGATTTCATAATAACAAATGTCAAATTTTACGAATATACTAATGACACATTTCAATATTGTCATCTAGTGGTCGTTTGTAAAAATTTTAAAGGTAACCCTCGTATGTTTTATGACAATCTTCATTTTGCATCAGTCTGTGTCATGTGAATGAAAAAAGATTTTCCGCATAAAGCAACGACATGTCATGCAACAACGATTCTGCCTTTTGCAGGTTCGACTCAGATTTTCGTTTGTTATATTACATTTTTCTTTTAAGCAAGTGTTGTGTATAATAAACATATTATTTGTCCTTTTTTCTTTTTTTGGACTCATTGTGCCGTGGCATTTATAGCATCGTCTCGTGGAACACTGCCACAGACTAAACTTAGATTATTAAAAAAAGGAAAGAAATGAGGAAAAAACGTATGAAACTTCTGTTGACCACTGATTTTTTATATTCTAATCCTTCGTCTCATTATGAGCTGTTTGCTAAGATTTATTTTACACAATTTTGTGTTGTCGGATACTTCGCCCAATTAAGTTTTAATAGCTTTTAAATATAGATACCTTAAATTTCGAAGAAAACTATTTGTCTAATTTAAAGTAAAAAATCCATTATGCAATAATTAAAAGAATTCCAGAAAATATGACTGAAATAATTTAATAGGTACCAAAGATCAGCTAAAATCAATTCATTCCACTTTTTATGGTGCATCATGTCATAAATTCAAACTAATTAAATGGAATCTGGAAGTTATTTTTTGTGAATTCAACTAAATGCATCTATAAAAAACTTTAAAATCAATTGATGGATTTTTGAGAAAGAATGATGAACATGCCAGTAAATATTTTAAGAAAAAATACATAATTACCTTCCTAAGATTCTTAAGTATGGTCCAATTCCATTTAAGTACATATTGTAGTAGCTACCTAGAAATCCTACATCCTTAAATAAAAAAAAGGTAATGACATTCTATTATTTAATTATACATTGAGTATAATCAAAAGTCAATAACTAGATTGAAAATATCTAGATAATTGTACATATTATTTCTTTAGAGGAAATGTTTTGAGGTCACTCTTTTTACTAGTCAAATGAGGAAAAGTATTTTTAAAAATAGTTTTGTTTACTATGTGAAAAACCACTCAGAATTTTCTCTGAGTGAATTTAAAAATATAAGCAGTTTGCGTCAATACATGGCTACAAATTTTTATACACCAATTGCATTTCAATATCTCGTATTACAGAACTTGCCAAAGAATTGCGATTTTATTATATGACTTTTAGATCTGTAAGAAAGGATTACTGTACTGTAAAAGGCTCATAAATAATGGAAGCATGAAGGTATAAATTGATATAAAGCATTTATCTACGACCATCAAATAATAAACGCATTACGCGTCCGACTGTAAATACATAATGCTGTTCATATTGCAACAAGTGTATAAAAGTGATGCATGTTCACCGCGAAAAATTAAGGTTTTTTTACACTAAAATTTTTTATTTAGTAAGTTAGTTAGTTAAAATATTTTGAGCTCAGCAATGATGACTATTTACGACTCATACAGCCCATCTTTATAAGGCCCGGTATTATTGCCTTGAATATCTACCATGTGTTCAAAAAGAAATTACATAAGGGTTGGCTGTGGAAAAATAAAATAATGTGTACAGCAAGCTTTAATTGTCAATTAATTAAGTGTCATCAGTGTTGTTGTCATAAGTTTCTATTGAAAATTCAATTAAGCTACAATTATAATGGTTTTTACAATAGAACACCAAAAATTTATAATTAATCATATTTTTGAAACAATTACGGAAAATTCATCGCAGAAAATTCACCGCGGGAAAAATCATCGCAAAAAAATTCATCGCGGGGAACATTCATCGCAGGGAAATTTCATCGTGAGAAAATTCATCGCAAGAAAGTTCATCGCAGAAAAAATCATCGCAGGGAAAATTCATCGCAGGGAATATTCATCGCAGGGAAATTAAGTTAAATATCGGGTCATTATAATTCGTACAGTTAGCGAATTCCATTGAAATTGAAATCGTTTAATAAAACTGGTAATTGTTATTACATATAAGAGACATGAATAAGATAGACAGTTAATATCAACAAAAATACTTTACATAAACAAAATATTGTTTAGTTTTAATATTTGGCATGGTGGTCTTCTATGTTTTCCACAAAGCAGTATTTACCTATTTCGGTGAAAGTCGATTACTTCGGAAACTCTTAAATGTTCGGGGAAAACGCAAATTTGCACATAAATTTGGATTAAAAATGTGATAAGCCCTTATTCTATTTTCATTCAATATTCTAGACACACACGCGTAACGCGTAAATAAGTTGGATTGAACCTAATTTGCACCAAAAATTTCGAGCCTAGTCTCAGAAGATGGATTGGACCTAATTTGGTCCAAAAACAACAACCCTACCTAGTTGGAGTTTACCTAAAAAATTTTCATCAATAAATTTCTTTCCCAGCAATGCGCACGTACGTACGATCTTAGCGTTTGTAATTTCCCTGCGATGAATCTTGCCTGCGATGAATTTTCTTGCAATGATTTTTTTCGCGATGAAGTTTCCCTGCGATGAATTTTGCCTGCGATGAATTTTCTTGCGATGAATTTTCTCGCGATGAAGTTTTCCTGCGATGAATGGTCCACGCGATGAAGTTTATTACGATGAATTTTCCACGATGAATTTTCCACGATGAATTGTCCGGACCCGTTTTTGAAATGGTGTTCGAGTGACTGGCGAATGGATTTACAGTGCGGTGTCATGTTTAGAGGAATTTCAGCTACAATTTCCAGATATTGCTTTCCTGGAAGGAGATTTTTACAGCGCACTTAGAAGATGTGTTGATTTATTCCAAGATACAGGGAGCATTACTCATAAAGATAGAACTGGAAGGCCAAGAGTTCGTACTCAAAATAGAGTTGATGATGTTTGTCAACGTATGAACGAGTAACCCTCTACATCAGCGTTTTTCAACCGGGGGGCTGCGGCCCCCTGGGGGGTCGTGAAAGCTTCGTCGGGGGGCCGCGAAATCATATAAGATCGAAGCATGAGGATATTATAGGATGCACTCAATTTTGCTGAAATGTGCTCAATTCATAAATATATTACATTTATATTCATAAAAATATACCTTCCACAACATAAATAAAATAAATTATACTTATTTTGATAACTAATTTAAATAATATCAATGTCAAATTAAGTGTTTGTGTCGGCTGATGCGTTTCTTCGATAACGGTTCGCGTTGGAGGTACTTCAAATACTTGTAAGTTGTAGTTTCAAATGGGCACGCCTTGAAAGTGCAATATTATTTTTATTTATTATGTGCCGAGCTACAGGTAACTCAAGAGTAAAGAAGCGAAAGTGTTTAAATCAAACTGGAAAGCACTTTGAACACTTGTAAATAAAAATACTTTACGTTCAAGTCATTATAGGGAACGCAATTTTTCGTCAACCGTAAAAGATATTTAAAAAATTGTTTCTTTTAAAAAACCTATCCAAAGTTGACATACGTTCCCATTTAAAAAATTGTCCTGTACTTCAGGTTAATTTCGGAGAATTTCAATAGGTACTACCATTCAATTCTTTGGATAAGCTTTGGTCATCAAACATTTTTCCCAATTAGCAAACACATCTTCTTTTTACCGACCGCCAACATATATACGGAAAGTTTTGTGATCATACCGATTTTGACGTTTCGAGATTTCGATGGATCTCCACGAATTGAGGTCCCTACATAACGTTTTGACTATTTTTAACATGATGTCTGTCGGTCTGTCTGTCTGGCCGTCCGTCCGTCTGTCTGTCTCTCTGTGTACACGTCCAGAGCAAATTCGGCTGAAAGGATTTTTATGAAACTTCATATTTAAGCTTCTGCCATCAATGGCACGAGTTGATCAACTTTTGGTAAAAATCGGTTGACTAAAAATGGGAGTTTACTCGTGTCGATTTTAAGATTTTTGTGAATATTTCACAACAAAAAAATATTTCGAAAAGAATTATTGAACAACAGTTGCTATAAAAGCAATAATTAATAACTTTTATGTGAGACGTTTTTTGATAAAACGAAAAATTTCGAATAATTTCTGTAAAATTTTTCGATTTTTTTTTTTACGTTTCAATTTTTTCATATTTATATGTAACGTTTCCATGGTCATGATAAATAATATCTCTGTTAGAAAATATTATGCCAAGATATTTCTACTCTGCTGCTAGAATATATTTTATATAAGTACTTTACGATGGCGGTCGGTCCTGTGGTGGCCACAGCTGATTTTTTACTGTGTTATCAACATCATTTTATGAAACTTACTGATGTAAATATTTATTTATGTCGTCTGTTAATGAAAAGAACTGAACTTTTCAAGCCACCAAGTGTTTTTGCGTCGAGCTTGCTATATATATATATATAGGGAGGCCGCAGACTATATTTAAATAATTTTGGGGGGTCCCATGCGAGAAAAGGTTGAGAAACGCTGCTCTACATAACTACGTACACTGTCGCAAAAAACTGGTTTATCATTAGGAACTTGCCATACTATTGTCAAAAAAGATTTAAAGCTATTCCCAAACAAAATTCTTGCTTTACATGAGTTGCTGCCTGCAAACCACAATTGGCGAATTGTGTATTGCCACTGGTTCCAACAAAATCTAATTATTAATGATGATTTGTTAAATTTAACGTTTTTTTCTGACGAGGCCTGGTTCACCCTTTCGGGGTATATTAATTCACAAAATATGAGGTTATGGAGTGCTCAAAATCCTCATACTTTTCGTGAAACGTTCCCCTTCACCCGTTAAAAGTTGGTGTTTGGGTTGCTGCGTCTCGAAGACGTATTATCGGACCCATATTTTTGCACGAAACTGTTACTGTTCAGAGATACCGGAATATTGTACATTACAACCCTCGCCTATGGCTTGGGTGGTAAACCTCATCCTCATGAAATATAGCCTCCATTATATGCTTGTTAAGTAATTAAGTAAAATACTTTTCCTTATGCGATCGACATAAGTTATATTATTTATTTTATTTCTTATGGCATTCTGTAGTTAGGTAGGACCCTAAGGGCTAAAAGCCCTCTTCCAAACGTTTAAGCGGAACTAACTTGAATTTTCACTTTTGTAAGTTGTCATGAGCTCTTCTTTTAAGGTTTGATGAGGGCTCTTGCTAAACAAAATGGTCATAAGCTTTAATCAATATGTAAAATTTACTAGAATTAAAAAACTAGTTCCGCTTAAGCCAAAGAAACGGGCTATATTTAGTTTTAATTTCTAATTATACGAGCAAAATAGTAAGAAATGCATCAGCTGCAGAAGCATTTCATGAGATATTCTAATATTAAACATCATTACAGTATTTGTTTGGAGAATGTGTCATATATGATTAGTGTATCCAACAGTAACAAATGGTAATATTAATCACTGTCACATCATTCAGTACCCACTTGTTTATTGATTCTGTCAAGTGTAACTGTTTTATGATCAACATAAAACCTACAAGAAAAAGTTCTCAATTGGGTGATAAAACAAGAGCGACGAAATCTGTTGCGCTTGAAACTGTCGATGCAGCAAACGCGTATGTCGATTCTATAACATGGACTATAGTTCATTTCAAATAATGGTCATATTTTAAGTAAAAAATTGTTACCAATATAATAATAATTAGAGGAATTCTCTTCTTCACTTGATTCTTGTACAGACTATGGCGATCATCAATATGTTGTTTTTTTTTTAAATAGGAATTAAATATAAAAGATGTGTAACAGACCACTTAATACGATACAAAAAATCTTGATATATGTGTTTTGGATTGTAGGCCATTCTTTAAAGACTGTCTTTTAATAATACATCTACCAATATTAATAACTAATTTTTCAGTGCATAAATTGATTTTTTCTATTTTGCATTTTCATGCCTTTTAAAATATTAAATTTGTATAATCAAATAAAATACCCGATAAGAGAATTTGCTGTGAATGTAGCAGTTGGCCGGACTGGTTTGCCAGATTTATATTTTTCAAGGTAGTTATCAATTATATATTTTTTAATTTGTGGGTTATACTACCACTTTTACCTCTTTTTCGAAATAAAATGTTCAGTGTTATAAAAAAATTCATAACACTCAATTCAGTTTAAAAATGACTCCCTTATGAATGCAAAATAGAAAAATGATTTTTATTTTGGTAAAATATGAACGCAATACTCACTTTATTACTTCGGAAAGTACACAAATTGAAAATATGGTCATGGACCTGGAAAATGACCCCCCAATTATGATGATGATAATTTAGTTAGCAGCTTGTCAATATTTTATCTTTTATACGTCGTTATTCTGTTATCCATTTAGGAAATTCGAAACATCCAGCAATTATTTTGCCGGAACATGTAGTTTTAACCTTGCCGTACCGAAAGGGGGTACAAAAAACCACACAATATTACCATATCAGATTCCTATTAATGAATATTATTTTGATTGCGGTGCCTAATATAAATCAGTGGAACAATCCAAATAATAATATTCTCAGCTTGAGCAACAGAAGAAAAATGGGTATGTTTACTAGACATACTAATGCGTTAATTTATAGGAACTCAAAACACTTCCGCTTTTTAGAGAAGTCTGATCAAGGTCATCTACGAAGTGTAGGGGAGCCCTGAGAGACAGTGGACACGAGGAGAGAATGGACAAGTCCATATCTCCAACCACATAAACAACACGTTATTTCTAGTGGTTTTGTAAAGTCGTTCAGTAGCCATTCAATTTTGATAAGTGCATCAGCCGGCTGTACAACAAACTGAAACAATGTGAAAACATTTTATTCATTTTTGGTAGGTATCATGTAATCTTTTATGTACCTATCGTAAAATATATTTTAACAATGAATGTTTTATTTCAACTCATATTTTGTCAGTTACTTCTTGGATGTTTATAATTTGAGGTCGTAGGATAAAAACGACTTTAATATCACCATCTTTGTTTATTTATTGTTGAAATTGTATGAACATAATGAGGAGACAATGGATAGGAGAGAATGGACTGTCCAATGTCTCAAGCAGATTCGATCCAGCGGCTATGGAACGAGCCGTCAAAGATGTTATATGTGTCATGAAGTAAAAAAAAAAGCAGACTTGCTATCTATGTAAAAAAGGCAAAAGATGTCGGAATTGACAATATGGAATTCAAATCAAACTTTTGTGTGGCGCCCGTTGCGCTGGTTTCGTAGGAGAGACGCAGGCGTCGCGCCGTCACATAGGTCTACGACTAAGATTGTAGTACCCGCCACACGTGGTGACTAATAAACGGTTCTGCTGAGAAAATTGTGATGTGTGCGGATTTAACCTGCAGCAGAATTGCAGGTAAATCGTTGAACTAAGGGCGCATTACTTCAGAGCAGTATTATACTCACAAACATAAAAAAGGACAGGCAGGGTTCAGACGTATTTCACTCCAAGGGGTTATTCTCGGAGACTTATTACATGTGGTTTGGTTTTCCCTAGGAGTAGAGGCATTCGAAGGGGCCTACACAGTGGTTCTGGAGGAGTAATAACACAATTCTGTCCTCTTGAATCCCTAACCATCCGTTGATATCGTAGAACTGCTCTGAGTAACACGAATAAATATTTTGAATAATTTTTATAACCAACAAAATGAATAGGGGAAAGTGTAGCGTAAATTAGCATCAATTAATGGATCACCCGGTAGACGGGTGATATAAGTTTTACAAATATATGTTTCTCACCGACACAACCACAATACATTGCGGTGAGAAAGTATACACACAAATAATATTCAATATAAAGTTTACGGAATCTAAATTAACAAAATGGCAAAAATTACAATGTGCGCACGCACAGGGACTGAACTGTGCAGCGCGTCAGAAAACAATGAGAATTATGAATTTAAATTTGTACTCACGCGTTCCGTATGAAAATACGGAAAAATACTTACCGTGGAATACAGATACAGAAGTTGGCTTCAGTTATCCACAATCGGACTCTACAATATCCTGGTGGAATCGCCGATGTTGGTTGATTACTGGCCCAACTTCTAGAGTGGTCTAGGTTCTCCTGGTTCTCGTCTGGATATTTGGTAGTTCCAAATATACGCTTCTTGAGAACTCAATGTATAGATATTTTTGGATTGAGAAAAAATATAAAAAAATAGAACTTCTTGATCCAAAACGGTTTTTTTTTCTCAAAAAAAGGTCTTCACCTCTAAACTACGCGAGGGGGAAAAAGTAAGTATAAACCAAAGCCTAAGTTATTTGTATTAAGTTAACGAAAAAGCTCGTGGTAACCTTGAGGACCTTTTGTGGAAACCCAGGGTCCCATGGAACACAGTTTGAATATCGCTGATTTAGAGTAACGCTGTAATATAAGACAAACCCATGCACAGTGAAATTCACTAACAGTGAAAATGCACATAGTTATGTTTAAACGAGGAACAAAGCAGATAGACAAATTATGCACTTGTAATTTAATTCTTTTACATTCTCCAGAATGAGTGAGATAGAAACACATCAATATGTTAATAATAATATCAGTCATGTGGCCTGGATCAGACAAATCTTATTTTTTTAAATTTAGTTTTTATATTTCTGTAATAAGCCCAAAAATATACATAATAATAATTCTCATTTACAAAATATTAAGAATATTTCATTTATTACCAAATATTTCTGGAGTACAAAATACATCAGATTCGGAATAGAAAAGAATAGGAGGTTAATGAAAACCTAATTGAAGTTTTCACACATGATTTTATTTAGGAATATTGAAAATAAGGCAATCCAGTTATGTTATTGTATTTATATTTCACGTCTAAAAACCCTAAAAGGCTGCACAAATCTCAATACCTTAAATAAATTAATTAATATTTAGTAAAGTTGATGGTGTTACCAAAAAAACATATTTTATGAACTTGGTAAAAACATGTATAACTAATCTAGACCTTACAAATTTCAAGTCTGCTCGTGATACAGCGTTAATAACAAATGACAAAATAGTCAAATGTGGCTGGTGCTTAATATGACGCCTCTATAGAACCGACCTTTTGTCATGCAAACAAGACAATTGAAATTTTACATTATTCGTAGACGTGTGCCGTCTTTTTTGCTGGCTTTTGTATTTTAATACCACTCTAATTTTGCCAACGTTTTGAGTAATTTGTATATAATTTTCATTGTATGTTGATTTAAAGCTATTAATAAAGGCACATTTTTTTCTTTCTGAATAACACTGTTAAAAACCCTGAAGAAAAAACATTTTTTCATGATTCTTTAGGAAATAGATTATTGTCCAATATGTAACTTCCTCGAACTCTTAAGCTACGTTTACAGCTCTAAAATCAAAAACTATACTTGAGTAAAATCTGGGGAGGCCACGAAATATTTGAAGACGGCATCATCTAATACGATGAATACAAATATGTATTTATCGAAAAAAAAATATATATTTTTTTAAATTCTGTACCTGAGTTGGGTATCAAATGAAAGCCCTTAGTACGTGGATTAACGATCAAAATTTTATATTTGCAAAAAAAATTATTTTGAAGCGATTTTTTGGCAAAATTGTGCAAAAAAAATTTGTCACACATTCTGTAGCCCAGATGGTTTAAACTAAAAATATGAAAAAATTCTAAGTAATGTACATTGGTGTGAATCGGAATTTTTGTTAAGATTGATTATGTTTTTGGAAAATAACGCATTTTTTGTGTTTTTTGGTCGACGATGTACAAAAGTTATAGTTATGCAACACGCTATAATAGAAAGCGTATCCTGGTCTAATGGTTAGCTTGCTACGCAGCAAACTAGGGTTCGCTCCCGGGCAGAGGAGGCAATTTAATTTTTTTTTTTTCATTTTTATTTTGATTAAATTATTTTGTCAAAATTCTAGTTATATTTTGGCAAATGTTGCATTTAATTTTTAAGAGCGTAAATTTAATAATCAGTTGGAATTATTGGAATTATATTTTCATTCTATGTGTCATGTGTACGACATCAGAGGGGCGAAGCATATTTAGAAACCTAAATAATGGTATTAGATATCCGAATTAAAATTAAAGAAAAAATATTTTAACATAAAATTTGTTTCTAAAGCTCTTAGATTAACAGACAATAAATTATTTTAAAAATATCGTTCATTTTGCCGTGATTACTACAAAGCAAAATTTGTTCTACACACTCAGCATGGCGCCTTTACTTATTATATGCCTGCAAAACCCTGCAATGTGTGAAAATTCTTACTTCACATCCATTTTTTTAAAATCTAATATGTCGATACCAAGTTGTTTAATAAGAAAGTATCTAAAAAATTGATGTGAAGTGTGAATATTCACACATTTCAGGGTTTCGCAAGTATATAATAAGTGAAGGCGGTATGCTGAGTGTGTAGGACAAATTTTACTTTGTAGTAATCACGGCAAAATGAACGATATTTTTAAAATAATTTATCGTCTGTTAATCATATAATAAGACTGGTTATTAAATTTACGCTCATAAAAATTAAATACAACATTTGTCAAAACATAACTAGAATTTTGACAAAATAATTTCAACATAATAAAAATGCAAAAAAAAAAACAGAAAAAATAAAATTCACTCCGTACTCGAACTCGAAACCCTTCGTTTTCCAGCCAGTTTACGAGTGCTCTAACGCATGTAGCCATCGCACGCTATGCATGTGAGTGTCTTACATTGGTATAACTTTTGTACTTTGTGAACCAAAAACCACAAAAAATGCGTTATTTTCCAAAAACATAATCTGATCAAAAATTCCTGTTGTACTATTTCGGTTCACACCAATATACATTACTTAGAATTTTTTTAGATTTTTAGTTTAAACCATCTGGGCTACAGGGTGTGGGACAAAATTTTTTTTGCACATTTTTGGCAAAAATCGCATCAAAATAATTTATTTTGCAAAAATAAAAATTTGATCGTTAATCCACGTACTAAGGGCTTTCATTTGATGCCCTACTCAGAATTTAAAAAAAATATTTTTGTTTTCGATGAGCACATATTTGTTTATATTTTTAGGGGGATATGTTTTTTAGATGTTTTAGTATTTTTCCTATGTGCGGGTCAAAGAGTTGTATAAGCATGCCAAATTTCAACTCTCTAGGTTTAGCCGTTTGGCTACAATTTTTACCGAACAGACTGACAGACAGACAGACAGCCAGACAGACAGACAGACAGACAAAATGACGGTATAAGGGTTTTTTGGTCATACCTACAAAACCCTAATAAAAAAAGAAGAATAAATAATTGCGAACACGAAATTAGAAGAACTCTTTCAAAAATGGCTCAAAACATTATCTTAGTGAACTGGTATCAATTTCAAAGGCAGTTATACATTGAACACACCAAGTTTCTCGTGGATTCAAGTTCAATTTTTATGCCATCTAGGGAATATGCCTACAGAAAGACAGAGAAACAGAAAGAAAAATTAGTATACGGCTATACCAGCAGGATTTGTCACAAGCAGAAAGTCGTTATTTAAATAATCAGATCAATTCTGTAAAAATTTACTGTGTAGTAACATTACTACAAGATAAAATATTATAAAAAGTATAATGCCTTTCATTCTTGACAGTAACTGAACTTGCTCATAGAGACACATTTAGTTAATATTTTCATAGTAACTGAGTTACAGAATTGGTCTGATTGTGTGATCAATTGGCGATCAGTAACTTCGACTTTAAGCGCCTCAACCCATTTCTTACAAAATACAAACAACTGCGGCTCTAACTGCATGTATATTCACAAGAAAATAAAAGTTACACCACTATATGCACTACTGAAGTAAACTATGAAAGAGCAAAGGGCATAATAATATTCATATGAAAGAGGTATACTAAATAATCAAAACTCATCGTCTGCTTTGTAGCTACGAATAGTAAATAGGATCAAAATAACCAAACCTCAACACCGGTACCTCAATCTAATGAGTGAGTTAGTTAAAAATTTTAACATACAGAAACAATGGCTATCTTTGATTTGTTGAAACTGTGACAAATAAGAAATATGGGAAAATTTAGCCAACACGTGGGAGTTCTAATTATAAACAAGTTCGAACTGTAATATATTCAATTTATTATTATAATATTACACACACAGCAGAAAACTTAAATGGATTTTTTTCTTCTACAATATACATTAAAGCAGCTAACATTTTTCCGCTGCTGTTAAAAAATAGAGAACAAGCAAGGATATCTGGTAAATAAATTTCATTTATTTTTAACTTATGACGCGTGGTACAAATTTCAGTTGTAATATTGTGAAATATTTTTATAAAAGCAAAAAAAAAACCTCTTTAAAGGATATGCTTACAATTAATCCTTTTTAGAATACGGTTAACAGAAACATATTGTTACTGACATATATGAGCTCAAAAATATGACAAATAATGGAAAAAAAGTTCTTTTTATGACGTTTACAAGATTATTATAAACAGTTCTAATTATACAATGTACAGAAAAAATAATGAGAAGACTTGGGAATAAAGATTAGATTAGGCATGGATACAAACCTAGAAATGCGAGACAATATGGGACCCTACCTAAAAGAAGGATCGACAACAATTGTCGAGCATTGTCAACATAATGGTATTGTCACAATTATGGTATAATTGTGTTCTAATGTCTCAATTCCTTGAGCGGCCTTTAGGCTGTGTAGGTCAAGGTTGCTGACTTACGGTTTTGGGAATTAAAGAATGTGCAGAGTGTTGTGTGTTTGTCAACATAAGTTTTGAACTACATTCTAATGTGTTGATAAACATTATTCAATTGTGATGACTATGGTCTTTAATTGCTGCCAACAATTACACAAATGAATAATGTTTACAAAACAATTGAGGTAGGACCTGACGTCATAGTTTCTTGGTTAACAGTTATAAAATGGTCTTAGGGAATAGAGTCGAGGTAAGTCATTCTTCGGAGTCAAGTAGTAGTCATTCTTGTGACCAGTCATCAGTCCGCATCACGCTACCCAAGGACCAGCCCAGCTGTTGAAATAACCAAAACGAGATGTGAGTGTTGTCCAGAGGACTTCTCCACGTGTTCGCCTCGTGCGGATACCTGGAGTGGTACGACCGATCCTGGAGAAGCCGGATCGCAAGAACGAGACTTCTAACGGACAACACCAGCAGCCATTTTGATCAACAATTGTATTCTGATGTAAATTAATATTATATAATAAATTTTGTAGAAAATATTTCGTTCTTGGGTTCACCCCGTGACAATATTCATCATCATTGGACCAACAGTTCTAGGTGAGTTTAGACCTCTTGTTTTCATGTTTCATGTCCTTATTTTCAACCTGTGTACATTCAGCAATAATATGGTCAGCATTAAGTCCATTTTTTAGCGTACACAAAATATATGTCATTTTCTTTTTCGCATTTTGAATTCTTTGTGCCAACAAGAAACATAAAATAACCTGGGCATGCCTTGTTCTATGGACAACTTAGGAACCAATGAAATATATTTTACCTAATATGTATACGTATTATATGCATATGACCTATATACATATTTTTACTAATATGTATATATAGGTTTGCCTTTTATATTTCAGCAAAAAAAAAAAAAAAACGATTATTTATCAACAAAAGTGGCTCTATTGTTTTTAAAAAAGAGTTTTTCTCCATGAGGATCCACACACTTTTGCATGTGTTTCAACCAATTTTCGAAGTTACATCAATTCACGCACAGCATCAATGTTTTCCGAACAATAACCGATTTTGGTCGACCTTCACGAAATTCGTCCTTAAGCGAACTACGGCAAAGATTGGAGTCGGCAAACCATCGAAAAACAGTAGTCCTTGATGTCGCTTCATCGCCAAAAGTCGAATTAAGTTCATCGATGCACTGTTGTTGGGTTAATCTACGTCGAAAATTGTAAAAAATAATGGCTCGAAAATGTTCACGATTTAATTCAATTTTTAGCCGAGATACATTTTTTTAAGTTACTGTAAACAACACAAATAGCACTAGACAGCACTAGTTTAGCGCAATCCCGAAATATAAGAGGCGACCTTCGTATTAAATAAAATTATGAAATATAAATAACAAAAATAAATGAGCAAATAACAAATTTCAGTTTAGATTTTTTTCTTGAACAAGAACACACTTTTTTAGTGGAAATCTTCATGATGAAGCATGCGGTGCATATTGCAGGGCTTCCGCTCGCATTTTACTTACATCGTCACTGTTAATTATTTACAGTTACATAAAAATGTACCGAAAAAACATCAAATAAATAATTTATAAAGATTTTTCTAATATGAGAAATACAATTTAGGGAATCGGATTGACTAGGGGTACGAAAGTTAAAAAGATTGTGAACCACTAACCTACAGCATTCATCGATATTAACACCTTACAATTTTAATAACCTTCCGGATATTAATAAAAAATACTGTCACAATGTTTACTAATTTATTTATAGATTATATTATTAATCCTGGCCAGTGAACTTTCTGAAGGTTGGCAAGAGAAATTAACGACATTTGCGCCGTCAAAAAATATGATTTAATTTACGAATACAGGTACCATTTCAGAAAACCAAATAAATGGCGCTAAAGGATATTTGTTAAATGTGTTCGAAATGTTCAAAATTAAAATAACATCACAAATAGTTGAAATTTCACAAATTTATAGCAAAAATACATTGTTAGAAAGCAATTCAAGATGGCGGATAAAAATTAGAACACTCCTAAGAATTCAGCAAGTATATTTTAGTAACAAAAAAGAATTAGAAAAAAAAACTTACAGACAGAATAATGTAATGGTATCCAAATAAAAAAAATAACACTAGACACTACAGAAAAATTCGTAAAATTTCGTAAAAAAAGTCGTTGAGTTCGTTTCGAATTGTTTAAAACTTGATTGTTAACTTGTAACACATGTAAACACAATAATTTAGATAAAATAATTTTGTAATAAATTTAGAAGGCGTGAGTACATAGATCGAAAGACTAAAACGAACTGGCTAATTTTAAACTAGTAAGTTAGTTTAGTTCTGACATTTGCCGCAACGGTAGGATAACAGATCGTGTCGGGATCTATTCACAGGCACAATAAGAATAAGAGAATAAGGGGAAGACATTATTTGGATAGAGAATGAGGAATGAGGAATTTGTATAGAAACAGTTACCTTAGGATTTACTTAGCTGCGTAAAAATAGAAATGCATTTCAGGGGTATGTGTAAACTGGATTTTTTTGGATTTAGGTGTTGAAAGTGTTTTTCTGCGTAAAACGTTTTTATAAAAAAAGTTGTGAAATATGCACATCCTGTTTATATATTTGGTGTTTTAGAATATTTAGAGAATTTTAAAGAATGTTTAAATACGGCAGAAACTACGCATTTACCAGGGTCCAGGGCAGCGATGGCGAAACTTTTTCCCAGACGGGTCACAATTGAATTTGAAATTTTGTAGAATCAAATCGCGGTTCAAATAAATAATGCGTAAATAAAAATCTGCAGCTGTAGGGCATAAGCATTTGGGTGGAATTCCTTGCTAACCTCGTTAACTCGACCTGAGCTAGCGGCCTTGTATTTGACGTGTATAATACAAGTATATAACAGGTAATAGTTGAATTCCATCTTGTCATTATTATCATATTTGTCAATTTTCCTACCCAGTTTCGTGAATGCGCTCGTTTAGACCTAACCTTAGTTATCTTAGAATCTCTTTTTAGAATCTTTAGAACTACACAGATCTTTTGTACGGGTCATTTGAAATCGTGATACGGGTCCACTACGTGACCCACTGGTCATAGGATCGCAATCAGTAGCCTAGGGTCCCCAAATTTCGACAGTCTTTAGAGTCGCCCCGAAAGAACCCTAGGAGGGACATAATATTCCCCGATTTTACACAAATATAAAATAAATAATAAAAAAAGAAGATGCTATAATACGTACCATACTTATGTATGACTCCAAAACATGTTTTTTAGGGTTTTGTAGGTATGACCAAAAACCCTTATACCGTCATTTTGTCGTCTGTCTGTCTGTCTGTTCGGTAAAAATTGTAGGCAAACGGCTAAACCTAGAGAGTTGAAATTTGGCATGCTTATACAACTCTTTGACCCGCACATAGGAAAAATACTAAAACATCTAAAAAACATATACCCCTAAAAATATAAACAAATATCTGCTCGAAAAAAAAAATATATATATTTTTAAAATTCTGAGTAGGGTATCAAATGAAAGCCCTTAGTACGTGGATTAACGATCAAAATTTTATTTTTGCAAACTAAATTATTTTGAGGCGATTTTTGCCAAAATTGTGTAAAAAAATAATTGCCCCACACCCTGTAGCCCAGATGATTTAAACTAAAAATCTGAAAAAATTCTAAGTAATGTACATTTGTGTGAACTGGAGTACAACAGGAATTTTTGATTAGATTATGTTTTCGGAAAATAACGCATTTTTTGTGTTGGTTGCTTGACCACGTAAAATATTTAATAACTTTTAAATTAGTAAAACTGGCTCATCGATCGCAGCAAAAATATACTGCAACCAACTGGACGAAATGATGCAAAAACTGAAAGAAAAACAGCCTAGATTGGTTAACAGATCGATTCCTATCTTATTACATGATAACGCTAGACCACACACTGCACAAATGACTGTGGCAAAACTACAGGAATTGGAATTGGAACTTCTTCATCATCCTCCATACTCATTAGACGTAGCCCCCACTGACTACCACTTCTTCCGCAATTTGGACAACTTTTTAATAGCAAAATAGTTTAATTCCGACAATGCTATAAAACTGTCTTTCCAGGAATTCATTGACCCTCGTCCACCAAGGTTTTATACCACCGGCCTGAACAACCTACCGCTTAAGTGGCAAAAGTGTATAGAAAATATGGGTGCATACTTTGATGAATAAAATAATTCCTTATATTTGTAAGTTATCAACCAACTTTGCCTTTTTTTCTACAAATTTTATCATTGACGACCTAATATATCTAATGATATTTTTTATAATTTACTAGCCGAGGTTGAACCTAAACCTCAAATCGAACCGAAATTAACATATTAAACCTGAATCCGAATTTGAACCTAAATAAATTCAACTTTAGGTCCCTGCTGATAATCACAATTTTGTGGATCTCTTAAATTGTTCTCAGAAAATTAGTGTTCCACGAAACACTGGTTAGGAACCACTGCTTTAAATGAATGTAGAATTTTTCTAGCAAACGATTTGATTTTGCATAAAAAATTATATTCTCTGCTATAAACTACTTATCGTAAAAACGATGCTATTATTTTATATATCTTTCGTTTATCTTATTCTTGAAAATCGAAAATTTATTCAAAAATTTAATCTAAGAATCTATATCTACTGCAAATTATCTTAAAGCGGACATCAGCAATATTTTCCACGTCATGGCGAATTTTTTTATGAAACAAAGTATTTTATTTCAGCATTAGACAAAACGTGGATAACTATCTTGCATACCATTTTACCAATTTACATAACCATAGAGCTCCTTAAATAGCAACCTTCAAGCTATTTACATAAAAGCAAAAAAAGATAATGAGCAATTTTTTATTTTAGGTATTTTAAGTGGCGCCTCTAGCCTAAAGCCCCATTTAACTTCTTCATTAATCAAGTCTCGCTGACAAGTAGAACAAAATATCTCTTCGTATTTACCCTAAAGAAACTTACATATGTATTTATTTCATTGCGTCTGACAATTTTGGGAGCAGAGAAATAAAAATGCTTTAGTAAATTCTTGTTTTTAATGGGGACTCAGGCTGAAATACATTTACTGTGGAAAGTATACAAGATGCTACCCCAAATAAATTTCACACATATGTTTAGTATTAGTTAAACCATGTATTCTGCTTTCACTGCATTAAATTATTAGAATATTTAAGCTTTAAATGGGTTTATTGACTGCTCTTTTAGAACAGCTGCGATACCTTCTATGCAACTTTAAACAAACATTAATAAGATGTTTGTTTAAAATTGTCGATATTTAGAACTATGTTTTAAGGGTTTTGTAGGTATGACCAAAAAAACCTTAAAACGTCACTCATGTGTCTGTCTTTTCGGTACATTGCGGGAGACATAATAGTATGTTGTGTAACAAGCGCAGAAAGTGCGAGGGCAGCAATCTTTCGAAACACATACTATTTTTTCTACGAACACATATTTAAAAAAAATTAAAAAATAAGAAGTAGAAATCATTATGTATATTATATTTATATACATAATAGGTGGATTGCCGTTGCTACGATGTTCATAAACAATTAAACGAATGTCAAAATAATTATTTTAAAGTACATTGGTATTTGTACGTTTGTTAAATAATAATGTATGAAGATGAAGTAAGTAGTGAGGTTGACGAGGAGATAAGACTTCTCTCTAAGATAAGTTTTCTCTTGCCGCAAAAGTCAAGAGAAAGGTAATAATACAGTCGGTTCCGTTTAATCGGGACACATCGGGACTAGTACATTTTGTCCTGATTAAGCGGCTGGCCAAATTATCAGAAGTTTCACAAAAAGTAAAGGATTAGTGTTTTTTTATAAGTATTTTATTTGATAAATTGCAGAAAAATAAAACAAGTCACAAAACTATACGTAGGTATACATATATATTAAAAAATTATATACGTACTAAATCCAATGCTTTCAAATGTGTCAAATCCTTTCTTGGTATCCCGGTAAGGTTTATGTCAGTGAGTCACTACAATAAATTTACGTTAACTCGACTATAAAAACTACGCTTATACATAATGATGTCAAAGTGAATCCCCACTCCAACATGAATTCCCGGTGTCTCGGGAATTCACACGATTACTGTCCCGATTAAACGGAATATTGTCCCGATTAAACGGAATATTGTCCCGAAAAAGCGAAGTCAATTTACGATATTTCCTCGGTTTTGTTTCCGTTCTTTAGGATTTGTCCCTAATAAGCGGATGTTCCGATTAACCGGTGTCCTGATTAAGCGGAATCGACTGTATATATATAATAGCATATTGTGTAACTCTTTGTTCGAAGGAGGAATAAATTTTAATACTTTAAATAATTGTCAAATAATAATTAATTACAAAAAATATACTTAAATGTGTAGTATTATTTAATTTATATTGACTAATTTAATAAAAATACTTTCTGCGCTAGAGCGGAAAGTATTTTTCGATTGGGTTGCCTTGGATACAAAACACTCCTCAGCAAACACCAATTTTCCACTTTACTATGGCAACAGAAAACAATAGCTTTCCGATAGGTGAGTAGAAAAAGTCTGTTCCTTTGGTTTAGGCGGAATTATATTTTCAATTCTAGGTACTTTTACCGATTGATTGAAACTTTTGATCATTTTGTTCAGGAAAAGCCAACTTCAATAAATAAAAAAATAGCTAAAGACAACTTACAAAATGAAAATTCCGGTTAGTTCCGCCTTATCGTTTGGAATAGACTGTATAAACAAATATATATTTAACGCAAAAATAAATAATTTTTAAATTTTTTGAGTGGGGTACAAAATTAAATTTTTCAGTAAGCAATTATTTTATCGAATTTTGCAAAAGATGTCCCCCACCCTATTGATGAGAACCGGAATAGTTCAACAGAAATTATTTTAATACTATTTAGGAAAAAATTTGCTAAAAAAAAAACATATCTCGTACCATTTAACCCAGGAGTAATGCACATTAATGTTTTTTCCCAACTTGCTCTTATATCGTGTTTACGAGAAAAATTGTTTCCCTATATTTCGATTCACCCTACATAATACGATGTTTGGAAAGAACTTCTGAAAAGAAACAACTTTTATTTAAACATTTTTTTTCTTTTACGGTTTATGAAAAAAATGCAGTCTCTATAACGACTTGTGACGAGTGTTCAAATTACTTTCCATTTGATTTAAACAATCTCGCATCTTTACTTTTGAGCTATCTGTAGCTCTGAGCATAGTAAAAATAAAAATATTTCACTTTTAAATTGTAGTTTCAAATAGGTACGACTTGAAAGTGATTTTTTTTTATTATTGTTTTTTATTTGCTTCAGATAACTCAAGAAAAAGACTGCGGACGTGTTTAGATCAAAATGGAAGGCACTTTGAACACTTATAATTAAAAATGTTTTAATTTCAAGTCGTTAAACTCTAATAATAATAATAATAATAATAATAATAAACACTTTATTCGTTATTTGTAAGAAAAATACAAAACAAATATTATTTTTTATTTTTTTACAAATATAAGGATAATAAATGCAGTATAAGAAACATGAATAAAGTTAAGGTGACTACTTTATATTTTCCACATAAAACTCAAAGAGTTTTGTGCGTGGAAGCAAGTTAAAACTTAAAGAATGAATGTCACATAGCATATGTAATAATATAAGATGAAAGGTTTAACAGTTTATAAATTTAGTAAACATGAAGCAAAGTGTGTACCATCTAGTGTAGTGGCGAGATGAGGTGCGAGAAAAAAACGAGGAAAAAAATCTTTCTTTCTTGTCTTTCTCTCCTCTTCCTCCCTTTACCATCCTTTCTCCTCTTCATTTATCCAATATACGTTCTATTTGAGTGTTGTTTTTTATCCAAAGTTTTACTACTATTTTATAGATAATGAAAGTAACATTTATATAGTTGTCGGTTATGTATTTATGAAATAAGTTATATAGTTTACTAGTGAGTCCCATGAAATGATTTTTTGTGAATGTTTTGTGAAACCTAGGAGGTTCAGCTTGTTTGTTAATTAAATTTCTTGCGTTATTGCTGAAGTTTTTTTTTTTTTTTATAATATAGTATAGTATTTGTTGTATGTGTAAACTTTTTAACGTATAAATTCCTGATTCTTTCAATAAAATGACTGTAGAATATTTCATAGATTTATGTACAATTATTTTTAATATTAATTTTTGAATAATTTCTAATTTGGATATACCAGGTCTACAAGTATGAAATGCGGATTTTTTTCAAACTTGCCGCGCAAACAAAGTGTATAGTTCAAAGTTTCAACACATATGGCGTTTTGTTAAGTTATCATTAAGTGTCAAATGCGTATAGGTTATAATTTGAAAAGTGCTCATATAGTTTTGTTTTACTGTGTTAAAAATGTCAAATTTTGTGCCAAATAAAGAGCATTCGCGGACAGTACTACTGTTTTGTTTTCATTTGAAAAAAAACTGCTGCTGAATCATACCGACTGCTTCGAGAAGCTTATGGTGAATATGCTCCATCGCAAGATACGTATGAACGATGGTTTCGGCGTTTCAAAAGTGGTGACTTTGATCTTACAATTACAGACAAAGAACATGGAAAACCTCCAAAAAAATATGAAGATACAAAATTGGAAACATTGCTACAGGAAAACGATAGTCAATCACAAAAACAACTAGCAGAGCAGTTAGGCGTTAGTCAACAAGCTGTTTCCAATCGCCTACGAGAGATGGATAAGATCCAGAAAGTCGGCAGATGGGTTCCACATGCATTGAATGAGAGGCAGATGGGTTCCACGTGCATTGAATGAGAGGCAGATGGAAAAACGCAAAAACACTTGTGAAATTTTGCTTGCACGATACAAAAGAAAGTCTTTTTTGCATCGTATCATTACGGACGATGAAAAATGGATTTATTTTGAAAATCCCAAACGCAAAAAATCATGGGTGAACACAGGCTCACCTTCCACATCAACTGCAAGACCGAATCGCTTTGGCAAAAAGACAATGTTCTGTACTTGGTGGGACCAAAAGGGTGTGGTCAATTATGAATTGTTAAAACCTGGTGAAACAGTTAATACCCAACGCTACCAACAACAACTGATCGAATTGAACCATTCGCTGCTCATAAAACGACCAGAATACGAAAGAATACAGCACAAGGTAATTTTTCTTCACGAAAAATCACATAAGGCAAAAGCAGTTTGCAACACATTGGAGGCACTCAAGTGGGAAGTGCTACCCCATGCCGCTTACTCACCAGACTTGGCCCCTTCAGATTACCAATTGTTCGCATCGGTGGGTCACGCACTTGCCGAGCAGCACTTTTGTTCATTTGAAAATGTGAAATAATGGCTAGATGAATGGTTTGCGGGGAAAGGGGAAGAGTTCTACTGGCGACGTATTCACAAATTGCCTGAAAGATGGGAAAAATGTATAACTTCTAATGGAGCATATTTCGAATAAAAATTCTTTTACTGTTGTTTTGAGTTTAATGTGTTTTATTAAAAAAAAAAACGCATTTCATACTTGTAGACCTGGTACAGGGCCGCCCCTAGGCGGGGGCAAGTGGGGCACCTGCCCCAGGCCCCGCGCTTCGATCGTCAGGTAATAAAATAATAAAATACTTTATAAATATTGTTCCAAGTTTTATAAATATTGAAATTTTTTTATATTTTCATTGAATATAAGTATGTGTACTTTGTTAAAAGTTAATAATATTAAAGAAAATATAAATATATATATATATATATATATATATATAGATGGGGCCCCGCAAATCTAGTTTTGGGGCCCCGCAATTCCAGTACTGCCCCAGGCCCCGCAAATGCTAGGGGCGGCCCTGACCTGGTATAATAATTAGATGGAGCATCTAATTATTATCCCCATATTATAATTGCATATGTCAAAAGTGATCCGTAATAGAAAATGTTCCTGATTTTTTTAAATACAAAAATTGTTTCTCGTATTTTGGATGTTAGATATCCAATATGTTTGTCCCATTTCAAGTGACAATCGATAATCACACCAAGATATTTAACTTTGTCTTGTTCTTTACCGACCGCCAACATATATAAGGGAGGTATTCTGATCATACCAATTTTGACGTTTCGAGATTTCGATGGATCTCCACGAATTGAGGTCCCTACATAACGTTTTGATTATTTTTAGCATGATGTCTGTCGGTCTGTCTGTCCATCTGTCTGTCTGTCCGTCTGTCTGTCTGTCTACACGTGCAGAGCAAATTCGGCGGAAAGGATTTTTATGAAACTTCATATTTAAGCTTCTGCCATCAATGGCACGAGTTGATCAACTTTTGGTCAAAATCGATTGACTAAAAATGGAAGTTTACTTGTGTCGATTTTAAGATTTTTAAGAATATTTCACAACAGAACAATATTTCGAAAAAAATTATTGAACAAAAGTTGCTATAAAAGCAGTAATTAATAACTTTTATTTGAGACGTTTTTTTTGATAAAACGAAAAATTTCGAATAATTTTTGTCTCAATTTTTTTATACTTATATGTAACATTTCCATGGTCATGATAAATAATATCTCTGTTAGAAAATATTAGGCCAAGTTATTTCTACTCTGCTGCTAGAATGTATTTTATATAAGTACTTTATAATGGCGGTCGGTCCTGTGGTGGCCACAGCTGATTTTTGATAACAAGGTTACATCTAAGTTATTATACAGAGCGATCAAGAAATCTTGTCCGTTATGCAATAGTTGACAGAAACATTTAGTTATCAAACTTATTTCCAAGGACATGTAAACATAGGCGTACATTCTATTTTTATTACCTTATACGGATTGATTATTAAATGAACACTATTTTTCTCTACACGCCCATGAGTTGACAACAGGTATTAAGTTAGAAACACATATTTTCGTTGATTCTCGGGTGAGTTCGGGAGAACGAAGTAATCTGATTGGTTCTTTGTTAAATTGGGATTTTCAGCTGTGGATTAGAATACAGTTTTGATATTTTTAAACTCATTGTTTACTGTTATGTAACTGACAAGAAATTTAGATCGCACGGTATTAGTACAATTGGACTCATGTATGGTCGTTTCTGAAAAGTGAGGTTGGGTATTACTATATGAGGTAAATGTAAGGAATACCGATTTATGTACGTATAAATTAAATTTATTAATATCTAGCCAAGCTTTTATATTTTGCATATCTTCTTTCGCACATTTTTCAATGTAATCCCAATTATCACCTCTCAGAAATATTCATATTATCTAATTCTAACAAGTCATTAATATTAACTCTATCCAAAGATAATCAAGACGACATACGTTTCAATTTAAAAAAATAAAGTTATCCTTGATATCCTGTACTTCCGGAAAATTTCAGTAGTACCATTCAGTTCTTTGGGTAAAATTTGGTCAACACTTTTTAGGGTTTTGTAGGTATGATCAAAAAACCCTTATACCGTCATTTTGTCGTCTGTCTGTCTGTCTGTTCGGTAAAAATTGTAGCCAAACGGCTAAACCTAGAGAGTTGAAATTTGGCATGCTTATACAACTCTTTGACCCGCACATAGGAAAAATACTAAAACATCTAAAAAACATATCCCCCTAAAAATATAAACAAATATATGCTCAAAAATTGCTCAAAAAAATATATTTTTTTACAATTCTGTGTAGGGTATCAAATGAAAGCCCTTGGTACGTGGATTCACGATCAAAATTTTATTTTTGAAAAATAAATTATTTTGAGGCGATTTTTGCCAAAATTGTGCAAAAAAAATTTTGTCCCACACCGAATCTGAAAAAATTCTCAGTAATGTACATTGGTGTGAACCGGAATAGTACAACAGGAATTTTTGACCAGATTATGTTTTCGGAAAATAACGCAATTTTTGTGTTTTTAAATAAAATATGTAATATATTTAATCCGCTATTTAACGTACTAAACGAGTGATCCTGTATAGCACAGTGGTAGCATTGTCGCTTAGTGAGTTGAAACTACTGTAAGAAACTGTTTCGAATCCCGTCAATTTTTATTTTTTCAGTTTTTTTTTGCATTTTAATTTTGTTTAAATTATTTTGTCAAAATTCTAGTTATATTTTGGTAAATGTTGCATTTAATTTTTAAAAGCGTAAATTTAATAACCAGTGGGAAGTTTTGAAATTATAATTTAATTCTATATTTGAAGGTATCAGAGAGCGAGGCTTATGATTTAAGCAACCAATGGAAGCCATAGGCGCAATTTTCAAAATCTTAATGAATCTTGCTATATAAAAAAAATACTGCACATATTTAGAAACTTAAATAATGGTATTAGGCATTCGAATTAAAATTCATAAAAAAATATTTTGACATAAAATTTGTTTTGGCATCCCAAATAATCATCACATAGTTAATAAATACCTGAGACCCTGAAATGTGTGAAAATTCACACTTCACACCAATTTTTTTGCAACTTGGTATCACGTCGAATTTTAGAGAAAAAATGTGTTCCCTCTGTCTTGATATATCCTGATATTCAATACAAATACAGTAATTGGGAAGTGTTATGCACAAATAGCTATTATTGCTGTGAGCTAAAAATTTTATCAAGTTATCAACGTTTTGGATCCTAAACTATGATAATCCCAGGTTCCTATGTCGTAATTCTATTAAGTATATGTTCCGGAAACGAATTAATTTGTAAAATAAGACCAAAGTGTACAAATCGTAAATATCCATTATTTTAAGATTTTTTATATATAACCTCCAAATAACAATAAAACGTTATTTTTAGATATTTTAAAGCTTGTTGTTAGATACGCAAATAAAATATTTAAGAGTAACTTTTCAAGTGTTTTTCATTTTTCGAATCATAAGCGTAACAAATTAGATATAAGTACCTACTCATTCAATTTCCAGTATCTGAGATTTAAAAAGTGCTTAAATAAGCCTAATTTGTCACAATTTGTTACGATTGTCATACTATCAAAATTTCTCACAATTTTCTGTCGTATTTTATAACATTTCATTATTTTTTTACACCACTTTATTTCAACTAGTGATATAAAAATTCTATTTATTTTGTAATTAATATTTTTTTCTATTCGGAAGCACATATTTTACTCTAAAACATGTTATTTAATTGTATTTACCAACAAGTTTACTGTGAATATGAGAATTTAATGATAACTTGGGAAAATAAAAAGTAAATGTAGTGAGTAGAAGTGACTTTTTTGCAGGGGATCATCATTTGTGCTTTTTACCAGTGTTGTTCTTTACTAGGAAATTCTTCACACGGTTTTTTTCTAGGTAATCAGATTTTAATTTTCATCGTAATATAATTCTATGAAACACGTTGTCATATAATATAAGCTTTAATAGATGCCTAGCGGTACCTGTTCTACAGCTATTACCAACTCTTCTCTGCAACACTAATCTTGTTATATTGTGTAATTAAAAAAATATACAATCCACAATCAAAATATGAAAATGTTAGTCTAGAACAAAGCTTCTAGTCTAGTGTCTACGTCGAAAAATGCTGCACTTGATGATAACGGAATGCCATTTAGTTTACATGTTCTTTATAAAAATTAAAACATTTTGACTCGCAGCACCTATTTGTGAACCTTGGCAGATTCGAAATGGTAGCGAGAATAGCCTACCAAGTACGATAACGATATCTAAATTTTACGATAGAGCGAAATAGCTAAATACATATTTGTAGAATGGAATTTTATCTATAATTTGCCGCATCGTACGCGAATATCCGTCATTTGGTTTACAAGATATCGTCCATAATACATTCTGTGACGCAAAAATTGAGGTCGGTAATTGAGGTAGGTATATTGAAGTCGTAGATTTCTAAAATTGAGTTATTTTAAAGATTTGCTACACATAAGATTGTATTTTGCCCGAAAAAAAAAATAATAATTACATGTATTATTTACATAGCAGTGAGATTCATTACACGACAGTGAAGTGTCTCTCCATCCAAAAGAGTAGTATATAGCAGTTCTGACAAAATAATATACATTACTACACACTTAATACGATTCTAATAGTGGCCGAAAACGATTCTTTCGAAAATGGTTAAAATATTCTCTAATATTTTTACTAGTTATTAGGACAACATTTTAATGTGCTCATCGAAAAACACATTTTAGGGTTTCGCAGGTATATAATAAGTGAAGGCATGCTGAGTGTGTAGGACAAATTTTGCCTTGTAGTAATCCTGGTAAAATGAACGATATTTTTAAAATAATTTATCATCTGTTAATCTAAGAGCTTTGAAAACAAATTTTATGTTAAAATATTTTTTTGTTAATTTTAATTCGAATACCTAATACCATTAATTAGGTTTCTAAATAGCAGTATTTTTATATATAGCAAGGTTCATTAAAATTTTGAAAATTGCGCCTATGAGTTCCATTTGTTGTCATATTCTCCACCCCTTTGGTTTCGTATACATGACACACTGAATGAAAATATAATTACAACATTCCAACTGGTTATTAAATTTACGCTCTTAAAAAATAAATGCAACATTTGCCAAAATATAACTAGAATTTTGACCAAATAATTTAAGAAAATACAAATGGAAAAAAATAAAATAATAAAATCGTCTCCTCTGACCGGGAGCGAACCTAGAATTCTGGGTAGCTAGCGAGTATGCTAACCATTACACCATGATACGTCTTCTAGTCTACTGTGTTACGTAACTATAACTTTTGTAAATCGTCAACCAAAAAAACACAAAAAATGCGTAATTTTCCGAAAACATAATCTGATCAAAAATTCCTGTTGTACTATTCCGGTTCACACAAATGTACATTACTTAGAATTTTTTCAAATTTTTAGTTTAAGCCATCTGGGCTACAGGTGTGGGACAATTTTTTTTGCACAATTTTGGCATAAATCGCATCAAAACAATTTATTTTGCAAAAATAAAATTTTGATCGTTAATCCACGTACGAAGGGCTTTCATTTGATACCCTACTCAGAATTTAAAAAAAAAATTTTTTTTCGATGAGCACATATTTTTTATATTTTAAGGGGAATATGTTTTTTAGATGTTTTAGTATTTTTCCTATATGCGGGTCTATTGTATAATCATTCTAAATTTCAAGTCTCTAGGTTTAGCCGTTTGGCTACAATTTTTACTGAACGACAAAATGACGGTATAAGGGTTTTTTGGTCATACCTACAAAACCCTAAAAATTAATACCGCTTAGAGCTTAATTTGGATGTCTGAATGGGCCTTAAAGATAATAAGAAATTACTTGTGACGTCATTATCTTTATAAAAAATTCGACTGAACGCCCAGATGTTTTTGAATGGATCTCGGATAAACTGACAAACATAAATTGATTTTTTTGGTGTATATACTACACAAAACGTGTAGAAGCGAAATATGAAGACAAACAAAACCAGTGGCGAAAGGAAACCTCCGCTAGACTTGCCCTCCCATAAAAAAAATATTTAAAAAAAAATGTAAATTAAAAAAATTTTTTTTTTTTTAATA
Organism: Liopterus haemorrhoidalis; assembly: GCA_963971575.1. Lineage (NCBI taxonomy): Eukaryota > Metazoa > Arthropoda > Insecta > Coleoptera > Dytiscidae > Liopterus > Liopterus haemorrhoidalis. Next base: position 38,359,699 of record OZ020618.1, on the reverse strand, counting down.
TTTAGATAAATCTTCAAAAATACATCAAATTATGTTCTATACAAATTTTTGTCCAAGGCTTGCTTTACTAGTTACGAATTAATTATCATGACCATGGAAACGTTACATATGAGTATGAAAAAATTGAGACTTGGAAAAATTTTAAATAATTTTACAAAAATTTTTCGAAATTTTTCGTTTTATCAAAAAACGTCTCAAATAAAAGTTATTAGTTATTGCATTTATAGTAACTTTTGTTCAATAAATTTTTTCGAAATATTTTTCTGTTGCTAAATATTCGCAAAAATATTAAAATCGACACAAGTAAACTCCCATTTCTAGTCAACCGATTTTCATAAAAAACAATAGGGTTCTTCCCATTTAATAGGAGAATTTTTTAGTACCAGAACGAACTCTTTAAGTTAAACCATTTTTGAGTTATCGTGTATACACACAGACAGACAGACAGACACACACACACACACACACACATACGGACGGCACTTCGAAAATAGGTTTTTTGGATTCCCTGGACCATGAAACGTGGTCATCCGTCAAAATCTCGACATCGAAAATTTTCGCGATTACAATACTTGCCCCTTATATATTAAGGTCGGGCAAGTAAAAACAAATAAAGCCTCCAGTTTTATTTATTTAGAAGTATATATTCAGCATATACTCTTACCATTTGATTCTTAACATCGTCGTCTTTAATACAGTAATAAGTGACTAATTCTATACCTCTTCATTGCAGCTTTACTAGTAGCATAGCATAGCGGTACTTATTTAATGGCTATTATGATCTGTAATATGTGAAGCGATCTTGTTGTGTAACAAGGCACATTTGATACGGTTGAGTTAGACGAAGTAACTTACAAAGATATTTCTTCTTATTTTCATCTGTGTCTGTAAACGGATGCTGAGAGTACATTAACGTATTATTTTGTTCATTTTTATAAGACCGTTACATGTCATATGGTAGCATTTAACAGTAGACTGGTTAATTTTGTACACACCTAATATATAGATGAGATGCCAGATACATCCATGTCCATGCTTTGATAAATAGATACATGAAGAGATAAGTATTCATTAGCGCCATTTAATCTCCGTTTGGCAGGGTGCCATCAAAAGACATTCTCAATTTAAAACACATCATGGTTACCGTTAGTTGCTTCAGGAAATATTAAAATAACAATAATGGAATATATATAAAAAAACCTATATGAAATTAACACCTAGATAGCACACAAGGCACAAAAGGTATGTTTTCTGTTTGTCGACTTCTGATACTATATAAATTCCACGTAGTCAAAAGAGCATTTCGCCCGGTCGTATTATATTATATGATGACACTGAAACTTTTCTTCAATATTGTATTTACGATAATAAGTAAATTTCGACCCGCTAAGCAGCAATCGTCAGTAGCAAGTGTCAGTGGCGTATTCACGAAGGGGTACAAGGGGCAAGTGATAATAAACTTTTTCTTAAACGTAATATCTTCTATTTTTACCGACCGTCACATATATAAGGGAGGTATTGTTATACCGATTTTGACATTTCGAGATTTCGATGGATCTCCACGAATTGAGGTCCCTACATAACGTTTCGACTATTTTTAACATGATGTCTGTCGGTCTGTCTGTCCGTCTGTCTGTGTACACGTGCAGAGCAAATTCGGCTGAAAGGATTTTTATGAAACTTCATATTTTTAAGCTTCTGCTATCAATTGAGTTGCACAAGTTAGTAAAAATCGGTTGACTAAAAATGGGAGTTTACTCGTGTCGATTTTAAGATTTTTGTGAATATTTCACAACAGAAAAATATTTCAAAAAAATTTATTGAATAGTCTCAATTTTTTCATACTTATATGTAACGTTTCCATGGTCATGATAAATAATATCTGTTAGAAAATATTAGGCCAAGTTATTTCTACTCTGCTGCTAAATAAATACATTATTTTATAAAACAACTTTATGATGGCGGTCGGTGCTGTGGTGGCCACAGCTGATTTTTTAGTCTATCGCATAAAAAATGTATTTTTCTTCAACAAATCACACAAGTCCTAAGGGAGTTCATTTTAAATTGCTCACCATTGCCATCCCGAGAACTATAAGAGCTACGAGGTTGCTTAAACTAAACAACAAATACTATTTTACAGGAAAATATCAATGAGTGAAGCAATTTTTAATTTCGACCAGTGGTTCTCAAAGTACGTTGTGCAACTTTCTTATTTTAAAGAGGAAAACACATTTTATTTTTACTTGTTCGATAGAGTATTCTATTTTTATTTCAACGATATAAACAAATCATAGCCTTACATCATAAAATAATCGAGAAAAACGCAAATTAAATTTGTTTGAATTTTATTGAAATGATACAGATATTGTTCAAAATTATCCCATTCTCATTTATGCATAATTGCACTCTTTTTTTTAATTGATTTTCTTTTCGAAATACTAACACAAGAAATAGTATTTACAAATTACAACACGTAATGAAACAAACAATTTCAATAAAATACAAATAAAATTAATTTGCGTTTTTCTCGATTATTTTGTGCTGTCAGGCTATGACTTGTTCATGTCGTTGAAATCAGATTAGAATATTCTATCGAATAAGTAAAAATAAAATCCGTGTTCCTATTTAAAATAAGGAAGTTGCACAACGTTATTTGACAACCGCTGGTCGAAATAAAAACTTGCTTCACTCATTGATATTTTCCTGTAAAATAGTATTTGTTGACTAATTTAAGCAACCTCGTAGCTCTTGTACTTCTAGAGATAGCAATAGTGGGTCGGCAACTTTAAGTAATTATTTGTACACGAAATTCGCAAAACATGTGTCAAAATACTTTTGCTTTACATTATATGTCTAAGAGCTGTCTAGGAACACCAAGGTCAAGTTGTACCAAGTTATAGTACATCCCATACATATGTATGGCTCCGAAACATGGATTGTCACAAAGCAAGATCGTCAAAAGCTCATAGTTTTCGAAAATAAAATATTACGCCGAATCTATGGTCCCATTCAAATTAATGGTGTATGGAGAATCCGTAAGAACAAAGATATCCGAGAACTGTACTCAAGACCAAGTATCACACAAGAACTGAGAGGTAGACGATTACAGTGGATAGAACACGTGATGAGGATGAAGGAGGACAGGTTAGGAAGATATGGGAAGGAAGATTGAATATCCGTCCACCGAGAAGATTAGCTAATCTAGACCTTAGATTAGCTAATCTACAAGTATTGGCATACAGGATACATGGAGAGACCTGACAATTAACAGATTACGATGGAGGACCAAAGAAGAAGAAAAATATTTATCGGTCAATCGTCCTATATTCCGTGGCGGAGCGTGGGAAGGGCGGGGGGTGCGGCCCGCCCCAGCGGCACTTTTTTGGGGCGTCAAAAATTCACAATAAATAATATCTTGAAATTTGAACCATTTCTTTTCATATTTTTGTCGCACCTACAATTCGGACCGATTAAAATGAGCACGGAACTTTTTATTATTTAATCTGTGACGGAACCGGGGAATACCATTTCTTTAAGTGAGTGTAGTCATCTCGCTCGCTCTAGCGACTGGAAACACTGTCTGTACTAACAAGTTACCTTGCGGTAATTCCCCGTGTTTTATTTTGTGCTCGGATTGTTTTGTGCTATTGAGTTCAATATTGTCTAATAGCACCTGCAACATCAGTCGTCCAATTCACATTGACTCAATTAACTTGCTAACTGCGTGTTGTGATTTGTGATTGTTAAATTATTGAATTTTGTCGAAAAATTGTACGTAATCTCAGTAGCGTAACGTAGCGGGGGCGGCCCGCCCCGGGAGGCAAATTCTGTAAATTTTGGAGCCTTTTAGATTTAAATACCTAAATAAGGGGGCGGCGAATATGGCCTCCGCCCCGGGTGGCTGAAACCCACGCTACGCCACTGCCTATATTCCAGAGCCTATGGTCTATTTCAAAGTAGAAAAATGTGTGTAAGAAGATAGGAGCTGTTTGTCCTTGCTTCGGATTGGTTTAGATCGTCATCCCTATTACACTGTAAAAATATTGTTTTTAGTCCAAGTTGACAGATGTTCAGTGTCGTACATTGGAAATATATATTATTTAATTTTTCTCATATATTTTGTTATTATTTACATATTTAGACTTTTATTTATGTTCTTGGCATAGATTTTATGTAGAAAATTCTCCATGTAGTTTGTTTTTACGCAGTTGTATATTTTTTAGGTTATCTGACACATAAATATTTTTTGACAGTTGACAATTAACAGATCAAGAAAGAGGACTAATGTGAGGCCAAAAGACAGCCCAGCTGATTGTGCCGAAAGAAGAAGTTAATGATATAATTTTTAGACCTTCATATATACATATATTTTTAATTTTAATTTACAATAATTATTTAAATAAGAACTTTAGCTCTGAAGATATATTGTTTATTTTATTGCTTTGTTTAAACTCTTTTAGCCAAACCTCTATTTTTATATATAGTACATAAATTTTAAAATTAATATTTATTTAACTTTTTCAAATTTCCCATGAAACTGAATTTATGTCGTATAAATAACGTAAGTGTATTATCTGCCTTGTTTATTTCAATATCTTATTAACCTTTTTTATATTAAAAAAAAATCACTTGCTAACCCAGTTGCTACGCTATACTGTATTTGATCAGTGTAAATCGTACTCGGTTCGCAGCGCTATCTACTTTTTTCTACTTTGAAATAGACCATAGAATCAGTGGTTCATTTTTCAAGATACAAATTTCTAAAACTTTTAAAACATTCTGCAATGTCACTAATTTTATAATAAGAAATTAAAAAGGAAGTTACAAAATGCTCATTTTGAAATAATTTTTAATGAGACGAGAGTAATAATCTAAGATCTAAATTTTATAATTTTCAGGATGAAGGAATAATAATATTTTATATAATAACTGAGAAAAGTAATATATAATCAACGTAAATATATGAAATAATGAGTAAAAATGTAATAAAATATAATCTAATGATGGTTTTACTGTTATTAAAAATAAAAATCCTTTAATTAGGAAAATATTCCATATTTCTAAAAGGCAATAATAATGATTTAAAGCCTCCGCAAACGTCAAGTGTAGCTCATTTCTTGGACTTCATATGCAAGAAGAACTCTAAATATAATTAATTTATCCGGTGGTCGTTATATCTTAAATTACGCATGAAGATTAATCACTTAAATTATTTATTAACATCAAATAAAAGCAAAAATTATGCTCATGATGATTATCAATTTAGTTTATAAAAAAAGTGTTAATATTATTTTTTGAGTTGTAAAAAATTTGGTTAAGGTGGTCTTTAAAATTAATTTTTTTGTGTATATTAATAATAAAATTTAAATTAATTTCATTATTTTTTCAAAACTCTTCAGATATGGTCAAGAATAATAGTATAGACTTTTTACTGAGTTTTTACAAGATAGTACAGTTTCATTTCTGTATAAAGTCCATTTTGTTTATTAAATGCCATGGATTAAAAACTAACGTGATTATTTTATAATAAAAACTACAGGTATATTTTAGAAGACGGGTTATAAAAATAATAATTATTTAATTAAAAAAATAAATTAATAATAAAGAAGAAGTTTACAATGCCTAGGTATGTGTTTTTCCATCACAGACCAGTGAAAAAAAGGATTATTTATCGCGGATTGGTGAAAAATATAAGTACTTTAAATTAATTAAACGATAAGAAAATAGTATGTAAACAGATATTTATTATTCTTCTTCCCCTGTTTCTATTCCCGAACCATTTTTTTTTCTGGTATGAGAAGGTCATTCCCGGAAATCTAACATGACTGAATTAAAATAAATTTCAAGCGCTTACTGCTACGCGTACAATAGTCTGGGGCACATTGCAACAGTATCCAAAAAACAAACCTCTTAATACGTGGATCAACAAACAAATTTTTGTTTTTGAAAAATCAATTTTGTTTATTGGATTTTTGCAAAAAATGTGCCAAAAACTTTTGTCCCCCCCCCCCCTATCTCCCAAAGGGATTGATCTAAATATCTAAAAAAAAAAATCTCCGTAATGAACATTGATGGGAACCGAAATAGTTCAACAGGAATTTTTGATCAGATACGTCATAAACAAAATGATTTTTTTGTCGTTGATAAAAAAAAAATAAGTTTTTAAATTTTATTGTGTGGTATCAAAAAAAAGCTCTTATGTCGTAGATTACGGAACGATAGATAGTTTTTTGAAATTCGTTTCTTTTAACACGAATTCAGCCAAAAATGTGCAACAGTTCTTGTCCCGCACCAAAACCCTTTTACTAAAAAGGGTTAAACCAAAAACCAGAAAAAAATATACGTAATGTATATCTGATCTGGAAACGTACGAGAGGAATTTTTGATCAGATTGTGTTTTTGAAAAATATGGCAGTTTTTGTGTTTTTGATACAAAAAATATTATTTTTTTAATTCATGGTTAAATTATGGCTAATAGTGTTATGGATTTTTTGAATTTATAGCTAAGATAGTGCGGGTATTTTTTTGAAATTAAAAATATTAAAAAAATTATATATTTTTTTAATAGTTGCGAACTACTCACAGCACACCACACTACACTCTGCATTCTAAATATTTCTTATTAATCTAATGAAGACTTAAATACGAAGCAAATGTAAAAAAAAAAGAAAAAACGGTGGGATATTTGGCAAATTATTTAACTTTTGTTTAAAAATATTAAATGGAAGCTCTTAGTTCTCAAATAACGAATAAAAGTAATTATCAAAGAAACTGTTGATTTTGATATGATAAATATACCTAAACATCCAGTATTATGTTGGCTTCTTACATCTATTAAATACCTGAAAATCCCTGAATGTGTGAAAATTCACACTTCACTTCAATTTTTATAAATACATATTAGATAAATAAAATTATAAAGTTGTAGATAACATATTGTATTCGAATCGCTTATAATAGCTATGTTTCACTCCAATAAACTTCATCCTCGTGAAATACAGCCCCTATTATATGTTTGTTAAATATAATTTATAATGTATAATAAATTTACTTTTCACGAATCATAATATCGAATTTAAGGGAACATTGAATTCAAAATAAATCTTTGAGTTTGTGAAACTGAAACGTTAAAGTCACAAACAAAAACAGTATTAGTTGACTAACTCCACTTCATTTACAGGAAATCTTTTTATTTTCTTAGTTAAAGAAATGAAAAAACTTTTTTTTTTCTTTCATCTCTTGTGACCGACTCTATATGCACATATGGGGCGAAATAAAAACAAAAACATTGTATCAGCTTACCAAAAGTTATTTATTTAACCGGATGGAAAATGAAATTTTTATAATTGTTTAATTATCAACATTCTTGAACATCACAAAATTCGCATTTGCAATGCCCCACGATCTCTTGTGAACTTTGCTTCGCTTTTTATTTATTATAAAACCTCAAACGACTTATTTTAGCTTATATTATACGAGTAATAACCAAGATGAGAAACCACTTCAAGCAATGTTATTTGGTATATAATAGCTTTGTTCGCGGATGAAGTTTTTGACAAAGTACCAACAGTTAAGGAATAAGTTAATATTATAGAAAACCCCGCCGACTGTGAAGGACTAGACACGCAAAAAACTACAGCGAGACATGAAAAATCAGAGATAAGAAAAATTTTTCGTGGCATTATTGTTTTTCACGACAATGCCCGGTCTCATCTGCTGTTTCAACCCAAACTCTCTTGTGAAGTTTTAGATGGGAGGTTTCTTTCACCCTACAGTCCGTACTTTGCTTCGAGCAATTTTCACCTTTTCCTAAGCTACCGGGATAGGAAACCTTTTAGAGGTGATGATGAATTGCAACTTGCAGTCGAAAATTGGTTAAATGGACTGGCGGCGGATGACTACAACAATGGGATTTGAAAGCTCCTGAACTGTGAACAGATATGATAAATGCCTAAGCGGGTGATTATGTGGAGAAATAGAATAAGGTACTGCATGTTTACAAGAATATGAGATTGAATAGTAAAATGTTTTATTATTTTTTAGCTAAATGGTCTTTACATTTTTTGTTTTACCTTCGTATAAGTGCCCACCTTAAATTGTTTTTTGGGAGGCTCAGAAGCCAATGTTTTTTTAGGGGGCGTTCCGAAGTCAATATTTTTCTTGGGGGTGAGGGTGGCTTCACATTAAGTAATAAGAAAATAGTTTACCTTAAAAACGTGTTTTTTGAGGGTTTCGGCTCAAAACCAAGACCCCCCCAGCGCGCGCCTGCCATCGTATATACAATATATATGATTCTATAATATATATTTGCGCTTTTTGTTCTGACAATTTGAGTTATTATATATACATGCATACACACACACAAATAAAATAAATCATCATTTGCAGCACATTATTTTCGCTAAGGTGCTGAATGCAGAAAAATATATATACAGCCGGAGCTAAATTAAGTGGAAACTACCTACCCTTTCAAACAAAGAACCATATCTCCTCATGTTTCGTACAAAACCTTTTTTGGAAAACGAACAATAATTATTAAAACAATTATAAAAAGTACATATATTTAGGTCAAAATTAAGTTGTGGGTTCTATTAAGATTTGCGGTTATTTTTGATAGTATGGCGCCGGAACTTTGGTATAATTGTTAGAAATATTGTCATATAGGTAATCCTAGGTCAGGATTACGACACCTAGACATTGTTACGGTCAGCTGTCTGATTAAAAAACTATTTGTCAGCGTCTGACGTATGTGGCCTGATTACGAAATGCATACGCCGCATTTTCGTAATGAAGAAATATTTGTCATGACGAATGAATATTGGAACTGGGTTAAACCTTCGGTACAAAATAGAGAGATGTTGAGAGTATTAAGGCAGAGGAACATAGCCAACTCCTCTACACGTACTAGTCCACACGGTGACGACCAAGACACCGAAGCCAAATATTTGTACCGCTGGTGAAACCAAGCAAGCAGTCACCATGTGAGTGGAAGAAGACTTTTTCAGGCTCCTCGACTCCCGGATGGGTAGCCCCCGCCTCGGAGATAGGTCCAAGCCGATCCTGGCCAACACGGGGTGGACCGAAGACATCCCCAACTCCATGGACAAATTCAAACCATATATTGTAAATGTGATACGTATTTAATAAATTGTATTGTTGAAACCAGGAGTTGTCCCAAACAAACCACCCACGTGACAATATATGTACATTATTTCTAAAAATGTAGAATTAGTTTTCAAAATAGGTATAGAAGAAATCTTTAAGCAGGATAATGTGTCTATATATAACTCAGAGAAGGACAAGAAATATGTCGATGCCATTGATATTAATCTACTAAGATGGCCTGCAGAAAATCCGGATTTAAATCCGATTGAAAATTTCTGGTCAATATTAGACAATACAGTGCCTTCCACGGAACGTTCAAATAACATTTTTTTTTTTAAGTGTTAAAAAAAGAATGGAATACTGTTGCATCAGAATATATTCAAAACCTAGTGGCGTTATTAACCCAAATGATATGCATACTAAATATTAATTAACTCATGACATTATTTTTGTAAAAATGTCCACTTATTTTTGGCCTGTCTTAAAAGATATATGCCTTTTTTGTATAAGATATGTTTATTCTTTACATAAATATTGATTCTGTTTTCCAAAAAAAAATTTTTTTTTTTCATTCATTTTAAGATACATATATATAAAAAATCTACATTAAAATTAAGCAAAGGTTTTGTAGGAAACTTTTAGAGAAAAGGTAGGTACTGTTCACTTAATTTAGTTCCCACTGTACATACGCACATTCATCGGAGCCCCAAAAATAATTCAGGGCCCAGGGCCCCCGGATATACAGACCCGTCTCTGAATGCAGTCAAATATACAGGACCGGTTTCTGAAAGCTTAGTTAACTATAAGCAAATGGTCAACTACGTGATAATATAACAATCCCATAAGTAACCATACCAACCATTTTCTAACTCTTTGGTTATAGTTAACTAAGCTTTCAGAAACCGGCCCTTAGTGTTTTGTGACTTTCACAAACTTCGAAGACAACATTTTAATACCGCAAATAGGTGTGTATTTACTAGAAACTATAACTTGCATACACATAATATATTACCTGATGGTTAAAAATGCTCTTTAAATCTTCACGTGAATATTTTAAGTTGGTCTTAGTACAGAATCTCATATTCAGGAATTTGCAGTAATTTTACTTGAATAGCGCCAGAACGTATCCATTATCAAAGAGTACTAATTTCAATCTTAATTTAGCTATAACTGGTTTCAACAAAATATGTGTTAATATATTTGTTATGTGTGTAAGATTTAAAATATGGAACAACACATAAATCAAAAAATCCCATACCACTAAAAATAAACTTACAACCTTAAACACTTTTTTTAACCTTAACCCCCACATTTCGAAGGCTTAACTTTATGTTCTTTTTAATGCTCCAGTGACAATTTCATCAGTTAAAGCCTTGTTTATAGCTTAAGTTAACATGTACAAAAGCGCTACAGATTTGTAAAATTTAATTTACTATTTGTGTTAAGTGCCATATAACAAAAATATTATTTATTGTAAAGGATAAAATTACCAACATAAACATGACATTAGAGTGAAGGAGTTACCTGAACCCATACTTCATCGTGTGTATATTTGAATATTTATGTTTCAAAATGTTATTTTTGGCATGAGCATTTCATGAAATGTTATTTACGACATTGCGGGCGGTCTCGACAACAATGCTTGTTTTGGAAACCACCTTTGCGAATGATATTTTTAGAATTTAATGTTGAACAAAGACAAACCATTAATTGCGGTATCCGAAACTAAAGCCATAAAAAGTACGAAATTATATAGTCTAGTGCCTACGTCGAAAGATACTGCACTAGATGATAACGGAATGCCATTTGGCACACGTGTTCCTTATAAAAATTAAATCATTTTGACCCACAGCACCTATTTATGAATCGAGGCAGATTCAAGATGGCGGTGAAACTAGCACGCCAATTACGATAACGTTAACTAATTTTTATAATAGAGCGAAATAGCTAAATACATATTTGTACAATAGACTTTAGCTACAATTTGCCGCGTTGTATGCGAATATTCGTTACTTAGTTTACAAGATACTGTCCATAATTCATTCTCAGATGCAAAAAAGTGACTTCCGAAATGCCTAACGAATTTCGTATGATATGGCTCGTTTTCTATTAATTTAATGCCGTATATTACGAATCTGTTATCAGAATGGCGAAAATTTTAAATTTTGAAAGTTTTTTCCCCAAATTCAAGACACGATGATATATTCTATCACTGCAAATCTGCGTATATTAACATTTTGTTTCAATTTTTCCTAAATTTGTAGGGCATATCCTTGTCTACAAGAACATGTGCGGAATTTTTCTCTGCGGGGCGTCGAAATTAAGGTAGCGGCCGAAATGTATAAAGTCTCAACTTCGTATTATTTTGCCACTTTTTATATTGTTTTCGACCAAATAGGACCTGTTAATTACAAAAATAAAATAAAAATGACATATGACTTGTAATTTTCGGGTTTTGCCCGAAATGAAATAAAAAATTTGACATATCCGGCCGGAACGGCTGCAAATTATGACATTTAAGTAAGATACTCCATACATTATTTAATGCAAATATTTTAATAGTAGTGATATTTTTTTCTATCGTTTTCACAGTTTAAATCTCAAATTAGATCCTTACTCCCTCAGTAACTGTCACTTGTACATTTCATTTCCTATTGATTTTTGTGAATATATATGTCTATCTTATCTATTACTTTTGTATCTTTTTTTTTCTTTTTCTTTATATATTTGTATTATGGCTTTCGAATGACTCCATGAAGTCAACTTTTGTTTCTTAAAGATATTATTTTATATTTTGTACAATATTGTAATGTGTGGGAATTTATAGGAGACTTGTCTCTGTTTTATTGCCCGAATAGAATAAGAATAAAAAAATAAATAAATAAATAAATGTACGGAATGCATCAATTTGCTTAGGTTCGTCGCAGCACCTGGTCTCAAATAAAGCCGCTTTCGACTTGTAATTATATATGTCGAGATTTTGCCATGCATTGCATATATTTAGATCTGTATGCTTGATCTGTCTTTTTTGTATTGATTTATAGAAACACACAAGCTTATGGCTTTGTTAGTATACAAATAAAACAATAATAATAATATTTTAATAATTTTAGTATCCAGTAAAACTTCAACTAAATATATTTCGAACGTTTTGCAGAAAAAATATTTTCACATGATGAGGAAATGGATGAAGAAATTATGGAAATAGTCAGTGTAGCAAGAAATCTGTTCAATGGCATCCAAACATCGTCCGTAACCAAGCAATAAAAACCTGCAAAAATCAAAGTAGAGATCTTTAAAAAAATGACAATACCGACTCTGACATACGCCTCTGAATCAGACACAACATAACTAATAACGTAATTCATCAACATATAACTAATAACTAATGATGACATTTTTAAAACAGTTTATATCTTCAGCTATTTACGCAGTATGATAAGTCAGATAAATCTGATTCAACCAAAAATCAAAAACATAATTCAAGCTGTTATTGCATCTGATTTTGTTCTCAGTCCTTTGTTCAAAACGAAACCTCTCTAGAAACAGCAGGAGCAAGCTCCATCAAACTACATTTCATTGTTTTTGAAAACAAAATATTACGAACACATCAAAATAAGTATACGGTTTTAGTTGATATGACACGTCATGAAGATGAAAGAGGATATTGGAAGAAAAATTGAACACCCGTCGCCTAGTGGCAAGACGTTGCAAAAGGCAGAGGGGTCTGCTTTATGAGACTGTTCTATATTTCCTACTAATTTCAAGTTATACTTTTAAAAATCATCAAAAGAACTAATTTCTATATTAAGCAATAATAGCTTCCGATTAAACAAAAGTCAAAACAAAACTCTTAGTTTTTCAAGCATCAAAACTTATCGAAAAAAGATCATTATCTAATTACCCAAGAAAAAATTTAAATAATCCTATAATTGATGAATCAGTGAAAGTTAAAAAATAAACCTAACCCACCTCAAAAAAGACCGACTGTCGAAAGAGTCAAACAATTGCTTTTATATTGAGGAAGATTATCTCTGGAATTATAGAAATGTCATTATTATAATTGACGATTCACATACAATCTAGACGCTCTGGTTTTTCTGTTGGGTAATTAAATTGTCGTAGCTGGAGACTTCTTCTCTGCCCGCAATGGTTTCCGGTTTACAATACAACCTGAGGGTTAATTAATATGATTTCATACAATTCTTTGTTTATATCTCTGAACTAGGAAGTAAGAAATGTCGGTGTAAAAGAGCTGTATTTAATAATTATTTTTTTTACCGGAAAATGAGAGTGCAATGACAATGACTTGCAAAAATAGTTTTTATTCTGCGAAGTAATTAAAACTAGATTGCATTATAAAAGGAAACAACTAAATAATGTCCTTAGAAAAATAATAATGTGTCGTTATAATTCTAATTTCTAAGAAAGAGCACAAGTATTATACTTTTCTCATCAGCACCTACACGAGAGGGAACTGTGAAATTAATTTTAATAACAAGGGAATATTAGTAAATGTATTATGTACATATTTCACGAAAAAATTCTCTGCCCTTATGCGTCATCTAAGCATTGGGAACCTATTCCTTATTTTTTAGCTTTTCTGTCTCTCCTCAGGCGACGTAGGTCAGGTTCGCATATAGCGTAATGCCTTCAAATCTTCCATTTTCATTTGTTCCAGATCTTTCCTGGTATCTTATGTCACCTGATTTCTTCATCTTTAGCCAAAAACATATGATATAAACATATTGACAAGTACAAAGAAACGAAAGATCCAATTCAAATGCCTGTAGTACACGATGCGATTTCTCGTTTTGAATCTCGTACGATTTATACTGAATCGTGTACTACAGGATTTTCGTACGAGATCTTGTATGATATTGAAAACAGAATTCAACAAAAATAGATGTAGTGCGCATCAATTGGTACAGATTCAATGCGATAAATACTGGATGGTATACTACAATTATTTTATATCCGATAATTCTGAACAAAATTCTCAATGCAATAATTATCGTACGACTAATCGTACGAAATTCAAATCGAGAAATTGCGTCGTGTACTACAGGCTTAAGACCAAATAATTAAGCAGTTAAAATTGGATTTAAAATAAATGAAGTTAAGACCAAGTACATTTTAACAAGTAATAAGCAAATGGGGCAGGGGGTATGGAAATATAAGCCGAAGAAGGCAAAACATACTTTTCAGAGTTCGTTCTATTAATTTCCTTGGAGCAGGGACAAAGAATGGAACGAATACAAAATGACAGTACTAACAATAACTTAATTAGGACCAATATTATATTTTTTCGTTCAAAAACGAAAACGAAATTGATAATACCTAATACCGATTTTAACCGGTTTAACTTGATATTATTTAGTTTAGAGTCCGATTAATAAAGACGTTAAGAACAGGGCCTCATTAAGGATTTCGTAGGTCCTAGGAACTCTTATAATATGTTAATACACGATTTTTAAATTTTAAAAAAATATATATTTTTTTTTTTTGGCTAAGATATAAAGAAGCCGGGGCATAACGGGCAAGGATTATCTTTAATAAAATCTTAAGGAATATTGTTAAAAAATTCTAAATACTTTTATTCTTAAGATGATTTATTGTTTAATTATTACAGACAGTAAAAAAATACAAAAATAAAAGTTATGTCGATATAAAAACAAAGCTTCCTTGTGCTCAATTTGCCCTGGTATCGGGGCAGAATGAGCACGGGCGTGGTATAATGGACAATCAGCTAAAATCTCATCGTTATCATCTTCTCCAGCGCAAGAACAATTTGCCCACTTGGCACATGCTCTGCACTGGAGCAATCAACGTCAGCATCAGTGTGAAAAATATATCAACACAGCAAAAAACACGTTTCACTAATTTACAAAATGTAAACGGCAGCTCTCAGTCATAGAACCACTTCCGGAAGACACTAACGAAGTACTGAACGTGATTGGAATGCACCCAAACATGGCGGCATGCTTTAATAGCCGAAAAGAGGGGAGCCTGTTATACTTCGGGAGCCCGTTATGTCCCGGCTTTCCCTATAAGAAATAGGAAAATATTTGTTGTCATATTATAAACAATTTTTGTCATGCATATTTCTGATGTTATGTCAACACTAAGGGAGATATTTCAAATAATTAGTTTTAGGGCGTATCCCCGTAACTACCCAAAAATGTATCTAATTGAAAATATGCATCGAACAGTTAAGATCTTTCTATTATAAACAATTTTTGTGTAATAATTTTACTGTTGAGTCAATAATAAGGGAAATATTTAAATTTTTTTAGTAAACCGTTTTAACCCCTTAACATACTCTTGGAAAAAAAAAATTTAGATACCATAAACCTATGTATAAATCTTAGTTTTGATGTCATCAAACCAAATTTCGTTAAAATATGTCCAAATGCTCTCGGACAGACGGACCGTCCGTCCGTCTGTCCTGGAGCTGATGGATTAATTTTTTGCGGTTATCTTATAATCATCTGAAACGTGTAGCAACCAAATATGAATGCCGAAAAAATAAAAAACAGATATAGGCTCCAATTTTATTAATATACACCAGGGGCGTCTTTAAGAGGGGGGGGGGGGGGCTAGGGATCTGCAGGCCCCCTTAATAATTTTTAAATATAGTTCTTATTTACAAACATGGAAAATTGTGATACCATTATTTTTTATATCGTATTATGATATTTAGTCAATGTTAGTGTTTTATAATTTAAATAGGGCTACCATACGGTCCGGTTTGACCGGGACAGTCACGGTTTTCAGCCCTTGTTCCGGTTGGTATACAAATATGTCGGTCAAATTTACTAGTTTTTTTATGTCTTTTCAAATAAACCTAAGCAATAGAATGTATAATTCACTGCGACAAAAATATGTTCCCGATCATTTACTGTTTGCTAAAAATTTTGGTAACGTTACCAGTAACGACGGTGTCACCTGAAAGATCATTTTCGACCTTAAAGCGTCTTACAAATTATTTAAGAAACACCATGAAAGAAGACCGGCTTAATAGATTAGCAGCACTAAACATTAACTGGGAAGTTCATATAGAAGAAGACGAAGTATTAGAAAAGATTACAAAAATGCGACGCCGAATATTAATTTAAAAATTTATTTAAAATATTATTTTCATTTATCATACAATTGCTTTGCTTCTTGTAATTAGTTTATTAGGGTTTTGTAGGTATGATCAAAAAACCCTTATACCGTCATTTTGTCGTCTGTCTCATCGAAATATGTGCTCATTGAAAACAAAAATATTTTTTTTTAATTCTGAGTAGGGTATCAAATGAAAGCCCTTAGTACGTGGATTAACGATCAAATTTTTATTTTTGCAAAATAAATTATTTTGATGCGATTTTTGCCAAAATTGTGCAAAAAAATTTTTGTCCCACACCCTGTAGCCCAGATGGTTTAAACTAAAAATCTAAAAAAATTCTAAGTAATGTATATTGGTGTGAACCGAAATAGTATAATAGGAATTTTTGATCAGATTATGTTTTCGGAAAATAACGCATTTTTTGTGGTTTTTGGTTCACAAAGTACAAAAGTTATACCAATGTAAGACACACACATGCAAGACGTGCGATAGCTTAGTGGGCTAGAGCACTGGTGTCGTAAGCTGGAAAACGAAGGGTTTCGAGTTCGAGTACGGAGCGAATTTTATTTTTTCTGTTTTTTTTTGCAATTTTATTATGTTGAAATTATTTTGTCAAAATTCTAGTTATATTTTGACAAATGTTGTATTTAATTTTTAAGAGCGTAAATTTAATAACCAGACTTATTATATGATCAACAGACGATAAATTATTTTAAAAATATCGTTCATTTTGCCGTGATTACTACAAAGTAAAATTTGTCCTACACACTCAGCATACCGCCTTCACTTATTATATACCTGCGAAACCCTGAAATGTGTGAATATTTACACTTCATATCAATTTTTACTAGTATTAAGTTTATTGCACGAATTTAATTTCATTAATTGTGATTTGGCTTATGAACGATTTTGACTGATTTTTTTCTTCAGTTATAAGAAAGAATCATTTTTGAATAAGAGTTTAATTTTATTTACTGTGATTTTTGTTAATAGGTACATGACTGATATTCTTTGTTAATTGTTATTTTTCGTTAGCTATATTATAAGAAATAATTAATTTTAAATAAGTTTAATTTCATTTACTGTGATTTTGGCTATTACTGATTTTCTGTTAATCTTCGACAATAAATAGTTTATTATGAAGGAAATTTAATTTTTTTATCCTATTTCACAAACATCCTGGATGGGCGGGATATCATTCACAACTTTTTTAAAAATTAGACCCCCCTTGACAAATTTCTGGATACGCCCCTGATATACACATTATCCTTAATAAAAGTATTTGGAGTTGACGAAAAAAATGGTAAGTCAAAAATTATATACTAGCCAAATATTAAAAATATAATTAACTCAAGCGCACAAAAAAATAAATAAATAAATAAAAACAAAAAACTGAAATTTGAGTTATTATCACCAAATCAAGCTCCATAATTTGGACAGAGAGAATCAGACCAACCACAGTTATATCACAGTAATTACAGATTTCTTCATTAGTGAAATGTAGAGTATTTTTTTAAACTTAATTGAAATTTAATATCATGTTACAAGATAAAATTATTATATCTTCACCTGATTACACGCGGAAATATAAATAAAAAAAATATTTAATTTTCTTGTTTTTAATAGTCAAATGAATAACTGGTATGTTTCGTTAGTATTCATATATGTAAAAACATGTGGACACCTCCTGAGTATAATTTTGATATTAGAAGATGTTTTAAATCCACACCTTAACGAACTTTTTTACGTTTACTGGATATTAATTTGCTTAGTCTCAACACGCACACATCTCGTTTGCTCTTCTAATTTTTAATTATCAATTTCTCCATCATATTTCAGGTTTGTGTAGCTACGATATTAGATTTTACAGTTTTCATTAAACATCTTTTGGTTTATGATTTTGTTATTATTTCGTAACGATTAATGCCTAGGTGTCAAAGATTTTCAGATCGTAACTTGCACGCTCTGATACGAGGGCTCCCGTTTAAGTTTTTACAAAAACTAATTCTCGAAACATTTTTTCCACTCTCGAAACAATTTTTTCAAGCCACAAAAACAAGTATATTGAAATATCTCTGTGCTTTCTTCTAGTGTTTATTTCTCTACGTGGATAAGCTTCAAAATGCGAATTGGCAGTGAATTTTCCTCCCACAAAGAAGTGTTAAGCGGTGTGCCCCAAGGTTCTGCATTAGGGCCTGTGCTGTTTATTATCTATTTAAATGATCTTCTACTTCGCTTTAAATCGCCCACCGCCTGTTACACCGATGACATCAAATTTTATAATAACACCTTAACATACGTTACAAATTGACCTCGTTACCTTACATAAATGGTGTGATAAGTGGCTGCTCAGTGTAAATAAATCAAAGTGCACAGAGCTACAAATAGGTTCATCTAATCCCCTCCTCACTTACCACCGCCAAGGAACTGAACTTAAGTCTGTGAAGGACCAATTAGATTTAGGTAAGAAAATTTATATTATCATAAGAAATGATTTAAAGTGGTCTTCGCTAATAGTCAAAGCGGTAAAAAAGACTAACTCAGTCCTGTATAATCTTCAGAAGGCATTTAAAATTATGTCACCCGAATTATTCTTGTCTATGTATAACACATACGTCAGACCCATCTTTGAATTCGGCATTGCAGTTTGGTCTCCGTATTTGTCAAAAGACATCAACACCTTGGAGAAAATTCAGAGACGTGCCACTCGGTTGCCTGCTGCAGTTCGGAATTTATCATACGCAGATAGGGTAAGCAAGTTAAAGTTAACCACCTTACGAAAAAGGTGAGAGCGTGGCGACCTCATCGAGACTTTTAGAAATTTTAAAAGGTGCATACTCGATTGATATGTCATTCTTATTTAACTTTAAAATAAGATTCAACTCAGAGGTCATTCATATAAATTAAAAATAAAAAGTCTTGCAGGCAGCATTTTCTATGCAACCGTGTGGTTAAAGCATGGAACAGTTTACCCGTTTCTGTTGTTTCATGCAATAACACAAACGCGTTTAAAACCTACTTGGATAAGTTACCCCAACACAAATAAGTTCATCAATATGTATATGTAACAAATGTTTCGAATGTTTTATATGTTTTATAATAATTATATTTTTTATATATGTAAATATTACATTCAATTTCACTGTATGTATATTCTGTACACTTATATTTATATATACTGTATTCCGATCTGAAACATTATCGGCTTGTAGCCACCTGTTACAAAATAAATAATAATAATAATAACATTATACTACACAAATTTCTTCAACAGATGATTTGTGAAAGCCATATGACTGAGAACACAAAAAAAAAAAAAAAATTATGGAACTGTACACACACCCGTAATATTAAATTATATTTAAAAACGAATTAATTGTAATTGCATAAAAAAACGTTATCATTAAAATAGTAATAAAAATATTCCATAGGAAAAGAAAACAGCAAGGCATAACAGCGATGCACAGCTGACTTTGCCTCGCTCGGCTAAACTTGTCTCCCTCGAGATTACTCGAATAAGAGTGTATGTTTCTTTCTAGCTCGGCTAAACTCGGGAAAACCGAAGGAGTGTTTCACTTCGAGACCTGACGGAACAAACTCATTCATTCCCAGCAAAAAAAAATTTCTATATGCCGTGCGCCCAAAGAAGTTTTCACTTCAAAAACAGATGTCAGGGACCTCAAGGAGTTCGGCGGAACTCGGAATAGTCAGGGACCTCAGGGAGTTCGCTGGAACTCTGGAGAGTCAAGAAGTTAAGATAGTAAGGTAGTTCGGTGGAACTCTATATTGTCAGGAAGTTCGGTGGAACTCTAAAAACATTTCGTTTTCATTTCCTGCTTTACTTTGCAGTTATTACATTTTATGGATAACGCAACGACGCGACAGGGTCAGGACGACCGTTTAGGATGCAAGTTATTGGGACGGCATTATAAATATGTAACGAAAGAAACTATAAAATGATGACATATATGACTATAATTGAGATACAATGTGAGATTATAAATAGTCGTTGTTTGTAAATTAATAAATTTTGTCATTTTGTGTTTGAGTTTTTGTGTTTTAATCGATATTTTTAAAAGCGATAAAAACCGTTAACATTATTTATCTTTTTTATGTGTGTCTGTTTTTTTGTAAATGTATATATTGATCGAAATAAAGGGTTATTATTATTATAAGTACACAAAGTCTCACACGAAAAAAGTTTTAGGACCTTCATAGTGTGTGGCACGTGAACTATTATTACTACTTAAATTAAGGTAAATCTATCAATTTTTTACCAAATTTTCTTACCTGATAATTCAACACCCTTTTTTCATAACACAATAATATTTTCTCAACTTCCCGAACAAAATATTTAGCATATCACATAACCTTTAATATAAAATTTCCTTTATCAAATAACTCATTTACACAATAGGTTAATTAGCGACATCTATTATTGGTGAGCGAGGATAGATAGGTGAGAGCTACCTCAGGTAGCCACCGGTCAGTGGATTAGCTCTGGGGACATGAAACGACTATGCTAAATATATTAGCTAGTTTTTACCCGCGAATTTAATAAATTTAAATTCTCTTCACACAATAAATATGTCTACATCAACAACCAAACCTCCAACAATTAATCAACAATCACCTACAATGAATCCACAACTAAACAAATCTTTCGCCAGCGCCGCAAGAAATAATAATCATCTATTTCCCAACAAGAACCAGGCAATCTTAATAAGTACAATAGAAGGTATACCACTAGAAGAATATCTCTACAAAATTGGAAGCATAATTGGACCCGCCAATATAACACACTCATCTAAACTCTCCAACCACAGACTCTGCATCTTCCTGTCCAAAAAGGATTTAGTCGACAAAATCGTTAATGAGCATAACTTCATCAA
The DNA here is from genome assembly GCA_963971575.1 of Liopterus haemorrhoidalis. Classification (NCBI taxonomy): domain Eukaryota; kingdom Metazoa; phylum Arthropoda; class Insecta; order Coleoptera; family Dytiscidae; genus Liopterus; species Liopterus haemorrhoidalis. The sequence goes on along the minus strand of OZ020618.1, from coordinate 38,338,591 downwards.
TATTCAGAATCATACATTAGAAATAAGAAGATACATAAACCCCGCACAACGTATTATCATCTCCAATGTATGCCCTTCCATCCCCCATGAAATATTAGCAAAAGCACTTACGGATAATGATATCAAACTAGTTTCACCTATAAATTTCCTACGAGCTGGACTGGAAAAGGAAGAATATAAACATATTCTTAGCTTTCGCAGACAAGTCTTCATCCCTGCAACTGAAGATAAACCGATCCCAGCCAGCTTAACTATCTACCATGAAGACACTAATTATCGCATCTTTCTAGCATCAGACACACTATGTTTCTCATGTAAACAAAAGGGGCACTCTGCAAAACATTGCCCAAATAACAAAATAATAGAACCTGAAGTTAGTATCACAAATGAACCCACTATTTCTGCACAGAGTAACCAAAATACCATCACATCCCTCAACAACAACGAAAACATAACAGCCTCAAAAAATGTACAAAATGAAATCAGTGTGGATACGTCTACTCCTCAAAAACCTACAGCCACCCAAACAACCTCACAACTATTAGAAGACATTATCAGCCCAGAACAAATAGATCCCATAGAAGAACTCTCCCAAAATCTAAATTCAAAACGATCTGCATCAGCCAGTAGTTTAGAAGAAGAGCCGTCAAACGAAAAAATAAGTGAAATAAGTGATTCCCAACCTACCCCAAGCTCATCCCAAAATAAAACAATTCCCGAAAAAGCAAAACAGAGATCAAAAAGATGCCGAGCGGATAGCCCCGAAAATGCCCCACAATCAACAGTTAGAGAAACCTTAATCTCGCTAAAAAAAGAAATAAATAACAACCCAAAAACTTATATCCTACCTTTCAACAAATTTATCCAATATATTGAAAAGGCTCAAGGGACGCCAGAACAACTAAAAACTGCCAGGCACTTTACGAAAGATATTACTGGACTCCTCCTTGCATTGATAGAAATACATACAAATCTTAACGACAGAAGTATGAAAGGTCGTTTCACCAGAATAATCAACCGACTGAAAGAACAACTAAAAGAAGAAAACGAAAAAAAATCTTAAACATAAAAATGGCTATACTCCAGTGGAACATGAATGGTTTTTACTCACACCTTCCAGAGCTACAACACATTATACATAAAATAGATCCATACTATATCTGCATACAAGAAACTCGGTTTCGTACAAATCAAACTATCAACCTCCGCGGATATACAGCATATAACAAAGACAGAACAAACCCTAATATAGCAAGTGGTGGCGTCGCAATATTTGCCCAAAATCAAATTTTATCAGAACAAATCAACTTGCATACAGAATTAGAAGCTGTCGCTATTAAAACTTACGTACCCAATATGAGTAATATAACAATCTGCTGTATTTATCTACCGCCCAATACCCATTTTTCAACACAACAATTAGAATTACTGATTCAACAGCTACCACCTCCATTCATCCTTCTTGGTGATTTCAACAGCCATAATCAAATATGGGGGTCCACCGATACAGACTACAGGGGACGCAAAGTTGAAAAAATAATTACCGACAATATTATCTTGCTTAATGATGAATCCGAAACCCATTTTTGTGCCAAAACTAACAACTTCTCAAACATAGATCTTACCTTATGTGACGCCGCATTAGCAGCTAACTTATCATGGGAAGTAATGCCACTATTATGGGGAAGTGGCCATTTTCCCATCAAGATATCTTTTCCAGTAACCCAAACTAAACTAATAAGAAAAAAATGGGCAATTAAAAACGCTGACTGGACATCCTTCAAATCAAACTATATTACTTCAGACACAAATATCCCAGAAAACAGCGACATTAACAAACTGGTACAGAATTTAACAGAACACATAGAAACCGTAGCTACTGAAACTATTGGATTCAAAAAATCACCAAAATACCGGAAAATTGTACCATGGTGGAATACTTCATGTTCAGAAACAACAAAACAACTGAAAAAAGCTCTGTACCGATATAAAAAAACACCAAGTACTGAAAATTTAATTTTATTAAAAAAACATAGAGCAATATCAAGAAGGACCCTGTTAAACAGTAAAAAACAAGCATGGGAAAATTATACATCTACCATTACTGCTTGTACTCCACCATCTCAAGTCTGGGACAAAATCCGTAAAATAAAAGACAACCATTCAAACCCCTTAACAACTACAATTCTGAAAGGGAACATTGCAGTCACTTCCCCCGAAGAAATAGCGGAAATACTTGCGGACACATTCGAATTTAATTCTAGTAACAGTAACTACAGGAAAACCTTTTTAGCTCACAAAGAAATATCAGAAAACGAAGAAATATCTATCGAAGATATAAATACCGACATAAACAAACCCTTCACTATTCATGAAATGACCCACGCAATTAAACATTTAAAAGAAAATAAATGTCCTGGACCAGATGGAATCCCAGGTGAATTTCTAAAACACCTTCCACAAAGCGAACTAAACTATTTACTCTCGCTCTATAACTATATGTGGCTTAACAAAGTCTACCCAGAACAATGGCAAGAAGTTCTCACCTTTCCGATACTAAAGACCAATAAAAATAAAGCAAATGTGGACAATTACAGACCCATATCAGTATCAAATAATTTAAGCAAAGTATTACAGATCATGGTAAACAGCAGACTCTTGTGGCACTTAGAAACTAACAACATTTTTTCTGATATACAGTCAGGGTTTCGTCGCGGAAGATCAACTACAGACCATATCGTTACTCTAACTACCGACGTCCAAAAATCATTTAAAAACAGAGAAAATCTAATTGCTGTTTTCTTCGACCTGCAGAAGGCATACGACATGACCTGGCGCTATCACATATTGAAATCTTTAAAAAATGCTGGTATAAATGGACTTATGCTCAACTATATAAAAAAATTTCTTCAAAATCGTCGTTTTAGAGTTGTGGCTAATGGACATAAATCAAATGAAAAGTTGCAACTAAATGGCGTCCCTCAAGGGGAAATAATCAGCGTGACATTGTTTCTAGTGGCAATTAATACAATAACATCCTTCTTACCAGATCACATCAAAGCCTGTTTGTTCGCGGATGATCTGGTCATATATTGCAGTGGAAAACATCTACATACTATTCAAACACACCTACAACAAGCAATATCCAAACTTGAAGAATTTTCAGACACAGTTGGCTTCCAGTTCTCCGATATTAAAACTAAAGCTCTTCACTTCAACCGCAAACAGTATAACCGCTATAACCCTCGCTTATCTATATACAACAAAACAATACAATATGTTAAAGAAATCAAATTTTTAGGCATTACATTTGACAGTAAGTTGACCTGGAAACCACATATATCAAACCTAAAGAAAGAATGCAGCCAAAGGCTCAATATATTAAAAAGCTTAGGACATCATAAATGGGGAGCTAACAAAGACGTACTACTAAGAATATATCAAGCTTTAATACGTTCTAAACTTGACTATGGGTGCATAATCTATAATAACGCCAAACCAACGTATCTAAAATTGTTAGACCCTATACAAAACTCTGCAGTCCGAATTGCCACTGGGGCATTAAGAACTAGCCCAATTGACAGCATCTTATGTGAATCTAACCAACAACCCCTCAGCTATCGAAGACGCCAATTAACTCTAGTGTATGTCGCTAATTTAGCCGCTAACCCAAATATTCCAACGTACAATCAATTCTTAACCTTCAACCACAATCAATTATCTATTCAAAATAGCCTACCCTTTCACGAAAAAATATGCCAATACCTCACCGAAACTAACACCAAACTCCCCAAGTCGATTCTAACATCCAGCCATAATAAAATACCCCCGTGGATCTTGAAAAAACCCATCTTCAATCTGACCTTAACACAGTACCAAAAACAGAACACCCATCCCAGTATATACCTGCAATCCTACAATGAAATCCTAACCAAATATAAACAGTTCACTGCCATTTACACTGATGGTTCCAAAATAAACAGTAAAACCGGTGCTGCGATAATAATCGGAGACGAAACACACATGTACCAGTTACCAGAAGAAACCAGTGTCTTTACAGCGGAATCATATAGCCTACTTCAAGCTTCTGAATACATCCTGCACTCCGAAAATAGCTTGAAAAACTTTCTAATATTTAGTGACTCCTTGAGTGCCATTATTTCCATCCAAGAAATTTACTCAGGCAACACAACTGTTCAGAAAATCCAAGACAACATCCACGAGGCCCTTATTAATGGAAAAAACATTACTATAATCTGGATCCCTTCTCACATTGGTATAATAGGAAACGAGAGAGCAGATGTTGCGGCAAAAGAAGCAACAAATCTCCCGACTACAAATACACCAGTCCCAGTTGCCGACTTCAAAAGTCTCATAAAAGCCAACGTAAGAGATAAATGGAAGGAATATTGGAATTCAATCACCAACAACCACCTACGAACCATAAAAATGGACACCAAACCATGGGCACCCAGTGCAAACAGGCATGACCAAGTTGTGCTCACGAGGTTGAGGATTGGCCATACAAATACCACCCACAAACATATATTTGCACATTCTGATCCCCCCATTTGTGACACATGCAACTCACGTATCACTGTAAGTCACATTCTAATCGAGTGCTGCAAATATACAACAGAGCGTTGCAACAACAAGATCCCCGAAACCCTCGAACGAGCCCTTGCCCACAATAAAGACCTTGAAACAAAAGTGATAAAGTTCCTAAAAGACATAAATATATACCACCTAATATAGACCTAACTAGCTACTAAATATCTTTAATCATGTATTTATTATTATATACTTAGTTTATTACATTATGTTATATTATTATCATTATTATAATTATTGCATCTACTATTTGTTACCGTAATGTACCGGGGCGCTAATAACCTAAGCTGTTGAAGCGTCCGAAAATTTTGTAAATAAAAAAAAAAAAAAAAAAAAGTCTCACACATAGGCAGCAATTTTATTATTCCTAATGTACAATAGTAAGGAGAATTCAACACATGAAAAATAGAAAAACTTTCTCACCCTACAAAAATATATTTCCTTCAAAGTTGCCTGCTTTATTGCAAAATCATGAAAGTTGTTTTACAACTAGTTTATATTTCCGAATATCATCAAAAGAATTAAGCTCCGTTACTTAACGTAATAATGGTTTCCGATTCTAATAAATTTTAGAAAAATTAGGTAAAAATTAAATGAAAATTCTAAGAAACTTAAGAAATAAACATTTAAAAATAACAAATCTTATCTCTTAATGTTCATATGTAATCAACCAACAAAACTATAATTATAGCATAAGTATGATAAGAGCATCCAAAATTCTAATTTGAAAAAAAAAGTGAAAACAAGAAAGTGAAAATACTTGGCCAGTACATTATTCCATTTATATCTGAACTACACTCTTAAATCTTACGCTATCCACTTATGCATTTTAATAAAATATGTTTTTTAATTGTTTTTAAATTGCAACAAAACACTTGTAAAAAGTGCTTGATATTGCTCATGCATGGTATGCGCTTATTACTTGCAAAATCGTGTTTAACTTGGGAATTTTTTAATAACTTAATTGTCTCATTATGTGTACGTGTGACCTATACAAGATTGCGTCTAGTTTGCAATTTAGCTGCAAAAATCTTCACTTTGTTAATGAAGACAGATTGCGATAATGTTAAAAACAGACAGCTAAAAAATAGATATTAAAACTGAAAAAACTTAATAAAGAATTTTTCTATAGCGCATGGGTTTTCATAATGATACAATATAGCAGGCATGTGCTTTCTCTTAACGCTAAGTATAACCACAGAGATCACAAGTTTCTTATACAAAACTAATAACCTGAACACTGAAATTTGTAACAACCTATACATCAAATTTTGCACCGAATTTTTATCTATCTAATAGGATATTTTAAATTGTATTAAAAATTGTAAAAATGTTATCGCTCAGTAAGTTAATAATAGATATCAGACAAGAGCCATCTGTAATTATTTAAATATATGGTTTTGTAGTTTTTGCATAAATTTTCAAATAATACGTCAGTATTTTTTTCTACACGATTGTTTATGGTTTAGAACGTTTCTCGAAATACTTTATGGCAATCGAATACCACTTAGTAAACGTGTACTATACTAAAACTAGCAGACCCCTTGCCAACAACGTTATAGAATATAAATCGATATAAGCAGGAATCAATTATTAAAATTTGCATGATTCTGCGTATATTAACAAAACCAAAACGTTTCTTGATTATACCTAGGAAATCCTAAAAAGCTGCTTAATGCATGTGGTTCAAAAATTAGTATCGGAGCGGACACGGTCCGCGGGCATAACATCAATTGATACAACATTCTTTCGTCAAGTTACCGTACATACTGACTTGAGAGCTGTGGTACAAAGATATTTGTAGAATGAAGCCTTGCCTACAATTTTCCGAGTCGTACGCAAATATACATCTGTTGGTTTATAATATGGCGTCTATAATGCAAATGGTTTATTTACAATTAGATAGCAATATTTATTACAATATATCCTAATAGTTAGATAAAAATTCTCTGCGAAAATTGATGTATAGATTGTTACTATGGTCCAGTTCCTGAAAGCTTAGCAGAAGGGAGGTCAAAAAGTTCGCGGAATGAAAGGGTTATCGGAGGGTTTGTGCAAAACTATGCAGGTATTCCAATTTTATGACTCATCATTAGTAACTGCAGCAAGTTTCAACTTGATTGCTTTATAAGGCTGTGAGATATTGCTGAATAAACAAGTAAAAACGTGTAGAAAACCCCAACTATGGGCAAAATTCAAGGGAAGAATATTGAAAAACAATATTCTGCCAGAGGATACAACTAATTAAAAGGTTTTGAGTTTTCGAATTATTGAGGGATAATTCGTTCGAAATAAACCAGTCATTTGTTTTTTCAATGATTATATTATTTTCATTTATTAAATTTAATGATAGTGAGTGGGAGATTATGGTGGTATCATCTGCATATAAAATACAATCATTTTCAATGCAATTGGAAAAATCGTTTACGTAAATTAGAAATAGATGTGGTCCTAAAATAAATCCTTGTGGAGTACCTCGTTCAACATTCAGCGACTTCGAAGATTTATTATTAAAAATAACAAATTGTTTCAGATTGTTTAGATATGATTTGAAAAGTGAACAGCTACATGGATTAAAGTTATATACTTTTAGTTTTTTTCAAAAGCTTTACATAGGTCTAAAAATGTTGAAAGACAAAATTCACCTGCTTCAATACTTTCTGTAACTTTATTTATATATGATAAAATAGTATTAACAGTAGATCTCTGAGAGCGAAATCCGAATTGAGATTTATTGAAAAGTAAACTTGTTTCAAAATATGCCATTATTTGGTTAAAAAGTAAATTTTCAAAAATTTTGTACAATATTGGCAATAAAGATATTGGACGATAATTGTTCAAATCATCTTTGTTGCCTTTTTTGCGCAACGAAAATACTGCTGCAAGTTTGAGAAAATCAGGGAATATGTTCGATTGTATGCAGCGATTAATTATCTTAGTTAAAGGTGAAATTATAGAATTTTTCATTGATTTAACAGATGGCCAGTATTTTGATTAAACACGATGTATCATTTACTTTATATAAACAAAGATAAATTGCAAAAATCTCATGAACTTTTGCAAAAACCATATAAGGTGTCTCAAAAGAAATTTTATATTTATTTAGCTTACTGCGTGAACGCAACGAATCCGAGGGGCGCGGGGGTTATGTCAATCGGTAGCCTGGCTCTTGGGAATTTATTCGCTATGGAGCGTTTCTCGGGAGCAGACCGCGCGTTGTGCGTGCGAGAGTTTTACAAAAACGGTGATTCGGCGACTGTAGCGCGTAGAAAATTCTACAGTATTCGAGGTTTTCGCCACTTAAATGATGCGCCAAGCATTCCTCTCATCCGACATTGGGTTAAAAAGTTTGAAGAGACTGGTACAACGCTGGATAAATCAAAATCCGGGCGACCTAGTTCATCAAGAACGGTAGAAAACGTGGAGAATGTTAATCAGTCTGTTCGTGACGACCCGAACCTTTCAATTCGGAAGCGCGCAAGTGCTTTAAATGTGCATAGATCATCATTACATCGCATTATGCACAAAGACCTAAAGCTGCACCCCTACAAAATTCAATTGGTGCAAGAATTAAAGCCCCAAGATGCCAGTCAGAGGCTTAATTTCGTAAATCAGGTGATTGAGCGATTTTCAACGTTTACCAACATTTTGTTTTCGGATGAAGCTCATTTTCATCTTAATGGCCACGTAAATAAGCAGAACTGCCGCTACTGGAGTGCAACGAATCCGAAACGCAAACATCAGAAACCCCTACATTCGCCTAAAGTGACCGTATGGGCTGCGATGTCGGCGCGAGGAATTATCGGCCCTTACTTTTTTGAAGACGAAAGGGGGCGTGCAGTTACAGTGAATTCAGAGCGTTATGTGGAGATGTTAGACAACTTCTTGGTACCTGAACTGCAAAACTTTCCTGAATATAACCAAAGAACATGGTTCCAACAGGACGGAGCAACTTCACACACGTCCAATATGTCTCTGCCAAGTGTTCGTGAAATATTCTCAGACAAATTGATCTCCCGGAGAGGTGACATAAATTGGCCTCCACGCAGTCCAGATTTAACCCCTATGGACTTTTTCCTATGGGGTTATCTTAAATCTAAAGTTTACGCCAATAAACCGACTTCACTGGCGCATTTGAAAGAAAATATCCGTCACGAAATGGCAGCCATCCTTGAGTCCACCTGCCGAGACGTCATAAGTAATTTTACTCTTCGATTAAATGAGTGCCGAGAACGCGAGGGTCTACATTTAGACGATATTATTTTTAAGAAATAAATCCCCAAAAAGTGTATTTTAATAATTAATAAACATTTTTTCTATATACGGCTTACTTTTTTTTAATCGATCCACTAAATATAAAATTTCTTTTGAGACACCTTGTATAAAGATCATGCTTGATGAGTAAATGTCCGTGCACTGTTATGGAATGTATATTAATTCCCATTATTATATTTGGAATATATTAAATATTAATTTAATACAATATTAAATGACTGGCAATGGAAACTACACAAAATTAATAATTATTAAATTTATTTGCGTTTCCTTTTATATATAAAACATTAATTAAACATGAATAATATAATGAAAATAATTTGAGCTCTGTAAACTTGAAATTACAACAAGTTTGCATTTCATCACTTTAATAATATTATTTTTACTGGTACGTCCTGCTCGTAACTGTATCATCACAACTCGACACTAAACTAATTTCCTCCTTAATTACTCTTGCAATAAGGTCGATAATCAAGTTGTTGGTTACGACAGGAAACCATAAAACGACGTGCATATTAGGTTTTAGTATAAAAACAAGTTCGATAGACTTTTTGCTTGTTTCATGTTAAGCATGGCTTCTCTGAACTAATCAGTAGATTCTAGGGATATTTCACTTTATAAAATTTGACACAAACAGTTCATAGGGTTGGTATCGCGTCTAGGGTTGCTTTGTCGGTGTTTTAATGCCTTTAGCCATGGGGTGGAAGTTATCAAATGTAGACTAAAAAAAAAAGAGATTTTAGTAATGCTCCCACGAAGAAATGAACCATTTCGTGAAAAAAAGTGTGTAAAAAATTATGAATGGGGTTTTTGACTGCTGGAATGAATGGAATAACTGGATGGGGTAACAGGTTGTTAAAGTGGTAGAATATAATTATGTTGATTTTTCTTCAGGGTTATCATAATTCCATTAATGTTACTCACCTTTTAGGGTTTCCTAGGTATAACCAAGAAATCCTTATACCAGAGTTTCCCAAACTTTTCCACGGAGCACTTTTCGGAGAATAATTCGTTGCGGAGTACTATCGTTGCTATATACAGTGGCGTACGCAGAAAAATATTTTGGTGGGGGGAGGATTTTTCACAACATTGGAATTTATACGTATTGAGAATGCAAGCAATCTTGAAATGGGGTAATTATAATTTTAGTTTTTTTCGAATTTTCAGGGGGGGGGGGATTTATCCCCTAATTCCCCCTATGCGTACAATACAGGCTATATATTTATATATATTTTAGTGGATCTTGACCTGCGATATGTTCTGGAATTAAATTTCTCAGTTGAGCGATACAGGATAATTGTTTTATGTAGATCTTGAAAAGTTATCTGGTACGGACTATAAACTGAGCAAAATGTAAGAATGCTTTGTTAGTTAAAAGCAAAAATATTAATAAGAAATCGGCTGAGGCCACCACAAGACCGAACGACATCACAAAATAGGTACTTAAACAAAATACTCTCTAATACAGAAATTTTTTACCATAACCGTGGAAACATTACATATACGTATGACAAAATAAATACTTAATAAATATTATTAAGTATTATTACTATAAGAAAAATAAAGTAAAACGAACGTAAAAATAGTTTTTTTAAATCAGCTGTGACCACCACAGGACTGACCGCCAAAAATCTTCCATTTCTAGATGACCGCTTTTTACCAAAAGTTAATTAACTGATGCCATTGGTGTGAGAAGCTTAAAAATAAATTTCTTAACAATCCGTTTAGCCAAATTCGCTTTACACGTGTCCAAGGACCGACAGACAGACATACAGACAGACTGACAAACATCATGCTAAAAATAGTAAAAACATTATGTAGGAACCTCAATTCGTGGATATCCATCGAAATTTAAAAATGACAAAATCGGTACTTTCACAATACCTCCCTTATATGTACGAGTATGTAGCGGTTGGTATAAACTCAATCCATAAGTCTTAAGCGTAAGAAAAAACTATTGAAATACTATCTTTATGATATTTGCACACACTTGTAGTCTACTGCGTTTCTCAACCGGGGGGCCCCGAAGTCATACAAGATCGAAACATGAAAATATAATAAAAATGCACTCAATCTTACAAGATATAAATTTTATTCATATTTATAAATTCGAGTATCTTATATTGATATTCATAAAAATATACCATTCACAACATAAATAAAATAAATATTCTATTTATTTTTATACTTAATATACTAATTTTAACAACTAATTTAAACTACAGGCTATTTCAAATGTTTAATGTTTAATAGGCTTTTACTAAACAAAATGATCAAAAGCTTCATTTAATCGATAAAAATTACTAGATTTGAAAATCTAGTTCCGCTTTAACAAAAGAAACAGACTATAAGTAGACTATATCAAGGTCAAATAAATTGTATGTGTCGGTTAATAGGTTTCTCTGACAAGAGTTCGCGTTGGAGGTACTTCAAGTATTTTTAAGTTGTGCTTTGAAGTACGATTTGAAAGTGCAATATTTGTTATTATATATTTTTTTAATTGCTCTCCGAACTACTGGTAACTCAAGAGTAAGAATGCAAATGTGTTTAAATTAAAATGGAAGGCACTTTGAACACTTGTAAATAAAAATACTTCACTTTCAAGTCGTTATAGGGAATATAATCGTCATTTAAAAATATCACAGTTTTTTTTTTTGTCAACCGTAAAAAGTATTAAAAAAAGTTGAAGGAAAAGTTGTTGAAAAGTTCCATCCAAAGATATCCAATATGACATAAGTTCCCATTTAAAAATTCGAAATTGTCCTTGATATCATGTAATTCCGTTTTCTCTGGAAAATTTCAATACTACCATTTAATTTTGTGGATAAATTTTAGTTCCAAATTTTTGACGTGTGAGCAACGTCGCCTTTTCGAAAAAACTCGTGTTCCCATTATCTTGATACACCCTATATATATATATATATATATATATATATATATATATATATATATATAGGGGGGCCGCAGACAATATTTATATAATTTGGGGGGTCCCAGGCCATAAAAGGTTGAGAAGCACTGGTCTACTGGACGTTCTGAGACGTAGACTTTGGCAGCTTTTTTTAACAATCCGTACTTTAGTCAGCGATCCATCGAGAAATAATCGCAGCAAAAACAAATAAATAATACTGCACCACTTTGACTTACTAACTTGCTGTAGGAATTATAAGAGATATAAGGATTCATGGATACGCCGAGCAGATTTTGCATACAACAGCAGGCTGATAACTTCGAACATCTCCTGTAAAAGTGCTTTACGTTTTCTTTTGATCCCATTAAAATAAAAATTAAAAAATTAATATCTCTTTTATTACCAAACTTTTATTAAGGTGTTTTAAGGTTTTACGTCTTCTTTTGATCTGTAGTATCACCTATTAAAAAATAAATAAGAATACCGTAAACACTCTGTATATTGCGGTTTATCAAATTTTATTTTATTTATTTTTTTAATTTTATTATGATTGGATCACAGACGGGACTGACCCAGTAAAGTGAACATATTTACAATTTACAGTGTTTACAAGTTACAATGTTATTACAAAATTATATTTACTTTTTTACTAGATTAAATAGAAGATGATTGAGGATCACTTATAGTATGCAATTTATTAATACATAATTTTCGGAATTTTTGTTTGCAACAATTGAAAATATCTATATGAGAAAAAAAGAGATTATACGTAGTGGAAAGTCTAATGATGGGCGAGTTAGTGAATGAATTTATGTTTGAACTGGTTTGACAGAATAGGTTAGTACTTCTGATATTGTATGTAGGGATTCGAAACTCGATAAGATGTAGGAGTTCGCTAGAAGAAGTTATGTTATTAACTATTCGGTAAAGCATCAACATGTCAGATAAAATACGACGTTTTTTAAGCGGTAGAATATTTATTCCGAGACAGGAATCGTAGTAGTTATCGTATTGGACATTACGCTTAAAACAGAAATACTTTATGTTTTTTTTTCTGAATTTTTTCAATTTCGAGAATGTATTTGTCATACGGACTATTCCAGATAACGAATGAATAGTTTAAGATACTAGAGACGTACGCAAAGTAAAGTTTTTTAAAAGCGTTTATAGAATTAAAACTTTTAGTAGTGCGAATTATAAAACCTAACATTTTTAGGGATTTGCCGCATATATATTCGACATGTAGTTCATAAGAAAGTTTTGAATCTAGAAACACTCCTAGATCTTTAATAACCGATGACCGTTTCAAAGCCTGACCGTTAAAATTATATTGAAAAGAATGTACGTTTTTGTTTCTCGAAAATGATATTATTTGACATTTATCGAGGTTAAGAAATAATTTGTTTTGTTGGCAATAAAGATATACGTTTTGAAGGTCGGATTGTAGGAGGGCGGTATCCGATGGCCTCCTAATTGGAAGGTATAATTTCAAATCATCGGCGAATAACAAGAAATTTGCATGTTTTATTACTTTAGAAATGTCGTTGATATAAATTTAAAAAAGAATTGGCCCCAAGTGGGAACCCTGAGGGACACAGGAAGTTATGTTTACGAAATCAGAAATGAAGCCGTTAATGGTGACCGCTTGACTTCTATTACTTATATAAGAAATAAGCCATCTGAGAAGGTCGTCATGAATACCGAGGGAAAAAAATTTACTGATCAAAATATTGTGGTCAATTTTATCGAAACACTTGAAATAAATGATAATGAAAACTAGGTTAGCGACCAAAAACCTATTCATAAAAAATAAAAGCATCAAGTATTGGTCTGTTGACCCTTTTCACTTACTAAATATTTACGAAACAATGATGTGTGAAAATGCAAACTTCTCAGAAACTTTTAGGCAAATTCAAACGAAATTTATTCTGGTGCATACAAGAATATAAATTGACAGACGGAAATGAGTTATTGACAGCTACAAGTTCAGTGATATTTAAAATATTTATTTCCTCGGAAACGCTGTTTTGTTTCATTAAAATAATCTCTCAACTTTAAAATGGGAAAGTGTGAATAATTTAGTGCATTTTCAAGAGAATATTAACAAAATAAATTTGTACTGTTGGCGCCATGTACCAAGTGCTTTTAGTTTTTATTCCATTTAGGCGCTTACAATGTTCGTTAAATGTTTGGTCTTTGCCAACTTTGACTTCCTGTCTGCTGCTGGATGTAATAATAGTAAATCTGAGATTTAATGGAATTTGGTAAATTTGTATCTGACATATTTTCTAAGAAAACCGTCCATATTTCATCTTGTGGAATATCTAGGAAACATATTTTCTGGAATGACGTTGGATTCAGATGCAGAATTTTTGCTTAATATTAAAACCTATTATTAAATTAAATTTATTAAATTATTAAATTTTATAAGCATTACCGTGTAGTTTCTGAAGGTACATAGAAAATTAATACAAAAGCAATTCGAAAAAATTATTTATGTGAAGTGTAAATTTTCACACATTTCAGGGTTCTGTAGGTATTCAATAAGTAAAAAAAGCCAACAGAGTACTGGACGTCTAGTGCAATATATTTTCTATTATTCCACGTATAAAATCATTCCACGCATTAATCACGTTTAAAACAAAAATTAAAATATCACAAAAGGTGGAAAAAATTCAACAGGGCGGATCTTGTAAGTTTTAATGCACTTAGGCGTAGATCTATTTTTTTTTATCTCTAATGATTATGCAAACTATATTAAAATCACTGAAAGAAATATTATATCAAATCCTAACATTTTTTGAATTTCATTTCAAATCAAAATTCGTCAATACCGGGTGTATTGCAGAACCTTGATAACGTAGAAATTTCTGATGGGGGATCCGTTGTAAACTCATTTAACGACTTTTTTTCTCTGTTTTTGAACCATATTATAACCTATTATGATCAATAATGATAATTTGCAGTTATCAACCTCTCCATTATCCATTAGTTCACTGCATATTTCTGAAAACAATCTAAAAACTGTTCTAAATGATCTCGATCCTAACAAAGGAGCTGGTCTTGTTAATATTCCGACATATTTCATTAAATCTTTATCTGATCAATTATTAGCTCCTCTGCTTATTATCTATAATAAGTCCATTTCTGAAGGTACATTTCCTAGTATTTGGAAAAGTGCCTATATCAGCCCAATTTTTAAATCAGGTAATCGAAATTTAATAAAATACTATCGGCCAGTTTCCAAACTATGCGTTTATGGAAAAAAAATTGAATCATTAATCTTTAATAATATCTACTATTTCGTCAAGAATTACATAATTCCCCAGCAACACGGATTTGTTCGAGGAAGATCGGTTGACACAAATATGTTTTTGTATACCTACTATTTGCTAAAACATTTAGATAAACAAATTCAAGTGGATTCTGTATATACAGACTTCAGTAAAGCCTTTGATAAAATCAACCATAATCTTCTAATAAATAAGCTCTTAAAAATGGGTATGCTCAATATCTCATATATTAAGAACCGAAGTGAAGCTGTCAAAATCAATCAATTTACGTCAAGGTTTATAAATATTACAGCTGGTGTCCCTCAGGGGTCTCATTTAGGACCATTACTCTTTCTGCTTTTTATAAACGACGTCACAAGCTATATTTCAAATGCTAATTTTCTATTATTTGCTGATGACATGAAAATGTTCTTTAAAATTACATCAATTTCTGACGCAATATTGCTTCAAAAAGATCTTGACAATTTCCATAAATGTTGTGATGAAAATAAACTTTTCTTGAATAATAATAAATGCCAAATTGTCTCATTTTCTAGAAGTACTAATAAGTTTATATTTGATTATAAATTAAATGGGAATTTATTAAATAGGACGGAAATTGGGAAGGATCTTGGGGTGTATATTGACACAAAATTATCATTTAAAGCTCATATAATCAATATAGTTTCTAAAGCCTGGAGAATGCTGGGTTTTATTATTCGTAGCACAAAACAATTTAAATCGGTCATTCCTATTAAAAATCTTTATTTTGCCTATGTTTATATCCTAAAATTTGCATCCGTTATTTGGAACCCCCAGCATAAGTATGTAAATAAAATTGAAAGAATTCAGATAAAAACTCTAAAATACCTTTGCTATAGAACATACACCCCTTATGAAAATTATGAACCTGCCTGTGCTACTTTTACTATTTTAACATTCAAAAATCATCGTGTGCTAGCGGACATGCTCTTTCTTTATAAGATTGTTAATAGCATCACTGAAAGCAGTGACTTGCTACAACTTTTTGGTTTTCATGTTCCCCCATATCAGACCCGCAACCAAACGTTATTTCATGTAACAAATTTTAATACTAATTCCTTCCGTAATTCACCTCCCATCAGATTGGCATCTACTTATAATATGAACTTTGGGACCATTGATATTTTCAATTCTGCCAAACTTCTGTTCCGCCGAATGTGCATTGAAATTCTAAAGTAAACCTTATGCGTTCAATAAATTGCATCTTTCATCATTTGTATCTATAGCATTTTGTATATGTTTACTCTCTGATTATGTACTTTACTTACTAATTTTTTAAACATATAATGTGTATTTAACAGAGAACACTTTACTCGGCTTGTTCTGTGTGTGTTCCAGTCCAATAAATAAATAAATAAATTCCTGAATTTTAGTTTTCATATGATTTTATTTTGAAATAAATAAATAAATAAATGATTTGCTAAAATTTCGCCACAATAAAATTTAAATAATTTTTTTTTTCTGCGATTTGCTTTGTAAATCTTATTAAATGAATAAGTAATATATTATTAATGGCTTCATTTCTTTAAATTTCAGAAATTATTTTCAGTTTTAATAATTCAGTATTAACAATTAAGCTTTCGAACATGAAACGGATGTGTAACGCAGCTTGCATTACATTACTTACTGTAGCTCGCGGGAAAAGTGTAGCTCGTTTCTCTGCCGTTTATATATAGATATACTATCTTAGCCATAAATACAAAAATGCCATAACATAACTAGCCATAATTTAGCCATTAGTTAAAAAATAATCAATTTTGTCAAAAATACAAAAATGCAGTATTTTCCGAAAATACAATCTAAACAAAAATACCTTTTGTACTATTCCAATTCACATTAATGTACATTGCTCAGAATTTTTTCAAATGACAATTTGTTAGGTTATGTAAAGCATACAATAAAAATGTTCTCTACGATGTAGACTGAGTATATGTCTGTCTCATTGAAATATCTTACTAACTAAAAGTTTGTAAAACTATCGAAAATCGACAACGTATAATGTATTAAATTTAGAGCTCTGGATGGTTGCTCGTGTTACCATATGGCAAATAGTGACAATCAACACTGCACAAGTCATAGCCTATACCCCACATATTTAAAAGCTTTGAACGCAGCTATAGCAGTACGTGTCAGGAAATGTTTTAATCACAAATATTGAAAAACAAATTTCATCATACATGATCTTCAGGATGTTATTTTGCTGCATCATTAACTCAAATTTGTAAAAACATCTCAGGAAATAGATCTAAATTTATAGCTTTCAGCAAATCAATTAATAGTCTCTACATTATAGGCTTATAAGAAACTTATACCAATGTCGGAAAAAAACTAAGTTATACGGTTGCAAAGTAAGTGTTTATTTCCCTATTGGTGGGATTAATTACACAATACTTAAGTACATTTTTGTGCTATTATTATACCACTAAGTGACGTAACAGGTATTCAACAAGGACTGTAACTTAAATGAGACCTTCTTGTGTACGCATAAAAACTGCTAAACTAAAAATCATCAATTAAATGTTTTTAATAAAATGTCATCAAATATTTTAATTGATCGCCAATTAAAAGTGTCTGATCCAAGGCTGTGGACACCTTAGAAAAAAGAACATTTCATATCCTGACTAAAAAAAAAAACTAATTGGGTATGAAAGTATCAATGAGATGGGTGTAGTACAATTAATCAAAAACGAACTCGAGTACATATTTCACTAAAGCAGAGGTTCTCAAACTCTTAAAAATAGAAACATTTCGCCATGAACACGGCTAGTAAAGAGAGGGCATAAGGATAAAAAATATATGTTTTTTATTTTTTTATTTAATATAAAAAAATATCTATAACCCGTCCCAATTTGTAATACGAAACTAGATCTGGTTACTTTGGTGACTGTTGTGGTGTAAACATACTTTGGCGTATCCGTGTGAACCAATACTATGATAATATTATAAATGTATTGTCAATATACAACATCAAAAATTAACTTTCCCAGTTAGTTACGTATTACAAAATGAGACAGATAATATCTAATCTCTATGTCAGCTTAGAAAAATGTGTGTAAGATAGGAGCTGTTTTTCCTTGTTTTTGATTGGTTTAGAACACCATCCTTATTACAATGTTAAAATATTATTTTTCGTTAAAGTTGACAGATGTTCAGTGTCGTACATTGGAAATATATATTATTTATATTATTTTATATTTTTCGTATATTTTGTTATTATTTACATATTTAGACTTTTATCTATGTTCTTGGCGTATATTTCATGGAGAAAATTCTTCATGTAATTTGTTTTTACGCAGTTATACATTTTTTAGGTTATTTGACACATATATATTTTTGGACACTTGACGATTAACAGATCATGATAGAGAACTAATGTGAGGCCAAAAGACTAATGTGAGCCCAACTGATAGTGCCCAAAAAAGAAATTATTGATATTTATAGACCTTCATATATAGACAATTAAGACACATATATGCTGAAAAACAAAAGTAATTCCAGAATCAAAAATAGGGTATTTCATTGACAGGTCGTATACTTTTCTTATTTACTGTATGTATAAGATTATTGGTAATTATGTAACAGGTGTTTTTTTTTTTTTTTTTTTGGGTTTCCAGCACATAAATGTAATGTCAATTGTGTATTGTGTATAATTTTCATTCTAGTTACAGCGACTAGTTTCGCTCAATTCGAGCATTATCAAAACTGATTGTAGTAAAAAATTTATAAATAATAAATAAATAAAAGTTCTCATATGAGTCAAAATACGCAGTAAAACCTTATCAGAAAATAAAATGGAGTAAAACTCACTTTTACGACAATCAGCTTCGATAATGTTCGAATTGAGCGAAACTAGTCGCTGTAACTAGAACACTGATGGCGAACTTTTTGAGCTCGGTGTGTCAAAATGCGGATAAACCTAGATTAACTCGGGTGCCGTGTCACGTTTAGCAATATCCATAATTTGCAGCCCTAGTAAAAAATAGTTATATTTTTGATATATTTATTTATTAAGAAAGCAAAAACAAATAATTCTTTACATTTGTTACATTTTTATTGCTGAATTGCATTTGCTAAATCTTCAACTGAAGGTTGGTATTTCGTGCACTTCAAACCCAAGCAAGCGCTGTCGAGAAAGTGAAATTTTATGCTCATATTGCAACCCAGGTTATGAAAATCTTCCAGTAGTGTTTCAACGAGATTTTTGTAATTTTCGGCTTTTTTATTGCCTAGATTTTTATTTACGATCTCCACGAACGAATTCCACAACTTTGCCTCGAGATCATTCATAGAGCTGGTGAAATTTTTATCGCGTATTAAATTTTTAGTATGCGGTCCATCAAAAATGCCAACTTTTATTTTTTCAAAGTTAACCTCCGTTACATCCAGTGCTTTAATGTACTGTTTCATTAAAACCAATTTGATGTGGAGAGGAGATGATTTCTTCTCTATTCACTAAAGCTGACCTAATGATATTTTTTCCTCCAATATTTAAGGAGGTTCTAACAGGCCAGTTCTTCCTTGTTCAATGTTCCTTTTTAGTTCGGCTATTCCAGAGACACAAAAAGCATGGATAAGCATACTTCATCTATCAGTCGGTTTCTTCTAACGGTTTTAATATTATTTAACGCCGAGAATAAGGTCTCACAAAAGTACGTAGAGGAAAAATTGCGAATAAAGCCATCGCTAAATTTTTCAAAGTGCTAAAAGTACCCGGCAATCGGTTCCAAACACTCCATATTTTCTGGTCGTAGTGGCACTCTTTGTCATTTTCCAAACGATTTCTTTCCAGATTCTCAAGTTTGGACCTCAAGTCGACAAACACTTGAGCCCAGATGCGTTCAGTGTTCTTAGTCGAAGATCACCCGTAAACGATGCGTGTCACCCAAAATATCTTGGCGTGTCACTTGTGACACGCGTGTCATAGGTCTGCCATCACTGAACTAGAATAAAGATTATACACGACTGACATTACATTAATTCGGTGGAAATCCAAAAAAAAAAGAAAAAAAAAAAAAACTCTACATCTCGTTTTCTTATTCACGTTCTAATTAAAAATTCTCGTTTACATTTGTCTCGTCACTGTCATCATTTACAAACGTGAATTCAAATCACGTAAGGAATTAACATTAGAAAGTACCAATTATTATTGTATCAAGGCTTGCAATATGGTTCACAAATTGTTATTAAAAGAACAATAAATGGACATAAATCAGGAGCTAAATAGAATAAATATTGAGTTAATCATTGTTTTATTCCATTCACATACACTAATAGGATGCATACCAATATATTAGTTCTATTAATTATCAATTAAATATATATAGTAAACTTCCTTGTTTACCTTCATGGTCAAATGTAACTGAAACAATTTCATTAATCATATTTTCATTTGCATTATTAATAGTGATATTAACGTTAGTATATGTAATTTTAATTACTCTCGTTCTAATAATCAATTCATAAAATATCATTACATTGATATTACATGCTAATAGCAATTTCGCCTTTCTTTTAAATATTGATTTACATTATCATCATTATTATTTTTATCTTAGCAGATCTTGTTCAAAAGAAATAAGAAGTGTATGAGAAATGAACTAATATAAACGAGAACTTAAAAGAAAAGAAAATAATAAGAAAAGGAAAGAAAAACGTAAATGAACATCAACAGTCTCAATCGAAAAGGGACCAGAATGCATGAAGAGAAACGTAGATAAATCGGCTCTGTCCCGGTTTCAATGTACATACTTCTTATATCATAAACATGGGTCCAAGCAAATGGTTTTTTTCTGAGATGCAGGCAATCGATGGATTGCGTTCGTTTTTGTTGCATATTGCTTGCTTATTATGAGGGCTGCCTAATAAGTCCTCGATTTTGCCCACAAATGACACCACTGGCACCAATAATATTTCGTTTTTGTTTGAGAACATCTGAAATAAGTTCACCAGGGCCCGGAAAATTGCTTGTACTGCTGTAACTGCTTGTATAGCGCCCATAAGTTTGTTTTGTTTTGTTTTTGTTTTATTATATCTATAAATTATCTCGATGAAGGAAAATGATCTTCTCCTACTTTCATCCGTTTTTTTTTTTTTTTGCTATTTATGTAGGTGTTTCTACATAACCTAACTTTCCAGCCTTTAAATATACAAATGTGCTCCTAGCCCTGCATGTAAAATAATCAAAACTTTACTTAGTTAATGACTATTAATATAGTTCAATTGACGTATTGTATTTCCATTTAGCCCATTAAATAATTTAAGTACAAGCAACTGTGTCAGATTCAAGAAATATAGTAATTAGTCATACATTTAAACATTCAGCTGTTCATTAAGTAAAATTTAGACGCACTGCAATCTAATTGAGCATAAATACTAGGTATACAATTTCAAATTTGCCTCGCCTATTATTCTGGTTCTAAAATAAGCTTTGTGAATGATTTACGAGAGGCACAATTAGTACATTGGCGTGATTAGGGCCATTCTAAGATTCCTTCTCCGAAAAGCAAACAATATATAAAATAAAAATATTTATTATTATTATTATTTTTATTATGCTCCGAGCTACAGATAGCTTAAGAATAAGATGCGAAAGTGTTCAAATAAAAATTTAAAGCACTTTGGACACGAAAATAATATTTATTTGTGTACGATGGCCAAAAAGATCTTTTTGGCCAAGGTGCACATTACATTTTTTGGGCGACCAAAAGAAATTTTTATTAGAAAAGTTGTATTTATTTACTTACATTGGATAATTTATAGTTACTGAACAATTATTGCAATTATAAATGTGCGACTGTCACTTGTTTCAATGTAACCATGGAGATCCCGTAACTTGAGAAATGACACATTGATGGCTCTAGCATCCAGCGGCCAAAAAAATAAGTGAATCGGCCTAGGCCGAAAAAGATTTACTTTATGGCCGGTACTAGGTGATTAAAAAGAACTGTTTTTGATATGGTCGCTCAAAAAAATACTTTACTGTCAAGTCGTTATAGAAAATACAATTTTTCGTAAACCGTAAAAGATATATAAAAAATGTTTAAGTAGATATTGTTTCTTTTCAAAAGTTCTACCCAAAATGATATACGTTCCCATTTAAAAATCAAATTTGTCCTTGATATCCTGTACTTTCGGTTTATTCCGGAAAACGTCAGTACTACCATTAGATTCTTTAGGTAAACTCTGGTCATCACATTTCTTTTCCCAGGTTGCTCACACCTCACGTTTTCGAGAAAAATCATGTTGTCTCTATCTTGTTACATCCTGCATTTATATATAAGAGCTCCGCAGCATATCGCAGAGTTCGTCCGGACCTACATTTTCATTTAATCTTGGATGGTGTAAAATAATATTCCGTTGTTAGATTGGACTTATAGTAACCCAGATCTGTCCGCAACCAAAACATCGAAAAATCGCCCTGCAATGATTATTTAGAAGTTACGATGGAGACTTTTGTGAAATCTGTATAATTAAATCATTAAAAATACACACGATCAGTACATTGACAAAACAATTTAACAATGGATACACTAAAATAAGAAGCGGGTAAATAGACGATCTTATTAGATAGCACCCTGCTTTTCCTATTTTCCCTAAGTTTAAAATTATGGAATCCCAAATTAGTGACCTGAAGACATAAACATATTAATAAGACAACAAGAGTAGTAATTATGTAAAGTTTTGAACGTTTCAATCAACTCATCACGATACCGCCTTAACGATAAAGTATGAAGAGATAGTTTGCTAAGTGTTTCACGATAACGTTGATCTGACAATGATTTAGTGAGGATATGACTTAAAAGAAACATGATTTGAATAAAACGCGCACTGCTATGACAAAGTTTGGTAACAATCATATTCTCGGACGAAGAAGACGTCTGATTTAAAATATTAGATGTATAGTAATTAGTGAAAGTTATTAGTTATTATTGGGGGGGGGGTAATAAACATTTTAAAAAGATCATATAACTTTAACATAACCTACACTTATTTTTACAAAACTGAAAGTTACTTTGTAAATATAACCAACGATGGCTCTTATATTGTATAATAACAAGACTAAAATTACCTTGCACTGTTCTACTCACTGTATAAAAACTTTATATTCTTATTACAAAAAATATTCTGTAAAAAATGTATAATTGAATAACTACAAAACTTACTTGTTTCTGAAACTTTTTTAGCAATACGTTCTTTTTTATAATTTGTCTTCTGCACAAGTATAATCATATAAATATCTTTGTTTCTCAACAAGAGAAACAAAATAAATTAAAATCTTTGTCGTCTCTCATAATATTACAAAGTAACATCTAAATGACACTGACAAAAATGAAGCATGATTTATTTTATAGACAAAAATGACAAAACTTGTAAGTAATACAGATGTGACGATGGAAGTGATTTGCATGTTTAGTGAACGCCGTATAATTTACTTTTATTGGTTTTCAACATATGACGCGTCATTTGGAAGTTTTGACAAGTAACTTCCATCATATCATTGCACTTTTTCTAACATCGATATCTTTAAAAAAAACCTATCCAATTTTTTTTCCTTTTATTTGTTGGATTTAGCACCTTTGGCTATTAGCCAGATGTAAATAAATACATTACAGGTTTTTAAAATTACATTTATAATTTGATATTTTATGCTTTAATATAGTTATAAATAATATTATAAATATCTAGAGAGTTAGTAGCAAGAAGTGTCTGAATATTGGTAGGTAAGGATATTTTTTGGAAAACTAAATTTTGTATGAATGACTTACGATTGCGAAAATGAATTGGGCATTCGAACAATAAATGGTTCGAATCGCTGACAGACAAATTATCACACGGACAAAAAGGAGACGAAATCATATTAATTCTATGCAGATGATATGGAGAGAAGGTGTGAAATAAGAAGGTGATAAATCTAAGCCGGATAAAAGTGGATATAAAAGATCTGCTTTGTTGAGAAGAAAACCAACGCTTTCTAGGAAGAAGAGGTTGAATTTGACCATAGTATGATCCTTTGAACTGTAGAGAATCTATGTATTCTTGTTGCGATTAGTTGTATATGGAAGATTTAAAGATTGGCATAATCTCATTACTGTTTAGAGGAATATTTAAGATTGTTCCCATATACAGCTGCTTCTTTGGCTAGAAGATCGACTTCGATGTTGAATTCAAAATCTGAGAGGCCTTTAATCCAGCATATTTTAATAATTTTACCGCTGATCGTGAGATCGTTTAGACTTTTAATAATATCATAAATTAGTGAATAATTCTTTTTCTCAAATCCAGAGCAACTCTTGGACGGTGCTTTTATAATCAGAAAAAATTACAAATTCATTATGAAAGTTATTCTTTAAGTATTCTAAATTCAACTTTAAGGTCACCATTTCCGCATTGTAGATAAACATATTATCCGGGAGTTTAAATTTTAGGCTAAAATTGCGCTGGGGATCTAAAACGGCACAACCTACGTATCCAAAATTATTAATTCTATTTCCTGGTCTACGTGCCTCGCCAGTTCGTGTTAAAAGAACCAAAACAGATGGATAACAGTTACCTACAGTTCAATCAAATCAGTGCCAAGTGCATTTTCCACACACGCGAGCAGAGTTTAGGGCTGAATTCCCTTAACGAGGATTTGTCTATTTTCAGTCAATCTAATACGTTTTCTCATAGAAGCCATTATTTTAACAGCCCGTTCTACGTACATGTATACACGTACACACATACCAATATTTATTTCTACTCGGTACAGTCAACTCTAGTATTTTTTTTGCGCCATTAGCAGGCCTTTCTTTAGCCCCACGACATTCCGTGTTAAATATAGGCCGTGGGGATTGTCGCTTTCCAGCGCCGTTTATAGACTCCGAGGAACAATAATTGGGTACGCTGCATGGTGAGGGACGTAGAGCGGAAGGACGAACAGACGGTAGCTCTCTCGCACGACAGTCGAGAAGACGAGGGGTGTCATAGTGATGTCTGGAGATTTTTTCCGGCCCCAAATGTCTTACGCAAACGTAAACCATTATGACACCATCGGGACATCATGGCCAACTATACATGATTCGTTGTGACGTGGTGCGAAATGGCTTGCCTTCTGAATAATATATTTTCGTTCGGAAATTTTTAGGGATGGAAAATTTGTTTGGAATGTAAGTGAAAAAAGAAATGTATTTCCGATGGAATATTCAAACATTTGTGTCAATATTGGAGAAGTTTAATATTTCAAAATATCCGATATTTACATTATTATTTGTTTACGTGTAGAAAATCACTGAGAAAATGGATGCTACATAAAACACTATATTTGATATTTGTGAACTCTTTAAAAATGTTAGTACTGCATTACCATATTTCTATTATGTCGTTACTTTTCAACAGTTAGCAACCATTGCTTTTATCATAAGAGTACAAAATATACCGATATTTAACTCAATGTAACGGATAAAGTCACAGATAGCAGTGTATCCATCTGTTGTCCAGTAACAAAACATATATATCTCCTATACATCTATACAAGGTATTTACGAAAAAAAATCTGGCAGGAGCAAGACTCAAGTTTGGTCAATAACAATGATGACCCCTTTCAAAGCAGGAAATTATTGGATTGGGAAATTATTCGGTATTAAGTGCCAGCTAAAAGCAATTTATTTTCAAAAACGCATTGAAACACTTCTAGAATACAAGTGATGACCTATAAAAACGGTCAGCACCTGTATTTTGACAAAAATCATGTATTTTTTACGCTCTTGGAAGCAAGGATGGATAATGTTATAATAACGTTTCAACTACAATTTTTAATACAATAACGTAACGATATTTGTATAACGTTATAATAACCTGTAACGATTTATAAAATGTATTTTGTAACGTTATTTTAATAAAGTTACAAAAATATTTTTTAAATGTTTCATTTGTATTGAATAAATGTATTGCTATTTCAAGTAAGTTTCCATTTTCGTACACTTTTATATTGCCTAAAAATAGTTTTCAACCACAAAACAAGTAGGTAGGTATAATTTGATATATACCACCAAAACAGATCCCAAATATAGGTAATTTCAGAGTTAAAATAAAAATTCAAGTACAAATTATTTTTATAACTTTATATAACATTATTTACATAACGTTATATTACAATTCATTCCTAACGTTATTTAAAATGTTATGTAACGAAAAAATAAATAAATAAATAAACAATATTATAACGTTATACAATAACGTAACGATTTGAAACGTTATTTCATCCCTACTTTGGAGAGGGGCTAAAACCCATGAGGCCCAATCTGGGCGTCTTCCTCAAAGTACTCCTCCTTGAAATCCACAACCTTCTTCCAGCGATCGTTCCACTTCCGGAAGCTCTCCTTAAATTCAGCTTTCGGAATTGCCTTGTCACATTCTGTTTTAGATTATCCCTATCCTCAAATCTTTGGCCGCAGTTAATGCCCACATCTCGGGTTAAAATTTCAGAAACAAAAGTTTTTGGAATTCCAAGGTCTTCTCTCGCATAATCAAACGAGGATTTTTATTCATTGCGATTTGTACACGTTCCACATTTTTCCGTGTTCTAGTCCAGCGTTTATCAACCGGGGGCCCGTCAAAGCTTCGTCGGGGGGCCGCGAAGTCATATAAGATCGAAGCATGAAATTATAATAGAAAAATGGTCAATTTTGCAAGATATATTTATACATATATAACATTTATATTTATTAAAATATACCTTTTAAACATAAATAAAATAAATTATACTTATTTTGACAACTAATTCAAATGGTTCGCGTTAGAGGTATTTCAAGTACTTTCAGGTAGATACGACTTGAATGTGCAATATTTTTTGTTATGCTCCTGTTGCTACTGTTAACTAAAAAGTAAGAACGCGAAAGTGTTTGCAAAGCAACTTTGAACACTTGTAAATAAAAATACTTGCAAGCCATTATAGGTAACCGTAACAGATATTAAAAACATGTTTATGTAAAAGTTGTTTCTTTTCAAAAGCTTTAGCCAAATATACCTAACACGCCATACGTTCCTATATAAAAAATCGAAGTTGTCCTTGATATCCTGTACTTCCGGTTTATTCCGGAAAATTTAAATACTATCATCCAATTATTTTGATAAACTCTGGTCACCAAATTTTTCCCCAACTTGCTCACATATCGTGTTTTCTAGAAAAATCGTGTTTCCTCTATCTTGATACACCTTGATCCCTCCCTCCCTCTCTCTCTCTCTCTCTCTCTCTCTCTATATATATATATACATATATATATATATATATATATATATATATATATACATATACACACACACACATATATATATATAAGAGGAAATAAAAATTCTTGAATCCAACTATATATATATATATATATATATATATATATATATATATATATATATATATATATATATATATATTTCCTACATTTTTCGTCATATATATGTAGAGGGCCGCAGACAATATTTACGTTATTTTGGGAGCCCCATGCCAGAAAAGGTTGAGAAACACTGTTCTAGTCGGTGCAGACCTGCCAGAACAAGGATCACTTTCCACTGTGCGACCATAAACTTTATAAATCGCATTTGTACGATTGTATGTTTCAAAACAAGAATGAATAAATTTTTGGCAAAATTAATGTTGACTTGTTACTTGCCGTGGCCAGTCATTGTGAAATATGATACTCACGATTTTTAATACTTACACAACGATGTACTATTGTCGACTGAAGATCTACAGTGTTATGCCGCTTGGTAGGAGCACTCATAAAGGTCTCCCCTACATGTTTTTCACAATAACACAATCAGGTAAAAAGATATATTCACAGATTGGTTTTTTTCTGGACACACTTCGTACGTTCTGAATATATAGGTAGATACCTATAGAAACGGAAAACTTACCTTCTCTGCCCCATATACGCCTATCTAGGCATGAATATATTCACATCTCGCTCTTTATACTGCTTTTAGTTTTATCGTCCTTTAGGATAAATTATGGTTAAATTTCGATTTGCAGTTTAATTTTTTCGATGTACGGGCTATGATGTCACGTGTTTCAGACGGACCTGCTTTTGCAATAGATAAATGATTTTCGAGGAAATCACTTCGGCTGTATACGGAACTATGAGTGTACAGTAAACACAGTACCCACACTACAAAATCCACAAGTTTGTCGTTGTTTAATGGACTCCAATTGACCACCTGACAATTCTCGTCCACAGTCCAAGACGTTACAAACTTTAGATTCGGGATCTATATTTCAATTATTTATTTTAGCAAATTACATTTAAATTTTGCGTTGCTTCAGTTTGCATCGCCTTTTTCAAGAACTGTTTTCAAGTATTGTCATGTATGTTATTTAAATGTTATCAGATTTTATTGATTAAATGTGTTGATATCATTATACTGTTGCAGGATTTAAGTACTTAAAATAATGCAAAGAAACGATAAAAATATTATATAAGAAAATGAAAAATTTCTTAGGACCAAAACTTCATGGTGGTTAAGGATGAATTTTATGTAATGGAATAAAAAGGGATAAAAAACAATTTTAAGTATAATTATTAACATTAAAGATGTTTAAAGCACTTTTCTAACATCTTTAAGTTTCATGTACCATATAATTAAAGTAATAATAAGCGGCAATTGGTTATAAGGCGTAAATGAGCAAAATAATTGTTTGTTATCATGAACTATGTTTGGGCGTGTTGTTAAGTACTTCTTGCTTCTTTCCTGGAGCGCAGTATTAGCGGCATCTCTTAAGCCACAATTCTAAAATTTATTCTAAACAAATGGATATTAAATATAGTTCGTCTCACGCTTTAGTGGAATGACTTGACTTCTTAACGAGCTGGGTAACGCCAACGCTTCGGTTTTTTGTTATGTGAATGATACGGATAAAATAAAATTTTGTAGAAAGCTGTAGAGTGCTACTGCCTAAGAAAATGTTCAACATATCAAAAAAAATTGTATTTCCCTGTTTTACTTCTCCTATAATCCTCTTTAAATCCTACGCGCTATGAAGGTCAGATTAAGTCATTTTCTTGTTGTTGAGACAAACTATACAAATTAAGATCCTTCTCTCTTTGTAGCTAGTTGTTTTTCGCGCGTACCTCTTATAAGATGACAGAAAAATAGGGGAGAAAGAAAGAGAAAGAGTGAAAGAGAAAGAGAGAGCAAAAGATCTAAAGAGAAAGAGAGAAAGACAGAGAAAGAGAGAGCAGAGAGGGAGAAAGAGAGAGGAAGAGAGAGATGAATAAAGAGAATGAAAGAGAGAAAGTGAGAAAGAGAGAGAGAAAGACAGAGAACGAGACGGAAAGAAATAAAGAGAGAGAGAGCGAGAGAAAGAGAGAGAGAGAAAGAGGAAAAGAAAGAGAGATAGAGAAAGAGAGGAAGAGGAATTTCGGCTCAGTTTGCGGAACCGGATCAGTGGAGGTAGTTCAGTTTGCTGAGCCGGCTCATTGATCCGGCTAAGTAAACGCGTCCCAGAGAAACAGGTCGGTCAGTTGTCAATTCTCTCACCGTTAAATCTTAATGAACGGTTGTTGGTTTGCAATATATAGGTAGAACGTCGCTCAGCCGGCTCTTGCATTATATGAACTGATAGCGGAAAGCGGAATTGTTTGGTCGAGTGAAATTAATGCGATAAAAACGTCTGAGTATTTACCGCTTTATTACCTTTATTCTTGTTAATATTCATAGTATGAATTCAAGACTTAAATTATGACTTATTGACAAATTCCTTTCTCTCTCTCTCTCTCTTTGTCTTCCTCATTATCTTGTTATAAAGAATTAATGAAGTTAAATAAATAAAAATCTATAGAAGTGAATTACGTAACATTTTTGCCTGGTTAATAGTAAACAAACAATTCACTTTATGTAGCTTCCGGAATTTATAACCAAATGTGTTAAGTTTATGGCGATGTTTATTGCCCTTATAAATCGGACATCTGGGATTTGGGCAATATTTTTAACATTTTTATATAGTATGGTTGTAAAAAGGGCAGACTAAGCTTATTAGTTTCAAATAAGACTGCCCTACAAATTGATGACAAAATATACTTTCTGATAATACATTACAAGCCAAGTTCTCGCAAAGTTCAACATGACATCGATCCAGATCCGGATCACTGCTTACAATCGCCCGATCAATTGTATCTTTGAAACTTGAAACTATGAAGTGAGCCATGAGCCGGCTCATTTCAATTTGGTGAAGCATGTCACTTCGGTCCGTGTACTGAGCCGGCTCAGTGAGCCGGTTCGTTCATGAACGACCCATCTCTAATGTGAACATCTGCAAATGAATACTAAATATTCGTCGTCCCAAAGAACTTGCAAGGTATACAGCAAAGGTGGGCAAACGGTCGATGGAGACACAATGTTTTTTTTTTACTGCTAAGTTAATTTGTCAATTGCTTACGATGAGGTGAAGAAATTTAAAGGAGATTTTGAAACTCCAAGTTTGAACATATAAGGACCGAGTATCATACAAGAACGGAGAGGTACGCGATTTTAGTGGACACGGTACGGGATAAGAATGAAAGACAGGAACAAGATATGGGAAAGAAAATTGAACATGCGTTGGCCAGTGGGACACCTCGCAAGAGATGGTATCAACTAACCGAAAATCTAACAAATAGTGGTAAATGAGAAGCATGAGAAAGAATGGACTACCCAAAGTAGAAGATGATGCCAGAAGTAAACAAGATCGTACCTAAGAAGAGAGATTAACCGGAACGCATACATATATATTTCAACGTTTTATAATCTAACGGTAAAACAGTTGATTGTTATGTATGAAGGAATATACAATGTTGCGGACCATTTATTTATAATTACATCGCCTACAGATTTAGAAATCCATAAAAATAAAAACTATAATAGTAAAATTAATTACATTTTCATTATTATTACCTCGTCTTTTATTTGTTTTTCACTGTCGAGACCAAATGCGAAATTAAATTTGCAATAATAGCCAAAGTGTATCATCTTGTGTAAAAGCTATGCAGATTTTACGACAGTTCACCTATAAAACTCTAGAAATAATTTCGCGGCCGAGCCTTTACGAAAGTTTAAGAGAGAAAATAAGCAAATAACTTTTCAAAGCCACTTTCTTATTTTCATACCGTAATAAATCTTTCAATATTTGATTTTAAAATAAGGGTCTGAAAATAATAATATATATTTTAAGAAGGAAATATTGTCATAATGTTTCTAACATTTGTCAGGAAATTAGCAACAATCAGACAAAAACTGATTTATTCAAACGATAATAAAAAACAGCGGAGCCGCTTTCGCGTCATTCGTAAGAATGCCGAATATTTCCGGTTTTGGTTTCTCCACATCCTGCTTGAGAAGAAATCGAGGCACAGAGATAAAACAGATGAATAATGTAACTTGATATCTAAATGAATGTATAATTTATTGCTTGATACACAAAGGTCATGTAATGTAAATGATCATTAATAGTCCACCAAATTACTAAATAAACATTCAAGAGTTAATTTGTTATTTTATGCAACGCACAATATTATTGGTTAATACAGTGGTTTCCAAACTTTTTCGGTTCCGGGCGCCCTTAATGTATTAAAATTTTCCCGCGGTGCCCCAAGTCCATACATAAAAAAAGGTCTTCACTTCTAAACTACAAAATGATGATAAAAAAAGGTCCTCACTTCTTCACTTCTAAACTACAGTGATGACAAAAAAAATTATTTGAAGTGTGAATTTTCACGCATTGCAGGGTTTCGCAAATATATAATAAGTGAAGGCGGCATGCTGAGTGTGTAGGACAAATTTTGCTTTGTACTAATTACGGCAAAATGAACGATATTTTAAAAATAATTTATCGTCTGTTAATCTAAGAGCTTTAGCAACAAATTTTATGTTAAAATATTTTTTCGTTAATTTTAATTCGGATACCTAATACCATTATTTAGGTTTCTAAATATGTGCAGTATTTTTTTTATATAGCAAGGTTCATTAAGATTTTGAAAATTGCGCCTATGGCTTCTGTTAAGTGCGTGATCTGGTGGTGTTCCCGGATGGGGACACTGGCCAGAACCCTGCTCTGAGGGGCACTAAAAATAAGCGGTTGGACTGTATCATGCGCAAATCTACGCGATTGTAGAATATGGAAGATAGGATTGGAGAAATAACGGTTAATTGGACTTACCTCGGACTGAAGCGTGGTCGAATCAAAGGGCCCTTTGAACTGAAGTAGTGGGTCCGATCTGGAGAGAGAAGAGATGGGACACACAGCCGCGTTGATACACAAACACAATTAAGTCCACACACGAAATAATAGAAGACGGGGTCGTCTTTTGTAGAGACCGAAAAACGGGGTTTACGGTACACAAGGCTGCAATAGCCAGAGTTGTCACACTAACTATACTGATCCAAGCTGCTGTCGGAGCAAGCCTGTTCGAGCGTATATATAAAAAAAAAATATATTAAAACTAAAAACCCCCCCACTAGAAATAGGTTTCGCAGTAGCGCGAACATTCCGCCCGCCGAAAGATACAAATCTTTCAACGAGGGAAGAAAACGAAAGGAAAGTTAAGGGGGTGTATGTCCGTTAGGCAACGGACATAGTTTCACCACGGGACGAAGAAAGGTGCCCGTGGGAGTGCGAATGGTTGCTACTCGAATAATCCCATCAGGACCAGGGGTAGCGGCGACGACACGGCCAAGTCTCCACCGTAATGGCGGTGACAGTTCGTCCTTAATAATGACCAGCTGATCAACAGAGATCGGAGAGGTATTAGACAGCCATTTACTCCGCTGTTGCAGCGTATTTAGATACTCGTGATGCCAGCGGTTCCAAAAATGTTGCTGAATTTGTTGCACGAGTTGCCATCGCGAGAGAGTGTTAGGGTTAATGGGGGTGACATCAGGATCGGGCAGACCGACCAGAGGTTCCTGTATCAAGAAGTGACCAGGAGTGAGCGCGCATAGATCGTTGGGATCGGAGCTTATCGGGCATAGGGGCCGAGAATTAAGAACGGCTTCAATCTCAACAACAACAGTATACAGTTCCTCATAAGTGAGGATCCGGTCGCCTACAACTCGAGATAGGTGTTTCTTCACCGATTTGATGCCTGCCTCCCAGAGGCCCCCAAAATGGGGAGCAGAAGGCGGGTTAAAGTGCCACTGAACACCGTCAGTAAGCAGTGCAGTGGCTAAATGGTTATTGTATTCCTGAGCTTGAGTCAGGCAATACAATTCAGAGAGTTTGCGCTTAGCGCCTACAAAGTTGGTGCCGCAATCACTATAAATGTGATTGCAGCGGCCTCGACGCGCAAAAAAGCGTCGAAAGGCGGCAAGAAATACGTCCGCGGATAAGTCAGAGGCGATCTCTAAGTGAACAGCTTTAGTAGCAAAACAAACAAAGAGACATAAATACGCCTTATGGGTGCGAATTCCGCGAGCGCGTGAAAACGATACGGGGAACGGTCCACCGTAGTCAACGCCTACAGTTTGAAAGGGTTTGATCCGGGTGACTCGTGTAAAGGGTAAGTCACCCATGAAAGGGGTGTGAGCTATAGGGTTAGCTCGAAAACACTGGTGACACTTACTAAGTTCATGTCGTATAACGTTACGAGCGGATATGATCCAGTATCTGCGACCTAAAATAGCCTGTAACGCTTGTGGGCCGGGGTGAAGATACCGCTGGTGATACTGGTTGATAATTAAACTAGTAAGACGGTTGCGGCGAGGCAAAAGAATAGGATACTTTTGCTCGAAGTCAATAGACGCATGGCGAAGACGGCCTCCGACACGGAGAATTCCATCTTTATCTACAAATGGATTCAATTTTTGTAAATATCTGGGACAGGGGCGATTATTTCGCACCGCTAATAATTCAGCACAAAATACCACTGATTGAACTGTCCTTATCCAAGTAGTAAGAGCAGTATAAATCTCATTGGTGGTGAGACAAGTGGATGCGGGGGAACTGCCAGTACGAGTTCGAGTGAAAAAGCGACGGCAGTACGCGGTGATACGGAGTAGCTTCGACAGTGAGGAATATCTGTCAAGTAGCTCTAGTGACGGTGGATTAGTGCTGAGAAAATTAAGGGTTGTTGTCTCAGACTTAATTTCCTCCACCGCGACAGAGTTATTAAAGCATTGTGGAGAAGGCCACTCTGTAACTGGGAGCATGAGCCAGCTAGGTCCATGCCACCAGAGCTCAAAATTGACCAACTCGCGGGGAAGCACTCCGCGTGAGGCACAATCAGCTGGATTATCAGCGGAACGCACGTGCCGCCAGAGATTTGGAGAGAGAACGGATTGTATTTCCGTTACTCTGTTGCTAACAAAGGTTTTCCACCTGTGTGGGGAAGACCCGATCCAAGTAAGAGCAACAGTTGAGTCAGACCATGCGTAGATGTCACGAAAAGAAACAGACAACATGTCTAACAGTGACTTAAATAAGCGTGCCAAGAGTACAGCAGCGCAAAGTTCAAGTCGCGGGAGCGATATTCGTTTGAGGGGGGAAACGCGTGATTTAGAACACAATAAGGTAATCTGGGAGGATGAGTGGAGCGAAGAGGACCGACTGTATATAACGGCTGCATAGCCAGCCTCGGACGCGTCGCAAAATCCGACTAGATCTAAATACTCTCCCACCGCGATATATCGCGGGATGCTAATCGCGGAGAGAGCGCTGAGCTCAGTCTGGAATTGCTTCCAACGACTGATTATATCTGGAGGGGGCTCGTGATCCCAATCAACAGAAAGAGTCCATAACAATTGGATGATACGTTTAGCAAACATAGTCACGGGGGCGAGCCACCCCAGCGGATCAAAGATCTTAGCTATCTCGGATAAAATCTTCCGCTTGGTACAAACGGGGTCAAGGGATTCTGTCTCATAAGAGAACTGATCCAGAAGAGGGTTCCAGCGTAGGCCAAGTATCTTAATAGAGAGGTCACGGTCTAGCTGAAGAGGAGTATCCACGACCTGTTTAAACGTAGGAGGGACGTGGATCAAAGTTCGCGGATTATTGGTGCTCCATTTTCTTAATTCAAATCCTCCGCTCGCGAATAACGCGGATAAGTCCTGCTGCAACTGAATGGCACCGTCGAGGGTGTCACTTCCAGTTATAATATCGTCCACGTAGGTACATGTGGAAATAACTTGGGCTGCAGAAGGGTACTTATGCTGTTCATCGTGAGCTAGTTGCTGGAGGGTGCGTAGAGCAAGATACGGCGCGCAGCTCATGCCATAAGTGACAGTATTTAACTCATACACATGTGGGGGTTGCAAAGAATCAGAATTCCATAAGATCCGTTGAAATGGTCTGTGTTCAGGATGAACAAGGATTTGTCTGTACATTTGACGGACGTCAGCTGTCAGAACATATTTATAAAACCGAAACCGTATCAGAATAGCTGAGAGATCCTGTTGCAGTGGAGGGCCTGTCAACAGGACGTCGTTTAATGACATCTCCGAAGAGGTTTTCATGGAGGCATTAAAAACGACACGGAGTTTTGTAGTCGTACTGTCTGGTTTAAGTACACAGTGATGTGGAATGAAATAGCTATTTTCTTCCATATTTGGCCTAGCGAGTTGGCTCATATGGCCTGTGTCGATGTAGTCTTGCATAAAGGCAAGATAATCAGTTTTTAACTGAGGGTTTTTTGTAAGCCTCCGCTGTAATGCGGAATAACAGCGCAGCGTTTGAGCGCTAGAGTTACCTAAGGTAGGTGGGTAGGCTCGAAATGGTAGGGCGACACTGTAGTGACCAGTGGCGTCGCGACGCACAGTGTCCCGAAATATAGTCTCGCAGCGTCTATCCTCAGAACTGAGAACAGGTGCTGGAGATGCGACCTCTTCGATTTCCCAAAATCGTTTGAGGGCAGTGTCTAATGAAGTAGATTCATTAGACGAGTCAGTAGCGAGATGAAAAGTATTGATTGGGTTTATCTGAGGTGCAGATAATTCTCCCATCAGAACCCAACCGAATACTGTTTCTAAGGCTGCGGGTGACCCTAGAATACTGGGCAGCCGCCCGCCTTGCAAGATGTGAGGGAAGAGATCCGCACCGATAAGCATATCAATGCGTGAGGGCGAATTATAATGCGGATCAGCGAGCTTCAACGCAGTGAGATGCGAGAAGGTAGAACTGTGTGGCAGTGCCCGGTTGGGCATGACTCCAGTTATGCATGGAACCACAACAGCTGAAGTGACAAATGAAGGGGTAGTTTTACCGAGAGGGGAAATAGTACAGGTAGCGATGCCACGAGCGTTGGGCACGCTAATTCCTCCAAGTCCATGTATAGGGACGTGCAGGCGACGACGCTTTAATCTAAGCCGCTGAACGCATGGTTCAGTTATGTAGCTAGACTGGCTAGCGCAGTCTAACAAGGCCCTTAAAGCATGCGGTCGGCCATGTACGTCGGTGATGTTAATAAGAGCTGTAGCTAGCAACACAAAGTTTGGTTGCGAACTCGAATTAACAAGGGTAGAAATACCAGCAGACCCAGGGCCGGACTCCGAATGGTCGCATTCTGGGCGCTGCGTGGGCGTAGTCAAACTGCTGGTAGCAGGACTGCTACCGTTAAAATGTAAGAGCGAATGGTGACGCTTGTTGCAGATGGAACAGGAGCGTACCGAGGGGCATGAATTAAATTGGTGAGAAGAGCTCAGACAATTCATGCACAAGTGATTGTCTTTAGCAATAGTAAACCGTTCGCGAGGAGATTTACTTTTAAAGACTGGACATTGATAAGCAAAATGAGGTGTCTGACAGATAACACAGTTAGGGGGAGTGTATTTGCTGGACACAAATGACACTGACGCCGAATGTTTACGACGTGGTGTGACAATGGGGTTGGAAGTCGTGCTGGTCACGCTGTCCGATGGTGAACACGACTCCTTTGAGCGCAATTTCTTTCCTAGAAAATCTAAGAGATTTGTAAGTTTCGGAAAGGGGTTGCACTCATCAAGCGAGAGTTCATAAGCCTCACGCGATTTAGCATCTAGTTTTTTGAGGAGAATGACGGACAGAATAAAGTCCCATGTAGATACGGGTAACTTTAATGCCCTCAGCGCTTCAACATTCACCCAAACTTCATTCAGAAAGGTTCTGAGTGCCGTCGGTGATTGGGTGGAAATATTGGGTAATGAAAGAAGTTTTTCCAGATGTTGCGTTGCTATGAGGCGTTTGTGCTCATATTTCTCCTCCAAGAGCGCCCAGGCGACAGGATAATTTTCAGCAGTGACTGTTAGACTTTTGATTACGTTAAGGGCTTCACCGCTCACGTTAAGTTTCAGATAGTAGAATTTAGTAACGGGGGTGAGCTGGTCATTATCATGGACTAGACTGCGAAAGAGATCCGCGAAACTGCACCATGACGTATAATCACCCGAAAACTGAGGGATGGCTAGCTTAGGCATACGAACGTCAGAAAGTTTAGGGTGAGACAAAGGGGGTGAAGTAGCATCTTCACTAGGAAACAAACTGCGAAAAATACCCTTTATCTCGTATACGTAATCTTCATTCTGCTCCCGGATTTGGAATTGAGCTTCTAAGTCATCAGATTTTTTGAGCTTCTGAATTTCAGCTTCTATCTGAAGTTGCAGGGTTTTAAATTCAGACGTAAGGCTCTCTAGGTCTTGAAACCTAGTTTTCAAAGATTCATGATGGCTTATATCCTTTTTCGCGGTTCTAGCGATTTTTAGCATGGATTTAATAGATCGCCTGATCGCATCGCGTGCTAACATTAATGTCGAAGTATCCATTGCGAAAAAGGAAAATTTCTAAATACGGACCTGAATAAACTAACAGCTGATTTTGACAGAAGAAATCACAACAGGTGACCTCGAAGGAAGGTTATCGCAAAGACAAAACGAAACAATACCCGTATGTTAACTGACATACAAGTGCGAAGGATTAACAAAATAACGAACTTGCAAAAACCACGAAATAAAATAGCAAATTTTAACAAAGAATGAATTTATAAGTGAAAAAACCGCGAGAAAATGCAATAATAACGATTCTAAAGATTCTACCGTCGCGACGCTACGCACAATAACTTCCGGCTCTCGAAGGACCAAAATGTTAAGTGCGTGATCTGGTGGTGTTCCCGGATGGGGACACTGGCCAGAACCCTGCTCTGAGGGGCACTAAAAATAAGCGGTTGGACTGTATCATGCGCAAATCTACGCGATTGTAGAATATGGAAGATAGGATTGGAGAAATAACGGTTAATTGGACTTACCTCGGACTGAAGCGTGGTCGAATCAAAGGGCCCTTTGAACTGAAGTAGTGGGTCCGATCTGGAGAGAGAAGAGATGGGACACACAGCCGCGTTGATACACAAACACAATTAAGTCCACACACGAAATAATAGAAGACGGGGTCGTCTTTTGTAGAGACCGAAAAACGGGGTTTACGGTACACAAGGCTGCAATAGCCAGAGTTGTCACACTAACTATACTGATCCAAGCTGCTGTCGGAGCAAGCCTGTTCGAGCGTATATATAAAAAAAAATATATTAAAACTAAAAACCCCCCCACTAGAAATAGGTTTCGCAGTAGCGCGAACAGCTTCTATATTGGTTGTCATATGCTCCGCCCCTCTGGTTTCGTATACATGACACATAAAATGAAAATATAATTCCAACAATTCCAACAAGTTATTAAATTTACGCTCTTAAAAATTAAATGCAACATTTGCTAAAATATAACTAGAATTTTGACAAAATAATTTAAACAAAATAAAAATGAAAAAAAAAAAACAAAATAAAATTGTCTCCTCTGCCCGGGAGCGAATCCTAGTTTGCTGCGCAGCAAGCGAGCAACCTAACCATTAGACCAGGATACGCCTTCTAGTATAGTGTGTTACATATAACTATCTATAACTTTTGTACATCGTCAACAAAAAAAAAACAAAAAATGCGTTATTTTCCGAAAACATAATCTGATCGAAAATTCCTGTTGTACTATTCCGGTTCACACCAATGTACATTATTTTTCCATCCATTTTAACCATCTGGGCAACAAGGTGTGGGACAAAATTTTTTTGTACAATTTTGGCAAAAATCGTATCAAAATAATTTGTTTTGCAAAAATAACATTTTGATCATTAATCCACGTACTAAGGGCTTTCATTTGATACCCTACTCAGAATTTTAAAAAAATATTTTTTTTTTTCGATGAGCACATTTTTGTTTATATTTTTAGGGGTATATGTTTTTTAGATGTTTTAGTATTTTTCCTATGTGCGGGTCAAAGAGTTGTAGCAGCATGCCAAATTTCAACTCTCTAGTCTTAGCCGTTTGGCTACAAATTTTACCGAACAGACAGACGGACAGACAGACGACAAAATGACGGTATATGGTCATACCTACAAAACCCTAAAAAGGTCCTCACTTCTAAACTACAAAGTGAGCACACACAAAAAAAGGTCCTGGGTCTTCGCGGCGCACAGTTTGGGAAACGCTGGGTTAATAGAATTTTATAAATCTCCATATCTCTTTCTGTATGAATACTGTTATTTGATTTGACTTTTACAGACCAATTCTGTAATTTAGTTACTATGGCCATAGTAACTAAATTTGTCACTATCAGATCAATTCTATAAAAAATTACTGTGTAGTAACGTTACTACAAGATAAAATATTATAAAAAGTATTATTCATTCATGATAGTAACTGTCCTTGCTCATAGTGACAATATTAGTTACTATGATCATAGTAACTGAGTTATAGAATTGGTCTGTATGAGCAAGGTGTGATAGTAACTGATCATAGTAACTTTGGGGTATTTCATATTCCGTATGACAAAAGTTACTACAATATTTAGTAACATGTTACTATAAAAGTTCCTATCATACTAACTACCAAATGATGGTGTTTATAAGTAATAGCTTAGTTCTTATGAAGATAAAAATGGCGAACTTTTGATTTTAAGTGTAATTTTTAGATATAATACAAAATGAAGAAGATTAGTAAAGAAAATTATATAAATTAAATATATATATAAAATATGTATGTATGAGTGTATGTAAATGTTTATATTGCAGGAGATGAAATATATTAAAGATCAAAAAGTATTTTACAATTCCTCATTTTTAATATGAGTCTTATTTAAATTTATTTAAAAAAAAATTGTTTTTGTTTTTAAAAAATTTAACAAATGTTCTATTCAGTGACGCAAAAATAGTTTCATGAAGGGGGAGCGTTATAAAACGAGACGTATGGAAGTAATGACAAAAGAAGGAAAATGCATGGAAGTAATAAAAAATCCAGCTTCATGGGAGGTTCTAACCCCCAAATCCCACCCGTCTGCGCCTCTGGTTCTAATGTCGGGAATTTGTCTTTGCATTCCGTTTTTTTTTTTTTTTTCATTTAGTTTCTGCACTCTTTTTTATATTTTAAAAATGTATATACCATAATATATATTATATAACAACAAAATAATGTAAGCAATACAATATTTTGACATTTTTAACCTCAACTGTCATCTGTGTACCACTAATGCGCATGCGTGTTCCGCTTTTGTAACTAACTTCATTCTTTTCTCAGTAACTGTCACTAAGATATGACTTTCTTAGCGACATCACTACAGTTGGATATTACAAATCGGGAAAAACAACCAAAAACGTCGCATCATTCTTTATCATGACAATGCAAGCTCCTACACAACACGTCAAACAATTGATTATTAGAAGGTGAAAAACTTTGAATTAATGTTTCATTGCCCATATTAACCTGATTTATACCCGATTTTTTTTGTTCCCCAATGTCAAACAAAAAAATGCGTGGACAGCCATTTTCATCACCTCAAGAAGTTGATGAAGCTTTCGAAAACCATGTTTTTGAGGTACAAACTTCGGAGTGGAAAAAATGTTTCGATAATTGGTTTGAACGCATGCAAAAGTGTATAAATCTTAAAGGCGAATATTTTGAAAAGAAACAAAACAGTTTGTTCAAAAAAAAAATTTTTTTTCTTTCTTAGTTTTTGTGAAAAACTTAAAAGGTAGCCCTCGTACTAAAATTATTATTATTTAAAAACACACCCTTCTAATATAAGTATTTACTATCCAAGATTAATAGTTGTTCCCATGATAAATTAGTAAAATAAAAACAAAAATACGTAAACCTGGCGCCAAAATATGAAATACTATTTACTTCCTTCATCTATTTATATCAAGTTGAAAATAATGTTAAAATATAATTTATAAAAATGACAAATGACATTTATTGCTTTTTGTTTTTGACACTCATCAACACGCATTAATGTCCTCAAAAAAATCTTATCATTAATCATTTCCAGACGTCCAAAGAATAAAGAATCTAATTTGTGGAGTTGCCCGTCTACCATTAGAATATTTAAACTCCCATTATAGCGACTTAAAAGACCCACAGAGTAGATCGGTAATAAAAAATGTTCTTCAATAGAACAGACTGATCAGTAATTTGTAGCCATTAATAAATGATTACAGGATAATTTCGGTTTTATAACAATGAATTAACAGAAAATTTTCAGCCATACACGTTAATGCTTGTAAAATACATTGACATGCAAATGTAAAGACGGACCTATACTCTTTGTCAAATTAGAAAAGATAGATAGCGCTGCGAACAGAGTACGATATAGGGAACTAGGGCATGGGTGTAGTAACAGGGTTAGCAAGTGATTTTTTTTTTAATATAAAAATGGAATCGGTTAATTAAATATTGAAATAAACAAGGCAGATAATACACTTACGTTATTTATACGGCATAAATTGAGTATAACGGGAAATTTGAAAAAGTTAAGAAATATTAATTTTTAAAAATTATGTATTACATATAAAAAGAGAGATTTGGATAGAAGAGTTTAATTAAAGCAATAAAACCAACAATATATTTTCAGAACTAAAGTTTCTTATTTAATTATTTATTGTAAATAAAAATTAAAAATATATCTAAATATGAAGGTCTAAAAATTATATCAATAACTTCTTGTTTCGGAACTATCAGCTAGGACCTGTCTTTTGGCCTCACATTAGTCATATATCTTAATCTGTTAATTGTCAGGTGTCAAAAAATATTTATATGTCAGATAACCTAAAAAATATAATTGCGTAAAAACCAATTACTTAAATTCTCCATAAAATCTACAACAAGAATATATATAAAAATCTAAATATCTAAATAATATCAAAATATACTTTATAAATAATATATATTTCGATGCATATACAATATTCTCAAATAATAATCTGTGTTCGAAGACAATGATATTATGAAATACAATGTGAGACACTGAAAATCTGTTAATTTGGACTAAAAACAATATTATAACATTGTAATAGGGATGATGTTCTAAGCCAATCCGAAGCAAGGACAAACAGCTTCTATTTTCTTACACACATTTTTCTAAGCTGACACAGAGCATAGAACATAACCTTGTTTTATATTTTCGAGTTTCTAACAATTTAAAAAGATGAAATTTATTGAAGAATTTTAAAGAATTAAGAAGAAATTAACAGGGTCCACCAAGGATTTTTGCATTTGGCTTTTTCAGTACAATATAGTGACCTTTCGGCCGGTCCTATTAGCCCAGTATGAACAGGTACTCATTAAGTATTAAATAGTTGAAGCTGGGTCGACCCAAAAGCTGATTCCACAATTTCGAAGATAAAAATACGAAGGAGGTAATTCAGCAATTCAAAAAAATTATTGAAATTTTTGCGTTGAAATGCTCCCTTGTACGCAGCTGGTATGAGGGTCATTCTTGGAAATCCAGCGTATTGAAATTAGAATAGATTTCAAACATTTACTGTTACGCATACAATAGTTGAAATATATGACAATAGTATCGCCTGATAGACTATAAATGTATTCGAAATACTTACTGAGGGTAAGTATTACTCTATTCCTTATACCTTGACGACGCCAGCACTTGAAGCACAAATGACGCTATTCTGCGCAGACTTGAAGCTGAACCCGAATCGAAAAAACCTGTAATTTTCGTGACCTGAACCTAAACCGAACCAATATATTTCAAGGTCAGTGAACTAAAATCTAAATCTGAACCATTTATTTTTAACAGATAAAATTTTACTTTTAACAAGACAAAAAAAAAAAGAAAAATCAAAACGGAAACATTCGGTCGAAATTATTTTAGTATCGTATATTAAAGAAGTGAATACTAGAACAAGATTGAATAAAACTATGTGGAACTTACCGAGAATTTGTTTTATTACTTTATGACATTATATTTCACCGTACAATATTAGATACTTTTGTTCAATAGAATATTGAAGTGTTTTCTTTTATATAATAATCTATAATATAATACACCAACCGGTGTCCTTGGCTGCGTGGGTGCGTGGAAGTTGTCTGAAATCTAAAACAATTGAAGCGAGGTTCCAAAGCTCACCGCGTTTATATTGACATATAACGCGTAATAATAATAGTTGTTAATTGATTTGTTTACACAAAAATAATATAAATTAAAATTATTAGTAGCAGAAAATTAATAATTTTAAAAAATATTTGGCTTTGATGAAAGTAAGTAAGAAAAATGTGACTTTCTTTTCTTTATTATTATTTTTTAATGCTTTATTATTTTTTTATTTCTACGGTCAACGTATTAAATTATCTAACGTCTCAAATTTTCAAAAATATAAATGTAATTTATTGAGTAAAACTCGCCTTAAAATTATAATTTTTAACAAGAATTACTGGCAGAATTTTGTCATTCATATCAGTGTCACTAGGTGACAACTTATTTGTGCGAATTTAAAATTGGTTGGAAAGATTTAAAATATTTTGGTTTAAAATTACAAATTGATATATACAGTCTGTTCCAAACGGTTAAGCGGAACTAGATTTTGCAATCTAGTTACTTTCATCGTTTTAATCGTGCATTTCGGCCGTTTTGTTTAAGCTTTGTAAATCATACTTATAATAAACATTTTTTGGTTAAGGTTAATATCATTTTAAAATGTCATTTTCTTTATATTTTGATTTCTTGTTTCATTCTTAATACAAATTTCCCATTTATTTATTTTTTTGTCATTAAAATATCTGAAAAAATATTTAATTTTGACATATATCATTCGCTTCCATGGTTTCATTGTTGGTATTTTAAATTTTGACATCCCAACGTGAAAAATGAAATAACCCAAGCAAGGTCCCTTCTCGTGACAACCTAAAAGAACTAAATCCCCATTTAGTTCCGCTTAACCGTTTGGAACAGACTGTAAGCTGTTCACTTTTGTAAGAACAAACTAAGAGTGAATTTTGTTTTCAATAGTTGCACCTTTGAAGCTGTATGTCATGTTGGTATTAAAAAATGATATCTTATACGCTGTTCACTTTTGTAAGAACAAACTAATAGGAAGTTTAGTTTTCAATAGTTTGCACCTTTGAAGCTGT
This sequence comes from Liopterus haemorrhoidalis, assembly GCA_963971575.1. Classification (NCBI taxonomy): domain Eukaryota; kingdom Metazoa; phylum Arthropoda; class Insecta; order Coleoptera; family Dytiscidae; genus Liopterus; species Liopterus haemorrhoidalis. The sequence continues at coordinate 38,294,114 of OZ020618.1, read as the reverse complement.
ATGTCATGTTGGTATTAAAAAATTTATGTGAAGTGTGAATCTTCACACATTTCTGGGTTTTGCAGGTATTTAGTAACTGAATGATGATTATTTGGGATGCCAAAACAAATTTTATGTCAAAATATTTTTTTATGAATTTTAATTCGAATGCCTAATACCATTATTTAAGTTTCTAAATATGTACAGTATTTTATTTATACAGCAAGGTTCAGTAAGATTTTTAAAATTGCGCCTATGGCTTCCATTGGTTGCTTATATCATAAGTCCCTCCCTCTGATTTCGTCACAGAATTAAATTATAATTTCAACACTTCCCTCTGGTTATTAAATTTACGCTTTTAAAAAATAAATGCAACATTTACCAAAATATAACGAATTTTGACAAAATAATTTAAACAAAATAGAAATGCAAAAAAAAAAAAAACAATAAAATTAACAGGATTCGAACTCTGCAACGTTCGCACTGCAATTTACAAAGTGCGTTACGAAACCATCTGAGCTACCAGAGTTTCTTATCTGAAGTGTTACATAGCGAATTATATATTTAACATATTTTAGTTAAAAACACAAAAAATGCGTTATTTTCTAAAAACATAATCTGATCAAAAATTCCTGTTGTACTATTTCGGTTCACACCAATGTACATTACTTAGAATTTTTTCAGATTTTTAGTTTAAACCATCTAGGCTACAGGTGTGGGACAAAAAATTTTTTGCACAATTTTGGCAAAAATCGCATCAAAATAATTTATTTTGCAAAAATAAAATTTTGATCGTTAATCCACGTACTAAGGGCTTTCATTTGATACCCTACTCAGAATTTAAAAAAAATATATTTTTTTTTGATGAGCACATTATTGTTTATATTTTTAGGGGGATATGGTTTTTAGATGTTTTAGTATTTTTCCTATGTGTGGGTCAAAGAGTTGTATAAGCATGCCAAATTTCAACTCTCTAGGTTTAGCCGTTTGGCTACAATTTTTACCGAACAGACAGAGAGACAGACAGACAGACAGACAGACAGACAGACAGACAGACAGACAGACAGACAGACAGACAGACAGACAGACAGACAGACAGACAGACAGACAGACGACAAAATGACGGTATAAGGGTTTTTTGGTCATACCTACAAAACCCTAAAAATGTCACTTTTTTAAAATGTCGATCCATTTGACATATGTCATAATGAAAAATTATATCTTAATTATAATGATCATAACCTTATCAACCTCACGTCGGTTTTACAGCGTAAGGAACATTTTTAATTGACATTTAAAGTCATTAACACACCATAAAAGTAACCAAAATAACCAGATCTAGTGTGTTCTTACAAAAGTGAACAGCTTATATACATTCAATAGTTTGCACCTTTGAAATTGTATGTCATGTTGGTATTAGAAAATGGTCAAAAATTTCACTTTCTTAAAATGTCATTTCATATGACATATGTCATAAAGATAAATAATATCATAGTTATAAGCAGTTCACTTTTGTAAGAACAAACTAATTTTGGTGATTTTTATAGTGTATTACTGATTTCTAGAAACTTGGTTATATTGTAAAAAAAGCTTTACAGTTTTGGGTTATGTTTGTATTATTTAAGGTTAGTATTATATTTACAAAATATTTCAGATGTCACTATTCCAAATGAAATATGACGAATGCTATTTTTTAAATGACATATTTAATTATTAATCTGACTTTTCAAATTATTTTTCTGTAATATCAACATGACATACAGTTTCAAAGGTGCAAACTGTTGAAAACAAAATATCCTTTTAGTTTGTTCTTACAAAAGTGAATTGTTTATATAATGATTATAACCAACAAATCTGAAGTGGGTTTTACAGCGTAAGGAATATTTTGAAATGACGAATTTACATTTAAAAGTCAGTACTACACTATAAAAGTAACCAAAATAACGAGATCTGGTTTGACCTTACAAAAGTGAACGCAATATATTATAACGGGCAAACAATTACATTTGACTGTGTAATAGTTTCTCACGATATATTTCAAACTGATTTGAGATATAGTGTAAGTACGCTTTTTTCCGTGTGTGTATTTTTTCATGTGCGTTTTTTCCGTGTGCGTATTTTTATATTATATAAGTAATTGGAAAATTTATTTTAATAAATATATTTTAAATTTAACGTCTCAAATCATTTTCAGTTTTATTATTATAAAGGTAATGCACGAGTGAAAATGAATCGTTTTCCCATCTTTAAAAGTTAATGAATAAATAATTCGAAATAATACTCATTATTTATCCAATTTTTAATAATGGGCGAAGAGTTGATTCAGTTGAACTGGTTTTGTTAAGTTAGGCGTATGGCTAGAGAAAGAAGTCTGAGGTATCGAGCAAGTTCCACATTAAGGTAATGATTTGTTTGCCAACACAATTGGCAACGGATCCACTAGTAAAATAATAATTTTATAATTCTAAATCTTTATTAATGTCCAAATTAACATTAAATATGTCTTCTTGTTACCGAGAAAATGTAATACAAATAATGAAATCTCAAATGTTTAAATTTAGATAAGAATAGAACAGGATGTTTTAAGCAAGCGACTTTAAAGTTCTATTTAATTTTAAACTGACCAATTCCATAGGATGTATTAAACTAACGTTTTTCATATTTTGCTAAGAAGCATAAATATAGTATCTTAAATGAGTCGCGAATACTTTAGAAGTTAGTATTTTTTACGATTTCCTGACGTAGCTCGTTTTCATCTATTTATGTTTCCTTTACAAATCAGAATTAAAACTGTTGCTTCGTCAAAGATCGCATTTTCTCTTAGTTCGTTAAAGTTTTCAAAAAACTGGATGGTACTTCATATAAGTGATACTTCTATTATAATACTATAGAGTCTAGAATTTTGTTTTTTATCAAACAAAATCATTCAAGTTTTATTACTCATCCTTCTTCAATATTACTTTTATTATTTTCGACTCATTTGTTTTAGTTTTTGTTTTAATTTTCTTTATGAATGTGTACCAGGTCTACAAGTATGAAATGCGGATTTTTTCAAACTTTCCGCGCAAACAGAGTGTATAGTTCAAAGTTTCAACACATATGGCGTTTTGTTAAGTTATCATTAAGTGTCAAATGCGTGTAGGTTATAATTTGAAAAGTGATCATATAGTTTTGTTTTACTGTGTTAAAAATGTCAAATTTTGTGCCAAATAAAGAGCATTCGCGGACAGTACTACTGTTTTGTTTTCATTTGTAAAAAACTGCTGCTGAATCATACCGACTGCTTCGAGAAGCTTATGGTGAATATGCTCCATCGCAAGATACGTATGAACGATGGTTTCGGCGTTTCAAAAGTGGTGACTTTGATCTTACAGACAAAGAACATGGAAAACCTTCAAAAATATATGAAGATACAAAATTGGAAACATTGCTACAGGAAGACGATAGTCAATCACAAAAACAACTAGCAGAGCAGTTAGGCGTTAGTCAACAATAGAGATGGGTAAGATCCAGAAAGTCGGCAGATGGGTTCCACATGCATTGAATGAGAGGCAGATGTAAAAACGCAAAAACACTTGTGAAATTTTGCTTGCACTATACAAAAGAAAGCCTTTTTTGCATCGTATCATTACTGGCGATGAAAAATCGATTTATTTTGGAAATGCCAAACGCAAAAATTCATGGGTGAACCCAGGCTCATCATCCACATCAACTGCAAGACCGAATCGCTTTGGAAAAAAGCCAATTCTCTGTACTTGGTGGGACCAAAAGGGTGTGGTCTATTATGAATTGTTAAAACCTGGTGAAACAGTTAATACCCAACGCTACCAACAACAACTGATCTAATTGAACCAGTCGCTGCTCATAAAACGACCAGAATACAAAAGAAGACAGCACAAGGTAATCTTTCTTCACGATAACGCTCCATCACATAAGGCAAAAGCAGTTTGCAACACATTGGACGCACTCAAGTGGGAAGTGCTACCCCATGCCGTTACTCACCAGACTTGGCCCCTTCAGATTACCACTTGTTCGCATCGATGGGTCACGCACTTGCCGAGCAGTACTTTTGTTCATATGAAAATGTGAAAGAATAGCTAGATGAATGGTTTGCGGGGAAAGGGGAAGAGTTCTACTGGCGAGGTATTCACAAATTGCCTGAAAGATGGGAAAAATGTATAACTTCTAATGGAGCATACTTTGAATAAATAAAATTTTACTGTTCTTTTGAGTTTAATGTGATTTATTTAAAAAAAAAATCCGCATTTCATACTTGTAGACCTGGTATATTATCAGTATTCAGCGACACTGTAGCATTCTTGACTTGAGCTGTTGTGAAAGATTGTCAAATAACTATATGCTTTTGACAGATATCATTTGAAATAGAGTGTGAAATAATCTCCGGAGCATAGATAATAATAAATGTAGGCGGTTTCTTTGATTTTAGCGGAACTAGATTTTCAGATGGAAATTTTCAGAAGAGGTTTTATTTGATACCCCACTCATAATTAAAAAAATATATTTATTTTTCATTAATTAAATACGACGTGTGTAAATTAAGTAACCCGACTGTCAACATAGTGTTTGATCTGGCAACATTTGGGACGCGGGACTTGAAGTGGTGGCAGGTGAACATGTGATACGCCTTCAGCACGAGTTTGAACTCGCTAAGGTAATTTTGTTGTCAGTAGCGAATTTTTACGCGAAACAGTTTTTTCTAGAGCGTTCAAAAAATGAGTGACATTCATTTTGAGCAACGGTGAGCTATTAGACTTGGGAACAGAGTAACGGAAACTTTTGCAAAACTTCAATAGGCCTACGGAGACAGTGTTTTGTCAAGGACCCAGGTTTTTTGGTGGTTTGAGGCATTTTCAAAAGGAAGTGATTGAAGAGGAGTTGATTGAAGATGAATCACGCAGCGGAAGACCTTCATTTTCAAGAACCAATGAAAATGTCGACAGAAACCGGGATCTTATGCGTTCAGATCGTCGGTTGACAGTCAGAATGATCGGGGAAGTTTTGGATTTGACACACTACCGTTCATCAGATTTTGACCAATGAATTGGGGATGAGAAAAATCTGTGCAAAAATGGTTCCAAAAAACTTTTTACAGGACCAATAAGTAATTTCAATAAACGAGTCTTTGGCCATTAAAAACATTCCTGTGACTCCTCAGCCTCCTTATTCGCCTGACTTGCGAGTTTTTCCTCTTCCCACGATTGAGAAATAATCTCAAGGGAATGACGGCCATTTGGGACACTCGCAAACATTCAAACGTCCGTAACCGACCAGCTGAAAGCTATTCCGGTATCCGAGTTCCAGCACTGCTATGAGGATTGTAAGAATCTTCTCCAGCGCTGTGTGGCTTCCCAAGGAAGTTATTTTGAGGGAGACAATATTGAACTGTAATTATATTCGAATAAAAAAAATAAAGAAAATAAAAAATCAGTCCGGTTATTTAATTTACACACCTCGTATTTGTTTATTTTTACCTAGGGATGTGTTTTTTTGAACTCTCAGTATTTTTTCAAAATGTGGATCAAAGAGTTGTATAAGCATACCAAATTTCAATTTTCTATGTTAAGCCGTTTGGTTACAATTTCTACCGTACCGACATACAGACAGACAGATGACAGACATGAGTGACGTTATAAGGGTTTTTTGGTGGTCATATCTACAAAAGAATGTAACTGTCTTTTCTCTGCAATACTTGGGTATATAACTCAAGCTATAGATAAGAAGAAGCGCTTATATTTGATTTATAATTATGGAATAAACTATACTTACAAAAAATATTTCGTACTTGATAATATGTTTCACTGTTGGCACATTGATGCCAACCCTATGTTTTAAAAACTGGTTAAAGCTTGAATTTTTGGCAGGCTGGTAGTTCATAATATTTTGAATATTGTAAATACTTATCAAGAGGAATTTTATACCGGATTTGGACAAAGTTCACTAACACAATAAATATCATAATTGCTATGGTACAATGATTCATTCCTAATTTACGACATCCTTTAATAGTCCCACCCATGTTCACCACTAACAGTAGCTCTGCGCCAAATAACAGTGCTACCACATACCAATCTATGATATCTAAATCAAACAAAGAATATACAGGTATTCAGAATAACCATTCATGCTGAGTAAGTAGAACAGTAGTCATCTACTAGAGATGACATGAATCAGGCTTTCTTGATAATAGCACGTCAATATTACAGATTCGATAATATATTATATACCAAAATTAGTATCTCGAACGCCAACACATTAAAGCTGCGTTCAGAGCTCTTTAAATTAGTTGACTCTGCTTTGTACGTTATGCATATGCTTAATAGATTATTTAATGTTCGTTTTCAGCTCTTGGAAATTAGTGAGTTACGAATAGTCCGACATCTGTATGATTATGTTACAATGACCTGCAAATTTTACCAAATATTATTGATAACTAACTTATAAAAATATAAAACTGTCAAACCAGTCCAGCCAACCGCTACATTCATATAACAAATTCCCTAAACGAGGATGCTGTTTGATTATATTATGCAAATTAATAATTTTAAAAGGCATGAAAATACAAAACAGAAAAAATACTATAAAAAACTCATTACATAAGGTTTTTTGTCGCACTTGGCACTTCGCGACGCGTTTTCTAAACAAGACGCGCGCGGCAAAATCATACCTTTTGAAAATATGTTTTAATCTACTGTTATTAAACTAAAATAACTCGTTAAATTCAGTGGCGGCTCGTGACATTATTTTCTGGTGTGGAAAAAAGCTTTTTTAGGGCAAAAGCTTATCAAAAAGGTTTTTGAATAAAATTTCCTTGAAATAACTTTATTGTTGTTTTTTTATTTTATTCGGAACTCGTTAAAATGAATTTCGCTCTTGGTGGTCCTAAAGTTTTAAGTATAATTTTTATATCATAGGTTCAATTATTTTTGAAACCCAGTTCTAAAATTGAAATCACGCTTTTTTATGTTCATTCCTTTTTAAAATTTATTTATATATATATATATATATATATTCCCAATATTCGCCACTTACATAAAACACAATCACATAATCACATAAACTTAAGAAAATGTAGCGAGTAAATTATTATCAAATATACTAATTAAACATTATTTTAATAATGTAATTATTAAAACATCGAACATGCATAACCTTACATAACCTAATAACACAGAACTGCACACGAATGTCAAAATAAAGAACTCCGACTGATAATTAAAACTACGGACAAAATATGTTTTGACCAACTTGCAATGACTGCTACAGGTTACATACTATAGCTTGTCGTTCACCCCCGCTTATACCCCGCACCAACACTCGTACAAGAATAGGAGACATTTGCTCATTTGCCCTGCCTGGCGTATGTCCCTTCTAAAAATTGTTTTGGGAAGCGAAACGCAGCACGATGCGAATTTAAGTTATAAACATTTTAATATAACTAAATATTAATTTAAAATGAAAATAATACTTGGTACTATTATTATTTTTTATTAAAGATTTTATTTTTTTTCAAAAGTAAATAATTGGGAAGGTATTGCCCTATTGTCCGCCCTGCACCAGCCGCCACTGATAAAATTACGATTTTGGGATAGTATTAAATAGTTACTTTTGTGTTCAGAGTAAGTTACTGTTTCAGAATATTTAAAAATGTATAGCTGTAACATTTAAAAAAATGTTTATTTTCAAAATAACTCAAAAACGTGAAAAAATATATTTTTTTATTATTGCTTAATATTTCTTATCGAGCAAAATATTACTTTTAAACGAACGCCTGATATCTGTTTGGTTCTTTTTGTGTATATTTGCGAATTTCTTTGTCATTTTTTATAATTTGGCGACTTTATAAAAATCCCTGCAACTCTGGGTTAATCTACTAGTTGTTGAATAAATCCTTAATACCTGCATTGGTTTCAGTTGCAGATGATATATTGTGAACCTTAATTATATCATCTGCAAATGTACATATCTGTTTGCTACAAATTAAGATGGATGCCTTTTCTTGAATCTCACCCACTGCTGCATGTAATGTCAAGTTAATGTAATATGGTGAAACGACGATTTAAGAATAATAATTTCCTTCATAATGACATGTTGTATACACGATTCAGAGTAGGTGAAAGATAGACGAACGATGTATTTCGGCTGCCATTTTAGTTTGGTTTTTATACAGTGGCGGCGATAGCTCTTAAAATATGGGGGGGGGGAGGAAAAAAACAAAGTCCTCACTTCCAAAATAGAAGTAATGACAAAAAAGTCCTCATTTCTAAATTACAAGCAATTGATGACAAAAAAAGGTCCTCTTTTCCAAAATACAAGTGATGATAAAAAAAAGTTCCTCATTCCTAAAATACAAGTGCTGACCAAAAACAAAAAAAGATCCTCAAAATAAATTTGAGTCATGAGTTGATGACATTTTTCGCCGGGAATTTGGGGAGGAGGCAACTGGAAGCCAAAGTAATTTTGGGACGGGCGTGCCTCCGCTAGCACCGTCACTGTTTTTAGGCCAGTCGGTATTTTATATTTACGTACAGCATGCGTTGTTACTTTAAAATGGAGCGCTACACTGTCAAAAAGTTATTCTGAACATAAAAAATATTGAGTTAGCTTGAAATTTAGGAAGAGATAAAATTAAAGGATTCTTTACTTCACAAATTCTTGTATTGTCACTAAACGTCTATTTCGTTTTATTCAGTTACTGAAGATGCTTACTTCGTAGCCGACATGTACGTCTAGTAACAATAAAAGAATTTGTGAAGTAAAGAATCTCTTTAATTTTATTATCAACATATTTTATTAAGTCATCGGTTATTTTGGCATTAGGAAACTTACGTGACTTTTTATCCTTCAATGTTAGTGTCTATGTGAACAAGTACAATAGCGTCTTCTGAACGAGAAGAAACCAAAACTGGTACACCAACAACCTTTATCTACACGCCGAGTGACTAGTGACTGCTTAGTGTGGTATATGGATTAGAAGTTTTATTAGGCGACAATACAGTGAAACCTCGATATAACGGATCTCGATACAACGGACTTCGGATATAACGGACGATCGTAAACTGCACGTGACTGCTCACTTGGGGTAATATCATTTATCGATGATTCGGCAGCCAGCGAAATGCAATTATATTACATGCACTTTCGCAATTTTAAAGAGTTAATAATTAAGAAACAACAAACTTCAAAAATCCAAACAAAAATTGATACATTTTTCAAACCATTGTTACCAGGAAATTCAAAAACAAACATTGACGACTCTCCTCAACGGGCGTATAGTGATATATTATCTGATGACGAATAAAGTGCAATTTTAAAGTGTAATTAGAATGTAAACTTTCGTTTATAATACATATATTTCTATTTGATAGTTAATAAATAGCTTATTCAGAAAATTTATTTTTATATAACGGACATTCGGCTATATCGGACACCCCCTCACCCTCATTGGTCTGTTATATCGAAGTTCCACTGTATTTTGAATACGCTGTGAGATATTCATGCAACCCGCCAGTAATAAAATATAATGTTTACTTTTAATAAAAATGCAATTAAAAACATTAGGTAGGTTTCACTAATATGTTTATTTATCGTTACGTGTTCGGCTATTACGCCATTTTCAAAAGTTTATAAAATAACTAAATATAGTCGAACTTCCCGAAGTTGAATCATCATAGTTCTTCGAAAAAGATTCGACATATAGAAAATTCGAGTTATAGAAATAATTACAATATGAGTAAAATTGCGCTTTCATATGAATTTATTGACAGTAAACTACATGAAATCAACTTTATATGGATGTACATATAAACATATATAACATACATAATATGATCAAAAAAAAAGTCCTGAATACCAAACATTATTTCTTAAAAAGGTCAGTGATTTTCGATTGTTCTACATTTAAAAAAATGACTATCCACAAAGTTCTCTAAAGTTGTAAACGCACAATACACTTCCGTAACAGTCTCTTTAGAACACAAATATTCGCTACACTTGCTTAAAAATGTCTTTGTTTGTTGGTGGAATTAGCACTGTCGAAGTCTTTTCATTCATTTTCATCTTCATTTTCATCTTCGCGTTTTTTAATTTTGTTTATAATTTCGGCATCTGTTGGAATGTCCGCTACAACCACGTCGTCATCTATAGACTAATATTCACCAAGAGATTCTGTATCACCCACGATTTGTTGATTATATATGTCAAACGAGGGCTTCAGTTCTGACAGAGTTTCATCTTATTCACTCCAATTAGTTTCGCCTTGTTTTTTGAAGCCACATTTGTGAAACAATTTTTTAGTTGATTACTTGTTGTACATCGATGTCCCATGCTTTAGACAAGTTTGTAATAGCATCCCATAGAGCAATATGTTCTGTTAGATTGTCGTCTTCTAAGACAACAAATGTTTTTCTTAGAATTCAATAATTCAGAATATGCATTACAAAAATTCGAGTATACGAAGTTCACCGTCTTCAAAAATACCAAATTCAACTTCGAGTTTTAGAACAATTTGACTTAGAAAAATTTGAAATATGGAAACAATTTTTTAAGTAAAAAGAGATCTTGACGCATAAATTTTCGTCAGAGTAAATAAGTGTCAACGGGCGAAAACACGAGATCGTAAAATATAGAAATTCAAACAGGAATTAAGATTCGCAAAAAAAATTGTTAATGAATGCAGCTCGCGACGTAAAAAAATGAAATTATATTATTGAACGCGGCCGCGACAGATAAAGATTGACGACATCTGATTTATACCATGCTGAAATAATATAATTCTGTACATATTTTGAAATAAGATTTATACAGGAAATTCCAGTGTATTAATATTTGATTTGGACACCCTGTATCCTGCATTTTTTGTTCAATAATTACCGCCGAATTCTTTCCGTCTTAAAAACCAAATATATATCATCAAAATTAAGATTAATAGCCTCAATATTGATAGCTCAATATGATAAGATAATTAATAGATTAGGTTCGAACGATATGTAATTAACAGATTTGTTTCTATTTCTACATGGGTACAGCTGTACAAGTACCACATAAAATATTCGAGAACCGAAACAAATGCTAATGAAGTTTTTCAACAAAAAACCTTAAAACTAGTAATTAAAATGTACTCACAAATGTAGCTATAAGCGATACTCATAAAGTCTGCTCCGAGTCCAAAATGTCTGAAAACTTCTTAGAATTCTCGCCGCTCCGACATGTCAAATCTGGAACAAAAAATAATCAATTAAGTTTTATATTAAGATTTTAAGTGAAATTTTATTTTAATTTGGAAGTTTGAATAATACGGTGTGGATTTTGTGATAATTCTTTTAAAAGTTTGCAGCTTTGTCGGTTACTGTTACACTGTGCCTTAAATTTCTTGAAGTTTCTAACAATTTATGAAGTAAAATTACTGTATAACTAAGAATAACCATAATGAATCAAAGTATATATTTGTTGATTTGTTTTTTATTCCCTTCCTTTTATTTGTTTTTATTCTATATCTCTCTCTCTCTCTCTCTCTCGTACTTATTCGGGTTTAAGTTAAGTGTCTTTCTCGGTCAAGGATGACTTTTATGTAAAGACAAATGGGTAATGCCCTTCCATGAAAAAAGATTATTTGTATATTTTTAAATGTTAATATTTTTAAATTACATTTAAAGATATTAAGATTCTTATTTTATTTTTAATTCAATACTTTTAACTCTTTAAACAGCCTGTTTGTTTTTATACGATGCGTTCAGTTTGATTCCGTGCGATTGTTTTTTCGGGAATGCAATTATTTTGACTCACTCACTGCATATACTTTCTTGTATATTCTCTTACGTCACATTTCAACGGTGACCATAGTTCAGTGGTAACCGACGAGTTCTTCGAAAAACTATTAATCAAAAGTTAATTCATCGAAAATCAATTCATCGAAAGCAAATTCATCGAAAATCAATTCATCGATTGATCAATTCATCGAATCGTCAATTGTTTTGTAAATATTTGAGAGGAATGCCGAGAGGATCGGAAAGTCAATAAATCAGTGGTCAGTCAATAAAGTAGACAGACTAAGAAATAATTGCATAAAACTTTTTATATGGTTTAAAAAAAAAATCTTTGAGTCTTTGATTATCCTCAAATATGCACCAAAAAAGATCTCACTAAAACTTAATTTAAATTTGCAAAAATTATATATTAAAAATGTGGTGACAGATAATACCAATAAATGAAAATTTAAAAAAAATGGAAATTTTTTTGAGTAGAGTAACATACAAGTTTACAAAAAAAAAATGTTTTCTATTTGTATGTATGTACATATAGAATAGTGTATGTAAATGAATTTCAGTTTATTTTTGTCTTGTTTCTTTTATATACGTATTTATGTAGTTTATATTTCTGTTGTTCCTTTATAAAAATTCCAATTCGACTTACGTAAAATTCGAGTTACCCAAAAGTCTACGGTCCGCATTAATTACGTATCTCAGGGAATTACTGTATTATTTATTATAAATATTATTAGACATGTTTATATATAAAGGACAAGGGACATTAAAAACAACACTGAAAAAAAATAACTTTTAATTTATATTTAAACAGCAACTAACATTACAATGGAAAGAAGAAATTAAGAATACATATTAAATTGAAACAGAGCCACAATTAAAAATGTACTCTCAAATATTTACAAAATATTTTTTTTTCGGTGAATTGACGATTCGATGAATTGATCATTCGATGAATTTGCTTTCGATGAATTTGCTTTTGATGAACTCGTTTTCGATGAACTCGTTTTCGATGAACTCGTTTTCCATTATTGATTTTCGATGAATTTGATTTCGATTAATTGATTTTCGATGAACTTACCGTGAATCCTAAAATGTGAATAATTTCATAGTTTTTACATTTAGGTTTAGTTAGTTCAGGTTGCTATTGTTGTGACAATAATAAGTGAAGATCTAAATATGGATAAAAGTGAAGATATAGTTTTATGCATTTTAGGTAATATATGATTGTAATAGCTGATTATTTTCGGTTTTGATAGATTTTTGCTTGAATTTCGGGACATGAAGATATACTCTACGATTGCAAATTTGCATTTATTAACATTTCGGTTCTATTCTTCCTAGACTTAATATGCAAAGATCTACCCTAATCTATGGCTACAAGAATATGTGTGTATTCTTTTTCTCTAGGGAAAGCCAAATATAATATGGCGGCCAAAATTCCGACCAAATCGGACCTTTAACTTACAAAAAAGGCATTTGACTTGTTGCTATTCGGGTTTTGATGACATTTATTAATGATATAAATTATGACATTTAACAAAATGTTGAAAGAAAGTCTTAAGAAAGAAGCTCCTTGCATAAGGAACGCATCTATTTGTTTAGTTTTATTCACAACATCTGGTTCCAAATGAAGCCGCTTTCAAAATAATGCTCGAAAACGGAATTTTGCTATTTAATCTAATTTGTTGAATTGTATATCAATTTCGGGTAGTTAGAGGTCGCAGATTTCGAAAATGGAGATTTGAGAAAATCTAGATTTGCTGCATTTAAGGTGGTAAGGGTCTCTCTATCCAAAAGAATAGTATATACTAGCCATCCATATACTCAACCTTTTTTTCCCTCGAGCCAGATGCTTATGTTTGCTAAGTCACGCGGGCCGCAACATTATACATGAATTTGGGTGATGACCTTTTTTTTAGGTCATCCATTCAAAATTAATTAGTGGGGACGTGGTTTTACACGTGGTTGCTGTGTCTATGTGCCAAAGATTTTCTACAAGCAACAGACAATTCTTGATACAACGTAAATCCTGAAATATGCTCCTTGGATAAGGCAGCTAAATAATTTGAAAATATCGCATAGTTTTCTGGCGAAATAGATATACCATCTTGTTTGGCTTTTGTTACGGTTGGAAAGTTATACTTGGTTCTGTATTTATTCGTAATAGATTTAAATAAGATAAAGCACCTTGCTAATCGTTTCGGGCCGCACATAAAAAAGCTTGGCGGGCCGTAGGTTGCGTATGGCTGATATATACCATTTATATCAAAATAATATGGACTGCTGCGCACTAAATACGATTCTAACAGCAGCCGAAAAATATTGTTTCCAAAATGATTAATGTATTCTGTGATATTTTATTCTGATAGTTCCTCTATATGTACCAATTATACTGACTTCCAGTACTACATAATTATATACAAAATGAACAGTAATTGACCATACATATTACAGAATGTTCTGAAAGTGGAATTCCTTAATATATCTTTAAATTTGTAGTTTGGATTCGTAATACCAATTATATTTATTTTCTTTTATGAATATTTGAAAACAAATTTTACTACAAAAGGAATATGTGATATTAATTGAAATATGTAATACTTTAAAACCTGCTAATGTGACTACCTCTTTCTGCGTAAGATGATCACCTGTCCAAGGTGACCACTCTGGCGTGAATCTGATGTTGGGTCACTGAAGCGTCCCTTTAGCCTAGTTTTACTGTAATTATAAAATATTGCTTCATCTTTGGTGTGTAGTTTGAACATTTTTATATAGTCTAAAATGTGTGCGTTTTAATACCATACGTTTACATTAGGAAGAAATTTACTATATCTGCTTACCTCTATTTCATCTATTACTGCTAAAAATCAAAACCGATAAAATAAATCTTTATCTACACTGTCTATTTATTGCTAATAAAACTGGATAGATCCAGTTCATAAAGATTTTAAACTCCAGTGTATATTTAAAAAACATTAAAGCATTATAAAGTCTGTAATTTTCAACACCTTTCTTTTATCGTTTATTTATTTCTTTCGCAATTAAATTTGTAATACACAGTAAAGATTAATGTAATGTAAACTGGGAAGGATTTGAATGGAAATGATCTGTAGGAATACCGTCATTATTTTAGATTTGTCGAACAAATTAAAGCAATGTCTTTGAAAACACATCATGTTTCAAAAAATTTTGAATGTAAAAATAAAAACGATAAGAGATCAGGTCAAGTAAAATAAAATAAAAATAATAAACAAATATGAAATAAAAGAGGGTTTAAAATTTTGCTATAAATTGTGATAATAGAAGTGACAAATAAAAATTTTAATCTTATTTTCTAAATAATACACTTAATATATTCCAGGCTTTTTAAAAAATGAGGCCAATACTCTGCAGTCATAAATTTGAGCCTTAACACTAAAGCCGTATTCAGAGCTCTTAAATCAATAGCTTATACTCTGCTGATTGTCACTAGAGGTTGTCAAATGGTAAGACGTGAAACCGTTCAGACCTCTAAATTTAACACGTTGTTCGTTGTGGATAATTTTCTAAACTTAAGGCGCATTCAGAACTCTTAAATCAATAGCTTATAGACTGTATCTTGTACTCTGTTGATTGTCACTAGCAAGTGTGTCATATGATATGACGTGAAACCGTTCAGGCCTCTAAATTTAATACGTTGTTCGGTGTGGATTGTGGATAATTTACTAAACTTATAGCTTGTGAATTGTTTTAATGAGGCAGACATTGGCTATCTCAGTCTATCAGAGACATCGTAGATATTGTATGCCTTTACATAACAAAATGTCATTATTAACAAATCTTGCTCAAAATTACAAAGACGGACAGTAAATATGATCACTTTTGGTAATTAAGTTAGGTTTAGTTAGTTAAAATGTAGAACAGCAGACTTATAAAAACGATAATAGATAGAAAACATTTTACGAAGCCATGTAGTTGGTTTAAAGACACACAGTTGTCGCACTACTCGTAACCCATAAATTTATAACTGCTCTAAACGGTACGTAGAACGTTAAAACAATGTATAAAACCATAACGCACAACGTGACAACGAATAGTCTACAATGTGCTAATTTAAAGAGCTCTGAATGATGCTTAAGGTCCACATTCTCATGGTATACATATTCTCAGTTTTACTATACGGAATGGGGGTATGGTTCCTCACTGAGGCTACATCCAGAAGAATTCAGGCTTTTAAGATGCGAACTTTTCGTAGAATACTATGAATTAGCTGGGCCAGCAAAATCACAAATGCCAAAGTTCTCAGGAGGATACAAAAAATGTTGAAGTGTTAAAGAACGTCAAGATCAGGAAACTGGAATACCTGGGACACATTATGAAAAACTCAAATAAATATCAGCTCCTCCAACTTAACATGCAGTGTAAAATCGAAGCCAGTAGAGGGCCAGGTAGAAGTACTTGGCTAACTTTAGATTTAAGAGAGTGATACGGGAAGTTTTCAATAGAGCTATTTTGTGCTGCCGCCAATAAAACTATAATAGTTAGAATGATTGTCAACATTTGGTTCACCTCAACCAGCGAGTCGTGGCATACAAAATTTGGATGCGTTTGGGACTAACAGAAAAGTAGTTTCTCTTTTAGTGTCTTTCTCTTCCGCTTTCTCGATAAATAGATATCGTTACATAAGTACCCAGTAAACATTCAACCATCGGCCGAATACCGGCAAACTGATTTTTCTGTTGGTAAATTGCTGGTACTAAAATTTTGTGCAACGCCAGTGTTAATAACGTACTTCACATTTGTATTTCGAACTCCTCCTATACGAAGTACTTCACCAGCATTTTATGAGCACTGCTTATTTTTGATAATATGTTACATTTTACTTTTGTTTCACCATCGCTGAATAAATTTATTCAACGAATAAAGTTGACAATTCGCATCATTCTATTGACAGCAACGTTAATTTTTTCATTAATAGTTTAAAACCGATGCGGTATTGTCAACTTTATTTGTTAAATAAATTTATTCAACGATGGTGAAATGGCCAAATGAGTATTTATTTTGCACCTAACCATTAATTTATTTTAATACTGGGTAAGTATAAGGTAAATATACATATCACCCGGGTGACACTGGCATGTAATGACTTTGGCTCGAGTTTTAGTTTTCTGGTATATTGCTGGATGGCAGAAGATTGCAAAATAAATTACGAATACCCCCGACTTCAAACGAACAGAAACTTCGTGTTCTAGCTGTAGATCTGCCGCCATTAGCTGTCAAACATATGACAGTTGGTGTTGAAGTAATACGCATTTAAGCTTGTTAATTTTCAAATACGTGGTTCAAATAATATAGTTCTATTTCCAATTTTGGTCATCTTATACTGTATATGATACATACATTGTACATCTCGGGAAGACGGACAAAAATTGAATATGAGGCCGAAAAAATAAAAAAGCAGGTATAGCCTCCAATTTTATTAATACAGTTTTTGTAATTAGTAATTATAATGTTGTGTTTAAAATAATATTTAATGTTGTGTATAATTTTGTGTTTCAAAAATAAATAATTTACACCTTTTACTTAGATTTATTTATTTAAATTCCTTATTTATATGTTATATTAATGTATATGGATTATTAAATAGATATGTATTTCTTTGTTAATTGTAAAATTTTAATAATATAAATAATAAAATATATTTAATACAATAATAATGGTAATTATGAACGTAAGTCAGATAGTAAAATTTAAATTTGGCGGTTGTTGTTGTTTAGTTCATTGGTATATTCCTAGAGGGAACGTACTAATTTTTTTTGCTGCCAGTGTCCGTTCTTAATATATTGTATTCTGTGATACATATGTTACATTTGAAATATTAGAGAGTGGGTATAATATAAGCACTGGTCCGTCAGAAATAAATCTTGCAACTAATGCGATTATTTTGCACTTTACCGCTGCTGGGCCGGCAATTGATGGCAAACCAATGGGCCAGCTAACGGCCACGGGGACATCGGGATACTGGCCCATTACTTTCAATACCGGGGAGTATGTAAGAGAAACAAAAAGAAAAAAGAGAGGGAGAAAGAGAGAAAGAGGGAGGAGAAAGACAGAAGAGAGATGGGAGGGGGAGAGAGAGAGATAGATAGATAGATAGATAGATAGATAGAGAGAGAGAGAGAGAGAGAGAGAGAGAGAGAGAGAGAGAGTTTCGAAACCAGTACCTACTCTAATTTTAGATCTACAAGATAAAACATGCACGTTGATCATAACTCCTGTTTGTTATGATCACTTGCTAATCTAAATTGTTTCAATCGTTTTTATTTTGTATGTTCTATTCCAGTGTTTCCCAAAAGGTGTGCTGTGTACATTTGTGTGCCGCAAAATTTTTCAAACGTGCCGCGAATTTAAAAAAATAAACTAGCGTCGTGATTATTTTAACATCATTGTCTGAATATATGTACAATACCATTAATAAGAATAAAGTACACGAAGGATCTTTTTATAACGAATTGAAATTTTGAATACAGGGCAGTCTGCATTCAAAATGTCTTCTTCTGTAACTACGTAGGTGCCGCGAAATTTTTCTTCTTTGGAAAATGTGCCACGAGAGTAAAAAGATGAAGAATCACTGTTATATTCAATATGATATTTTAAAATTATTCTATAAGTTTATAATTTGTAAGTCATTCTCGCTTGGAATTCGAATCTGTGACCTTTGTACCGTGAAGCTAGGTACTC
Source organism: Liopterus haemorrhoidalis (assembly GCA_963971575.1). Classification (NCBI taxonomy): domain Eukaryota; kingdom Metazoa; phylum Arthropoda; class Insecta; order Coleoptera; family Dytiscidae; genus Liopterus; species Liopterus haemorrhoidalis. Next base: position 38,275,632 of record OZ020618.1, on the reverse strand, counting down.
TAAAATTTGCTTCACTATGGAAGGGTTATTCATAATTAATGTTACTATCACAAAGGCTTAAGAGAATTATTAAATATGGTATTAAATAATGAAAATCCTTTTATGGACATAAAATAATAATCCCCACTAGCATTTTTTGGTTTAGATTATACAGTTTTTGATGCTTTGATGCTTCATTAACAATGCACTTTGGTCGCATGGTTTTTACGTAGTGACCAGTCACTGCTGACAAAGTTATAAGCATCCATACAAATACTGTTGAGTTAGGGTAATGTTTGAAAATGCTTACTCGTTAGAATAAGGCATCGAATTTCTGAATATCTCTTTTTATAACAGATAAAAAAAAAATCATTTGTCTTTAAAGACTTAAGCTACTTTTACAGATCTTAAATTAATAGACTATACGCTTTGAATTGTTCACTGTTGATTGTCACTAGTTTGTCATATAGTAACGCATGCGATCGTTCACAGCTCTAAATTTAATTGATTATCCGTTATCGACTATCAGCTGTTTTCCAAACTAATATTTAGTGCGTTTTTTAATGAGATAAACATAAACATAGACATATAAACACACATTAGCTATCTCACATTACATAGCCTTAAAAATAATGTCGCACAAATTTCGACAATTTCGGAAATCGTGAAACGAAAATAATTGGTGTAGTTGCGGTTATAATTTTGTTATTAAAATTTAGTAAGAAATCATGATCTCGCTGATTTGAAAAAACGCTGATGTCACAATATTCATTACGCATTAGTTTTCTTAGCTATGAACGCTGCCTTAAATGTTAAAACTGTGTATTAAATTTATCCGCAACGTACAAAGCGTAGTCAACTAATTTTAGAAAAGTATACAAGGTGACAATTTGTACCTTGGAAAATATGAGAATAACATTGAAATCTCCATTTTTAACTGCTTTGCAGATTCATCTTCTAGCTTGCATCCACTTTCTTCGCTTTTTATTTCAAAGTATCCAAAGTGTTACTTTTTGAGTCCATCTTTCATCTTGTTGGCGAATTACTTTAGGCATGAAATTCGCATTCTATCTCCATTTTAAATCCTTTGTCTTCCTCGCTGCATCTATGGTGCCTATTATTCGTCTTAATGTTGAATTCCTGACTTTGTCTTTTTTCGTTATGTCTAGCATACTTCTTTCCATTTTTAGTTTGTTTTTTTTTTTTGTTTTTTTTTTTCAATTTGTCTTTATTATTTAATTTGTTTTACTTTTAAGACTATGCCTGGCATCCATATATTAAAGTGGAAAGAACGTGGGTGTCGTAAACTTATTTTTTTAAATTTTGATTAAAACGACTTTGGAATATTTTTTTTTGAAAGACCAAAATTTTTTCCATGTCTGATTTAACCTTCTATTTAGTTCTTGTCTGTACTTAAAAAATATAGATTCGCCTAGGGGTCGCTTTTACAATCAATGGATAAACTTCGAATAACGCAACTCCCAAGTTAGAAGACTTAGTATACCGTGTGGTTGAGGAATGCCATGGGAAAAAGAGGCCTGGAAAACGGAGAATGGAAAAACAGACTGCAGTCCAGTGTTTTGTTGACAGAAGAAAGGCATTGCCAGCTGTAGAAATGCGTTATTTGTATATGAGCAGGGGGTGAACTGGAGACTTCTCCTCCTCCCAGAGCAAATTCCATTAAATACTGTTTTTGTAATTTATAATTATTAGGTCATTAAGGATGAAATTTGTAGAAAAAAAGGCAAAGTTGGTTGATAACTAACAAATATAAGGAATTATTTTACTCATCAAAGTATGCACCCATATTGTCTATACACTTTTGCCATTTAAGCGGCAGGTTGTTCAGGCCGGCGATATAAAACCCTGGCGGACGAGAGTCAATGAATTCCTGGAACGCCAGTTTTACAGCAATGTTGGAATTAAACTGTTTTCCTATAAAAAAGTTGTCCAAATTGCGGAAAAAGTGGTAGTCAGTGGGGGCTAGGTCTGATGGAGTATGGAAGATGATGAAGAAGTTCCAACTCCAATTCCTATAGTTTTTCCACAGTCATTTGTGCTGTGTGTGGTCTAGCGTTATCATGCAATAAGATAGGAGTCGATCTGTTGACCAATCTAGGCTGTTTTTCTTTAAGTTTTTGCATCATTACGTTCAGTTAGTTGCAGTATATTTCTGCTGATCGATGAGCAAGTTTTTTTTTTTTTTGGTTTTTATGTTACCTGTTCGAAATTTGACGAACCAATTTGATATTGCCTGCTGCGTAGTAGCACTAGAGCCAAATATACTACTAATGTTTCGCGCGGTCTGCGATGCCGTAGTTTCACGTAAGAACTCATACTTCATAATAGTGCGAATTTCCGACCGTTCCATTTTCAACAAAATTATTATTTTTTTTTAAGTTTTTGATATTTTTTAGAGCACACAATGATTTCTTTAAACAGGCGAGATGATGTTACACATCTCGCAACAAAAAAAAAAAAACAGTACGGTAAAATATTAAACCAATGTCAAATAATAAGCTGTTAAAGTTGGCAATATTATTAACTACAAATGTAATTCTTGACGACCTGATATTTAATTGTATCTATTGTTAAAATCAGATAGTACTTTAGCATCAAACGTGACAATATTACGTATATCAAAATCCTAATAGGCTGTTCGATTTTCACTATTAATTCCACTAATAGCCAAAAGTTCAGGTCAGCTTTATTGATAAATATCTTTTAATTCGACCTCTCAACATTGCAGAAAATAATACAGTTTTGTCTGTAAATATATGCACCCTTTACCGAAACCCCTTAGTTTAAAATGGAAATTTTTTGAAAAGGGAAATTACGTTTCAGATAAATTCTGCAATATATCACACAAATAGTTGTATTAGCTACATTACCATTCAGCTGTATGACCGTGATGCAGTTTAAAAATGGGGGGAAATTGCCAATCTTTTACATTTCTGCATTAGGGTAAGTCGCACAGTTTTTTTGAATTTCAAGTGTTAAGAGAATTTATAGAGGAATTGTGACTTTATTCAGGTATTTTACATTTTAATTCAGATTTGCGCTAGCCAATATAATAAAGAATGACTGAATATGTCTTGATTGTTTTTAGGGTCTTGTAGGTATGACCAAAAAACATTTATACCGTCATTTTGTCGTCTGTCTATCGGTCTGTCTATTCGGTAAAAGTTGTATCCAAACGGCTAAACCTAGAGAGTTAAAATTTGGCATGCTTATACAACTCTTTGACCCGCACATAGGAAAAATACTAAAACATCTGAAAAACATATCCCCTTAAAAATATAAACAAATATGTGCTCATTGAAAAAAAATATATATATTTTTTAAATTCTGAGTAGGGTATCAAATTAAAGCCCTTAGTACGTGGATTAAAGATCAAAATTTAATTTTTGCAAAATAAATTATTTTGATGCGATTTTTGCCAAAATTGTGCAAAAAAATGTTGTCCCACACCTTGTAGCCCAGATGAATTAAACTAAAAATCTGAAAAAATTCTAAGTAATGAACATTGGTGTGACCCGGAATAGTACAACAGGAATTTTTGAACAGATTATTTTTTCGGAACATAACGCATTTTTTGTGTTTTTTCGGTTGATAATGAACAAAAGTTATAGTTATGCAGAAGGCGTATCCTGGTATAATGGTCTCAAGACAATTTTATTTTTTCTGTTTGTTTTTGCATTTTTATTTTATTTAGTTAAATTTTGGCAAATGTTGCATTTAATTTTTAAAAGCGTAAATTTAATAACTAGTGGAAATTGTTGAAATTATAATTTAATTCTATGTTTCAATGTACACGAAATCAGAGAGGCGGAACTTATGACTTAAAACAACCAATGGTAGCCATAGGCGCAATTTTCAAAATCTTAATGAACCTTGCTATATATATATAAAAAAAAAAAAATACTGCACATATTTAGAAACCTAAATAGTGGTAATAGGCATCGGAATTAAAATTCGAATTAAAAAAAAAAAAAAAAATTAAAACAAAATTTGTTTTGGCATTCGAAATAATCATCATTCACTTACTAAATACCTGCAAAACCCTGAAATTTGTGAATATTCACACTTAATATCAATTTTTTTCTTATTTTTGCTATTTACATCAATACCGTAAAGCAGGGGCATCAATTTCAGTTGGGTCGAGGGCCAAAAATCCTGTAGGGCTACTTGTTTTTATTTTTAATAAAAATAAATAAATAAATAAATAAATAAATGAATAAATAAAAATAATAAATCATGAAAGACTTAATATATTATAATAGATTATTGAATGCATATCTTCGAAACATTTTGCAAAAGAAAAACTGCTTTGAAAACGATAATACTTTCTTACCAACGTGATACTTATTAACTTGTGTTTTATTAATAAATAATGTCATAATATAGACACATTAAACATCAAAATCGACTGAAAATTTCGGTCGGATACAAAGTAAAAAAGTGCAATTCTGACCAAAACGAAATGAAAAAATAAATTAAAACTCCTTTAAAAATTTTAATTGAAAAAATAATGTAATTTGTGATTGTAAAGAATGTTGTAATTTTGTTACAATCACAAACCATATTACAGGAGTGCAATTTACTCTGACAATCACTTTGTACATCTTTCATCTTCCGTTCTGATTGCTCTCTTTCTTTCCTGCTAAGTAACTTACCAGCTTGATAACACTCTACAACGTGATTTTTCTTCTAAAACCGCTACAAGCAATCTGTTTCTCTTCTTCATTTTTTACTCTTAACATTTCAATGTTGAATTTAAACATTTTAATTCAGTTTGAAACATTGTTGCAGTTAACTAGCACTTCTCGCGATTGGTACCCTGATATTTTGTTTCATAATGCGACTGGATTGTAAGAAATAAAACAGATTTAAACGAATTTACCAAATAGATTTATGTTTGTCTTGAAAATAAAAGATATAAAATATACATATTTTTTTTATTCAAAATATATTAATGAGAACGCAGTGACGTACAAAATGTATCGCAAAAAATTTAACTTTTTGATATAGTCGTAATAAATGGCACGTGTCTGCTTGGTGTGTAACTCCTCATAAAAGTACTTGTGCTGGAAATGAAGCGACTTGTCTGCGACATTTCGAGGTGTCGTAAACAAATGTCGTATAAGTGTGTAACTCGCCTAATAGCCTAATAACTGTTATAATCCGTACCATATTACTTTTGAAGATCGCAATAAAATAATAAAAGTTAGGGAACTCATAAAATTACAATAGAAGTGACATAACTATACTCTATCTCAGAAAGACTGATTTGTAATAAAATTTATTATTTGTAAAAAGTTATTGTTTTATCACACAGAAGCGGCAAAACAAAAGCGACAAAATATGAATAGTTCGAAACGAAATATTGTAAAAAACAACCGAGTGTGCCGCACATATTATATGGGAATACGAACTAGGGTTAAACACAATAGGCCATAAAAATTTGACCCTAAAATTTTTACGAAAAATATGTACATAGTTTTACTATTCATATTTACTATACCACACATGATTTGTTCAATGTACGGTGATTCTAAACAGGTGGCATTGTGTTATGTTAGTGTGAGTTTGTTATGTCATTAAACTAGATGATGGGTAGCTCGCTTCGCTCGGCTTCTTCTAACCAAACCCTTACTAACCTAACCTAACCTAAGATAGTGTTTTGACATTAAACTAGAAGATGGGTAGCTCGCTTTCCTCGGTTTCTTCTAACAAAACTCTTACTAACCTAACCTAACCTAAAATAGTGCTTTGTCCTTAAACTAGAAGATGGGAAACTCGCTCCGCTCGGACCCCCTGTGACCCCTGTGACTAGGGGTGTGTTTAATGATATGATAAATATGGTCACAGGCGTGCGTTTAATAAAATGTTAAATAGTAATATAGAAATACACAAAACCAATTTGAAAGAGTTTAAAATGTGTACGCCACTGGTAACTGCCTGACAAAATGATTTATTGCTATCAGTCTTTCTGAGATAGAGTATAGACGTGTCAAAACATAGCCGTAGGGATTAGTTTTTCACATTATGCATCTTACTTAAAGGATTAACTAAACAAGTATACTTATTTATAGTTAGTACTTAAACGTAAGAATAAATAAAAATTTTAAATATTGGATCATTTGTTATTCGACTCGCATTAGCTAACAATACTTGCATTTAATATTATTATGTACAAATTAGTATTATTAACAAATAGTACTATTATTATTGTAATTTGTTGTCCGCAATAAATTTATAATGTATTTATGTGTATATCAATACATTTTGATATAACTTTAATTATTGATTTTATTAATTAATTTTAATACCTACAGTCTTCTTAATTATTTAAGTTAAATTAAAAAATAATTAATTTAAATTTAGATTGATAATATTGTAGTGTTAAGACATAGATTCAACACCCTTTCCTATTACCTGTGGAGTTCCACAAGGATCTATTTTAGGTCCTCTTTTATTTTTAATTTTTGTCAATGACATTCCTTCATGTATTAAAGACTGCTCCCATTTTATGTATGCTGATGATATCAGGTTGCTAATCAGATCAAAATCTTAAAACGATCTTTTTTTAAAAAACGATGAATTAATTCATGATTGACATATCTGGTTATCATCAAAAAAACTATGCTTGAACTTTAATAAAACAAATAAATTATTAATTACTTTAAAAACTCTGAATTTACTAATCCAGTCAGTAAATTTTCTAGGCGTTCATATAGACCCCACGTTGACTTGGAACCATCATGTACAAAATTTGGCAACTAAGCTATGTAGAACAATATATTTAATTCGAAACCTCGTTGACTGTGTATCTGTCAATGTTTTAAAAATGTCCTACTATGCTTTATTTCAATCGCATATCTCTTATGCCCTGCTTGCTTGGGGACATAATGTTTCAGCAAAACGAATTTTTGCCCTACAAAGACGAGTTGTTAGAATCATTTCTGGGACAACTTACAGAGCGGATTGTAAGCATGTTTCCGAGATTTAAAAATGATGACTTTGCCATCGCTTTATATTTTCCAAAGTTTAATTTTCGGATAGAAAAATAAGGAGCATTACAAAACTGTGGACGAAGTACATACGTATGACACTCGTAATAAAACTAATTTCTATTTAGGTTTTACAAGATTGCTGAAAACCAGAAATTGTAACTTGTTTGCAATTAAATTTTTAAATGTATTGCCCGATAATGTTAACCTCTTCTTGCATTTTGGCACATATGTGTACATTTTAAAAACCAAGATCTAATTAAAAATTAACTAATATATTTATTGCTCGATGGCCACATATGATGCCATTTTGCATATGAGTTCATATATCTTACGCTTGAGGGTGCTGCTAATCGTAAATGCTTGGGTTTTGTATAGAGCATCGAAAAGTTCTAAAAGACCTCTTTTGGAATTTAAAGCCTCCGTTGCAAATACTTTGATACAATTAAATAGTAACAGACCTAGAAGAGGAAGACCATCTAATGAGCACTCTCCTAAAAAAACGAAAAGCATGGACCAAAGTTGTACCAGAAATTCGAACTGATGGAATTGGACACTATCCAGAGAAAAAAGTATATAAAAATCTACCACGGTGCCATGAAAAAAATTGTTCAAAACGTACAAGATATGCATGTAAGAAGTGCAAAGAGCCTTTGTGCCCAGAATGCATGGAAAATTTCCATGCATAGAAGATATTCGTATTGATATTCGCTCTATGGCCATATATGTGTACGTTTGGTTTTTACATTAAATATTGGTCAAAAATAAGTTAAATTTAAATTTTTTGTATTTTTTATATTTTCTTTAATAAAAACTAGTGTGTTTAGATTTTTTTAATATTTTTTAAATTTTGAAAAAAATATTCGTGCAAGAAGAGGTTAAATCTCTCACATTAAATAATTTTCAGGCTAAAGTCAAGGATTTCTTGGAATCTAGTCCATTTTATACATTTGAAGAGTTTTTAAGTTTTGATATAAATAGAGTGAATTGGAACTGTTGACTCCAAGTATTTTATATTTTTCATTTTATGTATTTTTTTCTATTTTATTCTTATTTTATAATATTTTAGATTGCTCTAATTTCACTAGCTATAAGTTACTATTTATATATTGTACCTGACTGATGAAAAACATGCTCTGTACGTGTAATTTTTGTCAATAAACATTATTATTATTATTATTATTATATTATAGAGCGCAGTATTGAGAATGTTTCAAATTTGTCAAATTTTCTATGGCTGTTTAACTTATTTAGTTTCATCGTTGAACTTCGCCTGGACAAAATTAAGTCAGGAAGCTAGCAAGCGTGGATGGCCTTGAAATATATATTTTAAAACTAAATATATCTCAAAGAACTATTTTAACCCCACTAAAACAAGTATGTAAATTCTCCCTTATGCTCAAAAGTACGATCTAACTAAATGCTCTAATAACTGTATTGTTCATTTTATGTTTTCGAATTGAATGCGGCTAGTTGTAATGTGGCGTGTGGTTTATTATTTGTTAAAATCCTATTTTAGTAGACACATATTCAAATTCAAGTGCATTATAAATTAAGAGGTTGTCAAGTGTTATGTTGCTATAAACGTCGACTATTAATTTACACCACGTTTGGATAATTTGCGTCGGGTCTAAAATATGTCTTTCTAATAATATACACGTGTTTAGTCTGCCGTTAAGAAATTATTAGGATTATTTTACTAAAAACGCAATAGGATATACTTTAAAAACCGTTAAATGTGTGTTACAGACATAAAAAATAATACAGGTTATCTCCACAAAAATAGTTTTGTGACCTACTTAAATTACAAAACTATAAATGTGTTAACAGTTAATTATTTATAGAATTTTAAAGAATTTAAACATTCCTTCCTTCTGTTAAATAGATGTAGAGAAAGCTTTTGTCTGCGTAAACTTTGAGATATGGATAAATTTGGTCATCCCCAGGAAATTTATCGAAACAACAGGAATATATACGATATGTCCAGGGTTCTTTATAACTAAGCTTACCATACGTCCCGGTTTAACCGGGATTGTCCCGGTATGAAAGTATGGTCCCGGCGTCTCGGCCAGTTTTTCATTTTGTCCCGGATATTTCGAAAAATTAAAAAGTGCAAAATATACACGCAGAACAAAAAGTACAGCCTCGGAAAATGGCGATTAGACTACCTATAGGCTATTCCAAACGTTTAGACGAAACTAGATTTTGAAATCTAGTAATTTGTATCTATTAATTCGGACTTTTAGTCATTTTGTTTAAGCTTTGTAAATCATACTCACATTGCAAATTCTATCTTAAATTGATTGTTATCATAAAATGTCCTTTTCATTGCATTTGAAATTTTTTGTCATTCTTAATAAAAACTTCCCATTTATTTTGTCTTCAAAATATGGAAAAAATTATTAAAATGTTTAACATATGTCATTCGTTTCCATTGTTACACTGTTGGAATTTAAAATTTCACATACCAAACGTGAAACATGAACTAACCCACGCAAGGTCCCTTCTTGGTACAACCTAAAGAACGAAATTTCCATTTAGTTCCGCCTAACAGTTTGCAATAGCCTATAATTAAAAATAACAATGAATTTTTAAAGAAATTTCACGGTAGTGGTAAATATTAATAATTTCTTAATAATAAGTTATGTTCAATTAAGAGTAATTAAAAATTATTACAGGCTATTCCAAACGATTAGGCGGAACTAACTGGAATTATCATTTTTGTAAGTTGTCATTAGCTATTTTTTTATATATTGAAGTTGGCTTTTCCTGAAAAAAATGATCAAGCTTCAATCAATCCGTAAAAATTACTAGATTTGAAAATCTAGTTCCGCCCAATCGTTTGGAACAGACTTTTACTACGTAAATTTTGATTTTTGTTAAACACTCCGTTATGTATCCTTTTTAATCAGAAGTACTAGCGTCGAAGGTGGAACTTTCTGTTTTTAGCAAAATCTCAAAATTGTCCCGGTTTGAGAAAATATATTATGGTAAGTCTATTTATAACACTATAGTCTATTACCCTTTTCACACTAGAACTTTAAGACAAGTGAACTTAAGGCCAACCGATGTTTAACATCGGTTTGCTTTCACACTAGGTGTTTAAATCTCCGGTGCTGCAATCTGCTACGGTAATCTTGTTCTTAAGTTAGCGTCAGGAAATTAATAGTTTCGTACTCTCTGCGCAGACGCACATTTTGAATTATTATTAAACACATATGGATATATTATTCCATTCTACAATAATATATGAAAAATGCAAGGCGTGCTACCCTCATTTCTCGGTATGACATTCGTATTAATTCTATGGAGTTTGCCTTTCATATGCCTACGGCAGGGTGCGGTGACGCCCTGGTTGCAAACCACTGGTACAGGCAGATAGTCATACGAAACTCTAAACACCGGATTGTGTTCGTCAGTAAAAAACACAAACAAAAGTAAAAAACGTTTTTGAAATTTGAAGCTATCATTCGGGTACCGATTTTGGAGTAGATAATGAAAATTTCGGAAAACTCATAATAACAGTGTCGTGTTAAGAACTTTCAAACGCCCCCAGATATTGAATTTCAACGCAATCGAACAAACTTCATTTTTTGTCCCATTAAGATAACATGGGATCTTTTTTGGGTCGCAGGCTCGCCCCCTTTTTGAATTTTCTAGGATTAGTATTTTTCTCATCTTAAGAATGTTCCCAGGAAACCGCGTGCCAAATTTCAACTTTCTAGGGTACCGGGAAGTACGCAAAAAACCTCTGGAAGGACATCTGACAGACACATCAGGGATTTTATATATGTAGACTAGCTGAGAACCCGTGCTTTGCTACGGTTATTGATGGTCTCATTAGCACAGGAGATACGAAGGGTTTCCCCCGAATTTCATGTCTCTTTGTCAAGGGACCCTCTATCGAATAAAAAATATCAATATACTCCGTAAGTGATGAAATTTAAAAAAAAGAACTGTCAAACGCTTTCTAAATAGAAACCTATGTACTAAAATGAAGTGTTATGACTCAGGATGTACAAAGGTTTTTATAATTCACCCCGAATGCATATTCAGCCATTTAGGTGTTGATAAGGGCAAAAACGTGAATTTCTGTTTTAAAGATTTTTATGGGTAACCTTTGTAAGCAAAAACCAGGTCGATATCTCATTGAGCCTAAGAGATATTGAGGCATCCCTAAATCAAATTTTTCCCCATTTCACTCCTTAAAAATCGAATTTAGAAAAATCTCTTCTTATTGGTATCTTACGTCATGGAGGGAATGTAAGCTCCGAATTTCATGTCTCAATATCCATTGGATTTTCTATCGAGTGAAAAATACCAGTTTACCCCTTTAGGGATGAAACTTAAAAAAACTGTCCAAATACTTGTTCTTGAAAATATTTTGAAAAATGTGTTTTAAAAAAGGCTCGTATATGCCAAAAATTAATGTTATATCTCAACAAACAGGAAAAACTACGGGTACTATAATTCAACCCGTTTGGAGTGGATTGGTACGAAATCATTAATTTTTTTAAAAATTATTGTATGGGTGAAATTATATTTGACCCCCTTTTTAGCCCCTTAGAAGTCGATTTTCGAAAAATCTCTTCTTAGTGGGTGCTTACGTCCTGGAAGGAATCAATTTTGCGAATTTCATTTATCTATGACAAAGAAACGTTCTATCGAATAAAAATATCCATTTACCCCTTTAAGGGTGAATTTTAAAAAACTGTAAAAATAATTTCGAGACCTTTTAGAAAGACACCTATTTGCCAGAAACGAATGTTGTAACTCAACAAACACATAAAATACGAAGGGATTTATAATTCACCCCGAATGAATTCACCCCCTTTACGTGTTCCTTAGGATAAAATCTTGAAATAAGTTTTTTGATATTTGCACGGGTAATCTTTGTAAAAAAAAAAACCAAGTCGGTCCTAAGAGATATTAAAGAATCCTTGAAATCACATCTCCTCTTTTCACCCTTTAGGGGTGAAATTTAAAAAAACTGACAAAACCATTTCGAAATATTTTAAAGACACTATGTGCCAAAACGTAATGTTGCAACTAACAAACACAGGAAAAATGACGGAATGTATAATTCACCCCGATTGTTGATCTACCCCTTTAGGGGTTGATTAGAACAAAATGCTGAAAAAAGTTTTTCGGTATTTAAATGGGTAAAAAATGTAATCTTTGTGAGCAAAAAGCAAGTCGATATCATATTGGTCCTAAGAAATATTAAGGAATCCTTGAATCAAAATTCACCCCTTTTCACCCTTTACGGGTGAAATTTCAAAAAACTGTCAATACTATTACGAGATATTTTAAAAAGACACCTATGTGCCTAAAAGTAATGTTTGAACTAAACGAACACAGGAAATGCAAGATGTATAATCCACCCCGATTCTAGGTTCACCCCTTTAGGGGTTGATTAGGGCAAAATCCCGAAATATGTTTTTTGGCATTTGTATGGGTAGTACTTGTAAGTAGAAACTAAGTCGATATCCCATAGGCCCTAAGAAATATTAAGGAATTCGTGAAATCACATTTCACACCTTTTCATCCCTTAGGAGTGGAATTTAAAAAAATGCCTTCTTAGTGGATGCTTCCATAATGAAGGGAATATACTCTCCGAATTTCAAGTTTCTTGTCCCAGGGGTTCGGGCTGGGCGGTGATGAGTGAATGAGTCAGTCAGTCAGTCAGGACATTGCCTTTTATATATTATATATAGATGTAATAAAATAAGTAGATTTACTTTTAAAAACGAGAAACCTATTTAACCAAATTTACGATAAATGTTATACATTGTAACATAGTAATATATGTTATAATATAGAAAATAATAGCTATTTTAACAAAAGAAAAATGTCATTTTCAAAATAGTATTAATAATATATGATACCAGATGCAAATAATAGTTTCTTGTTCCCAATTAAAGATTAGATTTTACAGTGGGCGCTTAATATGACAAATAAAATATAATAAAATCTTTTCATTTCATTCCGTACGTTACGAGATGAAATAGACGTTAACGTTCAATATAAAAGAACTAGATATTATTTGTTATTGGTAGACTGGACTGGTTTCCTTCTACTTCACTTGATTCTTGCTACATCAGTCCGAGATTAGAAGGAAATAACCATGTTTATTTTTGGTGTTTTGTTGTCGTTCGAACAGTTATTTGTGGTTAGTTTGTATTTTTTGTATCTTAATTTATTTGAATTGTGTAATATGTTGGAATAAATATGAGCTCAGTGATCTGGACGGAGAATGGTATTTTCAGAACTGAATCGATAAAGAATGAGTAAGCAAATGGTTGCACAAATAATAATATATATCATTTTGTACAAATAGTTATTGTAATCAGTGTCGTGCGCAAAATATATTACATTTGTGACTTAAATAAGGGCAAGTGGATGAAGGTGTTAAGTTACAAATTTTAAGTACTGAGTTAATTGATATTTAGTAAGTAATTGTGTTCTTTTATTTTCGTTATCTCTCCGCTTGTCACATCAGTTGAAAGCCTGTCAAATTTATTATATTGTGAAAAATAAGATTTTTTCCACAAATTACTGCATTTTTTCTTGTTTCGCTACTGTGAAATACCTAAAAAAACTACTTGAGGTCATTGTACATAAACACCTTTATCTATCTTCCAAAATTATAGATAATTGGAAACTGAATGTTGTGGTTAGGATAAAAGAGGCTTATACAATCTCATTCCAACGAAAATTATAAATTTCCAAAAAATCCACTTGCCCCTTCAATTAACTCGAAACTATAAACTGAAAATAATTACGCCAAACATTTTAACTAACTAACCTGACAATACTTCTCATCCTGGGGGTCTATTTTGTAAGCTTTTCGGCAGCCGTTTTTACAGTATCCTATTGAAAGTTCCGACACTTACAACACCTCGTGTTGGTATTCTGTAATTATGATAGTGCAATTTTAACATTGTTGTATTGCTCTTGACAAGAGACTTAGGAACATGTTCTTTTTGAAAAGTGATATTGTTTTCTTGACATTTGTACTTGTTGTTTAAATAAGTTTGAATATGCGCAGGAATATATATTTTATGAATTGGAAATGGACAGGGCCTTGCGGTGGTATGGAGCAATGGAGCGATTGCTCCAGGCGCCTTGGCCCCGAGGGCGCCTTTCAGATATTTCACATTTGTTTATTTTTATAATAAAAATTTTATTATTTGCTTGTTGCATCTTTATAAATAAGTTGTTTATTTATCTTTGTTTATAAATATTACATTTTATTTGGTCGGCGTACAAATGAGCGGCGACTTGGTCGATTAAAATGAAAGAATATATAGGTAATCGTAACATTACAATCTATCTAACAGTGAGTGAGGGAGTGAGTGAGTGAGTGAGTGAGTGAGTGAGTGAGTGAGTGAGTGAGTGAGTGAGTGAGTGAATGAGTGAGAGAGAGAGAGAGAGAGAGAGAGAGAGAGAGAATTTATTTATATAGCAGTTTCTGTCTATATTCGTGGATTCTAGGATGGAGCAGATGGAGTAGGATGGGTAGGTGGATATATCGAAAATCAATTTATCGAGAGCAAATTTATCGAAAGTCAATTTACCGAATGCTCAATTTATCGAATGGCACGTTTATCGAAAATGCTTAGTAATATTATGTTCTTTCATAATAACAAATTTTCTTATTTATATAAAATTTCAATTCTATAATTATTTAGGAAGAGAGTTTATTACATTAGGTGGTTTTTCAATAGCAAGTCTGTTAAAGGTAAGAGGAATAATAATTCTATTTTCTTTAAAAAAAAATTTTTTTTTGTAAAATATTTTATTGCCCGGCAATTAAGGTACAAATTTAAAAAATAAAATTACATGGTGGTTATACATATGCCTAATTGTATTTCTATGTATTCAAGTATAAATATTTTATTATTTTTTAACAATAGTGTTTAATACTATGTTACCACACACAATTAGTTACGCTGGGAAAAAGGGCAAAACCTTTAAAAATTAACATAACATGTTTTATTATTAAATATTATATAATTTTCTCTATTTATATTCAAACACTATCTCACTTTATTTATCTTCACAATAATAAATTACAATTTAAACTAAAATTTCTTTCATTATTAAAAAATGAAATTATAAATTTTTTTGCAAATTTATTTATATAACTATTTTGTACTAGCTGTAGAAGCTAATTAATAAATAAATTTATTATTATTATTATTATTATTAATTCCTACCGAAATAATTCAACAATCCATTTTGCATAAACGTGCCATTCGATAAATTGAGCATTCGATAAACTTGATTTCGATAAATTTGCTTTCGATAAATTTGAATTCAATAAACTGATTTTCGATAAAAAGTGTTTCGATAAATTTGTTTTCAATAAATTGATTTTTGATAAACTCGCCGGTTACCATATTCGTGTCTTAAATTGAGTTCCGCGGACTACCACAAGGGGTTCCTAAGACCTCTCATGATGTCTGAAATGTTGCCTTGTTTGTATATAAAAGAGGCTCATTAGGGGTTCCACTTAATTTTTAAACTTTGGAAGAGGTCAACAGAGTAAAAAGTTTGAGAAACGCTGGTATATAACTTTTTTTTTAAATTACTTATAACAGAGTAAAACAAAGAAAGAGAAAATAGGGACTAGTTGACAAAGTGACGCACAAAGACTTTCTTTCCAAAATATTAAACATTTTTTATTAAAAGTTCAACAACGACCAATTCATAACTGAAGTATTAAATGTAAAAGTTTTTATCCATATAATGCGAAAATAATGCTTTGTAATAACACCAGTATTTTACAAAATAATAATTGTTATTGTTCTGCGAAACAGATCAAGTACAATAATTATTGTCACCGATACACGGGTTGCTATTTCTTATCTCTCTGCCTGGATCAACAGCATGACAACTACAGTATGTTGGAGCAAAAAATTGGCGCCGTTGTTTCACATTACAGCTTCTCAGTAAACGTGTTACCAGTTTGCTTTTTTACCCGACTATTACACAATGTATTTAAGATGACTACATTTTGAATCGATAGTTATGATGATTACCTTTTTGTACAATGTTGAGAAAAAATAAACATTATGGCAAACAAAAATCTAGCAAAAAGTCTGAGTCCATGTACATATAAAACTTATTAATAATAATAAATTAATGCAATAGCTATTGGGAGCAATTACAGAAATACCCGATAGAATGTTCATATAATTGTAAGCTTCGTATGCATATTGGTCATTATTGCATTCCTTGCTAACTCTTGTCTTTTCTCATACTGTAATTTAAATTAAGCTATCTATGATAATTTAGTTTTAAATATTGTTGCGATTATATTTAACTATTTCTTTTAAAGGCGTAAAATACCCAGTTAGAACTAAGAAGTAAATTATATTAAACACATTCTAGAGCATGTATAATAATTCAATTCTCTGGGGTGCAATAGCAGTAGAGATGTTAGTTAGTTTAAAACACAAAAACACTAAAACATATATGGTTCAAATTGTTATAACAAAGACGATGAAAGCGCTGTTACGAAAGTCAAATATAAGTTATACGAAAAACAAAAAAATGTTACAAGTGTCTGTTTTTCAACAAATGCCGTATTCGTTCCGAAAGCGGCACTGGATCAGGTGGATAAAAGTCGAATCGAAGTTGTGAGCAAAGAAAAAAAAAAAAAAAAAAAAAATGGTAATTTTCACACATTTCAGGGTTTTGCAGGTATTTAGTAAGTGAATGATGATTATTTGGGATGCCAAAACAAATTTTATGTTAAAATATTTTTTTTGTTAATTTTAATTCGAATGCCTAAAACCATTATTTAGGTTTCTAAATATGTGCTGTATTTTTACCGACCGCCAACATTTATAAGGGAGGTATTGTGACCATACCGATTTTGACATTTCGAGATTTCGATGGATCTCCACGAATTGAGGTCCCTACATAACGTTTTGACTATTTTTAGCATGATGTCTGTCCCTCCGTCTCTCTGTCTGTCTGTGTACACGTGCAGAGCAAATTCGGCTAAAAGGATTTTTATGAAACTTTATATTTAAGCTTATGACATCAATGGCACGAGGTGATCAACTTTTGGTAAAATCGGTTGACTAAAAATGGGAGTTTACTCGTGTCGATTTTAAGATTTTTGCGAATATTTCACAACAGAAAAATATTTCGAAAAAATGTATTGAACAAAAGTTGCTATAGATGCAATAACTAATAACTTTTATTTGAGACGTTTTTTGATAAAACGAAACATTTAAAAAATTTTCGTAAATTTTTTTAAAATTTATCATGACCATGGAAAAGTCTCAATTTTTTCATACTTATATGTAACGTTTCCATGGTTATGATAAATAATATCTCTGTTAGAAAATATTAGGCCAAGTTATTTCTATTCTGCTGCTAGAATGTATTTTATACAATTACTTTATGATGGCGGTCGGTCCTGTGGTAGCCACAGATGATTTTTTTTTATATATCATGTGGATAATAGTCGAATCGAAGTTGCGATCAAAGAAAAAAAAAAAAAAAAGATGTGAAGTGTGAATTTTCACACATTTCAGGGTTTTGCAGGTATTTAGTAAGTGGATGATAATTATTTGGGATGCCAAAACATATTTTATGTTAAAATATTTTTTTTTGTTAATTTTAATTCGAATGCCTAAAACCATTATTTAGGTTTCTAAATATGTTCTGTATTTTTTTGTTCATTAAGATTTTGAAAATTGCACCTATGGCTTCCATTGGTTGTTTTAAGTCATAACTTCGCCCCTCTGATTTCGTGTATTCAATTTCAACAATATCCACTGGTTATTAAATTTACGCTTTTAAAAATTAAATGCAACATTTGTCCAAATATAACTATAATTTTGAAAAAATAATTTAAACAAAATAAAAATGCAAAGAAAAACAGAAAAAATAAAATTGTCTTGAGACCGGAGCGAACCCTAAATTGCAAATTAGAACGCGAGAACGCTAACCATTACACTATCAAAGCATGCTGGTTTACTGCGTTACATTAGTTTAAATATTTAAACCTACCGCACCACTAGTGGGCGGTAGGAATTTTTTGGAGGGCGGTAGGGGTTTTGTCCAATGCTGGCTACTTACCGTTTTTTTTTTTTTAATTTAATTGACGTTTTAAAACATTAAAATGGAAATTTTTTAAAGTATTATTTAAAAAAATTTCATAGCATTATTGAAAAACATTTTCATTAAGTTTTCATAAAATTCTTTACTGTTTATAGTTAAATTTCTCAAAATATACAATTTTTATCGCCCGCGCATAAGTTTAGTTCACTTTACGTGAAACTAAATGGCGTTTTTGCAGCAAAATTTTGCGAAAGTATTTGGTATGTTATTATTATTATACAACAGGTGGGCGGTATGAAAATTTTTCTACCAATAGAGATGCTAAAGTGGGCGGTAGGTATGAAAAGGTTGAGTACCCCTGCTCTACAGCATCTCACCTACAACACTTAAGCTAAATATAAGCACTAGCTATAAATTTTAGACTACTAAGTTAATATTCGAAATAAAGAATAAAATTTGTGTAGATAACAAGAAGAACAAGTATAGGTAAGTACAAAAACACTATATCAAAAGTCAAATACAGCATTTTAAACTTAATTGCTTAAAATAATACCTGAAATTATAACATGGATATAATACTACGGCGCGTTCAAATTTTGATTTTGTTACATGAAGTTGCTTATTACGGACCTATACATTAATGAACATTTTACCGAAATTATCTTTAATGACTGTAATAAAATTTTACCATTAACCGAGAACAATTACCGCAACCATTGTAATAAAACGGTAACGAAATTTTTATGACGAATTGTGAGTCGACTATGTGTGCTAACACTGGGTTCATAAATTGATCGATAACATTATCATGAAATATTGAAATTAGGAACAAACACACGTTCCTTATCCCTTATTCCCATGTAAAACAATCTTTCTGTTTTACTCTCCCATTACCTACGATTACTATATTTTCATTTCTTCAAACCGGGACAGAACAAAAAAAATAACATGTATAAAAAAATGTGTATAGAAACTCGAGTTTTTAGGACTCGGCGAGTCCGAGTCCTAAATTTTGAAAACTCGTCTAGTCCGGATCTAATTCTAAACTGAAATTAATAAGCGAAAACGTTTAATATTTTCGAGCTCAATAATGATTCTCAAAGGTGAAGTTTTTGTAACAAAAAATAAAATACAAAATTTGTTAAAATTAGAATTATTTATTACATCACAAGATTGCCAACTGCAATTTTTGGTCGTTCCAAGAAATTAAAAAGAATGTGTACTGAAAATTATTTATCAATCAATGTATTTATTTTCAAAACTTAAATCTTAAAACTAGATATAACAATTTAATTGCTTTTTATCTTAAGGTAGAAATATTTGAGAAATACTAACGAGTACTATCAAAACATTTCTAGAAAGCACCTTTGAATTTACTGGTTTTTACTTAAAACTGCGTTTAACCCCCAGAGGTTACTAGTTTCTTATACAAAACTAACAATCTGAAATAAAATTAGTATCAATATATACATCAAATTTTGCACCGAATTTTTATCTATTTAATAGGACATTTTTAATTGTAGAAACACTTACTGTAAAAATATTATCGCTCAATAAGTTAAAAATAGACATCCCCGATATTGTTCTGTAATTTTTTACATCTATTTGTGGGTTTCGAATAACTATTATATTTATATAGTTTTGCGTAGAATAATCAAATAATACGTCAACATTTTTTTCGACTTGATTACTTATAGTTTAGAGCCTTTGTTGAAAAATATTATACTTGTTGATAATGGAATGACACTTAATACACGGATTCTTCACGAAAATTAAATCATTTTTACCCGTACCACCTATTTTAAAACCGCGGCAGATTCAAGATGGCGGCAGAAGTAGACTACTAAGTACAAAAACTATAAATAGTTTTCACAATAGAGCAAAATAGCTAGAAACACATTTGTAGAATGAAGCTTTAGCTACAATTTGCCGCATCGTACGCAAATATGCCACGATTGGTTTACAAGATGTCGTCTATAATGCAATTTTCTTATTTACAATTACATAACAGTTTTTTCTACAGTTAAAAATATCCTATAAGATAGATAAAAATTACCTGCAAATTTTGATATATAGGTTGTTATTAATTTTATTTCCGGTTATTAGTTTTGTATAAGAAACTATTGAGAACTATAGGGTTGTGCGCCGCTTTAATTTTAAAAATGTGGACTCGTCGAGCATTAGAGTCGAGTCCCGAGTCCGAGTAATTACCCAAATATTCGACGAGTCCGAGTCCAGTCGAGTCGAGTGCAAAAACCCTAGCTGTGAATCGCACGATCGAAGTGAAAACTTCTATGACGATCGAATCAATTTCAATTAATATAAAATCATTTATTTTCATGCGCATACTCATTAGCTCTACAATATAGGCACTTATAACTGTACTTATAAAATGTATTAATTATTCTGCTAAAACTTGTTCTTGATTTTGTGAATCAATATTAGAACCTAAGAATGAAACAATGGGTTTTTGGTAATTGAAATATAAAATATAACACACATGCTAAATCATCTATTAGGTCACTGGTTCTCAATACAGGCAATATCGTCCCATAAGAGTGATAAAACGTTCATGGGATGATAAAATTTTGGAGAGATTTAACAAAATTTGGGAAGCAGTGGAAAAGAATAATAATGGCATATGATTACTCCTAACAAGTTTTGAAGCAAATTAATACTATACTAGGGGGCCCAAAGAGAATTCTGCGAGGGAGGGTGCAAAACAGAGAAAATTTGTCATTGCAGATGGGTGTTTAATTTTTCACTCCAATCCCTCTAAACCCTCGGTCCTTCTTAATCTTCACCCGTATCCTATACAATGTAAGGGTCTACTTCTCATATGTTGTGTAATGCTTCCTTTGGGTAGATTTCTAAAGGCGCCTACAGAAGGTGTGGCAAGTCACGGCCAATGTTTACAGTCGTCTAGCTCCGTGGATCGTGTGTATGGGCTAGTCACAGCAAACGTAGGCTGGACTTGACGCTGGCCGAAGTTCGCTTCCAAGGTTGTAGACAAAATTATTTAAATGTGAAGATCTAAAAAAAAGGTCCTCGCTTCGGAAATACAAAGTGATGACCTAAAAAAAAAGGACCTCACTTCTAAAATACAAGTGACGACCTAAAAAAAAAGGTTCTTATCTCTATTTTTTAAATTTTCTAGCGTGTTTGTGTTTTTATTTTCTTCCTTCTTTGGGGGGGGGGGCACCCCCCCTGGGTGCGCCACTGCGTACTGCGACCATAACCTCACTTTCACTGTCAGACGCCATTTTACAAACGTTGGCCCATGATTGCTATTTTTGTACTTGGTCAGCACTAACGCTTTATCGACACATCGTCTGTACAGTACGCATGTAAAAGTGTCCGTCAGTGCTACATGTAACGGCCAGCGTCAGAACCAGCGTTGCCGAACGTTGGACACATCGTCTGTAGGTGCATTTACGGCGCCTAGACTAGACTTGATATCTTCACGTTGATGTCTCTGTATTTAGAATGAATTTGAATGACCTTTTAGCATTAAATTAACTTTTTATCATTACAGTGTTATATGGTGGCAATATGTTTGCCTGAAATAATCTTGTGGTTATTTTAGAAGTAAGATGCAATGTTTGTATCAATCCTAGCCGTAAGAAACACCCTTTGCTAATTATTAGCAGTTGGAAACATTGTATGCTGAACAAAATGAGTTTTATATAACAGACAGTTTAAAAAATTATAAGAACAAATTATTAAAGTGCTAATATCTTGTGCTATATTTGTACCGTTATTTAATTATAAATTATAGTCTTAAGTACCTAATAATAATTAATTAATTAAAAAATTCGAATTCTAATTAAAAAATAAAAAATTCTTTAACCGTAAAAGGTGGCTTGATGAAAAAATGACACTATGAAAACTAGAATTATACCGTAACTAGAGTGCACTCATTACATTGTTGATAAAAGGCATAACATAATTATAAGTTAGGAAAATGAACAGCCTAATGTTGAAGTCAAACAATATGTATTAGCCATCACCTATCAGTCAGCAGTTAGTGGCAGCCGTCTCAATTATAAGTTTACGTTCAGACTTAGACAGGTTTGTTACCTGACAGATGAACATCGTATACAAATAACAATGAGCTATTTTCTTATTTATTGGGACTGTGTCATAATGAAAGTTTCTGACTCGGGACAGTATCAAGTCCAAAGTTCAGGGAATTAATAATTTTTTTCGTGTCTCGTGTCCTTGGAAATATAACCCGAGACACCTGAAACTTTTTGCATAACTTTTTTATTATTTCATGTGGCATATGCCTAGGTGTCACAGATTTTTAGGTCGCGTTTAGCGCTCTATGGCATAACCTAACGACTTCTTTTTACGCAAGACGAGACTGCCGGCTTGACTGCCCTCTGAAGAACGCCCCATATATCCAAATATTATTTCAGAAATACAGGTGCTCATTTAAGAGAGCGGTGAATGGGCCTACGGTTGCGATGGTTCCAAGACAACTCGTCAGCAGACTTTACATCTACGACGTTTCATATACAGATTTTTCGTCTACCACGACATTTACTATACCGACTTTACGTCTACTGACATTACGTCTACTAAAATATATAAATATTTCAATTTGAATAAAATAAACTTGTGTAGTTATTTATGATTATAGTGAGATTATAGTGAGTGTTTTTTATGATATTACTTTAATTTCAATAAATTTTCTTTGGTCAAATATACCCTAAAATCAATTAAAATTGCTTATTTAGAAATATTATTCAAGTTTTATTTGTAAATAGGGCATTAATTGTCTATAAATATTTTTGGATATTGTCGCGCCCGTAAGCCGCGTTTAATAATAAATTAAATTTATCTTAATTTAATTTAAAAACAAAAACTTTTTATGTTTCTTAAAATGTTGAGTGCCGCAACTTGCGAGTTCCAACATTGAACTACTCACTAATCACCTGTTAACTGACCTGTTCAGAGTACATTCCGCTAGTGAATATATTTTTTTACAAGTGTTTATTTAATAATTCGCGAATCTATCGCGATTTTAGTGAAGTTACACCTGCTGTGCTTCATTAAAATATTATCTGTGTATCTACACGAAGTCCAGGAACATCCAGGACCTGTCCAGAACCCAAGAACCTGTTTTTTGGGACCAACCAGTGCCACATCTGTAAAATTGGAATAATTATTCTACATATTTATAAGAATACAGCTACTGTAAGTCTGTTCCAATTTTACACACATTTTATTCATTGTTAATTTAATATTATTTTATTTTTGTAACTTAAATTCAGTTTTGTTAACGCCTCTGTGCGATTTTGCATTAATTTTTTGTTCACACACGCTGATCTCTTGATCACGTGTGCTGATTAATTTTCATTTATTTAACATTTAGTAATTTTTGTAATATTATTAATTTAATTTGTTTATTATCAGTTTATTATTGTATTTGTGGTACTGCTATTTCATTTATGTGATACGTCCACCGTGTTGAGCATCGTTTTCCGCATTTTTGTCGCTTAGCTAGGGTTTTCAGAGACGTCGTGGGATTTTAGGTTTGGTTCCTCCATAGCCATTACTTGTGGGCCTAGGATTTTACCCGTCTCCACCCCAGCTTAGGGCTACCATTACCCTTGTGTTAGTCTCCTAGAGCAGCCCCTAGGAGCAGAAGAGTTTTTATCCCCTCTCCTTTCCTCTAGGTCGTCCGTGTCTTCCTCTGCGGCTCAACTCGGTGCGTTTGTGTCACATAACTCCGTATATCATTCTATATTCCAGCCTTCTGCTGGTGGTCCTTCGAGGTGTCCGCCGCGAAGACCATTTGTGTGACTGTCTGGCCACCCTACCTTACTTAGGCGGGGAGCGGGCGCCACAGATATATAAAAACACAAAATTCATATTATTGTTAACGACACAAGTTTATTATATTTAGTGCTGGGAACCCGGATACCCGGTTCCGATTACCCGGTTCCAAATACCCGGTTCCAGATACCCGGGTCCGGATACCCGGTTCCGATTACCCGGTTCCGAATGCTCGGTTCCGCATACCCGGTTTCGCATAACCGGTTTCGGATACCCGGTTTCAGATATCCGGCTTCAAATACCCGGTTCCAGATACGCGATTCCGAGTTCCCTGATTCAAACTTGATATTTAGTACAGGAGTACCAGATGATTAAAATTACAAAATTTCACTATAGTACCTATTTAGGAATTTCAAAATTCCAAACATCTTGTGTTAGATGAAAACGAGATACCTATTTAGAATTTAGAGTATTCATTCATATTTTGTCTTTAATAATAACAACAAATCATTGGCCTCGCAAATCCTAGCGCCGGCTCTGGTACAGAGTCTGACTATTGGAGAATTTTGATAAGAATTCGTGTTCGCAAAAGGTATACAAAGAAGCGAAGGAGATCGTGTATTGTACACTGGAACATTAATAGTGATAAAATTTTGTAGTTCAACACATGATAATAGATTATTAAGAATTTTATGCAAAATTTTCATGTCAGTCAAAGTGCGACGATCCTTTAGTGTGAGAAAATTAAACTCGGCGCAACATATATTATAATTGATATAGTTATAATAAATCAAAAATATATATTATAAAGAAGTTGTTTAGAATTAAAATAAAGAAACGATTACTATTTTTTTTTTTTGTTTCTATTCAAAACTGAAAATGTATATAACAAAAACCGTACGTAGTAGATGCACGTCAGCAAGTATTACTTAACGTATCTCAATCACAATAACCATAACTGTTATGATGCTGGAAACCGAAACATGTTTTACGGGTATCCGGTTCTAGGTTTCGGGTAAAACTTGTACGTAATTTTGAAGTAATCCAGTTCCGGATACCTCATCCCGAACATCTGGTTCCGATTACACGGTTCCGGATACCCGGTTCCGATTACCCGGTTCTGATTACCCGGTTTCGGACACCCGGTACCGATTACCCGGTTCTGATTACCCAGTTCCGATTATCTGGTTCCGGATACCCGGTTCCGAATACCCGGTTCCGAAACCGGGTAACCGGGTAAACCCGAAACCGTTTTTTTTTTGAACCGGTTCCGGTTCCGTCAAGATCGATTTCTGACAGCACTAATTATATTCAAATTGAAATATTTATAAAGGCTATTGTATACTCTTGCAAACAGTCAGCACTTCTTTTATTTTAAGATATAAAGTCGAATACATGTAATTGGCATTTAAATGAGGAACAGCTTTTTGTGTCTGGTATGTTATATGCCTACTTTGAAATATAAACAAAATTATTGTGTCTAATTGTAAACGTAGACCATATACGTTCGTTTTTCAGTTGGTCAGTGTTAGTGGCTATAACATGTTCAGATGTTCATTTAATCCCTGATGATTTCCTTATTAAAGAGAATACAAACCTAATGGAGCACGTTCTCTGTGCATTTATTAGAAAATATGAAACCGGCTTGCTAAATTATCCAGAGGATGTAAAACATAAAACAAATCTGACGTTTCCTTAATCAACCGCAACTTTGTAACTGAAGTGAGAGGCTAGCGGGGAAAACAAAGAAAATCTACCTTCGATAAATGATGTTCCTTTATGCTGTGGCTTTTTAGCTCGCATTCTCCAGCGATTAATACCCTTTAAATATTCACCCTTTGAGGCAGGTATTATTACATTTTACAGATTTGCTAAGTTTGGACGAAATATGCCTGAAATTGTGCTCTAATTCCGTTAACACCGCGCTTGTTATATAAAAAACATTGTGGGTATCACAAAGTTTAGTGCTTGGAAGAATTAATGATTTTTTTAGATTATGTAATTGTTTTATTCTAATTGTAACTAAAATGAAAAGTATTTTTAATTGAAATAATGGATAAGTAGGTTAGGCAAATGTTACCCACGCGGCTAATATGGACCATGTGATATCTGCTGACTAGTGAAAAATACGAGTGGCACTTGTGTCTCATTTTAAACGTGATTATACCGGCACTACCCTAATGAACCGCCATGATTATTGAAAACCAATCGTAGCTTTATTTAATTTTTTAATTTCTCTCCATTTTGATGGTGTTTTTGGTCAGAATATCTACATACCATAAATTGATTTATTTTTAAATTAACTGCATGATGTATTGAGGCTGTTTCTGTAGTCGATTATTTCAAGTCAAAAATTTAAATACATTTATTATATCATCAAATAATAATGACAATAAACTGTAAATACATATAGCTGTTAATATTGCACGTCTTGTATTATGTTACGGGCATATATGCTCATCCGCGAATAATGAACGTTATATACACTGTAAATTTTTTATTTTAGTAAGTTAGTATTAGTTGTAGTAATGTTTGGCGCTCAGTAACGATGGCTATTTACATCTGACACAGCACATATTTATAATTTGAATATTATTTATAAGTTAGAATAAATAAAACAATAAATAACAGTATATTAAACATTGTTGTAGGTTACAATCAGTTGATGGTTCGGTACTATCTTGATGACGTAGGTTCTGAAGTTTTACAATTGACGCTCAGAAGTTCTGGGTCTTTAAATCAAATTTACTATTTTATTTTCCAGAGGGAAGACCTCGCAAGGGATGGAGAGATCAGCTAACCGAAGCTCTATAGAAACTGGGATACAGGACACATGTAAAGACCTGACAATTAACAAATCAAGATGGAGGACTTATGTGAGTGAGGCCAAAAGTCAATCTTAGTGCCCAAAAATGATTTTTTAATGATAAAACTATATAATTGTAGATAAAATATTGAAGCTTGACTCGTATATTTTGGTTATATTAGACTGGGATGATTACAACCCTCATCTGTTGCTCGGGTGGCAAACTGTATCCTCGTGCAATATAGCCTCCATTAAATACTTATTAAATAAAATACTATTACTTTGAGGTTATTTGACAACAATTCTTTTAAATGTGTAGGAGTGCGAGTATAATGGCTAATTGAGGACGAAAATGGATCTGTGGTCGAACAGTTTAATTCTTTTAACAGAAACATTTATAATTTTATAACTTCTACAACTACTTTTAAAACACTTTATACTAATAGCATTAAATTTTTTATTACACCGCATCTATTAAATATTATGCGAATTTGTTGCTGAACTTTGGAAGAATAGAATGTAATAAATGTATGTTTGTCAATATTAATCTGGTCTATATCACCCTTAAATGTTACTACATTGAAAAATTTGTTTGATTTTGAAACTGATTTTATTTTTTTGCAATTTTGTACCAGCCACCTTAGCTGCCCTTCATGTATTCTTGTTCCTGAAGGTTTTGTTGACAGTTTTTCGCAGGATACGTTTCTGAATTGGTCTCTTCAGGTGTTTCCTTCAATTTCTCGGAGAAATCTCATTTCCATACTTTGCACCCTGCCAATGTGCTTTTCTGTTGTCGTCTATGATACAGATGCCTACGTAAGTACTGGCACGACTATTTTACAATGTGAGATTGTTATGACTGCAGGATCTTAAATAAAAAAATGGCAGTGTTAGAATTTTCAAATGATTTTGTATTTTAATAGATATGAGATGTTGACTGCTCGAAGATGTACCGATAACTGTATTGTTGTTACTAAGTCAGAGGCTGGTTCCGTAGCAATGGTTTATGACATGATCTTTTTGGGTAAAAATAGTTTCTTAGGAAAGAAAAATACAAACGTGACTATTTGTAAGATATAAGTCTTTGTAAAGTAACTGACATGTAAAATAAATAGGATTGTAAAAATATTTTTGAAACATTCTAAACGCGGTAGAAATATGTAATAAGAAATTATATTGGATGGGTTAACCACCACTGCAGCCACAACAGAATATGTCCACTTTCTATCGGTACTTCTCGTTTCCAAGAAAAGTTGATTTAACTGCGTTGAACACTCTACCAGTAGCTCAAACTTCTTATTTATTTCCTCGGCCAACTCTCTATCTTCGCTTATTACTACTCCTAGATAACTGAAGGATTGCATTTGTCCTATCTGTGTTCCATCTATTTTGATGCTGTGGTGCTTCTTATCTTTGCTGACAATCATAGTTTTACTTTATTCTTCGCTTATTTTCATATTTTTTTCTTTAATTCTTCATGGTATACATTTACTATATGTTGTAGTTACTTCTCATTTCTTCCTAGAAACACCATGTCGATATAGCGAATTCCTAACAAACCAATACTGGGGTGACGAATTATTAGGTAAAATTGAAAGACAGCAATTATCAGTTTTTCCACACATAGTGCAGGAAAGAATCAGGAATGGAACTTATGTAGTGGACCATGTGACAAAAACGTGAAAGAGGACCTAGAAGATTAATTGTTGTAGCTAATGTTATAAGTGAGACGGGGACTTAAAGTTTTCAAAAAATAGTTAGTGTAGTGGACGATACAGCAAAGTAGTGTTCCATGGTAGCCAATGCCTTTAGCATATATGGCACTTAATTGGATTGGATCACCATGCCATTAACATAGCTTAGCTCCATAACACGGTCTTTCTTCAAACTCAAGCTACCTATTATGTACATCCTTGCCAATTTTTAACTATTTTTTGTTGCGTTGTCTAAAGCTAGCGAGAATAGCAGCGGTCTAAGCACACAACACTATATCAATCTTACTTTTGTTTGGAAAGTACCCGATGAGTCATTTCTGGTTCTTACATAGTTCATGTTCTTAGGATAGATTCATTTAATACTCTCCACGGTTTCTTCATTTAACAATAAAACAACAAAATCTCATTATACTTAAATTACCAAACGTAAGAAAACTTAAAAAAAAACAAAATAAATAAAATAAAAAAATAAAACGCGATAACAATAAAAAAATAATCAATTAAAATTGTTGTCACTAACAGATACCTACAATGCTCTGAAATGTCTTCAAATCAAATCTTTTACATTTCGTTTTAAAACTATTTTAATAAAAAACTATACAAACTACATAATTGGAAAAAGTCGTATTTTAACTGAAATATTAATAGCCGTATTTGGGTTTCATAAATAAAATATTTTTTGTGATTTCATATCAGTATTTAATAAAGACATTTTACTACTTAAAACGTTGTATCTTAAATAAATAGCCCATTTTAAGGGAATACGAAGTAGAAGCAAAGTGGAATAATGAGCAGTATATATTCAAAGAAGGCACCACAGACTATAACCATTCTTATGTAAAACACATTCTTTTATAACGTTTTGGATTTATTAAATTATACTGACATGTGTGCGTGCGTGCATGATTATCTGTTACTAGGTAATGTTATATTAAAAGTAGGAAAAAATAAATATTTAAGTATAGATGTGGTAATTTTATGTTCTATATTGTTGTTTGCCCTTTAATCTAAGGACATTTAGTAAATTGCAACTGCAAATGAGAATGGAAAAATAATGAAGCATTTAATTTTTAAAGCAATATGCATTTAAAAAGCTATATTAATTAAAGAAAAATACTGTAAATATAGTTGTACCTTCATGAATAATAATTTAAAAATGTTTTCTATGAAAAGTACAAATTAAATATTTTCTTTAATTATGGAGTGTTCTGACATGATTTTTAACTAATTTTTCTTTGGACTTTTTTTCATGTTATTTAACTAATTCAATTGCTATATTTCATAACTATTTACGGGTATATTGACAAATTAATGTTATAAAAATTTGAAATTATATAAAAATGTATGTGAAGTGTGAATTTTCACACATTTCAGGGTTTTGCAGGTATTTATTAAGTGTAAGGAGCCAACAAAATACTGGATGTCTAGAATATCACTCTGAATCAACAATTTTTTGATAATCGATTTTATTCGTTATTTGAGTAGGCTACGAATTCCATTTAATTCTTTTAAACGAAATTTAAGTAATCTACGAAAATTTCGTCACAATTAAATTTAAATTAAAAAATTTCAGGGTTTTTCTGCATTTGTTTAATTATTTTTTTTCAAAAATTGTCAAAAACTGCAATTTTTTTCCAGAAACGAAATCTGATCAAAAATTCCTCTCGTAAGTTTCTGGTTTAGATCAATATACAGCAGTGTTTCTCAATAGGTGATCCGCGGAGCACCAGTGGTCCCCAGAAAAATTTTAATGGCCCGCGAAAGTTTATATATGTGTTTTTTGCCGTTTTATTTTTATTTTTTATGTAAATAATTTATATTTTGTTTATTTTCTATAAACTATCTGTGATTTCTACAAATAAAATAAATGTATTTAGTAGCACGTAATGTAGCACATTAAATATATTTGTTTCCTTGCAAAAAATTTAAACAACAATTTATTAGTGGTCCGCGTTAGAAAATTGTATATTATACTGGTCCGAAGTGAATTTTTGGTTGAGAAACACTGTACTAAAGCACTTAAAAACATCCTTCTTAGCTCTTAAGAGGATTCTACACGGAACACGCAACGAAACCACTGTATTTGTAAACAATTCATAAAGTGTTACGGATTTAGAAAAAATAATACAACAGAATCAACAAATAATATTTGATCTTTACATATATTTTTGTTTGATTTTAATCTGCATAGTATGGATAAAAACTGTAAAAACAGATTTTACTCATGCACTATTCAATCGATCAAATAATATATGATCTTTACATAAATTTTTATTCGATTTTGATCTATAGAATAGTATGAGAATACATATTTTTTCAATTTTCAGTGCGTTATCAAATTAAACTACTTAATGTGTGGATAAACAAAAACATTTTTATTTTTGAAAAATCTATTTTTTATGGGATTTTCGCTAAAAATATTTCAAAAAACTTTTGTCTCCCAGAGGGATTAATCTAAAAATCTCCATTATTTTCTTTTCAATCTCCAAATTTTTGATCAGATTAATTTTTCGAAAAATATCGATTTTTTGTCACTGAAAAAAATATATATAGTTTTTTAAAATTTATTGTGTGTACACCTGTTGAGAAACACTGCTTTAGTATACATTCGGTGAGAAAAAACTGGCAATGTCCCTACTTGACCGTATTAGACGTACCTATATTAATTATCTATACATATTATGTAAAACGTAATAAGCAATTACATGTGACGTCATTGTTTTTATAAAAATATCCGACTGTACGCAGTATTTACATGACCGGTCCAATATTAATGTAGACATTGAGAATTTACTCCATTTTTTAAATTATGGTGTAATTTAAGTGAAAGCTGTGGCAGATCTTTTACATGTAATAATACTTATTTTACAAATATAAATACTTAATATATATTCGTATTATACAGTAAAATAGTGTTATTATCAATTTCTTCTTGCCAAATGTATGTTAAAGCACTTAAAATCATCTTTTTTGCTTTTTAGATAACCGCGAACCACTCATTGTAAAATATTTCTACACAGCGATTTAGAATTTTTGATATTATGTAGGTACAAATGTAAACGTAATATACACAATAATGCTTTTTATATAAATTCACTAATAGTGCATCTATGGAAAATATTTAAAATAAGGACAGGATAAACATCACAAATTACAAGTACATATTCCACAAAGCTAACAATCTGAAAAAAAAATATTTGCAACTATTAGTACATCAAATTTTATCGCTCAATAACTTCATAACAGGAATAAGACAACACAATTTCCGTAGTTTTTAAAATATATAACTTTTACACATATTAATGTTTTAAGTAATAAGAAATTAAGGCCCGGACTTTCCACTTATAGGTAAACCTCTAGGTAACTATTTGACAGATAAGTTTATCTGGAACTTCATCTGCAGAATAAATGTCAATACTAATCAGTGAATTCAATTCTTCAGTCTTATTATCCGTTAGATAACTATCTGATAGATAAATTTGTATTGAAATACGGGATGACATTTATTCAGCACAGAAAGTATCACATAACCTTATCTGTCAGATAGTTACCTAGAGGTTTACCTGAAGGTGGAAAGACTGGGCCTTAATGTCAGTGGCGTAGCGTGGGTTTCAGCCGCCCGGGGCGGATGCCAATTTCGCCGCCCCCTTATTTAGGTATTTAAATCTAAAAGGCTCAAAAATTTACAGAATTTGCCGCCCCAAAAAAGAGCCGCCACCACTGCCTCCGCTATGCTACACCACTGAGATTACATACAATTTTTCGAGTTTCGAGAATGTTCAATAATTTAACAATCACAACACGCACTTAAAGAAAATAATGAATTGTAGCAAGTTAATTTGTCCATGTGAATTGGACGACTGATGTTGCAGGTGTTATTAGACAATATTGAACTCTATTCTTTATATGAAAGAATCGATTCTCGCTGAATATTCGTTGTGAACAATCCGAGTACAAAATAAAACGTGTGGAATTACCGCAAGGTAACCATGTCAGACATATATGTCTGACATGGCGCATGTAGAACTTCTTAGTGTCAGACACATATGGCCGACGTGGCGATTAACGTGTTAAAGAAAGGCTATTCCCCAGTTCCGTCACATTTAAATAATAAAAAGTTCTGTGCTCATTTTAATCGGTCCGAATTGTAGGTGCGACGAAAATATTAAAAGAAATGGTTCAAATTTTTAGTTCAGATTACAAGATATTATTTATTGAGGATTTTTGCCGCCCCAAAAAAGTGCCGCCCGGGGCGGACCGCACCCCCCGCCCCCACGTCGCTACGCCACTGCTTAATGTATTGTAAAATGATTCAAATAATAGGTTCGTTTCACTATGATTGTTAATAGTCCACAACTTTCTTCGAAAAATACTGAACTGTCGAAAATACTAAATTTGGTGATAGTAAAAGGCTACTTAGCACAAGCAGGGGTGTCGAGAGACTGGAGACGCCTGTACAAATTCGGCATATGATATGTGAGAGTGAAAAAGAAAGTGATGACTCAGAAGGAAAATTTTAGGTGCTACAGAATGGCTTAGGCTTCTAAGGAGAAATATAGTTTTGCACAACTTATTGGACAAGTTTTGAGTGTGTCGATCCCATTTTAAGTGTAGATCAATATGTACACCCAAGAATTGAACATCAAAGACACTGTCAAAGTTGTGTTTCTTAGAAGGTATTAGAAGTTTCTGTGTTTTGTTCACATTCAAGGATAAATGATTGGCCAGGAACCATTGATTTACATCGGCGGCTATGTTCGTGCAATTTCTCAGTAGAGTCTCGAAGCATTCGGATCTATCTAACATGGTAGCGTCATCAGCATAAAGTACCCACTTTGCACTTATATAAGATTATTTATGTAAATGAGAAAAAGGATTGAGCCTAGTACAGATCCTTGAGATACTCCACAGCGGCCGCTTCTATACTGAGGTATAGTCGGATTACTGATAGGTGACTGTTACATGTATGTATCAAGTAGTGCATTCATATAATAATCTAGTTACCATTTTCCAGCGATTTTAAAAATGTTTTTTGTTTTTTGTCTTAACTGTCAGTGTCTGGTAATAAATATTAATTAAAATATGGCTTGCGGCCAATTATGAAATTCACAAACTTTAATTTTAAATCTATTGGAATAAACAACAAATTATAATCCAAAATTTACGTATGAGTATAAATTTTTCCTTATTTATAATTATTACCTTAAAATTAATAATTTTGTTTGTTTGAGTACTGCTGTAAATTTATTTTCGCGCTCTAATTAGTAAAGATATCTACGAATTATGCTGTTTCTTTCTAATGCTTTGTTTTTTCTTCAAATAATTTTGAAGGTTAGTTGTCAACTTGCGTCACTATACGTTACTATGGGTATGCAAATAATTATAATGATATAGACAGAGAAAGCATATAGTATTGAATATCGATACTTGTAGCAACGAACAGTCACTTATCAGCAATCCGACTATATTGCCGAGTTTAGAGACACATTATGTTTTCTACCTGTAAGATATGATTTAATTAATCATCATTATCATCATTAATCAGCCTTTCTTGTCCACTGCTGAACGTAGGCCTCCCCAAGCTTTTTCCATTCGGAACGATCTTGTGCTACTGATTTCCAGTTTCCCGCAACTCTCCTTACGTCATCCGTCCACCTAGTTGGGGGTCTTCCTCTGCTTCCGTTGGTATCTCTGGGTCTCCAATCTAGGATCTTCTTTGTCCATCTGTTATCTTGAAGTCTAGCCACATGTCCAGCCCAGTTCTATTTAAGACGAGCAATTATTTCGATGACGTCACATACTTTTGTCTGTTCTCGAATCCTCTGATTTGTTTTCCGATCAGCTAGGCTAATTCCTAAGTATTGATCTTTGGGCAACTCTTAATTTTTCAGCTGACTTAGCTGTTAATGTCAGAGTTTCCGATCTGCATGTTAGAACAGGTAGAACGCATTGGTTGAAAACTTTTTTCTTCAAGCAATTTGGCAAGTTGCTAGTGAAAACATCTCTCAACTTGCCAAAAGCCGCCCACCCTAAACCGATGCAGCGTTTCATTTCACGGGTTTGATTGTCTCGGCCAATGCTAATGTCATGCCCTAGATATTTGTAGCTGGCTACCTGTTCTATCTGTTTGCCACCGAGGTAGAGATGGTCACTCAATACTAGGTTCGTCATCAATTGCGTCTTAGAGATGTTTACTTTCAGTCCAATTTTTTCAGTTTCCCATTTCAGTTCTTCCAGCATGTACTGTCATGTCTGCTACATTGTCTGATAGTAGAATAATATCGTCTGCGAATCTAAGATGGTTAAGTCTCACTCCGTCAATGTCTAGACCACGATTCGCCCAGTCACAGTTTTAAAGGCCAACTCCAGAGCTGCGTTGAATAATTTGGGAGAAATCGAATCGCCTTGTCAAACACCGCTTTCTATCCCAAATTTCTCCGTTTTCGTATGGCGTTTTATGTAAGCTGTAGCATTACTGTAAATACTATCTATCAGTCTAGTATACCGAAAATCAACTGCTTTGTTGCATTGCTTTTATGACTGCCCACTTTTCCACCGAATCGAACGCTTTTTCGAAGTCTATAAACGTTAGTACTAATGGCCTATTGTACCCTACAGCTACTGATTTCATTACAGACATGATTTAATTAAAGCGCAGCTATTCTTATCGAAATAGTAAACATTTAGCTTTTGCAAGAGTATAAAGTGAGACACAGTCGAAAGCTTTGTTTAAATCTATAAATGTGGAGGGACAGATATGTTTCTCATTGAGACATTCTGTTACATAATCAATGAAAGATAGTATGGAATACTATCGTCAGATAGTACATAAATATGCGCCAACTGGTTTATAAAATACAAAATAATTTAATATTATTTACAAAATTAAAATATTCTATTAGATATTTAAAAATTCGCTGCAAAATTTGATGTATAGTTAATAATATTATTACATATTTTTAGTTCTGTAGGATAAACTTGTAAGAACTGTGGTGTTTATCCTACTTTTAACTTACGAATAGACCCCATGTCTTCAAGTCAATGATAAAAGGTTTCTCTCGGAATTTAAAACAAAAAATCATCCCTATCCCTAATTTTTTACGAAACGTTTCTGAGAACTTTAAAAGAGACACCTGTTAAACAAAAAATAAGACACATTGTATTCCTAATAGGATAATATTTGTTAATAATTTAGAATTAAAAGTCTATTAAACATTTCCAGTGTGCATTAATGGAACTAAATGTGAAGATAAATATTGATGTGACATACCATTAACAAGAGTCAAACGGTAATCTGTTGAAATGAAATACAATTTGTCCAAATGGTTACTAAAACACTTATAACTGTAAATTTTTAGCATATTTCAGAATACTGACATATTAAATCAATTAAATATACATCATTGATCCATTAAAAGATTAAGTGTTTTCTTAACTTTTAACCTGACTGTACCATTAACGTTTTTAATTTCTTTAAGTTGCGAGTTCTTTCGATAATCGGATTCAATTTTAGGACTAAATAATTTATAAAGTAAAATTAGTTTTAAATTCATAATGGAAGTTTTTTATATTTTAGGAATTTTCGAATTTGTCTTTACTTTCTAACTTAAAGGTTTTAGCTAAAGCGATTACAGTTTTGATAAGAGTGGGTAATTTGTTTACGTACAGGGCTAAAAATATCGACTAGTTTTTAGGAAGAACTAAGCTCCTACTTTTCTAATATGGGAATTAGTGTACACAATAAATACATTTTGGGGAAACAGTGCTATAAAGATTATTTACTTATTTATTAAGGGAAACCCTTGAAATGAGATAAAAATTTAATTAAACTTAGTACTACAAAATCACTTATGAATTTTACAACAAACTATGTTTTTTTGCGAACAATATTGAAATTAATGAATAAATAAATCGTAGGTATGATCACGAAATCTTCATGCCGTTTCTTAGGAGTCTGTCTGTCTGTTCGGAAGAAGTTGTGGCCAAACTAGTCTACTGATTCAAAATTTGACATGCAAATATAGTTCTTTGTACCACAGGTACCAAAAATATATAAAAAAATCTTATCGCGCGAAAATATAAATAAATATGTATTTTAAAAATATAATATTTTGATATCAAATTTAAGCGCTTGATATGTAGGTCAACAATCACATCTTTTTTTATCAATAAAGAATGAAAATAATATTATTATTATTTTTTTTTTTATTTATATCAATGTCATACATAAATATAATATGCCTACAAAATTATAAGCAATGACGGATCTACAAATTTCCAGATGCCTCTTTGAAAATTTTTGATAAACAGAAAAGAGAGAAGAGAACCTTTTACATTTACATCGAAGCATGAAGGGCCAAAAAAAATGTAACGAGCCGTGTGGGAATTTGAGATGCCTTATAGCCTATGTTCGAATTCTGGTTTTATTCTTTCATTATACCAAATAACATGAAAATATATCTAGCCCTTTTTGCGTGAATTTTGGACAGACAGACAATATTTGATTTTTTTGTGGATATTATTTTATGCCTATAATTATCTGAAACGTGTAGAAACCAAATATGTAAAAATAAAAAACAGATATAGCTTCAAATTTTAATAATATATATTTCGTATTGTTGTCATTCAAATAAATAAATACAATAATTAAATAATTTAAATCTCAGTTAATAATTGATATTACCATCTTGGCTATCCCACGTATTTTCAGTCGGCGAACGTCCAACACGACCATTTCGAAGCAATGTTTGGACATATACAAGCACAATCCAAGTGAGCTTTTGCGACGTTTCATAACTGTTGTTAAAACATGGATCTATCATTACATAACAGAAATGAAAGAGCCGTCAAAATAGTGGATATCTCTTGCTGAACTTGCTCCGAAGAAGGCGATAAGAGTTCCCTCGGCCAGAAAGGTTATGGCCACGATTTTCTGGGATTCTCAAGGCATAATTTTCATCGACTGTCTGACTGGAAAATGGAGACAATATATTATGCTGCTTTATTGGATCGATTATACGATGAAAAAGCAGCTCCGTGTGGTGAATAAAAAAGTTCTGTTGTTCTGTTTCACCATGACAATGCATCAGTTCATTTGTCCGCAATTGCAACGGTCATATTGTTCGAAGGGCGCTAAAAACTGCTTGTTTTTCCACCCTATTCTTAAGATTTACTCCCTGCAAATTCGTTCTATTTCAAAACATAAAGAAATGGCTCCTTGGAAAAATATTCGTCGTCGACCGAGGAGATCATGGCTGAAACACCCTCCTATTTTGCAGAGTTCGACATATCGTACTTTTTGGAATGTTTACGATGTTT
Organism: Liopterus haemorrhoidalis; assembly: GCA_963971575.1. Taxonomy (NCBI): domain Eukaryota; kingdom Metazoa; phylum Arthropoda; class Insecta; order Coleoptera; family Dytiscidae; genus Liopterus; species Liopterus haemorrhoidalis. Next base: position 38,237,932 of record OZ020618.1, on the reverse strand, counting down.
TAATATCGTTGGACAAAATGTATCGAGGTAAAAGCAGACTGTATTGAAAAATAAATCGCAATTTGGCAAAAAAAGCTTTCATTTCAGAGTCACGGACTTAAAATTAATAATAGCAAAATTAGCATAATTTAACGATATTTATAAGTTGGTCATTAACCAAACTTTTATCAGTTACATAAAATTTTTAAGTAGTAAATGCAGTAAGAAGTAACAAAGGACATAATTTGTTAAACTATTTATCCTATCGCTAATGCGATAGGTAATTTTTTATTAGTTTTGTAAGACGTCAGTAGGTTGAAAGTTTAGTGAAAAGCACAATGTAAAACTGTCTTCATGAGTAAACACGGCTAATGAGTAAAATATGCTTAATTTTTAACAAGATTTTTCTGATATACATAAATTGACTACTATTATAATTTGGCATATTTATTTTTGTATTCAGATTTTATTTATCGGTATATCTTGTCAAAAGCAGTCAAAAATTAATTCAAATCTAACCCACAAATATTATCTGTAGGTTATGATAGATGAAGACATTTGGGTCGCTACATTGGCCTTCACACAGAAAAAATCTGAAATATGAAACTGGGGTGCGAGGGGGCAAAAAAAGATAAGCAAAAACCCGAGATAAAAATATCTAGAATCATTCCAGACGTCTGGGATGTATTTAGACAAGTTGAACGACACCATTGCAGAGAGTGTCAGTGAAAAATGAGGTAAATGCGGACAGGAAAACCCCCCGCTTAATATAAATGTATCGGGCAATCACAGGTTATTAATATATATGTGTCTCATCTTGCTAGACAAATTGCCCTTGTTCCCGGAAACGAATTGATACCAAGAATTTCTTTTCTCTCCGTAGATTTTTCTTTCTCGAGAAAATAATTAGGAAGAAGTTATAAGAAATGTTTTCTTTATATATATCAGAGGAGAGGGAGAGAGATAAAACTAGAATACAAAAGAAATGATAGATGTCTCTCTTTATATTTGGTATTTTTATTTGAAATAAAGAGCACAGAATGTTTGTTGTTTCCTGCAGTGATCGAAGTCATTTTAAAATAAATATTGGTTTTCTATCGATTGTGGACAATGTTTTTTAAATATATTTGTACAGCTAAATCAAATCGTAGACGAATATATGATTAAATAAATAAAAATAATTGCAATTTATATATAAAGTGTAAATAAAACAAATGAATATTAAAAATCAACTACAGCAAAAATATGTTCCTAGAATTTATAACACTAATGCCCGGTTGTAAAAAACTCTTATATCTAGTTTTAATCACAACTGTTGTAAGTCTAAAACTAGATATAAGTTAAAAACAAATTCATTCTAGTTACACCTAAAGCAAGTCTCAACTCGTTTTCGAGTTTTAAATCGCGCATATTGCTGGTTATAAAGTTATAATGGATGAACTGTTTTAGTGGCGACGTATAATACTAAAAATTTATGTGAAGTGTGAATTTCTATTTTCACATTTAAGGGTTTTGTGGGTATTTAATAATTGTAAGAAGCCAACACAATATGTACTGGATGTCTACGAATATTGGTCTACAATCACATCAAAATCAAAAGTTATTAGATAATAGAGATTCCATTTAATTTTTTTAACTATAATTTAAATAATTCGCGAAAAATTTCAACTTTTTTTCTGCATTTGCTCCGTATTCAAGTCTTCATTAGATTAATAAGAAATATATTGACAAATAGCTCATTTTTTATTTTCAATCTCAAAAACGTATTTCTCAGTGTGTTATTTATATAAATATTTCATTACTATAAATTATATATGTATTCCTCTTTGATACCTCAAAAAACAAAACTCATTTATACAATAGGTTGAATTGTGATTCAACCTATGCGTGTAATATTATAATAAAATAACACTTCAGAGTGTAGTGTGGTGTGTCTAACTCGGTTTGAAACTGATAATATATATATATATATATATATTATTTTATTTCTTCTTAATTTCAAAAAAGACACGCACTATCTTGCTATAAATATAAAAAATCTATAACATTATTAGCCATAAATTCAAGAAATAATTAATTTTGTCAAAAACAAAAACTGCAATATTTTTCAAAAACACAATCTGATCAAAAATTCGTCTCGTACGTTTCTGCCTTAAATCAATGTACATTACCTAAAATTTTTTCAGATTTTTAGTTTAACCCCTTTGGGTACAAGGGGGTGGGACAAGAACTTTTTTTAGCACATTTTTGGCTAAAACCGTGTTAAAAGAAACGAATTTAAAAAAATTACTTATCGTTTCTTAATCTACGTCTTAAGAGCTTTGTTTTGATACCACACAATAAATTTTTTTTAAATATTTTTTTATATCAATGACAAAAAAATCGAAAAACTTATCTGATCGAAAATTCCTGTGTAACTATTCCAGTTCTTACCAATGTTCATTATGGAGATTTTTTTCAGGTTTTTAGAACAACCCATTTGGGAGATAGGGTTGGGGACAAAAGTATTGAAACATTTTTGGCGAAAATATCATAAAAAAAAATAAATTTTGAAAAATAAAAATATGTATGTGGATCAACGCATTAAGAGGTTTCATTCGATATGCCACTCAAAATTTAAACAAATATTTATTATATTATTAAATACATATTTGTTTATATTTATTACGAGATGTGTTTTATTGAGCTCTCGGTATTTTTACTATATATGGGTCAAAAAGTTGTATAAGCGTGCCAAATTTCAACTTTGCACGTTTAGCCGTTTGGCTACAATTTCTAACGTGCAGACAGACAGACAGAAAGATACATGAGTGACGTTATAAGTATTTTTTGGTGGTCATAGCTACAATACCTTAAAAAAAAGGAATTATATTTAAAAATACAATTCTTTTTTAACCTCTTTTCACAAGTTAATTGTGTGTTTATAACTTATTGGACTTTAATCCGCTTTATAAATACAATTTTCTATTAATATAAAACTATAACCTTACTTTATATTAGTTTTGACAGACAAAACTCGATATAAGATTTACAACGCCGATTTTCGCAATTTAATTTGTAACGAGCATTATATATTATACAGACAAGTGTTATATATTCGTTTATTATCGCGTTATAAAGTTATATTGCAACGCTTTTTTGATTTTATATCCAGTATCGTAGCAACGCCCTAGCATCAGGGCAAGTGCCAGGGACGCCAGGACTGCAGGGCGCCTCGTGTATTCCGCCATGATATATAAAACAACTTCTCTAATACTATTAGCAGTGCTGTAATCGTAAAATCAGTAGAAAGTATACTAAATAAAAATATTATTTTGAGATAACTCCTTTATTTGATGTTCAATCGTTTTTCCAATTAAACATTCTTATTTGTAGAGTAAAATACTTAACCTTTCCTAATTTAATCTCATGTGTACGTATTATAATAAAGAAGTTAGCAATGCTTAAACACTTCTCAAAAATATCCTGTATACCTATGAAAGTTTGAAATATGTGAAAATTCTCACCATACACCAATTTTAGTTAATTTTCAACTACATTCTTATACTTTGTAAGTAAAAAAGTAACAAAAGTTGGAGAGAAGAGATTCATAATGAACAGTTCTAAATAACGATTTCTCTTATCTGTTTTTTGTTCTCCCCATCCGATACGATCTAAACCAAGAATGAGACAGCAAAAACACATTTTTTTGAGTTAATCAAATGTAGTAACTTAATTTCAATGCTTACTTGAAAGTAGTCAGACTAATGTATTTTAGTCTCCACATACATAACTTAATCTCAACGATAAAAGGTAGTACTCAGATATAAGACAGTTGTGAAGATAATTCTAAATCACCACATTCATCACCAAATCACCTTCACTGATACAGAGGTGCGTATCAGATTAGTAGTGATACCTCTTCAAAGATAAACCTAAGAATTCAAGGGTGGTGAAGGAAATCGAATAAAAGTTTTCTAAACGTGTCTCCATATCTCCGCCTGGAGCATATTAAGTGGATGAATAATGAATGTTGATTAAAATAATTTATTTAAATAAGATTAGGTTAAAAAAGGTGAGATAAAAATAATGCAGAGGTAAACGTGTGAAAGCAAAGATAACAAAGGAAGGATATAGATATGTTTTTACAAGGTAGAAATAAAATGGAAGGTGACACAAAAGAGGGGAATATTTTATCACAAAACAGGATTTTATTTTGCATGCAGATAACTTGATTTTGAATCACTAAAATAGGGTTCCCTAAAAATGTTATATGAAACAAGTTTCATAACCCATTTCGATGCGAATTTAATTTTGTTTTGAAGAATATTTTTTTGTCATTTTTTACACACTGTCAGATATTTATAAGAGGCATAAACATTTATTTTCCACTACATGTCGAGAAAGTAGATCTTCTCTCATGTAAATGAGTGAGAAAAATGCTATTTCCTCACTAGTGAGGAAAGTAACTTGCAGTATTGCCCGATAGATGGTGCTAACATATTAATTATTTTAAAATTAAGTTTTTACCAAATAATTTGTTACTTAACCCTTTCGGGACCGGAACCGGATAAACACGCAAAACAAGGCGTGTTCTCCAGACCGGACCCGTGAACACGCACACGCTGAGAGGCTTGATACAGGACCGAAATCGATCGAAAACGCGAATTGCATGTGACTTTTACGTCTATTTTGACCATGCCCACGCCATAATTTCAGTTGTCACTGTTTACCTAGCGCCTGCTGAACAAAACAGGAGTTTGTGCAAAGCAGAAAAAAAAAAGAAAGGAGAAAATTTATCTTTGTGCACTTTGCAATATACCACTATGTGTAATAAGGCCGTTTTGAGATATATCACACTGTTGCACAAATTAGAGAAATATGATATGTATTATTTGTTTCATGAGCAAATATGTGCATTAATTTTGTTTTTCTTTTTTTCTGAATACATACGTATTTTTGTTTTTGTTTGTGTGATTGAATTAATATATATTTTGCCATAAAAGATATTTTTTTTTCATTAATTTAAAAATTAGTCCGAAAATCCCATTTATACTGATATAAACTAATGTCCTTTCTGGATCGAAACCGGACGAATACGCAACTGCTTTCCGCATCGGCCCTAGCGTATTGTCATTTGAAACCGATCTGGTCCTGAAAGGGTTAAAGAGTTATTCATTTATAATCTTGTTGATAATCATTTTTGAACAATAAAATATTATTTATATTTATATTTATTACTTTTGAATTGTTTAAAAACAAAATTAGTTCGAAGATGTATATTATCTGACAATGAAGAAAATCAAAATACACCACCTGAAAAATAAGGGCTGCAAAATAAACTGCTGAAAATTATTACCTGAAAAGTTGAAATTAAGATACGAAAATCAATATAAAATTTTTATGAAATGGTGTGATAAAAATAATGTTTTTTTTTATGAAACCGTATTTTGGGCTTATTTCGCTGAGCTGTCAAAAAAACTTAAGGCTTCAACCGTTGTGGAGCAATAACTCAATATAAAATCAACGTTACTTATCAATGAAAACTTTGATATAAGTAAATATTTAAAAGACATACAGTCTGTATAGTAAGACATACATGCTTATGAATCATGATCAGGCATGTGCACAAATAATAAACAGGTACAAACATGATAAGAACATCAAGACCTAATAAGCCCGATGATAAAAATTGTTTAGTTAGTGTTTTGTCTTTCAGTAGTGCGGTTTTGTAGTAATGAGTGCTATTTATAAAATGTTTTGAACCGGTATTTTTATGTACCCATCCAAAAGGGCAAAAAATGTCCTTTTCATGTGCAGCAAAATATAGGCACAAGTCAGTAGACTTTGTGAAATATTGGGTGCAACGTTATAAAATTAATAAAAATGTTGAAAATTTACCTAATCGTGGATTAAAAAAGGTGATCACTAAAAAATAAGATGAAATGATTTTTAACGTTTTTGAAAAAAATCCTGTTATCTTTAAGTAAACATCAGGCAATTTTGTTAAAAAAGAACATTAAGTTAAGTCGAAAAACCCTGAGAATTCGTTTAATTGAAAAAGGTATTAAATTTAGGAGCACCAAACAAAAACCATTGTTGTCGGTGAAACATGTCGAAAAACGACTCGCTTGGGCCGAGAAAATATAGACCGAGATTGGAGTGATGTGCTTTTCTCTGATGCCCGATGCAAATCATATTGAAATTTTTGGGGGTACATGAAATATAAACTTCGAATAAAAAACGTTCAAAATTTGGATCAGCTAACTCGTCAAATACTGCCAGAGAAAACTGTCAAAGTCGTATGCCGAAAAGCTGGTAGAAAGTAAGCAATAATTGATAATAATGGAGACTGAACCAATTATTAGGTAGTAGCGTAATAATATTCACAGTAAATTTATAAATAATTTTTAGTTTTTCCTTTTCTCTCTTATTGTTCGCCAAAAATCAACAAGGACGTCTTAAACAGACTGTAGTTTTGATAATTGCTAATTTTTATGTGAGGGCATTGATGATAAAATTTTGAAAGAAAATCGCATGTTGTGGAAAAAATGTTGTGTCTAACACGTAAGGAAATTGCTTTTTCCACTCTCGCTCAGTTGTCACACTTGCTAACGCTCGTGAGACAAAAATAAGTTCGAGTGGGAAAATGAGGCGCTTTCCTAACTTGTTGGACAAAGTACTATTAATTTGAATAGTAAAATATAATTGCATATATATTAATTGAAAAATGTCAAAGTCGAAGTTGTAAAAAAAAGTAGCAGTATAGGCTATTCCAAACCTTTAGGCGGAACTTGATTTTGCAGTCTAGTAACTCTTATAGTTTGATTCAAGCTTTTGACTATATTGGTTAAGCTTTGTAAATCATACTTACAATAAACATTTTTAGGTTAAAGTTAAAATCATTATAAAATGTTATTTTCGTTACATTTTGATTTTTTGTATCATTTTTAACACAAACGTCTCATTTCTTAAATTCCTACATTTTTAAAAAATTTAACAATATATTATTTATTTTATTTTTCTAATAACTGTAATTTAAAATAAATACCAACATAAAAAATGAAATATCCTAGCCAAGCTCTGTTTTCGTGAAACTTTAAAATACTAAATCACCATTTAGTTCCGCCTGAACCAAAGAAACGACCTATACCTATAGGTGAGGGTAGTACGCACTAGCTATGACGACTCGACCCGCTAAGATTGTACCCGGTTCCGAATTTAAATACCCGCTACCCGTTATATACCCATTACGCATTAACTAACGGGTAATTAACGGGTATCGGGTAATTAACGGGTATGGGGTAATTAACGGGTATAAGATTACTAACGGGTAACGGATAATTAGCGGGTAATTAATGGGTAGCGGATAAGTAACGGGTAATTGTGTGAGGTATTTTGAGTACTTAGTGAGACTATTTTGTTCTCAATTACAGTAGTAGGAATAAAGTATGCGTATTCTATAATGCACCTGTGCATATTTTTAGGGTTAAGTATGTATGACCACCAAAAAACCCTTATAAAGTCACTCGATATGTGAAAATACTATCGAAATAGAAAAGAATTCATTTAAACAATTATTATTATTGTTTGTATATTATAATAACATATATATATATATATAATATACAATCTATAATATAAAACAATGAAAGATTTTCTAATGGCGGTTGCTAACGTAAGAGTTTTCTCTAACTCAAGGTAAAATCATTTGTTTTTGTATGCTACAACATACAAAAACAAATGATTTTAACTCGAGTTAGGGATAATTCTTACTTTAGCAACCGGCCATAAATAAATTTAGCTTTGCGCACTTTAATTTGGGCAAATTGCTTAATTAAATCTTCGGTATCTAATTCTTTTAATATAGATATGATTCTATTGAGATAATAGCAAGGTGACTTACTCGATTTTGCCCCATAGTTGATCTCAAATAATTTTTGTAAAATATGATGTTAAATTTAAAAATTAAATTAAATTTATAAAATAATTTTTAAAATTATTTTCAATAGTGGAAAATACTTTACAAGTTCCTTCAACCATATTTCCGTATAATATATCAGCCATACAAATTTTTCTAGAAAATTGGGGCGCCAAAACTGTTAAACGTGGGCCTGCTCAGTAGAGTTCCAGAGAAAGGCATGTTACGTCAGGATAATGTTTTTCTCATACGGAAGTTTTTAGTCTCTAATTCTTGGTGGACAATGTCAATTTAGTTTTGTTTACTTATATAATACTTGTTATTAAAAAACTAGCCTTTCAGATGTTATCAGTTTCTTTTGTGTACCCCTTGATTAAAAAGTTATGGATCTTAAAAAAGTGTGGTCATAATTTTTTTTAACAGATCATAAAATGTAGTTTATAGCTTTTAAAATAAAACACAATATTAAGAATAAAATCAAATGATAAACTGCATGAAATAACAAAACAGGAACAACCAGAGATACAACACCGTATCACCTTACACGACCTGTTTACAAATATTGGTCCAAAAAACAGTAGACTGATGTAGTGTTTTAACCCCTTAAAGACATGAAAAACAAGAAAGTATTTGGCAAAAAGCATTTTATCGCAAGTCGTACCATAAAACTAGTTATAAAATTCAACATATAAAGACATAAACTTGTTATTTTCGATTCAGAAGGTAGGCAGTAACTCTATTTCTTTCAATTTTCATCTCTCATTCTCATGTCCACCCTTTCATAAAAAATTTAACTCAAATTCATCTAAATAAAACAATACACGTGACATTTACACACGCCATTTGCGAATAGCTATTAGTGTCACACATATACTTAAACAATATCTTTTTTCCAGAAAAGGAGCAAATTTATTATATTTTAAATATAAATCAAATTTAGGTCCGTATAAAGTTTTCTTTTTCTCGTATAATAACTCGATTTGGAAAAATTTCGGGACTGCCAAAAGCCGATAAGTTGATATCACTAGAATGGTATTGCACTGGAAGTTTTATAGCATTGAGAGAAAAGGAGATGTCCTACCGATGGCATTATTATAAATTTTACATAACAAGATAAAAGCTTTACTCCCAAAAGGATTCTAAGGAAGAAAAAATATCCTCAAACAACTTTAGAATTCCGCATTATCTTTAATAACTTTGAAAATCCCCTTGTGCATGCTTATTGTAACTTTATCTACGTTTAGTTAAACAGTTAAAAACTGCTTCTGGATACGATTATGCCGATCAATGGTTAAATATGCTGTATAAATAAATCGTTTTTATCCAGGTTATCAAAATCACTTTAGTAGAATTATGTGGTCTCTGGGAACCTGTCCGGTCTAAACTTGAATTTAATCGTACCGTCTTGGAACAAGTCATAAATGAATTACATAGTTATCGAAACAACCAGTCATAAAGATCTGAAGTGACAAAGTAATACAATCCATAATGAATGACTGTTTGAAGTAAAGTCAAATTGTATAAAGTAGTAGTACGTTCGATTCTCGCATATGCAACTAAAACAAGAGTCAAAACAAAACAGTCAAACGGAAAATAAAAACTGCGAAGAAGTACTTCAATCAGAGGTTCTTAACCTTTTCAGAAGCACGGAACACTTACAATTTTACAAAAATTTTGCGAAACACAGGAAAATAAAACAGTACATATATTTTCTATATTGCATAATATATTAAAAATCATATACATAACAGTTTGCATATCAGTGAATAACAAATAACTATTAGTTAATGAAATAAACAAAAGAAAATTATAACAATCTTTTTAATGGGATATTTGAGCCTGATAACTTTTACAAATGTTTTTAATATCTGGTCTTACGTGTGAATAAGCCAAATATATAATTCCCTCTTCTATATTAATCAACCTTTCATGTTTCTTTGTCTTAATATTCATTAATGATGAAAAACCAAGCTCGTGTAAGTACGATCTTGAAAATTGTAATAAAATTTTAATCGCTTTGAACAGAAATACAAAATTCTTCAACCTATATTTCGGAATATTTCATTTTGAGACTACAATCCGTTATAAAAATCGATAAAAGCTAACATAAATACTTAAGTACAAGTAAAGACGGGAAAACTAAAAACAATGACTTTAATTTTTTGGTTTTAGTTTTTTTTTCCGTCTTAATAACCGTTTTAATTTTTTACTGATTTCTAATTTTGGCTAACATTTTCTCTAGGTTCACGGAACACCGGTTAATAACCACTGACTTAGATCAATATTAGGACTAATTCTGAGAGATAAACAGACAAACAAATCTATAATGAAAAGATGCAATATATGGCTGCCAACTTTTTAAATGCGGGACATTTTTTTAGGACCCTCCCTAGCAAAAAAATATCTGCTAACAATTTTTATCTGTGTATATCCTAAGATTTTCTTCGAATTTTATCAATCAGGCATAGAATTCACAATTTATTTACAAACAATTAGAAAGTACAGACGATTCCGCTTAATTGGGGCAGCCGCTTATTTGGGCCAAATCTCAAAGAACAGAAACCAAACCAAGGAACCAACGGTAAATTTACATGTTTAATTGGGACAACATTCCGCTTAATTGGGACAGTAAATTTAAGATCACAGTACATATTATGCTACACATATTCTCAACCAGGAGGCAAAAAAATGTATGGCCGTGTTACAGTGTTATTTTATGCAGGAAGGAAATGAAGGGAGCCCTACATCCGCACTGAATACCTGTGCGTGATTTTGACAATTGACGCATTTTTGCATTGAATTAAATTGTATATACCTATTTATTATTTTGTTTTGGAATTTATTATTATTTTTTCTTAAAAGTTTATATTTTTTGGTTATATGTAATTTATAGTTTTGTCCAAGAGTTTATAAAATAAAATTATTGAAAGAAAAATATGCATTGTTTAATTTTTCTGTATTTCATACGAAAATATTAATATTTTATTATTATATTATTAAAATTATATCATAAAGTTATTTTACTCACTGTCTTTTAAAATCATATTTTTACACATTTGCGATTTTTCGTCAGAGGTTCAGAGTCAGAGTTCAAAATTTCATAAAAGCTCTCACATTTTCCCATATTAAATTTTACTTGCAATATTGTATGAACAGTCTCAAATTTAAGCGACGTTTTTTTAGACGTTTACATTGCATTTACAAGGGAGAACACTCGCTCAATGGGTCCATTTGTTCCAGGTACACAAAACACATACTGAATGAGTATTTAATATTATATTAAGGGAAATATCCTGCTAACTGCTAACAGCGTGAAGATATCAAAATGTATAAAAATTAAGTGTTAAATGCAAGATTAAAAAAAATAAACAAATAATAATAATAATAATAAAATTGTTAATATTAAGTTAAAATTTTTATAAAAGCAATTTTATTATTTTAGAATAAGTGCTATATTTCCTAATGCGGAATATGCGGGACGATTAATAATTTTCCGGGATGAATTTAGGTATCAATGGTAAAGCGGGACATGGGTCTCTAATCCGGGACTGTCTCGCCTAATCCGGGACGGTTAGTAGCATTATGTTAGATATCTCGGTTTGAAAGGATTGTCCCGACATAAGACCTCGAGTGCTGACATCCCAACTAGATTTTATGAGACCGTCCTGTACCATGATATATCAACACTGAATAGTTTATTCCAAACGCTTAAGGGGACGCACAACCGTATAATTTCTTATACAAAACTAACAGTCTAAAATAAAATTAGTAACAATCTATACATTAAAATTTAGAGCGAATTTTTATCTATCGAAGATATTTTTAATTGTTACAGGACCTGTCCTGTAATTTTAAATAAACAAATTGTATTATAGACGCCATTTTGTAAACTATTCGAGGCTTATTTGTGTACCAAGCAGCAAATTGTAGCTGAAGCTTCATTCTACAAATATGTTTTTTATTCTATTGAGAAAACTACTTATAGTTATTGTACTTGGTAATCTAATTTTGCCGCCATATCGTATCTACCGCGGTTCTCAGTATAGGTGTTGCGGGTAAAAATTATTTAAATTTGTAAAGAATACTTGTACCAAGTGGCATTTCATTATCATCAAGTATAATATTTTTCGACGAAGGTTCTAAACTATAAACAATCATGTTGAAAAAAATGTTGACATCTTATTTGAACATTTCTATACATAACTATATAAATATAAAAGTTATTCGAAACCAACAAATATATTTAAAAAATTACAGAACACTGTTGTGTGATATCTGTTTTTATTTTATTCAGGGACAACGTTTTTACAATAATTCGGTGCAAAATGTGATGTTAGTTTTGTATAAGAAACTAATAATTTCTGGGGATTATACGTAGTGTTAAGAAAATTTAACGATATTTTAATTTTCAAAAGTTATCACGAGCTTACTTTTTAAAGATTGAATGAGGCCTTTGTTGAATAAAATAGTTCAAATCCTCATTAAATCGTAATAAGTAACTATATTTAAAAATCTAGTTCCGAAGAAATTAAAGAAACACTATACTAAATGTTAATACTAATAACTCCAGAAGAAACTATCATCTTTAATAAAATCGGTGATTAGCCTCGTCGCAGAAATAGGCCGATGTAAAATAAATAAATATAAACATCTTTAATAAAATATAAAATGTTCAATTTTGCTTATGTGATTTTTTTAAATTGTGAGATGGTTGTAGTTTGTAATAATTAGATGTATTATTGTCTAAATAAATAACAAAGAAGGTAGTTCCTACCTGTACATTCAAGAATGAATTTTGATATTAAATAAAAGGCATTCGATCTGACAGTGTCCTAGTTTGTCAACATATCTGACAATCTATATATGCAGGATGTAGGGAAATGGACCAAGATCAGATAACGGGAATGGAAACAGCATATGGAAAGAATAAGAAAAGAAAGACTTGCTCGCATCTGCAAGGAAGGAGGACCTGAGGGATGAAACCTTCCAGAAGAACCCCCAAGAGATGGGTCAGAACTCATTCTCATCGTCGTAAGCCGGACAAACAGGAGATATCTTTGTCAAAATTAGAAGTAGATGAGGTCTTTCGTCTCCTTTCGAAGGTTGGAAACCAAAGCTATATTGTCTTTTGATATAATATTGTTAACTATAACAATGGGCAGATGGCATATGTCGATGATGCTTAGAATAAATATCTTACAGTTTATATATCATATAGACATAAGGTCGGCCAGAATTTATATGGCCGTTCGATCAACTGAGAACTGATAAAAAAATAAATAGCCATTTCATACAAATCTATCTAAATAATCAATAACGTATTTGTAGAAAGATAGATAATTACTTTATTTATACCTTTCGGTTAAAATCTACATATTATTTACATATAGCCTAATTTAATTTATTTTCAAATACTTATTCTAATTATTGTTAAATCTTCATCTCAAATCTTCTCTTATCTCTAAGACGTCCTCCATCCATTTCCATCCTTGCCCTGATTTACACAACGCGCCTTCTCTTGTTCCTTCTTTAAATTTCATTTCTCCACATTTCTTCATTATATGCTCCAAGGTCTCTCTTTCCTCTCCACACATCTAGCACATTCTTTGTTCATCCGTTCTCCAGTACTCATTTTCTCGTTCCTCATTTCCGCACCTAAATCTTGCTATTACCTTCTTTTTTAATCCATTTGCGTCATTTGCGTATTTGCATCATCCAAGTTTTCTTGTATTTACTGTTATACCTCGAATTTTTTAACCTCTAACTTCTTTCTTGTCCTTGGATATCCCTCATTTTAACTGTTATTTCTAGTGTCACATCTTGTCCTTCCGACCTCTTTCTTGATATTTCCTTAGCTGAGTAACCATTATGCTCAAATCGTTTCCTTCTTTTTGCTTCCCATCTGGATTGCATCTTTCCTTGTATCTTGTCCTTGTATCCAGCACTGGTACAGCAAGTTTTTTTCTGGGTGTCTTATTATCCTCTCTTCGAATTTAATAGCTCTTTTGGTAGCTTCTATTCTAATGTTGTCCAATTTCAATTCTTCTAATAAAATATATTCTGGTGTGCATTTGTCGAGGCCATACATCCATTTGATGTATTTATTTTGCACCACCTCTAATTTTTCCTGGTCTACCCACCCCCATGTTTCAGCGCCATACATCATTATGCTCTTGACTATGGAGTTGAACATAAGCATCCTTATTTTGATGTCTCCCTTAAAATTTCTCTCACCTATGCCCCACACTTGTGGCAGGGCTAACATTGCTTTCTCTGTTAGAGTCCGAATGTTCTTCTGGGCCCCCGCTGCTTTTAAACATGTATTAATAACGTATTTGTACTACTCGCCACTCCAACGTAGTTCGTAGTTTTATCCTCGTTCGTTAAATTAAATATAAGGTTGAACCCTACGTTTTTTAAACCGTTATCGGCCATCTAAACTCCGGCCGAGTATATCAATTTGTTTTTGAAATTATTAACAAAGGCAGCATTAACAGAACTAGCGGCTGAAGAATTTCACGGAGGGTCGATCCTACTTGATAAGAAATAATTCATACAGTGTTTTTCTTTTTTATTTACTTTTCCTAAGTTTAAAATTATGACTTTTCAAGTTAGTGACCTGACAATACAAACTAAACATATTAGTAACACTACGAGAATAGTAACTATATAAGATTTTGAATGATTTAGTAAAGTCAAGCCTTTAAGCTTAAAAGCAAAGTTTTGCTAAGTCTTTCACCATAATTTAAACGTTTGAGTGAATAACGGATTTAAGTGACTTTACTTTACACTTTTTCTAACAGTTCAATGGTGTTTTTAAAATATAGATTCCACACAGAGATTGTATGTTTTAGCAAGGGTGATAAATATGTTTTCTCTACGACCACTATAGAATTTACCAATTCTAAAACCAATTTTGACTACAGAAAGTTAATATTCTAACACAAGAAATATTCATTTGTATTTCATTCCATCACTAGTTATGGAATAACTATTCTATGCTTGTTGTCATTTGTTTTTATAGGGTTACATTAAAATATATGCAATGTTAACATGTGTGGCAAATTAAATTAAAATTAAACAAATAATAAATTTAAAAAATAAGTTTACTTAATTGATAAATTTGTTATGTAATATAAATTATTTGTCAAGATAAAATGTTTGTTAATATAATTATTTGTTAATTTTGTTTTTTCTTTATGGTGGTCGTGAAGTAAGTAGGGTCTGTGACTCGGTTGGAAGAAAAAATTCCATGCTCGTGGTTCCTCACGCTCGCCTACGGCTCGCGGTCGGAATGTTACACTCGCCTCGAATTTTCTCATTCCAACCTTGTCACAGAATATACTATTCTCTAGTTTCAATAAAAAGGAAAAAGTTATAGTTTTAATAGTTTTTCATACGAAATTAATGAAATATCTCGCTCTCTATCAAACTGATACTATAGACTGTTTCTGGTATAAGCGGAACTAGATTTTTATATCTAGTAACTTATAACGATCGAGTGAGGTCTTCGATTATATTGTTTAGCAAAAGCCTACTTCAGTAGTTAAAAGTGAGCTCGGGACAACTTAAGAAAATAAAAATTCTACTTAGTTCCGCTTAATATTTTGAACATACTTTAATTGCAAGGAGCTTTTTCGTCTGTAGACACCAGAACAGCTTGGAATATATATACAATGCTCGGTTGCATAAGAGTCTGAAAAATAGATTTAAGGTAAAATTCGATGTAAAACACACAACTACCTGGCAACGCAATGAGTTTTGAATGAGTTTTAGCTTACATCTAGTTTTAAGACTTTGGAGATTGAATATGCGTTGAATATGCCAATTTATTAAATTTAAATTAATTTAATTCCGACTGTATCGTTCTTTTAGATAGTCAAATGTAAAATAATTTTAATTGCAAATACGGACAAATTTACTCTAGCACTCGGAGGGTACTTGATGTTATTGGTAGTTGTACAATGTGTCGACATGAAATTCGTATTCAGTCGCCATTTTCAAACACTATACTTGTCGAAGAGGGATTGTAAGCCAATTTCAGAAAGATTATTCTGAAAATACTTTCATGAATATGTTTTGTAGCATCAGTTCCCCGTGCACTGAATAAGTTTAATGGTGAAATGAAAACGACTGATTGCAATTTGTATATGGACGATTTTTTTAAAGATAGATCTAGTATTGTATGTTTTTGTTGTCGTTTTGGCATATAGAACACGTACATATCTATGTACCCAAACTAGAGATAAAATCTTAAAAATTGTGTTTTCTTAAGTACATCCTAAATAGGCAACCCAACTTCATATACAATTTCATGTGGTTATATCACTACAACAATTGTGTTAGTGACCGTACATGAAAAAATTTATGTGAAATGTGAATTTTCACACATTGCAGGGTTCCGTAGGTATTTAATAAGTGTAAGAAATCAACAGAATGCTGGTCTAAGACAAAAAAAATCTATAGTCACCATCAAAATCCACAGATTTTTGAAAATCATTTTTATTCGATATTTGAGTACTAAGAGCTTCCATTTAAATTGTTTAAACCAAATTTAAATAATTTGCTAATATTACGTCATAGGAAAAAGTAAATTAAAAATTCCTAGCGATTTTTTCTGCATTTACTTCGTACCCAAATCTTCAATAAATTAATAAGAAATATAATGAAAAATGGCTTCTACAGTAGGTTCATATTAAATATACGTTACATATTGTCAAATATATGAAATAATTTAAATATTATTATAAATGAACTTAAATACAAATTAAACTAAATACAACCCTGTTAATTTACAAAATTTAGTTAATTTATAAATTATCAGATTATCACGGATACAGGGCATCCACATCTTAGGAATAGCTTACTATGCACTAAACTGGCCCGTGTTTTAACACGTAACTCTTGTCATGAAATTCTTCCACGGATTGTTTTTATATATTTCATATATAAGGAACTAAAAGTTCTTAAAGAAGA
This sequence comes from Liopterus haemorrhoidalis, assembly GCA_963971575.1. Taxonomy (NCBI): domain Eukaryota; kingdom Metazoa; phylum Arthropoda; class Insecta; order Coleoptera; family Dytiscidae; genus Liopterus; species Liopterus haemorrhoidalis. The sequence goes on along the minus strand of OZ020618.1, from coordinate 38,221,077 downwards.
ATTAAGTAAGAAGTAGTAACTAGTAATCAGTACTCTTGTGACTATTATCAATTATGCATTGACCAACGATGGGCCTACAAAGCCGTGGTTATGTAAGTACAGTTTAAAATTATATTTTTGTATTTGCTCCAGATGTGTCTCACAACTTTAATGGAATTTATTCCATTTAAGTAAAACTCTTACGATCCGGAATTAATTAAGTTAATTCAATTATTGTGTCACTAGGTTGTACCTAAGCCCTACCTAGAGCCCTTATTTTAAGTTATTATTGTTTGTCCAATGATAGGGACTAATTATTATTATGCTATGAATTGTTCGTTATAATTTGTCGGTATACAGAATGATAAATTCAGTCTCGATACTTTAATTTCATTGTTGAACGACAACGATTTATCGATTTGTGTATCAACTTGTATTGTATTAAGGTGTTATTTAATTAGTACACCCCTAATCTGGCGTGGCCAGTATTGCAGTAATTATAAATTGTATTCTTTTATTCCTATTAATAAATTAGTATATAGAATTTATATTCTTTTATTCATACAAACCCCCCAAAACCAACCTAGGCGTGACAATATTAATTCCTTTTATTATTCGACCACTCAGAAATTACAGAAACTGATAAATCTATATTGATTTAGATTTAACTAAATACCAATTTTGGTTAACAAGTGATGCAGTGTTTGCGAACGCTCAATGAACGCAAGTCACATTGGTGGAGGGATACTATTGACATAGATCGAATCCGAAGTTATTAAACTTTCAAATTTTAAAAAATTCGTTACTATTAAACCAAGCCTTGGACAAAAATTTATATAGGACATCATTTGATGTATTTTTGAAGATTTATCTAAATCTTCTTTTAATTTATTATGTATTTTTTTTATTATTATTTTTTTTTTATGGGATGGCAAGGCTAGCGGATGTCTCCCTTCGCCACTGGTTTCAATTTCAGAAACGTATTTCTCACTATTAACAATGTGCTATTTGTTTTATAAGTATTACAATACTCTTTATTTTTATCTAAATTAGCCATAATTTAGCTGTGAATTAAAAAAATAATTAATTTTGTCAAAAACACAAAAACTGCAATTATTCCAAAACCGAAATCTGATTAAAAATTCCTCTCGTACGTTTCCGGCTCAGATCAATGTACAATTGTCTGGTCAATTCAGATTTTTAGTTTAACCTCCTTGGGTAAAAAGGGGCAGGACAAGAACTTTTTAGGCACATCTTTGACTAAAATCGTGTTAAATGAAACGAATTAAAAATTCAAATTTTCATTCCTTAATCAACGTTTTAAGAGCTTTCTTTTACTACAACCCAACACAGTAAAATTCGTGCACCGCGCAAATTTTTACTCTGGTTATAAATTTTTGTGAATGCAAACTACATATTTAATTTTAAATGGGAGGCCGCAGCCCTTTTGTCAACCTTTTTGCACCTGCGGACCGGTGAAAATAGGATAAATATTTCGCTAAGATAATTTGATATACGTGGTTGCAGAGTTGTTTCTGGGAGACGAAGCGCTGCATTGGCATTCTTTCGATTTCTCTGTTTGGTTTTTATTATTTTTTTATTATTGACATGGCTGAAAAAGTATTTTCGCACAATAGGAAGTCAAAAAAATTACCAAAAATTTGATAGCTTTATAACTCAAAGATGGATGTTCTTTTTCTTGTAATTTCCAAAATTGAGACAATGATTACATTTTATGTCTGGGCACCAGATTGAACGGAACTCGATCAGATTTTCTTTTTCACGAGGGTCAAGCGCACATGATTTTATATCTTCCAAGAATGGATTATTAATCCAGAGGTTACCTCTACGAGCATCCTCATTTTCAGGGAAATAATTATTAAAATTTTCAGCTAATGCTCTTAAATGTTGACTTATTACATTAAATATGACTTTCAGGATAACATCAACTTCCAAAATGGAAACATTTCTATATTTTCCTCTTGTAAGCGACTATTCCAAAGAGCTAGCTTCTTCTTGAATGTATCCATTTTATATCTTAAATTAAAAAAAATTGTATATACTGCAGAGAAATATTAACTTCATTGGGCAGACTGAATATGTCTGCCATGTAAACAAGTTTTGCCAGCACTCAAATGCGCGGCAAAATCTGGAAACACGATTTAAAGTATAAAAAATAGCCGCGAGAGGCGTTGTATTGTGGCTAATATACATTAAATAATTCATGGTTTGGACAAAAGTCGACTACAAAAAATGTGTTATATGCTCTAGTACTAAAGACGTCTATTGTTCTTTCTTTCGTTCTTTCCGTATTACATGTTCGTAATACTTCGACAGTCCCACTCGGTATAGGATATTCCAGGGCTTCGAAATCGGAGTCGGAATCGGAATCGAAGTCGACAGTCTGATCGACTCCACAGCCCTGAGATATTCTTATAATAATCATATATTGTTAATATTTAATATAATCAGATAGAAATTGCGATTTCCTTCGTTATAAAATATACCGAAATTTGTAGACATAATTTATAGAAATATATAGAATTTATAGATTGATGTAAAAGTGCAGGAAGTCAAAGATCATTAAATATTTAAACAGGAAGCAAACGTTCATCAATGTGTTTCATATGTCATCATCTCAATTTTTTATAGGGACCAGTATTCTGGGAACTGAATATTTAATACTCACGACTTCCAAAAAAAGCAAACTATTTTAAGTGAATAGGTAGCTGTATAACCTAACATTAAATTTAACTATTTAACACTTTTTTATTTAATTTTTTGGGAATATAACTTTTAACATCTTGTAGCAGTCCAAAATGTTATTTTAGATAGTAAAACGGCAATAAAATAATAATATTAATAACAATAATAATAATTAAAGATAAATTTAAATAATAAGAATAATAATAATCAAACATCCTTAGCACCTGCAATACTGGACGAAATTTTTTGAGCTCGTTAAAATTATAAAATTATACCAAATTTATAGCAATCCTGCCTCTCGTGCTTACGGTCCCGGGTTCGAATTCCGGCCAGGGCATGGATATTTGTATACATACTTATCACCTCATCCTCAGTAAAAATAAAAAATAAAAATAAAGAAAGCATCATGCCATAAATTTATAACCGTTGCCAACCCAGCTTAGGCCCCCGTGGGAGTTGTACACCTGAAACTTCACTCTTTGGAGTAAGACTACTTTGGGATATTTATGGGCCGAAGAAGAAGAACTATCATACTTACTTGTATTTTTCTTATTGTGAGACGTCAGACTAAGTTAGCCACGGTACTGACGTTCGTTTAACTATATTGTAAAATAATAATAATAATACGAATAAAAATAATAATAACAATAACGTCTGCAGATCTCCTGCCAGCTCTTTGATCTGCAGGATGCAGAAAGCAGTATTGCTCGGTTCACTTCGCATTGTACGGGCACTGGATCAGGCGTAATATACGCGTCTGCATATGCCAGGGTTAAGGATGCAGCCGTGTGTATTTAGCTCTACTAGTTTCTAGTATGACAAGGCTCAAAAGGTTACTGAAGTTTGTGATTAGTGGACGCTTGTCAAGAACTGACAAGCGCAAAATAAGAACGTTAGGTGAGTCACACCACGACCAACGTGAGAATAATAATAATAACAATACTGCAAGTCAATTTAAATTTATATATTTTTAAATGGCTACAAAGAAACTGAATTAAAGTTACAATATAAAAAATGTAGAGCAAATGTTTGAAGAAGTCGATAACCAGGCTCATGTGGTGTACAGAACTCAGTTTTGCCTCGTTACGTAAATTTCCTTCGTTATGATAATGACCTTTCAATACTAGTGTTTCAACAGTTATGTCATTTTCATGAGTTCGTAACAAGTTATACTTAAAAATGATATTCTCTGTAGAACAGCACATATGTCTTATAATTTTAGAAACAATAGATAAGGGTACTGTCATTTACCGATAAAAGGAGAGAAATAACCTTGGTCTGGTCATTCATCAAAGGAATTCTCGAATTTGCATAATTACGTATTTCTAAAAATTCTAGAAAGTACAAATTTTTGATTTTTCTGTATACTAGTAACGTCTCAAAATCAGCATCTCATATCCTAAAAACTGCCACGATCGATAAACAATGGCAAAATAAAGATAATAATATTAAAAGCAAAATAAAATACAACGTGATTTTGTGTATAGCAGATAACACTTTAACTGCTAGGTGATAGTGTTCCCCACTATCACCTTGTTTAATAAACCTGAATATTTAAATAAAGAAAACCATTTTTTACATAAGAGTAATTTAATTTTATTAACTAATGCCTAATTTCTTTTTCGCAAAAACACTGTATCAATTTATATGAACACTTCTTCTCCATTTTCTTATGGTTTGCCTAAAATACATAGAGAAAACTGCCCCATTAGATGGTGGTATCATAAATTAACGCCCCCACTTATAAATTATGTAATATCCCGAATATTATAGCGTCCTTAATTGAATCGGTTATTTCGAAAAGGCCACAACTCCAGAAAAGTAAATTTTACACGAGAACAAAAAACGTTTCCGGAGAAGCGGCCTTTTCAAAGTAAACAGAGAACAACAACTGCCTGGTTTATATAACAAACAGTGGAGAAGAGGCATTTTCACATGTAACAAAGCTTAAAGCATATTTTGAGTCAAATTGTGACTTAACTCATTTATGCAAAAACAAGGAGATGTCGCCTTTTCGAAATAACCGATTCAATTAATTTATTAGTATAATTAGTTTCATTTGATGTAAGCTATCTTTTTACTTCGATTCCACTCATAGAATTATAACCATTGGCGAAGGGAGACCTCGGCTAGACTTGCCGGACAGTAAAAAAAAATTGATGTGAAGTGTGAATTTTCACACATTTCTGGGTTTTGCAGGTATTTAGTAACTGAATGATGATTATTTGGGATGCCAAAACAAATTTTATGTCAAAATATTTTTTTATGAATTTTAATTCGAATGCCTAATACCATTATTTAAGTTTCTAAATATGTGCAGTATTTTTTTTATATAGTAAGGTTCGTTAAGATTTTGAAAATTGCGCCTATTGCTTCCATTGATTGCTTAAATCATAAGCCCCGCCCTCTGATTTCGTCAAACATAGAATTAAATTATAATTTTAACACTACCCACTGGTTATTAAATTTACGCTTTTAAAAATTAAATGCAACATTTACCAAAATATAATTAGAATTTTGACAAAATAATTTAAACAAAATAAAAATAAAAAAAAAAAAAAACAGAAAAAATAAAATTAACAGAATTCGACCTCTAGTTTGTAAATTACAAAGCGCACGACAAAACCAACTACGCTACTAGAGCTTACTTATCTAGTGTGTTACATAGCGAATTAAATATTTAACATATTTTAGTTAAAATCACAAAAAATGCGTTATTTTCTGAAAACATAATCTGATCAAAAATTCCTGCTGTACTATTCCGGTTCACACCAAGGTACATTACTTAGAGTTTTTTCAGATTTTTAGTTTAAACCATCTGGGCTACAGAGTGTGGGACAATTTTTTTTGCACAATTTAATTGCCTCAAAATAAGTTATTTTGCAAAAATAAAATTTTGATCGTTAATTCACGTACTAAGGGCTTTCGTTTGATACCCTACTCAGAATTTTATAAAAATATTTTTTCTTTCGATTAGCACATATTTGTTTATATTTTTAGGGGGATATGTTTTTTAGATGTTTTAGTATTTTTCTTATGTGCGGGTCAAAGAGTTGTATAAGCATGCCAAATTTCAACTCTCTAGATTTAGCCGTTTGACTACAATTTTTACCGAACAGACAGACAGACAGACGACAAAATGACGGTATAAGGGTTTTTTGGTCATACCTACAAAACCCTAAAAAGGTAAATCTTTAAAAATACCTCAAATTGTGTTTTACATTTTTTTTTTAAGGCTTGGTTTACTATTTTTTTTTTAATGTAAAATTTAATAACTTCCTTTTCGGTTTCAGATTTTCATAAAAACAATAGGGTTCTTCCCAATTAATAGGAAATTTTTTTAGTACCAGAACGAATTCTCTAAGTTGAACAGTTCTTGAATTATCATGTATACTAATAATATAATATATGTATGCTAATGTATAATAATGTTAATCTTCATAGCAGGAAATTAATATCAAAACACAACCTCACCGAGAATCGACCCGCTAACCTAAGGATATCGCGTCCTCGTCCCAAACTACTGGGTTCTGGAGGTATGAGGGAAAGTATAAAATACTAGCAGTGAAATGTCGACTTCAAAAATCTTCATAACCTAAAAGAGGGATTATCAATGGGATTTTCTTTACACCACCCTCATCTGATACATATGTCACAAGAATTTTGAATAATCAGTTCCTTAGTTACTAGAAGTTTCGCAAAGAAACAGATTATATAATATTGCTCCCACATATACCTGGATTGTTTTTAAAATAATATTTTAAATAATAACACAGAAAATACGATACGTAGATGATATCTGCTTACGGGAAGGTAAAGATAGATTATAGAGTAATTTGCCCATTAACATAAATAATGCAATTACATTCACCCGCGAAATTGACATTAATAAATGCATAAAATTCCTAACGGGTTAAGTAACAATAACATGGCGTCTGAGCATATCATTTAAAGACAAAAAAAAAGACATTCACAAACTATACCAGAACACCCGGGAGTCAAACTCAGGTACTCTGGCGCGGTTAGATGGTGCGTTTTAGTGGTAGCAGTAACTAGTAACATCATTTTTATGGCACCAAAAACAAAATAAATGCCAAAACATGTGTGTTAATGAGTTAATTATCATTTTTGTATTTATGTTCCTTTAATTATAAAAGCCTATTATTAACGAAACAATCTCAAATTTTATTGTTAAACATATTACTAACCTTACCTTGAAAATATAGTCGTTAAAAAAAAGGAATAAAAATAATTAATTGCATCGCTCCTAAATTTAATTAGTTGTCAGCGCTTGCCGCTTAAGATGACAGTTGAACAAAGAAGTTAAGAACATAATCTGACAGTATTACACCCAACCAAAGACAACATTAATACTATGACATTTTGACAAAATTTTATCTAATTTTTATTTATCTTAATACCACTTGATACCGTTTACGATCCATTAAAATTGTTCTGAAATTAATTATAAGTACTCTTGTCTATTTTCAGTTAGTTTAAAAGTTGTATTTAGTAGCTTATAACCCAGTGAGATTTATTAATGATTGAAGGTATTTAGGTATGACAGTAGTAATGAAAGAAGTGATTGATCGAAAAATGATTAGTCAATGATTATAATAATGATTAATGAAAAGTTCAATAGGAGAAACAAGGTGTCAAGAGCATCAGATGATGTAGATGTGTATGAAACAAAAATAATTATATATAATAAAAATTCAAGAAAACAAAATAAAAGTAGAGTATAATTTTAGTCTGTATCATGAGTAATCTATTATTTTTATCTCAATCTACGTCATACAAGTTATAGTAATATATTATTTACAGTCTGAAGCACTCCTCAAGCTTTCGTTTGGATGTTGGAGGAATTGACAGCTTACCAAGTATAATCTTACTCACAAGGCTATGAAAAAATTATTCTTAAATCTAGCAGATATAAACTTTAAACATGTCTACTTTTTCAAATGAGAAATATAGGTTCAAAATTATATATGTTCTTCCTCTCTTTCTCTTTCCAAACTTTGGCCACCATCATTACTCGTTGTTATATGAAAAGATAACAAAGAGATCCTTGACCTTCTACGATATCTTCTTCTGTCAACATCAAGGTCGTTTTAGGCCATGCTGGGGCCCTCGGGCACAAAGAGTTTGGGACCCTTTTAGAAAGTACAAAAAAATGGGAATGAAAATATCAGTATGTACTTTTATTTAGTGACTTAATTGGTTATTATGGTTAGCTTTATTTCCGTTATTATAGTTAGGTTTCTTCCGGGATTTCTGTTGTGCAAAATCTTGTTATGTTTTCTATAAATCTTCTATTAATAAGTCGTTATTGTAACATAGTCGTTCGTAATTCATTTTTTATTCTTTTTAGCCGTGAAAATGAACGCACTCCACAACAATTGGTGACCATTAAAGCAAAGGAATATCCTTGTAGCAACTAATTTATCTGCTTTTATTAGTGTATGTAAGGCTGGGATACTCAAGTCCGCCGATTTATTTGCAAGGTTTTTTAATAAAAGTAGTAAAATTGCACTAAAAATTGAGTTCTTCTTTTTTTATATGTAAACGAAGACCTTGGCATTTTGCGGCCCCTATCAATCTGGAGGTCCTAGGCTCGTGCCCCATGTGCCCTTATGGAAAAGACGGAACTGGCAATCAACATTGCAATATCCTCCAACATACGGTATTTGTACTCGTATCAAAGATATTCTAGCTTTCTTGTCTTTCGTTTCAAGAAGTTTTTCGAAAAATAAATACATTAGTCGCTCGGTTAGATGAATACTCGTTAAATGAATTATCTATATATAAATGAAATATTACACTATGGTGACTAGTCAAAATTTAACACTTTTGTTCTAAGAATTCTGTGTGATGATAATAAATGAAAACTTGTATAAAACTAAAAATAGTGTATATTCAAACACTTAAATAAGTTCATAGCAGGCTGCACAAGCATTTAATAAGGCTATTTCATTGAAGCGAAAGAAATATTTTCGGTACTAACGTCTTCATCATTTTTGTGCGACAATCCGAGGTGAGTCTAGGCCTCCTATTTCCAGGTTTCATGACCACATGTTCAATCTGTATACCTTCAGGTGTAATATTGTCAGTATTACGTTAAATTTTAGCGTACACAGAGAGACACCAACAGTTTATAGCCGGTTACGAACGGCTAAGCAGAACCTGTAATATGTCTAAATATTTTTTACACAAATTATTTGACATAGGCAGGAGTTGATATCTAAAATGCAGGGAAAAGATATCAGTAAAAAGTTTGGCTGCCAAAAAGATCAAAAACAAATAATTCAATATTATTGTAATAATATTTTGTCTTAGTTTTAGCCTTAACGATCTTAAAACCAACCTTGAAAGTTAACACGTATCTTTTCTTACGGTTAAAACAAAAATCGAACAAATGCGCGTATGCACACACCTTCGTATAATGTGCAGATTATATATTCCGAACTGTTTCTTCATTGTTTTTATTCCGGTACATCTTAACTTACTGTTTGTTTTTCTAATTATTGTTTATAAAGAAAGATTTTGCCTTTTGACGTTTAAAATGTCAGTTGACACTAAACGAAGACACTATGACACTAAAACTGGGTGTTTTATTGGATATTTTTTTAAATTAAATCATTGTATAAACTCGTATTCATATAATTACGCATAAATCAAAACTAAAACTAATATTAAGCCAAAATGTTGACTTAACCCATCATATATATATATATGTATATATATATATATATATATATATATATATATATATATATATATATTTCTAGTGAAGTATTTTTTCGATTCCTTCTCCCTAGATGTAGCTGAAATCACAATTTATAACGAACAGGTACAGCGACATCCACACGAGCGACAGGATAAGGCGTTTTCAACCATTACATACAACCCTCCTGTTCCGAAAGGAGTGCATTTTGTTCCCAGAAATATTTGCTAATAAATAAAATATTAATAGTTTGGATTAACATTATGTAAATTTTTGGGCTCATAGAAAGAGAAAAAAAGTTTTTTGGTAATTATTTACAATAAATGTATACAGGCTATTCCAAATGTTTAGGTGGAACTAAAAGGGAAATTCGCTCTTTTAAGTTTTCACGAGAAGGGACCTTGCTTGGGTTATTTCATTTTTAACATTGGAATGGCTTGGAATCTTCATCAAAATAACAATTGTCCTGGCTAACTGCCGAAGCAGCAAAGGCAAAAAAAATGACAATACAATAAATAAATGGGAAATTTATATTAAGAATGACACAAAAAATCAAAATATAAAGATAATGACAATTTAAAATGATATTAACCTTAATCAAAAATCAGCTGTGGCTTCCACAAGACCAACCGCCATCATAAAGTACTTGTATAAAATACATTCTAGCAGCAGAGTAGAAATAACTTGGCCTAATATTTTCTAACAGAGATATTATTTATCATGACCATGGAAACGTTACATGAAAAAATAAATACTTCAATAAATTTTTCAAAAATTTTTCGTTTTATTAAAAAATGTCTCAAGTAAAAGTTGTTAGTTATTGCTTTTATACCAACTTTTGTTAAACAAATTTTTTCTAAATATTTTCTGTTGTTAAATATTCGCAAAAATATTAAAATTGACACGAGTAAACTCCCATTTCTGGTCAACCGATTTTTGCCAAAAGTTGATCAACTCGTGCCATTGATGTCAAAAGCTTAAATATGAAATCTTTTTAGCCGAATTTGCACTGCACCTGTACACAGACAGACGGACGGACAGTCAGACGTTAAAAAATAGTCAAAACGTTATGTAGGGACCTCAGTACGTGGAGATCCATCGAAATACCGAAATATCAAAATCGATATGTTCACAATTCCTCCCTTGGCGGTCGGTAAAAATGTTCATTGTAAGTATGATTTACAAAGCTTAAACAAAACGGCCAAAAAGCACGATTCAAACGATAAAAGTAACTAGATTGCAAAATCTAGGTGCTTCGGTTATACCTAATATACTGCATTCCTATAGTCAACGCATTGGTTCTTCCAGTAAAAATACTCCCAGTTTTTTTCTGTTGATCAAGTTTAAAAAATTATTGCTTGGAATGTTTCTGATTCATATTAAGTACTGCTATAGAAATAATATTAATCTAGTTATTTTTCGTGGCCTCACATGACCTGCTCAAATGAGGAAATATCATGAATGAATTATATGTATGTACATACACCAAAACGAAAAAGGCAATAATATGTTAACAGGAATTTAAAACGTGAAACACTGCAAAAGTAATTTTACCATCTGTACATTTTTCGAAATCCTAATTGGAAAGTACATATGCGCACTAGCTAGGACAAGTTATGAAACACTGAGACAAACCAACTGTACCTATTCGTAAACCAAACACCCCTTCCGATACCGTACAAGCTCACACTAATTAATGAGAGTTTTTAAAAGGAAATCCACGTCAGAAGTAAGGAGTCTATCAATGGAAATGGAGTGTGTGCATGGTTCTTAGTTCATTGCACTCCGCCACCCTCAGCAGACAAGCTCAAGGAGCGAGCATACTTGATTGCAGAAAAGCACATGTGAGTTTTAAATATAACATCACCTCATCCCTTGTTTCGCATCTTCCCCAATCTCCATGTATCCCTTGGGCCGCCAGTTGACAAGGCAGATTATATTCTAACCCTCTTTACTTTTATCCCTTGAATGGATGGTGTTTGTCACCCTATCCATTGACAAATCCCGATTTTGTACTGCACATGTCGTTAAGACTTTATGAAAATGTTTTCCTACTAAAAAATATTGGGCTTATAATTGGTTGGGAGAATTTATGGCTTCAGCCACCCTTGATTTTTAAACCATAATTTTATTGGTTTCTCTTGAGTCAGGGTTAAGTTGACGGTTGGATAAATTTTTAAGGGTGCCATGTTATGGATTTAGATGGAATTGATTGATCCAATTTAAGTATAACAAATAGCAATTATTTTCATTCTTAAAATAACATTGGGGGATACAGGTTTACCGCAGCTTACTTAGAATATAAGGTTAAGGAACTTTCCTAAAGTTTGTCAAACATTCAACTAAATCAAAAACAGTGTTCTCTGCAATGATATTTTATTAAAAATACATAATTTAAAGAAATATACAATGAAATTCAACGTATTTTATTACCAACTCTAAAAAGCTACAAAAACACTACACTTTGAAGTGATAGTGATGAGATAGATAGATAGATAGGTAGATAGAGATTTCATACAATACTTTGTCTTAACGATCTTAAAACCGATCTTGAAATTTAAGAGAGCAAGAGCGAGAGAGAGGGAGGGGGGGATAGAGAGACAGACAGACAGACAGACAGAGAGAGAGAGAGAGAGAGAGAGAGAGAGAGAGAGAGAGATTCAACACCTGATTTTTCTTACTACTCATTGCCAACTTCACAATTTGATGAGACAGATAAAAGTTTGTTTATATTAAACAATTTATAAATATTGTTTAATTCTATCAAGAGCCACTTGGGTTGCTTCGTGCTACCAGTAGCTTATTAGATTTTACACTTGGTCACACCATCTCTTATGATTCTTCCTCCTGAACGCCTAACATTTACTTTGCCTTCTATTCCAAACGTTTAGGCGGAACTAGATTTTGCAATATAGTTACTTTCATTGTTTGAATCATGCTTTTTAGCCGTTTTGTTTAAGCTTTGTAAATCATACTTGCAATAAACATTTTTTGGTTAAGGTTAATATCATTTTAAAATGTCATTTTCTTTATATTTTGATTTTTTGTGTCCCATTTATTAATTTTCTTGTCATTAAAATATGGAAAAGGTATTTTATTTTTGACATATATCATTCGTTTCCATGGTTTCACTGTTTTTATTTATTTTTACTTGCCCGGCCTTAATATATAAGGGGCAAGTATTGTAATCGCGAAAATTTTCGATGTCGACATTTTGACTGATGACCACGTTTCATGGTCCAGGGAATCCAAAAAACCTATTTTCGAAGTGCCGTCCGTATGTGTGTGTGTCTGTGTGTATACATGATAACTCAAAAACGGTTTAACTTAAAGAGTTCTTTCTGGTACTAAAAAATTCTCCTAATAACTGAGAAGAACCCTATTGTTTTTTATTAAAATCCGAAACCGGAAACGGAAGTTATTAAACATTAAAATTTAAAAAAATTCGTAACTAGTAAACCAAGCCTTGTACAAAAAATTGTATAGGACATAATTTGATGTATTTTTGAAGATTTACCTAAATCTTTTTTTAAATAAAAAAAACATATGTATTTTTTTTTAATTATTATTATTTTTTTATGGGAGGGCAAGTCTAGCGGAGGTCTTCCTTCGCCACTGGTTTTTATTATTTTAATGGCCTTTGCTGCTTCGGCAATTAGCCAGGACAATTATTATTTTTGAAAATAATTCCATGCCAGAACGGGATTCGAATCCGAGACCTTAGCAACGTAGAGCACATTTGTTACCACTACGCTACTTCGGTCGGCGGTTTCACTGTTGGAATTTTAAATTTTCACATGCCAACGTAAAAAACTAAATAACCCAAGCAAAGGACCTTGCTTGGGTTATTTCATGCTCGTGACAACCTAAAAGAACGAAATTCCCATTTAGTTGCGCCTAAATGTTTGGAATAGCTTGTTGGTAGTATTCCCCATACTCCTCAAATATGTATCATACTAAAAACTACATTGAACAGAAAATAATAGTTTTTTCATTCTAAATCAATTTTAATAGAAGTATAGATTGGACTTGCATATAAGCAGTTCACTTTTAGGAGAACAAACTAAGAGGGAATTTTGTTTTCAGTAGTTTGTACCTTTGAAGCTGTATGTTAATGTTGGTATTAACAAATGTCACTTTTTTAAAATACCGATCCATTTGACATATGTCATAATGAAAACTTATATCTTAATTATAATGATCATAATCTTATCAACCTAAAGTCGGTTTTACAGCGTAAGGAATATTTTTAATTGACATTTAAAGTTAGTAACACACTATAAAAGTAACCAAAATAACTAGATCTAGTTTGTTCTTACAAAAGTAAACAGCTTATATAATCCGTCTCAATTTGTAATACGAAACTAGATCTGGTTACTTTGGTGACTGTTGTGGTGTAAACAGACTTTGGCGTATTCGTGTGAACCAATACTATGACAATATTATAAATGTATTGTTAATATACAACATAAAAAATGAACTTTCACTGTTAGTTCAGTTTAAAAAATGAGAAAGATAATATAAGCTTTTCACTTTTGTTTTCAATAGTTTGCATCTTTGAAATTGTATGTCATGTTGGTATTAAAAAATGTCAATCCATTTGACATATGTCATAATGAAAAATAATATCTTAATTATAATGATCATAACCTAGAAACTTAAAGTTGGTTTTACAGCTTAAGGAATATTTATAATTCACATTTAGTAAAGTATTACAAGTCAGTAATACACTATAAAAGTAACCAAAAGAATCAGATCTAGTTTGTTTTTACAAAAGTGAACAGCTTATACTTGCTTAACAGTAACATTGTATATATTACTGTTAAAATAATAAGCGAAATATTTCAAGTGTATATAGAGTTTCATTTTGTAATACGTAACTAAGAGGGAAACTTCATTTTTCATGTAGTGTATTTATAATATCATATTAGGGTGGTAATTTTGAAATGGTACCTTTCAAAATATTGAACTAGTCTTTTTCGGCGTAACTAGCTTTTCTCGAGCCTTGGGTATGATTTTATAAAAGGAAATATACTGGAAATAAAAAGAGTTCTTACTTCTAAAATATAAGTGATGACAAAAAAAAAGGTCCTCGTTTCAAAATTACATTTCACTTATCACTTTTACATTCATTTGGCGCCTTTTTGAGTCTCACGACAGCGCCCCCCTCGCATAGGCGCCCAAATGCACCGCATGCCCGCTTCAGCCGGCTCTGAGTCTCGGGTTAAAATACCGTTTAAGCAAGGAAGTTTCATTAGGGAAAATTAGAACTGTCCTGGCTAATTGCCTCAGTAGCAAAAGCCATAAAACGTGAAATCAAAAAAAAAACAAAAACTTAATATAGATAATAAATACAATAAAACATATTGAATAAATTAACCGAAAATTGAAAATCCAGGTACACAAATTCACACGGTACCATAAAATTCCAACACGGTAACCCGGCAATCAACAAAGTCATCAGATCTAATTACGTATTACAAAATGAAATATATAATAGCAAAGTAAGCATTGTGTCGAAAACAAGGCTTCGAACCGGAACTGAACCGAAAACCGAAAAAACCGTTGTTTTGAGGGAACGAAAACCGGAGCTGAACCGAAAAAAAATCGGTTTATTTCGGTTCTGATAATATTTATGGAAGTAAATATAAAATACATTTCATTTAAGATTATTTTTTATACTGATGAGCGGAAAAAATCGTAACTTTTTTAACTGATAAGTAAAAAAAAAAAATGCGCTTATATTCTTTAGGGGGGGGGCGTTGAACGCCCAGAACTCCCCTCTGGCAGCGGCATTGGTTTGATTATTACAAAATAAAGAATAAAATGTTCTTCTAAATTATAGTAGAAAATACATTTCTAATACAAATAAAACCATTTAAAAATTTATCACTCGGAACTGAACCGAAAACCGAAAAAAAAACGTTATTTTTGCCGGAACGAAAACCGAAACCGGACTGATATATATATTTTTTAATTAAACCGGAACAATAACCGAAACGAAAAAAATAACGGTTCGAAGCCCTGGTCGAAAATATATATCGTACAGTCTATTCCAAACTTTTAGGCGGAACTAACCGGAATTTTCATTTTTGTTACTTGTCATTAGCTATTTTTTATATATTGAAGTTGGCTATTCCTGAACAAAATGATCAAAAGCTTCAATTAATCGGTAAAAGTAACTAGAATTGAAAATCTAGTTCCGCTAAACCAAAGGAACAAACTTTATGTCGAATATACATATGGTATACAGGAACTTATCAAAACTAGAAGATTTATGAGTATTGAATATGCATCGCCATCGCAGTCACAAAATCCAAAAATCGTTAAACGAAACATCGTAAAGCGAAGAGTCTCTGGACGCGAAGTTTGGAAGTGTGGAACAAAAAAATTCAACCAATAGAATCGCTTTATTTTGAGAAACCCGTACCATGGTATCGTAGGCGCGATGTTAAAAGCGCGGTGTCGCAAGTTCAGAAATTTCAACTCTAGCGCCGGCCGCACCGTCGAAACCATAGAAACAGATATATTTTTTCGGAATGGTGAGATCTTTAGCGAGACACTTATATTAATTTCATAAACAAAAAATTAAAAAACGTAAATTGATGTAGCGAAATAGCGACTTTCGACAGTCATAAAGTTTATTATATTATTATGGATTCGGTTTCAAATATCTAGTCTGCAGAAATGTCATGCAGTGGGTATACTAATAATACATCCCCAAGCAGGGGCCAACAGAATCTTCATTCTAAACTGTGATGTCAAGTAAAAAAGATTGTGTATTAAATTCTTTTCTTGTAATTGAAGTAACTGTAACTGTGTTTTTTTGTGTCTCATTCCTTGCAACAAGTTAAAATAATCTCCCTGTTGCCTTCTGTTATATGTATATATGGAACGTACCCATCATCGTTTTTCTTCATATCGCAATAAGTCTAAATATGTATAAAAAATTGATGTGAAGTGTGAATATTCACACATTTCAGGGTTTCGCAGGTATATAATAAGTGTAGGTGGTATGCTGAGTGTGTAGGACAAATTTTACTTTGTAGTAATCACGGCAAAATGAACGATATTTTTAAAATAATTTATCGTCTGTTAATCATATAATAAGACTGGTTATTAAATTTACGCTCATAAAAATTAAATACAACATTTGTCAAAATATAACTAGAATTTTGACAAAATAATTTCAACATAATAAAAATGCAAAAAAAAAACAGAAAAAATAAAATTCACCCGTACTCGAACTCGAAACCCTTCGTTTTCCAGCCAGTTTAAGAGTGCTTTAACGCATGTAGCCATCGCACGCCATGTATGTAAGTGTCTTACATTGGTATAACTTTTGTACTTTGTGAACCAAAAACCACAAAAAATGCGTTATTTTCCAAAAACATAATCTGATCAAAAATTCCTGTTTCGGTTCACACCAATATACATTACTTAGAATTTTTTTAGATTTTTAGTTTAAACCATCTGGGCTACAGGGTGTGGGACAAAATTTTTTTTGCACATTTTTGGCAAAAATCGCATCAAAATAATTTATTTTGCAAAAATAAAAATTTGATCGTTAATCCACGTACTAAGGGCTTTCATTTGATACCCTACTCAGAACTTAAAAAAAAATATTTTTGTTTTCGATGAGCACATATTTGTTTATATTTTTAGGGGGGTATGTTTTTTAGATTTTTTAGTATTTTTCCAATGTGCGGGTCAAAGAGTTGTATAAGCATGCCAAATTTCAACTCTCTAGGTTTAGCCGTTTGGCTACAATTTTTACCGAACAGACAGACAGACAGACAGACAGACATACAGACAGACAGACAGACAGACAGACAGACAGACAGACGACAAAATGACGGTATAAGGGTTTTTTGGTCATACCTACAAAACCCTAAAAAGAGCTAGACGGCTCCTACGATTTGACGACATATTTAATGAAATTGAATAACCGTTTACTCCAAATGCTTGTATACACTTTTAGGTTAGATTTGGGTTAGATACAAATGTTATCAAAACCGAAAACGCGCACTTATCACGCCTCCAACCCCACCATGAAATTCGAACTTGTAAATATAACACTACGCCTCTCACCCCTGTCGCGCCTTTGACACTACCATGAAAATGATGCATTAGACGCATAGAATACAAAAAAACAGATGGAAGATGAGACGTGAGTGAAACCAAAAGATGATTCGAAAGTTCTAGTGAATAGAGAAAGAGGTAGATAAATGTAATAGACAATAACGTAAAATATGTGAATTATAGCTTAATGATCAAGTTGTGCATAAATGAGATTTTTCAACGTTGCATAACTTGGCAATCAAAGTAGTTACTTAGTAGATTCTAAGCTACGCTATGGGCAATAAGTCGGTCGGCTATGACAAACGATTACACAAAAAATGTAGTGTAATTTTCTTATAATACTTATTTAATAATTATTCTAGGAAAAAGTGATCTTGACGCCTTTTTCCACAGGCTAAATACTTGTATTGAAAAAATAAATAAATGTTTACACATGAGTTTCATTAATATGCAAGAGGTCTTAATCTAAAGTAGTTTTTAAATAATTGTTAACTATAATTTGACATAAGAGTTGTCAAGAAATTACAATTAAGTTGCTAAGAAACAAGTCAAGTAGTTTGAAACGTGCTCAAAAGTATTATTAAACAATTATTTAAATTAGTGTTGTAATTATCAAATTAAAATAGCGCGAAGATAATTAAACATTATTAGAAATACTACCCAAAAACTTATTTAGCATATTCAACTATCAACACACAAAATCAAATAAAACTACAAGCGCATTGAAAAAAATTAAAAATTTATATAAAGACATTTAAACTGACAAAATTTAGCCGGTGGCATCACAGTGGTGGCATGCATGTGTGTAACAGATTTTAATTCATAGTTAAAATTTAGTTAATTTCCATATTAAATTATATTTTAAAACAAATGCCCCGAAAACACGAACAATTATAAAAATAACATTTTATACCATGTCATTTCATAAACGATGATTATCTGCTCCCAGAAGCATAACAAATAAACAAAAAGAATTAAAGTTCTAAGTCTAGGTGACTTCTTTCCTGCATACCGTCACGGAATACACGAATTACAATGACATTAAAATTAAGACTTACAAAGAAATTTAACTAAAAACACTTTATATAAACACCTGAACAGTGAAGCTGGGTACTTTTTTAAATTTAATTCAAGAGCTATTATAGTAATAATTGAGATATCTCGGAGGTAAAAGGTGTGAATAGCAATGCGAAAAAAGCATGAATTAATTGAGGTTGACGCATTTGATTGAAATTAAGCTTTCCGTTTATAGACCTTTAGCATTTTATAAAATTTACGTGGTCAGCGAGACGTTTTGACTTGTGATTTGTCCTACAAATCCCTGTATAACTCATCTTAAGCTTAAAATATCAATACAGAGCCGATCCTTGAGTTGACTGCATAGTATCGGAAGATAAGAATTATTGGAATATTGTTAGATGAATTAATTATTATTTGAAAGATCAAGGGGAGCTCGGGAATTGTAAACCGTAAGCAACAGTCTTGCCAAAAAGCCACATCTCACATATTTTTTATTTAGAAAGGCATACATAAACAGAAACTGAAAAAAAAATAAATCTCAAGTATGAATGTACTAGCAGGCCCGACAAAAGAAGGGAGGTATCCGGAGAAAATTCCCGGGGCCCCGGAGTCGGTACGTGGCCATCACTCACTTGTATTTTGGAAGTGAGGACCTTTTTTTTGCTCATCCCTTGCTATTTTGGAAATGAGGACCTTTTTTGTGCTCATCCCTTGTTTTTTTGTAAGTGAGGACCTTTTATTTTAGGCATCAGTAGAGCCCTGCGTGGATACGTTTTTTTGTATCCGCATCCGCATAGACAGGATCCGCATCCGCAGCCTTTGTAAATATGAAATCCGCATCCGATCCGTATCCGCAAAAATATCCGCACAGGATTTGCTGTCTGTTGGAAATATCTAACATGTTTCGCCTTATTTGACATATCGCTGTTTTAAAACACTACTAAATTTAAAAAAATTTTATCACATGAATATTACTTGGTCCAGAAATAAGTTTTCTATCTAACGTCGTACTGTTATTTTAGAACAGCGATATTTAGAAATAATTAAACAGATTAATTTATCACATTTATGACCAATAACATGGAAAGTCCTATAAGATTAGCAAATTTAAAAAATAAGTTCTTAATAATAAAACTAAATTCTTAAATTCATCCTATTATTAAAAGATGAGTTATATGACGATTTCAAGTATTTTAAGATATTTTTATTTTTTTAAATTTGATATGAGCTTCTATGTTTTTAAATGTGGCAAATTACCATGGTTAAACTTTACTAATATTTCCAAAAATGCAAAATAAGGCGATACATAATTATTTTTAAATTAGTAAACGCAATAAATCCAAAGAAATTGTTGTATCTACGACTGTTATATAATCTCTACTATATTTAACTATTTAAGTAAGCGTAAAATAGGTCTTTATGGGAAGAGTAAAAAAAGTAAAAAGTGCCGTAACGTATTATTATTTCACTCTTGTCATAAGCACAATACAAATGCCAGCGATACACTTTTGGGGTTCTAAACGCGTCTTCCGTAGAAAGAAGCGTCCAACCGAAGACTTTATGTTCAAGCGGATATTGCGGATATGATACATAATCCGCATCCGATCCGCATCCGCACGATTTAAATGATAATGTATCCGCATCCGCAGAAATATGGCGGATATCCGCGGATTTGCAGGGCTCTAGTCATCAGTTGTATTTTCACCTGTATTATAATAAAAATTCCCGGATATAGAATTGGTCATTACCCGGGGCCCGCAAAGAAAGTTTCTCCCTGGGGCCTGCAAAGAAAATATCTCCCAGGGGCCCCAGAAGTCCTCTCGGTGGCCCTGTGTTCTAGTGTGGTAATAAATAGTACTTTGACCGAATACCAAGTATTCGGTAAGTGATATGCAAAATTCTCTTGTCTTTATTTTACTTTAAAACGTTGCATTTATATTACAGGTCTAGACATGTTTATGATTTGATTTTGTTTGTATTTCAGTAGTTTAGTGAGAGTTTGACAGTTAAGCTTCGTTTATAATAGAACAATAACATAATGCATAAGGATGGGACAAAGCCTTGATCGTGCATATCTGTTTCTAAAGCCTAGTACAAGGAGACGTCACCTCACCTTTGCTGTTCAACCTCGTGCTGGAGATGGTGTTACGAAAAGCCCAAGATACCAACCAACGTGGTCTAGAGCAGCGTTTCTCAACCGGGGGGCCTCGGCCTTTTGGGGGTCGTCAAAACTTTCTTGGGAGGGCCGCGAAGTCATAAGATCGAAGCATTAAAATATAACAGAAATGCGCTCAATTTTGCTTAAATATTCTCAATTCATAAATTTATTACATTTATATTCATAAAAATATAACTTTCACAACATAAATAAAATATATCATATTTATTTTGACAACTTATTTAAACTAAGTAAACTATATCAATACGTTTCTATGACAACAGTGCGCGTTGGAGGTACTTCAAGTACTTTCAAGTAAGTACGACTCGAAAGTGCAATATTTTTTATTATTATTTCTTTATGATGCTCCAAGCCACAGATAACTTAAGAATAGGGATGCGAAAATGTTTAAATGAAATAGAAGACACTTTAAAATACTTTACTTTCAAGTCATAATACGAAATACAAATTTTCGTCAACAATAAAAGATTAAAAAATGTTTAAGTAAAAGTTGTTCCTTTTCAAAAGCTCTATTCAAAGATACCGAACACCGAATGTTGTCCTCGATATCCTGCACTTCAATATTCAATAATTTTTAATATATATAGGGGGCCGAAAACAATATTTCTATAATTTAGGGGGTCCCACGCCAGAAACGGTTGAGAAACATTGGTCTAGAGCTCAATGGGTACCACAAGATTATTATATATTGTGTGCCGGGATTCATAATCAAAGTAAAAGTAGAAAACCTTTTGCCACAGCCTTTCAAAATTCATACTAGAGTCAAACAAGGAGATTACACCTCACCTTTGCTGTTTAACTTTGTGGCGGCTCAATGAGTACCATATAATTTTAGGGTATGCAGATGACCTGGATATTATTTCAAATAAGGTTGAAGACGTAATATACCTTACTAACCTTATTGATGTTGAAGCTCGTGATGTTGATAATTTATGCCCTTCGACATCATTAAGGTCAGTTATGATGCCTTTAAACATTTGAAATAATGTCCTGGCCACCTGCATACCCTAAAATTATATGGTACTCATTCAGCCGCCACGAAGTTAAACAGCAAAGGTGAGGTGTAATCTCCTTGTTTGACTCTAGTATGAATTTCGAAAGGCTGTGGCAAAAGGTTTTCTACTTTTAGTTTGATTATGAATCCCGGCACACAATATATACCCGGAAAACACATTTATGAAATGAAAAAATATATCTGAACAAAATAAACTTCTAAAGAAAAAAGCAATTAATGAACTGTCCACAAAGTAAAACTTGTAGGCTTTCATACAGGCTTGTTTCAGCCCTATAAAAATCTTTCTTTTTCACATCCTCAGCAATTTACTTTTAATTCAGTTGTTATTTTGCTATCTGTCAGTCATAATTTACTTTAACAAATGACATACGCTACTCGTAAATGATGATTTATATTCGTGCAATTTAAAAAAAAAAAAGGGAAAAAAAACTTAAAATGTGCTGAATGCATTAGTGCACTTTTTAGTTATATACAATAATTTCGATGAATACCCTTTAGTAAATTTTAAGCAGTGTAGCGATTGTACTAATTTGCGTTATCCATTTAAAGATGCCATAAATATGCTCGCAAAAGGACGAATGTGTAGATGCAGGTTCAAAACACAACTCGACGAATAATCGCGTCCCTTGATACAAGACCGACAAGATACGGGAAAAGACGAGAATGGAAAATAGACGGTCGGCGTAACACAATCAACCCATCCACACTATTCGGTAAATTAGTTAACATTTTTAGCGCACAACAACAAAGGCTATTTGCGCCTAACGCAGCCCATCTAAATGACTAGACTTCCTATTAAAAACAATAAATTAAGACAATAAATAAATAAATAAAATCATTAAAAATACACATATTCAATAAAAGAAATCTTGCACGGACAAATTCAAATAAATAATATAAAAGGTCAGTTTGAGAATTGAACAGACGAAGGGTTATGGTAAGAGGTTGTAAAGAGGTTAATTACTATCGAATATCACAGGCTAATAATAAAACACATTAAAATAAGGTGCAAGACTTCAGAAATAAAACAGTAAGTTCGATTCTCTGAAGCAACTGACAAATCATAGCAAAGGCCTAATCTCTCCCTGACATCCTCGAAATGTACACAATCAGTTTGTAAAGTTGTTTGCAAAGTGTAACACAGATAAATTTGTGTTACACGTCTCACAGAGAAGGGAGTCTTCACCTCGAAGAATGTGTCCATGGGTCCACTAGTGACACATTCACATGGTGCCACCAACAGTGGCCTATACGGAGGCGTGTGATGGTGATTTTCCCCCTGCGGTTAATCCTGCAATAAGACCCCCATGGTTTAACGTCTCCCTTAATCTGTCTTAACTTAACGTTATGTATGCTGCTCCACACATTTTGCTACATGGCTAAAATAAGATGTTTCAGATGACTCTGCGTCATCTGGTAATATGAAACTCACATCAACCGTAGGTGTGTAGGAGGCTGCTTTTGCAGCTGCATCTGCCGCTTCATTACATTTAATACCAACATAAAACGCTGGAGTCACTTCACAGTGGTTACGGAATTCATATTTTTCCCCATTTAGGTTTTAGCGACCGATCAGAGAGCTGAGCGGACGCTGGCGCATGCCAACTATATAACGCTGGAGTCTGGCCGTAATATACGTTATAATATTATTCGGGATTCGACGAACACTCGCTCGTAATTCGCCGAATACCGAATGTCTGGTGCCGCCTTAATAACAAGTAATATGCTTCCATTTCAAAAATGCTTACGCACTAACAAGTATTAGATAACTGGTGATATTACTGGTTGAGCTAATTTGTTGTTAAAGTGTTTCGAGCACTGTGTTCAGTACATGATTTATGTAGAAGATATTTTTATAATATTTTTATAATATCTATGGCCCGGCGATCTAGAAACGGCGATCTTACCTTATCTGCCCCTTATATGCCTGCCTATCTAGGGGTTGAGGACCTATTATTATTATATTTTTTATAGGTTATATCGCATTATCATACCGACAAAAAATATAGCTGAATAATATGGTAGCCATAAATATTAAGATACACATTACATAAAGTTACAAATTAATATTTTATACGGTTTTTAGTTTCGGGTTAAACCAGTTCGGGTTAACCGATTTTTAACCGGTTACCAGCCCGTACTATAGTTTAGATATGTATATGTAAATTTTTAAATTATGTTGGAAACATAATAAAAATAAATGTGCAGTTGCGGCTGGATGCAGTTTTTATATATCGACCCATCCTACGAAGATCGTCAATATTTAAATTTTTTGACTTATGTAGATAAGTTAAATATTAGAACACACGATATTCTTTATGTGAATATATATATATATTAAACTGTACGTTATGCTACCAAAATTATAATTTTGTGAGATACGAATTTTTTCATGGAAGGAGTACGTGGTATTTTAATATTTAACTTACATAATTTAAGAATTGAAAATATTGAGTTACGGCGATCTTCGTAGGACGGATTGATAGGCGGATGCGAGTATTGCTGTTTGCGAAAGTTGCTGGTGCGGCTATCGAAAGAATTATCTAATTATGGTCAGTACTAAATGTAAAAGAAACATACTCCTATAATTTTTTTATCTAAAGATTTTCGACGCTAGTCCGCTTTACTTTATCAAACTACAATATATAGTTTATAGAATATGAAACAAATGGATATGTATATATATTTTTCATTTCTACCACATATTAAATTAATGTAATTAAACTTTCATTTTATTTGAAATTTTTAGTTGAATTACTTCTACAATATTTTTCTCTGTTAAAGCTAGAGGGAAAATATTTAAAACTTTGTATGTTCTGCGCATTTTTTGCATCGAGTTTCAAACATTTAATTGAGCAAAAAGTATTAAAACTAAAACATAATTTGTGAACTACGGAAAAGCTAACCATTACACAACTTCACATAAGTAGAACAGAGTAATAATATCATTACCATTTCAGCAAAAATATAAAAATTATACACATTAAACGTGAATATAAAAATTGCTGTGAAGTATGCAATTTCACATATGGTAGGGATTTGTGGATATATAGTAAGTAGACATTTTTGGGATTAAGGATTGTTATCACAGTCGGTTTTATTTTATTTTTTTAAACAACTTAATATTAAGTATTAAAAGCTATGGAGCCTGTGCTCCATAGTGGGAGCGGCGGTTTAATGACGATATCACGTGGAGGAAGAAGATATTCCAAGAAACAGTGAAGAGTAAACTTATGTACTGAATGGAGATTTAGGGGTGGAAGAAATGGGAGATGATGGAAACGGTACAAGAGGGCTACATGAGATGGACATTGAGGTAGGCAGAACGACACCAGGATTTATTGTGAGACAGGAAATGCACAGGGAAAAGCTGAGTGGGGATGCCGGACAGAGAGCAATGCAATATGAGGAGAAAGTCAGAAGGGAAGACAAATACTAAGGGAATGCTAGGAAGAAAGAATGAAGGAAGAACCAAAAGGCAAATTGACGGCCTGGGGAGAGACAAGAAAAAAGTACTTTTGGAGGAGTGGAATGAACATAAGAGAAGCAGAGAGAAAGAGAAACGAAGGAACAGATATAGTTGAAGAATTGAGAACGAGGAACAGGAACAGGAAAAAAACAGACAGAATAGACAAATCGCGGAGTGGGAAAACATAAAGAGATTAGAGTGATTGGCATACCGAGATACTTGAAGGGAAAAAGAGGAAGATCAGGGGGTAGAGTAAGGAGGATAGCGAGGTTAAGCTGCGGCAACGAAGGGAGGTAAGACAGGTAGGGGGCAAAGCCAGAGGATAAGCTCTGTAGAATGTGCAAGGAAGAAGACAAAACCTTAGAGCATTTAGCGAAGAGATGCAGAGAGATGGCAGTCTGGGAGGAAGAGATAAAGGAACTGATGAGTGAGGAAGGTAAAGGAGAAAGATTGGTGAGAGAATTGCAGGCAAGAAGGAAGGAGATAGGAGAGGGAATCCGGAAGAAGAATAGGATGAAAGAGAAAGACACTGAAAGAACAAAGAAATGATAAAAAATTTAAAATATCCATAGTATATTATTTTATTTTTCATTTCTTTGTAATTGTTGATTTACCCAACCGAATTTAAATGTACCTATATCCTATAATGAATAACTGACTTTTTTTTTAGAAAGGAAGAAAAAAAGAAAATAACTGTCATGGACCTAAGAAGCAATGTAAGAAGCAATAAATGCTTATAAAAATGGGGCTGGCCTTAACGAGGTATATCATAATTTTGGCATTTCAAAGTCAACTTTTAAAAGGCACTATGAATTAAAAAATAAACGCGCCAATAATGCCACAAAAAAATTTAGCACATCTACGGCATTGCCTTCTATAATTGAAGCAGAACTAGTGAAGCATATTTTAAAATTTGAAAGTTTGCTCTTTGGGCTGACAATTATGGTGAGAAAACTGGCATTCTAAATTGCATAGCGAAATTCCATTATACACAATTTCAACAAATTTAAATGTCTTGCAGGCAAAGTGTGGTACTACGCCTTTATGAAGAGACACCCAACGTTGTCACTACGGCGACCGGAATCAACATCTATTGCTCGGGCCAAAGGCATTAACAGAAAATATGTTTTTATTTTTGATGTTTTGAACAAATTATCGACGAACATAAGTTATATTAGCGTCGGCGAATCAATGCAGTTACGTCACCCGACGTAACAAACGATTGCATTGTTCCAGAAAAATATTCGTTTGCAACTGCAAACTGCAAACTGCATTGATTTGCCGACGCTAGTATAGATTAGGGTGACCATTCGTCCCGCATTTTAACATTTTGTCCCGCATTGGGATTTGGGAGGTGAGGACCTTCTTTTTTGCTCTTCACTTGGATTTGGGAGGTGAAGACGTTTTTTTTTGCTCTTCACTTGGATTTGGGAGGTGAGGACCTTTTTTTTGCTCTTCACTTGGATTTGGGAGATGAGGACCTTTTTTTTGCTCCGTCCCTCATTGCCTTCTTAAGAAAATGGTCACCCTAAGATAGATGGTACCAAAATATTCAATATGGATGAATTTGGTTTTTCGACGGTACAAAAGAGAAACAAAAAATTGTCGGTATGAAAGGAAAACATCAAATTGGGGTTATAGCAAGTGGTGAGAGGGGTGTAAATCGCCCATAAATCATTTAAACAGGTATTTAAAATTTATTTGTATATACATTTTACCGGTAACCGACGAGTTCATCGAAAATCAATTCATCGAAAAAAAAATATTTTGTAAATATTTGAGAGGAATGCCGAGGGGATCGAAAAGTCAAAAGAGCAGTGGTCAATAAAAGTAGACAGACTAAGAAATAATTGAGTAAATTTGTTTAGATGGTTTATAAAAAGGTAAATAAAGTGACATAGTGTTTGAATATAAATAAAGAAATATAATAAGAAAACTTATATATTAAAATAAATAAATGTTTTGTTTTTAAGGTTTAATAAGACAGGTTATGGGCAATTGCAAGCAAATAATTTTTATAAATTCATACACAATGATACGCATTTTAATTGGGCTAATATGGGGGAAAATAAAGTACTATGCGCCTAAAAACAAGATAATTAGGTTAGGTTTAGTTAGTAAAAGTCTAAAACCGAGCGGAGCGAGTTACCCATCTTCTAGTTTAAGGACAAAGCACTATTTTAGGTTAGGTTAGGTTAGAAGAAGCCGAGCGAAGCGAGCTACCCATCATCTAGTTTAATGACAAAACAAACTCACACTAACATAACAATGCCACCTGTTTAGAATCACCGTACATTGAACAAATCATGTGTGGCATAGTAAATATGAATAGTAAAACTATGTACATAATACAAAATCCTTAAGACTTAACAGATGGCGAAATACTATTTTTATAATCCTTTAAGAATGGTTGTATTAAGTACATTTATGATCCCATTAACCGGGTTTTTCTGATCTAAGGAGCCCTGTTCGATTTCAAAATAATCGAACAGGTATCTTTTACCTGGCGTATTTTCTGAATGGAAAATATTTTTTTTCGATGAATTGATCATTCGATGAATTGATTTTCGATGAATTGATTTTCGATGAACTTACCGTGAATCCATTTTACCATATGTATTCCTGATTAACGCATTCGCGTCTTATCGGCCAAATGCATCGGCGAATATATCCCCCGTGAATAAGAAACTTTAATTGTATTTAAAATCCAATGATTTCATAGCGTAAACAGTGCAGGATCCACTGAAGACCGAATATGAGGATGATGATAATTATATATTAAATATTCCGATAATTGTAAACTTGATTTTATTGACTTTAGCTATGAGTTTTTAAATTTGTAAAACAAATTTTTCATATGCATATTTAAAGTATCAAATGCTTTTAAAATTAAAATAAAAACCTGTTTTTAATTAAAAATATTCTGCTATAAATACGAAAAGGAAGAAATAAAACAGCAATAAAATAGCTATAGAACTAATTTAAGTCAAGTTACCAAAGAACAAGGTAGCTGCAAATAGCACTCATCAATAGTGTATCGAACTAATAATTTTATATTTTACCGTCGGACGAAGCGAGTTAAAAATCAGGATCAGGTTATGTCAGTCGCGATCATATTATAGACCAGTTTGTTAACCGCAACTCGGAGAACCTGCTGCAAGAAACGATGTGAGATTCCGGTCTTTCTTAAGTCAACAGTCAACACACATATACATATAAATACAAGCATACACACATACAAACATACAACTTTACACTGGCGTCAATTGGATTTCATGGGCGTACAATCATTGTTTATGAGTTTTTAATTTATATTAAATTAAATAGAAAAGGAGAATTTATTTATTCATTTATGTTATTGAAGCTGGCGATGCGTGGTTAATTTAACTTGTTTGCTGAAGTATTATGTTACGCCTTAATGGGTATAAAAATACTAACGCCAATAATTTTTTAAACTTTTATTAACTTTTTTGTAAAAATTTCTACTATGAAAACTTTTTTGCCACATTCCTATAATCAGTACTTCATTATCTTCCATACTCTATATTTAACACTTCGTCCAATTGAATAATAATACAAAGAGACTGCAGAATCAAATAAGTTGGATGAAAGTATCTATAGGCTAAGAGTAATGAACCCCTTTGTGCTCAAGTACCAAATACTACTATGAATTCAAAATGAAATTACATAAGGGTTGGCTGTGGAAAAATAAAATAATGTCTATTGCAAGTTTTATATAACAATTGACCAACGTTTAGGCACAGCCTTTGTAATCTTATAATGTAATCTCTTTGTAAATTATATTGTTTTATTGACCATTAGTCTATACAACCATATTAGCCAGCTAAATACAAATTTATACATTATATACAATATATTTTTTGATGTCACAGGTACAGAAAATTAAACATAAAAAACTAAAGACACAATTTTACTCGTCTTTTCATACTATTAAAAGCATTTATAAGAATTTGAGAAGACCTATCTCTATGAGTAATGCTCCCTGTATCTTGGAATAAATCAACAAATCTTCTAAGTGCGCTGTAAAAATCTCCTTCAAGGAAAGCAATATTTGGAAATTGTATCCGAAATTCCTCTAAACATGACACCGAACTGTAAATCCATTCGCCGGTCACTCGAACACCATTTCGAAAATATGATTCAATCATAAATTTTTTTGGTTCTATTGTAAAAACCATTATAATTGTAACTTAATTGAATTTTCAATAAAAAAATATGACAACAACAGTGATGGCAGTTAATTAATTGACAGTTAAAGCGTGCAATACACATTATTTTATTTTTCCACAGCCAACCCTTATGTAATTTCTTTTTGAACACATGGTATAAGCTTTACGTATATAATAAGTGATGGCGTGCCAGTCTTCTTTTCTTGTCTCATCTGTTGTCGCATTTCGAAATAGTTTTGTGGATGTTTCTCCATACCACTTCCATAGGTTACCGAGCCAGATAACCAGGTAAATCAATTATCAAGTTCGTCTTCCAGGGCCTCTTCTTAGTTAAAATTTTGGCGTACAAGAACGAAGACTATTTTATACCTTCAGGACTTCTTCCTTCTTCAACCTTTGTCTATAATATATTCTGTAAGATACGGAGCAAGTCTGTAGCTGCAAACGATAAATCGTTTCAACCTGCTGTTTGTCCACTATACAAGGGCGTGGACGTGAGTTCAATTCCTGCTTATGTCAAATAATTTGTGTAAAAATATTTATACAAATTACTGATATAAACTATAAGTTCCTTTCTGTGTTATTTTACTCCTGAATGTACATAGATTGAAATGGGGCTGTCCCGCCAATGATGATGATAAAGATACGATATCTATGCTCGTTCCTCTTTCTTTTTCTTTAAAGTTGGCAACATTCTCTGGATAATTTCAACTTAGATGACTCGGACGATCGAGAAGTCTAATATGTCATATGACTCTTATTCTTATAATTTATTTGTTATTTAAATTAATAATAGGCGGATTTAGCAAACGCAACTGTTGAGTATGTTTACATACAGGGGTACGTTCCAAAACCTATGGAGTTTACTCTAAACTTAACTCTAAGTTTAGTAAGATCGTTCCAATCCAAAACATTGGAGTTTCCGGTTTGAGTTACCTCTTTTAATTCTGCTTGCAAGGTGGGTAATATTTACTCCCATGCGCAAAAAGCATACGCATATAAAGTTTTGACATCGAAATTTACAGAAATTAATTATGGAGTCGGTAACCCCAAAATCACAACCAAAATTTAAAACTAGTGAACGATTTATGCCAATAATTAATGAATATAGAATTATTACAACCGTGAATGGAAATTTGGTATTAAAAAATATAGAAAGTAAGTATAATACATAGAATTGTATTTATAATCTTATTATTGGGTGTTAATTTTATTTTTTTAAAGATAATGCCTTGTTTACGTCTACTTCGACATCTTTTTATTGCAAAATGTGTTTGTTAAGTTTCGACATCTTCAGTCATCAGATGTTTCATGATTCTGAAATAAAAATTAAATCTTTTACTTAATTATAAATAGGTATTTATTATACAATAGTTTGTAAATATTTATTAAAATTACCATTAATAGATATACGTTGTTGAACAGTTGTCGACTCAAATCAGCAGCAATAATACATACTTCCCTCTTATCCATCACTATTTAAAGATATTAATAATTATTCAAAATTATATGTCGTGTTGTCGATATTTTAACGGGAATTTTCATATAAGCACTCCTAACCTTAACATAGCCGTTCCAAAATCTGATCACATGATCACATTATCTTTGAGTAAACTCGAACTCCAAGAGTTATGTTTTGGATCGTACCCCTGATAGCAGTATTTCGCTTGCTGTTCATTTAGTAAACTGACAAGAGTTGTCTATAATCATAAAGTGAGCAGGGTGATTGTTGATTTTCAGTAGTCTTAACACTAGTTTTAGTGTTAGCCTTAATTTAAGGTTCTGTCTTACGCGTATTTAAATGAATAGGAATTTATAAATAGATTAAGTTTTAACTAAAAAATATTTAGTTTTAACTAAATATCCAATAGATATTCGTTTTAAGCACGCGCGTAGTGTCTTTGATTATCGAAATTTTAAACGTTAAAACTCAAAATCTTTGGTTATATACAATAATTTAAAAAAACAAACATAAGAAAAGATGTACCGGAATAGAAACAGCAATGAAATTATTAACAGTTTCTAATGGCTAACTTGCACATATTACGTCAGTGTACGCGCACGCGAATTTGTGCGATTTTACTTTTAGCCGAAAGAAAAGATAAAAGATAGTTAACTTTCAAGGTCGGTTTTAAGATTGTTGAGACTAAAACTAAGTATTGCATGAACATACTCGTAACAATATGATAGTTTAATCTTTTAAGATTAAAACTAAAGCATAGACCTAAAACTAAAATTAAGGCTAAAAATTAACTAACCAGACCATTAAAGGTAAAAGAAGAACAACTGTGAGTTGTTCGAGTTGAACAGTTTTTATATGTTTGCTCGAGGTGGGAAACATTTAGAAATTCCTAAAGTAAACAACATGAACTCTTCAAACACACAATAGCCAATCAACGCATCGCATGCGTTTCATTGCTTGGCAGGAAATGTAAGAATTTTAAATCTTTAAATGACAGCAAATATACTTTCTTTATGACGAATCTACACGGGTTCCCAGATGGAGCATCAGGTTTTGTCACCTGCATATTCTGCCAGGCAGCTACATATTTTGTCGTTACTAAAATAATGTCATGCATTTTTTGTCGTTCTTAAAATCAACATGTCGTTAATAAGTCTTATTCTGTCGAGCCGACAAATTGAATCCTATATAAATGCATGGATACGTTGTATTTTGAGTAGCACGTCTGACAAAACTTTACACTAAACAACTTTGTCGAACGAACGGCACTGAGATATCGGTTACAGTTCTGAGAGGAACCACAGTTCGGTATCAAATAAGAGGCAACGGCATAATGAGACGAGTTTATGGATAGTTTGCTGCAAAAGAGTAAGTTGTAAGTATAATCAATACAGGCGGTTACTATATTGAAATGAAGTATTCACCTCTCAAAGGAATAAATGATTATTTGTTAAGGTTAGAATCCACTTTGTGAATTCTTGACGATCTCTGACATAGTTGTGCATTCGTAATATAATAGTAAATTGTAACATTCTCTACTGGCTTTGTAGTTTAACTTTATTTGATTTCAGGTATTAATGCTTTATATTTCCATGCTCAAATAAAGAGAAATTTATTTTAATGGCAAAATAATGACTGGAATGAGAAATCAGAACATGCATCTGTGATCAGTTCTATACAAATATGATAAGATCGTATTTTTGTGCATTGCAGTTGTGGTATTTTATTCTTTTTATGTATACAAAAGTTGAAGTTGTTTTAAAAAAGAATACTACAATACAAATTGGATGTTATGAACATGATAAGTAAAAGAAAATAAATTATTAACCAATCTAGATAAGTTTTGTAACAAATTTCTATTAATCTGTAAAATTTGATTTATTGCAAAGTTTATAGAAGTTACTAAAGAATAGCAAATTAAATAATGAATAAATTACATTGCGGTATTGGCTTCTTTACACCTGTCAACATCCTTATATTTTTCCGACGACTTTCTACAGGCCAACGAATAGATAATATTTCTCTCCAGCTCTATTTTATGTCCGTTATGGCCTATTTTACCCTTATCACTTTTTAAACTCATTTTGTTAACGTTGGAAAGAGAATAACCTTAAACTCTTGGTGGTACAAGACATACAGGAAAATGTAAGACCGCGCAGGGTTATCTAAACAAATGAACGATGCGAAAGAAACAGAAAAAGATTTCAGTGGCGGCAGATATCAGAAAGTTGTAACATCGTAACCAATGTTCTACATTGGTTTAAACTTCAAGCTAATTCAATCAATTCTTCAATACTGATTTCGTTGTTATTCTTGCGGATATTGGCTACATAGAAAAAGCAATTGTGCTTTCTTCATATCAGTATCGCATATTGTTTAAACACATTCCCTTCCACGTCCTCCGTTTTCTTCTATCTTCCCTTGTATGATTATACTTTACTATATATTGGGAGGTCCCATTATGCTTTTTTTCTTCTTTTCTTATTTCTATACTCATACTAGTTGGTGTGTCCGATGCAGGTAAATCATTTCTCTCTACTACACTACTTCCATCGCTTGTCTACAAAACGTCTGAGTATTTTTTAGTTTGTTTATGTTAGTCAGGAAGTATTAAGGCATAAAAAAGAGGCTCCTGTCTGCAAAAAGATTTTTTGAACACATTGGTGCAAACCGAGCTTTCGTACGATGATTTGATACATAGTTCTTAACATTTGTCTTTTAGGGAATTTATTTCTATATACATCTTAACGTTTTTCCTTGATTTTAATTTCATATGCCCCTAAAAGTCATAGAAACAAGCTATTTTATCGTAAACGGTGCCATGAAAATGCTGTTTTTTTTTTCTTTATTATTAATCAGTCCAGCTGTTATTTAGTTTTGAAATAACATAATATCTGGCCCAACATCATACTCCCGATACTTTTGCAATGTAAGCAATGTAACAGTCTTGTTGTGAGGAGAGGGCCGAAGTAGGCGAATAAACAAATTGAATCCGGTTTCTTGCTAAAAATTTATCTACTTTTATGGTACCTAATATTTAAATGTACAAACTTTTTCAAAGGTTTTGCAATTTACTTACAAGCTGATCACCTTGTCAAGACTATGTCTAGTGATAATTAATAATAATAATTGATTCCGTATATCAAAATGTTCCTAGCGTTTTCTCCCTAACACAAGGTAAATAGCTGGTTTTGTTGTACACAGCAAGTTGTAAATGTGGTGCCAAAAACAAACAGCAAAACTCTAGCGAAAAGTGCAATGGTAAAACTGGTGAAGATATTAGAGACTCTTAGAAAGAAAAACATCTCAAAATGCTAAACTGAAAAAGGTTTAATCCTTTTACCAACAATTGCTGGACCGTCAACATAGATCCCTGCCAAAAATATACCTACAGACGTATGGTTTAAGTATAATATATAGAACGACGTAGGCACGCCTATAGTTTAAAACAACTAATCATACATACAGGACTGTCCAATAAAGATGGACTATGGAAATGACAGTGGTGTAACTATTAACCCGCCTATTAACAACAGTGGAGGTCAATTCATTAGGGGCCATCGGAAACCTTAAACCTACATAAAAAAAAATAAAATGTTTTGGTGATATAACAAAAGATGATAGATAAGTAAATGCGAAGCATAGTTTTATAATACGTTTATTTCAAAGTAATGGATATAGATGAGGACGAAACATTCAAAACGTGATTTGTCACAGTAAGGCAGCTTTAAAAAAAAAAATCGAAAAATCGATTATTTAAATTTGGAGAAATCACGTTCTGAAAGAACTTAGTAGACAAATAATGGTTTAAATGGACGAAACAAGGATAAAATCTGATTTGAATGAATTTTTATTAACAAAAATAGGTTTACATTATTTTGTTTATTATTATAATTTAAATTATTTATATATTTATTTTTTAAATATTATTTATTTACCATATTTTTAATATTTGCAAATCACACCTTAAATTTTTCAAATAATGGCATAACATTTCTTATTGAGGAAACTATATCTATATATGGAAGGTCGTAATCAACTCTTTATACCATTTTATAAATTTATTAAAAAATTTAAGAACGCACTTTTTATATTTATTAATTTTCGTTAACGCATTTTAGATGGTACATAACATGTTCTAGATTAATTGAATGATTTTATTTTATTCATTTAACAAAGAGAGAAACAAAATGCAGCTCACATACAAAAAGTGTATGAAAATTATTTGAGGGAATCTTTAAAATAACAGCTTCCTTTCTTTGTTGGCCTTTTCAAGGGTGAATTTTATAATATTTCATGTATTAGAAAATTAGCAAATTTAACAATAATTCCATATTATGGATTTAGTTGTTCATTGTCTTATGTTTGTTTGCCTTTTGCTAATTTTATTTCCGACAGTTCCAGTAACGCTTCCCTCTACCAATATATATATATATATATTCAAATTTAAAATTTATAAAGAAATACAGTCATCTTTGTCAGAATTAGCTATTTTTGATACAGAAGCCAAAGAGAAATGCGTGTTTCAAAATTAACTGACGATCCCACAGACATGAAAATTCATAGAACTTAAGAAATTTTAAGATTTAAAGAAAATAAAATAAATATGTTTATAAAATTTAAGCCTTATGGCAAACAGTTCTCTGTTTATGATATACTGGTTTCGTTTATTAGTTTTATTATTTTTTTATCATTGGTTATTGTTTATACGTGTTTTTTATATATCATTTATAGCCGCCAAAAATTTAAAAATTCTTGCAATTTTTTCAATAAAGCTATGTTTACTATCATTGTATTTGTATAGGTATATTTGATGAGCCGTACTTAATCGAAAGTAAGTGAAAGATCAACAGAATCTGTAAGGGGGCCAAAGAAAATGCTGTCCCTGAGAAATGATGATAGTAGACAGGAAAATAAAAGGTAAGAGTTCAAGACGAATAAACCCTAAAATATGGGTAAATCAGATGAAAAATCTAATGGGCCAGGCGCTACAAGAAGCAGCACAAATGATTCAAAAGAGGAAAACGTGGCAAAACAAAACATAAGCCTTTGAGTCATAATGAATCATTCCATTATGTCGGGGCTAATCGGAATACGACAACTATAGAAACAAGATAGTATTGGAAGATGAAAATGGTAAAGTAATAACAGCGGGAGCTTAGTTTGTCCAAGACTGGAGAAAAATTTCTACTCTCATTCTTGCTATAATATAAAAATCAATTAAAATATATAGTACGTATTTTAATTTACTGTTCAAGAAAACTGTCGTTAATCTGTGTTGTGGAAAACCCAAAGGCTATTAACCATTAAAATTATGATTGTAATTAATATATCGCAACATTGTTATTAAACGCAATTGTTACAGAATTGCAATATGATACACTGGCAAATCATTCTGACAATAGGTAAACAACAATGTAAATTAAATCAAGCATAACCATGAATATCCACATCCACAGACAGACATTACAGCATTACAGGAGATCAATGAACGTTTATTTTCAAACATCCCGTACACTCAAAGTTGACCAGTTTCCCTAGGAGCAACATCAGTACCATGATCAAAGTGTAGCGGATAACATACGCGGATTCAAGTTTCATTGATACTAAAGTCTCGCTTACGGCGAGAAGGTTGTATTGTATCATATTCAGAAGACAGGGGAACTGAATATGTAATTATTATCCCAGGTGGTAATATTGTTACTATATTAGATATTTTTCAACAGCTCTATATTGTGAATGATAACAGCTATATAATGTAGATATAGAAGCTATGTATACCGTAGGCAATTCTTCATTCAAATCTAACTGTTATTATTATATTATTCTGTATCGATTTACACTTTATTAAAACGTTTTAAGCGATGCCCATGAAAAAATATTCCTCGAGCAACATTTTAATAACGTAACAAAAATGAACAATATGAAAATATTTGTTAAAAATAATTTATGATTGTAGACGATACTATTTTAACCATACCTTCAGATCAAGTAGATACAACACTTTCTATTTTTAACTCTTATCACAACAAATTACAATTTACTATAGCAACTGAAAATGATAATACTATCCCTTTTCTCGACATTATATTAATACGTAATTCTAATGGCACCTTATCTACTAATATGTATACCAAACCCTCAAGTTCAGGACGTACTTTAAATTTCTTATCAGAACATCCATATAAACAAAAAATTGCCATTATAAAATCATGTAAACATAAAATACTCAGTTTGAGTGACCCTAAATTCCATAGGGAGAATTTTAAAAAAGCCACTGACAATCTAATTATTCATAACTACCCTAGAAATATCATTAATAGAATTTGTTATAACAATCCTAATAATCCCACCAATCATAATTCACTTCCAGATATCAACACTGATTGTTCGTATTTAAAATTCCCACATATCAAAAATATTTCATTTAAAATTGCCAAACTTTTTAAACCCTATAATATAAAACTAGCTTTCTATAATCTTAAAACTATTAATCAACTCCACTCAAAAATTAAACAACCTACTGAATTTAATAAAATGTCGTCAGTAGTCTATCACATTCCTTGTGGAGGATGTGATTTAGGCTATGTTGGACAGACTAAACAATATCTTAAAAACCGAGTATATCAACATAAAAAATAGCTGTCAGGATAAATTTAAAAAGAAAAAAGAAAACACGGCACTCAGTACCCATTTCTTCACCACTAATCACAATTTTAATTTTGAAAAAACTAAAATCTTAGATAAAGTAGACAATCTCAGTAAAAGGTTGATTACTGAGAGCATACATATAATTCAGAACCCTAAATTAGTTAACTTTAAAACCGACTGTGATAATATAAGCGCCATCTATTGTAATATATTAAAAAAATTGTAAATCTAACATATTTCAACTAATAATCAAATTCTAATTTATTAATAGATAGCGTTACTTACTGGTTTCAACCATCTCAAACCCTTTTCAAATTCATACGTGGCTTATTCATTGCTTATCTCTGAGTTCAATAACCGGACAATATGATGTGTTCGTTATTAATTTTACAATTGTTATTTTATTTCGTGACTATTAACTAAGGTAATGTAAATTTAACATTGT
Organism: Liopterus haemorrhoidalis; assembly: GCA_963971575.1. Classification (NCBI taxonomy): domain Eukaryota; kingdom Metazoa; phylum Arthropoda; class Insecta; order Coleoptera; family Dytiscidae; genus Liopterus; species Liopterus haemorrhoidalis. The sequence continues at coordinate 38,183,155 of OZ020618.1, read as the reverse complement.
TTTTTATTCTTTAACTCATATTTGATATGTTTTTATTATTTAATAATTATTTTATGTTATATTTTAAATTCCGATAATTTTGTAATGCTTATTTTAACTACTTGACTTGTTAAATTTGAACACTATCATAATTTTATAAATGTAAACTTACCGATTTAATAATTGTATTTTTCTATATATCTTTATAGCTCTGATGAAGATTTAAAATAAAAATCGAAACGTTAGCGAAGTTAATAAATTTGTTTTTATTTTCTGACTGGTCCGAATCCCATTACCTTCAACTATAATAATTTATGATATTTACTGATAGACAAAATAACGAGTATTTGATTTAACAGTAGTCACATAATTGATGTGAAGTGTGAATTTTCATACATTTCAAGGTTGTAGTTAATAATATTGCCAACGTTAACACCTTATTATTTGACATTGTCTTAATATTTTACCGTTCTGTTGATCATAATTGATCATTTGTCATGTATGGAAGAACAATTTAAAAACTATTTTCTATCAGATTTAAATATTAAACAGTTTATCTGGGTGCAAAAACCATTCCTTGTAGAAAAGGAACAAGTTAAACATCTTCCATAAAGTGCCCAAGAAGAATTTGTCGAATTTAGTTGTGATACAAAACTTAAAACCGAGTTTAGTAAGGAAACATTGAATTCTTTTTGGCTTAATGTGAAAATAGAGTATCCCCTGCTCACTGAACTAGCAATGGCTGTTCTCTTATCATTTTCAACCTCGACCCAACATCGAAACAAAGCAGCGCTCTCGTCTTAGCAACATAGAAATCTCTTTTAGACCTGCACTGACCAATATTAAACCCAGATTTAATTTATTGTGCCAAAATAAGCAGGCTCACCCATCACCTTAAATTTAATTTAAAACATGTTTAGTAAACTCAATGAGTTAAGTAAATGTCGAAACATATAAAACAGGGATGGCCAAAGCGTCGACCGTAAGGCCTCTGCAAGTCGCCCGCGAATCTGACTTGAACATTGACAAATCATAGTGATTAATTCAGAGCTTACTTAGATAAAAAAATAATAATAAAAAAGTAAAAATTCAAAATTTTCCTCTGCAATTAGTAGATTTTTTTAAAAATATTTTCAATAGCAACTTATTACTACAGAAAACACGGCTAAAAAGAATTATTTCAGTTAATATTAAATGCGATGTACATTTAAAATCAATGGCTTCAAATGTAAGCTTCTGGAAATTAATAAGCAGGGATAAATATCTAAATATTTGGAGAGTTGTTTGCATATTTCAATGCTTTTTTGTTTCAACATATTTATGCGAATTAGCATTTTCCTGCATGAATGCGGCAAAAACTAAACAGATCACAATTATCGGATCTACATTTGTAATAGTTTTTAAGAATTAAGTTCATACGAGTCAAATTTTGACAAACTTGTCGAAACTGTGCAATATCCAGTGTCATCAAATTAAAAAAATTCCATTGTTTTTTTTCTACTGCATTTTTTTTTTTTTTTTAAATTGGCTCCTTATATATTATAATAATATTGTAAAAGAATCATTTTCTTTTTTCCCTATATTTTCGAAATTTTTTAAAATTCGGGATCAGTTCTAGAAAATAGTTATTATATATAATTTAATAGCAATTATAGGGAAATGTCTTCGTCATTAGTTCGTAAGTATCTTCTAAAAATATAATCAATTCGTTTTCAAAAAAAAAAAAAAAAACGATATGTGAGTACCTAAAAAGGCCTTAAAAATAACACCAATTCGTAAGAACCTTCTAAAAAAAGGTAGTCGCCCGCAGCAACACTTTCACCAAAAAAGTCGCCCCCTTCGTCTTAAAGTTTGGCCACCCCTTTTATAGAACATTTTGTCCAAAGATGTACCAAAGATAAGTTATTAATTTTTATTGATACTTAAAATAAATCTGCTATTAATCAAAATTATGAGTGTTTCAATGCAATTAAAGAAAAGAAATTAACCCCTTCTGAATTTAAAGTAACCCCCCCCCAGCGGGATTGTTTCTACACATACCCATTCTTCGGGGGGGTCCTTTGAAATTTTTAAGTACAAAAGGGGGTCGCGGTCCAAAAAGTTTGAGAAACACCGCTCTAGCAAATGGGGTATGGGACGAAAATATCCTGACACATTTTTGGCGAAAATCGCGTAATGGTTTTACAAAAATAAAATTTTGTTCAAGGTTTTACGAAATAAGGAGTTTCATTCGATACTGTCCTCAAAATCTTTAAAATATATATATTTTTTATTTTGTTAAATACATATTTGTTTAAATCTTTCGAGTGTTGTGTTCTTTTCAAGTCTCAACAATTTTCTAACATAGGATTTAGATATTACTTTGTTATTATTTGATTTTATCAATTTAAAACGTTGTTTATGAAATATCTTGCATATTTCTTGATACTGATATTGCTACTTTTTTACCTAAAATGAACAATCAATATACCATTTAAGTTTCGCAAATTCCTACTGGGACATCCTGTATTTTTAAACAACCTGTTTGGATAGTGCGATATTCAAAAAGGACCTACCATTGTAAAAAGAATTTAATAGACTTTAAAATAAGATAAATTTTTACCCGTGCTACCATTTAAGCTGCATTGGATATTTGCGCAGTTATAGGGTTGCACTATACCGAAAAAGTGTTCCCTCGACACTAAACTTGACATGTTATTGCGTTTTTTGATATTTTTTTACATTGACGAGATATTCAGAGTTGAATCTTTTTAAATGAACACCATCTAGATAATATATATATAGTATACGAGGGTTACCTTTTATGTTTTTACAAACGACCACTAGATGGCAATATTGAAATGTCATTACTATATTCGTAAATTTTGACATTTGTTATTGTGAAATCAGTGGCAGCTTATAATTGACCGAGTAGTTTGTTGACAGTTAAAAAGACAAGTCTGTGAAAAAATTGATGTGAAGTGTGAATTTTCACACATTTCAGGGTTTTGCAGGTATTTAGTAAGTGAATGATGATTATTTGGGATGCCAAAACCAATTTTATGTTAAAATATATTTTTTTTGTTAATTTTAATTCGAATGCCTAATACCATTATGTAGGTTTCTAAATATGTGCAGTATTTTTTTTATATAACAAGGTTTAATAAGATTTTGAAAATTGCGCCTATGGCTTCCATTGGTTGTTTTAGTCATAAGCTCCGCCCTTCTGTTTTCGTCTATTTGTAGGAATATAAATAGCAGTATAGCAGTAATATATTTAGGCACTAATATGATACAGACATTATAACACATGACATAACATATATTTTATATATTTAATTTTTTTTAACTTGTATCCATGGTATTGTACATTTATAGTTACGTTATATTTTAAGTTACTTGGTTGTAAGTCCAATAGTAATCAATTTCAACAATTTGCACTGTTTATTAAATTTACGCTTTTAAAAATTAAATGCAATATTTGCCCAAATATAACTAGAATATTGAAAAAGTAATTTAAACAAAATAAAAATGCAAAAAAAAAACAGAAAAAATGAATTGCCTCGCGGCCGATTTGAACTCGAGTTTGCAGATTAGAACGCTTGTATAGTAACGATTACACCATCGAAGCGCTCTGTCTACTGTGCTACATAATATCATTAAATATTTTACATGGTTACGCAACAAACACAAAAAATGCGCTATTTTCCGAAAACATAATTTGATCAAAAATTCCTGTTGAACTATTCCGGTTCACATAAATGTACATTACTTAGAATTTTTTCAGATTTTTAGTTTAAACCATCTGGGCTACAGGGTGTGGGACAAAATTTTTTTTGAACAATTTTGGCAGAAATAATGTCTAAATAATTTATTTTGCAAAAATAAAATTTTGATCGTTAATCCACATACTAAGGGCTTTCATTTGATATCCTGCTCAGAATTTTAAAAAAATATATTTTTTTTCGATGAGCACATATTTGTTTATATTTTTAGGGGGATATGTTTTTTAGATGTTTTGGTATTTTTCCTATGTGCGGGTCAACGAGTTGTATAAGCATGCCAAATTTTAACTTTCTAGGTTTAGTCGTTTGGCTACAATTTTTACCGAACAGACAGACAGACAGACAGACGACAAAATGACGGTATAAGGGTTTTTTGGTCATATCTACAAAACCCTAAAAATGGATGTTACTCGTGAAGGTCTTCGTTGAATGATTTTTTACGATTTTAGTAAAGGCTTAACTCAACAACAATGCATAGATTCGCTTCGTTCAACTTTTGGTATTGAAGCACCATTAGAAAAGACTGTTTCCAATTGGATTGCATAATTTCGTTGTGGTCGTGTGTACGTCAGTGATGAATCCCGTGAAGGTCGACCAAAATCGGTTGTGATTCAAAAAAACACCGATGTTGTGCGCAAAATGATTGAAGAAGATCGGCATGTGATTTAACGTGAGACAGAGACATCCTTTGGCATATCGCAGAGTGCAATACATTCGATTTTGCAAGTACATTTAGCTGTTAAAAAGATCTGTTCCCGATGGATTCCACATAATTTGACCGGAGCTCAAAAAATGGATCGTGTTGATTGGTGTAAGGGAATGCTAAAAAAATTCAACCTACGCACTGCAAAATCCGTATACAACATCGGTACAAGTGACGAAACTTGAATTTATTCATATGAACCGGAAACTAAGCAACAATCCATTGTTTGTGTCTTCCAAGATGAACCGAAATCCACAAAAGTTATTTGTTCACGAAGCACTTTCAAGAAGTCATCGACAAAATCAGGAACCAAAAACGTCGCATCATTCTTCATCATGACAATTCACACATTACGTCAAACAATTTATTATTTGAAGGAGAAAAACATCGAATTAATGTCTCATTGCCCATATTCATCAGATTTATCTCCTAATGACATTTTTTTGTTCCCCAATGTCAAACAAAAAATGCGTGGACAGCAATTTTCATCACCTCAAGAAGCTGTTGAAGCCTTCAAAAACCATGTTTTTGAGATACCAACTTCAGAGTGGCAAAAATGTTTCGAGAATTGGTTTGAACGCATGCAAAAGTGTATAAATCTTAAAGGCGAATATTTTAAAAAGCAATAAAAGTTTGTTCAAAAAAAAAAATCTTTCTTAGTTTTTGTAAAAACTTAAAAGGTATCCCTCGTATTATGTAGGTTTCTAAGTCTTCTGCGAATGCTTGAAACCGCGAATAATACCCAATCATATACAATATATGTTTTTAAATATACATACGTACATAATAAACAATTAGAGATATTATCATTTATTTTACACACTTAAGTAAAGAGAGAGCCCCCTCTCCTCTCTCGGAATAATGTACAATCTCATTACATATCTACGAAGCGAAAAGTGTCTAAAGCAAGTCTAAAGCAATAAACACCGTCGCAATCTTAACATATCTTGTTATTATTTAACGTCCAATTTGTATAATGGTAGAATTAGGAAATAATTTCATTCAGCTTTTTGCACAAGAAGCGTTTATTTTAAACAACACAACGTTTCACCAACAACATTGTTGGCTTCTTCAGGTGCTATGTTAGTTAAACGTAACTCTAACAAACTGTACATCAGTCATCTCCAAGGATGGTGAAATTGCAGAATAGCATTGACAATATATTTTGAACTTGAAGAATACAGAAAATAGGAAAAACAGGAATTATTATTTTTTTTAAAAATATTATACTATATAACCAAACGTAGTGACTGTTGATTAAATTTTACATTTCAAACGAGACTAGAGATAAATATAATAATGTCCAAGATTAACAAAAATTCAATAATTACGAATGATAGTAAGACTGACTAACGCATCAATATGACAGGCAGTCACACTATCCACCCTGACAACCTGGTACGCACAAATCACAAGGTTGACAGTGTCACCCCCTGTACAACATGATGCATTAATAAATCTTAAAATCATAAAACTTCACATCCAAATAAACCAGTGAAAGAACCCAAAAACAAGCAATGAAATCCGGAACAATCATACAATTCGACGTACCAATCCCCCAAGAACAATGGTACGCACAAGGGTAATGAAAGAATGGGACCTCGAACGGTATATCAAGACCGAAGTTCAGAACCCTTTGAGAGCTAAACACCTATTAAAATACATTAATTGTAACAACAATGACAATTACATCGGTACAAGCACCGGAAAAACCATATCGGTAACAGTGAGAAACCTAAAAGGACATAGGGAAATAAATCATCATACAGTTCGACGTACTAATTCCCCAATAATCGATGGAACGCACAAAGATCTTATCTGTATATCAGACCCAAGACTCTATTCCTTTAGAGAATCCCAAAAATCTGTTTTACACATGTTTTTTTAAATTTAAATTAAAATAAAATTATTGATTTAATGGAACTATGAAGAAGGAACCACAAAGAAAATGGATATTATTCAAGTTAAGTCGCCAAATTCTTCAAAAATCAATTAGGTAACCCGTGTGCAAATAAACTCAAAAATATCAAAGTGTAATAAGATAAAAATGAGACCAATGTGGCTACTTCCACACCAGTTCCACAAATGAATATCTTGTTATGTCATAGAATACCTGCATGTCTCCTTTTTGAAATAATATTTTTAACCTTTGATATTATTAAACAAAACAGCACAATGCGAACGTGCAATCGTTTAAAGAAGAAATTTGAAAATTGGTTCGAAAATTTCCGTGACACCCTATGTTTCTCTGTTAGAATGAACACAATTATTATAATATGCGAATGGAAGATTGCAGAGAAAACTTGAGTTGTAATGGAATGTAATTTTAGTTATATATCTGCAGGCAATGAGAAATTTGAAAATTAAGATATTTCATTTTCCACTAAGGAAAATCTGGAACAAGGAAATTCAGATAGTGTTTTAACATTCCGCTAACAAAGAAACTTCATTTCTCACATTTCTAATATTCTTTTTCACTCATGACTACAAATTGTTCTTCACGATTTAATCCGAGGTAATTTCAGAATTACAAAGGAAAATGGAAAGGTTATTGGAATTGATAAATTATTTACTGGAAATTGGACAGAATGTTAGAATATCTTAGATTATATGTTATAAATAGTATTCTTAGTAATGCAAGTTTATAAAAAACACGTTTAGTAAATACGTTTACGGACTTATATAAAAAAACGTTCGTCACTGTAAATCTCACCAAATGTGAAACGAAGATATTTACGTTAAGAAGGTCCTTTAAACATATCCAACGAAGTTTCTATCAATCGGACTTAACAATGGCCGACATCGGCGCTGTGATCGCTGTGAAATAGCTGATCGAAACGAGTAATGTGAAAGTTGTCCTCATTTGTTTACATGTTAAATCTTCGATTTACATTGAATAATTAACAGCTATGTCAACATATGTGGGTTATGTTTATAAACAAGCAGTCTAAAATCACCAACTCACAAAGTCACTGGAAAATTAAAACTGCGAGATAACCTGTGAACCGTAACCTTCGTTAGAAACTCGCTGCCGAAAAAAAATAATCAAAAACGAAAGCAAAAACTACATATCTACGTACAATATTTGAGACCGCATGCCCTCATCCAGTATTAAAGTTACACGAAGGATTTTTATAATTGAGTATTTCTTATTTGTTGAATATTTTTAATAAATACTAGTTTGATAAATATTAATAAGTTAACATGCTTTTTTGCCTATTTATCACTTCCACAACACCAAATATATTTATTATTTTCACAAATTGTTTTTTATTTGAAAAAAATGGAAGTGAAGAGACCTTCACTTCCACTTCACTTCACTTCTTCTCCTAGAATGACAACCAAATACACAGCAGTTTGTGTTATGACAACTCATTATAACACAAAATAATATAAAAAAGAATAATCGTTGCTATCATAAGTTAATGTTACAAATAAACTGCAACATTAAAGTTTAAACACGATACAAACAACACAAGGTAGCTACTAGTTAACAATAAACAGTTCACAGATAGGTCAAAATGATTTAATTTTTGTAAAGAATACAGATACCTAATGGCATTCCAAGTACGGTAATTTTCGTCGAAGGTGCTGGAGTATAATACAAACAATCGTACCGAAAAACTGGTGACATATCACGTGAAGATTTCAACACAAAATTATCTAAATATACAAGTTATTTGAAACCCACAAATATGTTTCAAAAAAATAAGTTATAATTAGACGAGTAAAGTTATATTTTTACTCTTCATAACTAAATAATTTTATTAGCTTTTCTTTCGTTACCTCTACTTTTCTAGAGCTAATACATATTCAGTATAAAAATAAGAGCTCATTCAGGTTATATTTAGGCTACATGCAAACATTTTTGAAGGTGATTTTTTTCATTTTCGAATTACCTATTGTCAGTTAATTTGTTCATTTTATGGAACCAGTACAAATTAGAAACATAGTCATTCATTTTCCTCAATGCCAACCTGACATAACGTATCTAAATTTAATGAATTAAGTCAGCGGAACGAAGAAAATCTTTACAAATCCTTATATTTAAATTCTCGAAGGTAGCACGAAAAATATAATTTTTCATGGCGTTATCTGATGGTGTATAAATCAAATGCGTAAGTATATTGTCGTGCCTTACAAATGACTTGAATGGGAATTCAAAAATTAGAATTCATTGATCTTGTAAGGGGGACTGACTTTCATGCCAAAAGCTTATGCGTCTTTTCCCTTTACAAGAAGTTATAAATGTCGTGGAGCTAGTAGCGTGCAGGGGCGGATTCTAATAAAAACAAATAAAGGGCCACAGGGACTCTTTTGTTTTCAAAACAAAGTATTTAATGTCGTTACCCTTAGGCGGAGCGCTCATCAAGCTGATATTACATATGAATTGATGGATAACATGACAAGTAACTTCCAAATGACGCATCATAGTTTAATAATAATATAATATAAATTTATTGACCATATTACAATACAAATTTGTTTCTAGTCAGTCATAAACATTTAAACATTTTAAGTAAAATAAAAATATATTATTTAATATAAATATAAATCACAGCTACTAATTAACTAGAAAGCTTATCACATATGAAATTGAATTGAAACGGAGGTACATATATAATAGTTTCATTCAATATGGAGATCAAAAAACTCATCTATTGAATAGACAGGATTTGAAACTAATATATCTCTTACAGAGCTCTTGAAACTCCGTACAGGTAGACTTTTGAGATTCTCTGGTAGTTTATTAAAACATAGAGCAGAATACTAATTTAGGCTATTTTTTGTTTTATTGATACGGCAAAATTTGGGAATTAGATTATTTTTGTGTCTGGTGTCGTGATTATGATATACAGAATGGGAAGCGATTTTTTCTTTATTATTGTAGGTATAGAGGATACATATGTAAATGAATAAGCTAGGGAGGGTCATGATCTTTAGAGTTATGAAAGAGCGTCTACAATCCTCTCTGTAAGATTTACCATCAATAACTCTTATAGCTCTACGTTGAAGGGAAAAGATTCTTCCAGCAGCTGAAGAGTGACCCCAAGCTAGAAGAGCATATGAGATGTACGACGGGAAGAGTGAAAAGTATACTGTTTTTAATATTTCTAGATTAACGGAGCCCACAAGGTTCCGCAAGAGATATATAGTTTTGCTTAATTTAATACTAAGTTGATCTACATTTTGTTCCCAAGTTAATTTAGGATCAACATATACACCCAGGAACTTCGCAGGAGCTGGATTATTGAAAGTATTTTTTCTTAATGTAAAAAGAAGTCGTTCAGTTTTGTCCGCATTTAGAGTTAACTTATTAGCAATCATCCAGCTACTGGCCAATTCAAATTCAGCATCACATGTGCTTAATACGTCGTGAATTGAGGAGGATCTCGCAATTAAATTTGAGTCGTCTGCATAAAGAATACATTTGGAATTGAGAAAGTTAGGAAAATCATTTATGTATATGAGGAAAAGAAGTGGGCCAAGGATTGATCCTTGAGGAACACCTATTGAAATATTTGTCATATCAGAGATCTTATTATTATCTACGTGGACATATTGTTTGCTATCTGACAGATAAGACTTTAACAGGTTTACGCTGTCTTTGCTGAAGCCATATTTATAAAGTTTGTCTAGCAGGATGTCGTGTGACACGCAGTCAAAAGCCTTGCTAAGATCTAGCAACTGTGCTACACAAAACTCTTTGCATTCAATGCTTTCATAGACTTCATTGATAAATTCGAGTAAAACCAATACTAAGCTCACTGAACTTGCAATTTACTTACATCGTCACATCGGTGTTACTTACAAGTTTTGTCATATCTACAAAATAATACATGGTCCATTTTTGTAAGTTTTATTTTGTAACATTATGAGAAACGACCACGATTTTAATATTTATTTTAGTTCTCTCATTGAGAAACAATAGTATTTTATTTAACAAGTATTTAATGGAGGCTATATTGCACGATAATGAAGTTGATTGTAATGATCCGATTGTAATAGCCATTATATGCGAGTCAAATACAATGTTTTATTTACGACAATATAGTTTTACCATTAAAATATTCATAAATTTAATTTAAAAGTACAGAAATTCTGAACGCTAATTCTCAAACAGAATCTACATCATCAAGATGGCTACAGAACCATCACCTGATTGTAACGTACAACAATGTATAAAAAATTATTATTTGTTTTATTTATTCTAACTTATAAATAATATTCTCATACAAATATGGCTGTATGGGGCGCAAATAACCATAGTTACTGAACGCCAAAAATTTAAACCCATTAGATCTGAAAAATTGGATGTTCATATTTGGCGTCATTGCCACTGATAAACCTAACTTAAAAGTTATTTTGTAAGTTAACAAGCTAGTGTAACTAATGCTTTTGTGCGGATGAACTGTTTCGTTGAATATATTAGTTACAATTGATACAAAAATATTTTTTTGTAAACATGGATCCATCTCTTTATAACGCGGCGGCGGGTGAGTAAAAGGGAATTTATTATCTTTAATAATGGTAGTTTTTCAATTTTACATAAAATATAAATTTTATAATAGTTACTCTTTGTATTTAAGTATTAATTTATTTCTAGGTGTCATCAGTTTCTAAAATATCGAGACATATTTTTACCTTCCGATTTTTCGGATTGTATGCATAACTGATACATGATTTATTTGTAGCTTAACTTTAGCTCAGTTGCTAGAAGAACTTGAAAATATCGATAGTCATGACCCTATGGCCGTATATGCAGAAGCACTGGATGATGGAAACGATACAAATTGCGATAGTGATTGTAGCGATTATGGAGAAGCTGGAAATTTGAATCAGGAGTTGGTTTATTTCAGCACCTGCCTGATATTGCGCTACTGGCACCATACGAAAAGAAAGAATAGCAAAATTTCTACTAAAAACCAGTGCAGATAAACAAAAAATAGGACGAGGCACATACGATTACTGAACTGATGATGGGAGTAAAGTGTGTCTGAGTAGATGGAAGGATAATCACGTTGTAACATTTACTCTCGGGCTTATACTATATACAATAGTTAGAGATATATACAAAGTTTGAGATTAGAAAACTATACAGGAATACCTCGCTTAGTCCGGGGATTCAGTTCCGCCAATATCCTGGACTGTTTGAAACCGGACTAATCGAGGAACTAATGCATAACGTTAAGATCGCATAAAAATAAACCATACAATAAGCGATTAACAGTATAAAGGGAAAAAACGAACATGTATGTATAAATAAATAATTTTGTATAAAAATTTTTTAGAATTTATTTTTGAAATTTTCTAACCGGACTATAGTGAATCCGGACTGATCGAACCCGGACTATTCGAGGTATTCCTGTATTTCGTTTAGAATTGACGCAAAATACTATATTTTGTGTCAAGAGAAGATCATTGCCGACGTTGATGTTTTTAACCACCTAAATATCTTAAAGAAAAATTTCCTGGGAAACTAGTCTTAAGTCTGAAATGTCCAAATTCATTTAACCGAAAAGGAATAATTTTTCATCATGACAATCCAGGCTCTCACTCGAGTAAAATAACCAACGAAAAAATCAGAACTTAACCTGGCAAATTATTCCACATCCACCGTATTCACCCTATCTCGCGCCTTCGAATTTTCACCATTAGGTCTATAGAACTTACCTCCAGAGATAAATAATTTCGAAATATCACTGATGTAGAAAATCACTTGATCAGTTATTTTAAGTAATTATCAGAAAACCTCTACTTGAGAGTCTATTGAAAAATTAATACAACGTAAGGATACCTTAATAAATAATGATGAAAAGTTAAGAGAACAAGGGAAGTATGGTAAAACATAACTGGGAACTAAAACTGAATCATTGTCAACAACACAGTAACAGGATTACGCATGAGATGGAAACATCAGCTAACAAGAACTCTACCAACTATTAGTAAATACGACATTTAAACTATGAAGAACTTGTGTCAAACAAAAGTTCAGTGTAACTGACAATGCCATATAACGTCTCAGCATTCTAGAAACCGTAATATACATAGACAACAGTGTCCGGTGTTCAATTATGTGATCAGAGTGTGCCGCCGGTGACATCAGTATCATACCTAGGTCACATTAGTAGTGACGATCTCTCAGACAGTGCAGATATTGACAGACAATGTAGAGCTTTGTGTGTAAGAGCGAACATGCTAAACTAATTCTCTAATTGTGGTGTCGGATTACGAAATAAATGTACGTAACTGTATTTTTAACGCCTAATCGGGTCTATTTTATATCTTAAAAAGTTAAAAATTAACCTCAAGGTCGAAGTTAAAAAATTTTAACCACGATTTACAATATTTTGTTATTCTGTAACTCTATGGAGTTAAAATTTTAACCTCGATGTAGTTAATTCAGTAGGTTATATTTGGAATTTAAACTCCACCCAAATACATGGTGTTAACTTTTTAACCACCTGTAATTCTAACCTCTAAACGTCAAATAGCCAGAAAAAAACCATTTTTAGAATTAATCATGGCAAAGCTGTTTATTTTAAACCAATTATTACTAAAACAAATTCAACAAAAAGAGGTTAATAAGTGAAAATTAATATACGTGAGTAAAAAGGAGATCAATTCGAATTAAACAAAGACAACAGCGTGATAGGAGTGACCCTTTTAATTTATCTGAAGAAACATTTTAAAATATTTTCATTTGTCTAAAACTTCTACGGAATATCTCGTTTTACAAATGTTTTTTTTTTTTTGAAAATCTGAGAAGAACCAAAAGATTTCGCGATATATTGCAAGTAATATTTAAAACTTTTAAAAAATTGTAATAGGTACACTTATAAATTATGATTTCCCTGTTTGTGTAAAAAAAAAAAATAACCTAAAAATAAAAGTATCTTAATATAGAAGAAAGAAAAAAATATTGATACATGTTATGGTAATTTATATTATTTACTTTCTGCACATACATATATCATAATTATGTATATATAAATATTGTACATTTTCGCAATATAGATTTATTACATTTAAACGTTGTTCATTCACGATTCAACCATAACATTTGTTTACATTAAATCTACACTTACACTAGCAAAATACGCTCCCTTGTAGATAATTTCACAACATACTTGAACCATAAGGTCAACAGTAGGAACTTAAAGCTAAGTATTATTATTATTTATTATTATTTTATTATTATTATTGTTTGGGTTATAACTCGAGATACAGAATAAGAAACAAGGGTAAAATTTTAACGCCTAGGTAAAATGATACTTTTTAACCATCGTTTTTAACCAAATCTATTTAACCACAAAAGATACAGGATAGATCCGTATGTGCGAATGTGTATGACACTCTCTTGCAATGGCGGCTGCAACATAATAGTTGCAGAGCTGCAGTACTCCCCAAAATTAAATGAAATTAAACATTACAAATGTTTTTGATTTTTTTAACTCTCTCTCTCTCTCTCTCTCTCTCTCTCTCTCTCTCTCTCTCTAAATTTACCGTCACGTTGTGCTTCGTGCGCAAAACAAATAATTCGTCTACAAGTTATGATATACAGTGACTCGATGTAGTCCGTGCTTTGGAAGCACCAATTACTCATTGTATAGCGGTGATTGGCATTGAGTGCGGTAATAGAGAAATACAGGAGGAATATCGGAGCTGCACACGTTTGCAGTTAAAATCTTGTAAAGTGTACATACATTTGAGTACAGATATTTTTGTATTTTTAAGATTTAATTTTTTTTTTCATAGTGTGGTGTGCATGCAAAAAATAGTGTAATTGAAATTCTTTTAAAAAATAATAATTTTTTGGAGAATTTCAGAAACAAATAATGGATATAACAAATGGAAAAATAAAAATGCAGATACTGCACTTAAAAAATTATTTTCTTCTACATACTTGAGTAATACATATTAGATCATAAAATGTAATATTTCTATATTTTATATGATTTTGTTTGTAAACGTGTATGTAACTGAAAAATGTATGTCCAATGATTTTCTTTATTATAATTATTGTTGCAGGACCTCTATTAGAGGTTTCCACGAACAGCTACTGCTCACTTGTGAACTAAAGCAGAAAAATAAATTGCGAAAATCCAGAATATGTTACAGGAACGCATTTAGGGTAATCAACAATTTGAGCAAGCTCTGCATTGTTAGTGAAATGTTTGTAAACGGTGGTACGCAGTGTAGCCAACAGCGTACAGTCACTTTTCAACAAAAGAGCCAATAAAATCTACTAGAATTCTATCAACTTCCTTAGATTTTGGAAGTTAGAAATTTATCGAGTTAGAAAATTAATTTTCATTCGTGTGCATTTGAACTGACTGGACGCAAACTATAGCAGAATATTATGCAGAAATCAGTAGCGGTTGAGTTTAATTCTCCAGATGGGCGAGAACGAGTGTTCTGATGCCTAATAATCTAGGGACTTTACTGAAAAGAAGAGAACAGTCTTCTAACCAGGTGTTTCAACAATACAACTAAGTATTTTTTTGTAAATAAAGTAAGCTAAGTTATCGATTAATAATAAATTAATTGATTAATTATTAATTAATCGAAACTAAAAATATCATATGGTTAATCAATTACCTGAAACAAAATAATCGATTATTTCATTCATTCAATAAATCATTGCATCTCTAGCCACAATATGTTAAGGGGATCTGAAAACGTAGCGTAATGTAAAAATTCACATCGGAATTTGACAAAAATATTCGTAATTGAAAAGTAATAAATTCACAAAAACTTTATTTTTTGTTTTAGTAAATCTAGTGACAGGAAAGTCGAATAGTTTTCTTCAATGCTGGACTTTCTAGCAACTTATCCTTTGTCCAAGTTTCTTTTAAACTGTTTGATTTATAGTACAAACTAGTTGCAGTATACTTCACAAAGGTTTATAGAAATCTCTTCTCAACAAAAAAGTTTATAAATTAAATAAAATTAATACATTTATTTTAAAATTAAAATTTCTAATCAATTATATCATGCGGAGAATTATTAATGTAAATTAAAAATAGGAAAAGAACTTTTGAACATAAGTTGATTACTTTGGTTTAGTTAAAAAGCTTATTCGTGTGCATGATACCTATTAACTCAGTAAATTGGTTTAAGTTAACTTGATAGCTCCAAATTTTTTTCCCATTTATTATTATAATTTGACGTTATTATTTATTTAAATACAGAACTAATGAAGCTTATTTATTCAGTATGTTTCGTAACATACGCTGCTTGGCCTAAATTAAATTGATTTTTAATTAATTGAAACAGTGATGAATGATTTTAACCTACTGTACCTACAGTGCTTTTATGAATTAGATTTCAACTTTTTATTAGACAAGTTTGCTTAAATGGTGTTTATTTTAAAAAACACCATTAGAGATTGCACAATATAAACCATTATAGACACCAGATATTATAATATATTTTAAATGCACTAATTATGTTTTGTAGAATATTAAATGAACCCCTCTAGGACAGAAGTTAGTTAACATTTTCTGAGCACAATTTTAGTAGCAAAATAACGATAAAAAAATATATATTTTTGTCGTTAAATCCAGCGTTTCCCAACCGCAGGTTCTCGGACCGACACCGGTCCGTGAGATTTTTTTGCCGGTCTGCGAGATTTTTTCACAAAATCTGTCTTTTTTTATTTGTTCATCACTTACATTTTGGAGGTAAAGACTTTTTTTTTGCTCATCACTTACAGTTTGGAGGTGAAGACTTGTTTTTTTTTGCCCATCACTTTGCACATTACACTCTAAACTTGCCGGGGAGTGGAGCACAGGGGCTTGAGCTCCAAATGCACGTGGTTTTGTGGTTTTTACTGTTTTTTTTTTTTTAATCAAAATATAAGTGATTTTGAGCCCCCCCCCATGATTTTGAGCCCCCCCATTTTTTGACATGACATTGTATTACCTTTCATTGCTTATATTTTCCAAATAAAACGGCTAAATATTTTTTTATCAGCCCTTAAGAAACTTTTTTTGTCGGCCAGGATGATTTTTTTTTTATTCATAATCGAGTATTTTCTACCAATTTATTCGAAAATCAATTATAATATTTCGGTTAATCAACTGATTAATTAATCATTTAATTTATTTTTATTGCCATCTCTACAAATGAGTGACAAGCTAACCCTGAGAGAGCTTCAATGGGGCCCGGACCAAACAACATTTCGGGGGCCCTCCTTTTATTTATGTAATATATAAATAATTATCGGGGCGCTGGGGCCAGAGCCATATGGTCCTCCTAGCCCCCACCCTCTATCTGGGCTTGGTCACAAGTTCTTGGCTATACTTACGAAACCAAAAATATTTTGGATTTACAATGAAATACATAAAGCACAACTTGCAACAACGTATAGATTTGCACAACGTATAGACGGACCTTGACTGGAGTTTTGAGATATTAACCTCCTTCATATCGTGCTCTAATATCTGTTTTATTATTCCGATATGTGTAAACAAGGGGTTTTAGTAGTAATTATTAAAAAGGTTACAAACAAACATTTGAATTATTAATTTTGGAAAACAAGATTTATTAATTAATTCTTTCTACTCTATTAAAACCTCTCCTTAAAGGTACGTATAACATCCAGAGATTACAAGTTTCTTATACAAAACTAACAATGTGGAATAAAATTAGTAACAAATTATGCATCAATTGAAAAAATTGAATTAAAGTGAATTGAATTGAATTTGCATACATTTTTTGTTGTATCTAACATAGGATATTTTTAATTGCAAAAAAAATGGTTGTAAAAATTTTATTGTTCAGTATCTTAATAATAGCTCATCATCATCATTATTTTCGTGACAGCCAGAAATGAGCCAAAGCCTCCTGTTTCCAGGTTTCGTGACCATGTTTTCAATCTAGGTACATTCAAGAGTAATATGGTCAGTATTACGTCCATTTTTTAGCGTGCACAGAAAGGCACCTACAGTTTAAAGCCGGTTGCGAACGGCTAAGCAGAACCTGTAATTTGTATAAATATTTTTACAAAAATTATTTGACATAAGCAGGAATTGAACTCACGTCCGTGTCCTTGCTCATCGGTCAAGTAACAGGTACAGACGATTTAACGTTTGCAGCTACAGGCTTGCTTATAATAGATATCAGACAATAATTTTTTGTAAATTTTAAAGATATTTATGGGATTCAAATAACTTATATTAATGTAGTTTTAGATAGAAATATTCAAATAATATGTCAACATTATTTTCGAGATAATTGTTTATAGTCAAGGGCCTTCGTTGAAAAATACTATACCAAAAAATAATGGGATGCAGCTTGGTACTGGTATTATTTACGAAAATTAAATCTTTTTACCCGCAGTACCTATATTGAGAAACACGGTAGATTCAAGATGCAGGCAAAAGTAGAGCACCAAAAGCAATAATTATAAGTAGTTTTCACAATAGAACCAAGAAGCTACAAACATATTTGTAGAAAGAAGCTTTAACTACAATTTGCCGCATCGCAAGCAAATATGTGCGGAGTGGTATACAATATGGCGTTCGATAACCAAGAAAGGGAAATTAGTCACTGCAGAGCCTTATAAACATCCTTTACTAACAATGTTTTACAACTATTTTCTGAGAATTTTACTTAAAAAGTCAAATAGAAAGAATTCTTTTCAATGTTTTACGTTCCATTAAAGAATCCAAAAAGGTTTAGTTATATAAAAAATAAGGTTTAAAAATAGAAGTTACATTTCGATAACAAGAAATGAAGTTTTTAAAAATGTCAGGTTGTATTTTAAAAAACTAAAAAATTGAAGTTTCAATAATATGTTACACTAAAAACAGCATCTTTACGTTGTTACATATGCATGCTTCTATTATCAAGTAACATATCAAACAAGGTACAGCTTTATGGAATATAATTTTTTTATTAAACTCTCATTGGACGTCGAGGTTAAATCTATGAGGAAACTTTCATGATAGCTTCACAGGAAAATTAAAATAGTTCATTATTTATGTTTGTTTGTAAGTGTTTATTAGTACCATAATATGAAAGCGAGGTCAAATCTATAACTTAACCATATTCTTTCTTCGTTAAAAAAGTACTATATGAACTTTTGTACATGCAGTGTACGGCGACTATTACATGCATTATTCATAAAGGTGTAAAATAAATAATATATTTAATGATCCTAACTATCTGCATAGAGATTTTTGTCATACTCTTCAAGTTTTACATGTAACGGTAATATGTCAAGGTGTGAAATCAGTGGGTTAGTTCAGTTATTAATTCGATAAGTAACTTGATATTTGTTGTTAACTGATTCACATTTTGAACCCATTGCTTAAAAATAGTTTAAGCATTACTGAAAGCTTATTAATTTACCTATTTACATTTTTACTTCAGAATAGGTAGACAGCCCAAAAATAGTGAGGTATCAGTGAGGGATGATTGATAAGACAGTGACTTAGATAAGACAGCGCAGATAATAAGATTGATATTAGTTCTGACATTTCCCATTCTCTGTAGACATACACACTAAAATTCAAGTAGATTTTTGAAATAGTACATTTTTAACTGCGTTCGGAAGCAGATAAGTTTGTATTTATTTGCTACAATTGAAAAAAGTGCACTACGTGTGTTGATAAACGACTATTTATTGTAGGTTTTCAATCTCTTTTTAGAAGTGGTGGGATATAACCTAACTTGCTAGACATTTGTAAACAAATCCCAACTGACAACACACCACATTTCTCAACTGTGATGTCATTTCATAGTTATCTTGAACAGACTTTATATAACTTAGTAGGTACTGGTTTGTTCATTATGCCAATATTTTGTTCAATATTCCATAGAATTATCCAAGATTGTGTAACGAATCGGTCAGTTCACCAAATGAACAAACTTTCACAAATCACCCGTCGCGAGAATTTCTTTGAACCGCATTTTTCGGAATTTTTAAAAGGTACATATTTTTTGAAATCATATAGTAAAATAAAATTAGAAACCTTACGTTTACAACACGTAACATTAGAAATATACTTTTAAATGGTTCTTTGTTCAAGGAGATATTTGTTCGGAGTTATTGCTTAATAACTTTGAACACTATCATCTCCTTGAACAATGCTTAAACCCTTTTTCCTAGAAATGCGTAGAAATGACCCACAAAAACTCCCATCCCTCTGAAGAAGGGAGCAGACAGTATTCGATCCGTTTAGCATTAACATCTAATTTTTTGAATTCTTAAAGGCACTGTGTCGGCATTCTGGTGGTCTATCCGATTCTATTTGTTTAAACTTTTAATTATTTTAATATCTTTATTTTAATCTTTTAAACTTTTTGTAAATATTAATTTTAGTAAAACAAATTTATTAATTTTAAACCATCTTACTTAATATGTGTAAACCTTCACTTTTAAGAACTTAAGTGAACAGCTAAGATCCAGACTAATTATACGATGCCTGATCAGTCGGTTGGTAAGTACTAATACATATAATTTAATTTACATATCGCAATGATGAACCTTGGACAACACTAGTACCCGAACTCCTTTAGTAAGGAATCTCAACTTTATAGGTATATCACAGGCTCGCTACCTAGTGGACAATAAATGGTACTTTGTAAAGAAATGTACCGGGCTCGCTACAATTGTATACTCCTTGTAGTTTTGTTCAACTTACAAATTAAATATGCCAATATCTTATTAATTACAGTTTAACATACTTGAAAATTAATTTAATTTTAAATTCTGGATTATAATTAGCAATTTAAAACAGTAAACATAATTTTGACAGTAGTAACCATGTAAACTTTAAACGTGTTTTACTGCAAAATTCAAGTTAGGTCTGTTGAACGAATCAATTCTAGGGTTAAGATTTGTTGACAGTGGTATCAATTATACGTTTTCAGTTTCACTTTCTACATCACTGTCTTTTCTGTTGAACTATCGCCAGTTCGCATCTATTGTAACTTTGCTGATTAGATAAAACTTGTACAGAAACAGAAAAATTTGTAGAAAATTTTGGTGAATTAGTTCGTCATAACAGTGATGATTTGTAATGAGATAAGTTAATCTTGAAATATGTATATGTATTTGTATTATAGCCGTGAACCGAGATCGATTGTTACTGATACAAATTCGTGAAACAGAAGAGACATCGTCAAGGTATGTAAATCAAACTTGTATTAGTCTAAACAATAACAAGATACGGAGTAGACAAAATAATATTTTTGCGAAATATAACACTTGATAAAAATCACTCAGTCTTAACAATATAAGCTTTTTTCACGTTTTTCTGAATTTTCTTTTTAATATCCTAAAATCATTTTCTTGTAGCCCTCAAGACAGAAAAAAGTATAGAAATAGTATATAAAAATTTGTAATCAATACCTAGCAGATGCTAGACAGTTCTGAGAAATATGGTTTATTTTCCTTAATTTAATTTATAAGTAATGTTGAGTAAATTCCTTTATTTGAAACTGAGCAAACAATTAATTTTGTGGAAACCAATGACAATTTAATTATAGTTCTAAGTTACATTGTTGCAAGTTGAAGTAATTAATAATTAAGTAAGAGGCAACCTTCCTTAGTTTAACTGATATGGCTGATATGACTATTACTCAAACCCTGGAAGAAGAAAAGTATAAAAAATTGATGTGAAGTGTGAATTTTCACACATTGCAGGGTTTCGCGGGTTTATAATAAGTGAAGGCATGCCGCTGAGTGTGTAGCACAAATTTTGCTTTGTAGTAATCACGGCAAAATGAACGATATTTTTACAATAATTTATCGTCTGTTAATCTTAGAGCTTTAAAAACAAATTTTATGTTAAAATATTTTTTAGTTAATTTTAATTCGAATACCTAATACCATTATTTGAGTTTCTAAATATGTGCAGTGTTTTTTTATATAGCAAGGTTCGTTAAGATTTTGAAAATTGCGCCTATGGCTTCCATTGGTTGTTTTAAGTCATATGCTACGCCCCTCTAGTTTCGTATACATGACACATAGAATAAAAATATAATTCCAACAATTCCAACTGATTATTAAATTTACGCTCAAAAAATTAAATGCAACATTTGCCAAAATATAACTAGAATTTTGAATAATTTAAACAAAATAAAAATGAAAAAAAAAAAACAAAAATTAAAATTGTCTCCTCTGCCCGGGAGCGAACCCTAGTTTTCTGCGTATCGAGCAAGCAAGCTAACCATTAGACCAGGATACGCCTTCTATTATAGTGTGTTACATAACTATAACTTTTGTACATCGTCAACAAAAAAACACAAAAAATGCGTTATTTTCCGAAAACAATCAAAAATTCATGATGCACTATTCCGGTTGACACCAATGTACATTACTTTAATTTTTTCAGATTTTTAGTTTAAACCATCTGGGCTACAGGGTGTGAGACACAATTTTATTTGCACAATTTTGGTAAAAATCGCATCAAAATTTTTCGGCAAGTTTCGAGATTGTGAACCGCCGGTCCTCTCTAACATTTGGCAAGATTTTCTATTTTTCAGCGAACACTCGGCAGTACGACGCTCCCCCTTGCACAGCTGGAAGCTTACTGAATTACAATGGCGGCGATTCACCGCCTACTTCTCACGCTAGGCAACAATGGAGGTTACTTTCCGATTATACCTCGTATTAATATTCTTAGTAACAAATATTAGAAAAGGAATGAGGAAAATCAGTTTATTGTAGAAACCATGTATGTGCAAGTTAGAAAACATTATTTAGAGCTTGAAAAAGTATAATAGCTTTGACAAACAAGAACTGTTTGGTGATTTATTAAATTAATGTTTTTATTATCACCTAAAAAAATTTCTTACCGAGGTAGTTTTTTTTTTTGATTTTATCAAACACGGTAAACTGAAGTGGTTTCTGAAATAAAAGATTCAATTCTACATTCATTCAAAGTTCAAAGTTCTAGATTTGAAGGGAAAACTGCTCAATTCTGCTCATCTTCTTGCCAATTAATATTCAGGGAAAAGTTCTGGCCTCACACAAATTTTCGATAACTGTCACGTTAATATTGACACCACTGGCACTTAGGCCATGGCTATAAAATTTCTTATTAATTTTAAACTACGTTTGATAATTAGAAGTCAAGTGTATTGCTTTCTTGAAAATTAGTGTTGATTGTCCAGTGAATAAAGTATTTCTTTTGTGTTTTTAGTATGAACTTTAGTATGAACAGTACCTTCCCTTGTTTAAATCTTTTACAAAACATTTCAGCATCTCATCTGCATTTTGATCCTCAGTTGAGCATGAAACATAAGTATTACAATAAAATAAGTTACAATCTCCCCTTGTAGGTATTTTTGATTCATTCTTTCTAGAATCGCTGAACAACAGCTTTCCTTCTATGTGACTTTTTTTACAGGTAGATATCAGCAAAATAAACATCATTTCAGCTCCGTGGTAACTACGGCAACATACCAGGATAAACTATCAGCCCGCAATAAATAAATATACAGTCAACTCGTGATCACCCTAAGGGGTGTCTTTTGATCCTTTCGGTTCAATGTTTAGCCGCAACAGGCAAAACATTTGATACATAGACAGATCATGCAATTTGGATCATAGAGAGGTCAGAACACTTGGTCGCCCAAGCAATAGGAAACAACAGAAGGACATTTATGGTGGAGAAGATTGTTATAGAAAGCAAAACGATATATTAGAAAAGAAAATTCGGATGTTCCCTGCTTAAACAGCCATAGGTCAGCGGGAAACACTCGCAAAATATAGACAAATCAGTGGACAAATATTTAACAAGTATTGCAATACCTGGAAAATTAAGATACTTGGATAGGCCCAGCAGAACAGATCAAGATGTAGGTGGAGGCCAATAAATATGTGCTACGTTTATGCTACATCAGTCGTAAATAATAATTTAAACAAAACAATTAAATTCGCAATTAATAATCACCTACAATACCACAAGCAATGCGATTTTAGATTTCTGCGTAAGAGTTACATACTTTCGCAACCGTCCCATCTTAATATTCGTTAACCAAGTTTAACCAAAATTTTCCGGATGCTCAATACTAGATATCCGTTTAACAAAAAGTTAAAGGATAATAAAACATACCAGTAAAACATAGTGACAATAAAAGCAACAGTGGATAAACATGGTAAAATATTTTTTCTATTTGAAATAAGAAAAGGCGACCACTGAATTTCCTGTTATCTGGAAAAACATATAATAATTTTAAGGACACTTGCTTATTACAAAACTTGAGCATCCATTGACCTGGTTAATGATAAACTTTTGTCAATATCCTTACCGCGAACGTAAGGTCCTTATTATTATTAAATTAAATTTATTTAACTAAATTTAAAACAAAAACTTTGTGTTATTATAAAATTTTGAGAGCCGCTACTTGCCGGTTTCAACATTATTTTTCACGTAAATTACTCATATACTGATCTGATCAGAAAGTACATCGCCTGTTCATTCAATTATTTAACAGTTTCTAATAAAATCCCGCGTCTATCGCGAGTTAAATGATATTTCACCCTCTTGGTTTATCATTTAATTTATTTGTGCATCAATACCTGTTGAAGAAACCATTCTAGGACCCACGAACCTGTTTTTTTGGGACATCGGTATCACGTAAACTAGAGTTGGGATGATATTCTACATATTTAAGACTGAAACCATCACTCTGTAAGTCCATTCCAATTTTACATTAACTCAATTTCATTGTTTATTTAATATTTTTGTAACATATAATTCTATTCTGTAAGTTATCGCATCAGCGCCGTAACTTGTACATTTTGGTTCGCACACGCTGGTCTATTGACCATGTGTGCTGTTTTATTTGAATTTAAATTTAGTATTCTCTATTTTTGTATTTAATGTTAATTTTTGTTATAAATAATCAGTTTTTTATATATTATATTTTTGTTGTACTGTACATTATTTCTGTGACACACATATCGTGTTTAGCAACGTTTTCCACATTGTTTGTCGTTTGGTTCCTCCAAAGCCATTACTTATGGGCCTAAGATTTTACCCGTCTACACCCCAGCTAGGGTTACCATTTCCCTTGTGTTAGTCTCCTAGAGCAGCCCCTAGAAGCAGAAGAGTTTATATTCCCTTTCCTCTCCTCTAGGTCGTCCGTGTCTTCCCCAGGTGCTCAATTCGATGCGTCTCCGTATCACCATCACTGTTTTATATTCTATATTCCAGCCTTCTGCTGATGGTACTTCGTAGTCGCCGCCGCGAAAACAATTTGTGTGACTGTCTGGCCTCCCTACCTTACTTAAACTAAGAACGGACGCCACTATCCCACTAAATATGAATAACATTTGGTAGTATTAGTCAGCTGTTTAACTTGAAGGAAATTCAACGACGATTAGAACTAGACTCTGAGTTAACTGGTGCACACGATTGAGTTCTATGATTTTCTCATAAATGTAATTTTTCGCTATGATTAATCGACCAGTAGAGCGTAATATTAACAACATTGCCTTTTAATATGTCACTTGTTTTTGACATTGATTAAAGGTAACTGTAGAACTTATTGCTTCATTTAATTCCTATTTAAGAAAGATAGTAAAAGACTGATTGATCTTCTTATAAAATACATAAGAAATAATTCTAAAAGTGTGCTTATGATTATCTGCAGAGACAAAAATAACTCATTTAGGACGATGAACTTTTGCTGGAATAATGTATAAATGGTTGGTATGAGATAGCGACCCTGCTGCGAGTACAAAAAGTTCTGGTTTCGAATACTGGCCAGGGCACAGATATTTGTGTGTGTCCGTATCACCAGGGATGGGGAGTCGACAGAAAAATTATCGACTCCCGACTCTCGACTCCGGAGTCGGTATTTTTGAAAATCGACTCCGACTCCGACTCCCGACTCCTTTCACTGGTAAATTGTAAAGTCTATTCCAAATGTTTAAGCGGAACTAAATGGAATTTTTATTTTCTCAAATTATCACGAGTTTACTTTTTAACTATCAAAGTGGGCTTTTGTTAAACAAAATTATACAAAGCTTCATTCAATCCTTAAAAGTTAGAAGATTTCGATATCTAATTCCGCTTAAACCAAGCAAACAGACTATACTTACATTAAATATTTTGGGTTGGGGCGAGCTGTTTTTATAAAATGTCATTTTCATTTCATCTTGACTATTGAGTCATTTTTAATACAAATTTTCAAATATATTAGTTTTAAAAAAAAATTGTTTTGTATTTTATATAAAGTCTGTTCCTTTGGTTTAGGCGGAACTAGATTTTCAATACTAGTTACTTTTACCGTTTGATTGAAGCTTTTGATCATTTTGTTCTGGAAAAGCCAACTTGAAAACCATGAAAATTCCAGTTAGTTCCGCTTAATCGTTTGGAACAGACTGTACTTTATTTTTCATAACATCACTTTTTTCTTTTGACATATAGATTTTAGCTGCCAACATGAAACATAAAATAATCAGAAAGCCCGTTACTACTTGAGAAAATAAAAATCCAGTTTAGTTTCGTTTTAACATAATAAACAAAGTATACAAATAAAGAAAAATTAGATATTACTAATAATTAACTAAATTTTTAACTGAAAAGCATGAAGGAAACCGGAATTGAATATTTTTAATTTCATTTTCGTTCATGAACAGAGAAAAAATGTCGTTCCTGTTCCCATTCTTTAACAAATTCTGGTAGTATGGTATTTTGCTTTCGCTTTCGGATTGTTCTCATCCTTGATAAATATGTAGTCGGTATAAAGAGTCGGGAGTCGATAAATTTTTCCGACTCCCGACTCCGACTCCTCCAAAAAGCTTCGACTCCTCGACTCCCGACTCCCGACTCCGACTCCGACTCCCCCATCCCTGCGTATCACATCTTGTTCTTTAATATACGAAAACAAAAAACAGAAAAAAAAAAACTAAAAGGATAATACAGAGATATGTCGCATACTACATTTATCACCCGTCTAAATTCGCATTTGTTCAGATTGGGAGATCCACACCTGGAGCTTCACTTACTCGGAGACAAGAAATATGAATTAGGGATTTTAGAGGAAAATAAGCTTAATTTACAAAAGTTAACAGTGTACAATAAAACAAGTAAATTCTGCAAATTTTATAAAAGTGAACTTAACGAAATTTTATGTGGAGATTTTGACACGATGATTATTAAATAAATTTTGGCGTTTGACCTTGTATAGCCTAAACTGATCATATATATAAAATAGGTCAGGCAGGTCACGCATTCAAAACAAGGCTCTCGGAACAAATTAAATTCATAAAAAATAATAATGGAGACATTTCCAATATAGTGAAATATGTAATCGATACTTAAAATTTTTTCAAATGCTTCTTTTGAAATTTAAAATATGAGAAATTGCTTAAATAATAGTTTCTCTAATTTGCGCTTGTTGAAAATTATGTCCAGAGGGAATCTGGTTTTTTATCAGCAAGTGCAAGAATTACTCTTAATTGTGTTTTTATTTTTTTCCCAAGATTGTATGTGCATTTCTACGGTCAATTGTAGACTAATATAATTTCGTTATTTGATTTAACGCTAACTATGACCCCAAGACATTACGAATTTCTTATACTAAATTAACAATCTGAAATAAAATTTTGTACCGAATTTGTATCTGTCTAATAAAATATTTTTGATTCTAGAAAAAAATATTGCAAATATGTTATTGCTCAATAACTTAATAATAGATACCGCACAACAATGTTTGCATTTTTTTAAATATATTTCTGGGTTTCAAAGAGTTTTGTGTAGAAATATTCAAATAATACGTCAACATTTTTTTCGACATGCTCATTTGTAGTTTAGGACTTTCGTAGAATAATATTATACTTGATAATAATGAAATGCCACTTGGTACACGTATTATTTACGACAATTAAATCATGTTTAACCGCAGCACCTATAATGAGAACCGCGGCAGATTCGAGATGGCAGCAAAAGTAGATTACCAAGTACAATAACTATAAGTAGGTTTTACAATAGAACAAAATACCTACAAACATATTTGTAGAATGAAGCTTTAGCTACAATTTTCTGCAAAGTATATAAATATTCAGCGAATGGTTTACAAGATGGCATCTATAATGCAATTAATTTATTTATAATTACATGGCAGTACTTTTTACAATTAAAAATATCCTATTAAAAAAAAATTCGTTGCAAAATTTGATTTATAAATTGTTACAAACTTTATTTTAGATTTAGTATTGTATGAGAAACTTTACGGTTGTGCGCCTCCCTAAAGTATAGTTTGTGATATATTTATATGAGCGTTGGGAACCGAAATCGGTTTATTGGTACTTTTCGAGTAACGCGGTTCCGGATATCTGGCTCCGAATGATTTTATTCTCGTCACTTCCATTCGTATTTCCTTGTTTTGCTCATCACTTCGATTTGCCTTTCTTTTTTGGTTATTCATCGCATTTTTTGCGGATGCTCAATACTAGATATCCGGTTCCGAAAATCCGGTTCCTGCATGGTTAATTTTTGACAGCACTACTTTATATGTATATTTTCCCAAAGTAATTTTGAAATAGCAGCACTAAGATACAGTTAGAATTCGATATATACCGGTTCGATGTACGTCGATTCACGCTTGCGCTGAATTAACTATCGTACGCCATGGATTCAGAGAAGGAAAATGAAAGCAAAGAAGACTCTCTGAAAATTATTAAAACGGCCGATCTAGAGCGTATCTTTCCAATATGGATGATTTGGCGAACTTTGTGAAATGGACTTCGATTGGGAAAGAAGTTCTATGGTAAAAAGAAGTGTCAAGAGACTTCAAATCCCAAATCAAGCACGGTATCAAATTAAGCTGGGTTAAGAAATGGAAAGAAATAAATGTGCAAAATAACAAGTTAAGAAAAATAAAAGAAGATACAATCCCATGGATGACCATAGGTAGGTGAGAAGATCAAGCTGTTATTACAAGAGCCAGGATAGGACATACTTTATACACAAATTCAACAAAACAGAAACACCCATTTGCGACACGTGTAATACACTACTCACAATCGAACACATCATAATACAATGCACCAAATACGCACACTACTGACAAAAACACAACATACCACAATCACTCTCAGAAGCACTAGGCACCAACACAGAAACATTACTCAATACTCTTATATTTCTGACAGACATTGATCTCTACCACCAAATCTAGATCTTCTTAGCTTGGCCCATTCTCAGACATACAAAACATCTTATGTTGCCATGCATTGACATTACAATTGCCTATCTTAAAATATTATTACATACTGTACCATAACCTGTATCCAAACTTATATAATTACCATATATGTACCATATACACTGTAAATAATTAGTTATTAGTTAGTACAAAATAATAAATGTAACACACACTGTAAATCTTGTATCTATGTAGTAGTACTAATGGCCTAAGCTGCCGAAGTACTCAAATAAATAAATAAAATAAAAAAGTGTCATTGCGGCCATTAGACTATATTCCGAAGTTGTTAAAGAAAGAAAACAAACAAGCAAACAGTTCACACACGTTAATTTTTCGAAAAAAAATCAGTAGATCCGAACCCCGGATGTTAACGTAAAATCTTAACTTACATAAAATAGCGTTATAAATACACTTCATGTTTAGTGTTTATTTACTTGGAACCTAACCCTATACCCTCACTATAAGTTAAGTTCATTTTACGCCAGTTCGGTTTACGCCGGTTCTCCTAGAAGCGAAACTGTGGCGTATATTGAATTCTACCTGTTTATCTATAAGTAGGGTGACCATCCTTCCCGGTTTTGACATAATTCTGAATTTGAAGAAATATTACAACTAGTTAATCTGAGAGGTGAGGATCATTTTTTTTGCTCTTCACTTGAATCTGGGAGGTGAGGACCTTTTTTTTTTTGCTCTTCACTTTATTTTCCTATGTCCCGGTTACGCTTCACTGAAATCTGGTCACCCTATCTATAAGCACAATTTTCAGTAATGTATTATACTGGCTTGTTGAAAATTATGTCCAGAGGGAATCTGGTTTTTTATCAGCAAGTGCAAGAATTACTCTTAATTGTGTTTTTATTTTTTTCCCAAGATTGTATGTGCATTTCTACGGTCAATTGTAGACTAATATAATTTCGTTATTTGATTTAACGCTAACTATGACCCCAAGACATTACGAATTTCTTATACTAAATTAACAATCTGAAATAAAATTTTGTACCGAATTTGTATCTGTCTAATAAAATATTTTTGATTCTAGAAAAAAATATTGCAAATATGTTATTGCTCAATAACTTAATAATAGATACCGCACAACAATGTTTGCATTTTTTTAAATATATTTCTGGGTTTCAAAGAGTTTTGTGTAGAAATATTCAAATAATACGTCAACATTTTTTTCGACATGCTCATTTGTAGTTTAGGACTTTCGTAGAATAATATTATACTTGATAATAATGAAATGCCACTTGGTACACGTATTATTTACGACAATTAAATCATGTTTAACCGCAGCACCTATAATGAGATCCGAACCCCGGATGTTAACGTAAAATCTTAACTTACATAAAATAGCGTTATAAATACACTTCATGTTTATTGTTTATTTACTTGGAACCTAACCCTATACCCTCACTATAAGTTAAGTTCATTTTACGCCAGTTCGGTTTACGCCGGTTCTCCTAGAAGCGAAACTGTGGCGTATATTGAATTCTACCTGTTTATCTATAAGTAGGGTGACCATCCTTCCCGGTTTTGACATAATTCTGAATTTGAAGAAATATTACAACTAGTTAATCTGAGAGGTGAGGATCATTTTTTTTGCTCTTCACTTGAATCTGGGAGGTGAGGACCTTTTTTTTTTTGCTCTTCACTTTATTTTCCTATGTCCCGGTTACGCTTCACTGAAATCTGGTCACCCTATCTATAAGCACAATTTTCAGTAATGTATTATACTGTTTCGAGACGTGATACGTGAGCACTTTTTTGTTGTGTCTATAAGTAGGGTGACCATCCTTCCCGGTTTTGACATAATTCTGCTTTTGAAGAAATATTACAACTAGTTAATCTGAGAGGTGAGGATCTTGTTTTTTTTGCTCTTCACTTGAATATGGGAGGTGAGGACCTTTTATTTTTGCTCTTCACTTTATTTTCCTATGTCCCGGTTACGCTTCACTGAAATCTGGTCACCCTACCTATAAGCACA
Source organism: Liopterus haemorrhoidalis (assembly GCA_963971575.1). Classification (NCBI taxonomy): domain Eukaryota; kingdom Metazoa; phylum Arthropoda; class Insecta; order Coleoptera; family Dytiscidae; genus Liopterus; species Liopterus haemorrhoidalis. The sequence continues at coordinate 38,152,545 of OZ020618.1, read as the reverse complement.
ATTTTCAGTAATGTATTATACTGTTTCGAGACGTGATACGTGAGCACTTTTTTGTTGTGATAAAAATTTCAAAGATAAAATTGGCTTCTTTGGGAATAAAGTGCGAGTTATCCTGTTGTGTGTCTTAGTATCCGGGCATAAATCAACTGATATTTATTGCTTGGTGAATATCTTCAGGGTGAACTTTATTATTGACTTGCAGTGCAGGAGTTTAACCAATACAGAAACTGGAAAATAAAGGAAGTATCATAATAAAAGTATTGAAATAAAGGTAAAGGTAGCTAGAGCCTCTCGTCTAACTTTTATTATTTTGTAATATATCTAATAACTTAAGGGGATAGTTTTTGATGATTAATAACATAACTTCCTTCTACAATTTATTCACCTTTATACCGTATCTAATTTCAATTGGTCCACTATTGCTATTAGAACTATAAGAGATACGAGGTAGGTTAAATTAGACAACGCTCACCATTTTATAAGAGAATATCAGTGAACGATTTTTTTTTTTTTAGATTAGTAGTTCTCAAATACTTTGTGCAACTTTGTTATTATTATTATTTTTTTTAAATGGAAACAATTCTTTTTTACTTATCAGAAAGAATATTTTATTCTGAATTCAACGATATAACAAGTCCTAGCCTTAAATCGCAAACAAAAAAAATGAGAAAATGTAATTTAAATATATATTAATTTAATTGAAATTGAATTGTTGAATGTACCGGGGATACTTGGAATAAATCTACTAAAACAGTGCCGTGGTGATTTAGCATGTTTCAGTAATAGCTGAAGGTTAGTTAGTTAAAAAAAAAAAAAAAAAAATTACGTACAGCAACAATGGCTATTTGCGCCTAACACAGCCCATCTAAATGATATATAGAATATTATATTACAAAGAATAAATAAAATACAAAATAGCTAAATTAAATAATAATAAAAATAATAATAATAATTTTATATACTAGAGTCCATTTTATTTACTAGAGCTCAATAGAAAATACATTATAATACTGTATTGTAATTAATAATGTGCCTCTGGTTCTACACATACGTAATAAAAGATATATTGCAGGGACAAATACAAAGAAAATTTGAATAAATCTGTTCGAAAAACTGAACAGACGCAGGGAGATGACAAGAGGCTGTAAAGGGATCGGTTAGCATAGGACATATAAGTAAAGAGAAGTAAATCAGTAAAATAGATTGCCAACCTTTATATATAAAGCAATAAATACAATTCTCTCAGGAAGAGTATCAGCCTGTCCATGAGTACCCGTACTCACATAAAGTAACTGATAGGTCATAGCTTAGGCCTAAACTCTCCCTGATATGCTCGAACTGTACACACTGAGTTAACATGTAAGGCTTAGATGAAGCCTTGTGATGACGGTTTTCTCCCTAAGGTTAATCCTGCAGGAAGAACCCCATGGTTTTATGTCTCCTTTAATCTGTCTCAACTTTACATTTTGTATGCTGTTCCATTCCTGTTGCCATTTAGCTAACACCAGGTTTTTCCGATGATTCTTTGATTCATCTTGAAATTTGAAACTCACATCACACATAGGTCTGTGGGAGGCGGCTTTTGCAGTTACATCAGCCGGTTCATTATCTTAAATACCAACGTGTCCTAGTATCCAAAATAGCTCTACTCCGGCTTTTTTGTACAAGAGGGTGAAATGGGTTAGGAATTTGAATACTGTTCAGAGCGCTTAGAGGGTCCGTCAAGATAACACTTGAACGACCTTTCGACGTTCTGACGAAACAAAACGCAGGGCCTTGAATATAGCGTACAGCTCAGCAGTGTATGTACTCGATATGGAGTGCAAACGGTCCGCAATTGTTGGCGTGGGTTCAAGACAAGGAACGCACACTCAACCCTGGTTCCGGATTTCGTTAGTAAAAAATTGTTGTGAAGTGTGAATTTTCACACATTTCAGGGTTTCGCAGGTATTAAGTAAGGGAATGATGATAATTTGACAAAACAAATTTTATGTTAAAATATTTTTTTTGTTAAGTTTAATTCGAATACCTAATACCATTATTTGGGTTTCTAAATATGTGCAGTTTTTTTTTATTATATAGCAAGGTTCATTAAGATTTTGAAAATTGCGCCTATAGCTGCCATTGGTTGTTAAAAGTCATAACTCCCCTCAGATTTCGTGTATTCAATTTTAACTATTTCCAGTGGTTATTAAATTTACGCTTTTAAAAATTAAATGATACATTTGCCCAAATATAACTAGAATTAAAAAAAAAAAATTAAACACAATAAAAATACAAAAAAAAACAGAGAAAATAAAATTGTCTCGAGACGGGAGCGAACCCTAGTTTGCAAATTATAACGCGAGAACGCTAACCATTACACTATCAAAGCATGCTGGATTAGTGTTATGTAACACACTAGTTATTAAATATTTTACATGGTCAAGCAAAAACACAAAAAATGCGTTATTTTCCGAAAACATAATCTGATCATAAATACCTGTTGTACTATTCCGGTTCACACAAATGTACATTACTTAGAATTTTTCAGATTTTTAGTTTAAACCATCTGGGCTACAGGGTGCAAGACAGAATTTTGTTTGCACAATTTAGGCAGAAATCGCTTCAAAATAATCTATTTTGCAAAAGTAAAATTTTGACCTTTAATCCAGATACTAAGGGCTTTCATTTGATACCCTACGTAGAATTTTTAAAAAATATATATTTTTTTGGATGAACAGATATTTGTTTATATTTTTAGGGGGAGATGTTTTAGTATTTTTCCTATGTGCGGGTCAAAGAGTTGTATATATATATATATATATATATATATATATATATATATATATATATATATATATATATATATATATATATATATATATATATATATATATTCTTTACTCCCCTAAGCCTTGCGGCGTTCAGGGTGCTAACATTTACAAAAAAAAACAAAAATAAAATAAAATATAAAACAATCAACCCAAAAATACATAACAATAACATTCAATACAATTTACATTTTACAATCTTCTTCTTTTTTTTTTTCTCTTTTCTTTCTTCTTTCCGTTTCCCCTTCCTGTTATCCTGCGCCAATCTCCATCCTTCTTGCCTCTAATTCTCTCGCCCACCTCTCCCCCCTTCCATCTTCGCGCAACAGGTCTATTGTACTCCCCGACCATACTGTCATCTCTCTACACCTCTTCGCAAGGTGCTCTATATCTTCCTCCTCCTCCCCGCACATCTTATCCTCCTGTCTCCTCCAATATCTATTTCCTCTCTCTTCATTCCCGCACCTTAGTCTCGCAATCCTCCAAACTCTCCCTCCTGACCTTCATCTTTCTCCCCTCAAGTAGCTTGGTACCCCTATAGCTCTGACCTCCTTATATCTCCCTGCGCTTCTTGAATTGTCTATTCTGACTGGCCTTTCTTGCTCCCCCACTTCCTTATCCCTCCTCAAAGAGTTGTATAAGCATGTCAAATTTCAACTCTCTAGGTTTAGCCGTTTGGCTACAATTTTACCGAACAGATAGACAGACAGACGACAAAATGACGGTATAAGAGTTTTTTGGTCATACCTACAAAACCTTAACAATGACAGTATCCTTGAACTAAGGGACCAGTGTCCTTTGTATCTCATGTTCGTATTCAATAGGCAACACAGTATCTTGGTGGAACAGTACACAAAATTAAACACAAATCTCTATATTTTTAGTCGTAGGGTTTAATATAACATTATTAAGTATTATAATTATTAAAACAGTACGGAATATTAAAGGAATATTTGACAACCATCCTACAAACCGCGCTATGTTACAGTAGCAAATAAAACAGAGTTAATAAGCAGAGCCTAATGCTTAACATAATAAATTCATGAGAAAATCTAAAATTCTTACACGTAATATTTTGTTTACAAGTTAACAGATAGCGTATATCAAAGAACGTTATAATTACTTAATTTATATCGTATTTTAGGTCACAAATGTGCAAGTTGCCATACGAGCGAGAAGCAGCCAGCTACAAGTGAATAATTCTGTAATTGACAAGAGACTAAATGCCTTTTGATGTCACAGTGTATTTCGTCAACTAATTGGATTCGTCATCATCATGCCATATGTTTTGTTGGTGTCACAGAGTTTTGTTTTGCTCTCTGATTACAAGTACTGTTATATCAGTTTAAAATCAGATAAAAATCTGACCACGAATATTCTTCCGTAACAGTTTATATAGGTTAGCGCGATTAAATCATTTCAGTTTTTGTTACAAATGTGTTCAGCCAAAAATATCTATAAAAAAGTTAATTTATTTATGCAGTATTTAAAATCGGACATAATTAATAAATCGGATTAAGCAATATTTAAATAAACTAAAATAGCTTTTATTTAAAAGTGAAGAAACAGGTTATTAGTTTAAATCTAGTCAGAAAAAAATACGTTTTTCGTAATCTTCAAATCGTTCTATGTAGTACAGCTTATCTTGCTCTATCGTTAAGCATTATTTTATTACTTTATTGGTTCTAATGTCTAACCGTCTAATCCTACAGTATCTTTCCCAGTATTCAATATCCATTGCCGCTATACATACATAATTTCCTTGAACTCCTCGTTAGAGCATAGGGCTTCAACAAATTGTTGCCACCAGACTTAGCTGTATGTTGGATATCAGCGTGTGCGCTAGCAGGCATATGTCGTCAGCATAATCCAAGCATTGGATTATGCTGCCAATTTATTCCGCGGTGGTACGTGCTGAACTTTCTCGTTACCCAGTTAAATGCTACATTAAATTGAAGTGGACAGAGAACATCCATGCTTCGCCCCATGGTATAAATTATAACTTTTAACTATGAACTACTTTTAATCATCCAACAATGACCTTGCTGTATTTAGTTGTTTTACTATTTACTACTCTCCGACGCACGTACAACTCTTATCATATTCATCAGTCGATGGTCCAGACTAAATCTACGATCCCAAGTTCTAGGAATTGTTATACATTTTTTATTTTATTAATTTTCGTCTATATACCATTGTAAATTTTCAATATAATCTCCGTTTATCTCTCACTTCATAACCATTTTAGGCGTCTGTTTTATCCACTGGTTTACTGCTCGTTTTACCTCATATATCTTCAAATCTCACAACACGTACAGGATTTTTCTTGAAACAGATGATAGTTTCTGGGCGTTAGATTAGGCGAATTAGGTGAACATGGGAGTAATTCCCAACGCAATTCATTTAAAACTACCTCAGTTCAGCAAGCAGTCTTCCATATCGTGTTGAAGTAATGGTCAGTTATGCAGCTTTTCAGGTCGCTTATCGCAATGGACCGGACCAAAAGTTAGAATAATATTCTGCGTTGACTGTGGTTCTCTTTGGTAAGTAATCCACCAATATTATTCCATCGTAATCCCAAATTACAGTTATCATCACCTTACTAACAAAGAAACTGCACCTGCTTTAAGTGGAAGGTTCTCTTCTAGTTTGCGCCACTCCTTAGACTGATTATTTGTTTCCAGGTTAATATAAGTTGCCACAATGAGCTATAGTTCTTAAAGTTGATGGAAAGTGTTGGTTCACTGCGGTTTTTACTCCGGTCCTAATAGCCGGGATGCCAAACGAGATGAAAATTTGCTCACTCCCAAATGATCGTACATAATATCATGAACCTGTCGTGTACCAATACTTTCATTAACCTCACGAATAGTTACTCGTCTATTCTTCAAGTTCTTCATGTTTACGTCGTTTACAGCTGTGCTGGGGGTCTACTACGAGGATCGTCTAGGTATGTTTTGCTACCTTTAAATCGAACAAACCAACGATAAACAATACTGTTAGATTCTACAGACTCGCCAAATACTCCATGTGATTTGTAGCGATTTGAGATGTTTTAACACCATATAAAGAAAATAATGGCTGTGTGAGAATTTACATCGTCATCCACAGTTGCAAATTTAACATTTAAAATGCACGCCTTCGTTGGGAAAACCTCTCAGGACTTGTCTATGCCTAAAAGTTTTAATCATTATCCCTGCATGTTTCATCTGGATGGCAATTCTCAGAACTTTGGAAATATTTTACGAACAGCAAAATACATAACATAATTTGTTTCTTTCTATTTTTTGTGATTATTCTATTACAGATAATTGGATATAGTTGTTTTATGCAAGATTATGCTTGTCCCGATCGATTTAACGATACTGATTCTGTATTTGTATTCTACGAAAGGTTAAATCATTAGCATTGAAAACCTTTATTACATTCGATCTCCATTGCCGCACACAGCTTTGTGAAATTCCTGCATTAATTTGCACTATATCAAACTAATATATACGTATTCCGCAACTTGATCAAAGACAAAATTGAGGTTAAATTCATCCCAAATTATGCTAAATCCTGGACTACATGTAACAAAAAATACTAAAATGGTACAGACATATCAAATGTATTGACAGTTGCTGATTGATATTTAAAATATGGAGTGCCCTAAAGGGGGGAGACCTCAAAGATCAATTCGATATTAAGTTGAGAAAACGATAAAAAAAAGGGGACTTAAAGATTGAGAAAGAGAGACTAATGGCAAAGGAGATGAGAAATGGAAGGAAGCGCCAACTGTAGCAATTCTAATAAATATATAAATTTTGTGGATATAACAAAAACAAAAAACTTTACTCAAGTTTTTATTGTAAATAATTGTGAAAATGAGATGCATAGAAAAGTTTTATTGAAGGTCTTTACTGTACTCTTATTAGAAGTAGTCCAATCTCACCCGATGCTGGACAGTGTTAATGATGACGATTTATCATAAAAATTGTATTTAAATTATTTTAAATATTTTCTCCATTGCAAGAATTATTTTAATTTTTAGGTTCTTATTTCTAAAATATCATTTAGGCGTCAAACAGGAATAAAATATTTGAATCAGCTATTTCAAAAAGGCCACATCTTGTTTTTGCATAAATGAGTCACAATTTGACTCAAAATGTGCTTTAAGCTTTATTACATGTGAAAATGCCACATCTCCACTGTTTGTTATATAATCCAGGCAGGTGTTGTTCTCTCTTTACTTTGAAAAGGCCGCCTCCGGAGAAGTATTTTTGTTCTCCTATAAAAATGTGGCCATTTCGAAATAATTGATTCATTTATAGTAGCGAAAAATTACTTATAATTTTGAATAGTAAGTAATATGTTTCTCAAATTGAAAATTTTAAAAACAGATTCAGTGATAAAAAAAAAAAAAAAAAAAACTAAAACATTGCAGTTCAATATAATTAAGTTGGACTTAAAAACCAAGCAATTCGCAGAAAAAATCGCTGTATTTTCCACATGGAGAAAATATTACTTAAAAATGTAATTATTAATATAATAGTAATAGTAATATTTTGTTTGGGTCACTCCGCATTGTGCGGGCACTAGATCTGGCATTATTTCCGCTTCTACATATCGCCAGGGCGGGATGCAGCTGTGTGAATTAACTCCACTAGACTCTACTATGACGTGGCTCAGAAGGTTGCTTAAGTTCGCGATTAGTGGACGCTTGCCAAGACCTGGCAAATCCCATAATAATAATAATAATAATTATTATTATTATTAAAATGTAATGACCATTCTGTCAAAAAATGTGAATTTCTCTTATCCTGCAATATAGGTATAGGTATTATCGTTACTACGGTAATTGATATCTGACAGCAATATAAAATTGCGTTTCTTTTAATTTGCAACATAGGCGATTTAAGTGTATATATTTCATTCAAAAAAATGTACACAGGTGAAGAAAAAATCATGCTTGTAACTTGGTACAATTCTCAGATGAGTTTGAGAAAAGTTTCTGCTATGTTCAGTGCTACTTATCCGAATCGTCCTATACCGAATCCCTCTACAATATCGAGGCTTGTTACCAAATTTAAACGCCATGGATGCCTCAATTTGAATCATACAAGAAGGAAACGAACATCAATTATACTGACTGAAGAAAAGAAATTAAAAATTGCTTTAGAAGTTGAAAGTAATAACTGTACATCTACTAAATTAATCGCTCTTAAAAGTGAAAAATACCAGCCTTACAAACTTCAAGAAATTTTAGAGAGAGATGCGGCAGTACGTATGGACTTTTGCCTTAATATTTTCGAAAAAAATAATACCAATCCTATTATGCTCCAAAGAATTTTATTTACTGACGAAGCAAAATTTAATTTAAATGGTGATGTGCACCGCCAAAATTTTAAGTATTGTAGTCGAGAAAATTCACATTTATTAATGCTTCACGTACGCAAAGGCCGCAAAAATTAAATGTGTGGATAGGCATAATAGGAACACACATATTAGGACCATTTTTCATTGATGGTAACCTCAATGCGGATAAATACTTAACCTCATTACAAAATCACATAGTATCTGCTTTAAGAAATAAAAATTTTGCTGGTCAAATATGGTACCAGCAAGATGGAGCTCAAGTGCACAATTCCAAACGAGTAAGGGACTAATTGGGCAGGTAATTTCCCAACAGTTAGGTTGGGAGAGGAGGGACGATAAATTGGCCAGCACGATCTCCGGATTTATCACCAAACGATTTTTTTATTGGGGATATCTTAAAGCAAAAGTATATGATGGAGAAGTAAGCAGCATCACCGACTTTTCAGTGACGAGATAAAATCATGCAAACATCAAACACTATCCCACAAGGGCAAATAATAAATGTTTTAAATAATTTTTATGATAGCCTTAATTTTGTTTACAAGTAAATAGTGGTACTTTTGAACATTTAATTTAGGTGTTTTTTTGTTATTTTTGTATTTAATAAATGTATTTTCAATAAAAAATGTTTAGCCTTTTCAATGAATGTTAATCCCTATGTTGCAAAATAAATGGAACTCAACTTTACATTGCTGTCAAAATAATTTGTCGTTACTAGGGAAACCATTCATAATAATAATTACAATGTTGCAGGATAAAAGAAATTCACTGTATGAAATTAAATACATGATTTAATAATTAAATTTAATTATATGAAACGTACGAAATTAGAAAACCATATCTTCCTAAAATGCAGACCATCAGAAAAAATACTTCTGGAAATATGTTTACTGTGGAAAGTACGAAAAAAAAAAAAAAAACGGTGGTCTGTTGGAACTGTCCCCTAAAGAGATACTATGATTTTGGAATTAGTTCAGCTGTACTGAATAAAAAGTATAATGTTTCCATTTGGTAATGGTATGAAAATAAGATTAATAAACAAAGTTTGTTCCAAGAATTGAGCAGACGCAGTAAGTGGACAAGAGTCTATCAAGGGGCCAAGTGTCATACGATATAATAAATAATGCAACACATTCGATTCCTTAAGGAAGATACATGATGGGTCATATAAACGACTGACACAACATAATATAAGCCTAACTTTTTTAACATCCTTCAGGGACCTGAAGCTGAATTTATTGAGATTCGGGTTCAGGTTCAATATAAAAATTTCGATTTGGTTTCAGATTCAGGTTCAATGACATATTTTTTTTTTAGGTTCAAGAATCTACATTTTTTCAGGTTCGGGTTCAATAAAAATTTTAAATACAATTGTAAGCACAAAATTGTACTTCAATATTATTTTATTTAATTATCACAGAAAACATAATCAAGTTATAATTTGTTGTAAAAAGATATAAAAGGTACAAATATTAGCTGCAAACATAGTCTATTCCTAACAATTAAGCGGACCTGGATATTGTAATATAGCAACTTAAATGATTTAATCAGGCTTATGAATTTTTTTAAGGTATTGTAAATCATTCGTACATTGAATATTATATGTTAAATTGACGTATCATTATTAAATGTCCCTTAAATTGCATTTTGGTTTTGTCCAAAAATATAACAAAGTATTATATAATTTATTTTTTATAATATATATATATATATATATATGTCACTCATTTTCTTTTCGTATTCGGAATTCTTTCTGCCAACATAAAACTTGAAATAACCTGGGCAAGTGCGGTTTTCGTGACAACTTAGGAACCAATGAATTATACTTTACCTAACATACATATTAAATAAAATTATAAAAAATAAATAACAATAATAAATGATTAAACAAATTTCAATTCTGATTTTTCGTTTTTGTTTTGTTACGCAAATGGAAAATGTTAAATATACAATAATTTATTTAACCTGTTAAAATTACATTCTTTCTTCTTAACCTAACATCGCGAACGACTTAATGATCGTTTAATAATCTTCGGACCACCCGCCGCCAAATGACTCGATTTTCGGTATCTCTAACAGCTGTCACGAGATTCGTTCCTGTGAGATTGGATATAAAGCCGGTCCTTCGAGTAGGTGATCTACCGCAGCGGTACTTTCCATCTGGTTCCCCTGTACGATAATTTTTTTCAAATTATTGTGGTGGGTTTCATGCCCAAAGAATTTCAGTATTCGTGCAGAGTTTAGGCTTGAAAGACGCTGGGTAGGATTGATTTCTCCAAGAACTGATAAGTTTGTACGCTTATCTGCCCATAGTATTCGTAGCATGCAGCGCCAACACCATGTTTCGAATGCGTCTATGCGACGCCAATCTGCTGTTCTGATTACCCATGTTTCAGAGGCGTAATAGAGAACAAAGAAGACTAGGAAGTTTACCAACGCGTATTTGGTTTGACGGGATATATAATTACATGGTTACCAATTAATCATAAAAGGTTCGGGTTCAGGTTTTGGTTGACTGACCTTGACATATAAGGGTTCGGTCCAGGAAAAATACAGGTTTTCACGGGTTTTCGATACGGGTTTAGCATAAGATCCCTCACATCCTTGAACATTCAGTTAATAGGTATAATATACAGTCATATCTGCGTGTCATACACGTCTCATAATTATGGAGTTTCACAACTAGGTAAGATAAGGCTTTACCACCAGTAGCTTAAACAAAAGCTTTCTACTATGTGCAAGCAAACACAATATGTTATATTTCAACAAACTGAACAGGCATTGCATGAAATTTGAACAGAAACATTTTGGTAGAATCACCAAAGAAAATTACAGAATATCAACAAGATATCATACTTAAATCGATAGATTCAGTTTTAGGCTCTCGTTGATACATATTTAATAACAGGAAAAGATAATAAAACACTCGGTTCAAAGAATAAAACAAGATTATTTGATACGTATTTCGTATTAATCTTCATCAAAAAGATAGAAAAGGTACAAATATTTGCTGCAAATATAGTCTATTCCTAACAATTAAGCGGAACTGGATATTGTAATATAGCAACTTAAACGATTTAATCGGGATTATGAATTTCTTTAAGGTATTGTAAATCGTTCGTACATTGAATATTCTATGTTATGTTATGTTATATTGGATACCGAAGCCTATGAAGCCATCTTCAGAAATACAAAGGGTTTACAGAAATACATACACATAAAAAATTTAAAAACTATTAGAGAGGAGAGGGTATTGGAACAAATGTGGCTATAATTAGGAAAACCCTACCTAAAAGGTAAAATTGTATGAGAGAGAGCATTAAAAGCGATTAAGAAGAGGCGACCATCTAAACTACACTTGCTCATTCATGAGATATCTTGATTTAGAAATAGCTTACTTGATTTCAAGTACCTCTAATAAATCCAATTTTAATCCTTTCGCCTGTATATGTAAAATTTCAATGTTGTCAAAATTAAAACAATATTTATGTTTAAGCATATGTTTAGCTACATTAGACTTATCACTATGGTCCAATCTCCACGCTCTAAAGTATCATTCACAGCTCATGTTTTAATAGATAGTACGTAATTCATAGTGCATAATGTCAATGGATAATGTTAGTAGCTAGTCACAACACTTTGGTACCATTCGTAGCTCATGTTTTAATAGATAAATCGATCTAGCTGCTATCTACACGCAATAGAAATTACTAAACAATTTATAATAAAAATATCTTGTTATTAAATATATGTATTGTTTTTTTCATTAATGTACTTCTAAAAAGAACCAAAATAATATTTATTAAGTTAATTATTAAATAATATAACTATAATGTTTCTGAAGCTACTCACTCTAACCTAACTTCTTGATTTCACAAAAAAAAGTTAACTTTTGTTTCCACCCTGTTTCCCAGAAGTGTTGGTCTAAAAACATGAAAAAAATCTCAATAATGTACATTGATGGAAACCAAAATAGTTCAAAAGGAATTTTTGTCAGATTAATTTTTTTTATTGTTGAAAAAATACATATTTTATATTAAAAGTTCATGTAGTATTTTAAAGAAAAGCTCTTTGTACATAGAATAACAAACGGTACATTATTTTCAAAATATTGTTCATTTTGACTTCATTACCGCAAAAAAAAAGTTCCACACATATAGCTGCTTTAACTTGGGTACTAGATACCTGAAAAACACTAAAATATGTGAAAATTCACACTTCACATTAATTTTTTATTAGATTCAACACATTTATTAATTAGTACATAATAAACTGCAGCCACAAGTCTTTTTATAATTTCCTGTATAATATATTCGTCTATTTTGAAATGTATCACTCTATACCTGCGAAACCCTGAAATATGTAAAAATTCTCACTTCACATCTATTTTTCAATATTAGTTTCAACATTTTTACTAATAATTATGTCACAAGCTGCATCCACAAGTCTTATTCGAATTTCAAGTATAATATATTCCTTCATTTTGACAGTTGTCAGTGTTTTAATGTTAATGTTAATGTCAGAAGTTTGAGATATACAAACTTCTAACATTATGCGTTAAATATTTTCTTACGCTTATCCACTAAATTGGAGCTATGAATGCTTATACGGATTTGTGTAGAACAAACATTGTTATGCGTTAACATTAACACTATGAATTACATACTATCTATTAAAACATGAGCTGTCAATGATACTTAATGTGCTCTCCTATACGTATGTTAAAATTGCGTTCGGTTTGTAATTTTTCTATTTATGTGTATGTATTTCTGTAAACCCTTTGTATTTCTGAAGACGGCTTCATAGGCCGAAATACGTATCAAATCAACTCGTTTCACTCTTTGAAACAAACCGAGTGATTTATTCTTTTCCTGTTAAGAAATTATACAATGACTGCTCAAAAATCAAAAGCAACGTTTCTATTTTTTGCTAATAATTTGTTATAAGTTTTATAGCGGTTCCAATTTCCTTGAACTAATGTGTACAAATAACACATAAATGTGTGATGCGTTTTAGATAACTGTGAAAACCGAAAGAATTTCCTGAGCTCAATAATACTTTTTTCAGTAATTATGTCATGATTTTTTGTTTATATCATAAAGTGTTATATCTTGTGGCGGAAGATTTTAAAAAAGCTAATTGAAGTAACTGAGCTGGGAACAGATTATGGAACAAAAACTTTGTGGTGAACAACAGAAAGTTCAAATACTCCACAGAAATTAGAAATTATGTAAAAATACTGTGGTTCGATGTAAGTAAATGGGGTGTGAAATGAACTAGTGAAATAAATGTCAAAAAACTAGACAAAATAGAATATTTAAAAATATTAAATAATATACCTTCATGTTTAGTTGTTGAAGTTTACAAATTTATAAATTTTCGCAGTTTTTAATAACAATTTTTATAAGATCTGAATTAGTAGAAAAAATTTCAAATTATCGTAACAATCTTATACTTAATATAAAATTTATTTACCTATACTTAAACGTTAAAATTAGTATAGATAAATAAATTTTATATTAAGTATAAGATTGTTACTATAGTTGAAATTGTTCGCTATAGCACCTGAGGAAACCAACAAATAGTTGGCGAAACGTTGTGTTACCGAAATAAACGTTCTGCCCAAAAAAAGCTGAGTGAAATTTTTTCCTACTTCTACTAAGATCTGAATTGTAAAATAAATAAATAATCAGATAATTAAATTGTAAACAACTATAAATACCAACATATAGAAATTTTATTTCTATATATGGTACTCTAATCCAGGGGTTCCCAAACTACTGCTCATGGAACCAATCCGGCAAGCAAAATTATTCATCCCTGCCCACGTACATATATTTGATCCTTATGAAAAAAATGTTACTTGTATCAAAGCAACAACTTAAATATTTACAAAATCCCAAAATAAAAAGGATATACATAACTAAATAATAATACGAGAATAATAATATAATTATTTTAATAATAGATACGTTTACTATTTTGCTAGCTTAATAAATGTATTTCAAATTTTGAATGAAAGTTAAATAAGAGAATATACGATGTGACGATATCGCAGACAAGAACCCTTGTAAAATCTACCGTAAAGTGTACGTTAGCCAAACCAAATAGTAAATAGAATAAGTAACCGTTCGTAAATGTTTAAGACTGCAAACCACAAAATGTTAACCAAAGCAATATGACAGCCAAAGCATTCCACCACCATAACCTTAAGCACGAATTTGACTGGAACTTTGTAGAGATACTTGATACTCATACGCAAAAAAGGCCTCTTAAGCAAAATGTTGCATATACAAAAATACAATACTTTTAACCACCGCACAGACAAAGGAAACCTCAACAAAATATACGTGTTCTGCAAGTATAACTAACACATCAGAACCAAGTATTCATTTGAAAAATCCTTGAGAAAACTCCGCGGTCATCAACCCTGATATTTATCCCCTATCAGGTCTCTGCAAGTTTCCTTTGCAAATTTCTTTATTTCTTCTGTAGAAGTACTGCAGTATCCGTGACACCATATTCACGGCGATATCTTAATTTATTTTGCTTTAATTTGTGTGTATTGTAACTTTTAATTTTAATTTTTTGACTTATATTTTTAACGTATTCTTCAAAAAAGTGACGGTACTAATATTCACATATGCCAGTGAATCGTGAACTGCCACTATTAAACATTAAAGTAAGATCAGAAGCATGGAAATGAGATTTATGAGAAAAATATCGGGACAGACAAAAAGAACGAATTAAATAGAATCGCGACATTCAGGGAAGAATTACAAACGAAACCAGTAGAACATCTAATGTAAGTCAAATGAGATGGTTATGGCATGGCCAAAGAATGGGAGATGAAAGAATAACCAAAGCAACATTTGAGGCGGGACCAATAGGAAAGAGAAGAATTAAGAATTGAAAAACGAAGAGAGACAAGCGAAAGAGAGGCGAGGGTTCAAATGGACAGATATTAAAATCTTTACGGCAAATAGGAGATTCTGGAAAGAAATCTGGAAAAGACCCCCAGATGTTGTACCGTAATTCTTCTTCACAATGCAGGTAGCTTACACCAAAAGATAGAAAGGCTTAGGATTAAGTAAGTAAGTAAGTTTAACTTATTCATTACATATTTTTTTATCTACCGACCCCTAATTTATTGTTATTTTACCAGGACTAATTTTAAATTCCGAACAATGTCCTTACCTTACTATATCAGGTATGCTTTTAACTATATAATCAGCTACTGTGTTTTAAATTCCGATTTTTATTTGTGTATCTCTGATGAATAAATAAAATATATTGAAACTGGTCAGCTAGATCTAGTTGCATTATTTATGTCCGTAACCCGTACAATCCTTTCCACACTAACCTATTTACAGACACGACTAACTCAACACATAAATATAATGCATTGTACTTTCTTGTAAGTATCGATGAGTAAGCACTTCAAATAGTTCATGTTTCTTACGGACAACAAATTATATAAGAAACATGGTTATGGTCCACTTCCAAAAAAGTTTGAAAACTTCTACTATAATCAATAGGATGTACATTGTTTTTTGTCTTATAGTGGTATAATAAAATTATTATTATTATAAACAATCAGCGTTCAAAAAGCCAACCTAGTTGTGTAATGAAAATTAATTCATTTATTAAATTATAATAGAACAAATTTATAGAAGGATTTGTTTTTTGTTAGAATTGATTCAAAGCATTGAAAATAGAGACTTTGAATAATGTTCTGCAAAATGTACGTTAATTAAATTTTTGTATTGCAAAATTTTAATTTAAAATTTATTTATTTATTAATTCAAAAGATTAATTTATTATCAACACTAATCTATCAAGAACAAAAAATAGAATAATTATTATTTAAAAATAGAATATTTAAATGATTATTTTTTAACTCACTGCTACTGGATCAAATTGTTAGTACAAAATGGTTTCCCATTTTTCACAATTAGATATGGTATTTGAGAATGAAAAATGAATATTTAATATTTTCTTACGTACGATGTTAACAAGAAGACAGCATTGTGCACATCTGAAACAAAAAATATGTAATTAGTTTGACGAAAGATACTATCGGTAGCATAAACTATATGAAATAATATCTGTAATATCCGAAAGCGGCCTGAACTTGTACTGGAGAGAATATAGGTTCCTACAAATGCGACTAGGTAGTAATGTTTTTTTAAATCATGAAATTATAAAAAAAAGCCAATTGGGCTTTTTTATTATTGTGAACTTTACCCTTAAATGCGTAGATAAATGGTTTTCGTCCTATCTATAGGCTGACCAGATTTTTTTTACAGAAACAGAGTATACTAAAAAACAAAAGATTACACTCCAAAAATTCAAATAATGAGCAAAACACAGAGGTCCTCATTCAAAAATACTAGTGACGAGCAAACAAAAAAAAGTCTTCACTCCCAAAATGGAAGTGATGAGCAAAACAAAAAGGTCCTCACTGCCAAAATAGAAGTGATGAGCACAAAAAAAGGCCCAAAATCCTCACTTCTAAAATAAAATAAGTGACCAACAAAAAAGAGTATATTCAGTTTTTTTTTTTTTTTTATAAAAATTAAGAGTATCGAAAATATTACTCAGAAAAGAATATAATACTCTAAAAAAGAGTACGTCTAGTCACCCTACCTATCTACAAATTTAATACAATGAAAGAGAAATTTTAAATCGATGAAAAATAGTAGTCGCGATTATAAAATCAGAGATAACCTGAAAACGGGTCTAGCAAGTAAAAAGAACACCTGAATAGACTGCACAGAAGGATAGAGGATTTGTGTAGGCAAGACCTGCATCCAAACCAACTGACAGTGTCCAAGCGAGAGAGAAAGAAAAAAAAGACACTTCTCTACGGTCTCTTGAAGTATCATAACAAGTACTTAAAAAAATATGCAGTTATAGTTGACACGAGCTTCTTGGCGTGTAGAGCGTTTATATGTATGTCTTATACAGCACACGCTACACCTTACTCTATTATAATCCTCTAATACGTGTAAAATTAGAGCTTTTTAGAATATAGTTTTGTATTCACAAAGCACAATTTTATTTTGCATTTCTCAGCAGATGTTAGCATGTAATCTAATGCAAGTTTTTGTAAACTATCTAAACCTGGAGACATCCGCATTTCTTGGTAATAACGGACTTAATATACAGGTATGTAAACGTACGTGCAAAGATGCTGGTAATTATTTACACCAAAAACATATATAAACATACCACTATCCAGTATTTGTTACGTAACATAGCAGCCGGACAATATAAACTAACGTTTCTCAACTTAATACCTCCGTAGCCACGTTCAATCACTATAATAGTATACTTATACAGATTATGTTGTAAAATTTTCTTATAATGCTCTGGTTATTAATTTCTTGTTACTGGATGCGTATTTCTCATGATAATATTTTCCTGCCCACCCACAAACCTATCGCAAGCGTAGCCTCACTCCTGACATCTCAAAGCCGTAATTTAAACCACTGATAATAACTCCTGGCCGCTAATCCAGAAGCCATTAAACCTCCTATACAGCGACTGATTAGCGGAGAACGATCATTCTTTACTTATTTAGTCTATTTTCTTCATCCCGCCGTGCGTAATAATTGTATTTACAGAGATCGTTCCGTAAAAGTGGTATAACCAGAGAAATATTCCAACACCTGTGTTTATATAATTACACCCGTTATAAATGCTGTATTTTAATGTTAAATAATCAGAAAAGAACATCAATCTAGCAGACACAACCATGCTTTTCTTTCTCGTAGTTTAAACGGCAATTCTGATTAAAAATGAGATTGCGTTTCCTTTTGCTACACTTTTGATCGTAGTTACGTTGCGGCCTTGTGCCTGTGTTGGTAATAACCTAGGAGTGAAACAGGAAGACTTATAAAAAATGTATAGACCGGTATGGTGAGAATAGATTGGAAAAATACACGATTTGTTACAGGAAACAGTTGAATACTCTTGCCGAAAACATTCTGAGGGAATAAATGATTTCGTATTTCAAAAAATGGGGACTTTACAATTTCAAACGAGTTCGGAGTTTCAACACAAAATGATGAATTATGTAATATATGTTTTGTTATAAAACATTTTTGTTATGCGTGTAATCATGTATTTTTATTGAAAAAATAAGACGTTCCAACAGCCTAAAAGAATATGAAAATAAGGAATACCTTGGTCTTAGTTTATCAAGTACTACTTATTAAAGTACTTTGTTGTTTTTCATTCAAATGTTTTGTGGGAAGACTACACAAATGATAGAAAGTACAACAAATAAATTAAGAAATATTGGGATAAAAGGTGCATAGAGAGTCCGGAATATAGAGTCAAAAATCAACCCGATTGACAGTGGTCAAGAAGAGAGAACGAGGTTTTGGATGATACATGTGCATTTGGAATGTATTTCAATATTATAGTGTCATGATGACAATGTCAATATCATAATGTAAAATGCACTGTTGTAGGTGATCCAAAATATCAGAATATTTACATCAATGCTATAGCCAATTTCTTTGGTTTAAGCGGAACTAGATATTCAATTCTAGTAACTTTTACCGATTAAGTGAGGCTTTTGATGATTTTGTTTAGCGAAAGCCCACTTCAAACCTTAAAAAGAAAGCTCATGACAACTTATAAAATTAAAATTCCAGTTAGTTCCGCTTAAACGTTAGGAATAGCCTATAGTTTCATTATCTTGGAACTTTAGTTTTAACTATTATTAAGTAAAAATAAAAATTTATTTTATTTTCCTGCTATTATATTGACATATAAAATGATAACAATCAGTATCAGTATTCAGCCATTTTGAATGATATGTGTCAGATTGAGTTATGATATTTTTCATTATTAAGGTTTAGGATTTTTTGTTTATAACCAAACTATTAAAAAAGTGTGTGAAACTTAAATACATACTTAAAATTGTAATAATATTACGTAGGTAGCAGTGTGCTATATTGACAAAAAATAAACTATCGCGTATAACGTACCTGAAAGTGATGACATTATTTTAGCACCTTTTATTGATGACAACTAAATGTAAATACTGCCAATAGAATTAAAACAAACTTAATTTTTCTTAACAATAGTTAAAACTAGTCAAAACTTTTGTGTCAAAGACTGTAATGTGCTAATAATTTAACTTCGATGAAGGCCATCTTACGTTTACATTCAAGGGTGATATTCAGCGGGTACGCACAGGTACGACCGTGCCCGTTGTTATATTTTTTAAAGTTTTCCGTATCCGTCGTTAAAGACACCTAAAATTATCCCCACTTTAGTGAAAAGGTTTGTTCTAAATTGCTTTGCTCACAAAATTAGGCCTGTGACATTACATGCAGAGTTCACGTCGCTGGCCTGAGTTCCTGGAAAATGCATTTAACTAGCCTACAATTTTTGGTGCGTTCAACATGCTAGAAACAGACATCTCGTTCGACGTTGTTGTTCGATATTGAATGTATTCGTGTACGGGGTATACTGCAGTATGTAGAATGCAGCAAATGAGTAATATCATTTCACACCTTGCTCGCTTCAATCCGAAAATATTTCGTGGTAATTCCGAACCATTTCCTCTGATTATCGACCCAAATGATTTCTCTTCTTTCTCTTGTTTTCCACCTTTTCTTACACGATGTTTTGAAGTAGGTATTCGATATGTGTGCTCGTTATAAAAGGCAGGCGCGCACACAACGGGGCCTCACGGGGTAACCCTCCCCCAGGACGCAAAAACACGTGGTTTTGGTGTTTTTAAGGAATACATTTGAATTCTAGAGCTCATGTGCTTTTTTTTGTCATCACTTGTAAATTGGAAGTGGATACGTTTTTTTGGTCAACACTTATATTTTAAAAGTGAGGACCTTTTTATTAAGGTAGAGTAAAGTGAAGTTAAAGTATTTTTGGTCAGCACATGTAACCGAATAATTTCCCGAATCCTGATCCTATAAAACCAATTTGATTTTTAAGCCCCTCCAAAGAAAAAATCCTGGGTGCGCACCCGATAACATGTATTAACATTTTTTCTAGCTGCAGTTAATAAGGTTGAAAAACATATGTCATATTACTTACCCAACCTTCCAATAATTTTCTTTCTCCTACAACATTTAGAGTAGGCACCTGCCAGTGGCGTGATTTTACTAGTTGGGGAAGCACAAACAAAATTCCGAGGCTACCAAAATTTATATTGCAAAAAAAAAAAAAACATGTACAATAGTGTACAAAGAAACACTTTTAATTTCATTTTCAAATTCATGTATAAATCAAAAATATGTTAATGAATAAAAAATTATAAAGAACAACAATATTAGGTAATAATAATATAACGTTAATGCCTATACTTAATTATAATTAAGTCCATTCTTCTATTTTTTTGCAAAAATCATCTATAATATTATCATAGTCTTTTTTTAGTCGCAATGTTAATCAAAAAAATTTAGATTAAAAAAATTAACAGGCACTACGAATTATTTAACTCAACTATTAAACACAAAATAGTTTTTGTTTATCTAGTTGCAATGTGTCAAACAAAACGATAAACACGTTATGCGTCACTTAAAATTCTACGTAAAAACGCACTGCTTCCATTTGTTAGTTACAGGACTGAGAACTGCGACCTGTACCCTGCACACAGATAGACAGCGAGCAGCGGGTACTATTCAAGATTTGAGACGCACTTCTGTCTAGAGCGTTTTTCATTACTGTATTTCAATAATATGCGAGTTCGTGCGCGCTTGCATTTTTTCGCGACAAGAACATTTTTAGACAAAAATGGGTAAAAATATAACACATATTTGGTTATAAATGTTACATACATATATATATTTTTTTAATATAAACGCTTACAAAAAGTAAGGGAAGCACTGCTTCCTGTGCTTCCATGGACGCTTCGCAACTGGCACCTGTAGATCTACATTTCGAAGATTTAAACTTTCTACACTGCAAATCTTAGTGAGTAATAGTACTCCTTTTAAATGAGTACTTTTTATATTACTCATTTAAAGTGCGTACTTGTACTCATTTTGAAGAAAGAGATAAGTGTACGCACTTGAAGTGAGTACTAGTACTCGTTATAAATGAGTACTTCAAAATACTCACGTAAAACGAGTACAAGTACTCACTTCTAAAGCGGAACTGAAACTACGCGTTATATGTGAGTACTAATACTCATTTTAAATGCGTACTTTTAATACGCGTTATATATGAGTAACCTAACCTAACATATTAAATTTCCTGTCATATAAGCTCTTTAAAACTAAACAACCAAATAATAGTACAATATTAACGTTTATTAGACAATTAAAAATTTTAAAAAAAGTGCCAAAGTATCTGCTGATTAATAAGTGAGTTTAAAGTTAAGTAAAGAAGGTTCGGAAGCCTCAAAGTTAGTTATACAAATATTCAGTTTTAATTTAAATACGATATAATAATAGCACATGTGATGATTGCATTATTTTAGGAATAAATGCGCTCAGATTAATTCAGGTACCTTCTAGATATGTTTAAAGATTAAACATTGATTCTATTATACGACATAATTACCGAGACAATTACATTATTTTTTAGATACTAAAATAATACGTTTCAAAATGTAACTAAGGAGAAAATCATAATTTTTATCTTCTATTATTCATAGAAATTGTTTAGAATAGTTTATTGAATTTTAGATGATAACTAAGTTCATACTTATACTTAATCATTATGATTATTTTAGTTGTAATATCTGAAAGGTTTGAAATTTTTTTAAATAAATATATTCAAGAAATAATAATAATCGCATTTTATTATTTACAGAAAAATATGAAGCTTCATAAATTCTGGAAAAGGATTGCATTGAAAATTGGCAAAAAAGTGTATAAATTATTGATTATAATAATTTAAAAACTATTTTTCTGATGTTCAATCAACATTTTTACTTTTCCTGAATTTTAAAGCTTTATTGTGACGTCACGCAAGAAAAGAGTTTTATACCTATGTACGCACTATAAGTGGGTATTACTACCCTCTCTTCCTTTCCACTACCCATTTAAAACGCGTACTAGTACTCACTTTAAGTGAGTACTAGTACTCATTTAAAGTGCGTACAAAAGTACTCACTTGTACGTGAGTAAAAACGAGGACAAGCAATGTACGCACTTTAAATGAGTACTAGTACTCACTTGAGATTTGCAGTGTATTCGCTAGTTTCTGAACGGTTCATAACTGTTCAAACCAGTAGGCCTATTAATGAAATTGTCTGACATAGAAGCAATGTTGGAAAGCAGCATACCTTTTATATTGCACTGTTGTGTACGAGAAAACTCTGGCTAGTCGAGTTATAGTCGGATTGCTGATAGGTGACTGTTACATGTATGTATCAAGTAGTGCATTCATATAATAATCTAGTTACCATTTTTCAGCGATTTTAAAAATGTTTTTTGTTATTTGTCTTTACTGTCAGTGTCTGGTAATAAATATTAATTAAAATATGGCTTGCGGCCAATTATTAAATTCACAAACTTTAATTTTAAATCTGCTGGAATAAACAACAAATTATAATCCAAAATTTACGTATGAGTATAAATTTTTCCTTATTTATAATTATAACCTTAAAATTAATAATTTTGTTTGTTTGAGTGCTGCTGTAAATTTATTTTCGCGCTCTAATTAGTAAAGATATCTACGAATCATGCTGTTTCTTCCTAATGCTTTGTTTTTTTATTAAAATAATTTTGAAGATTAGTTGTCAACTTGGGGGAATGCAAATAATTATAATGATTTAGACAGAGAAAGCATATAGTATTGAATATCGATACTTGTAGCAACGAACAGTCACTTATCAGCAATCCGACTATATTACAGGTTGCTTATTACAGCAGTGTGAAATCAGCAATAAACATTCAAATACAATTATAGTAAAATCGTAAATATAAAAAATGATTTATAGTCCTTTTTATTTTTCTGCAGAATAATGACATAAATTTACTGTAAAAGTCGGAGTGACGGAAAACTTTAGTAATTACAGTTGTCAGGGTCAAATGTCATAAAAAATTATCAGATGTCTAAATCTCTGATCATTTTTCATAATTTCATTTGTTTGAAACTTGTGTAAATCTTGTTTAATTCTTGAGAAGATAAGTTATTACTAATAAAATCTAGAAACTGCTCTTTCTAAAGTTATTTTTATCATTTCATCTGGCGGCATTTAATTACAAATCACAGTATAAAAGTTGAACTAAAACAAAACAAAAATGTCATTTTATGGAGAAATCTATAACATTAACTTTATTTCATTTCAAAACTATTAAAGTAGTAAAAAAGCTCACAGTTAAACTCGATTTGAATAACTTTGACACGCTCTAGACTAGTTAACTGCTTAATTATTATCGTAAATAAAGCAAGCCGTTAAGCTAAGAACACTATTAAATTACTAAAGGACCTTATGTAGCTTGTAACAATACCATGCTCTCTGTTACACATTGTAGCTCTATCTATTTGAGCTCAATCTATCTACTTATACTAGGGCTGTCTATTGATTTAGTAAATGTCTACAATACTTACGATAGTTCTATTTTTCCAAAATTTGAGACTTGAACTCAAAGGAGTAGACTTATTTTTGTTGTTGACTTGCAGAGTAGTTAGCGAAATCTACCACTTTTGGCCTACGAACTATAATCAGTACAGGTTCGACCAGTCGAACACGTTCGACGTTATTGACACCCTTGAATTATACGATCACAGAGAATTCAAATTTTAAGGATAATCTAGTTTGGAAATTGCAGCTATAGTTTTCATAGCGATTAATTTAAAAAAAAAAACATTATTTCGAAAACCACCAAACGAGCAAAAAAAAAAAAGGAAAAGGGCATTCTGGACGCTTTTTTTTGCGCTCGCCGCAATGTTACGTTCTGGACTTATTGCAACAGACTCTCGTCGCACCTGGAAGGAAAGGTTTCTGCTAAGGTATTAATTGAAGATGAAAAGAAGTTTTTTAATTTATCAGAATGTCTGAATTTAATTATAACATATCTCAGTAAATTGGAAATACAACGTTTTGAAAGCTTTTCGACATTTCTTAGTGTTCTGCCGCCAGTTCCGGCAGTACAGTATGCATAAAAGTGAACTTGTCAGTGTGCAAGAGACTGTCGGCATGTTACAGAATAGACCCTATGAACAACAAATACTATATTCGACAATTCGTCATTTATTTTTGTACACTAGAAAGTACACACATATACTCAACGTTAAAACACGTTCGTGAAAAAGAGAAATATCGTTGACGACCATATGAGAAATCACGGCACAGAACTGACACTGAAGGCTAAAAAACAGCACTGTACCGGATGAGTGTAGATGAGTCAATTCAAACTCAGAGAAAGATTATTTTTCAATACTGACACGGAACTGAGAGGACGTCACTGATGTGTGTGAATAGACTTTTAATTTGCTGTTTTGAATTTAATTCATAGTTGTAAATAAGTTGTGCTTGTTTTTGGAAATGTCTAAATTGTGATTGGTCCATGCGAAGAACATATCATTTTTACTGCAACATCGTAGTTTCTCAAAAGTTTTGTCCTATTGTAAATTGGTGTTTCAGTAGATAATCCATAAAGCTAGTAGGAAGATACGTCTTCCTGCTTTACGCAAACTATTACTTTGAAGTTACTATGGCTTGTTCAGAAGTTGCGTGGCGGAAAGGGTATTAAGTTTAGGAGGAAACTTAAATCTCAGAGATCTTAGTTTCTGTTGGAATCTGAGCTCTATACTTTATTTAAAGTAGTAACATTTAGTAAACAAATTATTATTCAATTGATACAAAAATAAATTATAATAGTTTAAATATTATTTTTAGTTTGACATTTCGTAACTACTTTGAGATTTATGGTGCAGTTCTGTGGCAAATCTATAAGCTACATACGATCGTATAAGGAGTTGTTTTATGTTGTTATGAACAGTTTCTAATAGATTATGTCTGTAAGCTTACAGATTTGCCGCAGAATTGCACCATTAGTTTTCTAAACATCACTCGGTAGTCGGTAACCAACCGTTACGAATGTCTACTTTCTCTAGAGGGGCCTCAAAGGAACCTTAGGTGGGACGCCATTTTTGTTGATATTTCACAAAATATAAAATAATAAAATAAACAGCCAGTACTATATTTTTTGTCGTTCTTTGATTTCATATTCATTTTAGGGTTTTGTAGGTATGATCATAAAACCCTTATAATGTCACTCATGTGTCTGTCCATAAATATTGTGGCCAAACAGCTGGACAAAGCAAGTTGGAACCAGGCATAGTTGCACAACTCTTTGACCCTCATATAGGAAAACTATTGAGTTTAAAAAAATACATGGCGGGAAAATATGAATAAATATGTACAACACAAAAAAAATATATATTTTTTAAAAAATTTGAGTGGGTATCAAATGAACCTTTTAATGCATATATAAACCAACACATTTTTAGTTTTGATAAATCAATGTTTTTACTTGCCCGACCTTAATATATAAAGGGCAAGTATTGTAATCATTAATTGACTAAAAATGGGAGTTTACTCGTGTCGATTTTAAGATTTTTGCGAATATTTAGCAACAGAAAAATATTTCGAAAAAATTTATTGAACTAAAGTTACTATAAATGCAATAATTAATAACTTTTATTTGAGACGTTTTTTGATAAAACGAAAAATTTCGAAATTTTTTTGTAAAATTATTTAAAATTTTTCCAAGTCTCAATTTTTTCATACTTATATGTAACGTTTCCATGGTCATGATAATTAATTCGTAACTAGTAAAGCAAGCCTTGGACAAAAATTTGTATAGAACATAATTTGATGTATTTTTGAAGATTTATCTAAATTATTAATTTTTTTTTTTTAAATTTACATTTTTTTTAAATATTTTTTTTTATGGGAGGGCAAGTCTAGCGGAGGTTTCCCTTCGCCACTGGTTTTACGGGGTATTCGCCAATGATGTGCCAAAAAACTTTTGTCCCCTATCCTATTTCCCAGGGATTGGGATTGATCTAAAAATCTGAACAAATTCTCAATAATGTAGGTTGCAGATTAGTTTTTCGAAAAATATCGAATATATTGTGTCTGAAACAAATTAATATTTTTATAACACGTTTTATTTTAACACGATTGTTGCAAAAAAAAGTGCTAAAAAAGCTCTTGTCCCACACCCTATAAACCCGGTGGGATGAGGGGTTAATCTAAAAATCTGAAAAATTCTGAAAAATTCACATTAACGTGAATCAGAATAGAACAACAGGAATTTTTGATCAGATTATATTTTTGGATGATATTGCATGTTTTGCGTTTTTGATAACATTGAAAATTTATTAATCATGGCTAAATTATGGCTAGTTAATGTTATGTTAAGCTGAATTACTAAAAGTCGATATAGAACAATCTGTAAATATTCTGTATATACTGATGAAGAAAATATGGGAGGAGGAAAGAATACCAACGGAATGGAAGGAAGGCATAATTATTAAATTACCAAAAAAGGGGGATATAACGAAGTGTGGTAACTAGAGAGCTATTACATCACTAAGCGTGACGTCAAAAATAATGTGCAGAATATTACTAGAAAGGATGAAAATTGATATTGATAAAACCCTTAGAAAAAACCAAGCTGGATTTAGAGCGAAACGTTCTTGTATTGATAATATCTGCACTCTGAGAATAATCTTAGAACAGGAAAATGAATGGCAAAAAGAAATATATACTACCTTTGTCGATTTCGAAAAAGCCTTTGATCGTGTAAACAGAGATAAGATGTGGTTAATTTTGGGAAAATGTGGAATACCAGAGAAATATATATCTACAATAAAGTTATTATACGAAGGTTATACAGCAAGAATCGAGCACGGAGGTAAATTAACACAAGAAATTGACATAAACAGCGGAGTGAGACAGGGCTGAATACTTTCCCCAACTTTGTTTGTCATAGTCATTGATTGGGTGATGAGAAAGGTCGTAGATGGCCAAACAGGCATTACATGGAATATCTACAATCAACTGGAAGATCTGGAATATGCGGATGACGTTTGTTTATTGACAGAGAATAGTGGACATATGCAAAAGAAACTGGAAAAATTAGAAGAAGCGGCAAAAGGTATAGGACTCAAAATAAATGTTGAAAAAACTCATATTTTACAAGAATAGGAAAAGCACAAAATGCATTTAACATGTTAAGGACGGTATGGGAGGCAAAAGGAATAACAAGGAAAAGTAAAATAAAATTATACAACAGTAACGTGAAAAGTATCTTGCTGTATGGAGCCGAAACGTGGAAAGGAGACAAGAAGGACATACAACGTATACATACTTTTATAAACACATGTTTAAGGAAAATCTTGGGAATATTCTGGCCCGATAAAATAACAAACGAAAAATTGTGGGAAATAACAGAACAAGAACCAGTTATGATGACTATAAAAAATAAGAAATGGAAATGGATACACGTCAAGAAAACCAATGGAAAACAGCAAGACAAGCAATAGAATATAATCCAAAAGGGAAACGGAAAACTGGAAGACCGACAGAGACATGGAAAAGAAGCATAAACAAGGAATATGCAGAAAATGGAATGACCTGGAATGAAATTAAAAGGAAAGCAAATGATAGAGAAAAGTGGAGAGAGACTGTTGATAAAATATGTGTAAAAAATGAGAATAACTGAAACACCAACTAAAAAGAAAATAAGAAGTGAAGTGCGCTTGTCTAGCCAACTAACCACTTTTTTCTACCAGCTATAGAAACGCGTTTACGCTTCCTCCACTTGGGAGCTAAAAGGACAAAGAGAGAATGTTATGTTATGTGTAAATTAAGTACATGAACATATTTTCGTAAAATACATGAGTTCAACTAACAAATCTAAATAACCTTAAAAATCCAATGAAACACATAATTTCCAAATTACAAACAAATATTTACTGGTCGCTAATCACAGGTTGTCATGGTAACCACTGTCATAGTTCTAAAAAAAATCATACATTATTGACATTGATCTGCCATCTTGTGTGGAATTTTGGTAGTAAATACCAAAGTGGTGGTACGTCATTAATTTCTACCCAATTATTTTGAATTGAATGTTAATATTTTTGGTGTTAGACTTTTTATTGTATGCAATACATATGTAAAAGACTCTTTTATACCTCGTGCTATCATTTTCCGCATTCGGCGAGCGCCTCTTGCGAAAATTCGTACTAGATGGAAAAGATATCATTTACATCATAAAGACACATTAATTACATAAATAACTATTCTATGTTATTATTATTCTTTTTTAATGTTATTATCTAATAGGAGTATCTATTTTATAAGGAGTTTGCAGAGTAGCTCCTAAGCAACGCGTCAGAAACAAAACAAACATCGGCAGCTGCTCAGCCCAGACTGGGAAGAGAAACCCCTCTGTCGAAGAGAATGGCGCATTCTAGTGACAAAAGGAATACAGCAGTACAAACACACATGTACAGAGCATGCCACACTAGTACGCAATAGACGAAAATACAGACTACAGACAAAATTTGTGACAAAATATTTGTATTCAGAATTGGCTTCTTGAGCCCACTCTCGTCGAAAATTGTGAAATATATTTCTTTTAGTAGCGAAGTTCTGTCGTCAATTCGACATAGCCGGTATATATTTTAGAACTATGACAAGCAGCAGATAGAAAAGTAAACCGACATATCCTAGTTTGATTCGATAAAATTTTTGAAAGTTTTTGACAGAAGCTGACTGGCAAAATTCTCTGACCCTAGAAATTTTTTATAAATCTGCCTTATGGGATCAAGAGCCGGAATAATTGGACGAAAGACAGGTCCCATTGTTTCAAGAATTGATCCTATTGGAACCGGCCCACAGAGGGAATTGGCCGGTGTCCGGCAAGTTTTCAACTTTACTGTTGAAAAAGTGGGAAAATTAGGGCACAAAAGAAGAGACTATAGATTATAAGCCGAATATTGGTATATACTGTCAACCTTGGTACTGTAGAGGTAGTGATTCTGCTTCATGGGTCAAAGGTCCCGGGTCGAATCCCGGTCAGGGCATAGATGTATGTACATGTCACAGTGTAACTTGGGCTTATAGCCTGTTCTGTACGACTATTGGCGAGAAAAAGGAAGACTGTATAAAACACCCCGTTTTCATTATTCATTCATTGTATAACATTATTTATATATCATTTTATGTAATGTTAGCCTATAAATATTTTATAATTTTAAAAACCCTAATGACAGTTGCTGAGGCGATAGTCCAATTTTTATGCTTTGTTTTATATTTACTTTTGCGAAACCCTGACAACATACCAGAACAAACTTCTACGCCTATGACATAAACTTCTTGATATGCAAAAGGAGAAACAGGGTTTGCTCATAAAATAACATGATTTTGAATAAGTTATATCAACGTTCATTTCGTTCATCAGGTTGTATGTCATCTGTTTGCTTAATTCATTAATAATTTACATCACGGAGTGTACCAGGAGAATCCGGACCGGCAAATTAACATAGGACGTCTTGTGCCCGGAAAAATACTCTTATTTTAATTTTTCTTTTTCTTGCTACTTGTCTCAATGTCTTTGTGTTTGTGTCTGCTAGGTTATAAAACACTTCTTCATTTGAATAAACTGTCTGGAAAGGTTTGTAAATACAAGTATTCAATTACGAGTGCTTGTTCCATAAGAATTATGGCACTTTTTAGATTTTAAAAATGTGTTTTAGTTTAAAAGTTAAACAAGACAAAAAGATATTTTCCTAAAGTTGCTGCATGTGTTAACAAAAAGTTATTAAATATTTACCAGAATAAAACAATGGAAACTAAATAATTAGTTTATTAGTAAAATAAATATGAGCATGTTATAAAGTCCAGACACTGAAAAAGTTTAATTCATTAAATATATATTTGAGATTAAACAATGAATAAAAATACTTGGAGGTATATTACTCTACTTTTGGGATTTGGGGATACGCTATGTGAAATGTATTTTCATTATAAAATATATTTGAACAAATACCGTTCATGTATTTTTTTTTAGGTATTTATCCTTAAACAAAAAAAAAAAAAAATCAAAACAAAACTCCTGTCTAGGAACGCCAAGATCAGGTTATACAAAGTTATAGTACGTCCCGTACTGAACAAAGTGAGATCTAAAACACCTAATAGTATTCCCATTCAAATTAACGGTGAATGGAGAATCCGTAAGAACAAAGATACCCAAGAACTGCGCTCGAGGCCAAGTATCACACAAGAACGGCAACTGACGATTAAAGTAGATAAGACCCGTGATGAGGATGAGGACGAACAGAATAGTTAGAAAGATATGGGAAGGAAGATTTAAACCCTGTCAACCAGAGGGGAAACCTCGCAAGAAATGGTGAAATCTGCTAACCGAAGACCTAACAAATATTGGTATACAGGGTACATGAAAAAAATTGACAATACACAGATCAAGATGAAGGACTTATGTGAGTGAGGCTAAAAGTCAACACAACTGACAGTGTGTCCAAAGATGAGGGAGAACTCAAAATTAATTCGGACTGAAAGAAATTTTATTAAAATAAACAATCATTCAGTTAAATCTCACTTTCTCTTTGTCTCATTCAATCCGATGACACTGCGACTTCGACAGTTTCTACCGTGTTTCCATACGATATCTATTGGGCTCAACAACGCTATGAAGTGACACCAAGCGGGCAGAATTTGAACTAGTAGAACGAGTAACGGTTTATTGTTTACTAGTTGCTACCTCGTGTTGTTTGTATCGCGTTTAAACTTTAAAGTTGCAGTTTGTATGTAAATGGTCGAACCTCAGTAACTGACTAGCAACGTCGTGGCCGGCCAGTTGACGTGTATACACCTTCGCTTGAAACCTACTGTTGAAAATATGGGGAAAAAAAGTTGCAGTAAGTGTTGGCACAGTTCATCACGTAATCATTGACAAACTCAAGTACAGCAAAACAAGTGCAAGGTGGGTCCCGAAACAGTTAACGCAACAACACAAGGAAACAAGACTCCATGAAATGGAAGGTGACCCTTTTCTAAACAAGATTTTAACGTGTGATGAAATTTGGGTTCACCATTTTGAACCAGAATCCAAAAGACAAAGCATAGAATGGAAGCATACCAGTTCACCTGTCCGAAAGAAATTCAGAACGCAAGTATCAGCGGAAAAAGACATGTTGACCGTATTTCGGGATGCCCGAGTTGTCGTCTTTTGTGATTATTTGGAAGATCAGCGTACAATAAACAGTGCCTAATACTCAGGTATGCTGATGAACAAAGTAAAGACAGCAATGAGAGAAAAATGTCAAAGAAAAAGCGTGATACTGCTCAACGACAATGCTCACCCTCATACCGCCAAGCTAACCCAAGAAACTATTGGAAAAAAAATGGGTTGGGAGATACTACCTCATCCTCCCTACAGTCCAGATTTGGCTCCCTCTGATTTTCATTTGTTTGGTCCACTCAAGGAGGCATTACGTGGAAAAAAGTTCAGCGACAACGAGGAAGTCAAGGATTTTGTGGGAAACTGGCTCAACAACAAGACAAAGATTTTTTTTATCAGGTATAAAAAAAAAACTAGTTCATCGTTGGGAATAGTATATTAATATTCGTGGGGATTATGTTGACAAGTACTAAAAGTCTTATTTTGTAAAAATGCAGTTTTTTTCTATATCAATTTGTCTCTTTAATTAATGAATGTCCATGACCATGAGGACGACCTACCTTATTTATCGATATACGCAAAATAGGACGTGTTTTTCCGGGTACTTTGCACAAGTACACTATAGACAGATCAACATATGGAAGACCAAAACCCGGATTGCATAGGTATAAGCATGTAATTTGTGCTCATTTGATGAAAAAATATAGACACTACTCAAGATTATATAACTTTCCTTTAAAGGTATTACACACGTGAGAATTCAGCAAAAACTTCATCAACCTCAAGTCACAATTATCTAATTATTTCCTGTTAGTAATTTAATATATATTACTTTTAATTTTTGAAAAATCGAACCCTTGTTAATAACCTGATGATATATTATCATATTAACAACGCTAAGTAATTAGGAAAGCGCAATTCTCTCACACCTGTATAATCAGAACACAGTTCCAGTATTTTATAATGAAACAAAGTAAAAACTTAACATAAAAAACTAATATGATATTGATATACAAGTATTAATTAACAAAATCACGATTTCTGTAGCTTCAAATAAGCCGACAACAGTAAGAGAATATACCCCTTCAAGCAACAAAAACGTATCAGTTACTCGTTTACTCATTACTTTCTGTAATTACTCTTAAACAAAAACACAAATCTATTTTCCATCGCATTCTTTCCCGCGTAATTGTTAAAATGTTCCAGCATTCTTAGCGACCTCTATATAAACTAATGTAAGACTCAAGTGTTTATTTATTGTTATGTCAAATGTCAACGAACGCTAAATACTGATCAAGTGAGTATGCCTCATCTAGGCAATCAGTGATGGTAAACATCGCGGCAGAACAATTGAAATTGATTGTTGACCCTGGAGGGGAAAAGATTCCTCGGCAAGTAATTCGTAGTATTCGTAATGCGTGTTGTTATTTCATGCAAGATTTATATGGCAGTAAGATTTCTTTGGAAGAGGAAATTGCTGATAAATGTTATTCTTTAGGGGAAAATTCAATAAAGAATAAAGAGAATTCTTATGTAAAAGGAATGCGCATATGTTTTAATTTTTTAAATTTCATTTCCATTTTAGGGTTTGGGGGGAATACGCAATGTAAACCTCATACCCATCACTCATGTGGCGGTCTGTCTTCATCAGTGTTTCTCTACCAGGGGAATTCTCCCTTAGGGGGCATACAAGAGTTTCAGGGGGGAATTAAGCTAAGTTTTTAATATTATATGAATAAAAATTGAACGCACATTTTGAGTCAAACAATCATGGAATGGAGGAAATGTTATTCTTACATATTGTGAAAAAGGTGCATGGAACAAAAAAAAAGTTAAGAAATAGTAATCAATATGATAGACATAGGCTACCTTTTAAGTTTTTACAAAAACTACGAAAGAAAACATTTTTTTTTGGAATAACGTGGTCTATTGATTTTGAAAATATTCAGCTTTAAGATTTATACACTTTTGCATGCGTTCAAACCAATTCTCGAAACATTTTCTCCACTCTGAAGTTGGTATCTCAAAAACCTGGTTTTCGAAGGCTTCAACAGCTTCTTGAGGTGATGAAAATCGCCGTCCATGCATTTTTTGTTCAACATTGGGAACAAAAAATAAAATCGTTAGGGGATAAATCAGGTGAATACGGGCGATGAGATATTAATTCGATGTTTTTCTCCTTCAATAATTAATCGTTTGACTTGCTGTGTGGGAGATTGCATTGTCATAATGAAGAATGATGCGACGTTTTTGATTGTTTTTCCTGATTTTGTTGATGACTTCTGGCAAACAAATTGTTGTATACTATTCAGCATTAACAGTTCTCCGATCTTTTAAAGGAATGGTTGCGACATGTCCAGTACAACCGAAGAAACAAGCGATCATTTTCTTGGAAGTGCTTCATGAAAGAAGAACTTTTGTGGGTTTCGGTTCATCTTGGAAGACCCAAACAGTGGATTGTTCCTTAGTTTCCGGTTCATATGAATAAATCCAAGTTTCGTCACCTGTGATGATGTATACGGGTTTTGCATTGCCTAGGTTGAATTGTTTTAGCATTCCCTTACACCAATCAACACGAGCCTTTATTTGAACTTCGGTCAAATTATGCAGATTCCATCGAGAACAGATCTTTTTCACAGCTAAATGTTCATGCAAAATCGAATGTATTGCAGTCTGCGATATGCTAAAGGATGCATCGATCTCACGGTA
This sequence comes from Liopterus haemorrhoidalis, assembly GCA_963971575.1. NCBI lineage: Eukaryota > Metazoa > Arthropoda > Insecta > Coleoptera > Dytiscidae > Liopterus > Liopterus haemorrhoidalis. The sequence continues at coordinate 38,118,506 of OZ020618.1, read as the reverse complement.
AGTCACATGCCGATCTTCTTCAATCATTTTGCTCACAGTATCTATGTTCTTTTGAATTATAACCGATTTTGGTCGACCTTCACGAGATTCATCACTGACGGACGCACGACCAAGACGAAATTCTGCAAATCAATTGTAAACAGTCTTTTCTGATGGTGCTTCATTACGAAAAGTTGAACGAAGCGAATCTATGAATTGTTGAGTAAGGCTTTTACTAAAATCGTAAAAAATCATCCAACGAAAACCTTCACGAGTAATATCAATTTTTTCACAAAATTGTTTTTTTTTAAACGCTTTAAATCATTCACACGGATTCATCGACAATTTAAAAAGCGTATAATAATGTACATTGGTGTAATCCAACGCAGTAAAAACGTAATATTTGATTAGTTTATTTTATCCAATGATATTGTTTCTGCATTTTTATAAATACCTTTATTTAGGACCTTTATTCATCAGATTTCTTTATATGGAAATTCCCTGTATATCGACGTTATCGATATTATCCACGATTATTACATAAGAAAACTTTCAGTATATGGAAAAAAAAAAAAAAATAATGTGAGGTAGAAGATTTCAGTGGATAGGACACGTGATGAGGATGAAGAAGTACAAAATGGTAATATATATTGCAAATAAAATTGAACATCCATCGACTAGTAGGAAGACCTCGCAAGAAATGAAGAAAGCAATTAACGTTAAATATTGATATTCAAGGCACATAGAAATACCTGATAATTAACACATCAAGATGGCGAATTTGTGTGAGTGATGCCAAACGTCAACCAGGCTGACAGTGCCCAAAGAGGAAGAAGAATAATTTTAAATGACATTATAAATTATGTGAAAGAGTGGAAACAATCAACAGAAAGTGTGATGTCCAGACTAGTCCGTCTGTCTATGGTTTCTCTAATTTGCCCTAAACACGTTATTCACTAAATGACAAACGAATGACGCAACTGATTAAATTCTTATAAATACTAATAAGTGTTCGTAAAGCGAATTGGATGAAACAAACAGATTAAATGAAAATGTGGTCAATGGAATTTGATCTTTGCCATTAATTACAACGTTATAGCTAATTCAGTAATTTCAGTCATTGATTTAACCTTTGTATTTTGCTGGCTAACAATAATGTATGCAAATTTTGACAAATGACACTGTACTCTATTATACTGTTTTGATTGGATCGATATATTTTATATTTTGAATGGGCCACATAAATCAATAGCATTATATACATAAATTATTACAGAAATTTTAGAATGTTTTAAAATTTCTGGTGCCTTCGCTTAGTCCCAGTGGCAGACTGGCCGTATGAGTTCGGGGATGGACCGAGCGAGGGCCATTTTCGAGCTGCCAAATAGAAGAGGGTGGGGCAGACTCGGAAACTTATTCAATAGCATTTTTTTTTTGTTTCTTGCACAACTTTTAAGTAATTAAGCCTGATGGTTGCATTGATGTAGAGGAAGAAATAATGGATAGATGAAAAAACTATTTTCACAAGCTTCTGGAAGACGAGGATAGCAATAAAGAACAGAATATGCAAACTACGACTGGACTAGGGTGACCAGACGTACTCTTTTTTACAGTATTATACTCTTTTTTGAGTAATATCCTCTATACTTTTTATAGAAAAACCCTGAATATACTTTTTTTTGCTGGTTACTTGTTCTTATTACTTCTATTTTGGAAGTGAGGTGAGGATTTTTTTTGCTCGTCATTTTTTTTTCTTTTTTTGGGAGTTTTTTGAGATTTTTGAGTGAGAACCTCTATTTTTTGCTCATCACTTGTATTTTTGGAGTGTGACCTTTTTTTTTAAGTATACTCTTTTTCTGTAAAAAAAATCTGGTCAGCCTAGACTGGACGAATAAGGGAAAATAAACAGATAGGAGTCACACAGAACGTAATAGAATCAAGGAAAAGGAATTGAGAAACGCCTAAAGAAACTAAAAAATGGAAAATCCCCAGGACATGACAACATTACTGCCGAAATGATAAAATACGCTGGAGAGACAACATGGACGCAACTACCTGAACTAATAAGTCTAGTGAAGAAAAATGAAGAAGCCCCAGAAGATTGGCAGACAGGCATCATAACACCAGTATACAGAAAATGGCAGAGAATACAAAAATTACAGAGGCATTACCCTATTAAGTACGACAAGCAAGCTGTATGCATGAATTCTGGAGCAAGGAATAAGGACAAAACTTGAAAGTACAATCGAAAACATACAGTCAGGCTCTGGAACAAATACAGGAGTTCAGGATCTTCTTTTCTCTATTCGCCAAATCAGCGAAAAAGCAATAAGCATCGGTGGAGCAGTACATCTATGTTTTATTGACTTAGAAAAGGCGTTCGACAGAGTACAGAGAGAAGATGTGAGATGTGTGGAACAGTCTCCGGAAGAGAGGGATAGATTAAGAAACTGTAGAAAGTATCAAGTTCCTCTACCATAAGAATACGAAATACGTAAGGATACGAAATGAGTCTTCGGGTATTTTCCAGACAAGAATAGGCTTGAGACAGGGTTGTGTGCTTAGTCCGCTGCTGTTCTCGCTACTGCTGGACGACGCAATAAAGGAAATTAAGAAATTAGCAAAGATGTACACGATAGGTAACTGGAGGCTGGAGAAAGTCAATGTAACAGAGCTAAGTTATGCTGGTGACATGGAGATACTAGGAAGAAATGTGAAGAAACTTCAACATAATACAATCAAACATAATACATATACAATCAAAAAAAAAAAAAAAAAAATGAAAATAACCGAAGAAGAAAGTAAAAACATGATTATCAGTAAAGACCAGAAGCAACAAAGCATACAAATAGAGGGAATACAGATAGAACAAGTACAATCCTTCAAATATCTAGGAGTCGTAATAAGCGGGGATGGAAAGATGGATGAGGAAATAAATAAGAGAGTAGGAGCTGCTGGCAGGCAGTTTAACTCAATTAAAACATCATTTCTGGGTAAACGAGAAATATCAACGGAAACTAAAGTAGACATATGCCGCAAATTAGCCGTGCCAGTACTAACATATGCATCCAAATAATGGGCGACAACTGAAAGGCACATGAGCAGGGTGCAAAGCATAGAGATGAGATTTTCCTGAAAAATAGAAGGAAAAACCAGAAGAGACAGAATTAGGAATAAAGTATTCAGAGAAAAACGGAAAACAAAACCAGTAGAAACAAGCAAACAGGAAGGGCAGCTAAGGTGGCTTGGACATGTAATGAGAATGGAAGAAGAAAGAACAGCTCGTAAAGCTTACGAAGCAAAACTGCCGACCAAAAGAACAGTCAGAAGACTAAGCAAAACATGGCAAACAGAAGTCAAGCAAGCAACGGAGAGAGGCGTATCAAGTGGAACGAAGTGAAATCCCTAGCGCAGGACAGGACGGGGTGGAAAAACAAGCAAGTCAGAAACGCGAACGGATCAGTCTCAAAGAAAACTCAAACTCGCACAAGCCTCACACCGAAAGGTAGAGAGGCTAAGGATTAAGAGAGTAAGTAAGTAAGGTTGCATTGATCGATAGCATGCGGTCTCTAAACATTTCTATCGAAGCTACGAGTAAGAAGCTATGACTTGAACAATAGTTTTATTTTTCAGCCGTGCTGGACAAATGCATATGTGCATACAGTTGTGCCCCACAATGGGATAGATTTGGATAGAGGTGGGATACATTTGGTCAATTGGATAATGATTTTTTTGAAACCTTGCTTTATAAAAATGTATTAAACAACAAAGTATCTATGAATGATATTTGTTGGTAAGAATACATTTATAAGATGACTCAGTATTTTTTATTAGTTAATTATAAATAAATATGTATATTACACTGGAAAAATGGAAGTGAAGTGTGAATTTTAACACATTTGTAGGTATTCAAGACGTTATGCAGGCGATGCACAGCATCGGGGATCCACCATAAAGGGTGCCTAGTCGAAGAAAAAAATTATAGCCTATTACAATATCAAAATAGCTTTATTAAAATAATATTCATTTTTGTAATAAGTAATGTGACCTTTAATTAAATGTAGCAAAAACTACTTTTATTTACTGGGCGGCACTTCAGGATTCTAGTAAAAGGGGGCGCCATGCAAGGATATTTAGAAAAAAACACTTTTTTTACTGGGTGGCACTTCAGGTTTCTAGTAAAAGGTGGACGCCATGAAAGGAGATTTAGAAAAAACTACTTTTATTTCTGAGCGGCATCTCAGGCTTCTAGTAAAACGCGGGGGGGGGGTTGTCAAAAAGGAAATTTAGAAAAAAACTACTTTTTTTACTGGGCGGCACTTCAGGCTTCTAGCAAAAGAGGGGGCGCCAAAAAGGAAATTTAGAAAAATATGATTATTTTATTTTGTTTTATTTTATAAGTTATCAAAACAATTATTTAAAAAAATATATGTGGGGGAGGTGCCTAACCTAATTTTGCATCGGGGCGCCAGTTACCCTTGAGCCGGCCTTACGACCATTTCATTTTTTAACAAAATTAAAATTTTGCAAAAAAAATATCTTGACAATAAAATTTAAATTAAAAAATCGATTTTTTTGCATTTGCTTCGCATTCAAGTCTTCATGAAATTATGTATTGATAAATGAATTCTTTTTTTTAATTTCAGAAACGTATTTCTCACTATAAACAATGTGATATAAATTATAAGTATTTTCCTACTATAAATGATTTATTCCTCTTTGACACATTAAAAAGGAAAATCTAAAGTAATTCAAACAATAGGTTGAATCTTGACGTACAATAGCAGGCGGAGCCCACTAAATACTACACACTACACTCATGAACTAGATTGTCATCTGCTAAAAAAATTATTTTGTCGAAAACAAAACAACCGCAATATTTTCCAAAACCGAAATCTAATAAAAAAAAATCCTCTCGTACTTTTCCGGTTTAGATCAATGTAAATTTTTTTTCAGATTTTTTGGTTAACCCCATTGCGTTAAATGGTGCGGGAAATGATCTTTTAGTACATTTTTATAAATAATCGTATTACAAAAAAAAAAAAAATACTAATTTTTGGTCTTTTATCTACGTCTTAAGACCACACAATAAATTTTAAGAAGTAATCATTTCTTTCAACGACAAAATAATCGATATTTTTCAAAAAACTAATCTTAACAAAAATTCCTGTTGATCCATTCTGAGTTCCCATCAATATATGTACATTATGTAGATATTGGGCCGTAGCAAATAAGATCGTTCAGCTTGGTCAGAATTTTTGTCCACAGCAATAATGGCTATTTGCTACTGCTATCCATGTTTCTGAGGCATTAGTTATCTGGTAGATTCTTAAAAATGATTACACATTTCAACATACAAAATTTAGACTAGACTAATATGAACGAACACGTATTCACATAAAATTCACATTAAAAAAAGAAATCAGTTTTCAACCAACCAATATATAAAACTGACATTTTTATCATTTTTTGATAATCATTTTAAATATTGTGTTTTGCGGCGTATCCATTCCCTTCCTTTGAAATATTTGATTCGTTTCCTAATATCGCGTTCAGGTAATAAAATATACATAGGACATAAAAACAGGAGCGGGATTATGTTGGTTAGATAATCTTCTTGTAAGAATAACCTTATATAAGAAAATGGAAGAGAGTAAATATATTACTTTGTGGGGACGGCATATTCCCCTTGTTTATCTTCACAGCCCTGCACGCCAACTATTGTATGCTGAATACTCAATGCATACTTGTTTATTTTACTTTAAAATATTCAATAATAAGAAGAATAAACTGAGTTTGTTTTATAGTTTGCATTTGAAAGGTGTATGTGTGTGTGATTTACTGATGTTTCTTTTAAGATATCCAACGCCTAAAGTCCGATATATTTTTACGAAAACTGTGTATACATTAGCATCAATATACGCAAATCGTGGTTAAATATCAAGAATTCAAACAATGAATCTGGTTATTCACAATAGGCAGGATGCACACAAATTAAAAAAAAAAAAAAATTAAAGCAAAGACGCTTTACCTTAAAGAAAAAATGGTTGCGCCCAGGACATAAGGTGATAAGTCTATTTTTTTTCAGTTTTGAGTATTAAACGTACTTGTTACCTTATGTCCTGACAGTAGTGAAATGTTTTTGCTTTGGTCAGTTTTCTTCCTAACTAACGGTTTTGTTTCATTAAATAAAACATCTTTGTTCCACCCTGCTTTATATAACTCACTTATCTTAACTTTTGTGGGTGACATGTCTGATGAGGACATTGCAATTGTGGTTTGAGGCTGGATGCAATTTGTTCAAAATAGAGAAAGGCAGGATTTTTTTTTTATCTATACTGTTTATTTACCGGCGCTTCAACATCTAGGTCTCTAGCATCTTGAAGTTATTACAGTTTATATTATATTTTTTTTTAAATACTACAATATATATACATATTTATTACATTTGACTTATGAATTTAACAGCGGATTTAACCAGAATTACACAGATATATATCATTTGTTAGATCTGCTTTTTTTATGAAGTTTAATATATTTGATTTTGCTGTTGGGTCGTGCTTTAGGGAATCTGACAGTTGGGCGGGTATATTATATTTGGTTCTCAAAGTATTGTATTTGGCACAGCTGGTTATTATATGTGCTATCGTGACCCTTGTATTACATATTGGGTAAATGTTTGGCTCGGATTTATCAAAAAGAAGTTGGTGAGTTATTTTTGAGAAAACTATTCTCAATCCGCTGAATATGGTCTGATCTCATCTTTTTAGATTGGTCCCACATTGATGTGTCTGTTTTGATTACACGTAGTTTATTATTCGCTATGTTCGTCCATTTGTCTTCTCTCTCTTTCTTTAGTTTTTCTTTAATTGTTCTGTGCAGGTCTTGGGGAAGTACTGGGGTGTAGTTTGGTACTGTACCGGCTGTAGTTTTAGTAGCAAGGTCAGTGGCTTCGTTGCCTGGTATTCCACGGTGGCTGGATACCCATATTATTGTAAAGTGATTCGACTTATTTTCTTGTAGTTTGTAAATGAACGATTGTGTCTGATGGGTGTTACTGTGCTTACTGTTTATGTTTCCTAATTCGTTGATAGCTCCTAGTGAGTCTGTGCGTATGGCGAAGTGATGGTTGTTTTTTTTTTAAGTTATGTGTACTGTCTATCGCTAGGTGAAGGATTTCGGTTTCAACTGTGGTGGTTGTCAGCAGATTGGACAGAAGAAACTTTTTTGTTGAGTGTTCAGATATATAGGCTGCAGTTACTTTGTTCTGGGTTTTGGATGCATCGGTATAGAGAAGAAAAGTGCCTGGGTGAAGCTGATTTATTGTTCTATGAAATTCATCTCTGTACTGGACGTTTGTAGTTTGATTGTTAAATCTTGACAGTTGGAGGTTGCTTCTTGGTTTTCTTTATATCCATGGTGGCGTATTGCAGTGTGAGTGTTGCTCGATGTATTCAGGGAGTACAAAATTTAGTCTATTGAATAGAGTACTGATTTATTTTTTCTTGATGGGTGTAGTTGTTTTTAAAATGGGTGATTTTTGGGATTGAAAAATTGAAGTGAATGTGGGGTTTGACGGTTTACTAGCAAGAGTTGTTGCGTATATTAGCAGAAGTTGATTTCTTCGTTCCTCTAGGGTAGTTTCTCCAGCTTCATTGATAATACTATCGACTGGGCTTGTACGATAGGCTTCTGTCGATATTCTGAGAGCTAGATTATAAACGCTATTTAGTTTCTTCAACAGGCTTGGACTTGCGGTTCCATATATTACGCTGCCGTAGTCTAATTTTGATCTTATTATGGCTTTGTAGATCACCAGTAAATTAGATTTATATGCGCCCCACTCCTAGAGACCGGTAGCTTTTAGAATATTCATTCTTTTTAAGCATTCAAACTTTCATCCATCAATAACAACTTTCGATGCACGTTACGTTGTAAATTATCTTGTATCACAGTATGATAGGTAAATAAATTAAAATATAAATATCTGTATTATTATAGTTATATGTATTTTAGCACCCGAAGAAGTCAGTTGTTTACTAACGAAACGTTAGGTTTCTAGAAAAAAATCCATTCTGTCCAAAAAAGCTGTATAAACTCTTTCACTCTAATTATTAATTACTCAATATATAAATTTTCTTTCATTCAAGTGTAAGATTAAATTTTACCAGGAGGGAGATTTTCACGATGTTCAAATTAGCGTGATTTGGGCAGTTTTTCTGTACGATTTTAAATTTGAATACCGATGTTTGCCGAAAATGTTTTTCGTATTTGGGAAGGTTTCTAGAAAAGTAATAATAGTAATTGGGATGAAGTGCTCTTCCATATCCCACGTATTGGATTATTTCTATAGTATATCTACAAAAGAAAGAAAAATATAATATAAAAACCATATAATACTGAACTGTACCTAACATAAAGAGTACCATAAAATTTGCAACTGTGAAACATGTATCGTGAATAAAGTACATATGTTTGAAATTATTACCACAATAGCTTAGTTTGTGAGGCAGGGTCAAGATACTGGCATATATAAATTCTCAGGTTATGTTAAGGTGGACATATATGGCCGCGCAAAATGCGTGTTATATTAATGTTAGTTGTAAATAACTACCACCCGTATATTTCCTAGAAAAGATGTCAAACCATCTGTAATAATTGCGAATGAATTCTTTGGCTCTGGATTTGGATTGTGGTGTAGCAAGTTATATTTCATACATGGAATATGTAACAGAAACGAGTATATTACACTCATACTGTCAAAGGATATAAATCTGAGATGCTGGTACAATTATGTCGGTATTTAAGAAAAATGTGATATATATGATCACTAACCAAATATATGGAAGTAAGAATTGGCATACAATATACATGAAACAGCCTGAAAACCATTATTTAAAATTAAGGAGGGCAGAAAAAAGTCAACCTGAATAGCAGTATTATAAAATAGAGATAGATAGAAAGAACAATGTAAGCGTTACACATTTCAGGATTTGCAGATATCTACCTAGTATAAAAGTAAGTGAACTAATCTGATCAAAAGATCCTGTTGAACAATCAATGTTCATTATTGAGAACACTTCATATTTTTAGACCGACCCCTCTGGGAAATAAGGTGCGAGACAAATGGCTTTTAAGACATTTTTAGTGGAACTTGCGTAAAATTATGATTTTTCAAAGAGCAAAATATTTTTCCGCGCATAAATAGTTTTTATTTGGTACCCTAATCAAAATATTATTTTCCATTAAATAGGTACATACTATGTTGATAGGAAAATAATTACGGTGTAGCGAACCGGTAACGTTACTTTATAACGTACCTTTTATTGTCCACTAGGTAGCGAGCCTGTGGTATAATATTACGTCTAATCTCAAACTGAAGTGAGATTACTGACTAAAGGAGTTCGGGTCGTAGGCGTGAGTATTATCCAGGGTTCATCATTACGATATGTGAATTAAATGATATGTATTTGTACTTACCAACCGACTGAACAGGCATCTTGTATTTAAGTTTGGATCTAAGTTGTTCACTAAAGTTCTTAAAGGTGAAGGGTTTACACTCGTTAACACGGTTTAAAATTAATGAATTAAATTTATTAACAGTAATATTTACAAAGAAGTTAAGATAATTAAAATGAATTCAAAATAAAAAGATTAAACAAACAGAATCAAGTTGTCCACCAGAATGCCGAACCAGTCCCTCTACGAATGCCACTACTTAGTTGTTACTACTAACAAGACCGAATACTATCTGATCTCCTCTTCAGAGAGTCGTGTGTTTTTATGAGAAGTTTCTAGGTATTTCGTGGAAAAGGGGTTTAGCTTTGTTCAAGGGGACGCTAGTGTTCAGAGTTATTAAGCAATAACTCTGAATAAATTTATCCTTGAACAAAGAACCATTTAAAAAATATATTTCTAAAATTTTATTATTTGAATTCTCAAAAGTATACCCTTTTTAAAAATCCCAAATAAATACCTTTCAAAGGAATTCTCCCGACGGGTGTTTGTGAAAGTTTCTGATGGACTACTCGATTCGTTACAACGGTATTGGTTTTCTGAATTCTACTTCCCCCCCCCCCCCTCTACAAAGCAAAAGTATTTATTGTGTTCATGAAAATCTCATTCGAAAGTGTATTTTTGGTCTATATTTCTGTAATACCGACATAAGCTTTATTATTAATTTTGCTTCAAACTGGATTATCTAATTTAAGTTAGAAAATAAGTACTGTAGGCACGTAAGTTGAAATAGCGGTACCAATAATTTCGTGCTAGGGCGACACCTTTGAGATCGCGGGTGTTCTTCTTCAGTTGATGAGAACCAATTGAAGGCATTTTATGATCTTTATAAATTGCTTAAATTCTTTCCCCCAATAATAACTTATAACTTACATTGAATATTAATTATATACATCTAAAATTTTAAGTCAGACGTTTTCTTTGTCCAAAGATAAGAATGTTACTAAATTTTATCATAGCAGTGAGCGCTTTATTCAAAACACGTTACTTTTAAGTCACATCTTCGTTAAATCATTGTCAGATCATTGTTATATAGTTACAAGTGTTACTTGAATGAGCGCTCGGGTTATTAGTGCAGCAAAATGCCAACCTGAATGACAGTATACAAAAAAATTGATGTGAAGTTTGAATTTTCACACATTACAGGGTTTTGCAGGCATATAATAAGTGAATGATGAGTGTGTAAAGCTTTAAAAACAAATTTTATATTAAAATATTTTTTTGTTAATTTTTATTCGAATACCTAATACCCTTATTTAGGTTTCTAAATATGTACAGTATATTTTTATATAGCAAGAATCATTAAGATTCTGAAAGTTCCGCCTATGGCTTCCATTGATTGTTTTAATTCATATGGTCTGCCCCTCTGGTTTCGTATACATGACACATAGAATGAAAATATAATTCCAATAATTCCAACTGGTTATTAAATTTACGCTCTTAAAAATTAAACATTTTTCAAAATATAACTAGAATTTGGACAAAATAATTTAAACAAAATAAAATAAAAGAAAAAAAAAAACAAAAAATAAAATTGTCTCCTCTGCCCGCAAGTGAACCCTAATTTGCTGTGTAGCAAGCGAGCAAGCCAACCATTAAACCAGGATACGCCTTCTAGTATAGTGTATTACATAACTATAACTTTTGTACATCGTAAACAAAAAAAAAAAAACAAAAAATGCGTTATTTTACGAAAAAATAAATTGACCAAAAATTACTGTTGTACTATTCCGGGTCACACCAATGTACATTATTTAGAATATTTTCAGATTTTTAGTTTAAATCATCTGGGCTACAGGGTGTGGGACAATTTTGGCAAAAATCGCATCATAATAATTTACTTTGAAAAAATAAAATTAATCCACGTACTAAGGGCTTTCATTTGATACCCTACTAAGAATTTTAAAAATATATATTTTTTTTTCGATGAGCACGTATTTGTTTATGTTTTTTGGGGGTTATGTTTTTATATATGTTATCCTCAAAGAGTTTTATAAGCATGCCAAATTTCAACTCTCTAGGTTTAGCCGTTTGGCTACAATTTTTACCGAACAGACAGACAGGCAGACAGACAGACACACAGATAGACGAAAAAAATAACGGTATAAGGGTTTTTAGTCATACCTACAAAACCCTAAAAACAGTGGTTGATTACAAAAATTGAAAAATGACACATGTTGCTACTTGAATATATATGAAGCACCTTCTATCAAGTAAAATTCCGCTATTTTTTTTATGTGGGACAAAGAGTTGTATAAGCATCCCAAATTTAAACTCTCTGGGTTTAGCCGTTTGGCTACAATTGTTACCGAACAGACAGACAGTTAGCCAAAGACAAAGACAAAATGACGGCATAAGGGTTTGTTGGTCATACCTACAAAACCCTAATATATATATATACATGAAGATATGTAGACAGACTGAATATATACAGGAGTAATTTCACACAATTTAAATAGTTAAGGTATTGTAAAATCCATGTTCTTTTTATACTTGTAACGAATAAAATTTGCGGTATTATCTTAGCAAAATGACATAAAACGTATTCAGAAAAACCAGAAATAAACTAGTTTGACAGACAAATTCACTTGAGAAGTATTGAAGCAATTTCACCATGACTAATCTTACAATTCAGTTGGAAATGTTAAGTGCAGGTTACACTAAAATTAGTTTCGGTCACGGATTAGAATCATATAGCACTAAAATAACAATCAAGAAATGTAAGTACTTTTTGTCTGTTTTTTATAATTTAATGGTTCTTTATAATGAAATTTCGATGGACTAATTTCTTAATAGATTTACATTTCTTATGGTTTTTTTGTTTCTAATGGGACTAATAACCGTAATGCTGTAAAATTATCGATCAAAATAATTGTACAAGGTGTTTTTATTCATACTTTTTCTTAATACATAAACTAAAGAATTTCTTTCTTACATATATCATTAATTTAAAAATTAAATATAAATCAAATGTTTGATTAATGTTTTACATACTACTGTCTGTAAATTTACTATCATAATTTAAGACTAATAAATATGTTCATTATATTTTGAAAATTAATCAAAACTAACATGCAAGACAGGATTGTAAATTTTATATAGTTAATAATTTAAGATATAAACGTCTTTAAGTTTAACGATATTCTGCACAATATATTGTAAATTTTACGCAATTAAAGTTGTAATTGCATTTTAAAAAATACAAAAAACTTTCTAGAGCAATAGGACCATTAGTAGGCGAAGTATGTACACAGTATCGCGAAGCGTTCCTATGCATTTATAAACTCTACACCTTAAAATAACGTTGGTAGTGGTAGTTTTATTTCCAGCAATCGCATATTTGAGATTTTATTAGTCACCTAATTATTTTTTTTTTATGGTATAATTCTACAAATCAAGCATATTTTTCTTATTATTTTTCTTCTTCTGTGTTGGTATTTTGAGCTTTATTCTAAGATTACATACAAAGGGATTGTGGAAAATATTAAGGTTCTTGCGTTAAAAATACAGTTTTTGTTTATTTGGTGAAAAGCCACATGGTAAGTGTGACGTTTCGACCGGTTCTATTATCCCGGTATAAGTAAGTAATCGTTTATAATATTAAATACTTGAAGCTGAGTCGGCCCCAGAGCTGACTGTGCAATATCGGAAGATAAAAAATCGAAGTGGGGAGGAATTCAAACCCACGTCTATTTAAATAACAAAATTAAATTTTTTATTAATTAACTTTCAATACTGGGCCCATATTGCTCTGCTGATGTATTTTTTTTTAAATTTCTGATTTCAGCTATTGATTGAGCCCTGCAAATCCGCCAGTACCCGCGGATAACCGCAACTTTTCTGCGGATGCGGATAAATTATCATTTAAATCATGCGGATGTGGATAAAATTTCATATCCGCTTATCCGCAATATCCGCGTGATCATTAAATCATCGGTTATTTTCGGAGAAACACGCGATTATGTTCTGACTACGCAGTCTTCGGTTACCTTCGGTTGTCTGTATACATATGTGATATTCTGTAGCATTCTATCTCACTCTATGTTATTGTTATTAAGACAATTGTCCATGATCGAGATTATGTTGAGACAATCAACATAACTTTTTCTTTTTTATATTGTATATAGAAAATAATATTTTGGACAAATGTTGCTTGGTACACTTTCGATGTAATTCTTCCTAGCTCTGCTCTAATTCTGGCTTTTAAATCTAATAAACGCATTTTTTACATAAAACTGATAAGCAAGTTTTATTTAAATACCAAAAGTTACCTATATACAGTTTTCTCGAAAATTTTATTATGTAACCTGCCAATTGTTTTATACTACCCGAAGTAAAAAGTCTTGTTCTTCTTCTTCGGGCACTATCACTCAGGTTGACTTTTTGTCTCACTCACATAAGCCCGATCTATTCATGGCGACTACCCTGTTGATGTATTAAAGAAAAATACTTTACCTATGTGTTATTATTAAAAAAAATTATGTGAAGTGTGAATTTTCACACATTGCAGGGTTTCGCAGGTATATAATAAGTGAAGACGGCATGTTGAGTGTGTAGGACAAATTTTGCTTTGTAGTAACCACGGCAAAATTAACGATTTTTTAAAAATAATTTATCGTCTGTTAATCTAAGAGCTTTAAAAACAAATTTTATGTTAAAATATGTATTTTTTACATACTTTCAATACTTTAATTCGAAAACCTAATACCATTATTTAGGTTTCTAAAAATGTGCAGTATTTTCTTTATATAGCAAGGTTCATTAAGATGTTGAAAATTGCGCCTATGGCGTTCATTGGTTGTTTTAAATCCTACGCTCTGCCCCTCTGGGTTCGTATACATGATACATAGAATGAAAATATAATAATAATAATAAATAAGTTTATTCAGTAAATAATTAAAATACATAAAATTACATGGTTAGCACACAGCACCCGTTACAAAAGTAACATAATCTGTATTTGGATATGTTGTTGTATGATTGGTTATCAGATATTTGAGTAATATTCTTTAATTCTAGGAAAAATTTCAAAAAACCTAACAAAATTTGAGAAATATGTGATAATGTTATGTGAGAGTGTAAATGTTATGTGTTTAAGTGTTGAAGCAAACGATGTTTCGGAAACCTCCTCTTGTGTCGTTTCGGTAATTCATCTAGGTTATACAGACCAATTGCACTTATTAATGGGTTCGTATGAATACTGCACTTTTCATAGAATTTTTTTGCATTTTTTAATACAAATTCTTCTATAGTTGGCTGATTTGCTATTTCGTGTATGAAAGTAATGCGGTTATATTTTCTTAATTGTGTAGCCATTCGCAGGCATTTATTTTGAATAACCTGCACGTCATTTAAATAGCTTGTCGATACACTAGCCCAGGCTGCAGATCCATAAGTTAATATTGGTCTGATCACTATATTATACAACAATAATTTATTTTCAGTACTTAAGTAACTCTTAGTATTAATTAGACTATAGATATTATGCATCATCATTTTTGCTTTTTTAGTAATATTATTAATGTGTTCTTTCCAAATTAATTTACTATCAAATGTTAGACCCAAATATTTAGCATTTTTGCTCCATGCAATTAGTTTTTTGTTATAGTACAAACGATTTACATGATTATTTTTAAGATTAGTGAAATAAATTGCTTGACACTTGCTAGTATTTATTTTAATCTTCCATTTAATGTAATATTTATGAAGTTGATTTAGAACAGTTTGCAATTTATTAATAACAACTCTAGGCTGTTTTCCAGATGCAAATATGGCAGTATCATCAGCAAATAGTGCCATTTCTATATTTTTAGATACAGATAAATCATGTAAATAAATAATAAAAAGAACTGGACCAAGAATAGAGCCTTGGGCAATTCCAACAATTCCAATTGGTTATTAAATTTACGCTTTTAAAAATTAAACGCAAAATTTGCAAAAATATAAGTAGAATTTGGACAAATTAATTTAAACAAAATAAAAATGAAAAAAAAATAAATAAAATTGCCTCATCTGGCAAGGAACGAACCTATGTAGTGAACAAGAAATCTGTGTAGTTAGCGAACAACGTAATCACTAGACCACCATACCCTTAACAATTAAACGTGTTATATTACTATAACTTTTGTGCATCGTCAACAAAAAAACACAAAAAATGCGTTATTTTTCGAAAACATAATCTGATAAAAAATTCCTGTTGTACTATTCCGGTTCACACCAATGTGCGTTACTCAGATTTTTTAGTTTAAACCATCGGGGCTACAGGGTGTGGGACAAAAAAATTTTTTTGCACAATTTTGGCAAACACAAAATAATTTACTTTGCAAAAATAAAATTTTGACCGTTAATCCACGTAATAAGGGCTTTCATTTGATACCGTATTAAGAATTTTAAAAAAATATATTTTTTTTCGATGAGCTCATATTTGTTTATGTTTTTTGGGGGTTATGTTTTTTAGATGTTTTAGTATTTTTCCTATGTGCTGATCAAAGAGTTATATAAGTATGCCAAATTTCAACACTCTAGGTTTAGCCGTTTGGCTACAATTTTTACCGAACAGACAGACAGACGACAAAATGACGGTATAAGGGTTTTTGATCATACCTACAAAACCCTAATAACAGTGGTTGATTACAAAAATTGAAAAATGACACATGTTGCTAATTGAATATATATGTAGCACCTTCTACCAAGTAACATTCCTCTATTTTTTTAAATTCAATAATAAAAAAATATATATAGTCACGTTGCATTACTTTTTCCTCACCTTGGAAAAGATAAAACTGACGTAAGAAGTTAGTTGACATTAAAATTATACTTGACAGTAGTATCAACACATATTTCATGATCAGTATGCCACCTGGTCCCTACGAAAAAGGACGCTTAGGTCCCCCAAAATTTATGTCTCTCTCTAGGTTTCAAAATTATTAGCGCATCTAGGCCTCAAAACTTTTGGCGTCCCTTAAGTCAGTTTTTGTTTAGATCCAAAATTTTTCAGTAGTGTTTAAGAGCAGCGATTACCAAATAAGGCGAAACATGTTAGTTCTTTCCAAACTAACAGCAAAACCTGTTGTGCGGATATTTCTGCGGATGCGGATTTATTATTTAGAAAAGCTGCGGATAAGGATCATGGATACGAGGATGCGGATACAAAAAAGCTTATCCGCGCAGGGCTCTAGCTATTGATGGCCATAAACCAGTATACGTTATATATTGTTATTATTTATTGAATTTATCAATAATTTTATAACAAATTAAACATCCATGCCATTACCGGGATTCAAACCGGTGACCCCATGGTTAAGAGTCAGATACGCTGACCACTGCTCATATACTACATGGCGACTGCCCTGTTGATGTATTAAAAAAAATACATATCCTATTAGATGTGTTACCACCACGCTACGCCGGTCGGCCAACAGTTGAATTAATATATATATATATATATATATATATATATATATATATATATATATATATATATATATATATTGCCAATTGTTTCTCCTATTTAATATTTTAATTAGCAGAGTAAAATATTTCATCTTTCTTAACTTAACCTCACACAAATAGCCATCGTTGCAATGCGTCAAAAATCCATTTTCCATTTTTAAGAGTTTTAACTTGCTTTAGTTCAGGGGTGGGCAAATCTTTTGGCTGGGCCACATTGCGGATGAAAATTTGACCGCGGGACAAAAAATTTTTTTTTCCTTTTTACTTGCCCGACCTTAATATATAAGGGGCAAGTATTGTAATCGCGAAAATTTTCGATGCCGAGATTTTGACTGATGACCACGTTTCATAGTCCAGGGAATCCAAAAAACCTATTTTCGAAGTGCCGTCCGTATGTGTGTGTGTCTGTGTGTGTGTGTCTGTATGTATACACGATAACTCAAGAACGGTTCAACTTAGAGAATTCGTTTTGGTACTAAAAAATTCTCCTATTAAATGGGAAGAACCCTATTGTTTTTTATAAAGATCGTTTGAATACAAATGGCAGTTTACTCGTGTCTATTTTAAGATTTTTGCGAATATTTAGCAACAGAAAAATATTTCGAAAAAATTTATTGAACAAAAGCTACTATAAATGCAATAACTTTTATTTGAGACGTTTTTGATAAAACGAAAAATTTTGAAATTTTTTTGTAAAATTATTTAAAATTTTTTCATATTTATATGTAACGTTTCCATGGTCATGATAATTAATTCGTAACAAGTAAACCAAGCCTTGGACAAAAATTTGTATAGAACATAATTTGTTGTATTTTTGAAGATTTATCTAAATATTAAAAAAAAAAAAAAAAAAAAATTAAATTTTTTTTTTTGGTGGGCAAGTTTAGCTGAGGTTTCTTATCGCCACTGGTTTTAATATTGTTTTTGTTACGAAGGATATTTTATAAATTTTAAAAGTAATATTTTTAAACCAAAACTTGTATTTATTATGCAATTTAAAGAAAAAAATTGAAAAGAAAATTGCAAAGAATGATAATTTGAAAAAATAATGGACAGACAGTAATATTTTTGCAGGACACAATAATTTATAAAATGCTTCGCGGGCCGGATAGATATTAAACACGGGTCGGATGCGGCCGACATTTGCCCAGGCCTGCTTTAGTATAATTCACTGTATTGATATCTGACCAAAGTCAACTCCTAATTTCTTATTTAACCAACCTAATTCAACCTCCTTCGTATCTTTTTTAATGAAAAATTTGCAATTCTTAAACAGTTCCCTGCTAATAGTACATATAATAATGTTATATTTAAAAAAAAAAAAAAAAAAACACAAATATCTCTTGAAGGTTATACCCACCTTAAATTCTAAAGGACGATATAATTTAATCTAAAGCAAATATTTTATAGAAGAGCAGGTGTATAGACGTCTAGACAATTGGTCACGGCTAAGAGATTTAACAAAAAAGAAATTGAAACAGTAACATTAAGCTTGAAAGAAAGAACACTTATATAATTTGATTTAGTTGATTATGTAAAAATTATTTAATCCAGTAATCAGAAAAGTACTATTACAAAAAATTGATGTTTTGTGAGAGTAAAAAGTCGTGAAACTGGATCAAATCATCAGACGGCAGAGATGAAACAGAGACATTTATTTTTTGTCTCTGGTTATTTACTTTTCTATCGCATGGCCAGAATGTTTTCAGATGTTATTTCTGATGAAGCTTTTATTTTGACGATTAAATTCCATGTCGCGTGTCTTTTGCTATTAGCGTTAGTCTGAGTGGATATGGGTAATATTTATTTAACGTCAACTTTACGAAAATTTCCATAAAATTTATATTTATTTGTCATTTTACGTGTGTAGCTATTTATGTATAACATTTACGCACGTACATAAAAATTCTATTAACTCAATAATAAATTTTTGTGGAAACGAAAACAGTATTGTACTTCCAAAATATTAAATGTTACTATTACAATATAACAGTAGTGTCGCCAAAAAGATGTTTGGGTGTATATATCCCCCCTCCCAATTGACAAAATGTTTTATAGTACACGGGTCAAAGAATAATGTTGTTTGTCGTAAAAAAAAAAAACTAAATCGACATTTATTGTCGTTTCAATATCGCCAATTGATTCTTGCCACTTGTATTGTGAATTTTGCTACACAAAGGTTGTGCCGCATTAATTTGTTGTGCTGACGGCACTCCACGGCTGTTCCTCGATCTAAACCAGTGGTTCCCAAACTTAAAAATTACTCAGCGCCCCCTGGAAATCTAAATTCTTTAAACGAACAAACAGAAAGATGTATGTATTTATATTTCTACCTACGTTCTAATATATAGTAAAGAAAGATGTTGTAAATACAACACCTTGAAGCTTGAAATTAAGAATTATCTATTAAAATCATATGCTCATATAATACGAAGGATGAACCTGGTGCACTGCTATTAATGTATCAATCCTCGGCTCTATTTTTGTCAGCAGTATTCTTAAATCACCGCGATTAGCTATTTGCAGCCGGTTTCTTTTTTTTTTTTTTGTCAATATATTTGTGACCGCACTGAACCCATGTTCCACTAAATATGACGAAGAAAATGCAATTAACAACTTTTGTATTATAGCACATAACCCATGATAAGCTGTAGGAATCTGCTTCTGCAGCCAGAACTGTTGGTAGCCGTCTTTGAATTTAAATTCCAATTTGTAATTTATTGTTAAGCCCATCAGTTCTTCTTGTAATTGTGGAGTGTTTGCACTTGAAAAAGGATCCAAAACCCTATCGGATATGTTTATTTTAAAAATATCTTCAAATCATTGGTTGAAGTCAGAATGGAGAGCATCCAAGTGCTGACAATAGGTAAGCAAGTCTTCATCATTTTCAATGCCCCCCAAATGCACCTGAGACTACTAGCGTCCCCCAAGGGGCGGTATCGCCCACTTTGAGAATCATTGATCGAAACTAATCATGCAATTTTCACGTGATAATTTTGTCGAACTCTCGTCGTTCGTTGGCTGTTGAGCTGTTAATTTTATGCGACAGCCAATAGGGTGGCGACAATGTTTCACGTGATTTTATTACTATTTCTACATTTCGAACAGGATATAGTAAATGCAAACAGACGCATATATTTTACTTAAAATTTGTTTTTATACCGTTTTATTGGTTGTTCTTCAATTTGAATCCAAATGCGAGTGATCTAAACGCAGAATAAAAAAAGCTCTTCAAAATATCTATAACAAATATCAAGCCCCACATCTTTAAATAATAAAAAAAACTTGTACTTCAAAAAAATATCAATTATTAAATTTGGTCAAAGTAGTACCTCCCACCTCAAAAATTTCCGGAAATATCTCTGTAATTAGATCTTCTTACTTCTGAGTAAAGCATAAGATCTTTTTGTTTCTGAAAGTTTTGCCAAACAATTATTCCCCTAATATAAAAAGCATGAAATTTGGCATGCTTATACAACTCTTTGACCCACACATAGGAAAAGTACTAAAACATCTAACAAACATATCCCCCAAAAATATAAACAAATATCTGCTAATCGAAAAAAAAAAAACATTTTTTTAAAATTATGAGAAGGGTATCAAATGAAAGCCCTTAGTACGTGGATTAACGATCAAAATTTTATTTTTGCAAAATAAATTATTTTGATGCGATCATTGCCAAAATTCTGCAAAAATTTTTTTATCCCACATCCTGTAGCCCAGATAGTTCAAACTGAAAATCTGAAAAAATTCTAAGTAATGTGCATTTTGTGTGAACCGGAATAGTACAACAGAAATTTTTGATCAGATTATGTTTTCAGAAAATAAAACGTTTTTTGTGTTTTTTGCCCTGTAGAATATTTAATAAATGTAACACAGTAAACCAGCATGCTTTGATAGTGTAATGGTTAGTATGGTCGCGTTCTAATTTGCAAACTAAGGTTCGCAAATCTGATCTCGAGACAATTTTATTTTTTGTTTTTTTTTGCATTTTTATTTTGTTTAAATTATTTTTTCCAAATTCTAGTTATATTTTGGCAAATGTTGCATTTAATTTTTAAAAGCGTAAATTTATCCACAGTCTGACTTGGCCTCCTATTGACGATTATTCGGGCCCCCTTTCGACTTGGGTTCTGTGCCTGTGCACCTGTCTAATTACGGCACAGAAAGAAATTAAACAATTTATACATAAGCCGACCTGACATTTTTTGCAGAGTGTACGGTTTCCCTTCTACAATTCTAGCCTCTTTGAATTGGGAATATTTTCCACTAAACGATAGCTAGATCATACAAACAAATTTCGTATTCGGGTCGTAAACAAAGGTTTTGATACTTTACTGGTTTATAAAGTTTCTCTCTTCATCTGCGCAGTACACAAAGAGCAAATAAATTTTCGCTGTGAATTTTCTGACGCAATCAGAAGTTCCCCCAATATTCTGAATTTTCTTGGAAGCTCCCAAGAAATAATTTGTGGTCTCCTGGGACATCTTATGGCCCACATTGAAGACCGCTGGATTAAGTAACTAAATAAAAAGAAATTCTCAAACAAGATGTAGGATTGTTACATTAGATATTTTAAATGCACAAATGAAATATGAATATAGATCGAAGTAGATATTTGTTGAATAAGCCTATCTTATTTTAAAATTTGTGTCTACAGATCAACAACTTGTTTCTGGTTTCATTGTCGGTCGGAAATTATAAATTATTATTCCACGGATTTGCATTGGTTGACCAGTGGCAGGTGTTTTAAGATTGTTGCTCAAGGTACAGCATAACTTTAAGAAAACGAAAGTTGAAGTACAATGCTGAGCAAAAAACTGATTTATAGATTAACTGAAAAAACTACAAATATTATCAAAATATATCGTAAAACGTCGTTTAACCGTGGTAATATTGGGGTCGCTAGAGCAAGGTTACATGAAAACCCCATTAATGGTTAACTGAATCTTTGCTTTTATTTACATAAAAACTACAAAACTTATAGAAACATAAGATATATATGTGTGCATGAAAAAAATCATTCATTTTAATAGAAAGTGTGTAATTTTTTATTGCCTTCTTTGTAACATTATCTTTTCTTATACAGTAGTTTTTATATATGTAGATAATGATGCCGTCAAGCAATAAAGACAAATAACAACTTTGCATAAAATGGATTAGACTGTGTATTTAGAATACCTCCTTACATTTTAATTTTTTATTGCACCTAGCACGTTCATACAATTTTATTCAGAAGATTGCAATACGTTCGTGGCACATAGATATCAAGCGAGCCTTACTTTACGCGTTACATTACAGGATCAGTTTGCTAATGTAGATCCAGTTTAAGGGGAAAAAAGTTGTTTTTAAGCGCTAACGATGATGCCCTTATTTTACCGTCAATTAGACATGTACACCAATTTATATTACGTATTTACACATATTATGTAAACATAATAGGGAATTACTTATAATAACGTTATTGTCTTAATAAAAAAAAAAACTTGATTGTATTTTTGGTTAGTTAAAATATGGGAGTCTTAAGGAGGCTTTCCATCGGAAAAAATAGCAAAATATTGTTAATAACAAAAATAACAAATATGTTACTAACATTTTTAATATTCAAAATGTAAATAACAGTATAAGTAACAAAAAAGTTAATAAAAATTTCAGAAAAAATAAAATAAAATAACAAAATGTAAATATCAATGTAATTATCAAAAAGATTAATAACAATTCAGAAAAAATAAAATTTCTAACGAAGTTACTAACATGGTATCAACAAGTAAATAACTAATTTTGTTATTAATAATGTTAGGCAGCTTTTCCGAGATCATTATGTCTTCACAGGAAGAGGTATCTGTTGTTGCAGCTTTTGTAGTGATTATTGGTACAGCAAAACAGAAAAAGAAAAGGATGTGGGTTCGTCCATACCTTGAAGTAAGGAACAGACAAATTAGACATAGAATAATAATTGACTTGAAAAAATACCAAAGAAATCTTAAGGATTAAACAAGAATTGACAGTTTCAAGTTGTGTGAAGATTGAGTTGAGATTTTGAGTACCCTGTGAAGCTTGAAGGTTAAAAAATTGGGCGGCAAGACAATATCTACACAACAGTCAATTTAATTCATGAAAGGCTTGGTCTTATCCTATGATTTTTAGCTACTGGTGATAGTTCTGACAATTTAATATTAAGGTTTCGGATACATCCACAAGTAGAATGATATTGACACTGTTATCATCACAAATAACTTAGTATGTATCTATATTCTTTATTTTCCCCTAGGCCTTGCGGCGTTTAGGGTACAATACATTTTTATTTCAGTTCTTTGTTCTTCCTCCGGTATCCCTCTCTTTCTTCTCATTTTCATTCCGGCTTGCCTCTTAGCAACATGTGTTATAAACTTTTTCTTTCTAGACCATCTCCAGAGCGATCGCAACATTTTTGTTGCTAACAAAGTTAGCATCAAAGTTATCAACATGTTAACGGAAAAAGTAATGTTACTAACAATCCTAGTGACTTAAAAATGCTACCAACAAAAGTTTTCAACAAATGAGCCGTTATATTTGAAAGTGGTGCAAGTTCAGTTTTCCTCATATCGAGATATTTAAGGTTTTGCATTTTACAATATTTATAAATAATGTTAACCCGTTGTAAATTTATTTTGCTATTCCGAGATTTTGGAATTTTGAAAAATTTAAAAGTAGTGATAAAAATTATGAATGAGTCACATTGAAACAGTGATTTTGTAACTAAAAATGGACTAACACCACTTCCAATTATAGTGAAACTTGAAAAACAACAATAATGAAAATTTTGAATTTATATAAGTGAAGTTCTTTTCTCAAATCTAGTTTTATAATATATTTATATAATAAAAATTAAAACAAGAATATATAAATAAGCAAATTTTTCTTTATTGAAACCTATTTTTGAGATTATATAAATTTAACGTAATGAACTAAACTATTTTATTAAAACAATTAATAGTAATAATATTATTTACAATATTTCATTACAAAATCCAAATCCCAGTTGTGAAATTAAATATAAGCATTGCAGATGAACTTTTATAGCAGATAAATTTCTTTTGTTAATTTAATGAGGATATTTATTGTACTGTGTTAATTTGTTATTATAAATATACAAGTGCACCCGTTGTCAACTGTGTTGGCAAACACATCATTATCTTAATGTGGAATTTGCTCGACACCTCAGACTTCTTTCTCTAGCCATACGCCTTACTTCATCCAATTCAAATTGAATCAATTCTTCGCCCATTATTAAAAACTGGACAAGTAATGGGTATTATTCCGAATGATTTATTCATTAACTTTTTAAGATGGTGGAAAACGATTCATTTTCACTCGTGCATTACCTTTATAATAATAAAACTAAAAATAATTTCAGACGTTAAATTTAAAATATATTTATTAAAATAATTTTTCCAATTTCTTATATAATATAAAAATACGCACACGGAAAAAACGTGTACGGATTAATACGCATTAGGAAAAAAACGCACATGAAAAAATACACACACGAAAAAAAGCGTACTTACACTATATCTCAAATCAGTTTGAAATAAACCGTGAGAAACTATTACACAGTAAAATTTAATTGCTTGCCCGCTTTAATATATTGCGCTAACATTTGTAAGGTCAAACCAGATCTGGTTATTTTGGTTACTTTTATAGTGTAGTACTGACTTTTATATGTAAAGTTGTCATTTCAAAATATTCCTTACGCCGTAAAACCTACTTCATATTTGTTGGCTATGATCATTATAATTAAGATATCATTTATATTTATGACATATGTCAAATGGAATGATATTTTAAGAAAGTGAAATTTTTTACCATTATGTTTTAATACCAACATGACATAATACCAACAATTTCAAAGATGAATGTATCAATTTGTAATTTTTACCAAAATATTATAAATATTTCGAACCAATTTTAAATTTACACAAATAAGTTGTCACCTAGTGGCGCTAATATGAATAACCAAACTCGGCCGGTAATTTATGGTAAAAAATAATCATTTTTACCAAAGCGTGTTTTACTCATTGCATTATAGTAACATTTTTGAAAATTTAAAACGTTAATCGTAAAAATAAACAATAATAAAGCATTGAAAAAATAATAATATAGAAAAGAAAGTCACATTTATCTTACTTTCTTTGATCAAAACCAAAAAAAATTTAAATTAATATTTTTCTGCTACTAATAATTTTAATTTATATTATTTTTGTGTAAACATATCAATTAACAACTATTATTATTACGCGTTATATGTCAATATAAACTCGATAAATTTCAGAATATTTCGTTACATTTCGGAACCTCGCTTCAATTGTTTTAAATTTCAGACAACTTCCACGCACCCACGCACGCATTGACACACGTTGGCGTATTAAATTATAGATAAAGAGGACATCAATGTTTACCTGACACTAACTTTTTTCAAAATTGAACTTAGGCCACCTAGAAATATAACGGTTCAAATGATGATAAAAAAATGTATTAAAATTTTGCAATACTTATGTTTTGTGTATTAAAATAGCACATGTAATTAAAAATGTTATATTTAGTGTAAAGGCAGCTTTAGAAGTAAGATCAAATTTATAAAATCCTGGTTAACCAGATTCCACGGATAATTAAGAAGCGGATAATATCAACTACAGCGGGTTGTATCAACTACATTGTTAAAAACACCCCGTAATAGTAAAAAATATTAAATTTAATTATAAGTAGGTATATTTTACTTAAGTGTGAACCAAAAGTGTGATTTATATTTTAAAATTTGTAGTTTTGGCAAAATATTGAAACATCAACGAAATGAGTTATGATGTAATATTGTGTTGTTTTATACCGAGGATAATTAATCTGTGATAAGCGTATCACGCGATATTATTGGTAGACAACAATTTTTCATGACAATTATTAATGATTTACCACCTTTTTATAAAAAATGGTAAATAAATACAACCCATTCTTATTTATGATTAATAATAAAATATTTTTCTTTAGGGTTCCGTAGGTTTAACAAAGAATTATTATACTGTCACTCATGTGTCTGTCACGGTGTTATTTTGAATACTTGTTTAATAGCTATGTAACTACTAGTGATGTGACGGATAATATAAAAACCAGATTTGCGGATACAGATACTGATTATTTGAGTCCTGATCTGCGGATATGGATACGCATCTTGCAATCAAATCGAAAAACGAACGAACTTGAAGCGATAGTTTGTCGGTACGCTTTCAGAGAGGATTCGCAATAACAAATATTATATTGAGAAGGGTTCGTGACTCAAAAAGATTGGGAACCGCTGTACCAGACTGTTCCAAATCTTCAGACAGTAATGTCTTGCTCTTCTAAACATTAATTAAAACCTCTAAAGTAAGTAAAATTTACTCCACCTTCAGCCTTTTTAAACTCAAGCTTATATGAAATCTAATTCTACATTATCTATATATCAGTTTAAGATCCGCATTGGAAAAAAGAATAAGGACCCGGTTACGGATTATTAATTTTGGAGGATCATCCGTGGATACCGAATCCGGCACACCTCTAGTAACTACCAAGGCTGACTGGTGTTATAAAAAATTGATGTGAAGTGTGAATTTTCACACAATTCTGGGTATTGCAGGTATTTATAACTGAATGATGATTATTTGGGATGCCAAAACAAATTTTATGTCAAAATATTTTTTATGTATTTTAATTCGAATGCCCAATACCATTATTTAAGTTTCTAAATATGTGCAGTATTATATTTTATATGGCTTCCATTGGTTGCTTAAATCATAAGCCCCGCCCTCTAATTTCGTCAAACATAGAATTAAATTATAATTTCAACACTTCCCACTGGTTATTAAATTTACGCTTTTCAAAAATTAAATTTTACCAAAATATAACTAGAATTTTGACAAAATAATTTAAACAAAATCAAAAAAAAAAAAAAAAACAAAAAATAAAATTAACAGGATTCGAACTCTAGTTTGCATATTACGAAGTGCACGACAAAACCAACTACGCTACTAGAGCTTACTTATCTAGTGTGTTACATAGCGGATTAAATATTTAACATATCCAAACATCTTTAAAACATATTTAAACCATCTGGGGGGCTACAGGGTGGGGGACAATTTTTTTTTGCATAATTTTGGCAAAAATCGCCTCAAAATAATTTATTTTGCAAAAATAAAATTTTGATCGTTAATCCACGTACTAAGGTCTTTCATTTGATACCCTACTCAGAATTTAAAAAAAAAATATTTTTTTTCTATGAGCACATATTTGTTTATATTTTTAGGGGGATAGGTTTTTTAGATGTTTTAGTATTTTTCCTATGTGCGAGTCAAAGAGTTGTATAAGCATGCCAAATTTCAACTCTCTAGGTTTAGCCGTTTGGCTACAATTTTGACCGAACAGACAGACAGACAGACAGACGACAAAATGACGGTATAAGGGTTTTTTGGTCATACCTACAAAACCCTAAAAATATATTCTGTAACCGGTCTACAAACATGAGTCGTTATCGGTCAATATTATCGCTATTACCGTAACAACACATCCCAACTGTCGACGGTAGACGGTGTTATTTAAGTCGGTGTTAATGTTGGGATTACGTTATTCAGTGTTAAATTAAGAGGTAAATTCCGAATAACATTGTTTAGTTATCTTCAGTCAGAGCAGTATCGCCTAAAAGTTAGGCTTTCAGGTAATCCATACACGCACATTACATACAAAATGTACATATTATAATATGCGAGAGAAAATTTGTGATAAGAAGTTAAATCATTTTAAAGAAGAATTATCTGAATTATGTAAAATGAACTTTTAATCTACATTAATTTTTAACTATGTATCTGTATGACGAACATAGGGGTAAGAAAAAAAGTAAATGAACAAACAAAAACAAACAAAAAGAAAAAATATAAAAAAATCAACGATATCCCTTTATAATGTCGCATCAAATTATGCAAGACAAAATAAAATCAACGTTATCCACAAGAAGGTCTGATGCAAAATCAACTATTTCCATTTCAGCCAATCACATCACTCCATTATTTTCTTTATTTGAAAATAACAAGTTATAGGTAACCCCTTTTAAGATTGCAGCGCCAAAGTGGCAAAATCGAAACTAACCAAATAGACAATATCAACTTTTTGACATATGGACAATACGCTGTAATCTGATATTTAGAAAGAGTTTATTGATATTTTTGTCTTGATTTGTGCTTTTATAATAAATATCACACTTATGCCAAACAGATACAAAATCTAAAAATCCAAGAAAAATGTAACACGTGTGTCAGAATAATAACAAACTTGTCTATTTGGTTAGTTCAACATAAATCCGCCTGATAGAGTATCTATTATAACCAGTTCCCTATAACACGTACATAACTGCCGTAATTAATTGATTATTGATTTTTTAATTTTTAATAAAATTTTATTCCATGATCTTTGCATCAAACATTAGTCGTTATCGGTCAATATTATCGCTATTACCGTAACAACCCATCCCAACTGTCGACGGTAGACGGAGTTATTTAAGTCGATGTTAATGTTGGGATTACGTTATTCTGTGTTAAATTAAGAGGTAAATTCCGAATAACATTGTTTAGTTATCTTTAGTCAGAGCAGTATCGCCTAAAAGTTAGGCTTTCAGGTAATCCATACACGCACATTACATACAAAATGTACATATTATAATATGCGAGAGAAAATTTGTGATACGAAGTTAAATCATTTTAAAGAAGAATTATCTGAATTATGTAAAATGAACTTTTAAGCTACTTTAATTTTTAACTATGTATCTGTATGACGAACATAGGGGTAAGAAAAAAGTAAATGAACAAATATAATTTGGTAAGAATTAGTGTAAATGCCCCTTGGTTTATCAGAAACGAACAATTGCATAATGAACTCCTAATATCGTCAATATCCACCCAAGTCAAAAAACAAAACACAACGATTTATAGAAAGCTTAAACAACTGTGAAAGTGCTGTACACTACAACAAAGGACTACATAAAAGACTGAAGCGACGCCTACCCCAAGATCTCTGTTCAGATTGATTTGACAGAATATTAGCTCTAAATCTAATTTTAATATTATATTTAAATATAAATTATATTTAATCTAAATCTAATATTATATTTTTAATAATTATATTTTATAACCTATTTTTAAACTAGGGAAGTTATGTCATCCCCACTTAAGGAATAAGAACTATTGTTAACACCTATAACCCTGCTGTGAATAACAAATGTATTTGTTGAACCAGCAATAAACGATTATAAAAAAAAGAAATGAGATTGGAAGCGATTTGGTGCAAAACCAATTTTATAATAATAATAATAATAATTTTATTGATGTTAACACATTGATATTTTTAGATACGTCAGTTAATAAAAGTAATAATGGGGAAAAAATACTACAAATAAACATAGCATAAACAATAATACATTGAATTTAACATTAAAAATAAAGTTACAAAATTACATTACAAGTCATTAAAATTATTAGCGATGTATTGGTCAAAGTTATAAAATGCTTTAGTTATTAAATATGTTTTACGGTCTTTTTGAATTGCTGGTTGTTTAACTTCTTTATTGCCAAGGGGAGTATGTTGTAGAATAAGATACCAAAATAATTGAAGGACTGCCTTGATTTGGTCAATCTTACGTATTTTGGTCTGATTATATAATTTTTTCTTGTAAAATGAGCATGTATTTGATTTTGCTGTTCATAATTAATCAGGTTGCAATGTACGTAGACGAGACATTGAAATATAAATAAACATGGCAAGGTAAGGATATTCAAATCAGTTAATTTGTGTTTACAGTCTGATCTATAGGATAAGTTAGCTATTATTCTAATAACGCGTCTTTGCAAAGAAAATATTCTCTGTGAAAAGGGGGAGTGTCCCCAGGCAAGAATCGCGTAGGACATGTGACTATGAAAGAGTGCATGATATGCTGTAAGTAAAATATTACGGGACACGCTATGTCTGAGATTACGCAAGCAAAAAATTGCTTTACAAAGTTTATTGGCAAGATGATGTATATGAACTTCCCAGCTAAGATTAACACCAATATGGACACCTAAGAATTTAATTGATTCTGGATTTTCCATATGTGCCAATCGAAGTGAGAAGATCATTTGCTGAGTTTTTTGAGCGTTTAAACTTAGGTTATTAGCACTGAACCACTCACGACTAAGTTTTAAATTGGTGTTATTTAAAGATAATGTTTCTTCAAAGTCCTTCGAAGTTGAAATTATGGTGGTATCATCCGCGTACAATATTGTGTTTGTAGTTTTGAGGAAGGAAGGCAAATCATTAATATATATTAGGAAGAGAAAAGGTCCAAGAATAGAGCCTTGAGGGACGCCATATTGAACAGTTTGAACTTGTGACTTAACACCCTTTAAGTAAACAAACTGTTTCCTGTCTTTTAAATATGATGCAAGAAGTGAACAGCTATTGTGACTAATATTATAACAGGCCAGTTTTTGAATTAATAAAGCTGGACAAAGACAATCAAACGCCTTTGTCAGATCTAAAAATGTGGATATACTGTGTGCTCTTTCCTCAAAAGATCTAGTAAGGATATTGATGAGCTCAAGTATCGCCGAACAGGTGGAAATTCCTGCTCTGAAGCCGAACTGCTTAGGATTGAGAAGGTTGTTATGCTGAAAGTGGGTTTGTAATTGGGACAATAACAATTTTTCAAAAATTTTGGAAAATATAGGAAGTAACGAAATAGGCCTAAAATTTGACATATCGTTTTTGTCGCCTTTTTTATAAACGGGAATAACTTTAGCTAACTTAAGACAGTTTGGAAAGGTATTGGACTTAATGCACGAGTTTAAAAGTTTGGTTAGAGGGACAATTAACAAATCTTTTACTGATTTTATTATTTCTACATTAAAATCATACGGATCTCTACTATTACTTGGTTTCAGGGTGGTGATAGCATCTCTAACCTGGTTAAATGAGACGTCAGTAAAAGAAAATTAGGGAATGTATTTGTCAGATAGCAGATTTTGGAGATAATGGACAGGATTAAAGTTAGTTATCCAGTCAAATCTCAGCAAAACCTACTTTATCCAAACAAAAAAGTGAATTATCTCACAAACTATTAAATATTCGATGTGGGTGACTTATTTAATCTTAATCGTGCTTAATCGTACTATAAACAGTAGATTTACCAAAATAAAATCATTGTAGTGAAAAAACGTTTTTTTTTTTTTTTTGAATACCCAAAGTTTTGATGACTGTGATAAAGCTGGTTTTGTTTTGTACCTCCTCGTATTATGATATTTTTAAATTTAAATAAACTTTGGTTAAAAAAATATTCTTTTAAGAAAAAGTTAAAATTAGTCTAGAAAGAAATTTTCACTTAAAGGTATTGGAATTAAAAATTCGTTGTTATTCTTAGGAAGTTCGTAAGCGAACTAGTTTTTCTTGTGGTTATAACTGGAGAAACGTTTCAGTTCCTTTAAATTATGCATAGAAAGAGAGCACGATTAAAAACTCCAGTGCATGTGAAACTTTTTTAATTTGACGTTAAATTTTATTCTTGATTATTTTTCTTCCTTTCCGTAGCGACTTTTTGTTTACTCAAAAGTTTAATTGCTCTTAAATCTAGACCGGAAATTAAAAAGCAGATTGTCATTGCCTACCTTGATGCTTCCAAAGAAAACAAAAATTTTACAATTTATTACTATCTTAAGAAATTAGCACACAGTTTTCTTGGCTCAATTTACTTTAAGTGCTTCTGACAATATTCAGGTTAATTAATTTAAACATTAAGAGAAATAAATGGAGTAAGAATACTAAATACTAAATAAATTAGAGCATAATAGAGAGCTATGTTTCTTTCTTGCTAATTACACTGATGTAAACAATTCTTGTTTCTTGATCTATAGAGTATAACTTTATTCTTATAATGTGTTTTGTATTTCTGAAAACATAGTTTAAATCAAATTTTCAAAATTCTTTTTTTGTTATATTTTTCTAGTCAATGTTGAAAAATCTGTTTCGTTTAAGTTTATTTTTTTCAAATAATTTTTATCTGTTAAACTATTATTGCTTTTATTAAAATATTAGTATCACATTAAACAATTATACATATATTACATTTATTTTAAAAAACTTTGTAAAAGTTTTGCCAAAGGGCAGTTCCAGTTGTTTAGGGTTTTGTAGGTATGACAAAAAAAAAAACCTTCTAACGTCACTCTGTGTGTCAGTCTGCCTGTTCGGCAGAAATTGAAGCCAAACGGCTGAAGATAGTTGAATTTTCGCATGCTTATACAACTATTTGACCCACATATAGGAAAATTATAGGGAAATAAATTTAAGATTGTAGCGCCGCGATGGTCAATTTTGAAACGTAGGTAGAAGGTACTTAATGTTATTGTTACATAGATGTGAAAGTAAAATTATGGGAATAAATATATTTTATAATATTTTGTGAACATGTTTTACTATTTTATCAACAAGTAAGTATATATAAATGTTTACAAAGCCAGTTCTTTGTCATGTCCCTAAAAAGAAAAACTATATTTTGTGATTGTTGTAGGTTATGGCATTAAAATTTTCGCAGTGGATTATTTAAATTATTGGAATTTCCAGATAAGAGAGATTCTAATGGCCGGTTTCTGAAAGCTAAGCTGAGTTTAACCTTTAGGTTAAACTCAGTTACCATATAACAATCCCATAAGTAACCATAGCAACAATTTTCTAACTATTTGGTTATAGTTAACTAGGCTTTCAGAAACCGGCCCTAAGTGGTGGACTTTTTACGACTTACTTCAAAGTAGAAGTCGTTGGCGTTAGTCATACTGTTTAAGTTTATTTATGTCAATTTGTTTTTGCAAAGTCCAATAAAATGGACAGATCTTATTTTCAAGTCAAGGAAAAAGAGGAATCTTGAATTATCGTTCCACAAATTTCCACCTACTTCACACAATGTTAAATTAATACAAAACTTGGAATCGAGGAAGTTGTAAATTGTCGTAAAGCTTGGATTAGAAAAGAAATATTTGGAAAAAAAGTGGGCCATTGGTTGAAAATTTGCTTACACTTCCTCTTATGCATAAACAGCGCGTGAATTTTTAATTCCATCTATATACTTGAAATAATCCACTACAAAAAAAAAAATATATATATATATATATATATATATATCACCAAAACCTACATCACAAAATAAAGTTTATTATTTTTTTTTAGAAAATGTCTTGCAAATAAATAGCTTTATAAACATTTGTATATATTTACTTGTTGATAAAATAGTAAAACAGGTTCACAAAATATTGTAAAATATATTTAATCCTACAATTTTAGTTTCACAACTATGTAAGAATAACATTGAACATCCTCTACCTGCGTTTCAAAATTGATCACCGCAGCGTTACGATCTTAAATTTATTTCACTATAGAGCAGTGGTTCCCAACCTTGTTGGCTTGTGGAGCCCTTTTTAGAATCAATTTCTATGGCGGAGCCCCTAAGGCCTATCCTATGTCTTACAAATTAATGGTGTATAAAAATAATGTTACGGGGAGTGGGTAAATTTTTTCACTATAAATTCACTTTTCTCTTTCACAGCTCACTTATTGATAGACAGATTTTTCTAAAATGAAGTAAATAATCAAAATACACGCAGATTATTCAAACAACAATGCATCTCGCTCTCGATCATATCCAGCTATTTATAAGGCTTTTACGTTGTCAGTCAGATCAATCCAAGTGCTCCCGATCCGTTCGTAAAGTCAGTCGGATCGTGCATAACAGCTTATTTTTAATCCATCCGATTGATCTGCCAGAGTATTCCGAGCGTTTTAAAGCAATCCGATGACCTGGTAGGTTTGCTGGGATTAATGGATTGCTGGTGGTGGGGGTTAGCGCGGGTAAACTGAATCATACAGTCAATTGGAATGTGTTGAAAACTTAACTTAACCAAATACACGAAATGAGTGCCATTTGGGATATAATTCTATTATTGGTAATACACTCATATTTATAAAACAAAATGCGGTAGCAGTTGTTTTAACGACAGAAATTTGACAGTTGCATTTAGCGCCACCGTCACCAGGCGTCTCTACTTAACTTCAGACTTTATGCTTACGAAAATTTTAGCAAAATTTGAGCAATTCGACTAATCCTGTGACGTCACCAGATCAATCTGAGCAATCTTGTGGATTGAATAAACGTAAACGCTTATAGTCCTAAACCGGCTAGAGTCAGAAATCACTCGGGCATACATTCAACTTGGTAAATTTTGATTTTGTTTTTTTCTTTTTTATTTCTAATTCTTTTTATTTTATTCTATTTTTATTTATTTATTTATTTTATTTTTTTCTCGAACGACTGCGGATCCCCCGAGAAATGCCCGCGGAGCAAGGTTGGGAACCGATGGTATTGAAAATAGATAAAAAAAAAAAAAAATGGGAGAAAAATATAAACAAACATGTGTTTAATGAAAAGATTTATAATTTGCTAAATTTTGGGTGGGGATATCAAATCCTCTTAATGCACGGATACACAAATTTAAATTTTTGAAAATTTTTAAATGATATTTTCGGTAAAAATATGTCAAAATTTTTCCCCAAAGGAGTTCATCTAAAAGTAAAAAAAAAAAAAAAACGTACACTGTTAGGAACCGGAATAGTTCAACAGGAATTTTTGATCAGATCAGTTTTTCGCAAAATACTGAATTTTTTGTCGTTGAAAAAAATTATTATTTTTAATAAACTTATTGTGTGGTATCAAATGAAGCTCAAGTAAGTCTAAGACGCTGTCTGAGGAACGCAAAGTAGTTTTTTAAAATGTCCTTTAATACAATAGAGTATTTTAATACTATTTTTGAAATCTACTAAAAAATCCCTTGTCCCATACACTTTAACCCAGGGCGCTTAATATAAAAATCTAAAAAGCTCTGGGTAATGCACATTAATGTGAACCGGAGTAGTACCACATACATTTTTGATCTGATAACTATTTTGAAAGTTATAGATTTTTTGGCAACATCGTGCTTACAATATTTATCTGACTGACTAGAATTGGATAGCTAAACTGGGTCTTGATGCAAACGCATCTCAAGTACGATTGTTGTCTCTAGATAAAAGTACGTGCCTTATTTTTTCAAAAGTTATCGTAATTTATGATGTTTAATATGAACGCACAATGTGTTCACTCACTAAATACATACAAAACCCTGCAATGTGTGAAATTCCTCACTTCACATCAATTTTATATATTTGCGACAAAAATTTCACACTGAGACATGCACACACGAGTATTTTTGCCCTGCAGGGATACTTCTTTGATTCATCTTCATGCCTATACTCTGCGTTAATGTTATGGATCTATTATAAACCTGACTTGAAGGATTATCAATAGTCAATAAGTTACATGCTCTCTGCATTGCGGCAGAGCATGAAGATGAATCAAAGGAGAATCATTGTTTAAAATACGAAAATCTGTTTATAATAAACATAACTATGATACTATTTTGAATCACTTTGCCCATGCAGTGCGTTTATGTTAGGGATTTATTACAAACCAGACTTGAAGGATTA
This sequence comes from Liopterus haemorrhoidalis, assembly GCA_963971575.1. Taxonomy (NCBI): domain Eukaryota; kingdom Metazoa; phylum Arthropoda; class Insecta; order Coleoptera; family Dytiscidae; genus Liopterus; species Liopterus haemorrhoidalis. The sequence goes on along the minus strand of OZ020618.1, from coordinate 38,082,965 downwards.
TCAATAGTTTATAAGTTACATCGCTTATGTTCTAACGAGGAACAACAGAGCAGAGCAGCATGTTAGAGAAAGGGTGAAGAAAGCAAGAATGGTTATGGGGAAGCTATGGAGCATAGGAGAGAGGAGGTTTGACGACGATATCAGGTAGAGGATGAAATTGTTTGACGGGATAGTGAAGAGTATCCTCATGTACGGAGTAGAGATCTGGGGATGGCAAGAATGGGAGATAGTAGAAAGGGTACAAGAGGGATACATGAGATGGATTATGGGATTAGACAGAACGACACCAGGATATATAGTGAGAGAGGAAATGAAGAGGGAAAAGCTGACAGTGGGAACCGGGGCGAGGGCGACGAAGTATGAGGAGAAAATCAGACGGGACGAAAGAAGGAAGATATTAAGAGAATGCTGGGAAGAAAGAATGAAGGAAGAACAAAAGGGTAAATTGTCGGAATGGGGAGAAACAAGGAAAAAGTACTATTGGAGATGTGGGATGGACCTAAGGGAAGCTGAGCGAAAGAGAAATAGAGGAAGAAACATAGTAGAAGAATTGAGGAGGAGAGACAAGGAGGTACAGGAGCAGGAAAGAACAGTAAGAATAGACAATTCAAGGAATGTGAAAAGGTATAGAGAGATAAGGACGGTAGGAATACCTAAATATTTGAAAGGGAGGAGAGGAAAGGCAGGGGGCAGAGTTAGAAGGATTGCCAGATTAAGATGTGGAAATGAAAAACGGAGTAATAGGTATTGGGCAAAACCAGAGGATAGGCTATGCAGAATGTGTAGGGAGGAGGAAGAATCCTTGGAACAACTATCAAAAAGATGTGGAAAGATGACAAAATGGGAGGGAGAGATAAAGGAGCTGTTGAGTGAAGAAGGAAAGGAAGAAAGGTTGGTGAGAGTACTCGAGGAAAGAAGGAAGGAATGCGGAGAGGTAAGACAGAACTGAGAACAGGAGAGGCAAAGGAGGAGGAAAGAAAAGAGGGAAGAAAAGAAAGAGGGGAAGAAGAACTGCAGTCAAGAAGGAAGGAGACCGGAGATGGAAGCCGAAAAGAGAATAGGAAGAAAGAGAGGAACACTGGAGGAAAAATGTAGAACAAGAAGAAGAAAGAAAGTAATAAAATGTATTATTTTATTATTATTATGATTATTTTTTCAATGTACTTGTTAAAACCCTAAACGCCGCAAGGCCTAGGGCAAATACAGAATTATATATATATACATCGCTTATGCTCTCTGCATTGTGGCAGAGCATGAAGATGAATCAATTGAGAATCATTGTTTAAAATACGAACATTCAGTGATGGCATCCTACCGGTTCGGACCAGTTCGCGCAAACCGTTTCTTAAAATTATTGAAACCTTAGGGAACTGGTTGTTAGAATTATTTTAAAAAAAATTAATAACTCTGACTTCAATTTTGAATCGTGCGCCGTGCCCTGCAGTGTTGCAAATGTAGTATTTATTTTATAGGTTATTAATAATACGCTCTTAAAATTTTTTCCTTATATTTAATAAATGGAAGTAAGACATTTGTTTTCACTCTTAAAAATACAAATCAGGTTCCTAGATATCACATGACTTTATAGAACCGCTTCCTGAATATTTAGGATGCCATCACTGCGAACATTCGTTTATAACCGGGACCTGAAGCTGAAACCGAACTCGAACCGAAAACCCGAAAAAACCTATTTTTTCGTGAACCTGAACTGAACCGAAATATTATATTTTAAGGTCAGTGAACCAAAACCTTAACCCGAACCTTTTATGATCAACCGGTAACCATGTATTTTTAACAAGTTCAGGAAATTATTCTTTACTTATTATTTAGTATGGTAATTATTGTATACTTTAAATTTTAAAATTATTATTTCATATAAGCTGGTCACTTTGGTCAGAACAAACTAAGAGGAAATTTTGTTTTCAACAGTTTACACATTTGAAACTATATGTCATGTTGGTATTACAGAAAAATAATTTGAAAAGTCAGATTATACTTGTCATTTAAAAAAATATCTTTTGTCATATTTCATTTTGAATAGTGACATATTAAATATTTTGTAAATATAATACTAACCTAAAATAATACAAACATAACCCAAAACTGTAAAGCCGTTTTTACAATATAACCAAGTTAGTAATACACTTAAGTCCGTATTACACTATAAAAGTAACCAAAATAACTAGCTCTGGTTTGTCCTTACAAAAGTGAACAGCTTATAGTATATTTTATTTGAAATACGTTAAAGCTGGTGACTTTGGTGATTGTTGTGTTGTAAATGGACTTTAGGAAAAATGTCAAATAATTTTTTTAGGTTATATTCATTCAAAAATTAGAAATGAGAGATCGTCATTAATGTCAATTAATTGTCGAATATTTTGTAAGGTGTCATCTCAGAATTACTACCCTAAGATGATATAAATATACATAAACATAAAACATGAAGTAACCTCTTAGTTATGTATTACAAAGGATTCACGGTAAGTTCATCGAAAATCAATTCATCGAAAATCAATTCATCGAATATCAATTCATCGAAAATCAATTCATCGAAAATCAATTCATCGAAAATCAATTCATCGAAAATCAATTCATCGAATGATCAATTTACCGAATGATCAATTCATCGAAAAAAAATATTTTGTAAATATTTGAGAGGAATGCCGAGGGGATCGGAAAGCCAAAAAAGCAGTGGTCAATAAAAGTTGACAGACTACACTTAAATAACTATCATACTTGGTCTATTAATAATTTTTAAATTTTCCATTCAGAAAATACGACAAGGTAAAAGATACCTGTTGAATTATTTTGAAATCGAACAGGGCTCCTTAGATCAGAAAAACCCGGTTAATGGGATCATAAATGTACGTTGTGTTATGTACATAGTTTTACTATTCATATTTACTATACCACACATGATTTGTTCAATGTACGGTGATTCTAAACAAGTGGCATTGTTATGTTAGTGTGAGTTTGTTTTGTCATTAAACTAGATGATGGGTAGCTCGCTTCGCTCGGCTTCTTCTAACCAAACCCTTACTAACCTAACCTAACCTAAGATAGTGTTTTGACATTAAACTAGAAGATGGGGAGCTCGCTTCGCTCGGCTTCTTCTAACAAAACCCTTACTAACCTAACCTTACCTAAAATAGTGCTTTGTCCTTAAACTAGAAGATGGGTAACTCGCGCCGCTCGGTTTTAGACTTTTACTAACTAAACATAACCTAATTACCTTGTTTTTAGGCGCATAGTACTTTATTTTCCCCCATATTAGCCCAATTAAAATGCGTATCATTGTGTATGAATTTATAAAAATTATTTTCGTGCAATTGCCCATAACCTGTCTTATTAAACCTTAAAAACAAAGCATTTATTTCTTTTATTAAGATATATATATATATATATATATATATATATATATATATATATATATATATATATATATATTATATAAATTTTCTTATTATATTTAAACACTATGTCACTTTATTTACCTTTTTTTAAACCATATAAAAAACTTTACGCAATTATTTCTTAATCTGTCTACTTTTATTGACCACTGCTCCTTTGACTTTCCGATCCCCTCGGCATTCCTCTCAAATATTTACAAAATATTTTTTTTCGATGAATTGATCATTCGATGAATTGATTTTCGATGAATTGATTTTCGATGAATTGATTTTCGATGAATTGATTTTCGATGAATTGATTTTCGATGAATTGATTTTCGATGAATTGATTTTCGATGAATTGATATTCGATGAATTGATTTTCGATGAACTCGTCGGTTATCATTACAAAGTGAAATAGAGTGTACTTAAATTTTTTTTAAAATTTTCATTGAACCCCGAACCCGAACTAGAAAAATTTAGGTTCTTGAACCTAAAAAAAAACTGTTATTGAACCTGAACCTCAAACCGAACCGAAATTACCACATTGAATCTGAACCTAAAACACCATAATACTCTTTTGAATCAGTTTCGTGCCTATTCAGTGCATTTATTTTATGGATCTATTATAAACCAGACTTGAAGGATTATCAATAGTCAGCAAGATACAACGCTTATGATGTCTGTATTACGTCACACTTCTGAAAATTCTTATAGCTGGTAAGAAAACAGACGAGCTCCTTATTCGTTCATAAAGAAATTCATAACATATATTTTCTTCTTCATGTAATAATGTAAACAGTGCGAAATGTTTATAATTCGTTAGTAACACTGTTGAATACACGTGCACATAATTAATTAGATGCATCAATAGTTTGTACATTAATTACTTGGTTGCGTATAATTTGAATGAGGTAATCTCACGAATAGCGAACTAATGTATTATTATACAATATGTATCACTTTACTAGTTTATATAAATCTAGTTAAGACATATTCAGGTACATTGATATTGTAAATGTGTCAACTTATATAATTGAGAAGACAGAGTGAGGGCTTTGAATTTCCCTTAGAAACACGAGATGGACCTAAATGGAATTCAAGCAAATGGTTCGGGGCAATTAAGGGATATGGTGTCCTTAATTTTGTTTTCCCCAAGCATTAATCATTATAAATAAACAGTAATGATGCAAAATATGTATTTTTACTGACGGCCAACATATATAAGGGAGTTATTGTGATAATACCGATTTTGACATTTCGAGATTTCGATGGATCTCCACGAACTGAGGTCCCTACATAACGTTTTGACTATTTTAAGCATGATGTCTGTCGGTCTGTCAGTCTGTCTGTCTGTATGTCTGTCCGTTCGTCTGTCTGTCGGTCTGTGTATATATACAGAGCAAATTTGGCTAAAAGAATTTTTATGATACTTCATATTTAAGTTTTTGACATCAATGGAACGAGTTGATTAACTTTTGGTAAAAATCGGTTGACTAGAAATGGGAGTTTACACGTATCAATTTTTTTTTTTTTTTTCGAAAAATATTTCGAAGAAATTTATTTAACAAAAGTTGCTATAAAAGCAATAAGTAACAACTTTCATTTGAGACGATTTTGATAAAACGAAAAAATTTTGATTACTTGCCCGACCTTAATATATAAGGGGCAAGTATTGTAATCTCGAAAATTTTCGATGTCGAGATTTTGACGGATGACCACGTTTCATGGTCCAGGGACTCCAAAAAGCCTATTTTCGAAGTGCCGTCCGTATGTGTGTGTGCGTGTGTGTGTGTCTGTCTCTCTGTGTGTCTGTGTGTATACACGATAACTCTAGAACGGTTCAACTTAGAGAATTTGTTCTGGTACTAAAAAATTCTCCTATTAAATGGGAAGAACCCTATTGTTTTTTGTGAAGATCGGTTGACTAGAAATGGGAGTTTACTCGTGTCGATTTTAAGATTTTTGCGACTATTTAGCAACAGAAAAATATTACGAAAAAATTTATTGAACAAAAGTTACTATAAATGCAATTACTAATAACTTTTATTTGAGACGTTTTTTGATAAAACGAAAAATTTCGAAAATTTTTTGTAAAATTGTTTAAAATTTTTCCAAGTCTCAATTTTTTCATACTTGCATGTAACGTTTCCATGGTTATGATAATTAATTCGTAACTAGTAAACCATGCCTTGGACAAAAATTTGTATAGAACATAATTTGATGTATTTTTGAAGATTTATCTAAATATTAAAAAAAAAAAAAAAAAATTTCTTTTTTTAATTTATTTTTTTATGGGAGGGCAAGTCTAGCGTAGGTTTCCCTTCGCCACTGGTTTTAAATTATTATATTGGTAGCGTATTAAATAAAACCTTTATAAAACATTGTATTTTTGAGAAAACAATTATTCTTAAGCGATTTTCGACAAAAATGTGTCTTAAAACTTTTACCCACATTTCCCAGAAATATTAGTACAAAAATCGGAAAAATCTCAATAATATATATTGATGAGCAGCGAAACAGTTCAAGAAGAATTTTTAATCAAAGAAGTGTGGAAAATTACGTTTTTTTTAGTCTACGAAAAAAAATTTTTTTTTGTTGAAATTTATTATGTGATATCAAAAATGCTCGTAACGCGCAGATCAAGGAGCGAAAAGTAGTTTTCTTCTTTAATTTATCTTTTTACATACGATTATTGCCAAAAACCTGTTCAATTTTTTTTTACACTCGTAAGTTGATAGACAAAAGCAATACAGAATTTTATGTTTCTCATTTGTACCTATTCACTATTACTTGTCACTTACTAGATTATAAACCTGAAATTACACATCAATTTTTAACAAATGTGAGTACCTCTCAATGTTTAATTATTGGTCAAAAAAGCTTTTATCCCCCTACATCCTAATTTTATAAGCATTTCCATTTTGCACCATCAAATTTTGTCTATAATTATCCCAAGCACTAGAGTTCGTCCCCGAGCAGTCACAAATATGATAGTAAAGTCGACACAGCACACTAAACCATACATTTTACATCAACCGGTCACCAAATAGCATATTAAAACATCATATGTATGTATTCCACATTAATTCCTACAGTATCTATTGAAAATTCAATGATGCTCTAAGTGGAAATAACAGTACCTAATACGAAGATTAATGTTAACGATATCCTGCACAGTAGCAATCGGTTGAATGCCCGTTCAGATAAACCACTGCTTCAAAATATTAATACAATACTACTCCATTAAATAAAAGTATTATTATCAATATCATTTTATCACAACATTTATTATATTATCAGATTCGAAATATCCGATCCAACTTTCTATACCGAATTTCATTGAAGCACCCAATCAAAACACATTACAATATTGCTTAATTTTCAACTTCTGCATCATCACTATCAATCTAAACTTTTGACACTTCAATTTCCCTTTATTGAAACCTCCTTATGCCGGCACTGCTCAAACAAATATGATACTACAAAATGAATAATCATACACTTAATTTTTTATAAGTGAATTTTCGGCTCCATTTAAATTAGACAACTCTTGTGCGGTCGGCTGAAACTATTCCTTTGAGACATCAAGGGATATTAGTGACCTCTCGCGGTGGAAAGAGATGTTCTCTGCGAGATGCCATCACAGTATCGGGGAACTTGACAGCGATTATCTTAATCCGACGTCATGATGCCCGGTTCTACTTGAACTTATTATTATTATAATTAATTTAAATGATGCATGTATTGCTATCGATTGATGTGGTATTATTTTGATTATTTCGTGTTGGACATTGTCAGGTATTGATATCTTTATATCTTGATATGATTTTTATTCCACTTCAGATTGGATTGGAGAATAATTGTATCATTAAAGGAACACAAATGATATATATTACAATTATTTTTATCGAATGTCGTACACTCCATTAGAATTTTCTGTATCGTCATTAAATAAGGAAATCAGGTAAATTTGATAAAACAAAAATCAGCTGTGGCCACCACAGGACCGACCGCCATCGTAAAGTACTTATATAAAATACATTCTAGCAGCAGAGTAGAAATAACTTGGCCTAATATTTTCTAACAGAGATATTATTTATCATGTCCGTGGAAACGTTACATATAAGTATGAAAAAATTGAGACTTGGAAAAAATTATTCGAAATTTTTCGTTTTATCAAAAAACGTCTAAAATAAAAGTTATTAGTTATTGCTTTTATAGCAACTTTTGTTCAATATTTTTTTTTGAAATATTTTTCTGTTGTGAATTATTCACAAAAATCTTAAAATCGACACGAGTAAACTTCCATTTTTAGTCAACCGATTTTTACCAAAAGTTGATCAACTCGTGCCATTGATGGCAGAAGCTTAAATATGAAGTTTCATAACAATTCTTTCAGCCGAATTTGCTCTGCACGTGTACACAGACAGACGGACAGACACACAGACGGACGGACAGACAGACAGACATCATGCTAAAAATAGTCAAAACGTAATGTAGGGACCTCAATTCGTGGAGATCCATCGAAATCTCGAAATGTCAAAATCGGTATGATCACAATACCTCCCTTATATATGTTGACGGTCGGTAAAAAATCAAAGGTAGAATTCAAACTGCTTAGTCTAACATTGTCTGCGGTGCTTTACAAAACGAAACTCTTCTATACTCCGTCCAAGAAAGGAAGAGCAGTAAAAAGCCAGATTTACACTGCTCAACAAAAGCACGACGATTGGTAGGTGACACGTGTGACCAGAGGTTGCGTATGAACTTAACGACACTACCACTTCGGCATAGGGATTAAATATCGATAGCAAGTATCGATACTTTGTATCTGTTTAGTATCGTTACATAATATCGATACCGGTATTGGTATCGCAAAAAATGTATCTGTAATACGTCGTATCAATTATCTTTGTAAAAAATCGCTTGATTACCAATACTTTGAATTGATATCAGTATCGTTTCGTAATATCGGTGTCGAAAAAGGAATCAATATTTCATGGTATCGATTAATGTACTAGTAAAAAATGACGAGTATAGTCGGATTGCTGATAGGTGACTGTTACATGTATGTATCAAGTAATGCAATCATATAATAATCTAGTTACCATTTTTCAGCGATTTTAAAAATGTTTTTTGTTATTTGTCTTAACTGTCAGTGTCTGGTAATAAATATTAATTAAAATATGGCTTGCGGCCAATTATTAAATTCACAAACTTTAATTTGAAATCTGCTGGAATAAAAAACAAATTATAATCCAAAATTTACGTATGAGTATAAATTTTTCCTTATTTATAATTATAACCTTAAAATTAATAATTTTGTTTGTTTGAGTACTGCTGTGAATTTATTTTCGCACTCTAATTAGTAAAGATATCGACGAATCATTCTGTTTCTTTCTAATGCTTTGTTTTTTTATTCAAATAATTTTGAAGGTTAGTTGTCAACTTGAGTCACTATACGTTACTATGGGTATGCAAATAATTATAATGATATAGACAGAGACAGCATATAGTATTGAATATCGATACTTGTAGCAACGAACAGTCACTTATCAGCAATCCGACTATATTATTAATTCTGTATGAGAAGGCAAATAGGTTTTTGTCAGTCTTGAGCATAGTTGAGGAAAAAGAAACAGGTCATTTTGGGTGTTTGCCATGAAAATAGCGACTTGTACTAAGACGTCAAATTATAATATTGGTTACTATTACATAATTCGAATTTAGTAATATGTATGGTGTTATCACTAGTAGTAAATTCATAACAATTAACCAAATTGAAACTGGTACCTAATTATTTATATTCGCTTGTGACACCTTTCATTTGTTACTGCTATCTATAGTAGTTGATTTTAGGCTTAGAGCTTTTGGTCTAAGTCAAAACTATTACAACTGTACTTATATCAAATACCATGATTTACTCCTAGGATCGCTGATTCACATTTCAATATAACTATAACCGATACTAATTATAACCGATACCAGATAAATATCAATATGAAAAGTATCAATAGAAAAGTATTGATACCTTAGTAGTATCGACAGTATCTTTCATCTTTACTTCGGCAGTGTAAAATTGATATGGGAACAACCAATCAAATGCCTGCCTTTTTGAATGCGTTTCAAATCTACTTTCTTCCTTTTTTTGACATATTTGAGAAACACTTACAAAGTCAATAAAATTTAGAATTTGCTCTTAGCAATTCGTAGTCTTCCGGTAAGACTCGAAAAAGCTTTATTACCTTTTTCTGGTGTCTAAGTATAATTCTTTGGGTATCCTTTTTAATATTTGTTGCTATTTTAACCATTTCATCGGCTTACTAGCTACAGCTCTTTTTTCCAACGTATTTCTTGGTCTTCGTCTACTATTTGAAATTACACATTTATTTTCTCATTTATTTTTCCTTTATCATTTGGAACCATTACCAGACTCTCTATATGTTCTGTATTACTAATTCTATTCAATTTAGTTTTTTTTTTTTTGTAATCTTTCCGAAGAATCTAATATTTGTAGTTTTAATTTAGCTCATTTTTTTTGTCATAGACCACAATTCGTAATTTAGCTCAATATAACAAATATAATGCAATTATATTGTATTATTATTCAAAAATTAAATATATTTATCGTTGTCTTTTTTTAGGGTTGTTCAAACCTGCAACAAATTCAAAAGCGTCCAATTATTCCAATGGTCAATATAATATTACTTATAGAAATATTCTTCTTCATGTTCTTTATAACATTATCCACAACGCTCGTAAAAATTAGTGAGCTTAAGATCTACCCTTTGTCTTAATCCTTTTGTTTCGAATTCCATGAACCTTTCATTCTTTGTGTAAGAAGTTTCCTGTTCCATCGTATATGTTTTTAATTCCTATAAAACATAAACATAATTTACTTTATTCAACTTTTATCAGATCAATATTAATTTTCCTCAAAAAATAAATTGGTTTTAAAAATACCTAAATGTAGTTAAATCTGAAAGTTATGAAACAAAGTTAATAAACAGAAAATGAAATAAAACTGTTAAATATCGTTCAGCCATCAGAAGCATTCAGTTACTAAACAATATAAAGCCATTGCATTTACAAAGTGGTCTTTTCATCGTGAAAACATCAATATATAGTGCAATTTTCATCAGTGTATACGGCCACGTCAGCATCCGTCTAATGAAATGAAATATCGCGATATATTTTACTTGATTTTTCGACAGGTTTGAATCAATACATTGTTTCGTTAGAAGTGTTATTCATGTACCTATATTTGGAGCAGGGTTTTATGAATAAATCTCAGTGGCACATTTGACACATGATGATTGATTGCCTTCAATGTTGGCTACATTGTGTCCGGCTATCAGTAATGTATACCTTCTGTTCTGATATCCGATAGTTTGATTTGTTAAAAATACAATTAAATAAAACATAATAAAATACTCGATGTTCTTATCTCATCATCATCTTTGTCATTGATGCTTCAGTCTTCTGGGCAATGGCTTTCTTAAATAGCTTCTTCCATGCAGTTTTATCACGAACTAATACCGGGGAATATGGGTAACAGTGAGACACGGGAAACAGTGAAAAATATTTGTTACAATCCGCATCTAAAACAGTCTGCCTGTCTTAAGCAGTAGCGGCGCTAGTTCTTAAAATCTTGGGGGGTAAAAAAAAAATTTGAGTAAAATATGGAGGGGCCAGGAAATATTTTTTCCGTTTACATATGAAAATACAAGTAATGACCTAAAAAAAGGTCCTCACTTCAAAAATATATTTTTTTCCAAGCAATTCTAGGGGGGCCAACTGGGATCCTGGGCAACTTTTAGGGGGGCCCGACCCCCCGTACCCCCCGCTAGCGCCGCCACTGATCCTAAGTGCGAATATTAGACGCGTTCAGTTTACAATTTGTGATGATGTGAATACAAGTGCCAAAAGTAAATTATTAGTGGGCAGTTCGAGCATCGGTGTAAAAATTAAACCAGCTATTCAAGGTGCTTTGGGATCTGATTAAGCACGGCAATTTTCTCTATTAGAAGATATACGAAGGAGGTTAAATTAGGGAAGAGCAAAAATTTTACTCGGTAAATAAGAATATTAAATTGGTAAAACAATTGAAAATCAAATAAACGAGTTATATTATTACAAAAGAAACATAGATTTTCTTAAATGAAAACCTCTCCATTTTTTGAAACTATGCAAAAAAAAAATTTTTCTTTAATAAATCATAATGGAACTATCGGTTTGAAGGCAATATTAAAATAGTAGCCGACCTTAATTGAGATTTGGGCATATTAACTGTTGAAGAAGACATCAAAAGGTTTGGAAAGAAGCACGAAGACACGCTACACCTACAAAATATATATTATTTTTTTAAAATTTTTAATTCTAAAAAAATACACGCACTATCTTAGCTATAAATACAAAAAATCCATAATATTATTATCCATAATTTAACAATGAATTAAAAAAATATTATTTTTTAAAAACACAAAAACTGCCACATTTTCTTCAATCTGATCCAAAAATTCCTCTCGGACGTTTCCGGCTCAGATCAATATACATTACCTATAATTTTTTCCGATTTTTAGTTTAACACTTTTTGGTAGAAGTGTGACAAGAACTTTTGCACATTTTTTGCTAGATTCGTGTTAAAAGAAACGAATTACGAAAAACTATCTATCGTTCCGCAATCTACGTCTTAAGAGCTTTCTTTCGATACCAAACACTAAATTTAAAAAAAATATTTTTTTAATCAATGGCACAAAAAATCGACATTTTTCGAAAAATTTATCTGTCAAAAATTCCTGTTGAACAATTTCGGTACCCATCAATGTTCAGATTTTTAGATTAATCCCTTTGGGAGATAGGGTGGGGGAGAAACATTTTTGACACATTGGCAAAATTCCAATAAAAAAAAATGATTGGCAAAATTCCAATAAAAAAAAAAAAATGATTTTTCAAAAATCAAAATTTGTTGATCCTCGCATTAAGAGGTTTCATTTGGTATGCCACTTTAAAATTTTAAAAACTATTTATTTTTTTATATAATACATATTTGTTTATATTTATCCCATTTTTTTGAATTCTCTATAGTTTTCCTAAATGTGGGTCAACAAGTTGTACAATTATGCCAAATTTCAACTTTCTATGTTCAGCCGATTGGCTAAAATTTCTACCGTATAGACAGGCACATGAGTGACATTATAAGGGTATTTTGGTGGTCATACCTACAAAACCCTAAAAAGGCGTCTCAGTGTTACTCATGTTTCTTTATTAATTCTAAAAGAGTGGATCCCGAACATTTGAATAATTTGAGAACGCTTTACAAAATTAACACAAAATCTCACAAAAAGTCATTGGGCTTCCAAATCATTAATGCCTTTATCAATCTAAATCGTCCATTGAACAAAAATGTGCACTTTACTGTACCTAGTATGATGACTAATTAAAACAGCACACAGTGTATGTCGCTCATGTATGTTTGGATAATGGATGAAGAATCTGGAGAAGTTCGAGGTCCTCCCAATAATGCAGTACCATGACGATGAGTTTGATCTGTAAGTATCAATTTGGTATTGACTTCATGATTACCATGAAGCGTAATTATTTATGGTTAGTCGAAGATTTCTGATCGACAGGGACGTAATAGTAAAATTATCACATCATACATTTTTATTGGTTTAATCAAATAGAAAACTATAATAATATTTTACTGCAGAGGAATTGCTAGGTGTATTACTCTAAGAGACGTGCACTGACTACTAAATTTGTAAGCATCTGTTTGATGAGTTCTGGACCTGAGCTACTCTGATTAATGAGACTGGATATTTTTATTAAATAAATTGGATATAAATTAAAGGATATCTATTGAACACATATTAAAGATATGGTAAATATTTTAAGTTATATAAATTTTATTTAATGGCTGTAAAAACTGTTATTACAAAATAATTTATTTAGTAAGTTTGTAGGAAAAACTATATTGGAGAAGGAAATTATGTAACTATAAAGAGTTTGCCGCTAAGGTAGGAATTAAGTGATTTAAGCATTATAAGTAGGTTTTAGGTACTGTGTGCCACAACTTTAAAGACATTTCTATAAAAACGATGCTAGAAGATCTAAGAAATATTAATTTGGGATATTAATCAAAATTAAAACTCGGCTTGCAGTAGATCAAATTAAATTTTGCATACAAATCTAGCTTGATACATTTAAAAGCTAGGGAGATTTTTGATCAAGGTAGTAATTCGTGAAGGTAGTTGCAGCATTGTCATTTAGCCAGCTTCAAAGTTTTTCTATGTAAGTTGCTAAACTTAATGAAGATGAGATGATACGGAAGAATACAAATATTTATGCCCAGAACAGGATCGAACCCGGGACCTTCGGTACGTGAAGCAGGGTCGCTACCTCTACGCTACTGAGGCCTGCTAATTTATGTAAAAAAGTAATTTTTTTAGTAAAATTCTACTACTAAATCCTCAGCCCTCGAAAATCAGACTCATTTTCCTCGAAAAATATCATTTACGAGTAAACCTATTAAAAGACGATTTAAAAAAATATATATATATATATATAATATATATACCGCTACATTTCTTATTAATTAATTTTTAATTATTTTACTTATGTATTATTATGTATGACGTATTGTGATCATATCAATTTTGACGTTTCGAGATTTCAATGGATCTCCACGAATTCAGGTCCCTACATAACGTTTTGACTATTTTTAGCATGATGTCTGTCGGTCTGTCTGTATACACGTGCAGAGCAAGTTCGGCTGAAAAGACTTTTATGAAACTTCATATTTAAGCTTTTGACATCGATGGCACGAGTTTGAATCGGTCGGCTAAAAATGGGAGTTTACTCGTGCGATTTTAAGATTTTTGCGAATATTTAACAGAAAAATATTTCGAATTTAACAAAAGTTGCTATAATAGCAATAACTAACTTTTATTTGACACATTTTTTGACAAATTTTAAATCAATTTAGAAAGCGAAAATGCTAACCATTACAATATGAACGCGTATTGGTTTACTGTGTTACATAACACATTAAATATTTACATCGTCAACAAAAATCATATAAAATGCGTTATTTTGCGACATAATCTGATAAAAAATTCCTATGTGCGGGTCAAAGAGTTTTATAAGCATGCAAAATTTCAACTCTCTAGGTTTAGCCGTTTGGCTACAATTTTTACCAAACAGACAGACGACAAAATGACGGTATAAGGGTTTTTTGGTCATATCAACAAAACCCTAAAAAGGTCAAAAAAGCGTTTACAAAATAATTTCTTATGAATAAGAATTAATTAGAATTTATTATCAAGAATTTTAAAAAGAATTATAATATCAGAAGATATAAAAAGTTGGATACGCAGTGCCAACAGATGTTGTTCTGCCTTAGATAGAGCTTTTCAATTATCTCGAACATCCAAGGTAAGAATCTGAAAATCCATTATTAGGGCATATATTTATGTACGAAAACTAGAAGATATTAGGATTTTATAGAAGATCCCTTAAGTCAGTGTCATCGTTTCAGATCAAACAGAGAAATTAAAGTCCACTGTAAAATAATCAAAACAAAGAGACTCTGATGGGCCGGTCCTATCCAAAGGGTACCACTTTCATCAAGTTTGGGACAAAGTACCAGAAGGGAAGCGTTTAGTAGGCAGTCCACGTCTGCGGTGGAGAGATAATATAAAGGCAGATCTACTAAATTTTAATATCGAAAACAGTCTCGAGCTGATGACAAACCGGACCATACGGAAGAAGAGTCTGCAAGAACTCAGCTAGGACCCACCCGTTGTACCCTGTGAACATTTGTCAATTTTTGGCATTAACAATTGGTTACCATGCATTATTATTTAAAGGTGCAGTGTTAGATATTATAATGCGTTAAGTACCTAATTATGCAGCAATTATTCAGTGGTAGAAAAAATAATAATTCAGTTTAATCCTGTAATTATAGCTAAAATAACATAATAATCAGACTAATGTTTCAAATGGTCCAAAGCAATTACATAATTGAGGTTTAATATTTCTCCTGAGTGTGATATTTACCACCGATTTTAATTAACAATTTGCATATAGAATTAGTTCCGTAATATACCAACAATAGCGTGTAAAATTAATTGTATGTCATACTTACCAAAATCTAAGTATATATGTCCGTGCAAACAGTATGCTTTTCATTCCATACTAATATTTCATTACAATTTTGTTTTAAAAAACTTTTTAATATATTCTTCATTTTGACCTGTTTCCTCCCATGATTATTTTTTCAAAAAAGGTTATAATATATTCCTAGCTGTATATGTGCCTGCATGTTATATAAGGTAAGAAACTGCAAACGCTCTGTAGACAGGCAACACATATGTTTTGTACGTTGGTCTCCCGGGTGCCAGCTCGTAATGCATCCATTCTTTTTGCTTTTAAAAATTTAGCTGGAATCCATTATTTTATTTTATCCAAGGATTTTTAAGGAATATTTTCACAGAATATATAGATAACTTAGAATAATTGGCAATTTATGAGTATAAGAATAAAGATATAAGAAAAACGATGGAAGAAAAAAATATATATATAGAATGATCGAGATATACAACGTTTCTCGGCAATTTTTAAATCATTGAATTGACTCCCATAGTAAAATATTATTTGGATTACATCGACAGTGAATATGGGACATGGGAAGTAATATTTTATTTTAGGGTCATTGCAAACACCACAGATTACAATCTGAAATAAATTTAGTAACAATCTATACATCAAATTATGTAGCAAATTTAGTCTATTTAATACGATAAATTTATTTGTAAAAAAAAAATTGCTCAAAAAAATATATCCTTGAATAACAGAAAGGTATCTAGTTGCAATTTTCAGTATTTTTTAAAATCTCTTGGGGGTTGCAAATAACTTTTTTTTTCCATAGACTTTATTAATTGACGCTTCAACATCAAGGTTTTTAGCGTCTTTCTAATAATACAATATATGGTACAAGATATAATATACTTAAATTAAGGTAACATTTTATTATTCTTAGAATTTGTCCTTATATTAATTGTAGCAGTTCTGCTTCTGTTAGGAACCTAATAATGTTGTTGGAAGCATCTGGAGTGTTTTTAAGAGCTTCGGCTAGGCTATCGGGGATGTTATATTTATGCCGTAGTTGACTGTAGGCTTGGCAGTCGATGAGGATGTGTTCAACTGTGATTAATTCATGGCACTGCTCACAGATCTTGGCATTTTCCTTTTGTAGTAGATGTTCGTGTATAAGTTTCGTGTGGCCAATTCGTAATCTTGTGAGTGATGTTTGTATTTGGCGATCACTACAAAGATTCCATATATTCGTATCCTTTTTTATGTTTCCTAGTTTGTTCGAGTTGTCGGTACTCAGCCATTTATGCTTTCGTTGCTTGGTCATGTATTCTGTGATGGTTTTGAAGCTGTCCTCCATTGGTATCTCGGTCCTTAGTTGTGGTGCGTCACTTCTGCTTTTTATAATGTTATCTATTTCCTCGTTTCCTAGTATACCTTTATGACTTGGGACCCAAAGAAGCGTTATTTTCTGTTTTGTATGTTTCTGGTAGTGGTGGATTATTTCCTGGATCTTCTGGATGGTTTGTTGTTTAGTTTTTATGTTAGTTATGTTTTTAATGGCAGTGAGTGAATCTGTACATATGACGATGTTGTTTGTTTCTGGTCCTGCAGCTATATATTCTAGAGCTATTTTTATGCTATTTAGCTCAGCGGTGTTGATGGATACTGCTGGTTCTAGGCTATAGCATTTAGTAGTGGAACTAGTTTTAAATCCTATAGTGACCATATCGTTGTGGCATGAGGCGTCCGTATAGTAGAATGTTGTATCAGCTGGTTGTTTTGCACAGATTTTATTAAATTCTTCTTGGTATTTTTCGTTAGTGGTGTTTTTTTTTAAAATTGATTGAGGCGTAGATTTGTAGTTGGTAGGTATATTTCCCATGGAGGTGTATCTTGATGAGTGGTTTTATCTAATTTGTTTAGTTTGATTTTAAGTATTGTGAGGCTATCATTGACATTTTTTTGAATAGGAGTTTGTGATTTTGGAGTGATCTTTTCGTTATTTTTTTTGTGTAAATAGGAAATTAAATGTTGGGTGGGATGGGTTTGTGGATATTTTCACTGCATATTTGCTTAACAACATTCTTCTCCTGTCTTCCAATTCAGCCTCGCCAGCTTCATTGCGGATGCTTGTAACAGGACTAGTTCTATATGCTCCAGTAACAATCCTTAGAGCTGAATTCTGTATTATATTACGTTTTTGGAGGATATGTGGTTTGGCTTCCATATATTGCGCTACCATAGTCTAACTTAGATCTAACAACTGTTTTGTATAGCATTACTAGAGTTTTCTTGTCTGCTCCCCATTCATAATGTCCCGTGGTTTTCATTAAATTGATGCGAATATTACAATCACGCCTGAGTTCTTCTATGTGGGGTTTCCATGTTAATTTCTGGTCAAAGGTCATTCCTAAAATTTTTTTGGAGTTTACGAATTGAATGGGACTATTATCGAGTGTTAAACGAGGAGTATCTGTTATTTTTTTTCAAAGGTGACTGCTTCGGTTTTTTGTTTGGAAAATTGGAAACCTACTTGTGTTGCCCAATTCTGAAGTTTTTCTATTGTAATTTGTAGTATATTTGTGGTAGTTGTTTTGTTTCGGCCTTTGACGGTTCGTCTGCAAATAATGAGAAGTTAACAGGTTTTTCTATTGTTTTGGTAATGTCGTTGATAGCTACTAAAAATAACGTTACACTAAGCGTGGCTCCTTGTGGGATTCCGTTTTGTTGGGGGTTTGTTTCGGAAAGTATTCCATTTGCGCGAACTCTGAATTTTCGATTTTGGAGGAAACTTTGTATAAATTGGAGCATGTGTCCTTGCACACGTAGTTGTTGTAATTTGTTTTCAATATTCCATTTCCATATTGTGTCGTAGGCTTTTTCCAGGTCAAAGAAAATAGAAGTGACGTGTTGTTTTTTTGAAAAGGCTGAGTGGATTTCGTTTGTTAATTTTATTACATGATCGTATGTAGACCTATTGCTTCTGAATCCACATTGGTTTGTATCAATTAAGTTTTTGGACTCTAGGTACCATGTTAGTCGGTTATTTATCATTTTTTCCATGATTTTGCCTATGGTGTTGGCAAGGGCGATTGGTCGGTAGCTACTAGTTGAAGTTTTATCTTTACCATGTTTGTGGACGGGTATTATTTCTACCTCGTTCCACTTACTTGGGTATTTGTTGTTAGTCCAGATAATTATACATCAAATAACTTTTATAAATAGATAGTTTGGTATAGAAGTGTTCAAATAATACAATTATTTATTTTTTTTTTTTCAGAATGATTGTTTAGAGTCCAGAACTTTCTCGAGCAATACTGCACTTGATAATAATAAAGTGCCACTTGGTAATCTTTACGAAAATTTTGTCTCGCAGACTTATTTGTGGACCGCAGCAGATTCAAGATGGCGGTAAAAATACACCACCAAGTACAATAAACATAAGACTTCTTTTCACAATACAAAACAATAGCTACAAACATATTGGCAGAACGAAACTTGAGCTACAATTTGCCTCATCATATACAAATATGCGTCGATTGGTTTACAATAAAGCCTGGTTTATAATAGACTCATAACATAACATATGCTTAGCATGGCTCCATAACTTAATCAAGTTGAAACATAGTACTATCGTTGTCCTGTTTATAATACGACCGCACAACACAGACACACAACTCCATAACATAAAACTTGACCAAGTTGAACATTTATATTTGAGAGGCTATGCGTAGCCAATCATAAAGAGATTGGGGAGCATGCGTCGTGCTTGACAATTGTCATAAGTTTTTGTATAATTTTGGTTATTATTGTGTTCACAATTTATTAAAAATGGAAAAAGAAGCGAGGTTGGTTGAATAAATGGAAAATAATCCAATATTGTATGACAAATCAAGAAGAGCTCCGAGTTCTGACAACTGTACTAATGCGGTACACCGGCTCTATTATAAACACCGTAGTTATGGCTTGTGGGTTGTGCTGTGGAGACATGCTATGTTATATGCAAAGAGTCGCATACAAATATCAGGTCGTCAAGGATGAAATTTGTAGTTAATAATATTGCCAACTTTAACAGCTTATTATTAGATATTGGCTTAACATTTTACCGTTCTGCTTTTCTTGTTGGAAAGTTTCACATCTCGCCTATTTAAAGAAATCATTGTTTGCTCTAAAAAATATCAAAAACTTTTTTAACCGACCGCCAACATATATAAGGGACGTATTGTGATCATACCGATTTTGACGTTTCGAGATTTCGATGGATCTCCACGAATTGAGGTCCCTACATAACGTTTTGACTAAATGTTGACGTTATGTTATGTAGCTATTATAAACCAGGCTTAAGACATTCATAATAATATAATATTTCTTTATTTATAATTCCTTTTTTACCTTATAACCATATTACTAGATAAAAATTCGATGCAAAATTTGGTGCATAGATTGTTACTAATTTTATAATGTTGGTTTTGTATGAGAAATTTGTGAAAACATCATTAGAACCAATTTTACCTATTTCAATATGGGATCATTGGAGGAATAAGAACTTTAGGAAATATTGCATTGATATTATATATAAAACAGGGCTGCCCACGGCTACAAGGGAAAAATAAGAATCTGATATATAAAATTATTCAGAATAATTTACGAAAAAAGTTGTCCTTGACATGAGTAGCCAAAATATATAGTATTTCCAAAATCTATAATATAATACCCCAACCTGTGTCCTTGGCTGGGTGGGTGCGTGGAAATTGTCTGAAACAATTGAGCGAGGTACCGAAATGTAACGATTATTATATATTAATTTATGTATTGGACAGTAGTGTGCTGTGAATTTTTGTTTTGAGTGTTGACAATAAATTAGTAAAAATGACAGTTGTGTTTTTCATTAAAAAATCACTTCACAATTATTAATTTAGTTGTGAAATACACGGATTGGTTTTTTTACGAAACAAAACACAGAAAAACGTTATCCTTCCGTGATATTCGACATTTTTGATTAAAATTATTATTAGCAGAAAAATAATTATTTTAAAAAATATTTGTTTTTGATGAAAGTAAGTAAGAAAAATGTGACTTTTTTTTCTTTATTATTATTTTTTCAATGTTTTATTATTTTTTTATTTCTACGTAGTGCCGGCTGTGGGTTTTGCGGGGCCTGGGGAAAATAATGCATTTGGTGTCAAAAACTTGCCCTAGTTACTAATAATTGTTAGAAATATCCCACTTTAACCGCGGGGCCTCGGGAAAAATCTCCGAAGTCCCGACCTCTGAAAATATCATTTACCTTTTAGTTTAGGTTAGATTCACCTTAAACGCACTATCTTAGGATATGGTTGATAAATGTTTATTTTTATTTTTTTATAAACCACCTAAAAATAAATTGTGTTTTAAAAGTTCTGCACAGTCCCACCTGTTTAGAATCTCTGTATATTGAACAAATGACGTGTGTGTGACGTATGCGCAGTGTTCAGTGGGATATTGTAAATCTACCCCCAAATGTGAACGCAATATATTAAAGCGGGCAAACAATTAAATTTTACTGTGCAATAGTTTCTCACGATTTATTTCAAACTGATTTGAGATATAGTGTAAGTACGCTTTATTCCGTGTGTGTATTTTTTCATGTGTGCTTTTTTTCCGTGTGCGTATTAATCCGTGTGCGTATTTTTATATTATATAAGAAAATGGAAAATTTATTTTAATAAATATATTTTAAATTTAACGTCTCAAATCATTTTTAGTTTTAACATTATAAATATAATGCACTGAGTGGAAATGAATCGTTTTCCCATCTTAAAAAGTTAATGAATAAATAATTCGGGATAATAATCATTATTTGTCCAGTTTTTAATAATACGCGAAGAGTTGATTTTAATTTGAATTGGATGAAGTTAGGCGTATGGATAGAGAAAGAAGTCTGAGGTGTCGAGCAAGTTCCACATTAAGGTAATGATTTGTTTGCCAACACAGTTGGCAATGGGTCCACTAGTATTAAATAATGCTTTAACCATCTACATGCACCAATTAAAATCTTTATAAAAATCGATCTAACTTTGAACGAGCACAACAATGATATTGTTGCCACCTATAATTCATGTATGAAAATTCAAGAAAATAAAGACTAGAAAGTGAAACACAGCCACCTAGATGATTATTTTTATAAACATAAAACCTAGTTGTCTCTAGAATAGGAGTGCACGGGTTTGAGTCCCAAGCTCTAAAAAACACGCTTTTAAGGGATATTTTTTCTTGTAATTAAACGTGAGCCCACAGGCACTGTAGAAGTTGCGGACCCGTGAACTCCATTCAAATTTAGGAAGATGAACGCGGGACAAGACCCCTGCTTTCTTTTTATTCTAGGAGTTATCTCAGGGAATATTTTTGCTTCTGAGCCTACATTGTCTGGTCAGTGCGTTGGCTGGAAGATGGTCCAGAAGATAGGGGTTTTCTAAACCCAATTAATGAACCCTCCGACTTTAATCTGCCCCACATCTATGGGTTTCGCTAAATCGTATTCGCACTACTAACCACGATAGATGTGGCGATTCTTGGCGAAATGAGGAACTTGCAGAATACCGGACAGGAGTGTGAAACCAGGCAATCAGTTATGGCACCTTCGACTGCCCATTTCGAGCCTACTTAAGGCCCCAAAGAAGACATTTACATGTAACACCAGATCTAATAGACTGGCTTAAAACTCTAGGGGCCGGTTTCTGAAAGCTTAATTAACTATAACCAAATAGTTACAAAATGGTTGCTATGATTACTTATAGGATTGTTATATTGTAACCGAATTTAACCAAAAGATTAAACTCAGCTACGCTTTCAGAAACCGGCCCTGAGAGTCGGTTTCTGAAAGCTAAGTTAACTATAACCAAATAGTTAGAAATTGGTTGCTAAGGTTAGTTATGGGATTGTCATATTGTAACCGTAATTGACCAATTGCTTATAATTTATTAAGTTTTCAGAAACTGGCCCTTAATGTAATAATGTGCTGTTCCCTAATTTTATAGAACATAAATTCTTTTTTTTTTTAAATGTCTTTCAGCATTTTTGTTACATATAAGACAGTATTTTAAATTGTAACGGCCCTAAGAGAAAATTATGCCGGTCAAAAATAAAAATGCATCTACTGGATAATGGCCATAGCAGCTAAGTCAAAAAAAAAATTATATATATATATATAGGTCTTTATTATTTATTTTATTTATTATTTTATGTAAGCGAATATTTTTGAATAATTCTTTATTAAACGATAAGGAAAATGCTGTCAAAACACATTTTAACAAACACACAAAAATCCCTCGATTTACACGGTAGATAGGTTCCTCAAAAAACCGAGTAAATCGAAAAAAAAAGTCATTTATTTCCATATAATTCTTAAAGAATTTAACAAAAAAAAAAAAATACTGGTATCACTTTCACAGACGATTAATTTTTTCTTCCTGATTGGTATGATGTCTCTTTCATCAGTTGATAGTACTTGATGCGATTCTGGTGCGCTCATTGATTATTAGTGACAATTTCAGATCGGCGAGACTTGGTAACGAAATTGGTAACTAACAATTGTGTTTGTTTTTGATTAAATCTTTATAGATCTCCTCATACTGGGTTAAACATTTATTCATATCTCACAGAAAATGATCCAATTTTTGCCCTAATTCTAGTCCTACGCGGATGACTTGCTGTGAACTTAACTGGTTCAGGCTCCATTTTTAGATCACATGAACCGAAAGTTTTATTATGGATACAAAATGGGGAAACCCCACTTTTAGATTTGATACCAGTGTTACCAAGAATGAACTTAAAAAATGTAGAAATATATATGCAGCCAAAATATTATTAAACATTATTATCAAAACCGCGAAAAAGCAAAATCGTATAAAAAAAGTACCGTGTAAATCGGGGGTAAGGTGTATAGTTAAAAACGAATTCAATAATATAAAATAAATATTACATTTTTGGTTTTGATGCATACTTGCACAGTATCAGTAAACAATATATTTATCATAATTGCATTGTCGTTATGATTTATTTACGACTCTTGCTTTCACCATTTATTTAATTAGTATTAAATAATATTCGTGTGAAAAGGTGTATTATAACACTTAATCATGAGTCAGTCAACCTTCACATGGTTAAATGAGTTGCTAAATTATCAGAATGAAATCAGTGGAGTTAGTCTGAACATGAGAATTAAGATAATGAGAGAATGGAACAAACGTTATGTTAGTCAGATCATTTGTATGCAATTCCACGATTGTTTTCCACTTTAATTGACTCGATTACTTGCATCTTTCATATTATAGACTCGTTACTAGTTAGCTGGAACTAAATGGTTTCACAGCAGTTATTTGAATAAATTACTGTCTTGACATCAAAATTTTAACCTGTATTAATTTGGAATTGTATCTCATACTACAAAAAGTCTCTGAAAAAAACTATCCTGTTCAACGGTTTTATCAACTGATGTTTTTTAGAATGACCAACTCCCTAAGCAAAAATATCTCAACTATCATCAAATGAAATTATCAGTTCAAACCAAGAAATAGGCCCAGATTTTGAGTCATTTGATAATTAATGTCATAACAAGTATAGTATTCCCAAAATGAAGAGGCCACTTTTGTTAAAAAGATAAACAATGCGGTAATATGCGGTTTATGGCAAGAATCCTACGATTTGTTGCTGTAAAAAAATATAGGAGGTATTAAGGGAATTTTTAATTTAAATTGAATAGATGGAACAGTACTTCAATTGAAGTTTCTTGAATTGAATTGAATATTTTCCAAATTTATAATCCTATTGTGTCCAAATTTTTGGGGTTGTTATACTTGTTTGTTAGTTAATTTTCAACGTTCATAGCGTGCATACATTAACAACATGGCTCTTTGGCGACCATTTAATTTTGAAGAAATTCATAAGTAAAGAAAATATTTAAACTGTGCAAGGTGATTTGGAGTGCGAAAATGTGGACGTGGATGTGGAATGAGAAAATGTGGCACGTGGCTACTAAAGAAACATGTCATTTGTCAGAAAACTGCAAAGTTCTGATACTGAACGTTCATAAAAAGTTAGTTTCGGAAGGTAATGACAAACCTATACTTAGAACTGCGGAATTAACTAGTGTTCCATACCGAACAATTCAACGTATACATTGTTCGTGGTAAAAATCAGCAGCGAAAACGACCCGATTTACAAGTTTTCAAGAAAATAGATAGTTTTATGTCTAAAACAATAATAAATAAAATATACAACTTTTATTCGAAAAATATAGTTCCGACTGTACATCTTTTAATAAAAAAGTTGGAAGAAGACGGAATAGAATTTCCATATAAAGTTAGCCATATTTATAATTATTTGAAGTTGCTAGGATACATATTATGGAATCAGATAGATTAGTAAGGGCACAGTATTCGGACCATGATAATAGTGATAATGATTAATATTTTAATAATTTTAAATTACCTTAAATTGACAAGTTCAAAAAAAGAATGGTTTTTGTTTGTGCAAATTTGAAGTAACGGGTGTTTTTTTTAGAGGTATAGAACTTTAAATTGCAATAAAACAACGATGGATTATTCGATTGACATGAATTTTTTTTTATTCGAAAGGTAATCTTGTGGCATTACATTAAATCATACCAACAAGACGGCGCAACATGTCACACAGCTCGTGCCACAATCGATTTATTGAAAGACACGTTTGGTGACCGCCTAATTTCACGTTTTGGACCTGTGAATTGGCCTCCAAGATCTTGTGATTTAACACCGCTGGACTACTTTCTGTGGGGCTATGTAAAGTCATTGGTCTATGCGGATAAGCCACAAACGCTTGACCATTTGGAAGACAACATTCGCCGTGTTATTGCCGATATACGGCCACAAATGTTGGAAAAAGTCATCGAAAATTGGACGTCCAGATTGGACTACATCCGAGCCAGCCGTGGCGGTCATATGCCGAAATCATATTTAAAATGTAATGCCACAAGATTATCTTTCGAATAAAAAAAAATTCATGTCAATCGAATAATCCATCGTTGTTTTATTGCAATTTAAAGTTCTATACCTCTAAAAAAAACACCCATTATTTAATATAGACCTTACAGAATTTAAAACAAAACGATTTTTAAACATGCCTATATTTATAATTCAAATATATCCAGGTCCTAAGTCTGACAAAAATGTGAAGGAATGGCATATGAGTATATGCAGTTCATTTTAAATAGCATATAAGAAAACACGTTTATTTTAAATAATTATTACGGTCTATTACAGCTACTATTAACAGAACCATAAACTCGTCAGGTATAATGGCTATACAGTCAGCCATTCTTGGAATCAATAAGTGAGGGTGGCCATTTCATTTTTGAAATACTATACATTGTTTTAACTCTGTATTTTGTACAGAGATGGTAATTTAAATATTTGTTATAGAAAAATTTCGACAAGCCGTTCATGTGTGAAGGGAATATTACAAAATTTGCCACTAGGGCGGCAGTAGTGTAGTGTGGTTCCCCTATTACACCAGTCTATGGTATGCTGTTTGTAAAATATGGCAGTTGACAGAACTGTTTTTTGTTTTTGCACCTGTTTTATATCTTGCAGTGTATAAACTATTATTATTACTGTGGATGTATATTGATTGTTTGATTTTTGTATGAGTATTTTTATTGATTTTATTTATTGTTTTTAATATGTAGTGTAGTCATTTAGATGGCCTGCGTAAAGCCCAAATAGCATTTGTTGCTGTGTGCCAAAAATTTTAATTAACTAATCAACATTGTTTAATTTTGTTTATTGTGATTTTGTGGTGTTCGTTCCAAGAGAATATTATGGTACCAATAATATATTGATTATATTTGTTAGAAATTTGTATTTGCATGGACTCATCAACCGAAATCAAACTTATATGTATCGTATATGTTTGTATGCATTGTGCGTGAGAAACTCTGGGACATCATGGACGAATTTGACATCCTTAGTAAACTTATCAAGATAACTATGGTGTGTGTGTCGGGATTCGTATGCAGAGTGAAAGTAGGAAACTTTTTGTCACAGCCTTTTGAAAATCATACTGGAGTCAAACAAGGAGACGCCACCTCAACTTTGCTGTCCAACCTCGTGCTAGAGATGGTGTTACGAAAAGCCCAAAGCCCAAGAAACCAACCAACGCGGTCTAGAGCTCAATGGGTACCACCAGATTTTAGGGTATGCAGATGACCTGGATATTATTTCAAATAAGGTTAAAGACGTAATATAACTTACTAACCTTATTCAGTTGAAGCTCGTAAAGTAGGACTCATCATCAGTAATGAAAAACCAAGTATCTCATTGTTGGTAGACGCAGCCACGAGAACACGACCGACTTAAAAAGTAATGACAACACTTTTGAGAGAGTTTCTACTTTCAAATACCTGGGCACCATGATAGATCATGTGAATATGATACAGCAGGAAATAACGAATAGAATTTAAGCTGCTAATGCATCGTATTTTGCACTTGGTACAATGTATGTCTCCGAAA
Source organism: Liopterus haemorrhoidalis (assembly GCA_963971575.1). Classification (NCBI taxonomy): domain Eukaryota; kingdom Metazoa; phylum Arthropoda; class Insecta; order Coleoptera; family Dytiscidae; genus Liopterus; species Liopterus haemorrhoidalis. Next base: position 38,055,949 of record OZ020618.1, on the reverse strand, counting down.
CATGGGCCTTAACAAAGCGAGATCGACAACACCTCATAGTTTTCGAAAATAAAATATTATACAGAATCTTTGGTCCCATTCAAATTAATGGTGAATGGAGAATCCGTAAGAACAAAGATATCCGAGAACTGTACTCAAGGCCAAGTATCACCCAAGAACTCAGAGGCAGACGATTACAGTGGATAGGTGACGTTATGAGGACGGTGGAGGACAGAATGGTTAGGAAGATATGGGAAGGAAATTTGAATACCCGTCGACCAGTGGGAAGACCTCGCAAGAGATGGAGAGATCAGCTAACCGAAGATCTAACAAGTATTGGTATACAGGGTACTTGGCAAGACTTGAGAGTGAATAGATCCAGATGGAGGGCTTATGTAAGTGAGGCCAAAAGTCAACCTGACTGATAGTGACCAAAGAAGAAGAAGATGATGTATCGTATATACGACTTTTTTCTTATAAAGTTTTCAGACTTCTGAACCATACTATTTATATACCTACTATGTATATGTATAATAAGTGACAATATAATGTTCAACTTTACCTATATGTACTTTGTCTCAGTTTAGGATCCCTTTTTACTTTTAAACATGTATACATTTTCGTTCTATAGGTACAGAATTATATTTCAATTTTGAAATGTAATAAAAAAATTTGTAAATCGATAATATATACTTGTGTAACAAATTATTTTTTTTTTTGAAATAATAAATTGGTCAAATTTTGCGGGGTTAATAGTTGCGAAGAGAGTCAATAGATGGTGCTAGTTACGCTGACGAAAATATTTACACATCGTCGGTGTTTCTGTAAATATTCTGTGATGAATTTAGCTGACTCTCAAAACTATTTTCATATTTACACGAAACATGATAAATTGTAAATATGATCTATAATAATAATAATAATAATAGCCTTTATTAAATTACCTATTTACAATATAGTTTTAGTTGGGTTACAATAAATATAATTAAAACATTGTTATTTAATTTTTTATTTATTTATTTATTCAGGTAAGTTGAGTCCATTTTTGAGCATAGGCCTCCCCTGCTTTTTTCCATTCTAATTTGTTTGTTGCTTTCTTTTGCCAAAAATTTCCTGCTTCCGCTACTACACTATCCACCCATCTTTTTCTCGGTCTTCCTTTCTTTCTTTTTCCATCAGATGGAATCCAATTTGTGGTTTTTAGTGTTCATCTGTCGTACCTCAATCTTGCCACATGAACTGCCCACTTCCATTTTTGCATATTCGTGGTTATAAGTACGTCTTTAGCTTTTGCTTTTTGCCTTCTTGTGTCGTGCCGTATTCTATCATTTCGTTTCACATGATCTATATAAAAAACTAATATGCTTATTAGCATAAATGTCCAGCTGGTCGAAGTGCTTTATTTAAATTAAAAAAAAAACTATTTTAAAAAAATTGTAAAAAATAGATACACATTGTCACTACAATTTGATGAAAGATGTATCAGTACTAATTTCAAATGTAACCATGTATTTTTTATCGAATTAGTGCAGGTGACCACACAGAAGTTAAAATTTACTCAAGCATCAACCCTTCTAGTTAATTTTTTTGTATAACCTTGATAGAATCCAACAAAAAAAAAAACATGAGAGAACCAAAAAATAATTAGTCAGCAATTACCTGTAAATAATTGTAACTAAATACCGCTGTGTTTCAAAATTCCGTAGAGAATTGACCGAACCCTAATTAAGACAAAAAAACACTACATTAGATAAAATGATCCAGATGAAATCAAATGTCAACCACAAAAATGTAAAATTATAATGTCTTTTTTGTGACCTGAACACTACTTAGATATTTTCTATTAAGACCACAAATATTTAGGACTCATATTATATTTTTATGTTGACTTCATTAAAATATATTTTATCTTAGATGCGACTGGTTACTCGGGCCATAGAGCTCGGAACGCACATGTAAATATATAAATAATAAGATTCTAAGGCCTAGATGACGCAAAGATATATTATTATAATTATACTAATTTTTAGTGTGTTGTGGCATTTTTCGACCTGCATATAGAAAAAGTACTTATTCTACAACAACAATATTTTCATTTTTAAAAGTAAGAATCAAAGTTGGTTCCACTCTGTATGTAAATATTTAAATAATTTGGCAGAAAAACAACTTGAAGCTTGAAGATGAAAGTGGATACATGAAAGAGGGCGGTTAAGCACGAGGAGAAAGTTAGAAGAATAATAGACAAAGGAATAGTCAGGGAATGCTGGGAGGAAAGAGCCAGAGAGGAACAGAAAGGAAGATGGTACGTATGGGAAGAGATGAGAAAGGAATATTACTTGAGATGCGGAGTGGATGCGACAGAGGTGAAAAGGAGAAGAAATGAAGGGATAAGCGTGATTGAGGAGGTGTGGAGGAGGTATAAGGAAGTGGAGGAACAAGGAAGGACCGTCAGAATAGACAAATCAAGGAGCGCAGTGAGATATAAGGAGGTCAGAACTATAGGGGTACCAAGCTACTTGAAGGGAGAAAGAGGAAGGTCAGGAGGGAGGGTTAGGAGGATTGCGAGGCTAAGGTGCGGAAATGAAGAGACAGGAAATAGATATCAGAGGATAAGATGTGCAGGATGTGTAAGTTTTGTTATTGTAGTGAATACCCTAAACACCGAAAGGTCGATGGGAAATAAAGCATTATATATATATATATATATATATATATATATATATATATATATATATATATATATATATATATATAATGAATCACCAACTTGAAGCTGATATGACTGGTTATATGGTGATTATAAAGAATATTCAAGGGAAGTATGTCAAAAGGTGGCGGCGACGTATGGCTTACAATGTATTATTACGACTAAGTTAAGAAGGTATAAGCAAAACTCGAGCTATTAAATTAACATCAAAAGAGGTTGGTTTATCGGAAAAGTTGTTATGGCAAATAGTTAAATAAATGAAGAATAAGAAACCCATATCTTCGCCATCCAAGAAATGAACATGTAAAATTACCTTTGACATATTGGAGGAACAGCATAAAAATGCTTTACGCAAAAAATAAAATGCTTTATTAAATTTTTATATAAGAAACTTTAGATCCGAAGCAGGCGCGTACCTACGGTAAATGACGTCAATGGAAAACAAAAAAATTGCACCCCTGTTCAAACATGTGACACCCACTTTTTGAAAATTAACATCTAAAATAACTTGGTTGGAAAAAGTTTATATGTTAAATTTAAATGATTTTAAATAAATGAATAAACAAATAATAAAATCAAAAAGTTTTATCTGTTTTAAGGTATGTGAAAAGGAAAGGTACATTGATTTCGTAGCATATTGAGTTTAACACATTGAAGCATCGAATATAATATCAATTTATTAATACATATGAAAATAAATATAATCCATACTTATACTATGCATCAACTTTTTACGTTCATTCTAGTTGTTAAATATTGCATTGTACAGGGTGAGTCAATGAAATGGGACGATTTCAAAAGATCAGAAAACATTCAAAAATTTATCTTTTGTAAAATTTATTGATGAAAACATAATCTACACGAATGGAAATAATGTGTAAATGCACAATCGTTAATTTTTTTAAAAATAATTTCCGAAAGGTGGCCTCCATTTTGTCGCACACATTCTTGCAGCCTCGTTGCAAAGGTGCCCATAACATTGCGCAGCATTTGTAGCGGTATTGTGGCCACTTCAACTCGAAAACATTTCTTTCAAAATTCCTAACCCACGTTTGAATAGCATTGTTAGACGGTACACGAGCGCGAGGCGGTAAATGGTAGTGTAAACGAAACGCGCATGGACTAAACTTTCCCCATTTTGGTAATATGCTTTGACTGCAAATGCGCGCTGTTCACCCGACCAAGTATCCATGATAACTAACTTCCCGCCCTCTAGATTCACCATGACGATGCCCCAAGCCCACCACCCCTCTACTTTTTCAGTAGTAGCGTTCCTAAATCGTCCCGTTTCATTGACTCACCCTGTAGTATCTACGTATATTAAAATATGTACATTAGAATTACTTTATGAGCTATAAAGTTGGTACGTACGTAATACTCCTTAGTAAACCGTCACGAACAGTTGATGCCATGAGGTGGATGAATTTGTTGCCCTGGATCCCCGGTGAAAGGTAAGACGTGGATGTAGAATGCTGTTCCACATTATTGAGGTGTTCTTTTACAATATGGTCAAAGTTAGCCATTTTTTTTTCAAAATATTTTGTAAACAAATTTTTATCCATTTTGTTTTCCTTTTTTTTGTTGTCATTTTGAGCTTCCTTCATTAACGGCACGTGCTATACCTGCCATACCCTAAATACGCCTCTGATCTGAAGACCTGTTGTTTGTGTTTATGGATTTATTTAAACCTTTTTAACCAAATCTGTTTTATTTATAATATATAATTTTAAAAAAATTATATTTTTTAAACGTATGTTAATAGATCGAGATGGAGGGCTTATGTGAGTGAGGACAAAACTCAACCTGACTGATAGTGTCCAAAGAAGAAGAAGAAGAAGAAGAAGAAGAAGAAGAAGAAGAAGAAGAAGAAGAAACGTATGTGTATTATCTTGTTTATTTCAATACCTTAGCAACCATTTCCTTTTTTTACGTTAAAAAAACTCACTGGTTAACCTAGTTACTATGTACATGCCCTAGTTGTAACTGTTTTTAAAATTTTTCTCTATAATGCATTTGTCCTGTGTAAATCGTACTTGGTGCGCTGCGCTATATACTAACTTCTTATTTGGAACAGACTATAGTAGACTTCTTTCTTGCAATATTAATAAAAGACCAGGACCCATTATTTTGAGAATCCACAAGCCGCTACAGCTCCATCTAATTAACTCAAATTTTTTCGCGTGAATAATCGAATATAATTTTTTTTACATGGAAGATTTAAATTTTTTGTTATTTATAATTGAATCCGTATTAAAGAAACAAAGTAATCTAGACGAGTTCTTTGTTAACACAGCATCCTAGATCTTGATTAAACTGAACGTATTTTAATTTAAATAACTCTCTATTAATTAGTACTATACAAACACGATACAATTAACGTTTTATTCTCTTTTCTAAGTATAAGTTTCGGTCTCTCAAACGTTTTTTTATCAGATAGTTTTTCAGTATTTGAGATATTTAGTTAAATTTAAATAAGTTTAACTCCGAAATTGGTAATTACTATCTAACAGTAGCTGATTATAAAAATATTTCAGATATTAGGATCAGTGTCGAAATGTGTTTGAAAAAAATGTTTTTGATAATATTCTAAATCAAATTTATAGCATATCTTGATTAAATATCCTGTTTCAAATAGCGCCTTTTGTAATTAGAAACAAAACTATTTTTTAATTAATAAATAAAATATTTTTTGTTATGTCTAAAAAATTTATAATGAACAAAAATAAGAAAAAAATTAAACACTGTAAGATCAACTTCACAGTTTTCGAAACTAAAATATTATACTTTTAACTTTTTGGTCCCATTTAAACTAATGGTGAATGGCGAATTCGCAAGAAGAAAGATATCCTAGAACTGTACCCAAGCCGAAAATCATAGAAAGGTAAACAACTACAGTGGATAGTACACGTGATGAGGAAGCATAATTGAACATTCGCCGACCAGTAAGAAAACATCGACAGTGGTAAAGAAATTTGCAAACCGAAGATAAGTATTGGTTTACAGTACACATGGGAAGACCTGACAATTGACAGATCAAGATGCAAGACATATGTGAGTAAGGCCAAAAGTCAAACCGACTAACAGTACCCAAAGAAGAAACGGTATGAGTTGCAGTGGTAAAAGAGTTACGCTACGGAGCATAGGGACTTCGGAATTTTTATTTTCCTATATTATGCAGTCAGCTGGGTTGAGACAGCCTCAAGTATTTAGTACTTCAAACGAAAGTCCAGCATGGTTTAAAAGTATTGCTATTATGCAAAATATGACTTATCATAGGTACCAGTACAAAATATCCGTAATAGAATTACCATTAACGATCATTTCTGATTTGTAACATATGCATACGGGTTATTTTTTAAGTAAGGTCCGATTGGCTGTAGCTTTGTAAATTTCATGTGCATGTAGAAACGGGCATAGGTGCCGGTTCCCGGCATGCCTTGTGCAAAAGCAGACGTCATTTGCAATCGTTGTGTCTCTTTTTATGGTTGATATTGTGAGGTTAAAATGTTTAAGATAATTGAGCGGGCCGCTCACTGTGAAATAGGTCTGTGATTAGGTTTTTGACAGCAAGAAATGTAGCAGTATCAGGCATTCCATCGCCAGGGTTCTAGGACACTAACCCCCGGGACATTAACCCCCCCGTCTATAACCCCCCGTCTATAACCCCTCGTGCCATTAACCCCCTGACAATAACCCCCGGACATTAACCCCCGTCAACAACCCCCGTGCCATTACCCCCCGTATCAATAACCCCCGAGCCATTAACCCCCTGGCAATTGATTAATATTTTAAATGTTTACCTTCAATGCAAGGTCGAAGACCTTTTTTTAAGGTTAACTTACAAAAAACTATTTTTCTCAAAAATGGCTCTAACGATTTTGATAATTTTTTTTTTTTGTGTAATGTGAGTTAAGGGATGGGTATAACTAGGGAATAGGTACCTACGCAATTGTGGCATTGTTATGTTAGTGTGAGTTTGTTTTGTTATTAAACTAGAAGATGGGTAGCTCGCTTCGCTCAGCTTCTTCTAACCAAACCCTTACTAACCTAACCTAACCTAAGATAGTGTTTTGTCATTAAACTAGAAGATGGGTAGCTCGCTTCGCTCGGCTTATTTTAACCAAATCCTTACTAACCTAACCTAAGATAGTGTTTTGTCATTAAACTAGAAGACGAGTAACTCGCTCCGCTCGGTTTTAGACTTTTACTAACTAAAACTAACCTAATTATCTTGTTTTTAGGTGCATAGTACTTTATTTTCCCCCATATTAGCCCAATTAAAATTGTGTATCATTGTGTATGAATTTATAAACCAGAAACCATTGTTTTAGAGCCACTGATAATCGTTGAATTATTGAGTGAAATTGTAATGTGTTGCTAGTAATATATATACAATTTCTTTACTAGTTTCCTTTTTATTGAAAAAAACGGAGTTTTCCCTAAAAATAACCCTTCTATTTACAAAATATTAATGTTATGTTCGATTTAAATTTCTTAAATTCGTTTCCAATAATAAACTGCCATTGGGTAGTAAATTACTACATCTGAAATTTTTAGTGATTTTGTAATATATAAATTTGAAATATGTTTGACAGTTCATTTTTATGCCCAAGATGGTTCGCAAATGTCGTATAATTTAGACTACAATTTTAACAAGCTGATTCCCTTATAAAATAACAATTTTTTAAAATCGAGGATCGTAAGGTTTCTACTTGAATTTAAAAAAAAATAAATTTTCACACATTTCGGAGATCTTTAGGTATTTAGTAACTGAAAGAGCTCAACCGAAGACAAAGATGTTTAGTTTAGTTTATATTTGTATTTTTAATATACAGACTTTACAATAGAGTACAATATACAATAGTGCTACACTATATATAAAAATCATGTCATGCACAAATTTAATTTATAAATCATTTAACATTAAACATATTATACAGAATAAAAAATATTACAAGTGGCACAAAAATTAAAAAAAGGTATAAAAAATACTATACAGTTTTGTAGTCAGCAACATTATAGATTTGTGAAGCGCCCGCTTAAGACGTACCACCTTGTATTTTTCATTTTATATCCCAAATTATATTTTAATTCCGTTTAATTATCAATTTTACCTAATTTAAATAAATATTCATTTTATAGAAAAAACATGTTTAGTACCTCGCTATATTTTATTTCCAAAATACAAATATATTACCATATTCTTTACTCGTTACAATTATATTATATATAATATTATATAATACTATAATAAATTATTATTGTACTAATTTAACACGTTGCCACTGCCACACTATTAAAAAAAATAATTGTATAAGAATTACATTTTTTTAATTTTGAACACTGTTAAGTCTTTCAGTAAAAAAAAATCGTCGGCAAAGTTGCTACGTCAAAAAAGTTGTTACGGCAAAATTACTACTTCACGCAACACCAACCAGCCTTCCCTAAAAAAATTATGCTAAACGTGCACTGGTAGCATACACAAGCCCAGAACGAGATTATTATTTGTGTATACAAAATGATACACGCGGCGTACTGGACCCAACAAGTGTGTATCAGTTTTGATACACATGGCAGTCAACGTGTTAAACCTAATTTTGATTTATTTAAAATAACCATTGTTTTCCTTAAAATAAAACATGTTTAGATCCGCTGGTAAGATTCTTGCTAGCCAAAATCATCAATTTTTTATTCATTAATATTTTTCGACAAAGGTGAGCACTTGTGTCTTTTATTGGTTATATTGTTACAAGAGTTTAAAATCAGTGCAATTTATTCAGGATCCCCTGATTTAAGTAACTTTTAATTAATATATCAGGATATATTTATTAAAAAAATTATATATTGTTAAAACTAATTTTTCAGTTTTCCCTCCAGATTCAGTTTGTGTTTAAAACCGGTCATTAAGTCATGGCAGTAATTAATTAATTTCTGCAATTTTGTGAGACCAGAGAGAAAGGTTTGTCAATAATTTTCTAAATTTTATTTATAAAAGTTGTCAAATTTATATTTATTTCAAATTTTTTCATTTTTGTTGAGTGATGTCATTAGTAGCTGCAACTCAGTACGAACGCGTGTTGTACCGTTTCTTCATGCCAATCGTACTGTTTAAATAATTTTTCATTTGTTTAATTTAGTCTAATATATTTGTTATAAATTTACTAGTAGATCTGTACCCATTTCTCAACATTTTGCGTTGAGAAATCATTTAAATTCATATTTTTTTGTAGACATTTAATATAAATTTTTCGTTAAATTTCGAATTAAGATTTTTTATGAATTTATTTTGGGATTAATTTACAGTGTAATCGACCGTATTCACCGCTGTTATTACCGCTATTAATTGTTGCAGTGCGCAACAATTATAATTGTTTAAATTTTTTTTGTACAAATTATTATTTTTTTATTAATTATTATTACTAGCAACGCTATACCACCTGTCATTATTAATTTTACACTGTAAATTTCCCTAACACAATAGCGACCCCCAAAACATTTTTTTTCTCTTTTTCAATTTACTGGCAACACAACTGAACCAAGAACCTGATCTTATTTTTATAATAATAAATTCTCCGATCCGCGCATCGTGGCGTCTTATTTTTGACTTTCAAAGTCAACCCTTGTGTGTCGTCGTCTGGACTCCTACCCTACCTGGGCCAGAAGCGGGCGATGGTATTATGTAATAGGTGGCGTTTTACTTGAAATTTGAAGCTTTGTATATTTTCGACCTTTCTAAGGTTCTCAGGAAGTGAATTTAAGTATTTACATCGAGTAAAGTACGCTCCTCTTTGGTAACCAGATGTATTATGAGCTGTGGAACTGGAAGATTTCGTTTCTTGTATCGTAAGAGTGATTGTCGCTTAATGGGGATACATTTCTATTTTTATACACTAGAATGCCAAGGGAGAGGATATATTCTGCAGGGACTGTCAATATTTTCAATTTTTCGAAAGATTCTCTACAAGAGTCTCTGGAATTTAGTGAATCTAGGATTCGTATTGCAGATTTTTGTAACACGAAAAGTCTATTCCATCCAGCTGATTGACCCCAATGAATAATGCCGTATTTGAGATGCGAATGGAAACACGAAAAATATAGATGTTAATTTAACTTTGTTTTTAATCTTATATTTGATTCGTTTTTGCTTTTTAGTAATTATTTTGTGTTGTATTTTAAATTCCGACAATTTTGTAATGCTTGTTTTAACTACCTGACCAGTTGAGTTTGAAAATTATTATATCTTATACATGTAATCTTACTGTGTTATTAAGTCCATATATCTTTGTAGCTCTGATGAAGACTTAAATTAAATCGAAACGTCAGCGAAGTTAATACATTTTGTTTCATTTTCTGACTGGTCCGAATCCCATTACCTATCAACTGTAATTATAATTATTATTATTATTCAGAGCTAAATTGGCCGCACTTTAATTATGGCAGCTGAAATGTGACTCTAGCTGAACCTTCAGAAAAAAACTTGTAATGTAAATAAAGAAAATTTTGAACATAAATATTACTAAATATTTGTTAATATATTACACACATTTCGTATATATCTTGTGTTTTTGATGTATTTTTATTTTATATATTTCATTTCCTAAAGAGAAAAATATAATTTTCTCGTTTCCTTTATGTCCGGAAATTCTTACGTGGTCTCTTTTACTCAAATAACATCATACAGTTTAATTTATTTTCACGTGTACATTGTTCTCTTATTCTTTTATTTGGAAAATTTAATTTTGTCACATTTGCTTTGTTTTGGATTATTTGCAGAGTATAAAGAAATTCACGAATAAGAAAAATCATGACAATATTCACAAACAAAATTTAAAATTCAAACAGTAATTCCAATTTTATATAACCAAGAATACATGTATTTATATATAAATTGTTTGAGAAAATAAATTAACTCAAACATATAAATACCGCCGAAGCATTTTGTATCCAGAAAGCAACAGAACTAATCAAGGCAGACACTAGAAGCGAATATAAAAACATAATATATACACTCACTAAGCACGCTCCAAAGCATACAATACTTTTGTCCGAACGATCCAATCATAGATACAATTCAAAAGAACGTCCATGAAGACCTCAACTCTAATAAAGAAATCGCTATTTGTGTATACCATCCCATGTAGGCATACATGGAAACGAAGAAGCAACTTACACAAGAACAAAGCATAAATTTTGACATACCAGCAAAAGACATCAAAACTGAAATCAGAACGAAAATAGCCGACAGTTGAAGACAAAAATGGGAAACCACCTCGAACCACATATGCAATATTAACCAGTGGCTAAGAGAGACCTCCACTAGACTTGCCCTTCCATAAAAAAAATTATAATAAACAAAAAAAAAAAAAAAAAATTTAAAAAAAATCAAATTATGTTCTATACAAATTTTTGTCCAAGACTTGGTTTACTAGATATGAATTTTTTTTAATTTTAAAGTTTAATAACTTCCGTTTCCGGTTTCTGATTTGCATAAAAAACAATAGGGTTTTTCCCAATTAACAGGAGAATTTTTTAGTACCAGAACGAACTCTCTAAGTTAAACCGTTTTTGAGTTATCATGTATACACAGACACACAGACACACACACATACGGACGGCACTTCGAAAACACATTTTTTGGATTCCCTGGACCATGAAACCTGGTCATCAGTCAAAACCTCGACATCGAAAATTTTCGCGATTACAATACTTGCCCCTTATATATTAAGGTCGGGCAAGTAAAAATAGTACAGTAAAATGGTTCACCAACAGAAACAGACGCGAACAGATTGTGTTAACAAGAATGAATAATTTGATTTTAAAATGACCATGGAGATATGCGGCAGCGGCTAATGCATTACTATGGCAAACTTACTATTTATATTACTTAGTACGGTAGTGCAATAACGAGAGATGGAAGAACTACAAGGGACGTGAACAACAGAATACTTAAAGCTCAACAAGCATTTGGCTTGTTGAAAGAAGTCTGGAAATCCAATAAGATCTCTCGTAACACTAAGGCGCGTATATTTAAAACCAATGTAAAATCAGTTCTGATGTATGGCTGCGAAACTTGGATAGTCACTAAAGAAATTACCCATAAACTTCAAGTTTTTATTAATAGACGTCTGCGCAGAATTTTTCGCATTACTTGGTCAGATCATATTCCCAATACTTATCTTTGGGAATCGATAGCACAAAAACCTATCTACTTGGAAATTCAGGCAAGAAAGTGGAACTGGATTGGGCATACACTCCGAAAGGCAGTAAACGACAAATCCAGAATGGCATTAGAGTGGAACCCTCAGGGATGCCGTCGTAGAGGTCGCCCTGTATCCACAGGGAGGAGAACGATACACAAAGAACTTGATGCCCACGGAACTACCTGGCGCCAGGTGAAGCGGGTTGCTCTTCACGGACCCCGATGGCGCGAGTTTTTAAAGGACCTATGCTCCAGCGAGGAGATCTAGGACACAATATATATAATACCAAGCGAACTCATAACAAAAGAAACCAACAGGCTACTGTTAAAAAGTTATTTTTAACCAAATCACCGTGTAAATCCTCATTTATTCAGATAGTGTTCTTTTTATGATATTTTAATGTTACTCTCAGTGTTAAAATTAATACTACTTTAAATCGTGTTCTACCTTATACAATTCTCGTCAAATTTTCATGCTTATTTCTTTGACTAGAACTTGTACTAGAAATAAATCAGTGAAATTGTGAGAGTGTAGAACACTTTACGTAGTCTAGGTCAACTTTATTCAAAACTAGATTTGGACAAACTTTTCTTGAAAGTATTTTCAAGTGGCATGCGCAGTAGACACTTTTAACAAGAGTACCAACATTAAAATTACGCTTGTAAATATTTTGTTTTACCACGTGTTTAATAGTGTTTTGTTGATCATTGGTTTGAATAAGCGAATATATAAATTGTGTTTTGTAAGTAAATCAGTAATTTTACAAATCTAATAGCTAGGTTATAAACACTTGACAAGATATGAATTATATTTTTATGTTGGTACTTTAAATGAACTGAAACACGTGTAAGAATTTCATTCTCTACCAAAAAATTGAAAAATAAATTGTATTAAAACTTTGACAACTTCTAGTTCAAAGAAAAAAGTTTAGAAAATTGACGAATAAAGTATAATGTAGAACACGCTTAAGACCATTTATTTTCGAACACTATAATTTAACCAGTATATAAGTGTAAACTTTACACTAAATTTAACCGAAAAAGAAGTGTAAATAATTAACACGAAAAGCGAGGGACTTCATGATACACTAAAAGTTCATTTTTTATTGTACCATGAAGTCCCTTTAACACTTTTTTTAGACTGGAGATGTTAGAGGTCAGGAACATAAAAATGTTCCAAGGTACATTATGCTCTAGATACAACAGTCTCCCCTCGTATGGAAATAATTATGGCGAGTCAAAAGACCCTCATAAAAATAAATAATTACATTTTCAAAAAGACTTAATTAGTAGGATTCATTAAACCATGAAGAGCAAAACATGTCCCTTCCTGGTGGTATTCCTTTCACATCTCAAATAGTTTCATTAGATTCTAGTAATATGTTCACCCACTCCTGTCACTCAATTAATTTCTCCTTGGCACACTCCCATTCAATCAACTCCCCTCAAAAGCATGTAAGCAATCGTAGCAGTAATGATTTTAATAAGCTAGGACTGAAAGAACTAGCCCGTATAATGGATAGGTTGGCGCTTGGCGTACTTCTTCAAGAGATACCACCGTGTTAAGGTCATCAACCTGACTGCAGTACTCTGTCCCAGCCATTAGCGGCAGAAGTGTCGGTGATTAGCATCCTCCTCGCGCGTATCAATGATGGTCAAGTATGAGAAATGCAAATACAAGAGGATATCGTTAGGTACATAAGACAGGGAGAGAACTGTAAATATTTAAACAGTAGAAATATTGCAAAACAATTGAAAATATAAAATTAATATCACGATTTTAATAACTTTGTGTCATCTTATATTTCAAGTTGGATTACAAATTTATTGTACGCAGTGTTGGGATTATCTAAATAAAATTGGCTAAATAAATCGTCACCTTAGAGTGCAAATGTTTTAAATCCACTTTTGGGCGATATGGAGTTAGATATGTAAAAATATATTTTAGAATTCAATTGACCTATAGCTACTACGAAAAGTGTGGTTCAATCAAATGAAAATAAACTTTTTAAAATTTTCTTGATCTATATCCTAGCTAAATTATGATATTTGAGCGCCTTTTGTCTTATATCGTACTTGTATAACAAATGTTCCATATCTAACCTAACATAATATGATTTTTGAACTATATCCTATAAATTTCCTTTTCGTAAATTAGTATTCTATTGTTCTATATCCGAATGAACCAATGAAAATAGAGTATTTCATTAAACCTACACTTTGTCCTATCTCCAGTGTCGGAATAGTTTAATCATACCAGTTGTCCTACAGTATTTAACTACTTGTGTTCATGGGCAACTCTTTTCCATTAAACTAATAAAAATGGATGAGTTCATCTATGAAAAAATGCAGTTTTGATGTTAATTTTGTAGACACTAAAATTTGTATAAATAAAACTTCGCGATCAAAAATGCTGTTAAAAAATATGTCAGCTACACTTGAGATACCCGATATAATGCCCCAAACTGTTGCCCCTACTTGGCATTTCGGAAGACAAAAGAAAAGATTTGGAATCTATGTTACCATTTATGAATGATTCCGATAAAGAATTTTATCAGAAATCCGAATTGCCGTCTTGTTTAAGAAAACAAAATCAAAATATAATAGAAAAACGGATCAAAAGAAAAAAAAAGGTTAACTTCAATAGTAATAAGTAAATAATTTTTGTTGCTACAATTTATTCCTGTTTATTTATTATTTTTTTGTATTATGAATAAAAATAGTATTTGTAATAAAAAATACAACTTTATTTCATATGAACTTTTGTGTGTATTTGTTCTATATCCTTGTTAGAGTTTTGTAGGTATGACCAAAAAACCCTTATACCGTCATTTTGTCGTCTGTCTGTCTGTTCGGTAAAAATTGTAGCCAAACGGCTAAACCTAGAGAGTGGAAATTTGGCATGCTTGTACAACTTTTTGACCCGCACATTGGAAAAATACTAAAACATCTAAAAAACATATCTCCCTAAAAATATAAACAAATATGTGCTCAATGAAAAAAAAATATATTTTTTTAAAATTCTGAGTAGGGTATTAAATGAAAGCCCTTAGTACGTGGATTAACGATCAAAATTTTCTTTTTGCAAAATAAATTATTTGGAGCGATTTTTGTCAAAATTGTGCAAAAAATTTTTTGTCCCACACCCTGTAGCCCAGATGGTTTAAACTAAAAATCTGAAAAAATTCTAAGTAATGTATATTGGTGTGAACCGGAATAGTACAACAGGAATTTTTGATCAGATTATGTTTTCGGAAAATAATACATTTTTTGTGTTTTTAACCAAAATATGTTAAATATTTAATTCGACATGTAACCAAGGTGATACGTCAGCGCTCATAGCGATGTGCGTTTAGTCATTGGTTTTCTAATTTGTCAAGCAGGTAACTTGCAAACTAGAGTTCGAATCCTGTCAATTTTAATTTTTGTTTGTTTTTTCTTGCAGTTTTCTTTTGTTTAAATTATTTTGTCAAAATTCTAGTTATATTTTGGTAAATGTTGCATTTAATTTTTAAAAGCGTAAATTTAATAACCAGTGGGAAGTGTTGAAATTATAATTTAATTCTGTTTGATGTATACGAAATCAGACCCTGCCCTCTGATTTAAGCAACCAATAGAAGCCATAGGCGCAATTTTCCAAATCTTAATGAACCTTGCTATGTAAAAAAAATACTGCACATATTTAGAAACTTAAATAATGGTATTAGTCATTCGAATTAAAATTCATAAAAAAATAATTTGACATAAAATTTGTTTGGCATCCCAAATAATCATCATTCAGTTTTTAAATACCTGCAAAACCCTGAAATGTGTGAAAATTCATACTTCACATAAATTTTTTTTTTGTCCTATATCCTGTTAAATTTATCAATATGGTATAAAAATGATTGAATTGTTCTATCTCCATATTTTAAAACGCCGTTTTCTAAAATATTGCTTAAGTTAATAACTTTAAAATATTATTTAATGATTTTTTCTATATATAATATTATTATGAATATGAAGAAATTACCATTATTCTTTCTTGTAACACTTAATACTCAATTATACCTTTAACTGCAATTTCCCAAATAAGACATTTGGGCAGTTAGAACACTTGCACTCTAAGGTGACGAAATATCTTCTACTCAGTTTCTTCTTCTTCGGGCTCTGTCAAGCGGGCTGACTTTTGAACTCACTCACATAAGTCCAACATCTTGATCTGTTAATTGTCAGATATTTCCATGGACAACAGTATCTAGATAATAGTATTATTATAGATTATATTTTATCTAGACAACCACCTTCGTTATCTTATCTTTTTATTGTAAATTTTTTTTTTTTTTTAGCTAAAATATAGCACATAACTTTTTTTCGCCTTGTATGGAGTCTACTTGCTCAAAAGTGCTAATTGTCTTTCGATTTACATAGAGCAAAGTGGCCGTCGTTTTAACATCCGTATTAAAGAGCACCTCACAGTTCGTAGATAGCAACACATATACTCAACATTTGCTAACCACCTTATAACCACCAATCATAATTTCGATATCTCTTTACACACAGAGTTCTTAGCATTTGCTGACAAAGGCCCTCATCTCAACACCGGAAGAAATTTTCATCACGAGACATAAATCTTCCACTCATGTTAATCTACTCAATGAACAAACCGAATTCCCCTCAATTAAAGTTTTCAAAATACTTATTGATAAAATTAAACTTAAATATGACTGATTTTCCTCTCCTGTCTCTTGTATACCTTAGGTACTTGTTTTGTTGTTTATATTATTTCATTTATGTAACAATATTTAATATTTTATATGTTCCCACTGTTTCAAATTTAGCGCCACGCTGTCTCAAGTCACATGTTGCGTACCATAACAACTTCGTTTCTGAGTTACGAGGGATGTTTCCAAAGTTCTGGGAATTTAGCTATAATTTTTATTATTTTGTTAATTTTCGTCAATATTACAATGTAATTTTTTAACATAATCTCCATTTAACTGAATACATTTATCCCAACGATAAACTAATTTTTTTAAGCCGTCCTCAAAGAACGTTTTCGGTGTCTCCTCAATACACCTATTTATGGCACGTTTTTTATGTGAAAAATCCGGGGAATAAGGTGGGTGCGGAAGCAATTCCCATCGTAAATCGTTCAAAACATCCTTCGTTTTTCGGTAGTAATGTTTTTTTCATTTACCGACGTGCTTGGGCGCCCACTGCGTGGATCGTCTTCTAGTGATGTTCTACCGGTTTTAAAACGATCGATCCACCGATAAACAGTACTTTTGGATTCTGCAGACTCACCAAATACTCCTTGCAGACGCTGAATAATTTCTGATGTTTTCACAGCTTCTTTCCACTAAAAGAAAATTATTGCTCTTTGAAATTTTGCTGCGTCTTCCATGGTTACAAAAACAGTGCTATGAAAACGCGTCTATACAGTCGAACACCTAAATCAGACTGAACAATATTGCACTAGATAGTTGCATAAACATGTCAAGACTTGTCTGGCACCAATAACATTGCCTATAAGTTCTGCGTAATTTAATTATAGCACAATTCCCAGAATTTAGGGAACATCTAGTCAAAATGTCTGTGATCCATGTTTTCTTACGTTTTAAATCGGTTTGATTTGTGTTTTTGGGATGTTTCCAACACTCTACTTTGTTATGAGTTTAGTTTTTAACGTCTTTTATAGTTCTCAAATCGGTCTTGATCTTTGCAGTTCCTATACAATTTTAATATGGAAACCGTCTAGGTTATGTACGCACCATGCTTTCTTAAATTCTGATTCTTATATCAGAATTAGGTCAGTATTTATATTATATTTTATATTTATTTGTATGTTTCATATATGTAATGACTTTATCATTGACGGCATTGTATTAATTTGTAGTTGTTCATAAAAATTTCCTGATGATGTGGATTACCCACGAAACTAGTCAAAACAACAACACGAGTTTAATTTAATCACCTATACCTACCACCAGCTTAGTTCTTCACGACACCAATTAATTACAACACTGGCGGTGAATATGGACCTAACCAACCATTTCTTAATTTGTTTTAAAAACTTGAGGCTGAGTCGCCCCTGAGCTGACTGCACGATATTGGAACATTAAAATTCCGAAGGGGTTGGGGAGATTCGATCCCCCTATGATGTGCTACGTAGACCATTTTCTTACCACAGGGCCACGACAACTAAAAGATGGAAATGTAAAATCTCCCTACCGTAACTTTTTTGAAATAAAATTATTTAAATAATAAATTTAACCTTATATTATTATCATATTTTTACGAGCTCTGGGAAAAATGATATTCAATACTTTTTAGTTTTTATAGCTAAAATAAAGACTATAAAGTCGATAGTAAAATAAATTACAATATATGATGGGCACAAAACACATAACTGACGTTTACAACTCAACACTAAGCAAGACTAAAATTCCATTGCCACTATCGATGCTGGATAAGGTTTATTTCAATGTTTAAATCGACAGAGAGCAAGGAATTGCATTAATATCTTCAATTATACTAATTTTCTCAATTAGTTACTTTCTCAGTTCTACAAACATTATAGAATCGTAAAACGTGACTATACCATAACCACGTTATTATTGCTAACTAGCTACTTATCGCTAAGTTACAATATAGTTTCTGTTTTAGTTCTTTGGATTATTATAGTTAATGAAATAGATAGCATTTACTGACATCTGTTGTATAGAATTATGTTCAGAAATATATTATTAAATATCCAAATAATAAATACGACACATTCGCTACGCAGAATACGTCAATGTCGTTTGTGTTAAGTAATGCAAACATGGGTAGCAATGAATTTAATTTATTTCGATAAAATTATTGCGCTCTTTCCAGCGCCGTGCTCGCTCGTCGTCTCTCAGTTGCCCCTCATTTTGTTCGGTACTTTGTTTTCTTTCTTCCAACACCTGAATCTTATATTGTTTTACATATTTTCTTTGTAAATGTAACTAAATTTCGAAGTAAATTTTTGTCACTTTTTCCACTATGTCACGGATATTAGTTCGCTGGTTTTACTGTAAAACTCGTTATTAAGAATTATTTGAACGGTAAATCACGCATTAGTCTCTCCGATTGCTGGCTTCTGACAGCCGAAGTGGCGCGGAATAGCGTCAATTATGCTTTAGGGTTTATTACGTGATACTATTGCCATGTGGATCCGATTCTTGTACGAGAAGAAGTAAGCATTTGAAATCTATCCTAATTTCGTTACGCTAGATTTCCGGGAAAGATCCCTGTACCATTTTCAGACATATTCTACGTCAAAGAGTGTTGCTCATGTTCCTTTAAATATTTTTTCATCGATATGTTTTTTCTGTCTAAGTATTGGGAGTCAAAGAACTGTAAATTAATGCCAAATTTAAACCCTTTTGGTTAAGTCGTTTGGCTACAATATACCTATGTATACCCTAACGACAGATGGCAAAATCACGGACCCACGAGTGACGGTATACCTGTATGTGTATAGATAAGAGTTTCCTGGTCATACTACGAAACCGTAGTTAATGCACGTACTAATTAGTGAATTGCCAAATATCCGTATCTAAGGATGATCCGCAAAAAATAAAAATCCGTATCCTGTAGAAATCCGTATCATATAGAAAAATTCGAATTTGTTTTCATAAAAACTTGTGTCTAAAAATGCTAAAGGTGGAGTAAATTTTACTCTGGCGTTTAAATTTATGTTTTGTCGAGCATCCTATTATTTACCAGTGGTTTTCAAACGATCTATTATACATTAAATATTAGAGTAAAATTAATTTAATCGAAGACAATGAGTGTCAACTAAATTGTGTATCAAAAGACATTTTATTGTTTGTGCTGTCTGTTCAACTGATAAAATGCAGTATTGTTCTTATGGGAAATAATAGTGGTGTTGCCAAATGTTGTAAAAGTGTCGAATATGTCAAAGAACTTAAAATATTATGCGGAATATCATATTATTTTGTTGTTCATTTATTGAAATTAAATAGGAACAGTATCAGATAAAAATTAATATTTATAAATTGTTCGTTTTCAAAGATCAGCGCGATTTACATACGGCAGCCTCTCTAAGAAAGAAAAGGATAGCGTTATTGGTCGAACCCATTGGAAAGTACGGAAAAGAACTACTGATTTGACCTGTACTGCATTCTGATACTTGAACGGTCTATAGGAATGGCGCGCCATGTCAAACTATTGCTTCAAGGTTTTAGTTTTTCTACCTGAATGGAAGATTCGTATTCGTATCCGTATCTGTATCCGCGAATCTTGTTTTTATGCGATGCGGCACATCACTAGTACTAATACGAGACCACCTGATTTAGTATTAAGACTGTACCTTCCAGTAGAGTATATAACAATGGCAACAAACTATGAAACATTCGAGAAACTATTCACTTCTTTTGTCCTACTTTATTAATTTGATAATTAGCTAATTCGACAATTATGTTAACCTTGTCATTGCATTGAACATATAAAATGAAAATTGACATTTCGGATCACACATTATTGTTAAATAAATATGACAATACGTTTTTTCAACCATGTTTACATAATTTAATTTGAAAACCTTTGATGTAAATTGGAATAAAAGTTCATAAACGGTATCAATATTGTCATAATTGTCTCCAAAATCCCTGTTAAAACATCAACCAAATCCCCTGCAAACATTTCAACCACTTCAATATTTACACATCTCTCCCTTTTTTGCGCTGCAATTGACAATGTCCGCGCGTATTTGCATTTCTCACACTTGACCAGTGATATCCAGCAAAAAGTGTTAATCGCCCGAGCTTCTTGTGAGTGTGACAGTGTGAATATTATATTGTTGAATCTGTTTTATAAATCGATAAACCATTTAATGACATAATATTCTGAACGATCAGTTATGGAAGACAAAAAGTGTAGCAATATAAATTTTTTCACAATAATGGAAAAAGGTTTCCCTGTTTATTCAGTTGAAGAGAAAAATTAAACAAAAGTTGTGGACGTCGAGCTCAACAGCACATGTGCCTAATTTCAAGCACAATTAGGTCAACCCCGATGGCTTAACATTCTAAGACATCAACCCCCCCCCCCCCCAACAAATCTCCAAAGGACTCAAGTACTCCTCAAGAACAATAAAATCCTCGGAAACGTCCAGCTACTCATGCACGAAGACTTCATACACTTGGGCAGTAACCGGCTTCGTTTCAATACCTTTCATTGAAAATAACAGAATGTTTGTGGGAAGACAACTTCAACACAGAAGCCCAATGGCGAGGTGAGTGGAACAACTTTGCATCTGTAACTCTGAGGCTCTGACCTACAACGCAAAACTTGGGTATATTGAATGGAATTAGAACAGGTCATGAATTTGCAGACTCACTACATAAGTGTAATAAAATCCCCTCCTCACAATGGGACTATGGTAAAAAACGCCAAACAATCGTACATATTAAGTGCGAATATACCAACAAAAAATATAGCAGCGGCCCAGTGGATTTTATTATACCAACCCTAGAATCTATTGAGTACATCAATAACTTGGTTGAACAATTTTAATTAATTTGCAATTAATATAGTAACTGATGAATTTTGACATGTAATGTTTGTCTTGTATAGTCACACGATAATTTAATAATTAATTAACCTTTTGGACGGTCGTAGGAAGGTGTTCAAGTTTTTTTTTTTTTTTTTTTTAATGATTTAGCTTATCTATGTAACCAGCTTCTAAGTTTTGGTTTATATAATAATTTGTTGTATTAATGACAATGGAGCAATAAAGGTGAATAAAAATACCCATATCCTGGCCGGAATTTGAACCTTGGACCTTTGCCATGTGAATTAAGATGATATTTCTAAAACTATTTAAAAATGTTAGCAAAATTATTAGTTAATATATCTACACAATTCTGCATACTAAACCATAGATAGGCCGACAAATAGTAGTCCGCCAACCACTATTTTGAATTTTTCGTACAGGTCTATAAGAACTACAGTTGAAATGTAAAGTCTATCTATGAGACGATAGATTTATTTCTTATTATATAGATAAAAAAAAAAAAAAATAATAAATAAATAATCGGTTGGGAATTTATCGACCCACAATCGCATTCTAGAATTTTTTGCAAAGGTGGATTTTAAGCAAACAAAAAAAAAAAAAAAACGGTAGTAACAAACATACAGGAAGGGTAGCAAAGGTGGCTTGGATATGTGATGAGAATGGGGGAAGATAGAATAGTTCGTAAAGCTTATGAAGTAAAATTACCATAAAAAATTTGACAGAAGGCCAAGAAAATATGGCAAGGAGAAGTGAAACAAGCAATGGAGGAAAAGGGTACCAAATGGAACGAAGTAAATCTCTAGCGCAAGACAGGAATAGGTGAAAAAAAAAATGAAAAAGTAATTCAGAAACACAAACGCGACTGAAATGGAAAACTAAAACTCGCACAAGCCTCACATCGAAAGGTAGAGACGTTAACGATTAATAATATGCATGGAAAAGTAATGATAAAAATTGATGTGAAGTGTGAATTTTCACATATTTCAGGGTTTTGCAGGTATTTAGTAACTGAATGATGATTATTTGGGACGCCAAAACAAATTTTAAGTCAAAATATTTTTGTATGAATTTTAAATCGAATGCCTAATACCATTATTTAAGTTTCTAAATGTGTGCAGTATTTTTTTTTTATATAGCAAGGTTAGGTTAGGTTAGATTTTGAAAATTGCGCCTACCGCTTCCATTGGTTGCTTAAATCATAAGCCCCGCCCTCTGATTTCGTATACATTCAAACATAGAATTAAATTATAATTTCAACACTTCCCACTGGTTATTAAATTGACGCTTTTAAAAATTAAATGCAACATTTACCAAAATATAACTAGAATTTTGACAAAATAATTTAAACAAAATAAAAATGCAAAAAAAAAGAAAAAGTAAAATTGACAGGATTCGAACTCTAGTTTGCAAATTAAAAAAACCAACGACGAAACCAACTACGCTATCAGCGCTTACTTATCTACTGTGTTACATAGCGAATTAAATATTTAACATATTTTAGTTAAAAACACAAAAAATGCGTTATTTTCCGAAAACATAATCTGATCAAAAATTCCTGTTGTACTATTCCGGTGCACACCAATGTACATTATTTAGAATTTTTTCAGATTTTTAATTTAAACCATCTGAGCTACAGGGTGTGGGGCAAAAATTTTTTTGCACAATTTTGGCAAAAATAGCTTCAAAATAATTTATTTTGCAAAAATAAAATTTTGATCGTTAATCCACGTACTAAGGGCTTTCATTTAATACTCTACTCAGAATTTTAAAAAAATATTTTTTTTTTTCGATGAGCACATATTTGTTAATATTTTTAGGTGGATATGTTTTTTAGATGTATTAGTATTTTTCCTATGTGCGGGTCAAAGAGTTTTATAAGCGTGCCAAATTTCAATCTCTAGGTTTAGCCGTTTGGCTACAATTTTTACCGAACAGACAGACAGACAGACAGACGACAAAATGACGCTATAAGGGTTTTTTGGTCATACCTACAAAACCCTAAAAACGAAATGAGAACACTCCAGTACATAACTGATATACTAATAGAAATTTATTTCGAACGAAATATATTTTTCCTTCTGCGGAATTAACTGTAATGCAGAATCAATTGACATAAATGAGTATAAATATAGTCAAATATGCTTATGGGTACTGCATAAAAGTAGACTGTACATTTTTATAGTTTAGTTTACTGAGTTTTAATGATAAGTAAAAAGGGAAGCCGCCTCTGTTAACAAAATTGTTATAGTTAGACTAATGGACAAGCGTAATATCTTACTCCGGCGGAAATCATAGGTTTAACAATATTGACTGATTTATTTACTGAAGTATAATGTATTCTTGAATATTTTGAATATTGAATACTCATGAATATACATTAACATGCAACAGTACTGCAATAAAATAAGTACTGGTACAATGACTTAAGATAAATGTCATATATTTTTCACTTTAGTTATTCAAAAACAACAACATCGAGTAAAAAATTTAACTAACATGCCCTGACTGGTAAAATCAAAGACTACAGTATTCAAGGATAAAGGACTCATATTACGCAATTTATGAGGGGACACTACCTATGAGTTCTCAAAATTTCTATCTGATTTGCAGAGCTAAATAGAATATTACTAGGAAACCAATGTGATATCCTTGGATAACTGGTGACGAAAATAAGTAGTGGGATTCTGAAAGTTCGCGTAAAGCCACTACAAGGGTAAACGTTAGGTCACGGCGGATGTTGTCGGATTGCTATTATGGACCAAAATTGACGTTCACGTAAACGCCGTGAGATGACCTGACATAACGCTAGCTGAATTGCTGCATTAGCGTATGTGCGTATGTACATGCTCTGTATAATGCATATACAGAGTTTCGATTGGTGTTCCATGCTCTGAACAAAGAGCAAACCGATGACAAAATATGGGCAGAATACTTCAAAACACATGAAAATACAGTCGAATTGATGAAAATTTTGTCTTTCATTTTGTCCATCCCTGCAAGCAATGCCTACCCAGAAAGAGTTTTTAGTCACATGTATGAATGGTGTATGGACGAAGGCCACGAACAAAATGAATTTCAACTTAGTAAAGACAGAATTGCAAGTCAGACTGAATAATGAATCGTGTGCAGAATTTGCGAACTTTCTTAATGCGGACAGAATTGGTGAAGAGTGAGAAGAAATACAATTGGAAAAACCCATACCAATATATGTATATATATAATATAAAATGATTTTTATTTATACTTTTTGATCGTACATACATCTTAACAATAATATTTGTTTTGAGTTCCTGATTATTTATGGTGGACACTTTTTGGATCGTGGGCCACATTGACCTTATAAAAGGATGGCGCGGACCGTCAAAAATATTTTGGTGCCCTCTCCATATGAAAACGAAGAGCAAAAACAACGGTCTCACGTCTCTTTTTAAAGTGCAGAGAAAAAACACGATCTCGCCCCCATTTTCATTTCTTTTTTTCAGTTTAAAAAGCAATTGTTTACGGATATTGGCGGGTCGCATAAAATGCCTACAAGGGCCATATGCGGCTCGCGGGCCATGTTTTGCCCACCGCTGGTTTATAACAATATAATTTTCGACTTATTTCTATTAGATTTTACATTTATTATTATTATTACTATGTATAAAAGTGGACCATTAGGCTCGTATACTAAAAAAAAAAAAAAAACTGACAAAACTGCTATTTTTTTACATACTTTTCTGTACATAAAAAAATTTCCTCGGAGTACTAGGTATGTTATGTTAAGTGGTTTCTCAATGGAAAATATTGTGAAATTACATACCTATACATATATATCAGTTTTGAGCAATATATCCAGAAATTGTCTCAGAAAAAGTTGGCAACCCTAACTGTGACCCGTTTTCTACAAGCAAAAGGTAACAATGTGGCAGAAATTCATCGAAAATTATGTGTTGTGTATGGGACAAATATTATGAGATTTAGTGCAGTGCATAAATGTTGAAGGCGTTTTCGGGATGGATGAACTGATGTTCATGATGAAGGGGGTCAGTGAAGGAAGTCCGTTGCAACAGGCGACGTTGTCGAAAAAGTGAATCAAGTGAATCGTGAGCGCCGACCGTTCGCAATATCTGAACACTGTTGATTTTCCTCAAATATCTCGGTCAACTCTTTATGACAGTAAAACTCGACCCTTTTGTGCACCGTGGGTCTCCAAACATCTTACAGAAGAATATCGGATGGGAGATATTCGGCCACACGCCCTCCAGCCCGGATTTGGCAACAAGCGATATCCATTTGTTCGTCAGGATGAAAGATTGGTTGGGAAAGAAGCTTTCAGCACTAATGAGGTGCTGAAAACCAGTGAGTAAGATTTTCTATGTGAGCATAATTCCTTGCGAGTTTTCGTGTGAGCATTTATGACTGCGAACTTTTCTGTGGGCATATTTCGCGTGAGTATTCTTCTTGTGCGGATGTCACCGAACCATACCGTGATACTATTGCCATATGCCTCCGACTATTGTACGTGTAGCAGTAAGTGTTTGAAATCTATCCTAATTTCGTTATCCTCGATTTCCGGGAATAACTCCCATACCAGCTACGGACAGATGTATTCTCTGTCAAAAACTGATTACAGATTGATGGTTCAGAGGAGAGAAGATTGAACAAATATTGACATAAAAAATACCTGTTCAGACCTGACACTTAACACATCAAAACGGGGAACTTTTAAATCAAACAAACTATCAACCTTTGGATACCGGGACATGTTGGTGTTAAAGGTAATGAAGCGGCAGATGCAGCTGCAAGAGCCGCCTCCTACAGACCTATGATTGATGGGAGTTTTATATTTCCAGCTAAAACAAGAGTCATCAGAAATATCTTGTTTTAGCCAGGTGGCAAAATGTGTGGAGCAGCATACAGATCGTTAAGTTGAAACAGATCAAGAGAGACGTTAAACCATGGGGTTTTTCCTGCAGGATTAACAGCAGGGAGGAAACCGCCATCACACGTCTGCGTATAGGCCACTGTTGGTGAACCCATTAGAGGTGAAGACTCCCCTCTCTGTGAGACGTGTAACACAAATTATCTGTGTTACACTTTTTAACTGAATGTGTACAGTTCGAGGATGTCAGGGAGTGATTAGGCATATGACCCGCCAGTTGCAGTGGCGGCGCTAGTTCTTAAAATCTAGGGGGGCCAAAAAAATTTGGAGTAAAATTTTGGGGGGGCCACGAAATATTTTTTTATCGGTTACATATGAAAATACAAATAATGACCTAAAAAAATAGGTCCTCACTTCTAAAATATATTTTTTTCCAAGCAATTCTAGGAGGGCCAACTGGGGGCCAGAGTAACTTTTAGGGAGGTCCGGCATACCCCGGACCCCCCACTAGCGTCACCACTGGTCTATTGCTTTAGGTGACGACAGAGTACTCATGGACAGGCTGATACTCTTCCTGAGAGAATCGAACTTACTGTTTTATTTGTGAAGTCTTGCACCTTATTTTAATGTGAATTATTAATAACCTATGATATTCGATGGTAATTGGCCTCTTTACAGTCTCTTACCAGCACCCTGCGTCTGTTCTATTTCCGAACAGACCTTTTATATTATTTATTTGTATTAGTTCGTGCAAGGTTTCTTTTTTGAAAATGCGTAGTTTTAATGATTGTATTTATTTATTTATTGTCTTAATTTATTGTTTTTAATATGTAGTCTAGTCATTTAGATGGGCTGCGTTATGCGCAAATAGCCTTTGATACTGTGCGCTAAAAATTTTAACTAACTAACTAACTAAACTAAGCTCAACCCGACTGAAAATAGCCAAGAAGAGAAAAATTGAGAAAGACAATGACATAGAGTAAGTTGTTAAATTAAACTTCTAAAATTGAAACTAAATGTTACTATACTCTATCTCTGAAAGACTGATAGTAATAAATCATTTTGTCAGGCAGTTACCAGTGGCGTGCACATTTTAAACGTGTTTAAATTGGTTTTATGTATTTCTATATTACTATTTATCATTTTATTAAACGCACGCCTGTGACCATATTTATCATATCATTAAACACACCCCTGTGACCAAATTTTTATGGCCTATTGTGTTTAACCCTAGTTCGTATTCCCATATAATATGTGCGGCACACTCGGTTGTTTTTAACATTATTTCGTTTCGAACTATTCATATTTTGTCGCTCTTGTTTTACCGCTTCTGTGTGATAATACAATAACTTTTTACAAATAATAAATTTTATTACTATCAGTCTTTCGGAGATAGAGTATAATAGGATATTTACATTGAAACTGATTGAATTAACAGCTTGTTAAGTCTCTGTTTACTTGAAATTCTTTTCAGACATTTTAACTTGGCCCTTAAACTATAAGGGATGTTTAGAATTCCAATGAACAAAAACATGGCCCTGATTAGGTAAATCTGTTTTGTTAGAAAAAGTGTGATTCATATTCCCAACACACATGAGGGCATTTTTGGATTCCCATGTTGTTCACATGTTCACAAGACATCAACAAAATACTAACCCTTAAAACAGAACGCAGCTAGCATATGTTTACCAGAATGTTAAACGTACCAACAGCATGCTACACTATTGTCAAAACACGTTAGTAAATATGTGCTGTTTGTCATAAATAATGTCATTTTCATCTTTGATAAATATGAGATCCATTTTTTAGGGTTTTGTAGGTATGACCAAAAAACCATTATACCGTCATTTTGTCGTCTGCCTGTCTGTTCGGTAAAAATTGTAGCCAAACGGCTAAACTTAGAGAGTTGAAATTCGGCATGCTTATACAACTCTTTGACCCGCACGTAGGAAAAATACTAAAATATCTTAAAAACGTATCCTTCTAAAAATATAAACAAATATGTGCTCATCGAAAAAAAAATATATATATATATATGTTAGCATCTAGCCTTCCACGAAGCCCTGTTACGTCCCCATAAAATGTTATCTAGATGCAATCCTAATGATGACGACTCATTAACGATAATGATAACGGCTCATTACACTAATTGGTTTTTATAAAACACACGTAGAATTTGATAGAGAGATCAGATGTTTTCTTACGTTGCAAGAGTGAATACCTAGAATAAAATAGTCTGTGAACAACTTGAGTTTTATTTAAACAATAAATCCCTTATTTGTTTACATATATATATTTTTTAATTCTGAGTAGGGTATCAAACGAAAGCCCTTAGTAGGTGAATTAACGATCAAAATTTTATTTTTGCAAAATAAATTATTTTTATGCGATTTTTGCCGACTTTAAATTTTAAATTCAGGGCCTACTAAACTTTTTTTTCGATCATATTGTATTTTAAATCTATGTAATTTAGAAACCTACTAATTATCTTAAATATATGCTAATAAATTTAGGTTAATTTAATATTATTTATGAAATTTATTTTATTAAAATTTTCAGTTTACAGTATTAAAAAAATATATTTTTATTTTCAATTCTTATCGGCAAAACATTGATGTATACAACAATACCTAAAGAGGTTTTGGCTTCATAACAACTCGTCCTCGTTCAGTCTCTACGTTATGCAACCTCATTGGTTTAAACTAAAAATCTGAATACATGATTCAGGAAAGCATATGACAACTATGGAAGAATTTGACATCCTCAGTAAATTTATCGGATTGACAATAATATTTGTGTCAGGATCCATAAACAAATTTAATGGGTAGAGAGGTAGATTAGAGCAGGAAATCTTTTGTCATAGTCTTTTGAAATGAATATCGGAATCAACAAGTAGATACCAGCTCACCTTTGCTGCTTAACTTTGTGCGGGAAGGGGTTTAACGAAAAGTGACCTGGGTATTCTTTCAAATAAGGTTTAAGACATATACCTAACTAACTTAATTTAAGACAAAGCTATAAAGCGAGACAAAAATTCGGAATGAAAAAAAAAAAAAGTAAAAAAAAATCGGGCAAGTCAACTATACCGAATGTACCACATAACTTATTACGCATGGGGATATCGAGAACTGTAAGAGATACGAGGTCGTTTAAATTAGACCAAAGTTGCCGCATTAAAGGACCATTTTAACGATGTCTATGTTCTCCTAACAAAATACGTAGTGCAACGACCACACCACGTCGCCAGCGGCGGTTCTCGTCCGATCACCGCAGTTAAATACGTAGGTTACTAAAATGAGCGAAAATGTAAATTTTCCGCTTTTTAATTTTGCTCATATCTTCCAAAATGGAAATATTAGGTGATTTTGGTGAGCACTTTTTCATGGTGAATTTACTAGGTTCTCAATTTTTTTTTATCGCGTACATTTTTTTTATGAAGCTTATAGTAGGTTATGATAATTTTATATAGAGCTTTATTTTGCTGTTAAATCATATAAAAAATCCTATTTTATTTTCGTAATATGAAAAATTAAGAAAAACTTTTTTGTCAATCAAAATTATCCAATGGAATAGCGAAAAAATCTCTATTCAAAATTATTATAACCTACTATATCCCAAATGAAAAGAAGCTCCATATAAAAAATTGATGTGAAGTGTGAATTTTCACACATTTCAGGGTTTTGCAGGTATTTAGTAAGTGAATGATGATTATTTGGGATGCCAAAACAAATTTTATGTCAAAATATTTTTTTATGAATTTTAATTCGAATGCCTATTACCATTATTTAAGTTTCTAAAGATGTCCAGTATTTTTTATATATATCAAGGTTCATTAAGATATTGAAAATTGCGCCTATGGCTTCCATTGGTTGTTTTTAGTCATAGCTCCTCCCCTTTGATTTCGTGTACATTCTGTACACGAAACTCATTCGTATACACTGGTTATTAAATTTACGCTTTTAAAAATTAAATGCAACAGTTGCCAAAATATAACTAGAATTTTGAAAAAATTATTTAAACAATATAAAAATGCAAAAAAAAAATAAAAAATAATATTGTCTCCTCTCGTAGGATTCGAACTCAATTTCTCGGGCAGAATGCAAGTATCTTAGCCACTGCACCAAGAAACACGTTACTGTTTAGCGTCTATATAACTATACCATTATTAGCAAAAAAACACAAAAAATGCTTTTTGTTCCCAAAACATTATCTGATCAAAAATTCCTGTTGTACTATTCCGGTTCACACCAATGTACATTACTTAGAATTTTTTCAGATTTTTAATTTAAACCATCTGGGCTACAGGGTGTGGGACAAATTTTTTTTGCACAATTTTGGCAAATATCGCTTCAAAATAATTTATTTTGCAAAAATTAAAATTTGATCGTTAATCCACGTACCAAGGGCTTTCATTTGATACCCTACACAGAATTTTAAAAAAATATTTTTTTTTTCGATGAGCACATATTTGTTTATATTTTTAGGGGGATATGTTTTTTAGATGTTTTAGTATTTTTCCTATGTGCGGGTCAAAGAGTTGTAGTAGTAAAATAATTTATTTGTTGCCTTTCGGCTTAAAATCTACATAAATTGTAACATATATTATTGTGTTAATTATTATTTTTTCTGGCCTTCAGCACTGCTCTCATCCAATCCTCTCCTTTTCCGTGGTCTCCCAGAAGTTGTAAAGGACCCCTGCTTTCTAACTGCAGTCCTTCACAGCATCGCAGATGATTAAGAGTCTCTATCTCTGTACCGCAGGTTCTGCAAAGCTGCTCCTCCTCCTTCGTCCAGAAGCAGTTTGCCCTCTCTTCATTTCCGCATCTAAATCTCGCAATAATCTTTTGCTGTTTGTTGGGCTCTGCCAGATACCTTGGAACTTCTGTACATGCAATGTATTGGTAGAGCTGATTGTATCGGGACTTGGTTATTCTACTCCATTGCTCTTGTTTCTGCACATCTTTATCTCGTTCCGTCACCATTAGCACTGTTTCTAGCCCAGATCTTTTTCTTCCTTCGATATCTTCCTTTGATGTGCCATTTCTTGCTAGGAATTCATTTTTCTTCGTTGTCCATTTTGTTATATTAGTTTCTTTTTCCTTCCAGCACTCTTTTAAAATATTGTTTTCGGTGGTCGCAATATTCTCTTCGAACTTCATTGCTCTTTTGCCCGTCATTATTCTTAGCTTTTCTCTCTTTGTTTCTTCCAAAATAATGTAACTTGGGGTATGTCTGTCCAAGCCCAAAGTCCATTTCAGGTATTGTTCCTGCAATCTTTCTATTTTTTCCTGTTCTTGCCATCCCCATATTTCCTGTCCATATAAGAGGCTTTTAACCAGACTGTCAAACATAAAAATTCTTCTTTTGAAATTGTTCTGGAACATTCTTTCTCCCATACTCCAAACTCTTCCCATTACCATTCTTGCCTTTTTTGTTATCTCCTTTATGTGTGTCTGGTCTTCATTGCTCTTCTGAAAAGTATACCCTAGGTACTTGAATTCTTTTACTTGTTCTATATCCTGCCCTTTCCATCTCCATTTGTTCTCGGTCTGTCGTCCTCCTCCCTTTTTAAAAACTAAAACTTTGGATTTTTCCGTACTGAGGATCATCTTCTTTTTGTCCAGGTATCTCTCCAATCTGCTCATCATTTCCTTCAATTCTCCCGGTGTTTTGGCTAGTAAGACAATATCGTCTGCGTAAGCTAGCGTCCATATTTTTATATTGCCTATCACTACTCCTCCGGCTTGCCATTTCTCTAGTATTTCTTCAAGGTCCGATATATATAGGGAAAATAATATTGGGCTTAATGGACAGCCCTGCCTTAATCCCCTTTCTGTCCAAAACTTTCCACTTTCTTCTTCGCCTACTCTTACCACGCTATATGTTTCTTCATAAATTTCTGCTATTTTTTTTATGAGAAGTGCGCTGATGCCTTTCTTTCGCATTATGCTCCATAGGTGTTGCCTGTCTACTAAATCGAACGCCGATTTTAGGTCAGTGAAGAAAGCATAGATTTTTCCTTTTCCTTTTGATATCTCTTTATCTATCAGGTGTTTTAATATATATATATTATCCATTGTGCTTCTTCCCTTTCTGAATCCTGCTTGGTTATCGGGGATGATATGTTTTGTTTCCACTTCTTGTGTTAATCTATTCTCTATTACCATTGCATATAACTTATATAAGGTGTCCATAAGAGTTATGCCTCGGTAGTTTTGGGTGCTGTCGTGATCCCCTTTTTTGTATATAGGACATATAACGCCTTTTCTCCATCCATTTGGAAATCCTTGTCCTTTCCACACTGCATTTAAAATTTCTTCAATTTTACATTTCATATTTTCCGTGCTGTAAATCCAAGCTTCATTTTGAATGTTATCTTCTCCAGGTGCTTTCTTTTTCTTCATTCGTGTTAGTTGTTTATCTATTTCCTCTTTTGTTATTATATTTTCTGTAAAAGATGGGCGTTTTGGTGTGCTTATTGTCATTTTATCGGTACCCTGTAGTGTTCTTATAAAATGTTTTTCCCATTCTTCGATTTTTATCTTTGTACTGATCTTATTTCCTGTATGCTTGTCTCTGTTTATAAATTTCCATATTTCTGATTCGTTTTTTATTGCTTCTATGGTTTTGATTATATTGTCTTCGTGTTGTTTCTTCCTTGCCTTGCACATAGCTTTGTATTCTCTTTTTTTGGTGTGATAATTGTCCTTGGTTGTGTGGCCTTTTTTCCATTTTCTGAGTGTTTTTCGTACTTCTGTTTTCCGCTTCTTACATTCTTTGTTCCACCATGGGTTCTTCCTAGTAATGTAACCCACGTATTTTAGCTTTTTCCTTACTGCCTCTTTTATAGCTGCTTTTAGTTCTTCTAACATTTCTTCTGTTTTTGTTTCTTTAAAAGTTTGGTTGGATAAAGTTTGTTTGTATGTTTTTACTGCTTCTTCAGACCAGTCGTTGGTTTCTACCCATTTTTTTTTTACTGTTTCTACTAATATGTTCTCTTTCAACTTTACTATTATTGGTTGGTGTTCCGTATCCATCCTTTCCCCTACTTCAAATGCCTCTAACTTGTATCTTGCTTCCTCATTTGTTAATACATAGTCTATTACGGTATTTCCTTGCGGTCCTAGGTATGTATATTCTCCTTCATGGTCTCCATGTATGTTTCCGTTTAAGATGTTCCAGCCTCGTTCTTCTATTAATTCCACTAAAATTTTCCCATCTTTGTTTATAAATTTGTCTTTAGTTGCTCTTTTGTTGTTATCTGCTTCTCCATTTAACTGGATTGCTCCTAATTCTCCAATCCTTGCATTAAAATCCCCGCCTATTATCAGATTGTATTCCTCTTTTTCATCTAAGTATTCGTTAATTTTTTCTTTTATTTCCTTCATCCCTATGTTGTTGTATACTGTAAGTATTCTCCAT
The DNA here is from genome assembly GCA_963971575.1 of Liopterus haemorrhoidalis. Classification (NCBI taxonomy): domain Eukaryota; kingdom Metazoa; phylum Arthropoda; class Insecta; order Coleoptera; family Dytiscidae; genus Liopterus; species Liopterus haemorrhoidalis. The sequence continues at coordinate 38,022,231 of OZ020618.1, read as the reverse complement.
TTTTCATTTCTAATTCTGATTTCCCGTTCTTGTATACCTTGTATATTACTTGTAATGTCTGTTTCATTGATTTCGTTTCGTATCCCCGTTATTATTCCGCCCTTTGCTCTACCTTTCTTCTTTTCTCTGGTTGCATATTGTATTTTCCATTGGTAACCTTGTGGTAGGGTTTTTTCGAATTTATTCCATTTATTTGCTTCCAGCCATGTTTCCATTAGTCCTATTATATCAAATGTAGTTATGTATTCCCAAAACTCTTCATCCTTGTTGCCTACCCCTCCTATGTTCCAAAAGCCTATTTTTATATTTTTTGTTTTTGTTGATAACCTATTATTTTCCAGTTCATTGTCCATTTCTTTGCCGTGTTGTCCTTGGTTTCCGCTGAGCATATCGATTAGTTTTTTGGCTTTATATTTTCTTTCTCGTCGTCCCATTCAAAGTTTTTACCATTTATAGCTATCTTCTTGTAACCTATTTTTACTCTGTTCCCTTTTTCTATCTCTGTTTTTCTTATGTCCCTTAATTTCTTTTGTATGTCTCTTTCCTTTAGGGTTAAGTCGTGTTCTATGTAGATTATATCTCCGGCCAACTTATTTTTGTTTTTCATCACTTCTTGTTTATATCAAAGAGTTGTATAAGCATGCTAAATTTCAACTCTCTAGGTTTAGCCGTTTGGCTACAATTTTTACCGAACAGACAGACAGACAGACAGACGACACAATGACGGTATAAGGGTTTTTTGGTCATACCTACAAAACCCTAAAAATTAAAATCGACCCCGATAATTTCAAAGCGGTACGCGAAAAAAAAAAAAAAAAAAAGAGAACCTCTGTAAATTCACCATGAAAAAGTGCACACCAAAATCACGTAAAATTTTAGAAGTAAGATGAATTTTGGAAGTTATGAGCAAAAATTAAAAACCGGAAAGTTTACATTTTCGCTAATATCTAGCAACCTATGTATTTTTTTAGGAGAACAAACACATCATTAAAATGGTCCTTTAATGCGGCAAATTTGATCTAATTTAAGCGACCTCGTATCTCTTACCTTTCTGGAGATTCCCATGTTTAAACAAATTATTTGGGACACCTTCTATAAATTATGTCAGTGTTTTGTGATAGTATTTTTGTGTATAGTACTGAAACAATGGTTAGCAATGAAATTTAAGGCCCTTCATTTTGTCCAGAATTTTAACTTTCTTTTTTACAATACACGAATCTTACATCGCTTTACCTATTTTCTTTGCAAATGTTGCGACATTACGAAGTTAAGTCGAAATTTACGTCTTTTTTCCACTTTTACACTGTTCCCAATTTTTACACTCTAGTATTGTAGAACTCGTTATTACGGATTTTTTAAGCGGTCAGACGCGCGTATAGCCTCTCCGATTGCTGGGTTATTACTGCTGAAGTGGCGCGGTATAGTATCATTTTTGCCTAGCGTGCTGGCGACGTCTTAAACACAGGGTTGCGATCAAGCACAGTAAATATCACGCGTACATACACTACCGTCCATAAGTTTAATCGCTCCTTATAAAAGTAAGCACTGCCACAATAAAAAGACGTTTACTTGAAGTAGGCCTCAGAGGTCGTGTTGCGGTTAAAAAACACACATCTTACGAACGTCCATAAACAAAAAAGGTTAGCCTTGGCTAAAGAGCATAAAAATTGGACGGTAGAAGAATGGAGTGCTTGGTCGGACGAATCAAAATTTTAAATTTTTGGCAATAAACATCGATCATTTGTTTGTCCTCGGGCAGGAGAAATGATGCTGAAACAGTGTATTACCAAAACTATAAAACATGGAGGTGGTGATATAATGGTTTGGGGTTGTTTTGGTGATGCTCAAGTTGGAAAAATCGTCAAAATTGACGATTTGGCGAAAGAGGTGTATTTGCGGATTTTAGACGAGAATGTTTTGAATTGCGGAGCAGAACTAATTGGTGAAGATTTCGTGTTTCAACAAGATAATGATCCCAAACACACTGCAAAGTGGTTAAAGAGTACCTAAATATAAAATCTGAGAAAGGACTTTTCAAGTTAATTAACGACTTGGCCATCACAAAGTTCGGACTGTAACCCTATAGCATTATTATGGAATCATTTAGACAGGGAGGTGCGAAAAAACCTCCAAGGAGTAAAAATAACCATTGGACATCACTCAAAAATATTTGGAACAACATTGATGGCCAATATTTAAACAAATTATTTGATCGAATGCCGCGTATTTGTCAGGCGATTATGAAAGCCAGAGGTGGTCATTTTGAAGAAAATTAAATTTGAATATTATTATTTAATTTTATGTGTAATTTTTAAGATAATTGTAATTTTTTGAATGAATTTTTATTAAACAGACCTAAGATTATCAATTTATTTTATTGGAAGCCAAAGTCAAAGATATTCTGACTATTTTTCTCATAAAAAATACTATTAGGCTAGATGTGATTAAACATATGTACGGGATTCTATATGGTCTGATCACGTGATACTATTGCCCTGTGCCTTCGACTATTGTAAAAGTACATGTAGCAGTAATCGAATGAAATCTCTAATAAGTATAAGTATAAATTTTATTTCAAAAAAAGGTACAACTCAAGTACATAACTTCCGTCAGGTAACATCATAACACGAATACTTTCAATTACAGGAATTTACATAATAGAATAGAAATAATTACAATTCATCGAAATTCATGTTCATGAATTCATTAACGTTGTAGTATGGCTTCTTCAATATGTTTTTTTTAGTGCATTTTTAAAATGAATTATATTCATTTTTTTTTAACTTCCATGGCAGTTGTTGTACATTTCTGGACCTATTATATTTATTTACTTGTCAGTGAAAACAAATTTGGTATAATCCGTCTCATTTTGTAATACGAAACTAGATCTGGTTACTTTGGTAACTGTTGTGGTGTAAACAGACTTTGGCATATCCGTGAGAACCAATACTATGATAATATTATAAATGTATTGTCAATACACAACATAAAAAATGAATTTCCCCTGTTAGTTACGTATTACAAAATGAGACAGATAATAGGTTTAAATCTTAAATTCATCTTTCTCCTTGTATTATATTCATGAATTTTACAATTAGTTACAAACGACTCAATATTTTCTTTAACATACATTAGACAATTAAATATGTACAGTAGGAATATTGAGTTGTGTAAATAGATTATTGCACGAGGTTCTCGCAGGTACCTTAGCGTTTGTACGTATAGCAATTTTTTGTAGTTTAAAAATTCTTGCACAGTCAGTAGCATTACCCCATAGCGCTGACGTTAACACTATATGCATGTATGCAAAATATAATATTTTAGATACTTCAGTTGAGACGTTATAACATATTTTTTAAGCATATAAATATATGATCTAAGAGCCGAGAGTTCCAGTTGCTAATAAACTGTCCAATAAGTTTATTAGCAACATAATTTTTTTTCCGAGAGTTCCACCCCGAATTAGTTATTAGGTTGCTAATAAATAGGTTTATTTTTCTAATAACTTATAAGCAACATGAAGTGCTTAATAAAGTGACATATAACCAAAAACAAGTTCACAATGTGTTAATATTTCAATTTTAATTGAAAAACAGTATAATTTTAAAAGAATATACGAATATGTAGTTTTTAAACATTTCTATAATGGTGATTTTAGTGTTTTATATACATTTTAGTTGTATTTTGACGAAATCGACGATCTGTTTGGATGAATTTATAAATTACGGACAACCGTTTTTAGAATATTTTGGGCATTTATTGTAAATGTGATATATAAAGAACAATATATATAAATATATATTTTTAAATAAACATTGTCTTTTATTTTCATATATGTATTTATTTCAATTACGATCACAACACATTACAAACAATACTTTAAGCATTACTATTTATATAAAAATGATAGAAAATAAGAAGACAGACGCAATTATTGGCAGAATAATAAAGATGTGTTGCTGAAAATTGGTGATAAGTTTAATTCATATTGTTTAAGGAATGGAAAATAAAGCAAAATATGGCTGTCTTATTTTCAGTCACTTTTATATTATAAAATGTTATTTTTATTAACTTCTCTTTTATCTATATTTTCCTCTTTTTCTGTGTTAAAATTTCTTGAACGCCGTTTAATTGTCATTTTAACAGTAACACAAAAAATATACGTAACGTCATTGAATGTAAAGTCAAACTATTTATTGTCAAAATATTTAATGTCAAAATATACAGTGTCAAAATTTCATCTCACTTTAGCTCTACAAATTTACGTATAGCTCTATCCCTCTTGCACCGTCTTCATAAGAAATACCAATACAAAAACAAAAAATTATGTTGCTAATAAACTATTAGAAGGATTTTGTAACTTGGAAATCACTAATAAATTTATTAGCCTCATAAATATAATATGTGTCTAATAACTATTAGGGAGTTTATAAGGAAATGGAACTCTCAGCCCTTTAGCCTATTTGTTACATTATTAATATGTTCTGACCATATTACTTAGCTGTGAGTCGATTGAGAAACCTAGAAATTTTATACTTTTCGTGTCGTGCAGAAAGTTGTCACTAACAATTCGGCTTTTATTGAATAATATATCTTGAGTTTTAATATCATTTAATATTAGCTGATTGGCCGAAAACCATGATAAAGCTTCTTGTTCTGTTTTCTGAATAATATCCCTTACATTAGAGTACGGACAAACGATATTTAAAAACGTAGTATCGTCTGCATATAGTGTAGTTTTAGTATCTATATTTTGTGGCAGATCATTTACATATATTATAAATAAAATACTCCCGATCACCGATCCCTGGGGAACTCCTAAATTTATTGTTTCAGGATCTAAAATTTTATCATCAAACATTACTATCTCTATCCTTTCTAGCATCAGTGTATTTCCTCTAATACCATAATATGCAAGTTTTTCAAAAATAATTTTATGTGAAATAGAGTCAAATGCCTTAGACAGGTCACAACAAGTCGCTACTACTTTTTGGCCTTTATCCATGTTATCTATAACCTCACTGATAAGCTCAACAGCTGCCTGGGTCGTGGATATTTTTGCTCTGAATCCATATTGGTTTTCGACCAATATGTTATTGTTGTCTAAAAAGTTTACACTTCTAAAAAATAAGTTGTTCTAAAATTTTTGACAATATGGGAACAATTGCAATCGGTCTATAGTTAGACACTTCATTAACATTACCCTCTTTATATATTGGTGTAATTTTAGATGTCATTGAGCAATCTGGAAAAATTCCGCAAGTAAAACAACTATTTATTAACATTTCTAGCGGATATGCCATCCCTATACTGGCTATTTTTATTATTTTTACATTTAATTTGTAAGTATCCTGTGAGTGGTTATTGTTTAATTTGTTAATAATACTAATAATTTGGTTACGCTTAATTCCCGGGAATGACCCCCAACAAAGTGTCTCATTGTTACTAGACGCAGTCATGAGAAGATAACTAACTTATAAATTAATAGTAACACCCTTGAAATTTTCTTTCAAATACCTGGGCACGATAATAAATCAGGCGAATTTGATACAGCAGGAAATCAGAAACAGAATTCAAGCTGTAAATATATCTTACTTTGCACTCGACCCTCCAGAAAAAAGAAAATACGGACTAGAAACACGAAGATCAGGCTTTAACAAACTATAGTACGCATCATATTGATTCAACTATGATAAACTAAAATGTTGAATGCTAATCATTTAGAATAAAAATCAAAATGGAAGATTATATTAATAGAACGAAACCGTTGTCCTATCAGTAAAGTGAAAAATTTGCATCGTCCGAATGTATTTCTAAATTTCTTTTTTTAATAAAGAAATAAAAAAGTTGTTATAATTTCGTACCCTCTTAGCATAAGATATTTAAAACAAGTCCATAAAACTGAAGAGATATTATAAGATGACAAATTCAGAAGAGAAGGTGCTTTATCTTCAATGGTTGTTCAGCAAATAAAAACTTATTCATAAAATCTTGTACAAAGCCCTCTCTAATCAAAATCTTTACAATCTCAGGGTAACACAGAAAATATTTTAGGCCGTTAAAATTTTTAATTGATAATTAAATTCTTATTACTGTAATTTGCTTCACAATATTTTACGCTCATTATACAGACGGAATTAAAAAGAAAACAGATTACTCCTTGAAACAAATGTTTAAGGGCGTTTTAAATTTTCATATATTAATTTGCGAAGCTTGAATAATATTCAAGGTAAATTATGCTACCTTCTCCCTTGCTTTTTAATGTGTGAATCTATTTACGAAAAAAATAATTATAAATCATAGCATTTAGAAAAATTTAACGTTACATTTATTATGGAGCAGATTCATTATATTCTTATTATAAGCCATGATGTAAAGCACTTCTCAATCTATGAGCAATGACCCCTCAGGGGCCGCGAAAAGTAGGATTCAATTCAATTCAAATTTAAATTTATTTCCCAAATTCAAAAATATATAGATACATATATACATAAACAATGTTTCCTATAATTACGAAAAACAAAACATGTATAACAATATCTCAACAAAAGCAAAAATTTATAAATCATAAGATGGGCAGCTAAAAACACTAAGCAAACCAAACTTGAATTGTGCTCAACTGATTCATATAGATCAGTGGTTCCCAACCTTTATTGTAGACGAGCCAAATTTTCAAAAAACCATGCCTTCGCGACCCAACGCATGGAAAGGTAAAAATTATAGTTTAATACAAAAATACACTGTTATTATATTAATTTAATGGTATTCATTAAAGACAAAAATAACATCAATATTAATCTTAGTGACATCCTTGATGCTGGTCGATTTTTTCCAATAACTTCTCATATCGAGACTTCACATTTATTGACAAAGCACATGGCAGATCATGCTCAGGATTAAGTTTATTTCTTGCTTTGGCTCTTATGGCCACAAGACTTGGAAATCCCGCTTCGTATAGGTATGTGGTGGGGAATAGCAATAATATTTTTCAGCTTCGTTGCTCAATACTGGTTTGTATTTTAATGTAGCCCAAAAATTTGAGCATGGAATCTGACTAAATTTAATTTTTTGAACTTGATTTTTTTGTAAGTTAATATGTTCTTCTTGAAATCCAATAATGTCATCACCAAATTCCATAACATTCACATAAAATGGCATCATGCAATGACACATACAAGTATCGGCCGGTACAAATGGACAATTTAAGCCGTCGGACCCCCTGAAGAGTGCCACATGGCCAATGTCCCATATAAGCGCCCCTTATCTGCATCACTCGAAAATTCTACAAGAATTTTCAATTTATTTTATTTAATATTAAACATATCATGAACCTACCCAAAATTACACGCGACCTATTCAAAATCACTCATGACCCACAATTGGGACACGGCCCAGAGGTTGGAAACCACTGCTCTAGATTATACGAATCATTAGAACTTACAAAAGAAAATAAGAAATCAGTATAATTAAACATGCACTAAGATATTATGTACTGACGTGTTAAAAATCATTCTTTGTGTAAAACAAACATTTCCATGTGAAAATAACTTGTTAAGAATACTCAAAAACTTTAAGAAACAAATTGTTGTTATCTGATATATATTTTGTACTTGCCCGACCTTAATATATAAGGGACAAGTATTGTAATCGCGAAAATTTTCGATGTCGAGATTTTGACTGATGACCACGTTTCATGGTCCGGGGAATCCAAAAAACCTATTTTCGAAGTGCCGTCCGTATGTGTGTCTGTGTGTGTGTATCTGTGTGTGTGTGTATCTGTGTGTGTGTATACACAATAACTCAAGAACGGTTTAACTTAGAGTTCGTTCTGGTTCTAAAAAATTCTCCTAATAATTGAGAAGAACCCTATTGTTTTTTTATAAAGATCCGAAACCGGAAACGGAAGTTATTAAACTTTAAAATTTTAAAAAATTCATAACTATTAAACCAAGCCTTGAACCAAAATTTGAATAAAATATAATTTGATATATTTTTGAAGGTTTACCCAAATCTTTTTTTTTTTTATTCTTTTTTTTTGTGGGAGGGCAAATCTAGCGGAGTTTTCCCTTCGTCACTGGTTTATTTCAATAATAAAAATTTTGAGCTTATTCATTTTCTGAGGTATGTAGGAATAATATTATAAAGTTTTGGACCAGAAAAATTCATATTTCTTTGACAAAAACTCTTTTTTAGAATAGGAATTTTTAGATTATAATCATTATTGTGTCTGGTATTGTAATTGTGACTTATTAAATCATTATTTTAATCTTTTTTATAATAGTATACAATGACGTTGAGAATATATTTCTAACATTGAAAATGTTATTTTTCGTATATAGTAAATATGTTGAGAAACGATTATCTTTGTTTTTAAATAATTTTTAATATGCAATTTTGAACAATCTCTAGATTATGCCGTTTCAGAATTCACACCCTAAGATGGGGATATATACATACAACATAAGAAATAATGTTTCCCTCTTAGTTACGTATTGCAGAATGAAATATACTATAAACATGTTAGGCAAATAATTGTGACATCATTCTCATTATTAAAAAATTCGACTGTACGTTTGTATATATGTGTAATCATTAGTTTGTCGTAAATTATAAACGATATTAAAACAATTTTTAAGTAAAAGTTGTTTAATTTCAAAAGCTCTCTCCAAAGATACTCAACTCGATATAATACGTTACCATTTAAAAAATCAAAGTTGTCCTTGATAACACCAAAGTATTTCTGTTATGTTCCGGAAATCAGTTAGTATTGGACTTACCTAAAACAAAAGAAAAAAATATTAATATAATTTACAATGTTATTTTTTAAGAAGATTATTTTTATAAAATGATCAGATGTTTTAATTTTAATAAATACTACATAACAGAGTACATACAGCTCATAAATAAAATGGAGCTAGAATATCTTGAATATATGATGAGGAACGAACACCAAAAACCAAAAATAATTGAAAAATGCAATGAATACAATACAAAAATTTATATTGTATTCATCGACTACAGAAAGGTATTTGACTATCTGGAACACAAATTTAATCAAGAAAATAAACGAGAAGAACAAAGTAGGAGACATTTTCGAAATCGAAAGAGGAGTAAAATAAGGCGATCCCCTGTCTCCCACTCTTTTTGCAAATTCTCTAGAACACAGGGGGCATTTGTCGTCAATTGTTTGTTTAATTAATTTTCTGTAACCTACTATTCTCCATTTTATTTTTCCGCTTGCGTCTTATTTCTTTTGAACTATCTAAATGGGTGAATTCCAAGGGGAATTTGAATTTTGAATTATGCCTTGCTTAAGCATTTTTGAAATTTGATCTTTAACTTCTTGCTTGTGAATTTCGGGATATCGATAATTTTTCGGCCTTCTATTGTTATCTTTTTTTTTTACATGCATTGTGCCTTCTCTTAGTACAGGCACTTATGTGTTAATATATGGTTAAATTATAAAAAAATTGATGTGAAGTGTGAATTTTCACACATTTCAGGTTTTTGTGGTATATGATTAAGTGTAAGAATCCAACAGAATGTTGGATGTCAAAAAATATTTTTTTGATGTGTATTATTATATAGGTATAGACCACCCCAGCAAGTTATACCATACCTAATGATAGACTCTACAAGGGTTGTATAAATAATTTTAATTGTTTTAATATTTAGTATGTCACTAATGCAATAAAATTTTGGAATCAAGTTTCTGATTTTTTTTACGCTTGACAATAATTAATTTAAAATCAAACAAGCAATAAAATAAATTTGGATAGTTTTAAAACATAATTAAAATAAGAACATGACATTTAAATATTAATAACAAGCTAGTATTTAATTGCTAATAAAATAAATAATTTTGCTAATAATTTAATTTTAATATGCTAAAGCCACCTATAGACGATGTGTCTAGCGTTGGTCAACGGTGGGACTAATGTTGGATGTATTATTTTCCATTGGTGGATATTTGTACCTGGGTACATCGTCATATATTATGATTCATTTGTACTAAATAGCAATAATTTTAATAATATTTAAATTAACAGTTTTGTATATATATATTGTATTTTTTAACGAATAAAATTAGTTACAACCAAACTGTGTTTTAGCTCCCACAACTGCTCTAGACATCCTTGAGCCTAGCCTTAGGGTACGGTGAATCTGCCGTACCGGTTGTGTGTAATTCCATCTACAGGGTATGCTGTACCCCATCAACAACCGTTCGGCCACCAGGACGTTCCGCCACCCAGGTGTCAACAACTACACGGCTCACCGCCACACCAGGAATCCGGCACGTGGAATCCAACCACTACACGGCTACCGAGGAGGTCGTCAAATGCACGATCCCGCTGCCACCCAGGTACTTCAAGCCTAGGCTCAACCGCCCCTCAAGTACCTCCTACTACAGGCCAGCCGCAGCCTAGGTGCTGCCGACGTACCTCCAGCCGCCACGTCCATTCCAGGTAGCACCACCTCAAACTATAGAACGGCAACTTCACAGCATTCTGTTCACCGGTTTTTCAGAATAATCAGTTAGTTACCGGTATATATTCTGGAAAAAAAAACTCTTTCGGTTACGGATGATGAAAAAATAAAAACGGGTAAACGCGTAAACGGATTTTCAAACCGACTTTCTAACCGGTTTCCAGCCGTAGTCAAAAGTGACGGACATACAGTCTGTTCCAAACGGTTAAGCGGAACTAGATTTTGCAATCTAGTTACTTTCATCGTTTAAATCGTGTCTTTCGGCCGTTTTGTTTAAGCTTTGTAAATCATACTTACAATAAACATTTTTTGGTTAAGGTTAATATCATTTTAAAATGTCATTTTCTTTATATTTTGATTTTTTTGTGTCATTCTTAATACAAATTTCCCATTTATTTATTTATTTGTCATTAAAATATCTAAAAAAAATATTTAATTTTGACATATGTCATTCGTTTCCATGGTTTCATTGTTGGAATTTTTAATTTTGACATCCCAACGTGAGAAATGAAATAACCCAAGCAAGGTCCCTTTTCGTGACAACCTAAAAGAACTAAATTCCCATTTAGTTCCGCTTAACCGTTTGAAACAGACTGTAATTTTTATGTATTGTGACATACACTTTTTCATGATGTCATTAGCCTAGCAACCGACGTTGTTGTGGTAGTAGATAGTTTTGTTTTTTTCTGGTGTTAACATTTATATATACTGTGTCAAAATTATTATTTCTTTTTTGTAACTGTTTACTGCTGTGTTTAATTTTTTTCATGTATAGAGCCCAATAAATGTATTTAACATTATGTTTTGTTATAGTATTAATTAGCCCAGTTTCAATAAAATTAAAGGTAGATTTTGCATTCTAGTTTTTTTTTTTTTTTTTAGCGTGTGAATTAATATATAACATTTACAAAGGAAATAGTTATTGTCTGGAATTTAAGATAGTTTAGTGGAATTCTTCAAAGAATAGTTAAATTGTTACTCTAATTATTTTTCGTAATCTTAGCTAATTATTCTGTTGTAAAAGCTAACTATCCAAGAGAATTCGTGCGGAAAATGGATAATTTTTAGCGCCAACTTGACATTCAGATAAATTATTTGCACGAGAGTAATTTTTAGATAAAACCCGGAGTCTTTATTCTAGTTTTTACTATTTAAATTATATGTGTCGTAAAAGATTTTAATATTTTTATGTGAAAATGTAAAAATAGTTAATGCAGGAAATAGGTTTTCACTGTGGAGCTTTTATTTCCTTCAGTAGTAACATCTACTCGTGTTCACATACATATGATATTGCAAGTAGAATCATGCTACTGAGATTACAGTATAATATAAAAATTATGGACTAGTGCTATCATTGCAATCTCCAGACTGTAACACAAAATGTGATATAGGCACATGTGAGCCCAGAAACGTTTAGCATGTGAAATTCGTTATTCCTTGGGCAAAAATGCCGATATTATTTTAGAGTAAAGAACTTTTCCGGGTGTATTTAGGGAGTAGCTGTCAATCTAAATGAAATAAAATATTCGTTTTTAATGAAAGTAATTACAACATTCATTACTTTTGTAGATATTTATAATAGCCGCTATTCCACAATTATTGATGTTAAAATAGCTTTAACGGTACCGTGTGTGCTTAGATATCTGACGGCCGATGTCCAAATCCCCATAAATATACATATTTTATTTTTTAACTCTTTGAGGTACGGTGTTTTAGAAAATATATAAAAAACCAGTGGGGTAGGGAAACCTCCGCGAGACTTGCCGTCCCATAAAAAAAATTTTAGAAAATAAAAATATTAAAATAATTTTTTTTTTTAATATTTAGATAAATCTTCAAAAATACATCAAATTATGTTCTATACAAATTTTTGTCCAAGGCTTGGTTGACCAGTTACGAATTAATTATCATGACCATGGAAACGTTACATATAAGTATGAAAAAATTGAGACTTCAAATCACGTCAACCATCAAAAAACGTCTCAAATAAAAGTTATTAGTAATTGCATTTATAGTAACTTTTGTTCAATAAATTTTTTCGCAATATTATTCTGTTGCTAAATATTCGCAAAAATCTTAAAATCGACACGAGTAAACTCCCATTTCTAGTCAACGAATCTTCACTTCAACGAAAAAACAATAGAGTTCTTCCCATTTAATAGGAGAATTTTTTAGTACCAGAACGAATTCTCTAAGTTGAACCGTTCTTGAGTTATCGTGTATACACACAGACACCCACACAGACACACACACATACGGAAGGCACTTCGAAAATAGGTTTTTTGGATTCCCTGGACCATGAAACGTGGTCATCAGTCAAAATCTCGACATCGAAAATTTTCACGATTACAATACTTGCCCCTTATATATTAAGGTCGGGCAAGTAAAAATGTCGCACAGAAATTTTATTTTTATAAATTTTAACAAAGTTGTTTTATTTTAACTAATAAGAAGTAAAATTACAAAAGAAACACAAAAACAAAAAAAAAGTCATTCAAGTTTTAATTACTGGGTGGAACTTAAACAGCCCGTTTTTCTTTTTTTTTTTTCTTTTTATTTGGGATGAAAATTACGTCATTGTCAGTCAAACCTATACTAACAAGTTTCAAGTTGATCACTCAAACAAATACCAGTGTGACATCTGTTGGTGAAATTACTAACTAGTTTAAATAGGCGGGATTACTTTTAAACCTTTATTCTGGCTTGTAATTTTTCCACGTGGTATACCACGTGGAAAAATGGGATATTATTTATAAATAATATCCCATCGAGCATATCTTTGTATCAAAAAGGTGAGACACTTCTTTGTACACAACGTTTGTGGTCTTCCTAATTAGCACACAAATGAAACAATCTATGCTTTTACTCACCCTTGAACAGATAACATAGAACTGGCCGTAGGAGTAACAACTCATATCCTAATTGATACTTCTTAGAAAATATATAAGAATATATATTTTCAATATAGCTCTTTATACATACTGAATACAATATGTATAGGAACAATCCAAGAACAAATTAGGGGTCAGTAAAATTAAATAAATATTTTCGAATATAGTTCGTTAGATTTTATTGTTACCAGCACATTAACCTGAATAGAAATATGAGTGTTGGTGATCTCTGCACAACCCACCATTCCTCATTCCCATTGTGTCCTTCCACAGTCCTAGATATCTTAGACTGCAGGATTGAAATTTAAATATTTTAAAACTCGTACTATCGGTCCAAATCCACTGATTTACATATATATATATATATATATATATATATATATATATATATATATATATATATATATATATATATATATATATATTTTAATCAAGTATGATCAGAGAATATGTTAATGTAATTTTCTTAGACAAATTACTGCAGAAAATATTTCTAGGTTCTTTATCACACTGACAAAATTCAGATAATTTTTTGTCAAAAACTAAAATAGAGTTATGTTAGCGTAGCCTTTCTTCAGTTTTTAAGCTCTTTCTAACTAAAAAAGCTTTCCTTGTATCTCTTCTATCCTGAAGGTAAATCACAATGCCTGCCTATGGGTCCCAACTATTATTTTGTTGCGAAATCCATTATAATAGGTACGTAACGTATATTTTTCAATAGTGGCCCCAGCGTCTATTTACCGATCTGGCTGGCTGACCCCGGCCTGCATTAGAGACCTGCGTTTATCTTATGAATAATGAAAATAAAAAATAAAAAATAACTAATTATAGAGACACGATTTATCAAACTTTAAGGTATATTGCCTTTCCTTTTGTCAATTTTGGTCGTCATCGTCGTTTGAATCGAATATGACGGAATTCTGTGAAAACGGCATACAAGAAATCTCCAGGCTGTCCGTTACATTATTATTATTTATTAGCATAGAAAGCTGAAGCCGTAGGCTTGCGCGGCTCTCATAGAAAACAAAATATACAAACAAATTTTGTACAATATAAATGACAAAAAATAATACAAAAATAAAAAAAAATTAAAAATTTACAAGATTACAAAATATTATCCACATTGTTCTTAAAATTATTAACATTTGTTGTGACTATACCGGCTGGTAGGCTATTCCAAGCATGAAATACCCGGTTTGAAATAAAGCACTCACGCACTTTCTTCTTAAATCGTTCACGGCAAAGTTTGAGATTATGTCCTCGCAGTCTTTCATCCACACTTCGATCAAATAAGCCGGAGAGGTCACACATATATTTGTCAGTCAGTATACGGTAGGTGGTAATAAGATCGCCACGTTGACGACGAGCAGTGACTTACATACCGGCGTTTACTGGACACCGGCGAGTTTTAGAAACCGACGGCAATTTAAGACTAGGCGGTTATTGTTAATACGGTTTAAGACACACGGTAATTTATTCATTCAGAACGGAACAAATGTTTGATTACGTTAGTTAAACAAGTAATAGCTATGTAAAATTGATGGCGTAACAAAAACTTTGTTGAAACTATTAAATTTTTATCTCACGTATTATAAAAAAAAAAAAAAATTATAAACCAGATTCTGGTTTGTTCAGAAATTCTGGTAATTATCATTGTGCCACGATATAAAATAATATAGGCCTTGTTATCTGATTATTAGATAGCAAATTCCAAAATTGTTATGTGAAAATGAAGAGTATTTTTTCGATATCCTGTGAAGTGAAAGGATATTTGGGAAACGTGCCGTTGCGAAAGGGAAGATACACATGTAGCTAAGGATGTAATAACCATAAGGTCTGTAGGCCAATTTCCCGATAAGCAAGGGTGCGTGGGTGTCTATTGGCTCAATATACATAATATCAATATGTTGGAATGAAGATGAGGCAGGTGGTGAAATTGCTTCTCAAAATTTTACGGAAATATTCGATTGCGTTGTTACTTCTTATTAGAATGTTATTACAGGATAGAAAAGATAAGAATAATTTTGAAAGTGTGTTCATATTTTTATTATGTATACTTGTAATAAGCTCGACTTAAACAGTGAAATTTTTCCGTTCAAGAAAGAAGGATACACATTTATATCAGCCTCTTAACTAAGTTAATACGTTCACAAGACAAATTAAAATAGTCGGAATAGAGCTGTGTTCCTACACTACGAAAATCGTACATGTAAACAATGAGCAAAAATTTAAATTGTTCTGAACAAAAACATATAAATTATAAAAATCGCTTATCTAATTGGGATCCTATTATTTATTTTATTTTGTGAAGTATAATAAAACGTGTATAACAAAGCAAACAAAGTTTTTGCAAAAATAGACCATATTAGTAACTACGTCACAAAATGGGCTTCCGTGCTGCCGCCTAGTCGTTGGTTTCCTTTTATTTGAATTGCATGTTGTTTTTTTTTTTTTTTTTAAATTGTATTGTGGAACTATTAATTAATTTTATTAAATTTCTTATTAAAATTCTTATTTAGACATTATAATTTACAGGCTATTCCAAACGATTAGGCGGAGCTAACTGGATATTTAATTTTTGTAAGTTGTCATTAGCTATTTTTTTATATATTGAAATTGGCTTTTCCTGAACAAAATTATCAAAAGCTTCAATCATTCTGTAAAAATTAATAGATTTGAAAATCTAGTTTCGCCTAATCGTCTGAAATAGAATTTAATATGTCATTATTATCGCAGAACAATATTATTTTACAGGTTAGCTTTGAAAAATTTACGTTAATAATAGTTTTTATGGCAAGTAACATAGCAATAAGTCTGCCATTTCTAAACAGTTTGAAGATATAATATGTTGTTCTAATTTTATTCATTATGGTGTTTGATTTTCATCTTTCAGAAAATGAAAAAATTAAGAATGAGGCTGTAATGGTTCCAATTTGAAGCAAAACAATACACCATTCTGCATTCTGAAACAAAATATTAATGATTAGTTAATTTTAATTAAATAAATACTTAAGATATTTCCATTTTCATATTATTTAATACGTAACCTATAAATATATCTTCGAATCCTTATTAATATGTTTATAAAATCATTATTCTATAATGTATCTGAACTGTATATATTAGTAAATACTTATCAAAGATATATATTTTTTGCTCTAAAAATATTATTAAAATTAAGGTAACAAAAGTAATGACATATGTATTTTAAATCTGCCAAAAAAATCTCGTCAGATGGAAGCACATGTATGTGTTGTCACACAAATATGGTCTATTGGTGTACTTTTGATTGTTTAGATTTTTGTTTTCTTAATAAATGAAAATATGGATTAGATTAAATGAATTTAAAATCGATCACTTTGCAATACACATAAGATTTGTCTAAGATTATTTAAAAAAAGATCATATTTTTTATATTTATTGACAATAATTATCACCTAATAAAAATTAAAAAAAAAAAAAAAAAAACTAAACTGGCTTGCATAAAAGAAAATTTCTTTTAAAAAGCACTGTTATTACTTTACTGCATAATGAAGGAGTAAGCAGGAATTTTCAGTTCATGAGACATTGAAAAAATATGCACTCCAAACCTTAATTATATATCTCTACTATTATTAAATACTCATTAATTAGATGAAAAAATATATTGATGATATGATATGATATTGCGTAGATGAAAAGTTACGGAAAATATTTAAATCTACTGAAAGGTATTATGCCAAAAATAATTTTACCTAACAGACAAATGAGTAACGGTAGAAGGGTGTTTTGGTCATACTTTAAAACCATAAAAAGGAATATATATCCAATAATATTTTAGCACGTCTTCGCGACGCTCCCATAAGACGTTTGCGTCCGTGACATTATTGCTTCTCTCCTGCAATTTATGAGAAAATGACAAACCTTGTGAAATATTATTAAAAATTGCGAATATATGTTCTTAAAAATTAATTATATTTTAATTTTATTAAACAATTTATTCTATTGTTTCTTAAACTTCTTAATTACATATCTTGATGGCAGTTGTTCGAAATTAATAATTAATACTTCAAATAGAAACAAGAAACTTAAGTGTCTTATAGGATACAGTGCAAAAGATTCTATTTACGGTAAATATTGCTTGTTTAAATTTAAAAATTCAATACCTTTGTAGGTCTTTCTTAGCAGATCCTGACTTTTAGCACTTCGCACTATATACTTACAAAATTTAAAAAACAAAGTCTTTACTAAACAAAAACATTACTAACTGAATAATTTTGTAGTTTGATTTTTATTACTCTGTTTTGATCAATGAAACGACGCTACATATGTCTCACCATAGATTTACTTTATGTAACTTGCCGATGATTCACACATGTGAATTGCGAAATTAATTAACCTTTATTAATTTCGTAGTTATAAGAAAAACACATATTGAAACAGAACAGAAACTATACGTAAATGAAGTTGAATACAGACTGTCCCTTCATTAATTTTAAACAAAAAAATTGTTTAAACGTAGGTCCGATTCGAAAAATTGACAGAGTTAAGCTCCATTCACATCTCTTAAATTAATTGACTATAGATTATGCATTGTGTATAAAATTACTAGATAATTTTAACGTTTAACGAAAGCGTTCACAGCTTTGGAAATTAATGCGTAACGAATATTGTAACATCTGTTTTTTCAAACCAACTACGATGAAAAAAAAACATTTGTGACTTTACGAACCCGCCGTCAGCAAGATCGTGATATCTTATTAAGTTTTAATAACAAAACTATAATTACAACTACAGCCATTCTTTTACGTGTCACGATTTCCGAAATTTGTTGAAATATGTGTGACAGTACTTCTTAGGTTAAGTAAAGTGTGGTTGCTAATGTGTCTGTCTCATTAAAACAACGCACTAACTACAATCCATAAAGCATAATGCATTATGTTTAGAGCTGAACGATCGCTCGCGTTACCATAAGACAAACTTGTTAGTGACAATCAACAGGGCACGAGGAATAGTCTATAGTCGACTCATTTAAGAGCTGGGAACGGAACTTCTTGGTTCATTGAAAGAAATATGGGAAACACTTCATAAATAACAGTAGCAGTCCGATGAAGGAATAAATTATTCCGAAACTGGTCAGCTGTAGATAGTTGTGCTTTATTTTATGTCCGATACCCGTACAACCTTTCCAGCTTTACTCATTACGGACACGACCATCTCCACATCACTTCATAAATAAGGTTTCTTATTCGAGAAATTCAAATAATAACGAAGAAATAACTAAATAAATCAGAATAATTAATCAAAATATCCACCTACGACTTTGTCGCAAACTTTAAAATTGAGGATTAAAACAAATTTCAGCTGCAGCATCAAAAATCTCCGAATAAATTCATCTCGCTTACTGGTCTTCTTACCTTTGACAAATTATTTCATGTGTCTTCTAACAGTTGTTTCCAACGCTTACTTAAAATGTTGTGAGCAATATGTGCAATTTCAATAAATGTTAATCTAGTGCATTTCTCTTTTAACAAGCCTTAACTCTTAACTTTTTAAAATCGGACCCTGATTAAATAACATTTTTACTCAAAATTAGTGAAAAACTTGTGAATTTACTAACCGTAACCCAACTAGCTACTAGACTTAATCATCAATAAAATTCAATGATCGTAACAAAAAAATACCTATAAAATGAATACAATATTAATTTATGGCTTAATGAAATTTTGGGGTTTCAATTTTAGTTGCGATTTAAAAGCCACGCGACCCTGTTTTGGATCGTGATCCTTAGTTTAAGAACCATTGTTCTAATCACTTAAAGGGAAAAAGAGAGCATTGTAATCAATGGTGTAAATTTAATTATTAGCAAATTAGACTTAACAAGATCTACATATTCCGAAATCATGCAACTTACTTGCCCATAAATTATTTATTAACATGTGAATGAAAACAACTGGATATGACCAAACCATGATGTCTCTTATTATTTTTCATATTCGTAATTTAAACATAATTTTGGACATAACAACTTTTATAATGGCAAATTCTTGTTTAATGAATCGCTTTAAAAATAAAAAATACCTCCTTTTGCGGAATAACTTGCTTGAATGAGCATGCCTAACAACCAATCATTGCAGGTGCTTGACCAAATTAATTAAAAACGTATTTTAAAATTTGTAAGTTGTTTAAACAAATGATTCCAATGAAAGAGTGTCAAGTAGTAAATAACTGTACAATATTTAAATACAAGAGGAACACAAATACACTCAACCATCAGTGACCAAAACAAGTAGTGTTTAACTACTTTTACATAATCTTAATTTGACTTGCTAAACGGATTTACGAATTAGAACTGATAAGTTTGTGGAATAAATACGATCCTGATCAAGCTTTAATGCATGATTACACAATTGGAACGGATTTTTAATGGGATTGTCCCGTAGATCATCAGCATAGAGTTATGGACAGTGTGCGATGTTTTCAGATCACTAGCTGCTCACTAAAGTGACATATCTGATCCATGAGAGTGGACGGGTGAATGCATAATAATGGTGAATGATAGCCTCGGACACGTAGACTGATTTTTAAATTGTGGTACCTCGTTACGCTTCACTGAAATTTACGAATTAAAGGGCAATTATTTTACTAAAATGCGATAACCAGTATTTTTTTTTTTTTTATGAAAAGCTAAACCTTGATAGTAATTTGTGGGGTCTACAAACATAATGGGTATCACGAAATCTTAAGGCACAAATATGTAAGAAAGATAATTACTGTCGCCTATAGACGCTGGCTAGCACGGCACCGACTAGGGAGAACAAACGTCCTCTTACTTTCAAATGCACCAGAACTCGTAGACATTGTTGGTATTTTTAGGCGCATGCACCATGAACCTGTAAGTTTACATGAATTTTTGAAACATTATTAACCAGTTTACAAGAAACTGGCAGTTATTTTTTAGATATTTTGTCGATATTTATCGATTTAATTTGTAACGAACCACTTACATTTCATAGATAATTAATAAAATTCCTTTGGTTTAGCAAATTATTGACATTTACAATTACTTTAGGTAAGAAATTTTAAGATTTTGTTATGCATTTGTTTTACAACATCTACTGTTTATCGGTGGATTGATCGTTTTAAAACCGGTAGAACATCACTAGAAGACGATCCATGCAGTGGGCGCCCAAGCACGTCGGTAAATGAAAGAAACATTACTGCCGTCGAAGACCTACTAGAAGAGGACAGGCGAATTACCATTCGTCAAATTAGTATGCGCCTAGGGATAGGTACACGACAAGTTCATGACATCTTGCATGATTGTTTTGGGCGTTAGCAAGGTTTCGCCGCGCTGGGTGCCAAGGCTGTTGGAACCAGAACAGAAACTCAATTTCAAAGTTCTTTGAGGACGGCTTAAAAAAATTAGTTTATCATTGGGATAAATATATTCAGTTAAATGGAGATTATGTTGAAAAACTACATTGTAATATAGACGAAAATTAACAAAATAATAAAAATTATAGCTAAATTCCCAGAACTTTGGAAACATCCCTCGTAATTTTTCTACGTGTTCGTACCTTAAGGATACTCTAAACACAGATGACATTACTGTTATTATAAACTACATTCTAAAATTATTACTGAGCAGACTTTATTTTGTAAAGGCAACTCATGGGAAGAAGTTAGAAGGATGGCAGAGGAAGACATGATAATTATAAGAGAATATTTAAATGTTTACAAACTAACGCTGAACGTTCACGAGTCGCATTTCATGTCTTTCAGTAATAGCCAGTCTAATTTTGACTTTATTTCTGTTCAGATTGACTGTTTTCTTAGATGGAATCATCATATGGCCAAAATTTGTCGTAGTCTTAGAAAACATTTTTATATTTTTAAACGAGTTACGAGTAATACTGCCAATTAATAAATTATAAATGTTTAACTATGGCCTTGTTCAATCTGTCTTACAATATGGTATATTAAGTTAGGGTGGAGCAACCAATAATTTCATAAAGACTATTCAGATTTTACAAAAATCTATATTAAAAATTATGACTTTTAAACCTATATTATATCCGTCCAATTTAATATTTTCCGATACACTACTACTTAAATTTGATCAGTTGTATATAATGGCAATAGCAATATACACTATTAACCATCCAAATATTATAAAATTTCCTAATCATAAATATTCCACTATAGTCTATCTCAGAAAGAGCGATAGTAATAAAATTTATTATTTGTAAAAAGTTATTGTTTCTTCACACAGAAGCAAACAATCAAATAACATCCTTTATCAGCAAAAACAGCATAAATATTCTTGATATCTTCGCATCCATACATCCTTGCGCATCCGCATTCTCATCACTATTTTTATTAAAAATAAGCAAAGAACCTGCTTGTTTAACGTCAATATACATTAGAAAAAAATATAAGTACATATTAAAGTTTCAAATATTTCATCTGATACAGATTTTTGTCTAATATTACTTGGGCATATTCATCACATAAAATTATACTTCTAATTTTGAAAGACACATTATTTTATCTCTATAATATACATTAAGAACAAATGGGGGGTGAATTATTCTAAATCTTCCAAGCAGGGCCTTAATATCAAACCTATATAATAAGTTTGAGAATAGGTTATAAACCAAAGAAAAATAGTTTAACAGTATACATTACATTTCTACGGTACCATCTACCTCAAATTATTACTCGATTTAGAGTGAATACAAGTGAGATTGGTACAGCAGTAGTTCATATGACGTCGCCACTAGGGATATATTGACTAACGAGTTGAACCAATTATTTTTAAGAGGAAACCTGCAGCTCATATAAGAAAAACGCACAACTTTGCAGTATATAAGATTCATATTAGTATACATGTGAGATCGTGCGGTCGAAACGCCATCAGTAATTATTTAGAATAAACGAATAATATCGTATTTATATTAATTTGAAGAAAGTATGGGAATTAGAATTAGTAATTTACCATGAAAAAAATTCTTTCAAATTATTTGAATAGTCACGCATCTTTTTAATATTTTGATAATATAATTTTGAAATACTGGATATTATTTTATACGTCACGAATAATACTTAATTATTATTATTAAAATTTAAAAATCATAAAATTAATATGCCTATTACACAAAACAATTACCCATGAAGTTTTTAATATGTAATTATTTGATAAATGATTATTTAATTATATTTGTGAATAGTTGATATTTAGCAATTAACGAAAAATATTTGTACATAATTATTTGAAGAATAAAAATATGTACTTGATAATTTATTGAACATCACAGATAAAATTAAGTTGTGCCAATCTCTGTCAGAAGAATGTCCTGTCTCCTACTCTATTTAACTGAGCATACGTCATCATATACTTTACCTTTGTAGATGATCAGGTTGTTACATCCCACGACAAGGATATCTTGGAATATGTACCAAATACCTCTTTTTATATATAATACCTAAATATTTAAAATAAATATTTTTTAACTCGATCAAAATTCTTTTTAAACTGAATTTACATCTTATAAATAACGAAAGTGTATTATTTGTCATGTTTACTTCAATACCTTATAAACCACATACTTTATATTTTAAAAAATAAATGCTGTTCACTAGCTTGATGTGCAGTCAAAATGCCATTCTTAAATGCAAGAACTAATCGGTGCTATATATAGAGCAACACTAGTAGATCGCGTAGCAGAGTTTGAGAATGTGTCCTAGAGCCTCGACTTTCATTTTTTAACAAATAGTACATTCCCTTGGGAAGTCTCGTCGCATCGAGGAGATCCAGAGGCTGGCGTGACTTAGGCGCCTGATTCGCAGTCCACAGAGGTGTGATCTGTACGAGGGTGGTGTTTGTTTTTCTTTATTACATTATTATTAAACTTATGTTCTTCAGCCCAGTGTTTCCTTGATTGTTGAATGACAAGTTACCCATTCCCCTCTCTTACAGACAGTTGGAGGCTAACATCGCGGGGAACGGTTTTTATCAGTTTCCCCTATGAAATTGAGTGGCGCCCAAATCTGTCGGGGTGTGTTTGCGCACAGGAACTCGCCAACCCCTTTAAACTGCCGCCTGAACTAGCGGGGAGTAACTATATATATATATTGTGTCCTAGATCTCCTCGTTGGAGCATAGGGCCTTTACAAACTCGCGCCATCGGGGTCTTTGAAGAGCAAGCCTCTTCACCTGGCGCCAGGTAGTTCCGTGGGCATCAAGTTCTTTGTGTATCGTTCTCCTCCATGTGGATACAGGGCAACCTCTACGACGACTTCCATGAGGGTTCCAGTCTAATGCCATTCTGGAGATGTCGTTTACTGCCTTCCGGAGGGTATGCCCAATCCACTTACTTGCCTGAATTTCCAAGTGGATAGGTTTTTGTACTGTCGATTCCCAAAGATGAGTATTGGGAATATGATCTGACCAAGTAATGAGAAAAATTCTGCGCATACATCTGTTAATAAAAACTTGGAATTTATGGCTAATTTCTTTAGTGACTTTCCAAGTTTCGCAACTATACATCAAAACTGATTTTACATAGGTTTTAAATAAGCGTACTTATCCTATTGGATTTCCAGATTTCTTTCAACAAGCCGAATGCTCGTTGAGCTTTAAGTATTCTGTTGTTTACGTCCCTTGTAGTTCCTCGATCTCTCGTTCTTGTACTACCGAGGTAGCAGAATTAATTAATTTAACAAATAGTACAGCAGCTAAAGTATCGGCTGTATCGTCCAACCGTTATCTTCTTCCTATGCGTCTCTGCTCTTCGTCACCTATTATAGCACAGTTTACAAAGTACCTGAATGTTATTTAGTTTGATTCTAAAAATTAGGAAGATTTACGGCATAACAAAAGAGGCTGCAGCGTGCGGAAATATTTTCTACACATTGGTGCAAACTAGACTTTCGTAGAATAACCAGATTCTAGGCATGTATGTTTTAATAGTATTTATTTTCATATAATTAGGGGTTTCAATTTTATTTACTTAATTCTAAAGCCTTTTTACCATTTTCTGGTTGGCGTTTGAGTATTAATTTAACGGTGTCCTTCTCTATGTCTCTTGCCACTTCTTTCTACCATGTGTCATAATCCTTGTTTCTTCCCGTTTCATCAATTTTCTTGCTGCCGCGCTTTAAATTCCATCTTTCCACGTTTTTCTTGATCTTCTTAGAAACTTCCTTTTAAGTGTCCTGGCTTCAAAAATATTTTTTGTTCTACAAAGATATCCATACCATCTCAACTGGCTTTATTCTATTAAATGCTCCATGGGATTTTTTTCAAGATTCTCTCTATGAACCATATTTCTAATTCTGTCATGTTTTGTTTTATCTGCAATCTTTCTCAGTAATCTCATTTCTGTATTTCTTACTTGGCTACTTAAATTTTCTGTCATCGTCCAAGACACAGATCCGCATGTTAGTACTGGAACTGCAACCTCTTTGAAAATGTGTACCTTGGTTTCTGGTTTTGCGAGGAATGTAGATATTATGTTGCTAAAAAGATTTCCACCGGCTTCTACTCTTTCTGCTAGTTCTGCATTTATTTTCTGTTATTATTAAAAAGAAATAAAAATGCAGACACTAAAAGTAATAAATACACGCCTATTTTACCATAAACGATGCGAAGTTAAAAAGAATACACCAGCGTGTTGGTGTATTCTTTTAAACTGGTGCAGCCGTTCTTAATTTTCAAGTAACAGACATATATAAACAAATGAACTAATAATATATTTATTAGTATCAATAGATTCACAACGTATTATAATACCAAATTTAATATTAGGGCGAGGAATATAATTCTGGCAACTGTAAATTTGCGTAGAGTATCTGTAATAAAGAATTATTTAAACTTATCTTACTTTCATAAAATACGAATGAATATAGTTACGTTAATTAAAAACATAAAAAGTTACTGAGTTATAAAACGAAAATAGTTTTTTCAAAGAGCTTTAAACTTCAGAGCAGTATTTTCCACTAAAACACATCCAGTAAATTTTACTTGAAAATAAGATATAATAGAGCCATAGAATACAGAGTTCCATCCACATTTCACATTTAAAATTTATCTTTTTATGTGCAGCACATATATGAAATCCTTGTAATTTAATCCAGGTTTAAATGAAATAAACTACACAAACACTGCTATAAATTTAAAATAGTTAACTTGATATTTACTGGCGCCAAGTGTAACTATTCACACCTTTTAAATTAAAACAAATGCATAACTTATGTATTCCCTAGATACATTCTGGCTCCTAGCCATATATAACTTTTAATTTACTGATAATGGTAATTCATTTTTATAATAAACTTGTACTTCGTAAACTAATTCCAGTTACATTCAATGTTTAATGCAATGAGTTCATTACTTATTAAATTGAATTATTGCTGCAGTTATTTGTTGTAAAAGGAACTGGGAAGAAAACATAATCTGGATATCCTAACTGTTAGAACCTAACACATCTCCCTATACAGTGGGCCAACGGAGTGGCCGAGCTCGTTAAATCGTGCAGATTGACTCGTTAAAAGTCGGAAATGTGAGGTGGCTAGTTCAATTCCCCGTTGGTGATATTATTCGGGCGAGAATAATATGTACATTTCTCCCATTTTCACAATCATTCACCCATCATCTAGGAGTAGGAGCTCGCTCCCTGGCATCGGCGATTAGCCTCGTAGCAGAAATAGGCCGATGTAAAATAAATAAAATAATAAATCCTTTACAGTGGCGACTCCTCATGTAGAGCCAAGGAGCCACGGCTCTACCATTGCAAAATAATGGCAACACCATCACAAATTAATCATTGAAAAGCTTTTAATTTCGTTAAAATTACTGATATATACAAATAAACGTACACTCGTTTACGTACGGAACGCTGCTATTGCCTTACATTTGATGCGACGGAGCACGCTTTGTATTTATTTACTCAGGCGAGCCAAATTGAAACTGGCTCCGTTTTCAGACAGTTCGTAGGTCTACGTGGAGAGCTGGCGGGAAGAACGGGTGTCCAGACCATACACTAAAAATACATCAAAGCAAAGCCTGCCGTATCTTGGCTCGTTAGTTTGAGTTACGATGGCATATAGAAAGCGTCCCGTATTATAGTGTTTTTTTCAGTATCGTGCCGTGTGTGTTGTTTTGTGTTACTATTAAAAATTAACAGTGTCAGCAACCTTTTGAAAAAAACATTTTTTTTGTATTCCCTTGAAATAAAACGATTGGGAAGACCGCTACCAGATTTGGACATTTCAAAAACTTAGAATGTTTCTGCCTCGACTTGTACAATACGGACAAAAAAATTAAAAAGAAACATTTACATAAAGAATAGTTTGATTTCCGGATGCAACGAAAAATAAGCTATTTTTTGTTTTCCTTGCGTTTCATTCGGGGGAGAATTAACATGGACGAAGAACGGTATTACGGATTTAGTGCATAACTGGGAAAAATTAAATCGCATGAGAAATCGAAGGTACATATGAACAATGTTTTTAGTTTTTCTATGCTTGGCAAATCAAATATTTGAACCCAGTTGAACTCAGCCTACAGAAACGCAATAGTAAAACACAACGAAAGAGTTGACAAAAAACGGTATGTTTTAAACATAATAATAAATTTTATTCGATTTACAAAACAACCTGCTACCTGAGATTTTGGTAAGTCACTTCCATTTAATTTTAGTATCCATATTTAGGTAGAAAAGTACACGCGATAAGTACTTAATGAATTTTTTATTTGTAAATGACTTACATTAAAAAATTTGTATTGTATTAAAAATTGGAAAATAAATAAAAATGCAGAACTTCATATACATGACGACCTGGCCAGTACCGTCTTTCACAGACTGCAACCCTGTCACCCACCAGTTATTACAGCAACAACGCAAAAGAAACCTGGCAGCAAAAATGGGTAGAGTAGGCCCCAGCTGAGTTCCACTCCTTAATTAACCCCGTAGAACCTCCGAATGGATTTGACCTTCCCAGAAAAACATGGATATCTTTGAACAGTAAGATCGGGCCACGGTAGAAGCAACCACCCTCTGTTCAGATGGGAAATACGGGAAACTTCAAACTGCGACATTGGATGTGAACGTGAGTCAATGAGACCCGTCGTCATAGCTTTGTAATTTTTCTTAGTGCATATGTGGCCATACATAAACAGATTATTAAAGTAAAGTTTGTCTCGTTACTTCTGACCAATCAGAGCGTGAGAGGGAATACGTCACACGTATGCGTAGTTCAAACTAGCATACAGCATTAATATAGATGTTGCACGTTTTTAAATATTTTTATTGACTATTTTCATAACAGATATTTATTTCAAGACAAATCTACTGAATAAATTATAAATAAATTCTCAGGAAATTTTATAGTGATTTATATAAAATTTAAGGTGATGGGTATTTGTATTATAGTTAATAAATAACAACTAAATCGAATACAAATATAATTTTAGGTATATTTGAATAAAAATAGAAAAACAAATTGCTATAATAATATAGTAATTAATAAAATTGGAGGTTATATCTGTTTTTAAAAACGGCTGGAGAAATTTGCTACAATAGACTAGAACCAGGATCAAATATAGGCATGATATCTCTATAAAAGTTTTCATTCTTAATGGGGTGTTTCTGGGTTAAAACTGGTACTAAAAAACTTAAAATATTTCATTTATAAACAGAACTATCTTAACAGAAAAAAATGTATACAATAAAAAATTGTTTATAAGAAAACAAATCTTATTTGTTCTCTACATTTTTTCAATTTGATGACTATTAGGTTAGTTACGGGGGGACACCGTAAAACTAAAATATTGAAATATTTCACTTATTCTCTTCACATCAAAAATAAACGTAAGAAAATTTATTTAGAACGAAGAAATATTGCTTTCGAAGAAAAAAGAAATTAAAACAAGTAAAAAATCAAACTTCACGTGCATATAACATATACGATAAACAAAAACTGACGTCCCGTTAGCATACGGATGACGCGTAGCCTATTTCCCCCCACCACTACAAGTTCCCAGACAACCTTATACTTTAATAATCTTGGTCTTATACCACATGTTATTATAATGTTTGTATAAATCTGTACTTATAATGTCTAAATTATGTAAAAAATGCAAACAAACAACTAGCATTTTCAATAAACTTTTTTATTGCATTATTGTAAATGAAACATTTATAATAAAGTAAGAGCTGTAAATAGTTAAGGTAGTAAAACAAACGCAAAAACAACCGTCCATGTCCATATCCTACTGCGATTGTTTTAAATTAACAATTTCATGACTGGCGACAATTTTTCTAAGGGTACTGAAACGTTTTAATTCAGAGGTGTCTGTAAGGGACTATGTTGAAAAAAGACACTGTCGTTTTGGCGACTAAAAGCTTTTGGCGTATGTCAATTACCGATATACGGTATTTTAATACATGTTACCCTTTGTTTCCATGTATAGAATATTTCATATAAATAAAAGTTAATACAAAATGTATGGTTTTGATTCAAAATAAGGTCAGATCGTTACGCAGAATGATTTATTATTTAACAATGACAACCGTCTGACAGTTTTGACTAATATTCATACAAATATTTTAACGAGCACTGCATACGAGGAAGGTATATTCATAAATGAAAAATATTTAAATTATATGCAGGAACCTATACACAGGGTGTTTCAAAATACTAATGATAATTGATTACAAAATTTTTAATATTGAAAAGTGATAATGACATCAATGAAAATATCAGAATTGAGAAGCAATTTACAAAAATATTAAAAGTGATTTTATGTTTCCTAAAAAGCGTTTTTGAATGCTTCCAATTTTATTTGAGTATATAGCATATTGCGAATTCCAAATTAAACAATTATACTTTAACTTACTACAAACTAATGACTTGTATATAGTTATTATACTCTTAGATTTCGAAAAACGTTTGCATGAACGCATGATAAAGCCAAGTTGTTTGAACGCTGATTTAGTTAATGTTGCTACATGGAAATCAAATTTAAATTTTGAATCGAAATAAATTCCTAAATCTTTCATTGTATTAACCTCAATCAGGGGTGTATTAATTATCTGATATTTAAATTTGATGGGGAACCGTTTTCTAGTGAATGTTATACTGTGACATTTTTAAAAATTTAGATAAAGATAGTTCGCAGAGCAGTATGAATGTAAATGTTTTAAGTCGTTAAGATCTTCGCAAACTTGGATACAAATTATTTATAGATTTTAAGGTCGTCTGCAAATAAAAGAAATTTGATTTTTTTATTACAGTATGAATATCGTTAATATAAATAATGAACAGGAACGTACCTAAATAAGACCCCTGAGGAACACCGGAGGTTATAGTTATGAAATCTGAGATGCCACCATTAATTGCTACAGCTTGTGATTTATTCCTGATGTAACTTTGGAGCCTCCTCAATAAGTTGCCCTGTATACCGATTTCAGTTAATTTCTGAAAAAGGAGGTCGTGATTAATTTTGTCTAATGCTTTTTGAAAATCGGTACGACATCTATCTGTCCAGAGGCATCAAGAGTAGAGCTAATAAATTCTGAATATGGGAGTAAATTAGTTAATGTTGAGCGTTTGCTGTAGAAACCATGTTCTTGGGGTATTATTAATTGTTTCAATTTTCTTGATAGAAAATCTGTTACCATGTTTTCAAATATTTTAGCAAGTATGTTTAGTTAGCAATTGGCCTGTAAATGCTTACATCGGGAAGTGAACCGCTTTTATGAATAGGTGTTATTAGTGCTTTTTTCCTAATATCTGGAAAGATGCCATTATTCGGTAATTTATTAAAGTTATTAAAATTATATAAAATCACTAACACAAATCTAGATCTAAATATTATTATATGCAAATGTCTATAGGTAGATATATTTAGTTATTGTAAATAAAGACTATTTATTGCAAAATTATAAATGGCCAAAATTGTGTAATATAATTATAAGAGTTTAATGTTACAATAGGGGATACGCATAAAATTTATATTTCCTTAAAACTACATTTTTTTGATATTTTAATGTTACTTATGTCACCTAACACAACAAAAATCACATTTTAATTAATATTATAGCCAAATTTTTGAATTAAAATATTGTAAATTTGAAATAAGCCGACCACGCCGCGAAGGTTGCCGAGTAGATACGATTGAGACTGCAAGGGTTTGACGTCACAGATACAGACAAAACATAATGTTTACGTGTTTATATTGTATTGTTTGAGAGTTTTGTATTTGTTTTTAAACAATTTTTCACGCATTTATTATTAAAATAATTTATAAAATATATGTACTCACATTAAAATGGTCTTCACAAACATAAAGTTTACTTTTTTCTGAAATATCGGTTTTATTTCGCCTCATAGCTTTTCTGTTGTTTTTCGTCATCAGGTAATGATATAAATTATTTTTTTGGATTTCTAATTGAACTATTTGTGCACATTGGTACTAAACAATATTTTCGACTATGTTTCGAAGTACTGGGGCCTGGATCTTCCATATTTTATATATTTTAATATAAAATTTAATTCCGTAAACATGTATAAATTGTTTTTATAGAATTAAACTTTACATAACCTATAAAAGTTAGACAAACAAATAAGTTCACAACGGACTATGTACGCTGGGTAGCTAGTAGTGTCATGTGTCAGTTAGAAGGGTATGACGTTTTCGCACGCTACATACATTTATGATTTTTTTAAGCCTTCAAATTAAAAAAAAATAAATTAAAAATTGTTTTTTATGTTTATATGCAACAAGAGGAATATAATAAAAAAAATTAAAAAAAATCATGCCTATCCCCTATTATAATATATGTATACTAGACGCTAAAAGCCTAGCAGTTACATCTAAACGAAATGGCAGATATAACTAGAGTTAAATAATTTAATTCGTTGCTTAGCAGTCGGGCATTAGTAAACGTATTACATATAATTATTTTTTACTCCTTTGGGTTAGAAGGCGCAAGTTAGACACTTGTCACAGGCGCTTCATTCCCACGTTACGGCCCTGCTGCTACTGTACGGAGATCTACCAAAAATAAATAAAAATAGTCCTTTGTTAAATATCCAATGTTTCGCAAACCTAGATTTGGGTGTTGATCTACATTTTACGTGCCACTGTTATATATTTTAAATTCTGCAACCACCCGCATACAGAACGCATAATGTAAACAACCTCAATAAATCTGACCCCATTATATTTGAATGAAATACATTGTAGATATGTACAGTAGTCTCCTAATAAATATCTTAAAAGTTTACCGTACTGTAAATTTGTGCATTAGGACAGACATAACGATGGCTGCGGTATTTAAATTGCAGATCCTGAGTGCAGCAGTAAGTTTCGTCGGTGCAGTGAGCTCACTTCCAGATAAAATATTTATATTTAAAGTTTATGTACGTACAGATTCTGGGTGAAAGAGAAAATCTGTTTATTTATCCTAGTAGTTTTAATGAGATTAGTTTGAAATATATATTTAAAATTGGTGTATTTTGCATGTTCCTTTGGAGCTAGTTTAGCGAATATGTCAAAGACAAGTTTGCAATGTAAATCAAGAGATATAAAAAGTCATTACATCTTTTAATGTTGGATGTTGGTAATTTTAGTTTTTACCTTTTTTAGATTTATATTAATTTTCTTTTAAGATACGGTATGCAAGGTGTATAGAAATAAATATTCATTTCAGCTCAATGTGAAAACAAAAAATAAATGTTGATCTATCGCTGTATTTTCAGTAGGCTTGTTTTTATACCAAAAGGCAATTTTTAGTTTTGTCAGTAAGCTTTTATGCGTCACTGATGCGTCTGTATGTCTGTATAGTAGAAATTGGGGCGAAATGGTTACACGTAGAGAGTTGAAATTTAGCATCCATATACAACTCTTTGACTCGCATATAGAAACAATATTGAGACTTCAAAAAATAATAATAATAATAATAACACCTCGACCGAAAAATATGATTACGCACACGTCCCTGCTAAAGAATACAGTAGCTTTGAAACGAACAGTGAACTTTGAACATTGTGTTGCCCGAGAGTACCAGAAATCTATAGAACGTTTTAAGGCCCGCTATATAGTAGCAGTATTATTTAGAAAATGAAGCACAGCGAATCATTAAGAACAAATAGACGAGTTTTATCCAATCTTATATCTTATTCAAATGGTCTAGTCAGTTCAGCGAAACAATCAAGGTGGTCAATAAGTCAGATTCATACACTCAACATCAGCGTAAAGTTAGACAAGAGATTGAACTCTAGCAAAGATATTGACTTAATGGAACTCAGTATACTGACTGAGTGTTTTAGTTAATCGAATGCCTGGACTAGTTTGGACTACATGTTTAGAGTTAATCTTCCTGTAACTGCTTGGAGATGTCATATACCTACTAAAACGTGCCACTTTACACACTAGATGTAGAATTATAAAAAATGTTCTGATAGATGTAAACGATGGTAATTCACTACATCAAAGATATTTTATTAATATCAACGAAATATAAGTGATTCGCTAGAACTTCAAAAACAAAAACAAAAAAAATCAACAAAATGATCAAAAAAAAGTGACTGCAAACTTCTTGTAAGCTGGTAAATATTCCTGTTTACTTACAGCCGCATGGGCCATGCGCCTACAAATACGATAAGAGTTGCCTTTTATATTTCGGGATTTGAGTTCAAAAACAATTATTTATCAACAAAAGTGGCTTTATTGTTTTTCAAAATATTCTGCATTAAGATCAATACACTTTTGCATGCGTTTGAACCAATTTTCGAACGAATTTCGACTGAGGCTTTTTCCACTGCGATTGTCAAATTATGTGGGATCCAACGCGAATAAATCTTTTTGACGGCCAAATGTGCATGTAATAGTGAATGTATGCTGGTTCCATTAATGCCCAAGGATACCTCAATCTCACGATAAGTCACATGACGATCTTGCAGTGTCAGTTCACGCACAGCATCAATGTTTTCCGGAACAACAACCGATTTTGGACGAACTTCACGAAATTCGTCCTTAACCGAACAACGGCCACGATTGAAGTCGGCAAACCATCGATAAACAGTAGTCCTTGTTGGTGCTTCATCGCCATCGAATTAAGTTCATCAATGCACTATTGTTGGGTTAATCCACGTCGGAAGTTGTAAAAAATAATCGCTCGTAAATGTTCACAATTTAATTCCATTTTAAGCAGAGATGAATTTTTTCAAGTTACTGTAAACAACACAAATATCGATCATACGTCAAAACGTTCTGAGTACGTATACCGTCAAAAGTCTTTAAAATAGAAGCGTCAGTTGCCAGATGGCAGCACTCTACCGACAATCTTTATACATGTTCTGGTACATTTGAAAGTAAAGAGATATTTTTCTCGTCGGCCCTGGGCTAATTAACACCTATAGTTGTCGGCAATCAAGGCCGGATCATAGCTTAGACAAATATCTAACGCCCGGTCGGTCAAGTTTGTAAAAAAAAAATTGCAAAAAATAAATAAAAGTTTATACTCAGTTAAATCAAGGGAGGGTAGAGGTTAACCCTCCCCATCTTTTGTATTGTATTGAAAATTTCTTTTTAATAAAAAATTAACATATATTTTTTTAATCGCCCAGGAACATTTTTGTTATCTTATTTTTTTCTATCCAATTTATGGATGATTATTTTTTTTGTAGTATATTTTTTCTTATGGGGGGGGGGTCAGGAAAATGTCTAGGGCCCTAAAATAGGTTACTCCGGCCCTGCCGGGAACAATCTTTCTCTTTGTTCGTACTCTTAGAGATTAAAAACACTATTAATAAGAAGAAAAATTACATGAATGAACAACTAGAGCTAATGAGTGCTCCGATTCTAACACTTTTTTAATCCTTTAGGTTTTCCTCATTTAAATCCTGTTTGTTGTACCTACCGGCTGGTACATATTTCAGTCATGGCTGTTAATCTTTGTATTCTGAAGTAAGCCTAAATACATATTAATATAAAACATTATATTTTTGGAAACAATTTTGCCCGGTTGCATAAAACTCCTAAATGTAGTTATAAGCTAAAACTCAAATTAAAAATCAAAATTGTGGACCGGCGTAGCGTAGTGGTAACACATTGGCTCTGCGTTGCTAAGGTCTCGGATTCGAATCCCGTTCAGGCATGGAATTTTTCAAAAATAATAATTGTCCTGGCTAATTGCCAAAGCAGCAAAGGCCATAAAAAATAAAAAAAACAAAAACAAAATTACCTAGCAACGCAAAGCGTTTTTAGCAGTTTTATAAAACTGTTATAAGTGTTATTATTTCGTTTTTCAAAATGCTTCAATGCCTTGAAATAATTCAAATAAACTATTTATTATAATCATCTTAAAATATTTAGTTATTTATTTGATTTAAGTCGTAAACAGGCCGTGCCCAGAAACTACGACTACAAACATTTTATATAAATACTAACATATACAATTTATACTTAATTTACAATTTATAATAATTATAATACATATAGCAATAGTGACAAAAATACATTAAACTTATTCAAGTACACTATAATAGCTTACATTGCTAGACCAGTTACAATTTTACAAATTTATTAGACAATTTTACAGATTTATTAGTTTTTTTTTTTATGTGTAAGGTTAATGAGGTGTAATTGCATTTAAATAATAGTTAGTAATTGTGATCTTGAATGTTTTGAGAGAATCATGAAAAATATCTAAATCCAAATCAATACAAAAATTATTGGATGTAGATACCAACCGATGAACTGGGGAGTTCTGCATAGAATTTGTTCTGGCAAATGGCTGATGAAAGAGAATTTTGTTTCTGAGACTTTTTTATTAACATTAAAATTTATTTTATTTAGGAGTGGTATGCAATCTATTTGACCAATTATTAATTTCTTTAGATACAATGAATCGGATAAATTTCTTTTAGCTTGTAGTGTTAGAATTTTGAAGTACGCACATGAAGTATTGTATGAATTTCCAGAAATAGGACATATGTCGGATATAAATCTTATAAAACATTTTTGAATTCTTTCTATACTATGTATAAACACATTATACTGTGGATTCCATATGGAGCTACAAAAATTTACTTAACTTGTTAAAACATATGAGTTATAAAGTAGAATTATGGGTTTGGTGTTTTGAAAATGTTTACATGATCTGATAATGAATCCTAACATTTTGTAGGTTTTTTTACAGATGTTGCTAATATGAGCATCAAATAAAAGTTTGTTATCAAGTAAAAGTTCCAGATCTTTAATACGCGAAACTCTTGATAGGAAGTTAGTGCAAAATAAATAATTGTAGTTTATAAGCTATGGTTTCTGCTGAAAGATATAATGTTACATAAAGAGTTAAATAAAGAGAAGTTGTAAAATAAAGAGAACCTTTAGAAAAATAAAAAACAAGAAATAAAAATAACAAAAATTTTAAGTACCTACTCTGTTTGAGATTTACTGAATTTATGTATCGGGAAGCTTTCTGATCTGCAAATACAAGCACAATGACATCCGAGAGCAATAGTTACGCTAAATTACAGAATCGCATCATTAAAATGTGTAATTCTGCCACTGGCTTTAGTTTCTTCGGAACAT
Source organism: Liopterus haemorrhoidalis (assembly GCA_963971575.1). Taxonomy (NCBI): domain Eukaryota; kingdom Metazoa; phylum Arthropoda; class Insecta; order Coleoptera; family Dytiscidae; genus Liopterus; species Liopterus haemorrhoidalis. The sequence goes on along the minus strand of OZ020618.1, from coordinate 37,986,264 downwards.
AAATTAGATATCCAAATAAAATGTTTACAAAGCATTCAAGAATCTTTGTATAAAATGAATTGTTGAAATGTTTTCGATTGCATTTATAAAATATATGGATTCTTTGTAGTTAAATTTAGTAGGATAATTAAACGAAATTATCGTGAATATTTAAAAGCAAAGCTTATTCTCTCAGCTTGGTTTCCTCGCATCTAATGGAGTGTGAACACGCAACAGAACCTTAATTTAGTCCGTCTGTTGGTTTGAGTCCGTTGGCGTCGGTGGTGACGGTAGATATAGAGTTGGTGAACAATATCCCTCTTTGCCCCACACGTTTACCGCATCACCACACCGATTCCCTTGTTCAGAATTTGTTGGTTCGATGTTGAACTGTCTATTTATTAAGACAAAACTAAATTTATGACTATAGAACGTGAAGTTTAAACTGTTCATATACCCTGATTCTATTATGCGGGCGTTCTAAACATGGCAGATCTTAGTTTACTAATTAAGTGAAATATATTGTACCCAAAATAAGTACAGCCTGGGCTACAAATTTCTGATCCTCATTTACCGAAACTTTTAATAATTGTTATATAATAATTAGTTATTATTAAATTAATTCTCTACTGCCATCTACCAGAAAAGAAGTATATATGTGAAGTGTGAATTTTCACACATTTCAGGGTTTTGTAAGTATTTAATAAACATAAGAAGTCAACAGAATGCTGGATGTCTAAGAACATTTTTCCATCTATGGTCTCCTTACACACATGAATTCGATTTTCAGTTGTTAAAATTTTTTATTTTTATTTTAATTTTAAAAGAAGACATATACTACCTTAGCCATAAATTAAAAAATCCATAACGTTATTACCCATAATTTAGCCATTAATTAAAAAAATAATTAATTTTGCCATAAACACAAAAGCTGCAATATTTTCCACAAACGCAAGCTGATCAAAAATTCCTCTCCTACATTTCCGGCTCAGATCAATCTACATAACCTATAATTTTTTCAGATTTTTAGTTTAACCCATTTGGGCAACAGGGGCCAGGACATAAACTTTTTTCGAATGTTTTTGAATAAAATCGTATTAAAAGAAAAAAAAAAAAATTAAAAACTTCTTCTTGTTCCTTAATGTACTTCTTAATAGCTTGCTTTTGATACTACACAATAAAAATAATATTTTTTTAACGGCACAAAAAAATCGGTATTTTTCGAAAAACTATTCCAGTTTTCATCAATATCCATTATGGAGATTTTTTCAGATTTTCTGATCAATCCCTTTAAGAGATAAGGTGGGGGGACAAAAGTTTTTGACACATTTTAGGCGAAAAACCCATAAAAAAAAATTTAATTGTTTTACATGCATTAGGAGGTTTGATCCTTTTCAAAGCTTGCTATGTTTAACTATGTACGATTTATGTTATTTATTATTTTGTAAATAAATGGTCGCCATTTTGAAATGGTTCAAATTAAATATTGATATTTTGATATCTATGAAAAGCTAATTTAATGTACTTTCAAGAAAAAATTAAAATAAAATAAAGTACTAATTCCCTATACTAGATAAAAAGTTTCAAAACAAAGCAACAATTTCCGGTGAAACAGGAAGTATTGCAGAATTCTTATTATAGGCCTTAAGTGGGCCTTTTTTTGTATTACCTTTTTTCAGAAGAATTTTTTGCATCTCTTAAAATAAAGGAGTTATTCGAGGTGCGGCGTTTCAAACAAACACCCTGTATACATACAATATTTGACTTTAATATCTAATAGTAATTCAATGAAGCTGTAATAATGAAAAGAACACTCTTTGCTTATTTCCTTTCAATCATTTAAGTGTTCCGCAGTTTTCAAAATATTGGGCACCACTGACTTAGTGAAACATTTTACGTAAAAATATTGCACATCACGATTGCACATCAGGGGTTACCAAAGAACGACATCGATCAGATACAACCCAGCAGTCTAGTAGGGAAGCAGAAATCTACTCGCAGCATAAATAAGTTTTCATGACATAATTGATGAGGAGAGCAAATAAAGAAAACATTAAATACCAAAAGCAATAAAAACAGTCAACTGCAACTTTTTATGATACTTAACATCTCCATCAATAAATACGACTACTAATGTTAAATGAATACAACCGAATATATTATGATGCAAATTACATATGAAACCTTTTCATATGTAGATTTTAATTTTTTCCAGCACCATGATAATCCATGCAATTAAATCCCAAGTTAAAGAGCTGTCCAATGAATAAACTGGTACAAAATTCCGTAAAATACCGTTAAACTGTCATGATAAAATTTCTGCAAATGACAAAAATTGAGTGCCTTCGCTGGTAACCATCCCACCTTTAAATTATAGAAACTTGTCGCAAGTTCTTGGTGTAAAAATACGTGTAGGTGTGTTAAGTATACCGTTACTAACTTTGCTGAATAATCTGTCACAATTTATTAGCATACTAGAATGACCGCTGGACATTGATGTTTACCAAAATGGAATGAATGCAAAAAATACAATTGAAAAAATACGATTAGAAGAGCAGCTATCAGTATTTATCAGCCTACATGAATTCTTATTGAATATTTGATGGCAGAATAACACTCTTCAAATAATATGTGGGTCGTAATTGGTATTTTTATTTGACAAGCATCATTTAGTAAATATTTAAAGCATATAAACTTAATCATTTGACGTAAATGATTTTTAAATTAATTTAATAAATAAAAATAGACTATATATTTCAGACTAATATTTATAATGAGAACAGTAGCTGACATTTTAGAGTTTTTGCAGCTAAAATGAATAACCAAACCACTAAAGCGTAGGTCGTAGAAGAATATAATAGCTCGTGAATCTCTAAGAGTACTTGTGTTTGTCAACCTTCAAAAGAAGTTGACGTAGAAGAAAAAAAAAAGTAATATAATACTTCAAATAATGGTGAATCAGACTAGATATTTGAGACAGTAAATTAGATTTTTTTGATAAAAGTTTCACATATGATATATAAAAAATATTATGTATATAGAAATTGTAATATTATTACAACTTCTGAATGTCATGTTTGAATATTGTTGACTTTTTTACATTAAATTCAATCACAATTTTTGTTTATTATTACTTTATTATTAATATTTATTCGCAAATAAAATACATAGATAGTAATAAACTATTTTTTATGTAGAAACAATAGAACAATAGAAAATTATTAATAATTAGCATATGCAAAACATGTAATATCTTATAGGGAAACCTTTTTGTTTAATGACTAAGGCACATCGGCAAGGCATTGATTGAATTAAATTATGAATTATGGTAATTGGAATGGCCTCCCATTGCCATTTTGCTTCCTCAAACAAATCATCTGGGTTTTGAATCTCTGATTGACTATTCGGCGTTTGACAATCTCCCAAAGATTCTCGATAGGGTTGAGGTCTGGGAACTGTGCTGGCCACTTAATAACATCAATACTTTGCTCCTTGATCCAATCTTTGACGATCTTGGCCATATGATTTGGATCGTTATCATGCTGATACCTCCTAAACAAGTGGCATATTCCAGTCTGCGTACGGAAGCATTTTATTTTGCAAAATATCTCTATAATCCAAAGCATTCATGTTGCCATAATTTCGTATTAGTGGACATATTCCTTGTGCCGAGAAGCATCCCCAGGCCATAGCGTTTCCCTCTCCAAATTTAACTGTCCTTTTTGTACATCTCGGATTAAATCTTTCATTTCTAGGCCTTCTGACATTCGGTTTGCCATCACTTCCACACAAATTGAATTCTGTTTCATCTGAAAATAATACTGTTCGCCATTTGTGTTAACTCCAGTTTCAGTGGGTTTTTGCAAATTGTAGACGGGCTAACCGATTTTTATTTGAAACAAATGTTTTTTTTTGCTATTTTGTAGCTCCGTAGATTAGTGTCTATCGCCCGTCGCCTTATATTTGATGTATTTAAATCTAGTCCTAGTCTGTCTTTGATTTCTGTGGAAGATATTTGAGGATTTTTAAAAATTAATTTTCGTATTTCACGGTGTTCCCGGTGCGTTTTTTACGGGATCGTCCTCCTTTATGGTAAGATTCAACTTTTCCACTCTTCACAACGCGGGAAATTGTAAATTTATGGATCTTATTCTTTTTGTTAAATATTATAAGTTATTATTTAGTTTATAAAGAAACAGATTACATAAATCTTTATTAATATTTATACACACTGACATTTATTTTGTCATTCACTTATATAATTGTTTTTTTATATTGTAAAACATAGGAGGCTCTTATAATGTCAAAATATTATATTTAAATTTTATTATTTATATTTTAAATATTCAACAGTCTCCCCATTTTGACGTTATAAGATAATTACAATATTAATAAATTATCTAAATACATGAATACAAATCAATTGTTTTCTTCTTCTTCTGTAAATCCCGCGTTGTCAAGGCAATTTTCTAAAATTTTCTTGGATACTGGTTTTGTTAAAAAATCAGCCAACATTTTCTTTGATTCGATATATTTTAATTCTATATTGTTCCTCTCAATTTCATCTCTTAAAAAGAAATACTTTCTTTGAATATGTTTAGTTCGCGCATGGTACACGTTATTGTTACTAAGTTGAATTGCTGCTTGATTGTCTACGTTTAACCAAATATGAGGCTTTAAATATTGCTCAAAATTCAATTCTTCTAAGAATTTCTTGAACCATATTATTTCTTTTACAGCTTCTGTTATAGCCAAAAACTCGCTTTCGCACGTACTCAGTGCTACTGTTTCTTGTTTCTTGCAGAACCAGCTAACAGCTCCATTTGCTAGTATAAATATGTATCCAGAATATCCTTTACCATCTATATTATTGTTCCAACTTGCATCACTATACGCAGTTATATTTTTCTTGGTTACTTTATAAGTTATCCCTAAATTTTTTGTACCCTGCAAATATCTTAGCACACGTTTAGCTTGTTGCCAATGTTCTTGAGTAAAATTAGAACAAAACTGACTGAGATAAGTAACAACATAACTAATATCAGGTCTAGTTGCTTGAGATAAATATAAAAGACTTCCTATTAATTCTTGGTAAGGTAGATTTTCTGTGTTTTGTGTATCATTTGTTTTTGTGTTTAACTTTATTTCCATTGGTGTAGATACTCTTCTACATTCACTCATACCAAATCTTTTTAATATTTTGTTAATGTATTTTGTTTGTGATAAACGCATTGTTCCTTTTTCCAGTTCCCTCTCAATTTTTATTCCCAATAGGTGATTCGCTTGGCCTAAATGTTTTATGTCAAACTTAGATTTTATTTTATTCATAATTTCGTTGTTTAAATCAACTGAGGTTGACGCTGTTAGTATATCATCTACATATACACAAAATATTAAATAATCATTATTTTCTTTATAAATAAAAACACATGATTCTGAATGTAATTCGGCGAATCCTAAATTGACCAGTTCTTCTTTCAGTGTTGCAAACCAAGTTGCCGCACTCTGTTTTAGACCATAAATACCTTTTTGAAGTTTACATACCTTATTTACTTTGTCTTCTTGTATGCCTTCAGGAATTTCCATGTAAATTTCTTCTTTTAATTTTCCATTTAAATAGGCTGTTGTGAAGTCGTATTGATTAAGTTCTAAATTTTCTTCTACTGCTAAGGCTAGTACAATCCGTAGTGTATTTAAACGAATTACTGGTGAAAAGGTTTCATTATAATCTATTCCAGGTTTTTGGTTAAAACCTCGAGCCACTAACCTTGCTTTATATCTTTCTATTTTGCCATCCGCATTTTCTTTTAGCTTAAAAATCCATTTTGAATCTATTACTGTCTTGTTTGTCGGTCTCTTAATTATTTCCCATGTTTCATTTCTTACGTGTGATTCTACTTCATCATTAATTGCTTGTGTCCATTCAAACTTTTCAGGTGACTGTATTGCTTCTTGATATGTGTCAGGACATTTTATTATTCTTACCGCATTAGCCTGATTTCTATATTTTTCTTTTATTCTTTCTGATCTTCTAAGTTGATTATTGTTTACGTTAATCATATCTATTTGTCTCACATCTATATTTTCAGTATTTTCAAAGATATCTGAGTTATTTTCATTAGAAATTTCTTTATTCTGTATCATAGTTTTATTTTCTATTCTTGAACTGTTTTCTTGTTCATTCTCATTTTCTGTATTTGTAATTGGTAGTTAATAATTTTTAATAATTTTGAACCTAATTCATTTTTAATGATTTTCGCATCTCTTACAATAATTACTTGTTCTCTTTTAATGCAAAATATTCTCATATGATTAGACGAATGTTCATATCCTAGGAAAATACCTGGATTTGTTGTTGGTGAAAGTTTATCATTACGTTGTGGTTTTGCTAACCAGTAGTATGCCAAAGAACCAAAAATCTTTAAATGATGTACATTGGGTTTTTCAGTAAAAAACTTTTCATTGGGAGTCGACCCAGTTGATCTTGACATAGTACGATTTTTGATATAAACAGCATAATTAGCAGCTTCCGCCCAGAATTTATTTGGCAGTTGTGCATCAGATAACATTGCTCTAATCATTTCTAATATTGATCTATTACCTCGTTCAGCGACGCCGTTCTATTGAGGTGTATAAGGTGCAGTTGTCTCATGTATAATACCATTTTCCTCGAAATACTTTTTGAATTCCTCATTCTTGAATTCTTTCCCATTATCGCTACGTACTCTTTTAATTGATTCCGTTGTTTGATTTTCCATTTCTCTTCTAAATTTTTTAAAATACAAAACAGCTTCACTTTTCCTTTTTAGAAAATAAATAAATAATTTTCTTGAGTAATCATCAATAATTAAATACATATATTTGGATCCTGCTATTGATAGTGTGGGAAACGGTCCACATAAATCCATATGTAATAATTCGAAATTATTTTTGTTTTTAATTTCCTCTCTTTTATTAAATGGTTTTCTTGCTGTTTTTCCTAAAATACAATGTCTACAATTTATTTCTTTATTACCAGTAAATTGTAAACCATCCACAATATTTTTATTTTTCATTTCAATTAGAGTTTGTATATTTTGGTGACCAAATCGCTTGTGCCATTTTTCGATATCCATATTTTGTGTGAACTGCACAATTTCAACTCCATTCAGTAATAACGTCCATCTCATATAGGCCATTATTTCTTGTACCCGTAATTATTAGTGATCCATTTTTGTCTATTACTTCACATTTTCCATTTTTAAATAGTATTTCGCAACCTTTCCTTTCGATAGTACTTATTGATAATAGATTTTCAGTTATTTTAGGTACCCATAAAACATCTGTTAAATTAATAATTTTTTATTTGCAGTTCTCATTTACTATTTCTAGTCGTACAGTATACCGCATGTTTCTATATATTTTCCATCTGGTAATTTTACAAAATTTGGTTTCATTTGTTCAAAATTTATAAAACTATCTTTATTGTATGTCATGTGACTAGTTGCTCCAGAGTCAATAAACCAATTAGACGGATTTTTTGTAATATTTAATGTATTACATACCTGTGCTCGCAAACTCAATTCCTGCTCATATTTCTTGTTGTTTCTGATAGCTTTTGCTTCAGCGTCTGAAATTCTTATTATCTTAGCTTGTTCTCTCTGTATGGAATAGTTATGAAAATTTGGTCTATAGTACTGATTTCTTCTGCCTTCCACTTCTTGTCGATTTTTATTATTATGGACATCTTTTCTATAATAACATTCTCGTGCAAAATGGTTAAATCTTCCACATACATAACATTTCTTGTTGCTCTCCTTTCTGTCTGATGGTCTTGAATCTTTAATTATGCATGCAGCTTCCATCTTTGATTCTGTTTCATCTATTTCAAGTTCTTCCTCTTGTGCTTTTAAGCCTGAGATAAATTCTTCAGTAAGAAGTTTTTCTAAACCTGTTGCCTTCATCTGCAATCTTATTACGTTAAATGATCTAGGTAAGCCATTTAACATAAGTCCAAAATACTCTTCGTTTTCAATGTTTGCTCCACATTGGGCTAACTGATCTCTGATAAATTGTCCTCTTGCTAAATACTTTTCAATTTTCTCATCATCTCTCTTTTTAATTGTGTTAATTCTAACCTTAAGTCTACTCTTCTAGATGATGTCTTTCTTTCATGAATTTGTTTTAATTTAAACCAAATGTCTCTGGCTTCATCAAGGTTTAATACTTGCTGTGCTTGTTCAGCTTCTAATGAAGAAAGTAAAATTGATGCTGCAATAGCATCTTTTTCTTCATAATCATCAATTTTTTTTTGGTTTAATATTCTTATGTCATTGGATTCTTCATCATTTGCTTTATTGGGTTTAATGTTTTCAATTGAACTCCACGCCTTTTTTGCTTTTATTAGTAATCTTATTTGGTGACTCCATAACTGATAATTTGAATTATTTAGTTTCGTTATCCTTAAATAATTCTCCATGTTTTATATAACAGCTCTTGCACCTTTTTTTTTTTTTTTTAGTTGACTCAAAATTACCTACTCGCAATATTGTTGTGTACAATTTACACTTTTGCAACTAACCTTTATATTTTATTTCAACCTTTGATTCAACAGGAGGCCTGGGCCCATAACCTGATAAATATTATAAGTTATTATTTAGTTTATAAAGAAACAGATTACATAAATCTTTATTAATATTTATACACACTGACATTTATTTTGTCATTCACTTATATAATTGTTTTTTTTATATTGTAAAACATAGGAGGCTCTTATAATGTCAAAATATTATATTTAAATTTTATTATTTATATTTTAAATATTCAACACTTTTCAGAAATTTCTTTCTGTGTCATGTCGTTCTCGTATTAAAGTAGATTTTTTTATTTTAATTCAGAATTATACTTAACACCTCCCTTTTACTTAAACCTACATTTTTATCATTATTTGTGTTACATTTACAAATAATTTTAGCAAAAGTATTCCGTCAATTTATTATAAGTAAGTCGTCGCTTGTTTCTATACGAAGTCCTCACAAAAATATTTGAAAATTATTATGTAACGTAGAAATTAAATACACAATGTACTTTTGACCCAACTGATTTAATTCTGGTTTCATAATCATGTGTGAAATGTAATTTCTTACGAATATTTTTGAATGTATTTTATTATTATTAAAGCATACAGTTGATTTATATTTAAAACCAGTGAAACTATGAACAGTCTTACTGTATAATGTCTCTAGATATTTTATTAATAAGCTTTAAAATATTTCTTTGTAATATTTAAATTTTTTGTAAATGTTTCACAGAAGCGCCATCCTAAGCTATTAAACCGTATAAAAGACAAGAATGTCCGTAATAAAATCTATGTCAAATTTTAAGCGACATGTATTTTTGTATTTTTAGGGTTTTGTAGGTATGACCAAAAAACCCTTATACCGTCATTTTGTCGTCTGTCTGTCTGTCTGTTCGGTAAAAATTGTAGCGAAACGGCTAAACCTAGAGAGTTGAAATTTGGCATGCTTATACAACTCTTTGACCCGCACATAGGAAAAATACTAAAACATCTAAAAAACATACCCCCCTAAAAATATAAACAAATATGTGCTCATCGAAAACAAAAATTTTTTTTTTAAATTATGAGTATGGTATCAAATGAAAGCCCTTAGTACGTGGATTAACGATAAAAATTTTATTTGCAAAATAAATTATTTTGATGCTATTTTTGCCTAAATTGTGCAAAAAAAAATTTGTCCCACACCCTGTAGCCCAGATGGTTTAAACTAAAAATCTTAAAAAATTCTAAGTAATGTATATTGGTGTGAACCGAAATAGTACAACAGGAATTTTTGATCAGATTATGTTTTCGGAAAATAACGCATTTTTTGTGGTTTTTGGTTCACAAAGTACAAAAGTTATACCAATGTAAGACACTCACAGGCAAAGCGTACAATAGCGTTATTGGTTAGAGCACTAGCTAAAACTCGCTGGTAAACGAAGGGATTCGAGTTCGAGTACGGAGTGAATTTTATTTTTTCTGTTTTTTTTTTTTTTTGCGTTTTTATTATGTTGAAATTATTTTGTCAAAATTCTAGTTATATTTTGACAAATGTTGTATTTAATTTTTAAGAGCGTAAATTTAATAATTATCTTATTATATGATTAACAGACGATAAATTATTTTAAAAATATCGTTCATTTTGCCGTGATTACTACAAAGTAAAATTTGTCCTACACACTCAGCATACCGCCTTCACTTATTATATACCTGCGAAACCCTGAAATGTGTGAATATTCACACTTCACATCAATTTTTTTAAATAAATGAAAACATATTGCAAAGTTATGATATATGTTTATTCCATCTCATATTTTTATTTATATATATATATCGAAATATTTGCTTTTATCAATTTTCAGTATTTTTCAATTACTCGTACAATTATTATACGAAAATCTTTATGCAATGTAAAATATTCAAAATTTGGTTGTGTAATGTAATATATAGAAAATGGTATAACTCGTATATCAAACATAAGATCGGACCAAGAAGATACCCTGAGTAACCGCCCAATTCGTAATTTCCATTAAGCTTCTATTATTACCACTTACAAGTTGTTGAGTTCTTTGTAAATAATTCTGGGATACTTCAGTACAACACTGCGTATACAGCAGATCTAATTTTTTAAAAGTAAAATCAATGATCCACCGTGTCAAACGCTTTTGTTAAGTCTAGTAAAATATATCGAATAGATACAATAGATTTTTGTACAGAACATATTTATTTAGTAAACAAAGCAACAGTATCATCATCCAAATTGTTCATTATTAATCCTGTTGTGACTTGACAAAAATCTTACAAGCCAATTTTTAATAACTATTTCAGATATGATAGAAAAACTACTGATTAATTCTATTGGCGTGTAATAAGATATACTATTGTGAACTTACTAATAAATTGGTTTTACGAAAGCATTTTTAAATGATTGTGGAAGTAGCCTTCATTTAAACATTTATTATACAATTATTCTTTTGTATTTAAGACATTAGATTCGGCTTTACTAGTAGCAATTATTACTATAGCAATAACAGGGGGGAAAATCATGATTCTCGAAAATGTATTTAAAATTAAATAATTACTAAAGATGAGTGGTTCTCTGTCAAACATGGCCTATCAAAAATATATGGTATTTGACAAACTACATATACATATATAATAATATAATAATTATAAATAATTCCTTAAAATTCGGCATTTAAAATACCCTACGTAAGTTACTAAGTCTTACATCGCAATGTAGAAAGGCTTCAGGATTAAGTAAGTACGTAAGTTAGTAAAGTTGTTGGTAGGCAATAAAAACGTTGCTGCGCAAATGGTGACAATTTGATAGCCTAATTTCAAAACCTCAGTTATCGGAAGATTAATAACGGGCCAATTTATAAAGCAACACATTAAGCCTAAGTTCATCAAAATTATGATCACGGTAAAATTCTGGTCTTGTGTCTTAAGACTGTCCGAAAATGTTTCGACATTTAATAACAAATGGTGTCAAGTAATGAATTAATCTGCGAATGTCTAAACCTGCATACTTAATGCAAGTTGGTATGAAACGGTAATGAGATATTTCTTCGCACAAAAAGACCAGTGATGGACAACATGAAGCTCACGACGTCTCTTTGCGTGGTCTAGTGTTGTTGTTCGTGCGGTCAAGCCCAATCGGTGCCGTTGGTCAAATGAAAGGAAAATAAACGAAAAGGCATAGTAGAACCAAAGAAGAAACAGCTCAGAATTGCGGATTGGGAAGACCATTTTTAGGGTTTTGTAGGTATGACAAAAAAATCCTTATATCGTCATTTGGTCGTCTGTCTGTCTGTTCGGTAAAAATTGTAGCCAAACGGCTAAACCTAGAGAGTTGAAATTTGGCATGCTTATACAACTCTTTGACCCGTACACAGGAAAAATACTAAAACCTCTAAAAAACATATCCCTAAAAAAATATAAACAATATATGCTCATAGAAAAAAAAAAAAAAAAATACTGTTTTTAAATTCTGAGTAGGGTAACAAATAAAAGCCCTTAGTACGTGGATTAACGATCAAAATTTTATTTTTGCAAAATAAATTATTTTGACGAGATTTTTGCCAAAATTGTGCAAAAAAAATTTGTTCCACACCCTGTAGCCCAGATGGGTTAAACTAAAAATCTGAAACAATTCTACGTAATGTACATTTGTGTGAACCGGGATAGTACAACAGGAATTTTTGATCAGATTTTGTTTTCAGAAAATAAAGCATTTTTTGTGTTTTTTGCTTGACCATGTAAAATATTTAATAACTTATGTAAAAAAGTAAACCAGTACGCTTTCATTGTGAAATGGTTAGCACTCTCACGTTCTAATTTGCAAACTAGAGTTCTGGTCCCGAGACAATTTTATTTTTTGTTTTTTTTTGCATTTTTATTGTTCAAATTATTTTTTCAAAATTCTAGTTATATTTGGGCAAATGATGCATTAAATTATTAAAAGCGTAAATTTAATAACCAGTGGAAATTGAATACACGAAATCAGAGGGGCGGAGTTATGACTTAAAACAACCAATGGAAGCCATAGGCGCAATTTTCAAAATCTTAACGAACCTTGCTATATATATATATATATATAAAAAAGTACTGCACATATTAAGAAACCTAAATAATGGTATTCGGCATCTGAATTAAAATTAACAAAAAAAATATTTTAACATAAAATTTGTTTTGGCATCCCATATAATCATCATTCACTTACTAAATACCTGCGAAACCCTGAAATGTGTGAAAATTCACGCTTCACTTCAATATTTTTAATCAAATTGGCCATTGCGAAAAAATTTGCTAATCACTACTCTAAATAAGTGCTTCCTAAAATGTGGTATCGCGGACCTCCGGGGATCAGCAACATGATTTAGAGGTGCGCGGCCTAAGCGGATGTTCAACAATAAATATTAAAGCCACGTTTATTATAATTATTCTATGGATAATGGCAAAAAAATTACACTAATCGCCGATGCCATGATTGTGAAAATGGGAGTAATTTTAACATATTATTCTCGCCCGAATTATATCACCAACGGGAACTTGAACAGCAACTTCACAATTCAGACTGTTTATACAGACGGTGTGTGATTCTTATTTATTATTTTTTATATTTTTCCTTTAGATAATTTTTGAAACCCAAGAAAATTAGCAAATAAAAAAAATTTATAATTAAATATAACCTTTGCTAACTATATATTGATTTTAGTATTTTTTATTTGTATTTAGCAAATTGTACTGCCGGAAATAAAAAACTGTTTAGGAACTTTAAAAATGTGTTACATTTGCCCGGCATGTGAAATATGCTATCAATAATTTAATTATCTCTATAATAAACATTTTATTTAACTTTTTTTTTAGTTACAAACATAGTTTTTCTAATATTCTTTCATTAGAAATATGAACAGTAAGGAATTCAATAAAGTTGACTTAATCGTTGGCAGAAGTTTTAATAAAATCGCTAAAAATCTCAAGTATTTACAGCAGGTATTTTGTTTAATGTAAGTATAGTTGTAAAAGAACATGCCATGGATGCAAGAAACAATTTGTTAAAAACATGATGCGCATTCATGCACATACCTATAGTAATTAAAGTTACAGTACATCAAAATTAGTCGACTAGTATTATCTACGTTTTCTTCCTTCAGATGCATATTTTTTGTTTGTCTGTAAGGAGAACTAAAACAACACTGAATCAATGTTTCTATATTAGGTAGTACAATTCCGTAAATACTGTCAATTACACGGTGATAAATTACTTTTATACAACTAATTTTAACGAATACAAAAAGGTCTACGAGTACAAAAGAAGTTCAAAAGTTGGAATTTTTTTAACTGATCGTTACAGTTACAGAGTTTCAGACTTCACTGCTGAGGGCATCCTAGCTAAGTACCTATAGAGACTAAAGCCTGGTTTATAATAACTCCATACCATAACGCATACCTATAGAACAATAGGTTTGACCCTGCAAAACATTTGTTTGCAATAAAAAGAACAAAGAAAATAGTGTAATTTTTATGCTTATGTATCCATAACATATCTATTATAAACCAGGCTTAAAGCCCGGTTAAGGAAATGAAAATAGAAGTATATGGGCCATGTGATGAGAGGAAAGTATAACATATGATTCAGAAAATAAAAATCAGGCTTAAAGCTCAGTTTATAATAGATATGCGATAAATTTAATAAAAATATAAAACCTAGATCTTGGATCTTAAACAACCAACTAAGCCGCAATATAATTGTTAAAATATGCAGACTACGATTTCTCACATAAACTGCCTCAGATATTTAGAAAGGTTCGAAATTATAAATGACCATAAATGCGCGAACACAACAGTTAAATTTCGGATCTAAACCATTTAATTTTGTCCTGTAATGAATATGGATATGGAATGAATATAGAAAATAACAAGATGAATTAATTGAAAAAAAGTCCAAGAAAACAAACAGGCTCCAACAACAGTAACAAAAATTTTAACAGAAGGTAACGATGACATTTACAAAGCGATAGTTAAATTTCTCATCGACACCGGTATCGACTTTTAGTACTCGTACTCATTGGTAACCGACGAGTTCATCGAAAATCAATTCATCGAATGATCAATTCACCGAATAGTCAATTAATCGAAAAAAAAAAAAATATTTTGTAAATATTTGAGAGGAATGCCGAAGGGATCGGAAAGTCAAAAAAGCAGTGGTCAATAAAAGTACACAGACTAAGAAATAATTGCATACATTTTTTTATATAGTTTAAAAAAAGGTAAATAAAATGACATAGTGTTTGAATATAAATAAAGAATTATAATAAGAAAACTTATAATAAAACAAATAATTTTTTTATTTTTAAGGTTTAATAAGACAGGTTATGGGCAATTGCACGCAAATAATTTTTATAAATTCATACACAATGATACGCATTTTAATTGGGCTAATATGGGGGAAAATAAAGTACTATGCATCTAAAAACAAGGTAATTAGGTTAGGTTTAGTTAGTAAAAGTTTAAAACCGAGCGGAGCGAGTTACCCATCTTCTAGTTTAAGGACAAAGCACTATTTTAGGTTAGCTTAGGTTAGTAAGGGTTTTCTTAGAAGAAGCCGAGCGAAGCGAGCTAGCCATCTTCTAGTTTAATGACAAAACACTATCATAGGTTAGGTTAGTAAGGGTTTGGTTAGAAGAAGCCGAGCGAAGCGAGCTACCCATCTTCTAGTTTAATGTCAAAACACTATCTTAGGTTAGGTTAGGTTAGTAAGGTTTTGGTTAGAAGAAGCCGAGCGAATTGATTTTCGATGAACTTACCGTGAATCGTACTCATTAACAACCTCTATAACTCCGTTGTAAATCATCTCATGGCTAACTCTGGTTTATAATAGATATGTTATGGATACATAAGCATAAAAATGACACTTCACTTTGTTCTATTTATTCAAAACAGATGTTTTAAAGCAGCGGTCGGGGAACAGGGGTAAATTACCCCTAATGGGGTAAAAATGAAATTTTTGGGGGTAATAAGGAAATTTTTACAATTTGCTATTTTATAAACGTGTTAGTAGCGCACTAAGGAAAAGGGCACTGAGGGGCTTCCCTTTTGACTAAGGGGCGCCATTGCGAAGGTGAGGACCTTTTTTTTCCCATCATTTAGATTTTAGGAGGTGAGGACCTTTTTTTTTGCTTGTCACCTAAATTTTTTCTTACAAGCCAATGGGGTAACGTTGGTGTAAAGAAATATATCTTTGGGTAAAGGGTCAAAATGTTCCCCGACCCCTGTTTTAAAGGGTCAAACCCTTTATTCAATACTTACACGTTATGTTATGGGTTTATTATTATAAACCAGGCGTAACCCATAGTCCTGCTGTGACGGCCTATCGGCAATATTCTTTATCCTTTACACATTCCCTCTTTATCCTCACATATTCATATTCAAGATATCAAATATAAGTTCATATTAGCTGGCCTCTTGGATAAATCCGAAGTCAAAATCGAAGCGTTGGGGGGTCAGCGGAAAATATATTTTAATGTGCAATAATTACATATTACGTCTATATCTCGACCCGTCCTACGAAGATCGTCGTAACTCAATATTTTCATTTTTTAAATTATATTATGTTTTTTAATTGTCTATAAAAAGTTAAATATTAGAATATCGTATAATATTGCCATGAAAAAATTCGTATTTCACAAAACTATAATTTTGGTAGAATAACGTACAGTTTTGTGAGATATAATTTTTTTTTTACATAAAGAATATCGTGTATTCTAATATTTAACTTAAGACAAAAAATTTAAATTATAGAGTTACGACGATCTTCGTAGGATGGGGCGATCTATTCCTCAATTTGTGAGTATGATTGTGGTGCAATCATTCAAACAAATACTGTCTTGAAATATGTCTACAAACTGGAAAGCATCACAAATTGGGTGAACTTAATCAGAGATAAAATTTTAATTAGATGGATTATTTAATTTCGTATTATTATTTTAGCCATTATTCTTGGCGATTTAACGAAATTTAAATTATTTTTGTTTTGAATCATTGGTAGAAATGAATTAAAAAGATGCCAAATTTTACATTAAAAACTATGCCTATGAATACATTCTACTCTACTTGTTAGTGAACACATTAGCTTATAAGCGTATAATTCAAATCTATAACTAAAACCTATTTCAAATTATTATATGTATTAAGCCATACTTAGTAACCTTAGCACTATTAAGCAGCTATTTTCTATAATTCAATTATTTTCATTTAATAGATCAAGTAAGTAATGATTCATATCAATTTTTATTCATCTTCCTGCCTGAAGAAAAATACCGACATAAAGCAGGAAGCACATTAATAGCAGCTCCATTTTGCAGAGTATTATACGATTAAAACCATTGCAATTAACATTTTTACAAGTGCACAACTTGTGATGTGTAATTACTGTTGCCGAGACGAATGTAAGAGCAATTTCCTGCATCTTATCGTTATTCCATGATTTTGAGAACTATTTTAAATATGAAAAATATGCTTTTTATGTCAAGTGAAACTTATAAAATATTAATCGAGTTTTATATGAATTATACAGGCGGTTCATTTTAACTTGACCACTATTGTTGTCTCTAGAATTATAATAGCTACGAAGATGGTTAAATAAAACAATTACCATTTAATAACAGAATACCAATGAGCGCTAAATATCTTAGTTCTCAAATTATGCTGAGCAACTATTTTATATTAAGTAAATGGGAGTACCCAATTTTTTGATTATTTGATAGAGTATATTATTCTTATAGTATGTACCATAGTCTGTACCAGTAAATATCAGATTTCAACCAAGCATAAGATTTTTCGTTGCGAAAAAACAAAAATCCTGAAATAAAAATATTTACCGAAAGCGGTTCCTGAAGTTTGTTAGATTTATTATTATTAACCAAAACAACCAAGATCGAATCCTGTTTTTTTCTTGGTTTCTTGCTAGCCTCCAATTTATTATGGCGCGAAACTGTTCTGTGTTCAAATAATCTATGATTCATCAATATCGTTTTCAACCGACGATGAATCAGTTAAAAGTATCTCGTTTAATAAATATTATTGATACATATGTAATATGCAGAAAATTTAATTTCTTTTTAAATTGTCATTTAAACTAAATGTCCTGTCCGATTGTAATTTAAAGCTTTTATGTGTAACTTGATGTGTACTGTACAGATAAATAAGTTGAGAGAGTATGTAAAAATATGGCGGCTGTAGAAGAGTTATTGTCATATAATTGGTTAATAAAATCGAATAAAAACCAGTAACTTATGTTATTAACAGTCCATTAAAAAAATTATCTACCAATAAAACTCAATACTAACCATAACAAAAAATCTGGTTACTTTCCCATATTTGTTACTTTCTGGTGATGTACCATTATCGTACATATATAATTAGCTACCGTGTGTTAGTGATTTTGTAACACTGTGACGTCATTTTTCCTAAGGTTCTCGTGATTGGCTAACTGGGAAACAGGGTGTTCCCAGTTTGACTTGATTGACAGACAGATTTATTCTCTAAGAATCTAATTACATATAGAAATTTGTAGGATTTCGTAGGCATAAACAAGAAACTCTAGATACTCCTATATCATTTGACTGATATCAACAATATTTTGCAGATTTATTCTCTAAGAAACTACGAATAAAATAACATATAAAAATGTCTAGGGTTTTGTAGGCATAAACAAGAAACTATATACACTGCTATATCCTTCGACCAATATGAATAATATTTTGCAGATTTATTTCTTAGAATCTACAAATATAATTATTTACAGAAATGTCTAGGGTTTCGTAGGCATAAACAAGAAACTCTAGACACTGAGATATCCTTTGACCAATATGAATAATATTTTGCAAATATATTCTCTAAGAATCTACAAATATAATTACATACATAAATGTCTAGGATTTCGTAGGCATAAACAAGAGACTCCTATATCCTTTGACCGATATGAACAATATTTTGCAAATTTATTCTATAAGAATCTATAAAAAACAGAAAGGAATGGAAAAAGTTGTGGCAACGTTTCTCCCATAAAAGAAGATAACAAGTATGAGTAACTATCAAACTCTTCACACAAAGCCCGACACCAGAGACGGTAAAAGGGTTCAACTATTTAGTAAGTCTATTTTTATTGTTCCTCGATTATCTCCAATATGCCTTGTATTGCTGTCCTTCTGTTCTTTGCTTATTCTGACAAAAAAAAAAAAATTACGTACATCATAAAATCAAATACGTTAATGTTATTAAGAGATAATTAATTATAAATAAACACGTAGCTGAAAGCAGAGTTGATTAATTAAACTTCATATACAGGAACAATATTCAGATTTGTACCCGAGTCTGTGTCTATATGTTGAACATCAAGAAATTTACTGAAATTATAATCTGTAGAACGTATTATCCTACCACGCATCATTACTGTAACCAAGTAAGGTTTACCTTGCTAATTTAATTTAGTTCGTCCTTCGATCGTCTGCGACGATAGATATAGGAGTTCGTGAACAAAGCCTGGAACCCCCGACCTCACCTAACCCGTGCGAGAGCTTGCAGTTTCCACGTTGCCCTGTCAATTTATTAAGACAAAACTAAATGGGATTTGTATGTTATGGTACTCGGTACACGTTAAATCGATATCCGAGCTCTGGTCATTTTATAATTGTATTTTTATTTTTAAAGTTACCGAGAAACGTTATACCTTTCAATACAAGTGAGTACTAAGACAGATAGACAGCAACACCAGTACCATAGTTAAGTGAATTGGAAACAGTGCTGTTTGCGGTTAATTACTCTTTCATTATTTTTGTTTGTGGAGAGAGAATTGTGGCTGTTGATCTGAGCCTTCGATACGGTCAATGATGGCATTAAAGCCGAGACACTTCGATGTAAATGTCTAGTATATCCGTAGTAGTATATTAAAGGATACTGATGAAACAAAAACATGCAATGATTGCAATTATTCATATGCCAAGTGTTTATATGTCAAAGCGTTTTATCTTGATATAAAAATTAGGGAAAGTTCAAGCTTTTGAAATATGGTATTGCTGGCAAAATACGCTGGTTTGGCCATGTAGCCAGGATGTCCAATTATGTTACAGCTCAAACATCATTCGAGTCCCAAGAACATTGCGAACAAGAAGACCGACTTTAGATAAGTGGACAACGTACACATAGGTCTGCAAAAAGATCATGCCCACAACTGAGGAAGATTTTTTTTTTACCGGAAGGACTGGGAGTAGTTTATGGAGATGGAGAAAACACTCAAAGGTTTTTTTAAAATTATTTCTGTTTCTTTGTCATATGAATCTACAAGCCTCTGATTTAGGTCATTATACAATTAAATAATAATAACAAAAAGGGTGCAGCTAAATATCTAAGATAAATTCAGGTGAACGCTTATATTTTTATTGGGTTTGTTACGGTATCGAATCGATAGATAAGGAATCCACTGATCCATTGTTTACGACCAAGGAAATTGAATTATTATTATTAATGTGACCTGGTAGATCTATTTTGTAAATCCCCTGCCTTGTGGATCCCAATTGAGTTCCAACTTTTGATAACAACTCAAAAAGAACAGGTAGTAGATTTGTCTGTTCAGGATACATTCGCCTTTGGCGAGTAACGGCTGAGAACAAGATTTGCTGCACCGATTCCGCCTCAACCTGACAAGATGACATATACCATCTTCAATCATAGTTAAATATATCAACAGCCAAAAATGAATATAAAATTAATCAGTTAATAGAAATGAATGTTAATATAACTAAAATTAAATTAGTTTTATATTTGTATTTACAATAAAATTGATATTTAGTTTGTTATGGGATAATATGATTCTAGAATATTAATTTACTAACCTTTTTAAGAATGAAAACATATATATATGCCAGGGCTGCACCTCCAAATCCTGCAGATATGCAATCGCGGAATTTAAGCCAAATCAAGAGCTTTAATATTAGGGACTGACTCAAGTAATATAGTTTATTTTAATTCTGAAAAGAGAAGCTCTGCAAAAGATGTGCAAATGAGTATGATTTCTCTTCTCCTTTAAAGAAGGTCAAAAAAAAATAAATAAATAAAGATCTTAAATTTATAAATCGAGTATAGCTTTCTAAGCTCACGATAACAAGTCTAAAATTAAATTTCTTTTCTTCCCCCTTGAGATAGATATTCTTCTCAGCAAGATAAAATAGATCGATGAGTAAGTTATTTGTCTCGAAGTCCTAGGATTATGTCAAGCTTAGGAGCGTGGAACTGCACGGTGGTAGAA
The DNA here is from genome assembly GCA_963971575.1 of Liopterus haemorrhoidalis. Classification (NCBI taxonomy): domain Eukaryota; kingdom Metazoa; phylum Arthropoda; class Insecta; order Coleoptera; family Dytiscidae; genus Liopterus; species Liopterus haemorrhoidalis. The sequence continues at coordinate 37,965,436 of OZ020618.1, read as the reverse complement.
AAAAATATTGTTACAAGGTAAAGTTATTAGGTTAATTCATATAACAGTTCTGCTTAGCCGTTCGCAACCAGCTCTAAACTGCAGATGCCTTTCTGTGTACGCTAAAAAATGGACGTGATACTGACCACATTGAATGTTAAATGTACACATATTGAAAATATGGACATGAAAAAGCGTTCAATAAAATTGATCACAATTTATTATGAAATAAATTAGCTGCGGTGTACATGGAAACCTCTTGAATTGGTTCAAATCATATTTGTCTCATCGGGAACAGTGTGTGGTCATGAATGGTTTTACTTCTAGATGTGTTATTGTTAAATCAGGTGTGCCACAGGGCTCTCATTTAGGCCCGTTGCTGTTTAATATATTTCTACATGATATTAATAATTGTTTTGTGAATTCTAAATTTCTAATGTTTGCAGATGAACTTAAATTATTTTCTGAAGTTACAAATGTACAGGAATGTTTAAATATTCAGGCTGACTTAAGCAGACTGTATGATTATTGTTGTGATAATAAGTTAATACTGAGTTTATCAAAATGTTCAAAAGTATCTTTCACTAGAAATAAAAATGTTTTAAAATCCAATTACCAAGTAAATAACCACATTTTGTCAGATTTTACTCACGTAAAAGATCTTGGACTCACTATTGACTGTAAACTTATTTTCGATGTTCATGATAATGAGATAATTAAAAAGGCTTATCGTATGTTGGGTTTTGTAAGACGAATGATTGTGCCGTTTAGAAATATGTCGACGCTATTATCATTGTATTATACACTAGTCAGGAGTCAGTTAGAGTTCTCAACAGAGCCGCAGTAAGGGGGGGGCGGAGGGGGCGACGGCCCCTAGCGCACTAAAGAAAAAGGCACCGATGAGCTTGACTAAGGGGCGTCACATTGCCAAAGTGAGGACCTTTTTTTTGCTCTTCATTTGGATTTTAGGAGGTGAGGATCTTTTTTTTTTTTGCTCATCACTTGGAATTTGGAAGGTGAGGACCTGTTTTTTTTTTTTTTTTTGGCTCTTCACTTGGAATTGCGAGGTGAGGACCTTCTGTTTTGCTCATCATCTAGATTTTGGGCGGTGAGACTCTTGTTTTTGCTTATTACTTACATTTATTTGCCAAGGGCGCCAAAACGCAGTTTTGCCCCTAGCGCAAGTTTTCCTTACTGCGGCTCTGGTTCTCAATTACGTGTTGGTCACCTCAATATTTGAATTATATTAATCGAATAGAAAGAATGCAAAATAAATTTATCAAATATTTGAACTTCAAATTTAGATTTAACATTTTTGCATAAAATAATTCACTCTCAAGTAGATTGCCCTGAATTGATAAATTCGTTATGATTTCGTATACCTGTTTGGAACTCAAGAATGAAGGAGCCGTTTTTGTTACCTTTGCATTTCCAATTCTACTGTTGCCCCAGATATTTTTTCGACTAATTTTAGAAAGTTTAAACGCTATTTTATTGAATTACTCTTGTAAATTTTGTTATATTGGGATTTTGTAATTTGGATTTGGGTTTAGTTGTAAGTTCATTATTATTCTTTGTTGCTGACATAAAATAATGTGTATAGCAGTGCGACACTGTTATTAGGAAAAGTTCTTTATGAACTATGTCCTGTTGTGTAGCCAAATTCTAAAAAGAAATAAATGAAACCTGGTAATGGGAGGCATAGCCCCACCTGGACTGTCGCACCATTGATGATGAGTAGGTAAAGTTACTATTATCATTAATATTTTACATTGAAACATAATTTAGATCGTTTCAAATAATTGTAAGTAATAAGAATCCTTACACTTTAATATTATTAATATTTAACGTCTATAAGTAGTTGTAGTAAATTATAGTTGTATACTAAAAAGGCAAGAAATAATTATGATGATGGCATTTCGCGAGATAAATAATTCTCCCCATTAACTACTCCGGCAGTGGAAATTTAACTCCCAGTGCACCTACATAGCTAGTCTTGACTTTTCAACTGTATAAGCATTGTACCCATTATTAAGTCATTAATAAATTATCATGAGCAGCATAATGTTTAGACATGCATTTATCCAACCTGTTATTATGATGTATATGTGCATATGTGCACTAACATTGAATACAATAAGCTGCTTAAACATTGTTTACCTTCACAACAAATGAATATTGAAATTTTCATGAGAGCTAGAAAATCTACTTAACTCTGCTGTTCTGATTTAAACGTAACAAAATATTCGCAAAGATAAAGACTTCAATTCCATCTTACGGAGGGAATTTGTACTCTCTACTTTTCTGTACTTATTCATTTATGTAAGTGTTATACTTATTTTCTTTAAGCAATATGATGATTCTGTGGATGTAGTATATGCAAGTAAAAAACAAAATTGTACAATTTTTTCTTCTACAGCTTTATATGTTGCAGAAATCTGGATACTGAAAATCGTTGATAAGAAAAAGATATATTATTGAGTTGAAGACAACTGCTCGGCCCTTCATGGGATGCTTGGTGCATCAATGGATCGGTGATTGAAACAATCAAGACGCCAATGAGAGTGTCGGCAATAGTAAGAAAAAAAGATCCGCCAAAATTTTGGTCACGTAACCAAGAACACACACCTTGGACAAAATTGTCATTCAAGGCGAGGTGAAGGAAAAACTTTCCCCTATCTATAGGACGCGCTGGAACCAGAAATTTATATATATATATATATATATATATATTTCTTTTTCTCAAGATGCGAATAGGTTATTAATGTTCTAAGATATTTCAGTTGACACCTTGAAATAAATGTTTAGAAATCAATTTAATTTTTTTGAAAATAATCTGATCAAAAAGTCTGTTAAACTATTCCGGTACACAACGATATACACTTAGATTTCTAGATCAACTCCTTTGGGTTACAATAAGAGAGACAAAAGAATGTACTTTTAATAAAAATCGCATTAATATAATAGTATCTTATTTAAAAAGTATATAATGGAGGCTATATTGCACGAGAATGAACCACAAGAGCCGTAGACGAGGGTTGTAATCATCCGAGTGTAATATAGACAATATATACGAGTCAAATATAATATTTTATCTACAACTATATAGTGTTATCAATAAAATAGAACATTTTGTTTCAAAATACAGCAATTCTGAGCGTTAATTAATCTTCAGAACCTACGTCATCAAAATGGCTAAACTTCAGCTGATTGTATAATACAACGTTTAAAATATTATTATTTAATGTTTTATTTATACTAACTTATAATTAATGTTCTAGTTGTAAAGATAAGCTGTATGAATCACAAATAGTCACTGTTGCTGAGCGCGAAGCATTTTACTCTGCGTGCAATATGTGCAGCTTTATATACCTTATTTACAGTTGGACACATAATGCATTTATTATTTGATAGTCCTAGATAAAGATAGTTTTTCAGATATTGTCACAGGGTGAAGTCAAGAACGGAATCTTTTATCTCGTCTTGGTGACTTCAACAGCTGAGCTGGTCCTTGAGTAGCGTGATACGGACTGATGACTGGTCACAAGAATGACTAACTACGACTCTATTCCCGTTTTATAACTGTTAACCAGGACACTATGACGTCAGGTCCTACCTCAATTGTTTTGGAAACATTATTCATTTGTGTAATTGTTGGTGGCAATTAAAGACCATAATCATCACAATTGAATAATGTTTATCAACACATTAGAATGTAGTTCAAAGCTTATGTTGACAAACACACAACACTCTGCACATTCTTTAATTCCCTAAACCGTACGTCAGCAACCTTGACCTACAGGGCTTAAAGACCGCTCAAGAAATTGTGACATTAGAACACAATTATACCATAATTGTGACATTACTCCGCCCCCCCAAGCATGACGCCGACATGCTAAAGTAAGCAATCCAATTTTGAACAGAAATTGTAAATGCTGTTTAGGAACCGTCGGACGTCTCCAAGGGAATCCAGTGGTTGCTATGATTTTGCCCAAAAATTTTAGTTGAAATATTGTCAAAATAATTGTGACAATATTTCAACAAACCTCTCAGGGATACAGGATGGGTTTTATACACATTTAGAGCTAAAATCACGTCAAAATACTTATATTTTCTTTGCTCGTTAACGCTCGTTAATCTATGTATCATGAGATCCTTGATACCGCACTTTAAAAAAAATCGATATTGTGAGCAATGTTTTTTTTTTTTTTTATTTTTTATTCTCAGTAGTTTTCAGATATGTAGGACAGACGTTTGTCACAATTTCCACCGTTCATACAGACAGATAGACACATTGGTGACGGTATAAGGGTTTCTTCCCAACCTCATCAAATATTTCATTAAATATCCCAGACCATTTCGATGAGTGTACTTTCGCTACTCTGTAATCCAAGGATAAAATTGATCAGTGTTAAGACAGGATGTAAGTATCAGACAATGGCGCCGTTAACCGCGTCTCACTACATCAATGACAACTATTGCATAGTGAATGGATACGTTCCTTGTTTTAATGGCATTGTTAATTTGAAAAATAGAAATAGAACGCATACTGTGGTGTGAGAGTTGTTAAGGTGTTATCTATTTATTTCTCGGGGCATTTTTATGAGCTTGTCGGTTCGCGTTTCTTGCGGGATTAAGGTGACATATGCATGCAGTTGGTATGTGTATAATTCTCACACAACATTTCATAGGGATAATGGACAAGGCGCTGACATATAAATTACAAAAGTATTTATATTTACAACAAATACACTATGTCATTTTGGACAGCTTTCACAATATGAAATAGGTAATTTGGATAACAGCCACATTACGAGAAAAATATATTATTCCTGGATAGTTAAAAAAATAATAAGAATAATACAATTTAACATCTTTACGAGATCTGGAGCTCAACGTGAGAGTAAGTTGATATTTTCAGAATTCCAGGTTTACCCACGATCTTATAATGTAGTAAATATTAGATCGAAAGGTGCTTGTAGAAACGATTATAGACAAACAGAATACATAAAATGGCAAGCACACATACTTTGTTTATAAGGTAAGTGCCCGAATTTAACTTAAATTACAAGTAAACTGCAAGGGACATTCAATAATTAAAAAGACAAAAGGAGGCAGAAAAAAAAAAAAACGGTTTGTAGGAGTTTGGTACTTTCATGACTTTATGCTGAGAACACCTACGGATAAAAATTGTTTTGTTTATAACCTCAAAATTGCATTTAACGATGGTGTGTCCGCTTAAAGTTTTCACATTAGTTGAACAACGTTCAGTGATCCGGTTTTTGTTTTCTGAAGGTGAAAAAAAACCGATAAAATATTTTCTCGAATGATTCTACAGTATGGGGAAAGTTATTTGAATCACGGAAATTTTTATAAGTGGCTAGAACAGTTCAAAAATGGTCGAACCTCAGTGACTAATACCCTTTTCACACTAGATCTTTAAGACGAGTGAACTTAAAGTTCACCGATGTTTAAGATCGGTATGCTTTCACACTTGATGTTTAAATCTCTGGTGCTGTCATCAACTACAGTAATTTTGTCCTTAAGTTACCGTCATGAAATTACCAGTTTTGACCTGTCTGCGCAGACGCACATTTTGAATTATTATAAACAATTAAGGATATTTTATTTCATTCTACAATAAAGGCACTACAATAAAGAATATATTACACCTGTATTAACATGTAAGTCGATACATTTTATCTCAATTATTGTAGCTCTGTGTTTTATTAAACACATTATTAAAATAAATACTTTTATTATAATAATAAGTATAAACTTCTTATAACGTCGATATAATACAGTATTCTTGTTTATGATAATATAAAATGTTGACAGCACAAATTCAAGGAGTATTTCTTTATAATAGAAATTAAGTTGGCAATGCGGACGAAGTTTAAGACGCAGATCTCTGTCTTAAACATCGCTTGTATTTAACCGAGGCCATACGGTTTCACATTAGCGTTTAAAGATACATTCACTTTAACATCCAATCTTAAAGATGTAGTGTGAAAAGGGTATGACGAGCAACGGTCTGGCCGGCCAGTTGAAGTGTCAACTTCTTCGCTTCCGCATTGATGACAATATTCATGAAAGCCAACGTATTACTATTGAAACCATTGCAAAAATGGGTTGGGAGATACTACCTCATCCTCCCTACAGTCCAGATTTGGCTCCCTCTGATTTTCATTTGTTTGGTCCACTCAAGTAAGCATTACGTGGAAAAAAGTTCAGCGACAATAAGGGAGTCAAAGAATTTGTGGGAAACTGACTCAAAAAACAAGACAAAGATTTCTTTGCATCAGGTATAAAAAAAACTAGTTCATCGTTGGGACAAGCGTATTAATATTCGTGGGGATTATGTTGAGAAGTAGTAGAAGTCTCATTTTGTAAAAATAGTTTTTTTTTTCAATCAATTTGTTTCTTTAATTATTGAATGTCCCTCGTAGAATATCACTTGGTATTTATCATATTTAGGTGTAACCATATACAGGTTGTCCCAGTCAAGTAGCTCTCTACTGCTATCTCGCTTATTATTATAGAGATTCGATTAAATGGACAATTTAGGTATTCTTAATAAGAAATATTAACCAATAATAACAAATATACAGAGTGTTTACGGTCTTCTTATTTCTTTTTTAATGGGTGATACTACACGTCAAAGAAGGCGAAAAACCTTAAAACAACTTACAACAAAATTTTATAATAAAAGAGATTACTTTTTAAGTTTTTATACGGAAGCGATAAATTAATGTTTTCCCGACATAACTCTCCAAATATTTATCAAATCAAAAAATGAATTTGAATAAATGATTTGTCCTCTAATTCTTAACAGTTTTTGTCATAAAAGTTTTTGCTGTTAAGTCAATAATAAGGGAGGTAGTTAAACCTGGAAGATCTCCGTAACCGGGTGAAAGAAGCAGCGGTGGACTTCGACAAGGCGTGGTCACGGGTTTGAACAAGACACTGTCTGACGGGCTTCTCACAGAGTCATCATAATACGGAAGGTAACTCCCCCGTTCTTAGAATGAAACCTCTCCTGGAAGGTTGATAACGTTTGTTTCCTGGTGTTGTTGGCCTCTCTTGGAATTTCGCTGAACGATATATCTTGTAGTGATGTAGGTCAGGATACTCAAGAGACAGAGATATAGGGTTACCGTCCATATGTTAATAGTTTTTGGATCGAAGAATTTTTGATCATCATCGATTAACAGCATTGGATTGGATTGTAGGTTTTGTAATTTTAGCGTTTTCAGATTTATGGAAAATTTGATTTAGGATGATCTTGTATTGATAATCCTTAGCTATTGATTATTTTTGGCTGTCCGTGACTGATGGTTTGGAACAGGAGTTCTTCGTTACAGAAAATAATTTTGCAGTTATCATCTTTGATAAGATATATTTATTTATTTTACTATTTTACATTTTAAGAACACAAACAGGACGAACCCACAGCAGTGTTCAAGAATTTTTTAACAATTACGTGCGTAAAGTTTACATATTACACGATACTACAAGACTGCAACGATTTTATTTCAGATTTGAATAATTTTAACATTTATAACTAATATATATTGAATTGAACAATTTGTCACATTCATGTACGAACAAAAGTATTACAATAAGTTAATTATATAATACAACAATTTAAACAGAAGCAACTGGAGTTAGACTGAACTTGAATCCAAATGTTGTAATATAATTTTACAATATGATTTAAATATGTTAAAAAAAAAAATGTGTGTTTTTCTCGGCCTACTATGACGATTTTTTCTCTCTATCCCATGTTCATCTAACTAAACTGAAATAACTTCTTAAATTACAATTTTGGGATAATATTGAACAAATACTTTTGTATTCAGAATAACCAAGAACATATGGATGCTCAATTAATATATATATTAGTGGACGATCTTGACGAGTCGGTATAATAATAGTGTTTCTTTTTTAAATCGTCGTGTAGATGAAATAAATAATTAAGTCATGGAACGTTTCGCATTTATTCAGTAAATGCATCTTTAGCCTGTGATATTCAGTTATCCTGAACTGTGAAGAAAGATGTGGAAGGTCATGTACCAATCCTAGGTAAAAAACGAGGTTACAAGTTAAAAATTATAAAACACATGGAAAATGTACGTAGAAATAAAAATATGTAAAAATTAGGTTATTAACGAGACGATGTTACCGTGTCAATAATTTAAAATCAAATGTGACGTTTGATTTTATATATATATAGTTATAGTTATAGTTATAGTAATCAAGAATTTTTATTTCCTCTTATATATATATATATATATATATATTGAAAACCAGTCAAAAACGATGTCTATTCGCGACTGCAAATAACAATGAGACAACTAGTGGTAACTGGCTAAATTAAACAGAAGCGTATATTTGCATAATATTTGTAGCGTGTCGTGCTGCAGTTTATGTGAATTAAGAACTATTTTAAAATATAGTGACTTAAATACAGTGCTTTTTTGCCGAAATATTGTTGGAACAGATAACAATTAAGAAAAAACTTCTGACATATACGCTTCTGGTCCACCATCACCTGTTGTACGCAGCGCCGTCAACGTTAGTTTCAGTCGCGAATAGCATTATGTTTAAGAGAATAAAAAGAATAAGTTCTAAAGCAAGTGTAACAAAATACACTTGATTCGTTTGTTTTATGTAAAAAAAAATAATAATAATGTATTATTATTATTGCAAATAATGTTAGAGTTTGCAGAAAAAAATCATATGGACGGGCAGTGATAGGCCGGTTGCCAGAGAGCCCGCTTAAAATAAAATTCCATTCTGCCTCTTGACAAGGCATATGAGTCCCACAGCAATTCTCTATTACGAAGAATAGATTTGACGTGGACTTTCATGCACAGCAACAGCATTTAAAACCAGGTCAAATGTATACGCTCCTTCTATATAAAAGGACTAACGGCGTACAATATCCACATCATTTCTGGGCAGATTACAAAATAACCACATTCTTACAAAAACTGTTACTGGAGAAGAAAAATTGATTCTGCATTCCAATTTTAAAAGCTCTAAGCCAGGAGCTTCCAAACTTCCTTCAAAGAGGGCTACATTAAAATATTTTAAATAAATAGATAAGTCGGGGCAGAGGCAACTTGATATAACAATGTATGAATTATGTATGAGTAATTAATATAATCTGATTCCATCTGATGGAAAAAGAAAGAAAGGAAGACCTAGAAAAAGATGGGTGGATAGTGTAGTAGCGGAAGCAGGAATAGGGGAGGCCTATGCTCAAAAATGGGCTCAACTTACCTGAGAAAAGAAATAAATAAATATAAAATTAAATTAAAATAAAATTGTACTAATTATATTTGTTATAACCTTACTAAAAATATATTGTAAATAGGTAATGTAATAAAGGCTATTATTATTATTATTATATTATTAATATAATAGCATTATTATTAATAATAAAAATAATAATTTAAGAAATTATTCAGTGTTTCGTTTTGAGATGTTCTGATTGCTTTTATTTCTTGCTGCCTTTATCTACGTAAATCAATTTTCATAAGAAAGAAATAAGGAGCGTTTGTGCAAAATCGAACATGCTGAATATCAACAACGTTTAGTTTTTAACAGAATTTTCCTATTTAGTATGTTTTTTATCCGTGAGCTGCTTCAGGACCCGATATTCCCGAAATGGCAGCATATATCTGCATTTAAACACGAGGAGTTAAATCAAAAGCATACATTTCCAACTTAATGCCACTTAAACAATAAATTGAACAAAATAAGACATATGCAAGTGCAATTTATAAAGTAACATAAGATTTACTTTTATAGTAATAAATATCCAAGTACAATTTTATTCTGCTTCAAACAGTATCTTTTGTTTTACAGAGAACACCTGTTTAGACTCTCATTTGTTCGTGTTTTACAAATATGAACTGTTCATTTCTTGTGTTGTTATATTCGATACTCTAGAAGTAACCGTAAGTCAATGTCTAAATAGTTTGTGCAAAAATAGACATCACCATTATAATTACTAAAAGTGGAAAGTCTGAAGTATACAAAAAATACTATTGTGCAAAACACACAAGACAAAATACATAGAACCATTCAAGCAGGTAAAGAACTAGTATTTTTCTGGATCCCGTCACATTGTGGTATATCTGAAAACAAACGAGCAGATAAAGCCGCAAAAGACGACATAGCAGGAAAAATTTCAATGAAGATCCGTGCCCTGGACGTCAAAAACGCAGTAGGATAACAAAAGACTGGCATGATCAGTGACAAGTCACCAACAACAACAAACTACGGATAATCAAAAACGACATAATAAAGTGCCATACACTGACAGACAGAAAAGAACATACAGTAATAACAAGACTAAAACTCGGACACGCTGCACTGAGTACATAAGTACATTTTTGACAAGACAAACCCAACAAGCAATCAACGTAAAAATGGCAGTAGTACATATACAAATTGACTGCTAAATTTTATTAAAGTAAAGACACTGAAAATTTCACCCAAAACATTACCGAGACATTATCAAATGACTTGGATATATACAGATGCGTCATAAACTACTTCAAAGAAAGAAATATTAGTTTAAAATTAAAGTAAGGAAATATATTGTAATATCCTTTACATAAAAACCTAAGGGAATCGAACATGTTTTATTTGTGAAGTCTTGCACCTCATTGTAATGTGTTCTATATCTAGATTGTGATATTCGATGATAATTGATTTTCACCCCTTCACAGCCTCTTACCATCACCCTGCGACCAATTTTGCGAACAGACTTTTTAAAGTTTCTTTTATTGAGTATGTGTATAAGATTTTATTTATTTATTTATTTGTTTTAGTATATAATTATGTAATTTAGATGGACTGTGTTAGGCGCAAATAGCCATCGCTGCTGTGCGCCAAAAATTTTGACTAATTAATTTTATATGAAAAGTATTGTAGATATATAAATATTGTAAATGTACCGGACTAACAACCCATGTTGTGGAAGTTTCAGATATTAAAAAAAAAATCTATATTTTATTACAAAAATCTGTCTCGTCACCTTATATTATTTTATATTTAATTTACTAAATACATATTGTTTTGCCTAGTGAATTCATGTTTCCAAATTCAAATTTTTAAACAGAAAGTTTTGAGCTAGTAAAGTTACAATAAATGAAACAACAAAAATTCCATCTAGCCGATCAAACAAGCATTTGGCTTTTTATTGGCGACAAAATACAGAAGACACCATCAAGGACAGAAATTCATAAAACAGAGAGATTCTCTCAGTACCATCACAAGCAGACAGCAAACATTCACCAGGAACACCATAATTCAAAACATTCAGGACAATCTACACAACTCCAGAACATAAGGGAATGAAGTTACTATTTTATGGGTTCCGTCACACCAGAACATCCCAGAAAATGAGACAGCAGGTAAAGCGGCAAAAGAAGTTATAAACAAAGAAATCCACCTCTATCTACCTCAAGCATACGATACAAAAACCACTTCAAAAACAAAACAAAAGAAACATAAAACAACATTCGCATCCTATGTATGTGGAACTGACCCCAAAAACAGCACTACCAGAAGAGAACAGATAGTACTAACTAGAACAAGAATCGGACACACTCTATTAACACAACTGACACCAGACTGACAGTAAGACATATTATTATAAAAAGCAGACCAAGATGAAATTTTATCAAAAAAAAAAAAAAAGTAATAGAATTTAAGATAATCTGATTCCTAAAAGTTGTCAAGAACCCAACTCGACAAAATATAACATATATACCTCATCATAATGTTTTCCATGAAATGTATTGGGTTGTTACATAAGTCCGTTCGTTTTTTTTTTTTTTTTTTTCACCCTTTATTCAATAAAATATACATTCTAAAAAAAACTTATTATCAAATGTACTGTCCATTATTTTCTATCACTTAAGACAAACGCTCTGGTCTTCTATCGTCCACAGATGCGAAATTTTTTCCGTTAAGGGAATTTGGTAGAAAGCAGACCATATGCTCCGACTACCATTTGTTCCGCTCTCTACAAAATCTTTGGACGATATCAAAATTCACCTCTACAGATTTTTCGAGAGCAAAGACGGAACCTTCTGGAGAAATGGCATTATGAAATTGCCTGAGCGTTTGTCCAAAGTGATAGAAAATATTGGACAGTACATTTGATAATAAAAGTTTTTTTTAAAATGTATGTTTATTGAATAAAAAGTGAAAAAAGAACGAACGGATTTATGTAACATTCCAAATGAAAGATTAAAGTAAAGCTTAATGTAACTAAACAAATATGTATCAAATGAAGAATAATGTAAACTAATATATCGAGGTGCTAATAACCGGTCTGTCGGAGCACTCCTAAATAAACCAATTAAAAACAGATGTTTCTTTTTTTTAATTGGTTTATTTGGTTTAATTGGTATATTGGCGAGACAGAAGTTTCTTGCATTTTTTGAAAAACATTATTTTTTTTTTATTAGATATTTAAGTACTGTGAGTGCGAAGGTCATTAGTACTAGTACATTAGTAAATTTTTTTTATATAATATTATAGTTATTACTAAGTATACAATAAACCCATATACTTATAAATATGATATATACTCGTCCACAGCTACAGTGCGTGCAACAGGCAGTGTGCGGGTATTTGTGCATGAACGCGCGTGCATGTGGTCTAATTTTGTATAGTGTTATATTTTGTTGTAAATGTCTGTCTTTGCGATACTGTAATCTGTTTGTAAGTGTACTGCCGGTATTCACTAATGCTTCCCGTATTTGGTGTGATATTAAAAAATCAGTTTTATATGTCCCTTTTTCTATCAATGCTCCTCAAATATCAGTAGATCGGATAAGTTTGCGATCAGCAAACCTTCTTTCCGAGTGTAGTTTGGGGATTCCTGCTCTAGTAAATGGATTTTTGCTAAGCAAACTCATAGTCATAGTTTGTTTTGAAAAAGCGGTCAATTACCCGGAATATAAATCGCAAAATATGTTCATATTTAAATACTAAAAAACCTTGTAATCTAAAATTATATTTAGATTACCCACTTTTGTTTGGCTCTCAATTTAATACAGTTATAAATCATTTCCAGCTGTTTTAAACGCTTATCATTCAAATGGCATTGTATTAAAATAAAGAGCTAATAGTGTTTTTATATTTTATCTTTTATCTCTCCAAATTTATCCTGATTTACTCCTATCTCTACACATAAATTATTTTTGTAAACATGCGATGAATAATATTTTTTCTCTGTTTTTACATATAACATTTTGCTATTTCTAGGTTGGTTTTAGTTTTTTATCAAACAATTTTATTACAATACAGGAAGTATACTGCCGGTTAGGTACCTTAACCATGCAAAATTATATGGCTGCATATTATATCCTTAATTTTCCGAGACAGCGTAATTAATCTCACCTTCTGATTACAGAATTTTAACCTTTTTAACAAAGTTCTTCAGATACATATGCAAACTCAGATACGCGTAGAAGTATAAATTTATTATTTAGGTATCTGGCTCGATACGTATGCCTATAATTTCGACCTACTACGTACGCGTATATACCTACATCATCTTTATTCTTATTTAGTCCAAGTTTAACACAAATATAAGGTTGAAAACAATTATGAATAAATTTTATAGTATAACCATAATTTGAGAAGGTACAGAGAGCTTTAGAATTTTCATACAGCCTTAGAGGTTGCGTTTTGCGCTTATATTCCGGCTACACGTAAGCAACTGATCGGTATGCAAATACTACAGCCAAAACTCTAGCCATTCTATCAGCTTCAAAAAGTCTATCTAAACTGCCAGGGGGAAAACATTAATGGTTTACTTCAATGTGTAGAAGATGTCTTATTCATTCAGATTTTCTTCAATATATATGTTACGGTAAATGTATGTAGATAGGTTAATTTATACTGTTACCCATATATATATTAGCTCCTACAACTCATCAAGAGGAGCAAAGGGCCTCAATAAAGCATCTCCACCTGGTGCGGTTCTGGGCTAAGATCTTGATTTCGCCCCACGACTTTCCCATGTCTCACAGTTCTTTCTCCACTGTGCGCCTCCATGTGTTCTTCGGTCGTCCGATCCTCCTTTTTCCTTGCGGATCTCATTTCCGATCTCTGACTGTTTTGTTATTCGCCATAGTACTTCGTTGCTTATGGTGTCAGGCCAATGGATTCCCATTATCCTTCTTAAACATTTATTAACAAAGACTTGCAGTTTATCAGTGAATGTCTCGTTAACCAACCATGTCTCACAGGCATATAACAGTGCAGACTTCACATTTCTATTAAATACTCGGATTTTCGTTTTCTTGGTTAGGTGGGCTGATGACCAGAATTTGTTCAAAGAAGCAAACACTAGCTTTGCTTTTTGAATTCTGGACATGATAACCACGTTACCTCCCCCGTCTTCGGTGACAATGCTGCCCAGGTAGCAGAATTTGGAGATTCGGTCTATGGTCGCATTTTGAAGGTGAATATTCCGAGTATTTACGATGTTTACGCGCATATCTTTTGTTTTGCTCACGTTGATCTGCCCTGCTATACGAGCAAAGCTGTCCAGATCGTTCAGTTTACTCTGCATGTCTTGAAGTGACTGGGCAAGTAGGCAGAGTTCATCAGCGTAGTCCAGATCCTCATAGATCTGGACTACGCTGTTACCCATAAATGTATACATATACCAAGATTACCATATTAAAGTAAAGGTTGTCTCACAACTTCTGATCAATAAGAGCGTGAGAGGGAATACGTCAGTTTTCGGCTTAGTTCAAACTAGCATACAAAATTAATATAGATGTTGCATGTTTTTAAATATTATTATTGACTTTATTCATAATAGATATTTATTTCAAGACAGATCTACTGAATAAATTATAAATAAAAACCTAAGGAAATTTTATACTGATTCATATAAAATTTAAGGATATGGGTATTTGTATTATAGTTAACAATAAAATCGAATACAAATATAATTTTAGGAATATTTAAATAAAAATAGAAAAACAAATTGATATAATAATATAGTAATTAATAAAATTTGAGGTTATATCAGTTTTTAAAAACGGCTGAACGTATTTTAACGAAATTTGGTACAATAGAGTAGAACCAGGATCAAATATAGGCATAATATCTCAAAATTTTCTTTCTTAGGGGGTGTTTCTGGGTTAAAACTTGTACTAAAAAACTTAAAATATTTCATTTATAAACAGAACTATCTTAACAGAAAAACAATAAAATTTGTTTATAAGAAAACAAATCTTATTTGTTCATCATATTTAAAATGTTTACTACAAATTCTCTTGTTTTCTGGGTCAAAACGATCCTTCTTGTGGCATCTTCGTATCCATTCATTTCTAATTTTTCTATCCTTTGGAAACGCGAAAAAAGATATTTGTTCTCCACTTTTTTTTCGCTTTCACAGAGTTAGCAATTTTCAGTTATTAAAAATTATAAAACTCAACAAAAATAGAAGAATAAGCAAATAGCTCACACTAAAAAAAAATCTAATCGAGCGCAATCAAATGGACCTTCGTCAAAAAAAAAACAAAAATAAATAAAAATAAAATAAATAAATAAAATAACAAAATTCATAAATATCTGCAAAAATAAAAATCCAGAAAACAGGCGTTGCCTCTGCATACACTAATTAAAAACTATGATCTTAAGTTTTCCTAAATAATTGAATTGAAAAACGAAACTCTAATCAGTTCTAACAAAGCATCCATCCACTGACATTAATGTTTACGGTCGCGCCATTTTCGATATTGACCGAAGTCAGTATAGTCAGTCATACAGTCAAGTATTGAAGAGAAATTCCCGCGTTCTCGCTGAACGTCTCATGAAGGTTTCAATGGTCCAATATAAATAAAAACAAAATTATTAATTTTTCGTTTCTGATGTTTTGAGATTTTCAATTTTTCTAGTCATGATGAAGGCATTTTCTACCTGTATACAAAATTTCAACTCGGTAGCATATCTGGAAGTGGGTTAGAATTCCCGAAAATAGCCACAAATATTCATTTTTATACATATAGATATACGATAAACAAAGGCTGACGTCCAGTTGGCATAGAGATGACGTGTAGCTTCGCTATTTACCCCAACCACTACAAGTTACGAGACAACCTTTACTTTAATAATCATCTACGTATACCACTTTTGTTGGTAAATGTTAAAACAACTTACCCACCATTTTTGGAAAATGTATACATTTACCTGGAGCCGTTGGTCAAAGTGAATACGTTCGCTTAAAATGGCTGAAAAGAAAAATACGCGCCTGCGCCTATTGGCTGGCCCGCCATAGATTCATCTGAAGGGATTATATTTCTGTCAAACTGTAGATGTTAACACTATATTTTTATCTATTTATTCATAAGTTTATTTTTTATATTTATGTATTTAGGTTAAATGATTTGTCTCATTCCAACTTCAATATGAAAGCGCATCAGATCACACGTTTATTATTTCTTATTTTTACTTAGATATGTACGTCAGTAAATGAATACATTTCCCGGTAATTGTACGGATAAGAAGTTTTTCTTAGATACTCATTTCACCTTTACCTACCAAAATGGTAATTGTGTATGATGTAATTAAAACCATAAGATTAGATAACTATATCATATATTCAAAAATCCAAAAATTCTAAAGTCTGAAACATTTTGGGTACCAAGCATGTCAAAATTCAACTGTACATCGTAACTTTAACTAAATATAATCTATTGCATTATGAAAATATTTTCTTGACAAAATTCTTCTTTATGTTAATACAAAATTTGCATAAGCAGGTCAAATATTTTTCCTAACGACCTACATTCATTCATCCTTGCAGATAATAAAAACAAAATTATTGTGATCCTTACTCAGCGTAAGAAATCTTCCTAACCCGTACCCTCCTCTATATCACGCCTGCACTGTCCAATGCAGTCCGTGGACATTTTTCAAAGGCCGGGGCTGGAATCCTATTTGGTTTTTGCGCTCGATGCCATGAAGTTAATTTAAGAGGTGGTCGAATCTATATTTTATGGAGTGCCGGATGGAAAAAAACTGGTGACATGTCGTTTATAGAAGCTGGGATTGAATTAAATTTTTTTGTTAGGGCAATATTTGGATTTTTTTGAATAAATCTGGAATTATGGGTTATTTTAATGGAGTGCTCTGACGGTTTAGCGTGTGCCAGCAAAGTTTAATGGCATTTTTTTGTGGGTAAGAAGTATTTATGAAAATTACACTTTTAGAATATATGGAGTTTTCAGCATTAAAATAGCAGTAATTAAAAGTTTTTTTATTTTGTTTCTCTACAGAGAATACTCGAGTTTATGATTCCTGTCTTATAATATTATATATATATATATATATATATTATGTTATAATATTATTTTATAATAATAAAACTAAAATATTTATCTAAGTGCTCTTTTTCTGCACAGTTTATTATTATTATCTATTCATTAATACCGTATTCAGAAACGTTCATTACTTCATAAAAATTCTTTATATCAAAAAGGATCGTTATTTTTTTTTTTTTTAAGATATGGTCCATTTCTAAGGAAATGTGTATAACGCAGCGTTAGAGAGTATTGAACATTTATGCATACAGGCATTACGGTTTCTTAAAAGGTCGGAATGGTAAGGAAGATCTAGGTAAATAATAATTGCAATAATTCAATATTTCAGTTATCAACCCCCCTCCCCCGACGATGCTCATCAAATATTCACCCAAATGAAAAAACGCACAGAACATAAAGGCTATACGTGTGTAAATTAAGTAACCGGACTGATTTTTAGGGTTTTGTAGGTATGACCAAAAAACCCTTATACCGTCATTTTGTCGTCTGTCTGTCTGTCTGTTCGGTAAAAATTGTAGCCAAACGGTTAAACCTAGAGAGTTGAAATTTGGCATGCTTATACAACTCTTTGACCCGCACATAGGAAAAATACTAAAACATCTAAAAAACATATCCCCCTAAAAATATAAACAAATATGTGCTCATCGAAAAAAAAAATATTTTTTTATAATTCTGAGTAGGGTATCAAATGAAAGCCCTTGGTACGTGGATTAACGAACAAATTTTTATTTTTGCAAAATAAATTATTTTGAAGCGATTGTTGCCAAAATTGTGCAAAAATTTTTTTGTCCCACACCCTGTAGCCCAGATGGTTTAAACTAAAAATCTGAAAAAATTCTAAGTAATGTACGTTGGTGTGAACCGGAATAGTTCAACAGGAATTTTTGATCAGATTAGGTTTTTGGAAAAAAACGCATTTTTTGTGATTTTTGGCTAATAATGTACACAAGTTATAGCTTTGTAACAAGCAACACTCTAACGTGTGTGCTGGTCTAGTGGTATTTGACGCTGACTTTTCACCCATGTAACCCGACCCGATAGGG
The DNA here is from genome assembly GCA_963971575.1 of Liopterus haemorrhoidalis. NCBI lineage: Eukaryota > Metazoa > Arthropoda > Insecta > Coleoptera > Dytiscidae > Liopterus > Liopterus haemorrhoidalis. The sequence continues at coordinate 37,947,039 of OZ020618.1, read as the reverse complement.
ATCGAACCCTGGAGAAGAGACTATATTATTTTTTTTTTTTTTTTAGTTTCTATATTGTTTAAATTATTTTTTCAAAATTCTAATTATATTTTGGCAAATGTTGCATTTAATTTTTAAAAGCGTAAATTTAATAGCCAGTGGAAATTGTTTAAATTATAATTTAATTCTGTTTCAATGTACACGAAATCAGAGGGGCGGAACTTATAACAACCAATGGAAGCCATAGGCGCAATTTTGAAATTCTTAATGAACCTTGCTATATAAAAAAAAATACTGCACATATTTAGAAACCTAAATAATGGTATTAGGCGTTCGAATTAAAATTAACAAAAAAAATATTTTAATATAAAATTTGTTTTCGCATCCAAAATAATCATCATTCACTTACTAAATACCTGCAAAACCCTGAAATGTGTGAAAATTCACACTTCACATCAATTTTTTATTCGAATAGAATTACAATTCAATATCCCCTTTCTCAAAATAACTTACTTGGTAAGCCCCACGGCGCTGGAGACGATCCTCATAGCAGTGCTGGAACTCGGATACTGGAATAACTTTCAGCTGGTCGGTTACGGACGTTTGAATGTTTTCGAGTGTCCCAAAATGACATGACTGAGGATCCACAGATATGATTTTACTTGCCAAAAACTCGTTTATTGAAATTGCTGTGTGACAAAGCGCATTGTCACAATTGCATCAATTCATTGGTCAAAATCTGATAAACGGTAGTAGAGTCAAATTCAATTCTTCATCGAACATTCTGACTATCGACCGACGATCTGAACGCACAAGGTCCCGGATTCGGTTGACATTTTCATCGGTTCTTGAAGGTGAAGGCCTTCCTCTGCGTGATTCATCGTCAATTAACTCTCTTCCTTCTGAAAATGCCTTAAACCACCAAAAAACCTAGGTCCTTGGCAAAACACTGTCTCCGTAGACCCGCTGAAATTTTGCAAAAGTTTCCGTTGCACTGTGCCTAAGTCTGAAGCACAACCTGATAGCACATCGTTGCTCGAAATGAATGTCACTCATTTTTAGAACTAGAAAAAACTGTTTCACGATAAAAATCAATACGGACAACAAAATTATTCTATCGAGTTCAAACTCGTACTGAAGGCGTATCACATGTTCACCTGCCACCGCTTCAAGTCCTGCGTCCCAAATGTTGCCAGTCCGGTTACTTAATTTACACATCTCGTATTTTTATAATCAATAATTTTACCCATATACGTTTTCGCTGTAAAGTCAACAATAAGCAAGATATTTCAAATGATTAGTTTTAGGGTACCCTCTAACTCCCCAAATATCTATCTAATAGAAAAAATGCTTAGAACAAATAATATATTTATTATAAGTAATTTTTGTTAAATAGACCTTTCTGTTAAGTCAATAATAAGGGAGATATTTTAAAGTTTTTTAGTAAAGAATATTAACCCCGAACACCCCTTTGAATAAGAATTTTTGAGATGCCATATAACCCATGTTCCAATCTTGGTTCTACTGTATCTTCATACAAAATTTCGTTAAAATGCGTTGAGCCGTTTTTGTGTGAATATCGAACAAATAGACAGACACCAATTAATTTTTTGCGGTTGTCATTGTTATTGTTCTTAAGACAATTGTCCATGATCGAGATTGAGTTGCGACAATCAACATAACTTTCTTTTTATTATTGAATATAGAAAATAATATTTTGGACAAAAGTTGCCTGGTACACTTTCGATGTAATTCTTCCTACCTCTGCTCTAATTCTAGCTTTTAGATCTAATAAACGTTTTTTTTTTTTTTTTTTTCACATAAAAGTTTTATTTAAATACCAAAATTTACCTATATAAATTTTTCACGGAAATTTTATTATGTAACCTGCCAATTTTTATATACTACCCGAAGTAAGTCTTGCTGATTCCAAAAATTTGAAAAATGACACATGTTGCTATTTGAAAAATTAAATTTGCATTGCCTAACGCATACGCGAAATGGAGTAAGAGAATTACTAGGTCACAAAAATATGAAGCAGCTTCTACCAAGTAACTTTTCTGATTTTTTTTTTTGTAATTCAATATTTAAAAAAATATAGCCATGTTGCATTACTTTTTCCTCACCTTGTAAAAGGTAAAACTGACGTGAGATTTTAGTTGACACTAATATGATACTTGACAGTACTATCAACACGTGTTTCATGAGCAGGACGCCACCTGCTCCCTACGTAAAAGGACGCTTATGGCCCCCTAAATGGTTGTCCCTCTTTACATTTCAAAGTTATTTGCGCATCTAGGCCTCCAAACTTTTGGCGTCCCTTAGGTTAGGTTAGTAATATATAAGCTGGTAAATCCAAAAATTTTCAGTAGTGTTTTAGAGTAGCGATTACCAAATAAGACGAAACATTAATTCTTTCCAAACTGACCTAACTTTCCTAACCTGTTGCCGATTTATTATTTACAAAAGCTGCGGATGCGGATCATGGATATGCGGATGCGCATACAGAAAAGCTTATCCGCGCAGGGCTCTAATTATAATCACTTGAATCATGTAGAAACCATCTGAGGACGAAATAATAAAAAATTTAAAAAAACACAGATATAGTCTTCAATTTTCTTAATATAGATTGTTAGTTCTGTATACTTTTAATATGTGGAGGTTATATGAACTGTTAACGGATCTAGCATATCCACTATAAGATAGACTGATATAAAGTTTAATAATAATTTTGCTCCTAATTAATATCTACCTATAACCGCTCACTAAAAATAAATTTAATTTAATATTAATGTAACAAACAGTGCATTTTGTAGATGATCTTAATTACAGCATAACACAAACACTCCATATACGGTGTACATTTCCATCGCTTTTAAGCATGTAACAAGCGCGCGTCGAGAACAGATATAATTGAACCGGTGTTTTAATTGTACGCTCGCGTTATTGTTAACACTACAAGATATTTAGTCGTTTCTCATTCATTATTAACGGTTCATTACTGGTGCACGAGAACAACAGTATGTAGGCGGTAAATCTCTAAGTATAAATATCCAACGTGTGAACATATTACGTTTAAGGATACCTAGTTAACGTAACACAGATTCATTTTAAGATATCAAGTATTTACATAACAATGTTAAGGTCATACTTGGAAAATTAGAGAACTGTGTCTTTGTTTCATGTTACGTGAACTTTCTTTATGGTGATGAGTTTATTTACTTGATGAATTTCTATGAAATATTTTATGTTTAAAACTATTAAACTATATAGAGATGACAAATAAAATGCTATGAATGGGAGACCATTAACTGTATAAGAAAGTGCTACAATGGATCCTAATCAAACACATAGAGAAAGGCTGCACAGAAAAAAAAATCATAAGAGGACAATGTTATATATATACAAAAAAATTTAAAAATATGTGAAGTGTGATTTTCCACACATTTCAGAGTTTTGCAGGTATTTAATAAATGTAAAAAGTCAACTGAATGCTGGATGTCTAAGACCCGTTTTTTATTTAACCATTTCGACAATATGTCCCAGCGAAAAAATTTTAAATTTTTTCTAGTGATTGTGTATCCTGCTTTTGCGTTTAAAACATACGCAGCGGTATTTATGAAGCATCTGTGTAAGTTAGTTATTTAAACTTTTTTTCAATAAATGTGTTTTACAAAGTAATTTCAAGTGGCAAACAAGCCGGTGCAAGTGCGTTGTAGTGCGTATAAGTGTATAATTCGTGTAAATCGTAAGTAATTACATTGTTTTTATTTAGTGATAAAACATACAATAACATTGCTTATATACAGGGTGTTAGGTAAATGTCCGGCACAATTTTAAAGGCAGAATTGTTGGCCCATTTAGAGCTAAAAAGTCCTCAACCATTTTTGGATAAGATGCGTATACCGCAGGGATGGGGAGTCGAAAGAAAAATTATCGACTCCGACTCCCGACTCCTTTCACTCGGAAATTGTAAAGTCTATTCCAAATGTTTAAGCGGAACTAAATGGAATTTTTATTATCTTAAATTATAACGAATTCACTTTTTAACGATCAAAGTGGTATTTTGTTAAACAAAATGATACAAAGCCTCATTCAATCCTTAAAAGTTAGTAGATTTCGATATCTAATTCCGCTTAAACCAAAGAAACAGACTATACTTACATTAAATATCTTGGGTTGGGGTGAGCTGTTTTTATAAAATGCCATTTTTCATTTCATCTTGACTATTGAGTCATTTTTAATACAATTTTTGGAATATATTAGTTTTAAAAAATGTTGTTTTGTATTTTATATAAAGTCTGTTCCTTTGGTTTAGGCTGAACTAGATTTTCAATTCTAGTTACTTTTACCGATTGATTGAAGATTTTGATTATTTTGTTCAGGAAAAGCCAACTTCAATATATAAAAAATAGCTCATGACAACTTAAAAAAAGAAAATTCCGGTTAGTCCGCCTAATCGTTTGGAACAGACTGTATTTTATTTTTCATAACATGTCACTTTTTTTTGACATTTAGATTTTAGGTGCCAACATGAAACATGAAATAATCACAAAACTCGTTACAAGTTGAGAAAATAAAAATCCAGTTTAGTTCCGTTTAAACATAATAAACAAAGTATACAGAAAAAGAAAAATTCGATATGACTAAAAACAAAAATCTTTATCCTACATCATTAATCTGTTAATAATAGCAATATGAATTAAATTTTGTAAGAAGACCGTGTAAAATCGGTATTGAATATTTTTAATTTCTTTTTCGTTCATGAACAGAAAACAAACTGTCGTTCCTGTTTCCATGCTTTAAAAAATTCTGGTAGTATGGAATTTTGCTTTCGTGTTCGGATTGTTCTCATCCTTGATAGAAATATAATCAAAGAGTCGGGAGTCGATAACTTTTTCCGACTCCCGACTCCGACTCCTCCAAAAAGCTTCGACTCCTCGACTCCCGACTCCGACTCCCCATCCCTGGTATATCGCTTGATAATCTATGCAGTACCACCGTTTAGGAACCACTAATATTTTGTCTGTTACAATAATCACATATGTGACTGAGATAAATAGAAACCATGAAAACAATACCGTAATTTTATTTCAACAAAATGCCTTTACAATTTTATAAAGAAAAAATAAATAAGAAAAACTTTAAAATTAAAAAAAAAAAAAATTACAAAAAAATATATATACATAATTAAAGCAAATGCCGAAAATGTGCTTCATTTGCATCTAAACATGCTTGGGCTCTCCGTATAAAAGAAGCTTTCACATATTCCCCATACACAAAATGCATGTCTGCATATTCTTCAATTATGTAATGTGCCATTTTTTTTTTTAACAAAATCGCAACAATATTTTATATTATGATGTACACGTACTTTGATATTCTATTATTGAACAACAATTAAAATATTTTTTTCTCTATGGCAACTACACTAATTTGGATTATGAAAAAAAAAAATATATATTAATATATATATGAAAAATAAAAAAAGTCAGGCCGACGGAGTGGCCTAGCGCACTAAATCGCAGCAGTTTGGATTGTTAAAGACAGTGTGGATTGTGTGGTTGGCAGTTCGATTCTCTTTCGGTGATATTATTCGGGCGAGAATAATATGTTTACATTACTCTCATTTCACAATCATTCGCCCTTCATCCAGGTGTAGGAGCTCGCCCTTTAGCATCGGCGATTAGCCTCGTTGCAGAAATAGGCCGATGAAAAATAAATAAATAAAACAACAGTGGTTTTCAAAATTTGGGGCATCTTTTTGTTTGTTTATTTTTGGATGAAATTCACATTTTAGAAAAAATTGGCAAAAGAAAAATCTATTGCATTCTACGTCACCATGCTATCTTTTAAATTGTGCCGGACATTTACCAAACACCTTGTATATAATATATTATAAGATTATTTTTTTTAAACAAAGCATTAAAAATATATTTTGTCTTGAGACATATGATCCCAATGGTAATTTTGAACGGGATTTGTATAACCCAGTGGTATTTTTACAGCATGAAGAGAAGATTAATGGAACAAGATTTACAGGCGATTGCCGATAATTTATCATTGGAAGATGAGGAAAAGGAGAGTTTTAGGGACGATGCTCAATAGCAACCATGCAATGAAAATGCTCATTTCGCTGTTGTAAATAGTTTGGTAATAGTAACGGGGTTCGTCAAAAAATACTCCACTACTTGATTTCTTGGTTGGCGGAAGAACTGGTTGCTAGAGGAAGAGAATGTACCAAAACCAAATGAAGAGACGGTTAATTGGTAGAACATCGAAATGATCAAAGAGCATGATAAATGATAAAGATCACTTACCGATAGAACAGAAATCCCAACGCCATTGTAAGAAGTGCTCCCAAAATCGAAAAGGAACTCAAATGAACGTGGTTTGCCAATTATGTCAAATTCCTCTGTGTATTGACTGCCTTACACCATACCACATATAAAAAATATGTGTAATATGACTTATTTGATTCTTCAATTTAATTTAATTTTCATTCATTGAATCATGTTGATTTGTTTGTTTCCTATTTTTTTTTTTTTTTTTAATTATTGATTTGATATCTGTGATTATTTAGTGTATTGATGTATCACATTTGAAAAATAAATATTTTGATCTTTGAAATGTATAGTTTTAATTATACGAATGGGACATATTATCCCAACGAAAAATACCAATGGGATTATATGTCCCAGGATAAAAACTTTATCCTGGCAAAAATAAATACTATACTCTTAATGTATACTGTAATCTTATGTATGAAACAAAATTTAATTCATTTTACTTTACTACTTCCAGAGAAACAAAATTGGGAACGAAAGGGTTAACAAACATATAATGGAGGCTATATCTCAGGAGGATGAGGTTTACCACCCAAGCCGCAGCCGAGGCTACTGCTTACTAAGTAGACTGAAAATATTATTTGTTGACAGTGTACATGAGAAACATAAACAATTCTTAATTAGGTATAGTCTTTTTGAGCACATAACTTTAAACCTTACTTGGAATAATTCACACTTTTTCATTGTGCTAAATGCTTGTTCGTGTATCCGTGTGAACTTTGATTTGAATAATGTATTTAGCAATGTTTATACAACGTATAGTTAGCGCCACTATAAATATTTGAACGTCTGTATGTGGTGATACTTGAATTTTTAATGTATATATTCCAAAACGGGTATTATTTACACAATATTAAAAAGTATTATTTACTCGTATAATAAGTGTAGGTACTTACAATTTAAACCAGCGCTCGTAAGTGTTCTTATAATTATTTGTTGCACAGCTTCAAAACATAAAAATTCCAAAAGTGGTGTCCCGGATGTGAATCTCATTACAATGCATGTTTTGCGATAGAAAAGCAAAAGAAATATTAGTACTATGCAAAAAATAGTACAAAATTTTAAGTTTGCACTATGATCCCATGCCGAAAAGGGACTCGATTAATAGCGTTTTCGATATATATGCTAAGAGGGCTCCGAGATTGCTCTCAGTTCACTATCAGAGCAAAAAACGTTTATGTTTTGGTTTAAAGCAGCTGGCGCGCTCTCAAATTCATTTTCGAAGTACTCGATCGATCGTAACGCGAGTGATTTCCGAGCGCTCCATTTAGCTTACTATGCAGATCAAGTAGAGCAATCCAAAAAAATGGCGCCAAAATAAAAATTTAACCTCATTGTTTTGTTACATATTTGATTTTCGGTTATGTTTTTAACACGATCTTCACTTTTCTTCGCGCTGCGGGTTATGGCTACTAAAAAATAATTGCATTGGAGGAATCATTATATTCTAGCGTATCAGGGTATGATGAAATTATTGACTGCATAAGACATATCTTCGCAAAAGACGAAATAATAGGAGTAAAAAATGATGTGCAATATGTTATGCATAATTACACCGATAATCAGATAAGAAAACAGATATACTCTCTATAATAATCACCTAATCAAGAATAAGATATGTGTCACTGTGGCTTTCCGTATCTAGGTACTATTCAAAAATAACAGATGTCAAAATAAAATGAGGTTAAGTACACTCTCTCCCAGATCGCTATAGTACAGAGCGTGACGTCACAGATTGATCTCCGAGCGATTTTAGGGCATTCTCAGATTAATCTCATATCACACCGAATTAATAGATAAAAATTACTAGATTTCAAAATCTAGTTCCGCCTAAACGTTTGGAATAGCCTATATATGCTGGTCACTTTTGTAAAAACAAACTAAGAGGAAATTTTGATTTGCACCTTTGAAATTTTAAGTCAAGATGGTCGTAAAAAATGGTAGAACTCCTATAGGTCTGAGTGATTGTTTAAAATATAATTGAACACTCCAATCTTCATTGCAAGCACCAAGAAAAAGCAGTTTAGTAAGCCTTTTGCCCAGAAGCCCATTTCTGTCTCTGCATGCAGTGACTCCTGCTTTCAAAAATAAGCGCTCTGAAGGAACTGATGTCGCTACTACAGACAAGAATTTCTGAGCAATTTTATATGAGTTAGGGAAGACTGTCTTCTTATCGTTCCAAACCAGTAGCGGATTGGATTTCAGAGGTGAAACTGGATTTTTCAAATACAGTGATAGTTCATGTTCAGTTTTGTTAGAACCACGTTGGCCTGTGCTTGATTTTAGTTTCCTCTTCCCGTGTGCAATGTCACTATGAAAGCAAAAAAAAAAAACGATTCGATACGATATTGGGTCAAATGTACTGATATTAGTAAAGTATCGGAAGATTAGTATTGATGCTAGAATCGCGATATCGAATGAAAAATATCGATACTAGTATCGTATCGGTAGTATCGGAACATCCTTAGTTTTAATTATTTTGTAAAGTTTTTCTAGTGCCACACAATTATTGGGGTTTTACCTGTTGTGTGGCCAAAAATTTGTTATAAATAATTAAATTAAAATGGGTGAAATTTGAGTGCCTGTCTTTGTTTTGACATACACTCATAAGACCATAATTAAATACATCTTCCGTAACATAAATCTAATGATCCCTTTCTCGAATCCTCTCCAGGTTTATTAATAAAGCAATATATATACTTCTTATACACCCCTGCCTTACTTATCCGTTCTAGTAAACGATTACAAATGTGCTTATATCGGTTTACATCATTACCTGGTACCGGTAATGGTGCGTCATGGCCTTATGAATAACACGCGTACTTATCTACCGCGGTCGCGTCCTGTGGCGCACAGAGAACCTCGCCTAGGTCGCGGCACGCTCTTCACATCACTCCTTGCAGTTAGGATGACTGAGCACGGGTCATTTATATGAATTCTTGCATGTCGTGTGTCAAGATAATGCCTGCTTAGATGAGTGCTACAACATTTGTAGCAGCACCATAACATGATGCTTGAATAACATGGTAGGTATTTCATGATCAAGGAATCATTTTGTACTGACGTTTATTAGGTGCGATTATTTATTTACAATAAAATGTTTCTTTGTAACAAAATGTTGCGTTATTTCCAAGAGATAGTATACATTATGTAGCTCTGCACTTATTATTTTAGTTAACATTAAATATTGTCTCGAATTATAAACTGATTGAAAAACTGTAGTTCATGTACTAAAATTGACAGTTAGACATTTTCTTCCAAAATTTAAATAAAACCAATAGTAAAATTCAATTCACGGTAGAAAAAGAACAAGATAATAAAATTAATTTCTTGGATCTCACTATTTCTAGGAATTGCAATAACATTTCATTTAACATTTATAGAAAGCCTACTTCAACAGACACCATAATCAATTTATCCCTACAATATAAAATTATCTGCGTTACACAGTTATATACATAGACTTAAGTCCGTTCAAAGGTGACAGTGCAGTATTGCTCTTATGGCAAATGGGAGCGGTGTTGCCAAATGTTGTAAAAGTGTCAAATGTGTCAATTATAATAATATGTTTGTATGATTTACAAAAATCAACTCTTATAAAACTCAAAATAACACTCTACAAAAACAAATGACCATTTGTAGAATACTGCGTCTTCACAGATCACCGCGTTTTAGAGCTGTCAACGTCGACAAGCAAGAAAAGGATAGCGTCATTGTATAAACCCATTAGAGAGTATGAAAAACAACTACTCCATATATCCTTTACTGCATACTGACATTTGAAAGGACTATAGTAAATATTCCTTTGTCTGAAACCGATTATAATAGAGAACTTACAAATTGCTAAATCCAACGGTTATACCCCTACAATAGTACATAATATCCATAAGAAAAAGGTTAAAAAAAGTTTGTTAAATAAATTTTGGCCTCATGATTCTTCCAAATCAGAGAAAATATACAGGATAATTCCCTTTATTGGCTCCACTAGCTTTAAAGTAGGTAACCAATTGAGAAAATGTTACGTTCTTCCAGCATTTAACAATAAGTTAACTTTAAGAAATATGCTAGTAAATAATAAAATAGACCATAAAGATTGGTTGGACTATAGTGGAGTATATCAAATTAATTGTAATAAGTGTAACTTTATTTATATAGGTAGGACTGAACGTAATTTTAACATTATAATATCAGAACACATCAGAGCCTGGGAGCTCAACAATAGTAATAAATCTAATGTAGCTAAACATATGATCAATATTAACGTTCGTTTAGTTTTAGTAATGTCAAAATATTACATGTACAACCCAAAGGATTAAAATTGGTTAGAGATCAAGAAAGCCAGTTAGTTCCAGGAACATGGATTTAATGAATGAACAATTAGATCTTAGTAAATCTCCGCTTCTAGCCCCATTTTAACCCTTCGGTTTTTCCTAATCGCCCTCTTTTTCTTAATTGCTCTATTGATGTTATTCGTTCAGTTTTGTAAACTCTTTGTTTTCTGATGATGACCTCATAAGCCGAAATACGTATTAAAAAATTAAAATATTTTGAAACATTACCGAGTGTTTTATTTTGAGTTCTACTAAAATTACGATTTCAAGATAATTTTACATATTGAGGTCTGTTAAAAACCATGCTTCCATACGAGTATTGTTGCATTTAACTTCGTAAATGGATACACTAGCTCAGGGGACCCCACAATTTTTTGATCGTCGACCTATACAATTATTTCTCGATTTTTTATCAAGGTTCTCTATTTTACGATTTTCTAATTATAATAGGACAGGCAAAATATCAGCTGTGGCCACCACAGAACCGACCGCTTTCACAAAGTACTTGCATAAAATACATTCTAGCAGCAGAGTAGAAATAACTTGGCCTAATATTTTCTAACAGAGATATTATTTATCATGACCCTGGAAACGTTACATGTAAGTATGCAAAATAAATACTTAGAAAAAAAAACATTTTTTTTTGTTTTATCTAAAAATGTCTCAAATAAAAGTTTTTAGTTATTGCTTTCATAGTAACTTTTGTTAAATACATTTTTTCGAAATATTTTTCTGTTGTTAAATATTCAAAAAAATCTTAAAATCGACACGAGTAAACTTCCATTTGTAGTCGACAGATTTTTACCAAAAGTTGATCAACTCGTGCTATTGATGTCAAAAGCTTAAATATGAAGTTTCATAAAAATCCTATTAGCCGAATTTGCTCTGTACGTGTACACAGACATACAGACAGACGGACGGACGGATGGACCAACAGACAGACGGACGGACGGATGGACCAACAGACAGACAGACTTCATGCTAAAAATAGTCAAAACGTTATGTAGCGACCTCAATTTGTGGAGATCCATCTAAATCTCGAAATGTCAAAATCAGTATGATAACAATACCTCCCATTTTGTTACTTTTTACCGACCGCCAACATATATAAGAAGGTATTGATATCTTCTGTGTACACGTACAGAGCAAATTCGGCTAAAAGGATTTTTATGAAACTTTATATTTAAGCTTTTGAAACGAATTAATGTCCCTAAATAATATTTTGACTATTTTTAGCATGATGTCTGTCAGTCTCTCTGTCGGTCCGTGTACACGTGCAGAGCAAACTCGGCTATAAGGATATTTATAAAACTTCATATTTAAGCTTCTGACATCAATGGCACGAGTTGATCAACTTTTGGTAAAAATTAGTTAACTAGAAATTGGAGTTTACTCGTGTCGGTTTTAAGATTTTTGCGAATATTTCACAACAGAGAAATATTTCGAAAAAATTTACTTAACAAAAGTTGCTATAAAAGCAATAAGTAACAACTTTTATTTGAGACATCTTTTTTTAAAGCAGCCTAATTAATTTATGCTGCTTTAAGTCATTATACATCTAGATGTATAATGTCTTTTGATACATATTGATCTACTTATGAATACCATAAAATCGGAAATAATGAAATGTAGCAAAATGATACAAGGTAATAGATATACCTTTAAAATTTTAGTGGAATTAGTCTAACCATAAATAATTATTTACATTTAGAATATTGTCTCGAATATTGTGGAATATTGGACAATAATCCACTTGTTATTCAACATATCTTTTACTAATTAACATATTATAATTATTCAAGAAGTTATTTAAAAAAAATAAGTGTAATCAAAATCTATTTCCAATAAGTTTCCATTAGTAATGCTTCATAATTCTATTGACAAGTAGTCGCAGTTACTCAAGGGCTGTGTGGATCAGTCAAAAGTGGCTCATTTGTTAAACTGATTGTTGTTTCTTGTTTAAGATGCATTTATGTATCATATAATAAAGGAAAATTTAAATATCTTTAAATATCTACGTTATATACGGTGGAATTTCACTGAAAAATTTGTGTCAATATTTATGGTAAGACTAGGGATAAGAGTAAAGATCTAGTAATGAAAATTATGGGAAGATCAGTCGACCAGTGGAGAGTTGACGCTCAAAATCAGCTGAAAGAAGAAGTAACATTGTTTTACAAGACACGTGGGAAGACCTGACTCATTTAGAAGACTTGCCGAGTGTCCAAGGCAAAACAGAAAAATTAAGATACACAAGGTATGTAAATTAAGTAACCGGCCTGTCAACATAACGTTTGATCTGGTAACATTTGGAACGTGGGACTTGTAGGGGCGGCAGGTGAACATGTGATACGCCTTCGGTACGAGAAATGGAATACGGTTTGATTCGTGAAACAGTTTTCTCTAGTGCGTTCTAAAAATGAGGACACAAACTATTGCAAAACTTCGGCAGGTCTACGGAGACAGAGTTTTGGTAAGGACCCAGGTTTTTTGTTGGTTTAAGGCATTTTCAGAAGGAAGAGAGTTGATTGAAGATGAATCTCGCAGCGGAAGGCCTTCATCTTCAAGACCCGATGAAAATGTCGAGAGAATCCGGGATCTTGTGCGTTCAGATCGTCGGTTGACAGTCGAATGATCGGGGAAGAGTTAAATTTGACTCTAAAAAAATTTAATTTGAAAAATCTGCGCAAAAATGGTTCCAAAAAACATTTTACAGGACCAAAAGGACATCAGGAGGCAAAGGTGCCTTGAATTTTTGGAATCGATTGAAAATGATACCCATTTTATGGAACGTGTCATTACTAGTGACGAGACTTGCGTATTTTAGTACGTCATTTTGGGACACTCGAAAACATTCAAACGCCCGTAACCGACCAGCTGAAAGCTATTCAAGTATCCGAGTTCCAGCACTGCTATGAGGATTGGAAGAACCGCCTCCAGCCTTTCTTGGGAAGCCTGTGTGGAGTTATTTTGAGGAAGACAATTTTGAATTGTAATTATATTCGAGTAAAAAATAATTTAAAAAAAAAAAAAAAAACAGTTCGGTTACTTAATTTACACACCTCCTATATCACTGATTTTAGAAAACCATGTATCATTTTCCTCGACTATCAGAATAATATATCTTTAATTTATATTATGCTTTTTTACTGAATTAATTTTTACATATATTATTATTTTGTTTTTATAAAAATTAAGACAAAGCATGTGGATTTTTTATATTTCTTAATCATCAAGTATGGTACCTTAGTGCAAGTACACACGCCATATTACCATTTTTGGATCGAGTAACCATACCAGGACATTCATTAAACCTTAATAAAACTACAGTTTAACATAATTTTAACACCCTGCACGCACATGACTGCTAAATACCAGCGACCGTCTTTATGTACTTTAATACCCCGTTTTATTTACCTATTTACTTATTTATGGTAACTAGTGCTTGAAAGTGTTTGGCAAATAACGGCTATATACAATCATTTTCACTCTCTTAATAATACATAACGACAACTTAAACACTGAGTGAAATAAAGGAGAAATGGCGACTAAAGCGTAAATATTTTTTACAAGGTGAAGTAAATTGCAATGAGTATATCACAAGTAACGAGTTGCATATTGTAATGATGAAATTATAATGCAGACAAACCAGTATATCATTGTATGATATATACATAAAAAAAAAAATATATGTGAAGTGTGAATTTTCACACATTTCAGGATTTCGCAGGTATTAAGTAAGTGAATGATGATTATTTGGGATGCCAAAACAAAATTTATGTTAAAATATTTTTTTTTTTGTTAAATTTAATTCGAAGGCCTAATACCATTATTTAGGTTTCTAAATATGTGCAGTATTTTTTTTATATAGCAGGGTTCATTAAGATTTTGAAAATTACGCCTATGGTGTGTTACGCTCTGATTTCGTGTATTAAATTTCAACAATTTCAACTGGTTATTAAATTTACGTTTTTAAAAATTAAATGCCACATTTGCCCAAATATAACTAGAATTTTGAAAAAATAATTTAAACCAAATAAATGAAAAAAAAAAAATAATAATAAAATGGTCTCGAGCGCTAACCATTACACCGTGAAAGCATTCTGGTTTACTTTGTTACATAAGTTATTAAATATTTTACATGGTCAATCAAAAAACATAAAAAATGCGTTATTTACCGAAAACATAATCTGATCAAAAATTCCTGTTGTATTATTCCGGTTCACACAAATGTACAATACTTAGAATTTTTAAGATTTTTAGTTTAAACCATCTGGGCTACAGGGTGTGAGACAAAACTTTTTGCACAATTTTGGCAAAAATCGCGTCAAAATAATTTATTTTGCAAAAATAAAATGTTGATCGTTAATCCACATACTAAGGGCTTTCAATTGAACGCTACTTAGAATTTTTTTTTTTTTTTTTTTTCGATGAGCAGATATTTGCATATATTTTAAGGGGGATATGTTTTTTAGATGATTTAGTATTTTTCCTATGTCGGTTCAAAGAGTTCAGCATGCCAAATTTCAACTCTTTAGATTTAGCCGTTTGGCTACAATTTTTACCGAACAGACAGACAGACAGACAGACGACAGAATGATGATATAAGGATTTTTTGGTCATACCAACAAAACCCTAAAAATGGCAATTAACAGTGCGATATTATTTTCTTTCAGATAAAGCAGACCTGCCGTGAATATTTTGTGGATATTTTTATTTACAGTTTCTGGAATACTTATTGCAAAATAAGTCAGTGTTTATACCGTTCCAACTCTATTACTATTACCCTCATACACATCATCTTCTAAAGAAATTTTATCAAATTTCAACCCGTGATATCAGTCTTACACTAAATAAACGCATGCTAGCTTTTGTTGAAATTTAACAGCGAATAAACTACAGCTAGTTATAAATGCGTATATTTAATTTAATTTCCTTGTAATTGCACTCAAAATTAAATAAAAAATATTATAAATTCAAGAATTATAATTTTTATTTATAATTATTATGAACCAACGGTGTATTTTTGAACGGGTATACTTTATCTTTTATATATTTTTGCATTCTTTTTTCTTCTACTATTGTTAATATTTCTTTTTGTTTCTATCACATTTAATATGGTATTTTAATTTTTTAATGTATTCAACATGTTTTCAACACGTATTTCAACTTGTACTGACCACTGTAAACGTTATAAGATGTCTAGTATGAAAATAAATATTATTATTATTATTATTATATGGAGTTTGTTATGTCTTGACAAGCGTCCATTAGTCGCAAACTTCAGTAACTTTTTGAGCCAGAGACTAGTGGAGCTAAATAAACACGGCTGCATCCTATGTAAACAACCCATGTCAAAGATTTTCCGTACGTTAATGCCGATATGGATACCATCCTCTTCGCTGACGATACAACTGTCCTTCAATCCAGTAGACACATTACTTCACTCCTTGACAAAAAAAACTTAGCCCTATCCAATTTCCAAAACTGGCTCCTAGCTAATAGATCGACAGTGAACAATAGCAAACAATAGGATCATACAAGATGTTAATAACCCCACCTAAGTGTCGTTCTTAGTATTTGATATAGACAGCAAGTTAACATGGGAACAACACATCAACAAACTTGCGAAAAAATTGTGCTCGTAGATCTATTGTCTAAATAACTTAAGACGGTGTGCTTCCTTGATGGTATAAAAATCATTTTTCTTTGCTTCCTTCTCCACACAGGACGCATATTCTCCCTGCAGCGTAGAGCTATTAGAATCCTACGGAATGTTAAATACAGGTCCGATTGAAAATACAAATTTATTGAATTGGGTATATTAGCATTCCCATCCCTTTACATCCTTATATGCCTCATGTACGTTCATAAAAACTAGGGCAGGGTCTCTCTATAAAGCTCTGTCCATAGACACGACACGAGAAATAAGAACGAATTACGCCCTGGCTCTACGAGATTAGAGAAGTCAGGGTACAGCCTAAATTACCTAGCTATAAAATTCTATAATGTTCTCCCGACCAGCATCAAACTTTTGCCCCCCTATAAATTCAAAAGGGTTTTAAATAGATATTTAAAATCTAAGGCATTTTACTCCACTGCAGAATACCTAGATAATGATTTCAGTGATTTAGATGAAGTTCAGTATACTGTGTAAACTATAGTATGCAATTCTGTCAAATTTTTTTAACCACCTTGTACTAGGATTATAATGTAATGTACCGATTGGTGATTGTCAAAATGTTAACATTTAATTCATAATAAATATTATTATGGGGTTTTATTCACATGTAAACTCAGATGTGGAGCAACAAAAACATATTGAAATATTTGCATGTAGTAGAGGATAAAAATTAAAATTGTTAAACTGGAACTTTGCTTTTTAAAAAGTTTTCATTTTATTTTAACTTAGAACACCTTTACGAAATGAAATAAAATAAATTCGTGAATAACTTTTGCTCGATTCGTTCTATGAAACTATATTTATGTCCTGAAATTCATGCAACGTATTCATAACTTCATATGTTCGTAAATTGAATTTTACTAACGTCTGAAAACATTGAGGTATAAAATAAAAAGAAAATGAACGAATTCAAAGAAAAGTATGAAACTATCTAAAGTAACGTCAACCAAATAGAAAAGAAAAAAACCTTTTAAAAAAGTTATCAAGAAAAAGAACAGAAACAAGTGTTTCTGCATATCCTCAAACGTAACATACGGTAACACGTCAGTTACAGATAATTCTGGTAGATGGCAGGTGTCGAAACGATCTAAGTTTTCCAAATTTGATTTATATAACATGCGCTGAAAGTGTTTTCACGATTGTCTTTCTTGTTCTGAAAGTAAATGTTACTTTGCACATAGTTCACGGCGGGTACAACGTTGTCAGGAAGAAGAAAGAGCAGATTCCATCGTACAGATGATGGAAATTTTCCAACACTGTGATTGTTTTGTGAAATACGTTGGGTTCCGTCGATTCGAGGAATATCTCTATGCAAATCAAGTCAAACCCTATGTGATTTATGTTTTTGTTTCATTTTCTGAATATTTCTGGCGTTACATAAAAGCTCAAGGCATTTTTGATATATTATGATAGATATTTTTTATCCGATTTAAAATATTGTTTCCGAAACAATCTATTTTAAAATTTTATTTGTGAGTAAATTTTTGCTATTATTAGTTTGACAGATGATGCGGATGTTCACGTGTTATAACATAATAAAATAAAAATTGATTTTCTTTGGAGAAAAATCAGATCAAAACCATTGATATGAAGTGAGAGATATTTTGGAGAGCAGAGTAAATAGAGCTCCGGAACTTGAAGCTGAAAGATTTGTCGACTATCATAAAATTGAAGTAAATATCATAAAGAGATGAGGACGGTTCAGAGAACGGTCGGTCAATATTGAAGATCATTGTTGTTCTAAGGATTAACTTTCTCAACGTTTAGCACATTTCTTCGAATATCAGCACCGTGCAGATAATTGCAATTTAAAATTCTTTTATTTCCAACTTAATCATATTGTTACATGGTAACAATTAAATAAAAAGCTTTTCCTTCTGATATAGTCTGATTTTTTCCTTAATTATCTACTTAATTCTGAAGCCTTTGGACCATTTTTCTATATCGGGCTGTCGGAGTTCGTATATTATTTTTCACCTTTTTCTATATTGTGTCATAACCATCGCTTAATCACCTTCCATCCCTCTTTATACTCCAACTCTTTGATAATCTATTTAATCAAATATCTAAATATTGAGCTAAAATCCAATTATTTTATAACAGCAATATATATTTAACAAATATCACTAGTCACTACGCTTTTAGATAAGCTTTTCTTAAACGTAAACTCTTCACTACTTTAGTGTAGACTCTGGGTCTAGACCAGTTGTTACCTGCCTGGCGCTGTACATTTCAGGTGGGCCATGAAATTAAAAAAATATATATTCTTATTTTCCCGGTCATTTCAGGTTCACTGCATAATTGTGGATTCTTAAGAACTAACGTTGTAAATCAGCGGTGGATCAAGAACGGCAAAAATTCATAACCTGATTGCTTCCCAGGCGTACCACGCGTCTTTAGCAAAACATTTTTCCAGAAATTCCGAAGACACTACAGAAAGCGTTTTTGCATAATCTGCAAAGTATTTTTCATCACTTGAAACAAAACACTATGAGTAGGTCGTCAATCTTTTTGCGAGCTATGCCAATACAAATCGGACGAAGATGAAAATCTCATAGGTTTGAGAAACCTAATAATGCGTTATTTGAATCGTGAACATTCTTGATTTCACTTCCGAACCAATATGCTTATTTTACTGATACAGCTATCAAATTCTTGTTACTGCTTGGATCTTCATTATCTTTGAGAATTAGGTTTTTCGGCGTTCACGGAAATGACATTGAAAATAACGTAAACGATTGTAGATTCTACACAAGATCACCACGAAATGTACAAACTCCCTTCAAATATTACAGTTTTTCATGCGGAATTACTTGCTATTTTAAAGGCAACAGAATAAATATTAGACCAAACTACTCCGAACAACACATTCTTAATTTTATCAGACGGCAAAAGCTCGCTAATAAAACTAAAACCAGGAATGATTAACAACCCGCCAGTTTTATATGAAATAATTAAAAATTTAAATCAGCTAAGGGATCTACATAATATTAAAACAGAAATCATCTGGGTTCAGGCTCATTGTGGTATAACATTCAATGAAAAGGCAGACAGTTTGGCAAAAACAGCGATAACAGAGGGTACATGTATACAACCACAGAATATGTTAAATGAATATAATACTGTCAGCAAAAATAACCTGTGGAAAAAATGGGAAGCAGAGTATATAGAGCGAAGCACAAAAAAAGGAAAACATTAATATGCTATTAATCCAAAACAGACAAAAAAGATACCATGGTTCTACAGGTATCATCTTCTCAGAACAACTATTGCAAAAATCTGCAGGATGAGGTTCAACCACACAAGTTGTCCAACACATTTTAAGAGATTTAACATCATTGACACAGAGAATTGCGAGTATTGTGGAGAAAATGTAGCAGACCCGAACCACCTAATTTTAGCATGTAAAATATTTTACAGAGAACAAGAAACACTCAAACCGCTGATCCCACAACCGAGTAACGTAGAAAATATACTATTTATTAGGAAAGAAAATAATGAAGTAGAAAAAGCGTTGTGTGTACATTTACAAACTACAAATATAAGATTTTGAAAAAAAAAAAAAAATAATAATTTATCACATTTCATCTCAATAACTACCATCTCTATTGTAAGTCCTTCTATGGCTGACTCCCAAAACCTTATAACCTGCCGTAACGGCAATCACCTTATACCTCCCCTTCCCCAAACAATCCCCCTCATCATTCATTATATTAGAACACAAAATTGTCATTGAAGCTGGCAAAGGAAGAAATTCAAAGCCAATCAAACTTAGAGGGAAAAAAAAATGCATATAATGGATGAGGAGTTGCGTATTTGCTTGCTATTTTTAAAGCCGCGTTTGTAGTTTAGATTTTCGCAAAAATAATTACATCCCTACCGTTAATAATTGTGAATAACGTATTTATCCAATTTTGCTGCAATTAAAATTACCTTAAGAATATATAAGCAAATAAAGTCTGATTTAAATATTTGTGGAATATTAATTTGTGTGCCTTGAAAAAACAAAAATTCCTCCCTTAATGTGCTGCGAAGTAAAAAGTTTGGCAGACACTGATCTGGACTGTAGACTGACACGCAATCTGCGAGAGGCGCGACCATTACTTCTGCACTACAATCAATCTCGAATGATCTGGGACCCATTTAGCATTTACTACTAAGATCCATGGGGCAAACAAGTATGTTTAGGTGAGAACGTTCGGCGTCTTGAAAGGCGCCATAATTTGTTTAAAATAATAGCAAAATAAGGTACAAAAAAAATCTTGCTTTCTTTAAAATATAAACATATTATATAATTAAGCCACGAGAGTATGGTGTCTGGAGATAAATTCGACTTTGTTCATGGCCAAAGACTACCAATAAACAGGAAAACGTAAGACTGTGTGTTGCGATGCAGCATCCATGATCCATTCGCCCATCTTTTAGGTCGATTTTTTAATTTATATTTTGTATCCAAGATCCACAAGAGCTCGTGACGAGGATGCCATTTTCAACCAATTAAGCAGAAGAGTACTTTTTCAAAGAGGACCATTTTAAGTTGATTTTTGATATATTAAATCTTATTATTAAAGCACACATTATGCAATTAGTCTTCGCTCAAATTCTGTCAATAATCTCGAAAAGACTACAAATTATAACTTTGCTTGTTCATCTCTTCTGGGGGGTCAACCTAAGTTGTCAAAACAAGTAAAAAAATACGCCTATTAATATAATCTGGTTATAGCTTCTAGGCTTTCACAAGAGCTCGTGACGAGGATGCCATTTTCAACCAATTAAGCAGAAGAGTACTTTTTCAAAGAGGACCATTTGAAGTTGATTTTTGATATATTAAATCTTATTAGTAAAGCACACATTATGCAATTAGTCTTCGCTAAAATTCTGTCAATAATCTCGAAAAAACTACAAATTATAACTTTGCTTGTTTATCTCTTCTGGGGGTCAACCTAAGTTGTCAAAACAAGTCAAAAAATACGCCTATTAATATAATCTGGTTATAGCTTCTAGGCTTTCACAAAAAATCGATTTAAATTGATTGGTCACGGGCCTATCTTCAAATTTAATAACAAAAGGATATCAATAATCAAGTTTCTAATTAATGAAAG
This sequence comes from Liopterus haemorrhoidalis, assembly GCA_963971575.1. NCBI lineage: Eukaryota > Metazoa > Arthropoda > Insecta > Coleoptera > Dytiscidae > Liopterus > Liopterus haemorrhoidalis. The sequence continues at coordinate 37,925,597 of OZ020618.1, read as the reverse complement.
GAAATCCAGTAACAAAAATTTAATCAAAGTAATAAATTTACTAATTAAATTTTGGCAGGCCTTTAAATTTGTCACGGTTGATTCTCATAATTTTTTATGTTCAGTACAGGTAGTACAAGAAGTCGGTTGTAAAAATTGATTAGGTTTGTAATATAATTTGATAAAAGTAAAAAATTTATACTAGATAGCGTGAAACTAGTTTCTTGTGATCTGTTAACTAATTCTACTGATTATGAAGTTAGGTTAAAATCAATATTAAAAAAGTTAAAAGAAAAATTAAGGCTTATTTTAGCAAGGTTGGGACATACGTACTGTTGTAATCATAAACACAGTGATACAAGGAAAAAAACATGGAAAAAAAGATCATCTTGGTTAAATAACTCCAAGTTATGGAGATAATATCGTTCCTTATTCCGTGTAGTTATGTGTACCTATCTGTATGGATCTAACCAAGGTCTACTGTATTCTACCAAGAATAAAGATTCGCTTCAAAAATGTATTAAATGTTACTAATTTTATTTCAGATTGTTAGTTTTGTGTAAAAATCTCTTAAGCTCTGGGTGTTATACGTAGCGTTAAGTGGATAGTTCAGTTTACAGTGGTAAATGTTCGCTTTATTACAGAAGTCATAAGAGAAGTAGTACATAGAAGCCGTTGAAAAGAAAACATAATAAAGCATTGTAAGTCGTGACTCTACCAGTTAAAAGTAACCAACAGAAGAAGAGGGTTCTTTGATACCTAGAGAAAAATGTCAAAGCTTAGCAGAAAGCGTAGGTCGATGTTTTGTGTCTGTACTTGATAATAAGACCCTTATTATAGCTGAATAACCCAGTCAACTAAATTAAAATTAAAATAGGAAAAAATCTTTTATGCGTTTTTATAAATAAATACAGTACAGGGCTGCCCAACCAGTCGATCGCGGCGTGATTTAGGTAGATCTTTAGTTTTCTCTTGCTTCCGTGTACCTACTTAAAAGTACATTTTATAAATATCAGGTCATCAAGGATGAAATTTATAGTTAGTAATATTGCCAACTTTAACAGCTTATTATTTGACATTGGCTTAATATTTTACAGTTGTTTTTTTTTTTTTTTTTTTTGTTGGAAAGTTACACATCTTGCATGTTTAAAGAAATTATTGTATGCTCTAAAACATATCAAAAACTTTTTTAAAAATTAATTTTGTTGAAAATGGAACGGTCGGAAATTAGCACTATTATGAAGTATGAGTTCTTACGCGAAACATTAACGGTGTGTTTGGCTCTAGTGTTACTACGCAGCAGACAATATCAAATTGGTTCACCAAATTTCGTACAGGTAACTTAAAAACCAAACAAAAACAAAAATCCTGGCCCATCGATCACAGCAGAAATATACTGCAACCAACTGGACGAAATGATGCAAAACCTTAAAGAAAAACAGCCTAAATTGGTCAACAGATCGACTCCTATCTTATTGCATGATAACGCCAGACCACACACTGCACAAATAACTGTGGCAAAACTACAGGAATTGGAGTTAGAACTTCTTCATCATCCTCCATACTCACCAGACCTAGCTCCCACTGACTAAAACTTCTTCCGCAATTAGGACAACTTTTTAATAGGAAAACAGTTTAATTCCGATAATGCTGTAAAACTGGTCTTCCAGGAATTCATTGACTCTTGTCCGCCAGGGTTTTATACCACCGGCCTGAACAACCTGCCGCTTAAATAGCAAAAGTGTAAAGACAATATGGGTGCATACTTTGATGAATAAAATAATTCCTTATATTTGTAAGTTATCAACCAACTTTGCCTTTTTTTTCTACAAATTTCATCCTTACGACCTAATATAAAGTTAAAATTAATTGGCGATCAATGAGTTAACCGTCGGGCTAAAAGTGCAGCATTATAGAGGCTATGAAAAACAGCTTCAAAATTGCAATATGTAATGAATTTTTTCCAAGTTTTCTGCCCGAGGGAATACCTTCTCACCTGGGAGGGCACCCCATGCCCCATCCGGTGGCCGGCTATGCTTTCTAGTCGATCGTGGTAACAATATATATATATATATATGAAAAAGAAGATCCCAAATACAAAAAAGATGAACAGCCCTGACATAGTAGAACGATTTCAAGAAACGTTAAACAAAAAAAGAAAATTAAAATAATTAAGTTTTCAAAGTCAAATTTTTATTAAATTTTTTATCACTATCAATATTAGTTTTATTTTGTTTTATAAATATTCCAGGCTTAAAAATTTACTTAAGCGGTAGTTTTTAATATGTAAATTAATGTTAATCAAAGGAGCGTATACTTAAGATAGCAGTTAATTTAACAATTTCGCAATTTAACGAACAAAAAACACTGTATAATTAACGTATTAAAATAATTTGTCCATTTTAAATACTTACACCTAGAATGAAGCAGTTCAATTTGGCGGGATATACTGAAACAAGAGAAGAGTATGTTAGTGATTTCTTCAACAAATAGGACTGAAAATAAACAACTGATAAAGATTAAGTTATGGGCTAGAGCAGTGGTTCCCAAACTTTTCGGTTCCCGGCGCCTTTAATGTATCAGAATTTTTCTGCGGCGCCCCAAGTCAAAACATTGGTTTAACTAACACAATTGGAGAAATATTGGAATATTTCTGACTGAAGACTGAAGACAAAAATGTTTTACTAAAAAAATCTACCCCTTACGATTTTTGGCCATTCTCAAGGGTTTTGGAATACTGCCCATACAAAACTTTATAAACGGTCTATTTATGCCCATTTTTGTTTTTTTTTGTTTTTACACTAAAAAATCTATGTGGATTTTAAAAATTCAAACCACATATTTCTATCCCTAAACATTTTATAGTTAGGATTTATAAAAAAAAAATAAATAAAAAATTTAAAAAAATTAAAAATAAAATTTTTTTTTGTTTCTTTCAAATTATGGTTACAAGTCAATTATTACCTAAAGATTTTAAAAATTTCAACCCCAGGTCCTTATCGCATTTCGTTTTTGAAATATGTTCATGCGAAGATGAAAATTTCTATAAATCACGCCATATTAAAAGTTGTCATAATTTTAAAATAAGCTAAACAAATTAAGCCTCACATTTTTTTTAGTCTAAATAAACTACGAGGAATCCAAAAATTCTAACCTCAGGTCATTTTCTCTAACCTTTATTTGAGTTGTAATTTTTATTAATTCACAATTTTCACAAATAATGTAAATTATACTATTAAAAAAATGTCGGAATCTCAAAACGCGTTAAACGATTAAATCCCCAAAATTTTTTCTGTACTAAATAAACTACGGAGATTTTTAGATGCCTATAACCCAGTGGTGCCCAAACTTAATCGGTTCCCGGCGCCCTTAATTTATTAGAATTTTTCCGCGGTGCCCCAAGTAAAAACTGGTCTAACTAACGCAGTTGTAGGAATAATGAAATATTTTCGCGACGCCCCTGTAACTCATCTACGGCGCCCCAGGCCGCCGCGGCGCACAGTTTGGGAATTTCTGGGCTAGAGGTAGGATTCGCAGATGTCGGTAGGGTTCATAAAAACATTGAAAAATATACAATTTTATCTTTTACAATGTCTCACTGCTATTTTTGCGTATATAATTTTCTTTTCATTACTTTTGTCTACGAGATTTCACTCCGTCGCCGAGTTAATCATCTCTGAGTTGCCATCGCCGACACATTAGTTACGGTGTAAGGATTTCTTGGTCATACCTACAAAACAGTAAAAGTAGTAAATGCAAAAAAAAAAATAAAAATGCATACAAGAAAATCCCTTTTTGACGCTGTCCGAACGCTCAAAGATATAAACTTTCTAGGATTTGAGTGTTGAATTAATTAACAACGAAATTGGTGTGAAATGGTGAAGGTCATAAAATGTTATTATAACTCTGCATACCTCAACAGAAATTATGCATTAGTCATAAAATGTTTATTTACATTTTTCTTTTAACCGGTAAATAAACATTCCAGATCATAAAAATCTGTATTCACTAGAAGATGAAAGAAGAGTTTTTAATTAATGTAATTTAGCACCTACGACTGGGGACTGCAAATAAATAAGACAAAATATACACAGGTGTGGTGCAGGAGAAAACGAAAATTAAAAAAAATATATATATAAAAAGGTGGAAATTAAAACCTACAACGGCTACAAACATAGGAATAAAAATGGCTGATAATGGGAGAGAATATGAAAAAGAAGATATGTCTTGGATAGAAATTTGTCTTCATGATGGGAAATAATGCGAAAAATAAGTAGATCATAAAATAAAACATGAACATGATCTAACCCCTGCTTTATAATACGTAAAAATTAACCAGCTTCATCCATGTTTGGTAGTCTGATGATGGATTACTAGAAATCCTACAAAATGACTTTGAAGACACCTCTGAAAGACGCGAAGCAGGCCAGCCAAATATTTTTAACATTGAGAGTAACGTAAAAAATCTGAAAATTCGCTGGCCAGTTTTGTCAAAAAACTGGGATAGAGAAAAGATAAAGTCAAAACCTAAGGATCTGACGAGGCTTAGCACTAGTGTTTCTGATTTCTCGAGAAATGAAAAATTAGATTTATTTTCTCGAGAAAAATAATTATTAGAATATATATATATATATATATATATATATCTTTTTTTAATGTTGATAATATTGTAGAGGATAAAAACGTAATTGCATATTAATTGAAAATACATATGTATAAAAAAAAAAAGTTAAAAATTAAGAAATTAATAATAATAGTAATAGTTAATTAATATTTCATTTAACTTGTAAGTAATCTGTTACATAACAGTTTTAAACTGAACAAAAAATGAAATGTAATTGATTATAATAAATAATACACTAAATTAAAATAAAATATTGTAACAATAAATACTAATTAGCTAAATATTATAAATCGCTTCATATCTGTTGCCACAGTTGCGTTGCGGGAGACAGACCACAAATTTTATCAAAATTAAATTATTATCAGTGACTCACTAAATTAAAATAATTTTATAAAAGCACAATGCGTATATGCGAGAAATTCTCGAGAAGAAACACTAATTGCTTTAAAAATTGAGGTCTAATTATCTATGACTCATATTTACTTAGGGCCGAAAGTAAATATTGCATTTGACATAACAAGTATTATAGTATGTAACCGGTAAAACACAACAAAAGTGTTGAGTGATAAAAATTACATTCATGCGGTAACGTCAAAACAATCAGGCATTCATGATAGTTCCGCAGGACACAAAAGAAAGGCTACAAGGCTTTTCTTCTTGAGTATTGTTAGTATTAAGTAAATAATTAAAAATTGCCTTTATCATAAAACATTCCCCATATTGTATTCTGTTTTATATTGAAGTAATAAAAAAAGTTTATTGTTAATAACATTAAGAGATAAACTTTACTGAAGTTACCTATCTAAAAATATTATCCATGATATTTTCTTTTGAGAATTACAAAAAAATTAGACGTGATGGAGAAAAACTGAAACTTAATATGAAATCAGGATTCATAACTACCTAAATCACCTCTTAAAATCAAAAGCGGCGGACATTTTATTTTTTTCGCAGCCTTGTGTAATGTAGTAACATCATGTGTGGTGAGGGATTGAAGCCCTGTGTTAAGCTAAGTCCAATTATCTAGCAAATCCAAAAAGATCATGAAGTGCCAGTTTCACGATCAACTTTAGACATCTCGAGCATTCTGCACATATTGTGACAATGCCGATAATTGAATTCCAAAACTAAGGAAAAATATTCCAGAACTCGAAAACTAGTAATTACTAGTTTTCGATCTAGATGAAATATTTGAAAAGTGGAACGTAAATGAAACGATCCAAAGATGGTATTGAAAGAATTCATAGCTGAAAATCCCGGCTATACCCGATCAATTTGGCGACAAATTTTAGCCAAAACAACCAATACTTGCAAGGCAGTTCGAATTATCAAGAAAGAATGGAAAAATGAAATTTACTAAACACAAAGTATTGCTCTATCTCTGGAAACTGTTTATCTAATATACCAATACAATAAAGACTGGAAATACAGAATTGGACTGTCTACTATTTAAGATCTCACGATTGATATTTTGTTAACTAGTAGTGATTCTTAAATTGGGGTCCATGGGTAAAGACTTGGAGGTGCGTAACCACCTCAATGTTTAAAAAGAAATAAATTAGTTCTAATGACATTTAAATAATTGCATTTAACTTAATTGATATGTGGGATTATTATGATTGCAGGGTTTTACATAAAATATGCCAGTGTTAGAGTTTTTAAATGATTCTGTATTTTAAGAGATATGAGATGTTGACTGCACGAAGATGTACCGATAACTGTTTTGTGTTGCTAAGTCAGCTGAGTAACTGTAGCGGTCAGACGTTTTATGACCCTTTGGGTAGATAGTTTATAAGTAAAAAAAAAATGTGTAAAATAAATAGGATTGTAAAAATATATTTGAAACATTTCAAACGTGGCAGAGATATGTAATAAGAAATTAAATTGGGTGGGTCATAAACCACTGCCGCGACAGAAATAATAATAAATCCTCCATATCAAAAAATTACATTAACTATAGTCTGTTTAAACGAAAAACTCCATTCAATCGTTAAAAAGTAAGATCGTGACAACTTAAGAAAACAGCAATTCCGTTTAGTTCCATTTAAATAATTGGGATATACTATAGGGGTTCCGCCAAGAAAATTATTTTAACAAAGGGGCGCTCGTGTTTTAGAATCTCCGATTTAGAAGATCAACTTTCGATATCGAAGGATAGTCAATAACATCATGCTATATGGTGCCACAGTACAGCAAATTACCACGGACAAATGATAGAACTGCTTGCCACTGAGATGGATTTCTGATGACTATAAAATAAATTACCTTCACACTTTTATGCTCCTCTATCAAGGTTAGTCGTTTGCAAACTAGTCCGACTTAACGTAGAAAATGATCGTTCAGCATTACGTTCTTTACTAACGTTACAAATATTTTTAACAGCTTCTATATTTGATTAACTTTCTTACACATCTGAAAACATCTATAATTGATTTTGGTTGCACATTTTAATATACAATGGCACCCTTGACTTACAAACTTCATTTGTTTCTGAGCGTGGTTCGTATCTTAAAAAGTATGTATTTAGAAACCCAATTTTCCATTATATCTTATAGGAAATTAACTAATCCGTTCCCAGATAAAAAAATTATAAAGAAAGTCAAAAATATTTAAAAAAAACTATTCTTAACTAAATGAAGAAAATGCAAAAAAATGAAGGAGTGAGAAGGAGCATTTTTTCACTATAAATATCCAACTTGTATACCATTACATATTCATTTTTATTTATGAAATTTTCTGTTTTACATGATTAGTATGAAATCCATCTTCCTTTAAATTGTAAAAAAAGAACAACTTTCTTGTGCCTGGTTTTGAGGTTTAGGAGTTAACGATTAGTAGCTTGTAGTAGTAGCCTTGCAGTAGCCTGATTCTAGTACTAGGAAAAAGTATATGTAAACAGGTTTTAATTCATTTGAAAAGAAAAACATCACGATTCGTATATAGAGGTCAAAATAGGATATGAAAATAGTTTGTACCTCGAAAAGTTCGTATGTCGAGAGGTTTGTAAATCGAGGTACCACTGTATTAGCAAATTTACTAAGCCATAACTAGTATTATACCCCCCCCCCCTTCGATACGCCACTCATATTCTAACAAAAGGGCGCAGTTTGGCGGGTTTGCCCCAGGCGCCAAAAGGGCTAGCGCCGGCTCTGCACCTACTACGAAACATCAAATTTTGAGCGAAATTGGTTAACAAATTTAACCGCATCACAGCCTTGCCATCTTTATTTCTGTACAAACCAGGAGGATCTCTATTTTCAGACCTACTATTAATTAATTTATTACCAAAATATAGATATAAACAAAAATGAGAGCAACTAGCTAAAATAAAAACTAGGTGAGTGAGTAAAAAATACATGAAATAAGGTAAAATAATTATATTTTTCAATATTATATGCTCCAATGAAATTCGATAATAAAGAACATATTGTTGAAATGTGAACATAGTCCTTAAGTTTGAAAGAAAAATGTATAAATTATTACACATGGTCATTAGTCTTATTTCTATGCATATGCAATTATCACGTTCTATTTACTATTCATAATTGTATAGAACTCATAACAAAGTGACAGGTATGTTGAAATAAAAATAATGTTTTTCATACGGAATTCGAAAAACTAAATGTCTTCGTTCATGCATAGTAATCAAACGACGATTTCCCCTGTTTTCTTTTTTTGCAACGCCTCAATCAAGTCTCATCTTGTTTATATCTTCCGTTCATATATACACACTTCTTCAATTAATTCGCTATTAATTATTTATTATTTCTATTTAGTTTCATGATTTCTTTAGGGGTGTTTATATATGTTTATCACCTTGTTTATCAGATTTTATTTTTTTTTGTCTCGTGAGATCTAGTTTCACATTACTTATTAAAATCTAATTAAAATTATGTCGTTAATGTTTAATTATCATATGTTAAATTATTACAGTACATATGCATAAAGAAATATAAGAGTACAAAAGTGATTTGTAACCAATGATCTCGAAAAGAGAAATGCAAAAACAAATCTTACATATCATCAACATCATCATTAGTTTATAGCGGTCTACGATGTCCTTCGATTTTCAATCTCCACAACTGTTTAACTGTTAAGAAATTTTCTACCCTTCTACCTTTATACGCCTATCTAGTTGTTGGGAACCAATTATTTAATTTTTACTGTTTCCTATCTCCATATTGTTCTTCGCTCAGCCCTCTTCCGTTTATCTCTATTCGATGCATGGATTTGGGTTAGTATTTTTTGTTAGATTACTGCAGATTTTCCCAAACTTTTTGAGCCGCGGAGCACTTTTCACGAGAAGAATTCGTCGCGTAGCACTATTGTTGCTACATATTTTTATGTATTTTAATTGGATCTTGACATGTGATATGTTGTAGAAATAAATTTCTCGGTTGATGAAAAGTTATCTGCTACATATTATAACTGTGCAAAATGTAAAAATGTTAGTTAAACGCAAAATTATTAATAAAAAATCAGCTGTGGCCATCACAAGACCAATCGCTATCACAAAGTACTTAAACAAAATACTTTATAACACAGAAAATATTTACCATAACCATGGAAACATTACCTATACATATGACAAAACAAATACTTAATAAGTATTAAGTATTACTATAATAAAAATATGGCAGAAATATGAAAAAAATAAAAAAAATCTGCTGTGGCTACCACAGGACAGACGTCCATCACAAAGTACCTGAACGAAATAATTTCTACCAAAGAAATTATTTATAATAATAATGGAAACATTATATATACGTATGATAAAATTGATACTTAAAAAATATCGCAAAAATATGAAAAAAGAAAAAATATATTAAGTCTAAAAGTTGTTAGTTGCTGCTTGTACAGCAACTTGTTAATATTAACTATTTTTTATTTTTTTTCTGAATATTTCTGTTGCGGAATATCCGCAATAATCTTAAAATCGATACGAAAAATCTTCCATTTCTAGATGACCGTTTTTACCGAAAGTTGATTAACTGATGCCATTGACGTGAAAAGCTTAAAATGAAGTTTCATAAAAATGCGTTTAGCCAAATTCGCTTTAAACGTGTCCCAGAACCGACAAACAGACATAAAGAAAGACCCAGAGACATCATGCTAAAAATAGTAAAAACATTATGTAGGAACCTCAATTCAACAAGTACAATAAAATATAAGAAAAAGCCAAAACAAAATAAATTACATTCAAATGGACGTACATACAAATTAACATTTTCTTATTTAAGACGATTCCATGTTAAACATAGACAATTCCATATTTAAAAAGTTTTCAATTATATCAATAAAATTCATATAAATTGTGTTAGAATTTTTTCAGAATTATTTTTTATGTAAGCTATGACTTCGTTTCGTTGTATTCTGAATAAAATACTTTATGGAAAGAAAAATGTGTCCCATTTAAAATAAGTTGTATTAATGTATTTTGAGAACCGCTGGTCGAAACAAAAAATTGCTTCACTCATTGATATTCTCTTACAAAATAATTGTTGCCCATTTTACGCAACCTCGTAGCTCTTATAGATCTCGAGATAGCAATATTAGACAAATCAAAGTGAACACTTGTGTATATAGATTACAGGCCTATAGGCTAAAATTCGTGGCAAACTACATACAATCACATGACATTCTTTTTGGGCCGCGGCACGCCGGTTAAGAGCCACTAAAATAAACAAAAAAATATATATAAAATGTCCGCATCGTTCTAATTTTAAAGTAGATTTAGAGTTAATGCTTCGTTTAGAACCTCCAAATTAGAAATTAGAATTAACGTGAAATTAGTACTTAACATAAAATTTGTACGTAAAAATTGTGTTCACAATATAAATTAACAAATTAAGTCACTGATAGAAATTTATATCGAGTTCTACTTTATTGATCGATATTTGACAGCTGTACATTTACTAATGAGTTTTTGAGTGTTTCATAGTTCTGAAAAGATTTAAAATAGAAGAAACAAAAATTATATTTATGCTCACAGAAAACAGAAAGATGTGGATAGAAACAAAAAAATATGGTTATAGAAATTTTTAGGGTGACAAATGCTTACTGCGCATGCGTCAATTATGAATTAACCTAAGGGTTTGGAATCTACAAACGTATTAATTTAGAAGGTTGTGAACGATAACGTACAGTTACGTATAACAAACATTTACGTTAATTCTGAGTACTAATTCTAATTCCTAATTTCGAGGTTCTGAACGCAGCATAATAGTGTCCGTCGACTTATGAATGTGGTAGAAATTATACGGGTTTCGGGCAGCAGTAAAAAAAAAAAAAAAACTAAATATAGCAGCCCAATTTCGAAATCATTTATTTCTTCATCGGAGCTACAATAAAGCACATGAAACATAGTATGTACTAAATTATTTTTTGTAAGACATTTACAAAGACAAAGGAATTCATTTACCACATAGTATTTTTCATGTCTTCTATTGTAGTTCCGAAGAAGAAATAAATGATTTCGAAACTTGTAAGTAGTATTTAATTGTTTTCACTACTGTCCGAAACCCGTACAACTTTTATCTAATTTTAAAACGCAAAACACACCATAAACGAGAACCGTCAGATTAAGATAAAACTAGATTCGCTAGTCAGCAGTTAACCATTGTTGCAAATTATTTAGCGATTTCACCGTAGTATGATTGGAACTATTATTTGAAATATGACTGTTTCTACCCTCATTAAAGCTATTATTATATCGACCATATACATCGCTGATGATAGTAAATTAATATGTGTGATTATAATTTACGTATACATAAGATAATAATGAGCATTAATCTCGCGATATCTGATCTTGGAATTGTGTATTGTCTCAACTAATCTAAGTAGAAAATTATGTTAACTTAGGTAACCAACGCAAACAGTATATGTGTGTTGATTAATATCTACCTCGTGTAACATAATTAATATAACATAATTAATATAACATATGTGTATCTTTCTCTATAATTGCCGAATAATACTACTTTTCAGAAATATTTCCCTTAATTATATAAATAAGAGTTAAATAAATGTAATAAAGTGCACAAAAGAAATACAAAATAAGTTTTTAAATAAATAAAAACTACATAGAAATATTATCCAACTAAATTTAAAACATTTAAAGCCTTCTTATAAATGAGTAAAGCAGAGGTAGATCGGTCATAAGGTTTACCGGGAAAAGCTCGGTATCATTGGGACCGATTCACCGTCCGACGCCATATATGTCTAATCATAATATATATTTATTTTATTATTGTTATCGATCATGGAATACATAACATTGTGGAATATCTTAAAGGGAAGAAACGTAGCAGAAAGCTTAATAAAAGCAATTAAAAGTTTATACGTGGATTTGTCTATACACATCAAAAAGCTACAAACGTTCCAGAACAAGATGTTGCGGCGCACACATTTATGTAAAGAATACAACACTACATACAGACCTGAATATGAGTACAATAGAAGAGTTTGTGCGAAAATTATCTGAAAATATTTATGGCACTTCCGCATAAAACCTCAACCCACTGTTGTGCGGTCTGGGAAAAAGACCCTCTAAATCCATGGTACAAACTCCAAAGGCCAAAAATTATAGTCAGCTGAGAGCTAATCACAGATCCAGCTAGGGATGGACTAAATATACACCTCACAAAATCACGCTCTACCTCTAAGGGGAGTGAAAATAAATATATAGTTAAATGTAAAAAAGCCCAATTACACGAAAACGCCATAAACTATTTTGGTAAAAAACCCGATTCTAGGAAGGGTAAAGGAGGGTTCAAAGGTAGTATACATGAGAGCTCTCTCTCAGAGAGACAAACATTATTATTGTTATTAGATATATTTACAATAATATAATAGGTAAAACATTAATTGCAATAGTTGTTAATAGTTTTGATACAAGTGAAAAGGATCGTTTCTCGTTTACTTTTTCGTAATATAGATATTAAAAAATGCATAGGTACTTCAATTCATGGAGCTGAAACTATGCAAGGACTATACAAATGTTATTACTAAATGGTTTAATCAAGCATCTTCTGACAAATTCAAGTTTGATGTTATGCACATTTACTTAATTAATTATGACAGATTGTGCGACAATGATTTTATGTAATAATGTGTAAAGGATCACTGTAACTTTGGCAACGGCGAGAGTCGAAACTTCAGTTAATAAAATAAATAAATATTTGCAGCAAAATGTTATCATTTTACAATCTTTTATCCATAAGTGAGTTTCAAAAATTAAATCGTCGACAGTTCAATATATTGTGATATGCCCATGCTGAATCCTGTCAATTTTGATATTATTCAAAAAAGCATGACAGATAAATGTTTGGAAAATTTCTGTATTGTTTTTAAAATATATACCTCTACTGGAAATTAATATATCTGATTTGAAATATCAGCTTCAAAGTTTAAAAAATCTATTCTAAGCGAATATTCCACTTCAGTTAATAAAAACGATGTTATGGAAGAGATACAAGAAAAAAGACCTGTAAGATGAGCAAAAATTGTGCCAAGATTTATTCAAAAACTGGCCCGTTTAAAAAAAAATCTATTCTAATTGAAAATTTAACATCAATAATTGAGAACGATGTTTTGCAAGAAATAAAAAAAAAAAAATCCTGTAAGATGGGGGATAATTGTGCAATTCGTTATATACACGCATATTGTAGTTCACGAAATATGTATTTTTTTTAAGGCAAGTTGCCTGTGAAATGTTATTTTCCAAACTAAAATAGGCTATGGAACTTTCTAAGTCTACCGCATTTATAACATTTTATGCTTAAAAGTGTAGAAAAAAAAATAAAAAAAAGTGTAGAAAAAGAAAAAAATAAAAAATAATGGTAGAGCTAAGTTCGTTAGAAATATGAATACCTTAAATATAATTTATATTTTTAGGATTTCTTTATAATTTATTTGAAAATAATTCAGAAAGTATTCAGGTAGTAAGCAAACAAAATAATATTTATTTTTAAAAATTTGACAAATTCTGTGTTCTAAATTCAATCGATACTCAACAATATATTAGTTCTAAAAAGAACAATACCATTTATTTTACATTATTATTTTCATTAAGTTAATGTTAAATATAGTTTCGCAGAAAAATAAATATCTAGAATGGGCCAGTAGAAATAGAGCCAGATGTCTGAGAGTTCGGAGAAAATTAAATTCCCAGTCGGCCACTGGAGTAAGGTCAATAAAAATCTACAAACCATAGCAAAATTTCGAGCTGAAAATGAAAAGAAAACCAGAAAAGAGAAGGAATACATATTTACAAAAAAGATGATGAAAGAAAATGTGGAATATATTTCAGATACGACGAAACACTGGAGCCAAAAATACTAAAAATTACAAAGATTTGAAAAACTAATATCATACTTGTCCTGTACCAAGATCGTCCATCAGCCCGATCCTTCATATACAGTACATTCGCTCTGTGCCCATTGACCATCCAGAGTACACTGGTCCTTCAAGTATGTCGGTCGAACATCTATCTGATACGGGCGAAACATTTGGTCATACAGGCCATAATATCCGTCGCCCCCACACCTACCATAGGACATTAACGTATCTAGGTAAAAATATATACTATAATAAAAGAAGACACCCGTGAACAAAGACAAATAAATTTGATTAATAATTGGTCCTAAAAATGGAAGAAGTGGAGATATGTGTGGTGCTAGAAAGAAGTTAAGGAGCTAACATACCTATAAACTCGCAATAATACCTATAAAGCAATACAAACTGTACAAAACCAGTATCATACTTAGAAAACGTGAATAAGTCCTACTTTTGACTCTGAATTAGAACTAAAATTGTGTTGGTTTGAACAAACAAATAGACAAGAAATCCAACAATATGTTACTGAATTACATCGGATCGCAAAGTGGAAAAAAACCATTGGATATTAACAACGTAGTTTATCATCATAAACGTACGTGCAATACAAAAGAGAGAAAAAATACGTAGCATGTATGGAGATTTTTCTATAGTCAATTCTGATTTGGAGGAAAATTTGCTGAAAACGTAATATAGACCTATTGACGGAGCCTGTAACCTAATGTTTTTTTTTTTTCGGGTGACATTATATAAAAAATGAAAAATTCAAAGCAACCCACCCTAATATCTCCATATCATATCAGTATTAATTCAACGAAGTTCGGGAAACACCTGACATGTTCCTATGGCACTCTGGTTGAGAACCACGGCCCTAGTTCCTCTGCACCGCTTTAACTTACGATAAGCCCGAGACTTGATAACTCTGGGATTAATTCAACCAATTCTCTGTCAGAGCCTAAGGTAAAATAAAAACACAATCATGTTGATAGTAAAACAAATACCATGCCTGAGAAGAGGAGAAAGGAAATGTTAACATAAAACGGACCTAAAAGGGCAAGAATTTCTATCGCCCTTGAGAAGAAAATGGAAGTTATAAGACGAATGAAAAGTAGGGCCAAACGTCCCGATGTCTGCAGGATAATAAATTTACCGCCTTCTAATAATACCATTGTGAAAAATGCAGATAAAATCAAACAATCTGCTCACTAAACTACAGAAATAAACGCTGTGTAAGAGTCAACGAGTACTAAGTCAAATAAAGTAGCGTTATAGATATCCTTTATGTCTATTGTTTACTTACTTGGAACCTAACCCTATACCCTCACTATAAATAAGGTTCATTTTTCGTCAGTTCGGTTTACGCCGGTTCTCCTACGAATGAAACTGAGGCGTATATCGAGCGCTACCTGTACTACAATAAAAGAAGACTTCCGTGGACAAAGATAAATAAATTTGGTAGAAAATTTGTTCTAAAAACGGAAGAGAAGTGGAGATGTGTGTGGTGTTAGAAATAAAAAGGGCTAACATACCTATCAACCCGGATACAAACCGTACAAATCTAGTATCATACTTAGGAAACGTGACTAAGAACTACTTTTGCCCTGAATTAGAACTGCCAAAATTGCGTTAGTTTTCCAATTATGAACAACTTAATAAACAAGAAATCCAACAATATGTTAAAGAACAAAATTACCTCCGATCGCAACGTGAAAGAAAACCATTGGATATTAACAACGTAGTTTACTAGATCATAAACGCACGTGCTATACAAAACAGATAAAAAATGTGTAGCATGTATGAAGATTTTTCTACAATCAATTCTTATTTGGAGGAAAACTTGCTGGAAACGTAAAATAGACCTAATGAAGGAGCCTGAAGCCTAATGTTTTTAGAGTTTTGTAGGTATGAAAAAAAATCCTTATACCTTCATTTTGTCGTTTGTCTATCTGTCTGTCCGGTAAAAATTGTAGCCAAACGGTTTAACCTAGAGAGTTGATATTTGGCGAGCTTATACAACTCTTTGACCCACACAAAAGAAAAATACTAAAACATCTAAAAAACATATCCCCCTAAAAATATAAACAAATATGTGCTCATCGAAAAAAGATATTTTTTAAAAATTCTGAGTAGGGCATCAAATGAAAGCCCTTTGTATGTGGACTAACGATCAACATTTTATTTTTGCAAAATAAATTATTTTGATGCGATTTTTGCCAAATTTGCGCAAAAAAAAAAAATATCGCACACCCTGTAGCCCAGGCCCAGATGGTTTAAACTAAAAATCTGAAAAAAATATAAGTAATGTACATTGGTGTGAACTGGTATAGTAACAACAGGAATTTTTGATCAGATTATGTTTTTGGAAAATAACGCATTTTTTGTGTTTTTTGGTTGACGATATACAAAAGTTATAGTTAAGTAACACACTATACTAAAAGGCGTATCCTTAAAAAAAAAAAAACACTGAACATATTCAGAAACCTAAAGGATTGTATTAGGTCTTTGAATTAAAATTAACAAAAAAATATTTTAACATAAAATATGTTTTTAAAGCTCCTGGATCAACAGACGATAAATTATTTTAAAAATATCGTTCATTTTGCCGTGTTAATTACAAAGCAAAATTTGTCCTACACACTACCGACTTCACTCAATATATACCTGCGAATCCTGCAATTTGTGAAAATTCACACTTCACATCAATTTTTTTCGGCTGACGATACCACTATATAAAATATGATTTTTTTTTTATTAATTCACCGAAGTTCGGGAAACACCTGTCTTGTTCCTACGGCCCCCTGGTTGAGAACCACGGCAATAGTTCCTCTGCACCGCTTTAACTTACGATAAGTCCGAAACGTGATGATTGTGAGATTAATTCAAGCAATTCTCAGTCAGAGCCTAAGGTAAAATAAAAAGACAATCATGTCAATAAATTTGTAAATTGTAGCTAGTAAAATAAACAATAACAATTAAACTGAGCATTTAGACAATAAATTAACGTTACCTGTTCTCATTACTTCCCTGCCTTTATTGAAAGATCCATAAAATTACCATTTGTTCCAGGCAGTTAAGAGCGTTTCGAATGTACCTATCTACCTAAATATATGTATCTTATATAACGTATCCTACCTAAGCTAAACATTTGCTAAAATTGTGCACTATTTGTGGATAAGAATTGGGTAAAAATGATATCATTTGTTATTCCGTGTATAGTCAGCAAACTGCAGCGTCTTTGTCTGCTACATAGCAAAATCTGAGATTCTGATTTGTAATTCTGGTTCAATGTTGCATTTTTTATTGATGCTATTTGTTTTCCAGGACTGGAAATTATTTACATCCTGCTACAGTGTTTACGTTCTTTCTGCAAGGATAAAATTGCATCACTTTATTTAATAAAACTTGTAGAAACGAAAAAGAAGTAAACACATTGCTGAATTGAATTTCAATAATAGTTGTACAGATATGAATATGTACCATTATTTGCAAGGTAAAAAAATAAAAATAAAATAAGGTTTCTTGGCACCTTATGCAAAGGAAATGTCACACAATGGGAAGAAAAATTGCAAAATATTGACAATTTTAACTGATAAAAGATTTTGAAACAAAAAATAAAAGAAAACAAATTGGATTTAATTATATATATACAGACGATTCCGCTTAATTGGGGCAGCCGCTTATTTGGGACAAATCTCAAAGAACAGAAACCAAACCAAGGAACCAACAGTAAATTTACATGTTTAATTGGGACAACATTCCGCTTAATTGGGACAGTTAAGATCACAGTACATATTATGTTACGCATATTCTCAAGAAAATGTACAAAGAATTTAATATTACAGTATTATTTTATGCAGGAAGGAAATGAAGGGAGCCCTACATCCGCACTGAATACCTGTGCTGATTTTGTAGAAGTGAAATGTTACAAAAACAAAAGACAGACTACACTTGGCGCATTTTTGCATTGAATTAAATTGTATGTACCTATTTATTATTTTATTTTGGAATTTATTATTATTTTTTCTAAGTTTATATTTTTTGGTTGTATGTAATCTATAGTTTTGTCCAAGAGTTTATAAAATAAAATTATTGAAAGAAAAATATGCATAGTTTAATTTTATGTGAAATTCGCTTAATTGGGCCAAAATGCCTAAGTCCCGATGTGTCCCAATTAAGCGGAATCGACTGTATATATATATACGCGAAAGAAAGTTCTTGACGAAATTAATATGGTTATTAAATAAAATTCTTATGTTATACTCGTCATATACTTATTAAAAAATGTTCATCGAGACGTTTCGAATGGTAATCCAATCATTCTCAGTCCAATATTATTGTCAAAAGTGTAAAATAATGTATTTCCACATTAAAATGTTTGGAACGGACAGGAACGGTTAATCATAGTCTAGCCGAACGGTCTGTCCTAAACTGTTTAGTTTTAGTTTATGACGAGACAAAATATGTAACGAACAACTTACCGTTAACCATATACTAATAGACTGTCAACTCTACACTAACCTACGTATAAACTACAACTTACCACAAGACCTTAAAGACATCTTAAGACTAGACTCAACAATGACTAACAACGTAGGTACTTAATTTCTTACAGGCAGCCAACATACATAACCTAATATAAGTTTTATTTACAAACCAAACAAAATGTAACAATAATGTAACCTTATTAGACACTAATAGCCAAGTAGCTGATGTGTCGTTCAATAAATAAATTAAACAAAATAAAAAAAAATACGTCAACTATAACAGATGACCGTTTATCCGGTTTGAGAATGTTAAGTGGGAACAGGGCAATAAGTACTAAGGACCGAAGTTCGAACGGGGATTAATTATAATTCGCTTGGCATTGGTATCGCATAAAATAATGAATTTAATGAAATTAAATATTCACATTTAAAAGTTTTCCAAAAATGTATGAAAATAATAACTTGACTTAATGTAATAGATTTAGTCATTTCTAATTTGTTTATTTAAATATCACGTAAATACGTTGCAATAACTTGTTTTTATGCAGAGTATTGTCAGATTTAGTGTCGGTCTTGGAGTCTAGTGTTATTTATACAGCTATTTTTTGCAAAATTATTATACTCTTTGGTATTTATTATTTTTATTATTTTATTATTTTGTTTTATTTATTAGTTTCTTTTTTGCTTTTTCTTGATTGACTTTTGAAGCAATCCTTTATTGCATTAGTATGATTATATTTTATTACATAGTTTTTTGGTTCTTGTTTAAATATATATAATAGAGGTTATAGGTTAATAGAGGTTAGGTTATATGTAATAGAATTAAGGTATAATTAAGTGAGATTAGGCATATAATTTATTAATCTATTAAATTATACTTTATAAGGATCATTTTGTTTTTATAGTTTCTTATTTTATTTAATTTATTTAATAAATTTCAAATTTCAATTTCAAATTATTTATCGACAAAAAAATAAATCGTGTAGAATTTTTGAATGGTTTAATTAGAGGTTTTCCGGATCAGTTTTCAATTGTTGGAGATATTTTAAGCATAACATGTAATAAAGAAAAATTCCAGATGAATCAACAATACGAAAAAACTACATGTCCAAACAATATGAATAATAGAACAAAATAATGAATAAGGCAATTAGCCAGGACAAATAATATTTTTCTACCTTAGCAATGCAGGTCACGTATGTCTCAACTACGCTACGCCGGTCGGCAGAACTAAGGTTAAAGTATCTTTATATCTAATTTCATAATTGCTTAATTTTATTTCCTCCTTATTTTAAATTTAAATAAGGTGGTAGTACACATAAGTCCTAGTATCAAAAGACAATTCAGTTGTTCATGTTATTTTATATATTTTATAGTATTATATATTTTATATACTGCATAGCTGTCAAAGTTGAGAAAATTTCGTTACATGGATATAACACAGCTTGTACTATCAACACTGTGTATCACAATATGGTCTATGTCATTACATTTATTATCAAAGCAATTTCTTTAACCCTGACCTTGAATTATGAAGTAATTTTAAAATATAGAGCAATAAATCTGTAATAAAACTTTGTGCTTCGCCTATATTTCATGCAGTATATTATTATTGTTATCGCGCAAATTACAGCCATGTTATTTGAAATCGACATAACCTCATAAATACACAAGCAAATCATAAGTACCATTTGTTTCTTCACAATAGACATGTCAAAAAGATAAAAATTTAGTGATGAAGAATTATACAATTTTCTGTTGGTTATTATATCAAGTGACGGGCAGAGGATTGGAATCTGAGTTACATATTAGAGCAGGAGTCGGTAAACTTTTTTTGTGAAGGGATTGATAGTAAATTTTCAGAGACTTTGACGGCAGAGAGGAAAATATAGACTATTACATACGTAATAGTTTTATTTATTTATTTGTTTATTTTACATCGCCCTATTTCTGCAACGAGGCTAATCGCCGATGCCAGGGGGCGAGCTTCTACACCTGGATGAGGGGTGAATGATTGTGAAATGAGAGTAATGTAAACATATTATTCTCGCCCGAATAATATCACCGACCGAGAATCGAACTACCAACCACACAATCCAGACTGTTTTCCACCAGTTCAAACTACTGCGATTTAATGCGCTTGGCCACTCCGTCGGCTACGTAATAGTTATTTACGTATAGAGGACTGAAAAGTACAATTTAAACCAATGAACGATGTAATTTTTTAGTTAAAAAAATGTAACATACATAACTAGATTTTTTAAATATTGTAAAATATTATATAAAATTTGAAGCCTTAGGGCAAGAATAATAAAGTTCTATTCTATTCTATTCTTCACCAACGAACGAATTTTGAGGTCCGACGCCTAACGAATAGACTTTATTCATCCAAGGGTGTAAACTTTCCATCAGCCTAAGGTACGTACAAAGTTTTGGGCACAACTGGTTTCTTCTAAGTATATTCTGTGTTGGAATATGTGACATACATTATGCCATGTATGACATATATTATGACACTGACAGCATTGATGTCAATAATTGTATTTAATATGTATATCAATGCAGTTTCCATAGAAACATGGATCAGTGAGGTTTTGTCTTTGAAAAATTAGATAATTTATTGTAATGTCATCAATTTAATATATTTATTCTTCTACAATTCTTCGTGCCTTATTTGCTTTCGTTAATTACTCGATTTAAGTACTCTGTTATTCCAACATTCTGGTTATAAAATTGTTATAAAAATTATTAGGTGCCGTGTGACGACAACAAATAGTTTTTTGTCCATAAAATATATCGAAATACCGAAATATCAAAATGAAGTATCAATTAGACGATGATAATTTGATGCGAAAATGACCATCAATTGCATCAAATCGCCGACAGAAATTGTTCTCCAGCAAAGGGCCCCATGTTGCTATAGCTGTGAAAAAAACACTGACTTGTTTTTATTATTTATTGTTTTATTGACCATTCACTGACGGGGTTGGAATGGTATGTTCTAACGCACCCAGCGTATTCTCCGGACCTGGCCCCCAAGCGATTACCATCTGCTTCGATCGATGCAACACGCGTTAGTAAATACTAAGGAGAAGTCGAAAATTGGGTTGCTGAATGGGCTGGCTCAAAAGACAGATCATTCTTTCGTCGCCGAATTCAACTTCTGCCAGAAAAATGTGAAAGTCATAGTTTTCGAAGGCAAATACATTGATTAATGTATTCACGCATTTTGTTATCGAAATAAACATTAAAAAAAAAAGAAAAACACCCACCCTCACACACACACACACACAAGAAAACAGCGAATTTGAATGCAGTGGAACCTCCTAATAAGATACTCAAATAACTATAATAATAATTAAATCTAGGAACTAGATAAAAACTTAAATGCAATCAATGTTTTGGATACAAAATAACAACAGTTCAAAAATTAACTGGCTTCATATTTAACTTTATTAGTAAAACTTTATAATTTTATTTAAATAAAATAATATACTGTTTGAATATTTGCAATTTAAAATTCATTAGCTCAAAAATCCGAAATTAAAAACAAAAAAAAACAAGTAAAGGAAAGGTTCTGTACTGGCATAAGTAAAATGTCAGCCTTCTTCAACGATGTCTTTCTTTGAGATATTCATTCAAAATTACATTTTTAGATTTTACATCAGTGTCCACTTTATTTATTTTCCCCTTTGTATAGAACTTATTAAAATCAAATAGAGAAATGCACAGAAAATTATAATGCTTTTTAAATACCTTCTGCATAAAATGTATTTTAAATAAAGGAATGAACAAGTTGAGTAAGGTCATAACGAGTTAAAGTGAGCCAATGGAACTACATAATACGAGCAAGTGACAAAAAATATGATATAGTATAAGTACTGGTGCTAGTATATGTCCTAGCGCTATACACGAAGCATCTGTATGAATATGTAAGACATGTAAATATGAAATGCATGGATTGTGCGGTCAAGTACCGGCCAAGTGCCAATTTACATCATAACAGACGCCATGTAACACTGGGCTCACAGGTGAGCTGACTGTATCCTACAGCTACAGACCAGGACAATGCCCTAAGAACCTACTTACATCTTCTATATGGGTTTTATAAATTGATATGTATTGTTCGAGGTGACAACTTTTACTTTCTTCCATAAAAGATGATAAATGATGGAGAAAAATCGATTTTATGTTTGTAATAAAATTTATTTTACCATTAAATATAATATGAACTAAGAAAAATAGTAACTTCTACGTAGTTTAACGCAGATAGCAATAAACTATATAAATAAAATAAGAGGTTATAAATAGATAAAAGCCAATTCTTGTCCGAGAATAACGGGAAAAAACTAAATATATTTTCAGATATTTTGGTACACAGAATGAAGAATTCCCTTTCGCAGGTCAGAACAAAAGCAGGGGCTACCGAGGGTGTCAACTAAACAACTTTAAATCAGATACCATATTTAATTGTATATACAGGCTGAATCGGGAGGTAGGCGCCAAACTTCAAGGGTGTATACAACAAATAAGTGTATGACTAAAAAACCAAAATGTTGTAATGAGATTTTTAATTCTTTTCGAAATACAGCGTCTTAAATGTTTAAGTTTAAGGCTGCGTATAACCCCCAGAGGTTACCATTTTCTTATACAAAACTAACAATCTGAAATAAAATTAGTATCAATCTATACATCAAATTTTGCACCGAATATTTATCTATCAAATAGGGTATTTTTAAGTGTAGAAAACGTTATTGTACAAATATTATCGATCAATAACTTAAATATAGACGTCCGCGATATTGCTCTGTAATTTTTTAAATCAATTTCTATGATTCGATTTACTTTTATATTTATATAGTTTTGTGTAGAAATGTTCAAATAATACGTCAACATTTTTTCGACTTGATTACTTATAGTTCAGAACCTTCGTCGAAAAGTATTATACTTGATGATAATAGAATGCCACTTGGTACACGTATTCTTCAAGAAAATTAAATCATTTTTACCCGTAACACCTATTTTGAGAACCGCGTCAGATTCAAGATGGCGGCAAAAATAGACTACCAAGTACAATAACTATAACTAGTTTTCATAATAGAACAAATAGCTAGAAACATATTTGTAGAATGAAGCTTTAGCTACAATTTGCCACATCGTACGTAAATATGCGTCGATTGGTTTACAAGATGGCGTAGATAATGCAATTTTCTTAATAATACTTAATAATAATCTATAAATAAAAATTCGCTACAAATTTTGATTTATAGATTATTATTAATTTTATTTCCGATTATTAGTTTTGTATAAAAAACTATTGAGAACTATAGGGTTGTGCGCCGCCGTAACTAAACAGGCTAGCACGTTTTTATTGTTAAACAATATCGAAAATGACGTCTAATAAGCCGAAACTACAAGAAATTTTCAAAGATCTTTAGAAAATTTTCTGGTTCGTTTGCGAATAGAGCCTGTTGCTCTGTCGAGTTCACCTTGATGTTCCTTTATGCGAGCTGCAGCATTCAAAATACAACGAATTAGTGCATTTGTCCCACTTTTGCTTTATACACGATAAGTTTCATCGAAATTTAGTAATAATTTCTTTATATATTCAAACATATCTGATTACCATTAATACATTAGACTTTTAACCAACCCTACAAGCAAAAAAGATGTCTGCAGAGGCTAACTACTAGGACCACTGCGACCAATCCATCGCCCTAGAAAAATCTTTTGTGATAGGAAAATCTGAAAAATGGAAGGGCAAATTAACATATGAGAAACATGCAACTATATTTTGTTTATTATTATTTATTTGTAGAGTGAAATACATCATCTTTCCTATTTTAACCTCCTTTGTATCTTTTATAATAAAGAAGTTCGCAACGCTTAAACAGATCCCAAAAATATCCCATAGAATTTTATTCCAGATAACAAATATAGTACCTACTAAAAGAGAAGTGATGAAAAATAATTATGGTTAGACTAAATAACAAACAAAACAAAAATCAATGAAAACGCAAAAATAAAACAATTCAAGTCAATTCTTAAATATTTCTATTATTACTAAATCGAAAATATAAATTTCAAAAATTTCATTTTAAGCAAATGTAAATGTTAGGAAATATCTTGACGAATTCAACATTCATATTAAATGCAAAATATGCACTTTTTTAAGTCAATACAATACACATAACGCAGCTCAAAACACAACAGAGAATAACAGTTTGGATTAGATTTAATATGATACTAAAGATTTGATCTTGAAATTGGCAATTGACACAGCAAACCATTGTAACCTATTTTATTAGTTATTTTTAGCACGAGTTAATAATTCCAATTTGGGTATAAATAAGTCGCACAGAGTCTGTCTGCATTCATGTCAATGAAATCACATTTAATTTAATAAGAACTGTAAAATTACTAAGCTCTTCCTTTAAAGTTTTGGGTAGACGCTCAAGGATGCATCTTATAACCACTACAATTTTTAATTATCATGAACTGATGATGCCCAAAACAGTTGAAAAACGCCTGGAATTACGTGGGAACCATTCGAAATTATGATTTTATAGTTCCATTTAGAAAAGTTTCGTCGACAGTTACGTATTGCTATTTGTCATCAATTTTCTCTCTTCATCTATAATATATACTTAATAAAAAATGCTGTCTCTTAGTTCACCCACAGCACGAGAATAGCTGATGCAATTTTTAAGCAGTTTTTTTCATGTGTAAATATATGTATTATATATTCATGTATGATGAACAGGCAGAGTCGTAGGCAAAAACTGATCAATAATAACTAGCCTAAGAACCGATGCACCAAATATTTTAATATTTCGACAAAAATATCGAAATAATTACTGATATTTAAAAAAGGTTGCATCTATATGTACAATAGTCAATAAGCACATATGTAATGAATGTAACTTAGTAAAAATCTTGCTTTGAAAACACCTTCTAACGCCCAATGTTCCCTTGCGGAGATAAGAATGAAGTAAACTCCTTCAAACACACGATTTGTTGATAAAACTATTTTATAAACAATAACAGAACATTGATCAATGAGAAACTCGTAAAATTAACAGAATCAATACGGTAGTCATTTACTTTGTTTCAATTTAGCTCAGCGGTAATGATATTAAAGCTAGAAAAAGAAAAAGAAAATTTCCCTTTATCCTCATGCGAATACATTCCAATGTTCTGCAACAGAATTGTGCATGAGATAATCTCATATTATTTTATTTCATTTTTCAGGTAGCAGAACGCCTTTCCAATGTATGAAATTGAACACTGCATGTACTGAACATATTAATCTGAAACTCGTATTTTACTATAAAAATACGAAACCGATAACGTCGGATCAGAGCACAGTGGGCGTCTCACTCCAATATATTCTGAGTAGATTAAAATGTATATGAGCTCAGATCGGATTATTGCTTATCTCATCAGAACGTATATATTAATTGAGATCGAAAGCGTATTTATCGACTAGGTAAAACTACTTGTGAATGAATGAACCGCAAACAGAATTAATGCATTTATATCACGCAAGATGTCACTGAAATAGCGATACACCATGTGGGACTAATAGCACTCTTTTCTCTACTTTTCACAACAATACGTATTTAAATGAAGGTATGAAAATACTCTATAAAGGTGTGGCACTATAAAAAAAAAAAGGTTTCCTCAATCGCGATCACTTAACTAATTTAAATAGCTGGAATAAAGAAATTATGAATATTAGAGAATTTTAGTTGCATTAATCATGTGTATTTTTAGATATACTATGTCAAATATTTTAGAATATTTGATCAAATAATCCCGGACTAAAATCATAAAACTGTATTAATATGATTTTTTTTTTTCACGTCCGAAATATTGCTCTTCTAAGGCTACAACTCCGCTGTCAGCTTTTTTCTCTTCTGAAACCACATTTTGTATGAATTATTGGAATCGTTTCTAGATCAGTTTTTTTCCTTTTTAAGGTTTTGTAGGTATGACCACAAAAAAAAAAAAATGTATCACGTCACACATGCGGCTATCTGTCTGTACGGTAGAAATTGTAGCCAAACGACTGAACATAGAAAATTGAAATTCGGCATGCTTGTGATATCAAGTGAAACTAAGTATGTGTGGAAAGAAGCAATTTTATTTTTGAAAAATAATTTTTTTATGGGTATTTCGCAAAAAATATCTCAAAAAACATTGTACCCTACCTTATTTCACAGATCTAAAAAAATCTGAATAATAAACATTGATGGGAACCAAAATAGTTCAACAGGAATTTTTGATCCAATTTGTTTAATGGCTATAAAAATGAACACAGAAAAATAACTTCTGGAGTACCTCAAGGTTTCCATCCGGGCCAACTTTAGTTTAATATTTTTATAAATGATATAAATATGGGCTTTAATAAATTTAACTTTCTTCTTTATGCCGAAAATTTAAAAATATTTCTGCAAATTTTAAATTTCAACGATTGTAACGAAATCTGATTTAAATAGACTATCCGAGTAATTACAGCTAAATAAATTAAAAATAAATATTTCAAGATGTTCAAAAATATCATTTACTAGAAACAGAAACATAATAGATTTTAATTATTAATGTTAATGCAGATGTCATCTCTAATGTTACTTTTATTAAAGATCTGGGAATAACATTTGATCAGAAATTTATATTTGACATACATATTGACAATATTATTAAAATAGCCTAAAAAATTTTAGGGTTTCTTTATCAGAATTTCCAAAAATTCACCTTATACACTGATTTCTCTCTATTTTTCTTTAGTTATGTCAGTTGGAATTTGGTTCAGTTAGTTGGTCCGCTTAGTATCTTATATACATTAATCGCATTGAAAATGTACAAAAAAGATTATTAAAATAAATCAATTTTAGATCCATCAATATTAACTTAAGACTTCTATTAGAAAATAGAAGAATTATTTAAGATACCAGTTTTTCTTACAAGATTTTCAATAACTTGATATTGATAGTCCTGATCTTTTAAGTAAATTTAATATTCATATCCCCTCTTATAATATTAGAAATACTGAATTTTCAATATTATCTAATAATAGAATTAATTCTGCATATAATGCTCCGATTAATCGTTTATCATTAAATCTGAATAAATTTATTAAGATGAATAATTTTCCCGACATAATCTCATGTACCTATGCAACAATTAAAAAACTTGTCATTAATTCTTTAAATGGATAAGTATAAAACTTTTTCATTATGATACTGTTGTAATTATTTTGTACATGTATATATATATATATTTTTTTTTTTCCAGTGCCACACTAATATTGAATTCTTACTTGTTGTGTGGCCAAAAAATGTTATAAATAAATCATCTTATACATCCATAACTTGAGTGCTTTTCCCATGTACGTTCAGTACGAGGAATGCTCAGTCTTCCTTCTCAGATCTTTCCGAACATTCCATCCTCTCATCTAGAAGCCTCGTTCACCCATTGATGAACCTCATTACTTCTCCAATCCTCTCTGACATCATCGAAGAATAGAACATTTCCAGCAATACTCTTAATATCGTTCTCTCAACAAACTAGTACGTAGGAATATCGGTACCTCACAGCCTTTGAAAACAAGTACTACTTCAAATTAATGGTAAATGGGGAGGATATAATTTCCAAGTACCCCAAAAACAATGCTATTATGCAGAGGAAACATTGTTTGAAATAATAAACAAGAAACAATAATAATAAGAAAATTGTATTATCCTTTCCGGTTTTCTAGAACCATCAAAGGAATATTATTAATATAAATTATAAATATAACACTAAAAAGTTTTATTTAAAGAAATGCACATTTACTTGACATCTTTATATATCAGTGTTGGCATTATCCTATGTTTTCCCCTTGTTTTGCTAACCGGTCTAGTAAAATAAAAACTAAAATGACTAGAACAGCTGCTTCCTATGAATGAAAGCGCATAGCAAAGGAAAAAAGCCCTGGCTTACAAAGTAGTTTAAAAGACCAATGGCAGATATCTAAAAACAAAAAAACACAAACAAGGACATCCACGTAAAGCAATAAATGGCTTTGAATAATGCAGGAATTTGTAAATAAAGAGTTCTAGCGTAAGAATTTTTTGTTGAATGCGGAGGAAAACAGAGATATTTTAAAATAATTGTTGCTGCAGTTAATGAAATTTATAGTGAAAATATAGTCTAGCCATTTGCGTCTATCAGAGCCCATTAAATAAATTTATTGGGCTATAATATCCTGTTAATATCTACGTATGATGCGCATAAAATTATTCAGTTTTGTGGTAATTTACTTTGTTTGCTATAAAATTGAGAAGAGGAGCTATTACCATAAATTTATTATTATATTGTAACAATGTTGTTCAGAATAAATAAAAGCGAACAATAAACATGAATATATTAATTACATTACCCGTAAGGAGCACGTATGATGTCGACAAAGGTGGATAATTATGTTCATTTGGTTCAAAC
Organism: Liopterus haemorrhoidalis; assembly: GCA_963971575.1. Taxonomy (NCBI): domain Eukaryota; kingdom Metazoa; phylum Arthropoda; class Insecta; order Coleoptera; family Dytiscidae; genus Liopterus; species Liopterus haemorrhoidalis. The sequence goes on along the minus strand of OZ020618.1, from coordinate 37,896,689 downwards.
TATTTTACTTTAGGTTCGTGTTCTTCGCAAGTCCGAGGTAAACAGATAAAAACTGCAACATTATCTACATTTGTATACAAAATGATAGAAGAAATACCTCAATCAGTCCTGTAATTTTATTTTAAAATATACTAATAACAATGATTTGTGTTTGTTTTAATCAACCGGGAAATATTGTAAAATACAAATTATGCATTAGGATATTGTCTTTTTTCTCTGGTTTCAAACATATGTTAGATATAAACTTGAACTTGTGTAAAGTGGCAGACTGGACCGGCGAGACACCGGGGGAGTTCCCGGTAGGGTGGCCATATTTGAGGCCGCGAAACGGACATAAAAATAACTAAATAGTACAACGCTTTTTCAACATCTAGTAATGCTAGACAAAGTTTTCTAAACTGATATTTATGATTGAATAATTTATCAGTCGAGCAAGTTAATTAGTTGTACCTACACTGTCTATTTCGACAGCGGAATTCTTAAGATAAGATTAATAAGTTAGCATCTTGTGCATGACCTATAATTTTTTTAATAAAAACTCTTACAACTACTTTGCTAAGACTGGACTATATATTTGGTCGCTTTTTGGAATATGATGAATCTTTACCCGATTTTGCTAAGTCTCTGATTTTTACTACTTTCCAAGTGCATGGAAAACACGTTGAGTAATATAGATTTAACTATTTCCATGATGTAAACTATAGACTTTTTTGGTAAGCGTTTTAAATCAGTATTTTTGATTTTATCGTTCCTGGGTGCCTTTTTATTATTGTTGATATATCTTTTTATACATATAATATCTATTATTTAAGACGCATATAGCCGCTTCACGGCAAACCCCTTCATAGCCACTACACTACTGCATTCGCTAGTCGACCGGTTGGAATTCGTTTCGAATCTTGTCGAGCTCTAAAAGATAAGTATTTAGTTATATTCTTACATATTCTAATTACTTATCTTTTTAGTTGCTATTTTACATCCACGGTCCACGTGGTATTACGTATCGCTACCACGAGTGGCCGCAATATTTATTGTAGCACCTCAGCACGCCCTTTGGTAGCTGAGTACTACAGTATTCATCATCATCATCAACTGTATAAGAGAAATACTGTGTTTTGCAATAATTTAAGTACTACAACTACAACGGATCAAGGAACTATTACTGCACTTTGCAGCTTTTCTTCCGCTTGGGCTAATTTCGCATCCTGTTGCACCTGCTTGGCCTGGAACCTAAAATACGTTCGCATGGTATCTGCTTCATATAACAGTTGCACCCACAGTGAGTAGGATTGACACATACAACATCATGTACATGGACGTTCAGTTGCAAGTCTGGTAAGGTAGCACACTTTATTTAGCCACTTAGCTTTACCTTCCCTTTCAGTCGTCCAGGCAGTCCTACTCACTAGGAATTCTCCTGGTGCACTTTCTCTGTGCGCTGGTAACTGAACGTTACGCCCCGCACCTCTATCGTTAGGAACTCAAGAGGACGTCTTTTGTTTTGTATTTGTACAGGGATCCTCTTTCCAATATTTTATATGGGCCTCAATGGGAACCTATCTTTCCAAAGGCTAACGTATCCCTTTGTGTCAAGACTGGCGTACATGCCGCGTCGCTGAAGAGTCTAGAATACCTCACTTCCCGTGATAGTTGCTGTGTCACCCATCATTTACTACCAGCCCGCGTTAAATATACAGTCCACTATCGCTCTGTGTCTAGCGAACCCTAAAGACACTGTTCTTCAAGTTTTTCCGCCCAATAAGCACTTCGGTCGCAACAGATTGATTTTTCGTTTTTGTTTTCTTAATTTAGAATATTTCTTAATCTATGATTTTTTTTTTATTTAGTGTTTTGTCTTTTAATTAGGCCAGCCTACAAAAATTTTCCGAGTCGGTTAAATTTGCCTGTGCGTCACTGCTTGTATTGACTAAAATATCTTTAGAGATAAATAAAAAACATAGAAATTTATATCATTTAAGTATTCCAATTTGTAAATTTCCTTTAGACATTTGTACATGGTTTCGGGAATATTCTTCTTTGACCACCATAAACTTTCGGAGTCATTTGCATAAGTCCTCCATCTTGATCTCAATTCTCAAGTCAATACCAATACCTGTTAGATCATCGATACTTTGTACTTAATATCCCACTCTAATAGTCATCATATTTTGTCTATACTGCAAATTTCTTTAAATGTTTACATTTCATAAGAGCTCATTGCACTGAAGACTAAACAATCTCAGCAGCATAACATAGATGTCACTTCCACATCCGTCTTCTCCGCAAATAGAGAACTTTCTGCTTTCATTTGAAATACTACCAGTACCAGAGTAAACGGCACTTAGATTACCCACGTACACTTACTATCAAAGAATTGTTATGTTAAACAGTTATAGCTAAGGGCTTCCCATTCAAATGCAAATGAGGATATCATTAGGAAATTACCAATTAATTGATTTGTACAATCACTCTAACTAGAACGAAATAAAGTGAAAAATAACAAGTATAGACCAGCCAGCAAGTGAACCGATATTAATTGGCCTAATGCCTGCAGGCAATTGTACAAGCAACCATCAATAAGGATAGTTAATATTGGTTAATTAATTAGCGGAATTGGATATTGGATGCATCAAAACGTTGAGATTTGCATCTAGTCAAGGCATATGCCTGTGTTGTTCCTTGACACGTGCGAACTAAATTGATAATTAGAGCAATGCAACTGGAAAATTAAAACTGTTTGCCAATTACTCTAATAACTATAATATCATAAAATATTATGTAACTTCTGAAAGTCAATAACTAACAACATAATAAACAAGAACCGTTATTTTGTTTTTGCAAAATGCACAGTAGCGACTTCTTGTCATAACAGAGCTCACTCAAGTGTTACTAGTGTATTAATAAAAAAATATTTTCTAAAAAATTTAAATATGCACATAAATAGTAAGGGAAACGACAGAAAGTTTGTGAAAGACGTAGTTATATACAACATGCATATGAAACGTACTATTATATTTAATTTGACTTCTGTCACAAATTAATGTAATTAAAGAGTAAAAAAATTTGAGCAATTTAAATCCAAACATACCGGATATTGTAAAAAACTACAAAAATATAGAAATATCTAACATGATTTAACAGTTACTAAATACAACAAACATCATAAAATAATTCAGTAATGCTATGTATGAATATTATTTGCATTTAAAAAGAAAAATGAATACTAATGCTCGTATTCATAAACGTTCATTATTTTATAATGGTTCCTCATATCAAATTTCCGTAGACACGGTATGTTCCTATTGAAATTATCTATAGAAATTTTTTATTATAAAGCTGCGTACTGAGCTCTTTAAATTAGTTACTGTGGACTGTGAGCTATGCATAAATTTAAGAGATAGTTTTAACATAACAGGCATCGTTTATACCTAAGGAAATTAGTGAGTTGCGAATACAGTGACATCTGTGTGTCTTTAAACCAACTACGGTGGCTTCGTAAAATGTTTATTATCTATTATCGTATTATCTATTATCATATAGATATACAACATTATAAACTAACAATGAATGGGGAAATTATAGAATTTGTTAATGACATTAAATACTTAGGATTCATGTTAGACTGTTGCTTAACTTTCAAGAGTTATTTTCAATACATGCATAATAAAAATAATTGTATTTCTTCTGTCGCGCTTCCAAACATCTTACATGTTGGGCTAAGTCCATAGCTTATAAACCAATCATACAACAACATTTTGATTATTGTGCTACTATTTCATTTCTTTATGACAATACGAGTATACAGGCTCTCCAAAAACTTCAAAATAGAGGCCAGAGAGTAATTTTGAGGTGTGGTAGATTAACTACTATTCGCCTAATGCAATAAAATCAAAATTCAAACTTTCATTTTTATTTTCAAAATTATACATGGAGAGCAAAACTATCAGACTAATTTTATTACCTATAATCATGAAATTCATAGTTATAACACGCGGACTAGTGGTAATATTTATGTATATATATATATATATATAAAAACCATAATGTATCTACGAATACATTATTTATCAAGGGTTGTAAAGAATACAATTCCTTACCAGAAGATGTCAAATTGTCCAATAATTTAAAAGAATTTAAATATAATATTTACAATTACTATTATTCGATTATTTAATCATAGTTTATTTTACTCAATTCAAATCTGAATACTGTATCAATATTATTTGCTTAAGTTAATGTATTAAAAATATAAAACTAATTGTACTTTTTGTTTAATTTAATTAATGTTAAAATGTATTAACATTGAGAAACAAAAAAATGTAAAAATAATGCACACATTTGTTAAAACTGTCTCTTTTCCTTTTATGTACGATTTAATTAATTAATTACTGTAAAAATGTATTATCCTCCAGATATTTCTCAATAAATATTATTATTATGCAGCCCTAGATTTTTACCAACTAAACCTATCTAAATTACCTAAATTCATATTTACTGTTCGTCTTTGTAATTTTGGGCGAGATTTGTTGTAATCGACGCGATGACCTTGTTAGTTTATATAAAGCCATAAAATATGAACGTCCTCACCGATGTAGACGGAGATATCCAATGTGTTTATATGTCTGTCTCATTAAACAACTCACTAGCTATAAGTTAAGAAAACTATCCACAATCGACGACGTGGATGCGTTATGTTTAACGTATTAAATTTAGAGGTCTGAACGGTTGCTCAGCTTACCATATGACAAATTTGTAGTGACAATCAACAGTGCACAAGATATAGTCTACAGTCTATTAATTTAAGAGCTCTGAACGCAGCTTATCGGTCCGTTTTGATCTGATGTTTATCATCAAGAGCAGGTCAAATTTACCATAAAAGCTAATGCATAAATTAGACGTAGAGAACACTTGTACTATATTCTGTCATCAGGAAAAAGAACATTTGTATCATCTTTAAGATTGCATAGGTAACACCAAGAAATCCGTGTAACGCCACTCGTGTGTCTATCGGTGTGTACAATTTTTTTTATCCCTAAAACAACGCTTGGAATCCATGACAAATAATATTTCCAAGGGTATCGAATTAACTTTCCAAAGATATCGCTATCGAAAAATATTTTTACGTTTTTAATACAATGTGGGGTATAAAATAAAAGGTTTTGAAAACTAGAATAACTACTAAAAGAATTCGAGATCCCATACATCACAAGGCACCTCACGGAAATAAATAAAAACCAAATGATGAAAGCATGGTTTAGATGTAGAAACAAGGAAGCAGCGAACAAATACTGGAGGATAAAATATGAAAAGAAATGCAGAACATGCAGGGACCAGAACATCTGAACAACTGCGCTGAAATAAGAGAAAAAACTTTTCCTTTGGAATCTTGGACGAAACTGGTGGAGGATCATATTGGATGAAGATTTTAAGGAGGAGAAAAGAGATCCACGGCCTTCCCAGACTAAAATATTATGGAATTAAAATACATCTTTATTGTATGCATTTATTTATTACATTCCTTCTATTTCATTTTTTTCATTTGTTTCATTCATTATATTTGTTAAATATTATTAATTTATTGCATTTGTCTCATTTAAATTTGTTATTTGTATATAATATGTACAATATTTAAACAATTTAAGAAAAAACCTAGAACCTTAACGTAGACTAAACTTATCAATAATGTTGTACCTACAAGTTTAGTGAAAATTTAGTATTTGTTTTTGTATTATTATCACTTTTGTTTGTATATTTGTATGTGAATACTAGCCATAGTAGTTCATTATAAATAAATTATTATTACTAATATTAATTGCTTAATTTTCGATATATTATTCGTGGTCTGTTTATTTATTTTGTTATGTTTGAATTATTGCATGGTCTCGCACGAAATTTCAGTTCGTAATTCTAATGTTTTGGTTAAAAAATAATAAAAATCAGTTCAAAATAACACTTAACTCCACTCTATTTTCAGTTCCATCAAGCTATTTGCTAGAGGTTAATCTAACATCTAAAATATTAACTTACATCAACGAATGTAAGCATGCGCAACTTCAGAATATCGTTTTTCTAACATTGTTCAGCTTCTGACGTATCCGTCGATGTTCGGCTTAACATTTTACTTCAGAGTCGCACCATAAATCTAACATCGCTCGTGCCATTGCAGATATACACATCAATTTATGTGAATAATTTATTGAAAATTTTGCTCGAAGAGTAGTCATCTGTAACAGGATCTTTGGCCCATATCATTTTCCACACATAATTCTCATATGCACTAATTACATTGATACCAAGATATTAACATTAAAAAAAAACTTGCTTTTTTCATTTATTTAATATTGCAGTTCTAGTTGCTGTACCCTTTAGAACTAAAGACAACAATGGCTTAGAGCAGCGGTTCATAAACTGTGGTCCGCGAAACAATATTGACATTAAATTTACATCCCCCAACTTTACGCTTTTATTCAAATAACGTATTTAATAAAAATCCTATATGGTCAAGACTTTTTGTATTTGTTGTTATCTAACGAGTTATTGACATAACTAAACAATAATTAGTAAAAATTTAATTATTTTTATTCAACTGCGAATTATTTACAGAAAAAAATATTATAATAAGATCTATTTTGACTAATATTTGACCAAGAAATGTTTGTATGAGTTTAAAGTATCATAATTTTTAACTTATTACCGACCGCCAACATTTATAAGGGAGGTATTGTGACCATACCGATTTTGACATTTCGAGATTTCGATGGATCTCCACGAATTGAGGTCCCTACATAACGTTTTAACTATTTTTAGCTTGATGTCTGTCGGTCTGTCTGTCTATCTCTCCGTCCGTCCGTCTGTCTGTCTGTCTGTGTACACGTGCAGAGCAAATTCGGCTAAAAGAATTTTTATGAAACTTCATATTTAAGTTTTCGACATTAATGGCACGAGTTGATCAACTTTTGGTAAAAATCGGATGACTAGAAATAGGAGTTTACTCGTGTCGATTTTAAGATATTTGCGAATATTTAACAATAGAAAAATATCTCGAAAAAATTTTTTGAACGAAGATTGCTATAAAAGCAGTAACTAACAACTTTTATTTGAGAAATTTATTGATAAAACGAAAAAAAATTGAAAAATTTTTCGAAATTTTTTCTAAGTATCTATTTTCTCATACTTACATGTAACGTTTCCATGGTCATGATAAATAATATCTCTGTTAGAAAATATTAGGACAAGTTATTTCTACTCTGCTGCTAGAATGTATTTTATACAAGTACTTTGTGATGGCGGTCGGTCCTGGGGTGGTCACAGCTTATTTTTTTAATTCTTTTTACTACTATTTTTACTCATTTTATGTTTTTTATTCTATATGCTAATAAAAATGTTCATCTCCATAAATGCGCTAGACCGTTTATTTAAATAACTAGCGATACATTTTTACCAATATTTATTATAAGGTAGTGCCTATGAGATTATTGAGTCAAAAATTAAGTCTCAAGAACTATGTAAAAGGCCTAGGGTTGGGATGGGGTCCGCAAAAAAAAAAAAACGTTGTTCAAGGAGGTTCCGCGGGCTATATAAGTTTAAGAACCCCTGGTTTAGAGAGTTCTGTGGGACTCTTGTCTAAAAAATAATACAGAAAATACATAGTAAATATAAGTTTTTATATACAAATATTTCTTCCGAATATGCATGAAAAGTGATGTTTTAGATAATGTTAACCACATGAGATTTTAACACGTAGGAACACTGGTCTAGGTATTTGGTTAAATATACCGTATATAAGACAATTTATATGTTAATAGCACGTATGGAATTTTTACACACATCCGACCTCAAATAGAGCGGAGGTTTGGTGATGTGAGTGTATTGCGATGTTTAGCGTAGGACGTCGCATAGTTGCTGCAGGAATGTCGCCGACCAAGACAAAATACCGTTACACAGAGTGCGCACAGGACGTCCCAGTTTACAAAACTGCCATATTCATAGAGCAAAATAACGTATCGATTCGGATTGCATGCTCAACTGAAAATTATTAGTGGCATTGCCACTGTACAGTTATAGAAATAAAACAGTAGTAATTTATATTGGCCGTTAATCGTTATAGAAGCAAACGGTATTATAACTAATATACTGAATTAATATACCAATTCATTGAGTAGATAATTAATATAATAAATTGACTGATTTATTGTTTGATATTATTATTCTGATTTTTCAAATTATTCATTTGTCAAACGAATTAGTATTTGATTAACAAGGTATACACTAAAGTACATTAGTGTTATATTTCTTCAAAGTATAGCAAATTAGTAAACTTTCGCAATGGTCGACATTTAATACGGTATTTCTGAATAAAACACGTAAAATTTAACGGACAATAAACCTTCAAGGTTAAAACATGTCCTATCTTTTAACATGTAGCATCTGGTGCAACATTACATCTTTGTTAAAGTGAACGAGTTTTTTCTAATTCAGGAGCTTATAGTAATAAATGATTGCAATCATCTGTTTTCCCTCATTTTCTTTATAACCTCCTATTACTTTAAAACTTTTTCGATTTTGGGAAACACTATACTAACAGAAATTAGTATCTTATATAATGTTTGTCCAGTGTACTTTAGGTCTTTCTCTTGTCGCCATTTATTAGCACACTTATTGGAAAATGTTGTTCAACATACCATTCATCTGTCTGGCATTGATTGCATCCATTAATCTCCAGTTCATTTTTTTTTATAAAGACAGTGACATAAGACGTAATTGCCTTTTAAGTTTACGTAATACATATACATAATATAAATACATAATACTGACACAAAATAAACGTACGGATGGTAAGGCAACGTACGAAGTACTTAGATACCCACAAAATACCAGTACATTTGAGTAAATCAGCGTTTCCCAACCTTTTTTGGCTCGCGTACCACTTGGCGGTACAACACGCTAAATTGTACCACTTCGTAAAAATTATTGTATTTCGTATATTTATTTACTTAGTAGATGAAATAGTAGATAGAAACGAAATATGACAAAATAGTATATTGTACTATTTTGTCATAATTCATTTACTAATAAATGGTTTTAATAAAAACAGGATTATAAAAAACCAATTAATATATTTTCTATATTTTTATTATTATAATCATTATTATTATAATGAAATATTTTTATAAAATAAATTTAATGAGATCGTTGTGCTTGTTTCCAAGAACATAGTTTTTTGAAATTTGGTTCAAAAGATGCGATGTATAGGGTAAAGGTGGGATAGATGCCCAGTTATAGAAAAACAATCGTGTTGCGTTAATCTTAAAAATTAAACTTTATCTGTTACTTTGCTATAATTCTTAGATAATCTTACTACACAATAACATAAGATTAAAACACTTATAATTATTCTAAATATATAAAATTAATGATTTAAAATAGTACTGTAATTGGCCATATATCCCATATCGATGGAATTTTTGCCCCATATGGTGGTATTTATGCCTCACTAAAATAATACATTTGATTTTGACCAACAATTTAAATATTTTTTTTTTTAAAAAACAATTAAAAATTACAATTTAATCAAAATTACAATTTAATCAAAATTACAATTTATTATTATTTTTTTTACCGACTCAACATATATACGGAGTGGTCATATCGATTTTGACTATTTTTAGCATAATGTCTGTTGGTCTGTGTGTCTGTCGGTCCATGAGATGTGTAGAGCAATTTTTGCCAAACGGATTTTTATGAAACTTCATATGTAAGTTTTTGACATCCATGGCACCAGTTGTTCAACTTTTGGTACAAATCGGTCAACTATAAATGTAAGTTTACTCGTGTCGGTTTTAAGATTTTTGCGAATAATTCACAACAGAGAAAATTTTCTAAAACATCTATTCTACAAAAATTACTATACAAGTAATAATTAACAACTTTTATTTGAAACATTTTTTGATAGGACTTAATAAATTTTTTAAACTCTTCATATTTTTGCGATATTTTTTCCAAGTATCTATTTTGGCATATATGTTGTTGCGTGTCCTTGGTAAAATGTTAGTATATATATATATATATATATATTTATTATAAAATTATATATACAATGCCCGAGCCATATATCCCACATTTATTGCGGCCTTATATCCTTTTTCTATGGGATAGATGCCCCATCTGTTTATTTCGAATGTATACAATATTGAGCATTATTTTCTACTCTATAATGTGAGGTTAAGTGTCTTCTGATACCTAGTAATGAAACTAATCTTGTTAAAGTTATAGTTACGTCATAAAACCTTAAGACAAAATGTCGTAATTATTGAAATACAACAACTCATATGAGCACCTACCTTTACAATTTAATTTTTCATAAACTATTAACATTGATGATAACTTCACACATTTATTTCAGTGTTTCTCGTACAAACTGTCGGTACTGAAATGATACAAACACACACCGTTATGGATATATGCGAAGTGGGGCGTTTATCCCACTGGGGCATCTATACCAACTTTACTATACCCGTAAGTCTACTGATGCGTTCAATCTGTTTAGATATATATATATATATATATATATATATATATATATATATATATATATATATATATATATATATATATATATTTAAATATATATGAAGAAAAAGCTCTTTCTACTAATTCCGTGCTAGTAAACTGTAATAATAATTTAAGAGCATTCTCAGAAAGTTGTTCATATTCTTTATCAATGTTTAACCAAAAATTAATTAGATTGTGCCGTTTGAATTCTACTTGTAAAGTTCTGTCACATGATAATTGTGACAGAAGTTGACATCTCAAGTTACAGGTGGCTAACGGCTAAATTTAAAAGTGCACTCCAAAAACACGATATCGATTGCCGGATTTTCGATCGTTGACTGTACATATTTTTATGAATTGTAGGAAAAAACGTTTCTATGATATTTTTATGATTTAATTTTTTTAAATTTTTTATGTCCGCCATTTTTTGATTATTTTCGTGTACCACCATCCAGCAACTCGCGTACCACAGGTTGGGAAACGCTGGAGTAAATAATATGTTTTCATTATGTGGCATCTTTCTCATCATAAAAAATCCAACCGTACAATTTCAGTGTTTTCCCATATACAAATATTTACCTTCTTATTTTTTATGTGCAGCATATGTCTCTTCTTACTTTTTTGTGCTTAATACAGGGTTACGCAAACACAAATTCAAAAACAAAACAAAAATTGTCCGGTCCGATTTCCGTGCCTTTACACCGTAAATTTGCTTAAAACAATGAAAATAAAGAATTATATCTTTTTTGCATATTGATTTATTTATATTTTTGAATAAATGTTGGCGTAAAATTATATCTAATGGTGCAACAGAGGTGCGATTACAGGAAGTCTAGATTGTAAAGTAAGCTGTATACAGTCTGTCAATAAATTAAACTAATTATTATTATTAATTGTAATATTTACTTTTATTATTGGCGGACCGCGAAAAATCTGACTTGTCATCGGTCTACGATGGAAAGAGTTAATTATAAACTGATTAAAAATTACATCTATGTATGTATACAGAAAAGGTAATATGTCTGATGAGGTGCGATCACGTGTAATCTCGGCTTGATTAAGATGGAGAGTAGTCACTGGCAAGCGTGTGCCTATCCACCGTAAATCAAAAATGTACAAGACAATAGTTCGTCCTGTCGCATTGTACGGATCTGAATGCTGGCCAACCACAAAAAGCACTGAACGTACATTACATTCCATGGAGATACGCATGCTTCGTTGGTTCATGGGCATTTCTCTCTTGGACCACACACCGAATGATGTTATTCGGTAGCAGATTGGTGTGGCACCAATTCTGAAAAAAAAAAAAAATCGAGAAAAACGCCTTCAGTGGTTTGGATATGTTAGACGAGCAGCACCTTGTACCATTCGATTCATTGCGCACAATTTTACAAAAGATGGAAAGCGCCCTCGCGGTAGACCAAAACGACGATGGCAAGATACAGTCGACGATGAGGGTTGCCCGTATACGCCCGGAAAAAGCGTTTGATCGGCAAAAGTAGCGTTCATAAATCCAAAAAGCGGACCCCGCATCAACGGGAAAACGCTAAGAAGAAGAAGATGTATACAGATAAGGGACATAGAACACATAGAATACATTTTCTTAGATAGTTTTTCTACGGCAACATACGTCTGGGATTACTATGACTGCAGGATTTTAAATAAAAAAAGCAAGTGTTAGAGTTCTTACATGATTTTGTATTTTGGGATTGATACAATGTATTGATTAATGTTGCTAACTCAGGGGCTGAGTAACCGTAGCAGACAGATTTCTTATGACCCTTTGGGGTAAAAATAATTTCTTATGTGAAAGTAAAATATGTGACTACTTGTAAAATAAATAAGAATAAATAGAATTGTAAAAATACTTTTGAAACAAGTAAACCCAGCGGAAATAGCAATAAGAAATTATATTGGATGGGTCATAAGCCATTGCCGCCACATTCGTCTAGTTTCGTTGTTGATTAGGAGTGCAAATTTTAGCATATGGTCTTAAATATATCTGCATAAAAAGTCCAAAACCAAACAGTGTTTTTTTAATGGACCTTTTTTCAAAATATTATTCCTTTCTAGAAATTAAAAAAAAAAAAAACTGATAAGGAACCATATCGAAACCGAATAAAACACAATCACTGAAATCAACATAGTACATCAAATCCCTCATTCCATTAAAATTAATGGAAAATGGAGGCCACAAGACTAAAATACCGATTAAAACAAATGTAAATGATAGTCTGCCATTACGATGACACTAGATAAATATGAGCAAGACAGAAATCGAAAGACGTGTAAAGGAAGACGCCACAAAAGATAAGTTTTATTTTTAAATCAATAACTGTAATTTCAAAAAAACATTCAAAACAATGGCTATCATCAGTTAATACCGACCTCATATTGCAGGCTCAAGAATGACAGAAAGTTACTATTTTACCATAATTTCTTTCCATTTTATTTTTTTTTTTCTTTTTTTATTTTGCAACATATTTCACTTCTTTTTTATGTCTTATACTTATATACATACTCAATCTAGTAATAATAGATAATTTACAGTCTCACTTTTGAAAATTCTAAATAACTTAAATAAAGTAAATGTGATCTTCTACACATATATTATGTGTCAAAGCACTCAATACAAAATGAATAAAATAATGTTGACTATTAATGCACATTAATAATTACTATACCACATACTGACTGATTGTTTTTTTTTTCTTTTTCAATCTTTCAAAATGGTTATTCCAACGTCTTTACACGACCGTTGGTTTGTCTTATATATATATATATATATATATATATATATATATATATATACACACATACTTTTTTTTGTAGAAATTATCCTTATTTATCATTACTTATATTTATAATAAAATTATGTATGATTATGTACAAATTGTAAAAAATTAAAATAAAAGATTATATTATTATTATTATTACTTAATATTGGTATACAAGACGCTTGCAAACAAACAAAAACAGTCTTTTAACAGAGAAAATTGAGTGTTTTTGTTAAATGGCGGCACAGCAGTATAGAAAAAAGAGATAAAGTGATACGTGTAAAGCTTATGTGTCTGACGATTCAACGAAAGGCTACCTTGGTTACTTAACATTTTAATAAATATCATTACTTCAATTATCTATTCGTGACTGTAAAAAATAAATTAGAATAGATATGAATCATAGAGATGTAGTTAACTTGAACTACATAACTCAACTTTATTAATTAGTTTAAAATAAATTTTTATCGCTTATATAATTCTCGGAATAAAAGTCATATAAATAATGTTTTAATTAAATTATGTTGTGTAGTTGATTGTAAGGTTTTCTATTAATATAAACAGTAACAAGACTAATGAAATAGCAGTAAGAAAGGAAAGTATGGCACTTTCTGGAAATTTATGATTTGTTAATTATAGCGGTAATATTATAGATATTAAAGGCAATCGCAAGCTTGTACACAATGAACGGCACATGTTATTTTACAATGTTTCTTACAGCAATATTTGGTCACCACGGATCACAGTACACAAAGATTCTGAGACCAAATGGAAGAATTCCTGACGTGTGATGTGTTTCCATGTGCCATTATTATTATTATTAATTTTTTGTTTGTTTTGATTTTGATGTCATTATCTCTGTAGGATTGAGGTATCGGGCTATCTCTGATAAAAACAATTAATACAAGACGTATATAAGACAAAATATAATTCTTACACTGCTTTTAACCCTTTAATTATTTAAGGGTCAATTTTAACCCGAAAGTTGATTTTTTTAAAATAACTCTTTTATTTATGAGAGTTATTTAATATTATATAAAGAAGGACTTCTCCTAATATATTATAACTAATTATTTTATGATGATAAACTTTTTTTATCGAGCCTATTTCTTCTTTTACACTACTGGTCTAGCCTGACCCCATTTTGGAATTTTTTAGGAATGTCATATTAATACGTAATACCTATTTCAAACGCGCAATAATGCAAGTTGGTTAGTTTCATAGTTGCTGTTTCAATATATCTCAAACGACCAAGTTTGACTTAATATGTTAATTGTACTTAAGCAATTAACTTAATACTTTGTTTCTTTTTTCACTAATTATATGTGATTTTTTAATTGTTGTTTTTTTGTGTTTGTAATCAGTGCAATAAAAAATACAAAACTTTTGCGATACACATTACTTTGTAAACTTACAGGTCCGCGAATATTTTCTAGGTCGCTTGCCTGTCCGCCATGGAAAAAGGTTGGAAAACGGTGTTCTAGAGAGTGTGATGCTTCCATTTGCAAAAGAAGAAATACCTCTGAGATGGTTATTTCAACAAGGCACTGACCCGAAGCATTCGTCAAATTTGGTAAAACATAAAAACGTACCGATAACGAAATAGCCATCTCCGAGTTCTGATCTTAATCCAGTCGAGCGTATTTGGGAGCATTTAGTTAGGCAAATTCGCAAAAATACAGCTACATTGATACTAAGAAGATGTTTTTCTGTTATTAAAGTAAAGGGCTACGCCACCAAATATTAAAGTATTATTTTATTTTTTAATTAAAATTTATTTTTGTATAAGATTCCATACTTTTTGACCAAATAAATATCATTTATGTTGAATTGTATCTTTTATGTCAAACATATTATCAGTTGTAGAATGACTATATATTAAAGACCCATTTCCTAAATTAATTTTGATATATTAAATACATAAGCATAACTTAAGTTAAATTTATATCAATATAACAAAAGTTTCCAAACTTATGGCCATCACTGTACCTTTTAAATTTTTAATGATGATGAAGTCATACAGACATT
The DNA here is from genome assembly GCA_963971575.1 of Liopterus haemorrhoidalis. Classification (NCBI taxonomy): domain Eukaryota; kingdom Metazoa; phylum Arthropoda; class Insecta; order Coleoptera; family Dytiscidae; genus Liopterus; species Liopterus haemorrhoidalis. The sequence goes on along the minus strand of OZ020618.1, from coordinate 37,881,333 downwards.
TACAAATAAACATGCGCTGATCGGGATTCGAACCTACAGCACGAGTAGCAGGGTCTCTACCTTTGCGCTACAAATGCCGGAAAATGCTCTGTTATTTTGTAGTTTGGCTAAAATTTAATTCACCTACTTTTTAGAACATACATTCCTTTTAGCCACATCATCTGAGGTATTTTGCAAAAGATCGTCTTCAAAAATAAAATATAGATATATTAAATAGACCGTAATAATTTAAGTTAATATCGTTTGAAAATATTTATGCTTGTCATCAGCAATTGATATAATGATGAGAGTAAATGAAGCAATTATGCATAAAATGAGCAAAAATAGTAATTTATTTAAACCACATGTTAAAATATAACGTGTTTTTAATTAAGGTATTTTTTTAATGTCGTTAGGGACTTATATTGTAGCTTTTCCCAGGGCCTAATTTTCTGTCCAATCCAACCCTGTACCCCTGTGCCACGAAACCATTTGTCTATTAATAATAAAAAAGCAAATCGGGAATTAAAAAACAATCATATTAATAATAATAATTTACTAGTCTCTAGTATGACGTGGCCCAAAAGGTTGCTGAAGTTTGCGATTAGTGGACGCTTGTCAAGACCTGAAAAACTCCCAATAATAATTTAAAATAGCGCAGAAGGATTTTTGGTACTACTGTTATTACACTTTTTAAGATTTCTTTTTTCTTTAAATATTACAGTAGTGGTATTCAAACTGTGTTCCGCGAAACTCTGGAGTTCCGCAACTTTAATTAAATGGATTTGTTCTGTTTTTTTAATGAATTTTTGCTTGGATACAATGATTTTGGTTAGTTTTGAAAATTAAATAACTTTAAATCTGAGGGTGCTACAAATTTTTTTATCACCAGTTTCGTCATCAGTAGGTCATATTTATTCCAGAACAACTAATTTTACTTATCGACAAAAAGTTCAGATTTACTGAGTAGTGATTATTATGTACTTCTTATATCACCTACCATTTAAATATGTACTTTGTACTGTATAACTGGATTTTATGTTTATAATGATTGCTAATAAATGTTTATAATAAATAAATAAGTAAGAATCAAAACAGCATATTGCTAATTATTCGATTCAATTTTTATTTATAATTTGCATTAAATATTATATTAGGTAAATATTGTATTATTTAAAAAGTAAAACAGTACATCATACCCACATTTAAAAAATATAGAAATATAGTCAAAATATCAATTTTGATCAAGTCTAAACTCAATAGTATTCATCTAAATTATTATTTTAAAACGTTTGCCCTTAAAATTAAAAAGACAGCATATTGTGGCATTTTGCCTTGGGGTTCCAAAGAAATAGAATTTAAACTGTAGGGTTCCGCAGAGTAAGAAGTTTGAAGACCACTGTATTATGGTACACTTTTTGTACCATTAGATCGGTGTAATAGTGCCTGCTATAATTTGTTGTAAGTCTTCTAAATTTAATACCATTTCTTTGCCTTGGAACTTGAAAACCAAAACTTAAAATTGCAGAAAAAGACTAATGAATATTAATGATGTGCTGTACGCAATAAAGATACTTCCTGAGAGACATAACTTAATATCAATTATATTTTAATATTTAGAAAATCAAAAACGTCAAATGTCTTTTATATATTAATATTTTATCTAGGCCATTTATTATGACAGTAGCTTAAAGGATAATATTATTAAAAAGTTTCAATTTTCAGAAGCTCTTCGGATTTTTTATCAAAGGATTTTTTGTCCGTTTTCCCTGTAGTGAATTTATAATTAAAATTAATATTCAGGTCTAGAAGAAATATTAAAATAGATTACACAGTCCAGTGCACGAGGGAGATGATGTTACTTACGAACGAATACACATAAAAGACGACGTGCATGATACTATCTCGCCTTATATTACGTAAATTTTCTTTTATGTATTAAGTTGATGCACAAGTTCGTAGCGTTTTTTAATTAAATTGATTAATAATTTTTATAAATGATCATAATAATAAATAAATAAATAAATAAATAAATAGTAGGATCTGAACACCTAAATTGGCGTATAAGGGGCAGAGAAGGTAAGTTCTTCGTTTCTAGACCATCGGCCATAGATATGAAAGTCAGTAATAAAATCGGGAATTATTTCAAATCATCTAATTTTATATTATATCTTAAGATTTTGAAAAAATCAGCTGTGGCCACCACAGGACCATTTTACCAGTCAGTAATGTATTACACGTGTAATTAAAATCTAATTGTTTCAATTAAAAAAAAAACTATAGCTTGATTTTCTAAAACATTAGTTATACACAAATATTGTAATTTTTTGATTATAAAATGTTGCGAGTTGCTTGAAAACTGGATAATCTAAGTTTTACCACAAATACCACTGGACGACCCACGAAGATTCAGGTTGACCGCATGCAAATCCACTCCCTGTTCGAAATCTGTCCTCAGCTTGCACTCCATAATTTTGTATACAACGGTTTGAAAGGTAAACTTGGGGTAGAAAAAAAAAAACACGTTTTAAGGGAAATAAAAAAAAAATAAAAAAAATGTAATATTCATTAATTATTTCAGTTAATTTTAGATATTATAAAACCTATGAGAGGAGGGGGATTTCTGTCCCAGTCTACCTAGCACAATCTGGGCTGACAGCTCAAACCGAGTTCGGAACCAGCACCCTTGACTGACGACGAAAGGCCAAGGCCTATAAGAAACTAGTTAGAACCAATTCGTACTGCATACTACTAATGAAATGATGTAATGGTTGGTTTATATACGGAACAAGAATAAGGAATAGGAAATAAGAATAGTACACAAGAATAAAAAATATTAAACCGTTTATATAGGACATAACATTTAGTGGCTGCGCCTGCGTACTTGCGTTAGCCTGTGTTTAACTTTTGTCGCATGACAGGTTCTTAAAACTTACAAGAAGAATAAATAAAAATTATAAAAACATTTTATTGTTGTTTACAACCCTCTGATCACAACTGAAAAACATCTGTTGAACAAACTTTATTACGGCAGACATTTTTATTGCTGTGCGCAGGGTTATCGTGTCTTATTCTTGAAATAAGAATAAAATGTTGAAAGTTACCAACTATTCTTATGTTTAAGTTAAATTTCATTCCTACATAAACCGATATACGGCGCAGCCATGTTTTAACATCTTGTGTACTATTCTTATTTCTTATTCCTTATTCTTGTTCCGTATATAAACCAAGCATTAAAAGCTGTAGCTAAATGAGCCAAGAGACGGGCAGTCTGGGGGCTATAATGTGGTCTCATCTATAGTCTAAGGGTACGTATATGCCGAAGATACATTGATGCTTGTGGTCGATGTCGATGCATAGATATCACCTCGCTTTAAAACAAATATACAGTAATGAGACGGATCGTGCATTTCGAGGATGTTCGCAGTAGTTCACATTCGCTGCTTACATAGAGGTCTACAGCGCGGTCGAGGTAGAAACAAAATAGTTTGTTTTTACATCGCACTAGAACGGTAGGCATGGATGTAGCTAGTTATCTCTCTTACTGGATGTTGCTTATCACATTAATTTCCTTTCCGTGCTACTGCTTTCACTTTTCTATATTCATAAAATTGGAGGGTATATCTGTTTTCATTTTATCGGCCTCTTATTTGGTACTTACAAAAAAAATAAATAAAAAATGTCTGTCTATCAAAAATTCACCCAAAAACAGTTGGACATATTTGCAGGAAATTTCAAACGATGATATAGTAAGACCAGGATTCGAACCTAGGCTACGTGGTTTATCAAAATTTTTATACTAAGGGGGTGTTTCGTAATTAAAATATCTCCCTTATTACTGACTGGAAATTGTATATTTTGTTCAATGCATTCTTTTACTTGTATGAATATTTGGGGAGTTATGAGGGTACACCTTAAAACTAAACTTTTGAAACAAAAACCGTAGATAGTACGGATACGACAGCTAGTGAATGATAATTACACTGGTTTAGTTGAATCATTACAATAATATTAATATTATTTTATTAGGTATTTCATTATGATTAATGATTATTCCATGATAAAAGATAAATTAATTAATTTAGTATTTAATGTATTGAATAGTTGATAGTTTTACTTGGTGAAACTCGAATATAGGTAAACGGTTAAAAGATGAACTTGGTATAGTTTTACTAATTTGTTTATTGAACATGCTGACTGCAGTTTCGGTATATAATACCATTATCAAAGCTACAATGCTTATACAATATCCTACATGCTATACATAAAGGTACAAGAAATGAGGTGGAGGTAACAGGTACAAAATTAAATAACAAGAAACGAGAAACAATTATAATTTCTCTCTAATCCTACTAATGGGGAAAAGGTAAGATCTGTCATTTCATTCAGCGGGTTTACAGTTTACTTAAAGTCGTGTGCTTCTAACAGATGTTTACAGCCTTTTTCTTGTATGTGTAATATTCCGGGGTTGAAGGATGAAGTGTGGTTTTCAGTGTGAAGGTGTGCTGCAAATGTAGACTCTAGGGTTTGTTTTTGTAAAGATCTTTTATGTTCGGATATACGTGTGTTGAAGCTGCGTCCCGTTTGGCCGATGTACGTCCCATTACAAGTGTCACACGTCAACCTATAAACACCACTACTATCCAATCTTTCTATTTTGTCTTTGTTGTTTACTAGGTATTTTTTAATATTATTGACGGTTTTAAAAGCTATTTCAAGCATCGCGAGCATCAAGGCCATTCCTCCTCACTTCTGTAATTTAGAAACATTGTTTGCGTTTTGTTGTGCCAATTCTGGTTTCGGTGTGATCAGAATACGCGTTTTGTTGCGACTGTATTCTCATTCTATTCATTCTACTCATTCGATGACTCGAGGTCGACCGACTGGAATGAATAAGTGTGGTGGGGATGAAAAGTAATATTTGAATGCAGTTGTTTTTAAATGTATTAGAATTAAATCTTGGTATTACTGCTTCAAAATAATTTTTACTTTTACGTATTTTCTCATTTTGTGTACTACATTCTGTTCCAAACGGTTAAGCGGAACTAAGTGGGGATTTAGTTCTTTTAGGTTGTCACGAGAAGGGACCTTACTTGGGTTATTTCTTTTTCACGTTGGGATGTCAAAATTTAAAATTCCAACAATGAAACCATGGAAACGAATGACATATGTCAAAATTAAATATTTTTTTAAGATATTTTAATGACAAAAAAATAAATAAATGAGAAATTTGTATTAATAATGACACAAAAAATCAAAATATAAAGAAAATGACATTTTAAAATGATATTAACCTTAACCAAAAAATGTTTATTGTAAGTATGATTTACAAAGCTTAAACAAAACGGCCGAAAGGCACGATTTAAACGATCAAAGTAACTAGATTGCAAAATCTACTTCCGCTTAACCATTTGGAAGAGACTGTAAAATAAATACAGTCTGTTCCAAACGGTTAGGCGGAACTAAATGGGAATTTCGTTCTTTTAGGTTGTCACGAAAAGGGACCTTGCTTGGGTTATTTCATTTTTCACGTTGGAATGTCAAAATTTAAAATTCCAACAATGAAACCATGGAAACGAATGACATATGTCAAAATTAAATTATTTTTTTGTTACATATTTTAGTGACAAAAAAAATAAATAAATGGGAAATTTGTATTAAGAATGACACAAAAAATCCAAATATAAAGAAAATGACATTTTAAAATGATATTAACCTTAACCAAAAAATGTTTATTGTAAGTATGATTTACAAAGCTTAAATAAAACGACCGAAAAGCACGATTTAAACGAAGAAAGTAACTAGATTGCAAAATCTAGTTCCGCCTAACCGTTTGGAACAGACTTTATATACTTATATGATTTTAATATGGTATTGATAAATCTAAACTTTAAATGTATGTACAATTCAATTACTCGTTCTAAAACATTACGTTGTAGAATATTTGCCTCAATTATAAAGTTTTCTTATTCTGCATTTATTATTTAGATTATCCATCCATTTAGGTGAAATATGTTCGTTATTTGTTCTAGAACCATATGACTTAATCTCCATGCAAATGTCATTTCATGTTTACTTCACGATAAAAATTGTCGTTTTCTTGCGCATCAATTCTAGTCCTTCTAACCAGCCACCAACAAAACGCACCCACTCATTGACCGTACGACATAGTCGAACGGATGAACAAAATAGACATTTGATGATTAAAAAAGGGTATGGTTCAACCGGGATACTTATCGAAATTAAGGCACATCATTCGTTAGGAGATTGAGAAAGAAGAATCGCTCTGTTTCAATCGATCTTTCACCATCAAGCTAGGAGTGCTGCAGATACAGAAACACTTATGTTTATGTAAATATTTTTAAATATAACAAACATCGAAAAAAATTGATGTGAAGTGTGAATTTTCATACATTTCAGGGTTTCGCAGATATTTAGTAAGTGAATGATGATAATTTGGGATGCCAAAACAATATTTATGTTAAAATATTTTTTTGTTAATTTTAATTCGAGTGCCTAATACTATTATTTAGGTTTCTAAATATGTGCAGTATTATTTAAATAGCAAGGTTCATTAAGATTTTGAAAATTGCGCCTATGGCTTCCATTGGTTGTATTAAGTCATAAGCTCCACCCCTCTGATATCGTATACATTGAAACATAGAATTAAATTATAATTTCAACAATTGCCACTGGTTAATAAATTTACGGTTTTAAAAATTAAATGCAGCATTTGCAAAATATAACTAGAATTTTGAAAAAATAATTTAAACAAAATAAAAATGAAAAAAAAAACAGAAGAATAAAATTGTCTCCAGACTGGATCGTCAACAAAAAAACAGGAAAAATGCGTTAAGTTCCAAAAACATAATCTGATCAAAAATACCTGTTGTATTATTCCGGTTCACATCAATGTACTTTACTTAGAATTTTTTCAGATTTTTAGTTTAAACCTTCTGTGTGGGACCATGGTGTGGGACAACTTTTTTGGTACAATTTTGGCAAAAATCGCATAAAATAATTTATTTTGCAAAAATAAAATTTTGATCGTTAATCCCCGTACCAGCTTTCCCCGCTTTCATTTGATACCCTACTTAGAATTTAAAAAAATATATATTTTTAGGGGGATATGTTTTTTAGATATTTTAGTATTTTTCCTATGTGCGGGTCAAAGAGCTGTATAAGCATGCCAAATTTCAACTCTCTAGGTTTAGCCGTGTGGCTACAATTTTTACCGAACATACAGACAGACAGACAGACAGACAAACGACAAAATGACGGTATAAGGGTTTTTTGGTCATACCTACAAAACAAAAAAACTACGGACGTACGTTGTTACAAGTAATTAAAATACGTTATTGATATCTTTCATAGAACTGTGTAAACTAGTTTTATATTAGTTTATAGGTTCTCAAACGAAAGATCGGCATCTAAATTCTGGTGAATTGGATAACTATTTAAATTTATCATCATCATTTGTTGGTCAACGCAATTGGTTTAAACGTGTAAACCAAGTTAATTACCAAAACCACGCCAAATACCCTCTTCAACCATTGGAATTTTTAAAACTTTAAATAGAAATTCTAGTGAAGTAATCAGTAACTGCATAATACCATAGAAACGATATCCACAAGAATGTTATTGAAATAATGATAAATTTGATTGAAGCATATTAATTGTCACTTTTCCTGTAAACTGACAATTTATGTCCGAAAAGTTTCAAAACCTGAAATAGTTAAAATCATCCCTGTAACACTACCACAACTATTTCAATATAAAATTCTAATCCAGTTAACATTTTGTAATGATGAAACGTGAAATTCAATTTTATATACATTTTATTTCTATTTTTAATTATTAAATGAAAACTATCGTTATTATAATGATGGACAATGTTACTACTAAATTATAACTTTTAATTTTGAATCTTCAACATGCAACATATTTTATAATAGTCACATTGGAGCTGTCATTATTAACGTATTAAAATGACTATATAGTTAATGTATGAAGCATTATCATTTTTTTCTGTTTAATATGTTAATACATAGGCGGTGGTAGGTCAGAACATATACCTGCTAAGTGTTCATAATGTTATGTTCGAAAAAAAATCAATCCAGTGGTTAAGATTAATTTTGCAAATTTTTACTTAAAAGGTATATAATTTCAATTTTTAAGATTAAGACAAAATTAAAGATATATTTCAATTTAACATTTACGGCATTAACGATGATGATATTTGATATAATTATAGTACTACGTGCTGTTAATATTTAATAGGAAGAATGATAATATGCAAAATACGGGGGTATATATTTGCCCCCGGACTTCTTTATACAGAAACAGCAATAATATTAATAAAGTTAATGAAACAAATTTTATACTTTGTAATACTGTCCTTGCTTTAATACACACTTATCCTAAAGCTGCATTCAGAGCTCAGTAAATCAACACGTTGTACGCTATGGATAATTTTTAAACGAGTGCATTTGGTATGATCGGACATGCTCGTGCTTGTCCGATCATACCAATTGCACTCGTTTAAAAATTATCCATAGCGTACAACGTGTTGATTTACTGAGCTCTGAATGCAGCTTAACGCTCCGGAAAGTTGCAAATATCGTCAGAGAAAAAGTTTTTTGGTTGCTTGCGAAGCCAAATTTGCACCGTTCCATCACTGCTTCAACAGACTGGAATTTCTTGGCTCCCAACTACCTACTCTTTTGAAATTAAACCGGTATAGTAACTAAAAAAAAAAAAAAAACTAATATTTCTTTGTCACCTGATCAGTTTAATAATTATAATAAATAAAATTATTGCTGATCTACCTGTTAATAATACAAATAATAACGTACCTAAGCTTTAAATTACTCAAAATTTAAACTCCATATTTCTATTTCCTGTAGATGAAACCAAAACTATTGCTATAATAAGATCTTTAAAAAACAGCAAGAGCTTATATATATATATATATATATATATATATATATATATATATATATATATATATATATATATATATATATATATATATATATAATATTAATATAAAATTACTAAAGTCAACAGCCGAGCTTATTGCAAATAGCATACTTAATAAACTGCTCTTTTAAACAGGTGTGTTTCCTTCAGACTGATATGGTGATATACATAACCTATCAAATTTTAGGCCGCTTGCCATAACATCAATTTTCTCTAAAATATATGAAGTGGCTCTGAAAAATAGAATTAATTAATTTTTAAATAAAAATAAAATATTAACAGATAGACAGTATGGTTTTAGGTCTAATCTGTCCACCACAAAGGCTGCCACTGCTCTTTTTGCTGCAATGATGGATAAATTGGAAATAACTGCAACATGTAACCCGCAGCTACTTTTTGCGACCTTTCCAAGGCTTTCGATTGCGTGACACATGACTTGCTATACACATAGTTTGATTCGCAGTTATTTGGAGAAAACAAGCAGTTTATCACAACAATAAACTTCCGAAAATTTGCGACCTTGAAGTAGGGTGGGACAAGGCACAATTATTTGACCGTTGTTGTTTATATTATTCATTAACCTTCCAAAAAATGACAATGCGTCTACGATCATTTATGCAGATGATACAACATTTGTGAACAGTGGGGTACATCACAACGACATTCATGAGAGTATCAACACTACCACAGTTGAAGAGACACGTTGGTTCACATATAACAAACTGAAGCTCAACTTGGAAAAAGCTTACAACATGGTTTTTAGTTTAAATAGGACTGTGCATAATAATGTACTCCATAAGATGGACAAGTCAAATTTTTAGGTTTCTTTTTAGATTCAAAATTAATCTGAAAAAAAGACATTGATGAAACTGTAATCAGAATAAACAAATACAATTATATGCTCTATAAAATCATAAATCATGTGTCGCTAAAATCAGCCAAAGTTGTCTATTTCTCTTATGTTCAGGCTAGCCTTACTTACGGTATAGTACTTTGGGGAAACTCAACTGACTGGCTTCGACTTTTTAAACTTAAAAAAATATCAGTTCGAATCCTGCAGGGAAATTTTCCCAAAATTAAAAATACGTAGGGTACCTTGTCTGTATTTATTACATTTACTTTTATATATTAAAGAAAATGGTAATTTGTTGCAAACAAATGGTACTGTACATAACCATAACACCAGAGTTAGGTCTGACATCAGACTACCCAGAATCAAGTACAATATGTCAAAAAATTTGCCTACTTATGTCGGAGCAATTGTGTTCAACAAATTACCGATTAGAATTAGAACTTTGAATAATGCAAATTTTAAATATTGTATCAAAAACTTCGTGCTAGAAAAGGTTTATTACAGCACCTCTGAATATCTAGGTGATGATTTAACCTTCCTAGCATAGATTTTCTATTTTCCATGATTTTTTTAAAATTATTTTTGTATTTCTTTTGTACTTTCCAACTGTAATAAAATTTATTTATTTATTTATTTATTTATTTATTTATTTAATGGACACAAAAAGAGGAATTTGCATTAAATAACATTCGGACAAGCTTTATAAAACCTTATCAATAAAAAGTATTCAAATTCTAAATGTTTCCCGTTAAGCCTTCATACTGCCTTGTTACTAATGGCGTAACTTTTTTACCCCTTACCGCAAAATTTCCTTTGGCCCCTCTACTAGGGTTGTAAACTTTGAGACCAAGCGACAAAAGTATCATTTAGATACCCGATGGGTCCCTAAACGGCATGTGCTGTCTCTCCAGATTGCGTGCGTATCAGAACCTAAGTTATACTATTGTTTGCAACAGCTATAAAGTACTGCCAACTCTTCTTCCGCTTCTAGTTGACATTGAATCTAAGACTCCAGCCGATTGTGCTTCCTCTCCAATCATTTGAAATCTATATTCTTTCAACAAGCTCCTAAGTTAAGAAAAGAATGAAAATGTGGTCCGAAAGTTGGATCGTCGTAATTGATGATTTTACCCATCAACCATCATCAGTGATTTATAAATTTTAGAATTCTGCGTTAGGATTTATACTCAACAACAAAAAAATAAACATCATTATCAACGTTATTTGGTTTAATATTGAAAATACGTCTCCTCATTAAATCGTTCCACTGCAGTCAGTCGTTAGCTAATCAAGTTTATTACTTTTCTGCAGCCTGAACAATATAAACTCTTCGAATTTATACCTAAAGATTTATCTAAACATTGTACTAAATGTACTAAACATTGATCGTAGGTGTCGAAATTGGTTTAGTTCCATAGTATCGCCACCAGTATTGGTATCGGAAAACAGTATCGATATTAGGTGGTATCGACTACTTTTCGAGTCAACGCAGTGGCATCAAAAGTATCGATGCTTTGTATTAATATCAGTACGGATTCAGACTATACCTATATAAAAAAAAGTATCAATATTTCACGCTATCGATTATTGTACTGGCAAAAAAATGCTAGTATAAAAAAGTTTTGGCTAACAAGGCTTTGCTAACAAGCTTAGACTTTCAAATTCCGATTAATGTCAAAACTATTCTAACATTACCTGAAATAAGATACCATGATTCGCCGCTAGATTCGGTGATTCACATTACTCTATAAAAATTACTGATAATTATACCAGAAAAAAAGTATTGATACAGTAAAAAAGTATCGATACCAGTAAAGTATCTAACAAAAAGTATCGAGTATGGAAATACTAGAATTGAAAGAAACGTATCGTAACCTTACTAATAATAGGATTCCAACGCCTAAATAGGCGAATACGGGGCAGAGAAGGTAAGTTCTCCGTTTCTAGACCGCCAGCCATTGATACGAAAGTCACGTGGTCAGTGTGACGTTCCGACCGGTCTTATTATCCCTGTATAAACAGGTACACATTTTAATTAAATACTTGAGGCCGAGTCGATCCCAGAGCTGACTGAACAATTTCGGGAGATGAAAATCCGAAAGAAGTGGGAGGGTTCGATCGCGCGTCAATGTGCTCCATAATTCGTTACCTTACGAGTACCGATATTACCGTTTCATTTCTAATTATACCATGACTTACAGGAGTAGTCTACTAAGTAAAACATTTTATCCACGGCTACTATATAATTTACTAATTCTAAAACCAATTTTGACAAACAATTCTAAAAAAGAATTTTTTTCTGGTGGTCGTAAAGAAAGTAGGGTCTGTGACTCGGTTGGAAATGAATCTCGTGGTTCCTCACGCTCGTCTGCAGCTCGCGCTCGGCATGTTCTACTCGCATCGAATTTTCACATTCCAACCTTCTTACAGAAAATTCTAATAACATGATCAACACGAGCATTTTTTAATGTAAAAATATGTTAAGCAACATCGATATCGAGGATCTATAACATATAGGAGCTAATAGGACTAAAGGCAAAGCCCCCAAGTAAAGTAGGTAGTTATTAAAGATATGGGAATTATTATATTCAAATGTTATAAGAGGACTTAAAAAGTCTCGTGCTCAGGGCGTCAAGAAATTTAGATTCGCCCCTGCATGAAATTAATTGATATTATTTACCGGGTCGCCAAACGATTGACAATAGTTCCGCACTAATGTTCTTAATGCGTTATTTTGCCTGCACCGTCAAATGTATAATAATTACGTGAAAATTACAAAGACGTTTTCACACCGTCGGCAAAACCGTCAACCAGAAAATTTGCCGGGCCGTGCCGGTGTGTATGAAATTGACCTAAGGATACATTTTGATTTCTATGGACAATTATTACTTGCAGTATCGTGAAAGCTGTATTAAAATGAGGCCATATTAAAGACCAAAGAAACACACAATGACGCATTTACATGGTTCACGACTAATAAACTGAGTATTAATAAAGAAAAAAACATATGACCTAATATTCAGTCTTAACAGAAATTTTTCTAGAAATTCTGAATATTATGCCTGTACCAAAACTAAATTTCTAGGATTTATTTCAGACGCCAGACTATCTTGAAAAGATCATATTTCTCACATTGCTGGTAAAATATGTGTGAAAAAAAAAATCTATGGCAAAACATAATTGTGTTAAAGAGAAACGCAATTAAAAAATAATATAACATTTTTCACATCAGTTATTTACAAAATTATTCGTAAATATGAAATTTTTTCCGATTTTCAATTTATTTAAAATAATTGCCATACATTCTTCTACTATCAATATCACAACGGCAATAAAAATCAAATTAATGTATCACAGAAAAAGTGTTATTGGATATCTATTAAAAACAGCCAATAAAAATGTTAACAGAAAAATAAGATAATTGAGTTATAATTTCATTATTTTTTACTCAACTTATTATAATGTAACATAATATTATAATTTAAAATATAAACATAAAATATCTATAACTAATGGTTACAAAAAGTTGAATATTAAAAATTGTCTTTAAATTATTGTGTCTAAATTTTAAGTGTTCATATTTACGGTGGTAATAATTCACAGTTTTTCTTTTCAGCATGTCATACACATTTAAATTCCATGAACAAAAAACTACTATTAACTAAATTATTTTCAAATTACTCATGGTAGATAAAGCCTTATAGCTATAACATAAGCCTGCTCTATAAAATTACCTATATAATTTTTCAATGCGTGACATTACCAGTAGCTTTTTAACCATTTTTTTCATAGGTGTATGATGCGTAAGAGAAGTGAATTACCCGTAAGCGACATGTTGGTGGCCATATAATCATCGGATATGAGTACAGATCAGCGCTACTTATAATACTGATACATATTGTACTAAAGAAACCTTAACATGTTACTGTCGTATTAAATTGTCTACGAAAAAATAATTTTGATGAAATATTTAGGCGATTACAATGTCAAGGTAAAATATAAAACTAGAATTTTGGGATAATAATAGTAACCCTAAAAATACGGCGAATTAGTGGCGCCTGAAATAATTCTATTATTATTAGTATTTTTTCTTGTCAAGTTTACTATGTATATTCATAATTAGGCCGGATTTTTAGGCTTTTGCCTATCTTCCAATTTTATAAGATGGCACTGAAATTAAAAATAAGTGCATTTCACACAATATCTTATCCTTATAGCCAATTTTTTTTTTGTCTCTTTGCTTATTTTAACTAACTTTTACATTTTATTGCATAAAATTTAAATTTTAGCTCCTAAATTAGGCTTTAACATATTTTTATCTATATTTGTCAATGTGTTACATTTTTAAAGAAATACATATATTAATTTTAGTTGTGTAAACGGGTTTGTTGACGTGATAATTGAGACGACTACGCATCTAGTTGTGTGCTTGTGGCTTTTATTACTTCACCAAAACCCATGGAACAACTATAGCTACTCTACTTGTACCTCCAAGTCAAACCACTGTAACAAGTGCATTTGAATTGCACTTCATTTAATAATAATAATAATAATAATTTTTTATTTACTCAGAAAGACATAAATATACAAATATAACATGTATTATATAATATGTACATAGACAATTTATAGAATTTATACACTATATATATATGAGATAAATATAACGCCCCTAAAGACTAGGAAATCAGTCTGTGCGTGGCTTTGTATGTATATTTCAGTGATACAGAAAAACGTTTATAATTATTTTACATATTGGAAATTATTTGGCGGGATAATTTACACAGCGCACTAAATACAAGGAAAAAATTAAAACTAGCTGAATATAATTTAACCCTTTAACATTTTTATTTAATAATGGTTAAAATAAAAAACATTGTAAATGTACACTGTTTTTAACCCAAGCTTGACCAAATGGGGTGTGTATAGTATATTAATAGTGGAAATGATATATCTATTGACAATATTTATGAATTAGTTAATATTTACAATAATTTAATTTTTAATCGACAAAAAAATCAAAAACACCATTTACAAAAAAAAAAATATGTCTAAATTATATTTCTCAACAGCGCATTTCGAACGAATTATAAATAAATAAACGTTGTTAGTATCTAATAGCAACTAATTCAAAATTCAAGCTTTGCTTGAGAAATGAGAAAGAAATTGTCTACCCCACCAAAATACATAGACCAATCAGAGAGCTAGCTAAATTAGTATGTGTGAGATTTGGTGTGAACGAGAGATGCAATGTTGTCAGTCAACATGAGACGCAACTTGAAGTATGATGCAATTTAGGAAAGAAATTGGCGTGATTTAACTTTTATTGAAAAAATTATTAAAAAAGCATTAAATAATTACATTGAAAAAAAAAAATTTTTTTTTTGTAATATTGTTCTATAGGCTTGACAGCATCTAACTGTATAAATTTTACCTTATTTTAATTGATATTAAATGAGAAAAGCCTAGGGTATACTACACCCCACTTGGTTGGATGTGTATATTTTGGTCAACTACGGGTTAAATATTAACTGCACACTAGTTTTGGCTTCCGCCATTTTCAAAGCAATCATTGCTTTAAGAAGAGTTGGAACAGATGCTGACCACTTTTGTTCTGTAATAATATAAAAGGTTTAGAAATACTCAGTATAAGACCCTAGACTTGATTCATGAATAATGGAAGAAATAAACCGAAGAAATACATCTATGATATGAGATTTGGGACCTGGAATGTGCGAAGCTTGTATAGGCCTGGTGCAACCATTGTACTGACTAAAGAAATAGAGCGCCTCAGTGTAGAACCATGCGCAGTACAAGTAAGATAGACAGGCACTGGTACTATTGACTGTAAATCAAAAATACACCATATTTTATAGCGATAATAATCAAGATCGACATGATTTTGGAACAGGTTTTATAGTGAATCGGAAAATTTTTGAAAATATTTTATGTTTTGAATCTGTTAACAGCAACTATCTTTCATCAGAATTGAAGGTAAATTTTTCCATATTGCAGTAATCAACGCACACGCACCAACAGAGGATAGTGATGAAGAAGCTAAAGATGAGTTTAATGGCAATCTTGAACGAATATATAACAGTTTACCATCATACTATACTAAAACTGTAGCGGGCGACTTCAATGCAGATAGGCAAAAAAGACTTATGAAACCTCATTTAGGCAAGGAAAGCCTACACAAAGAAACAAGTGAAAATGGTTTGAAATCGGCCAGCTTTGCAGTGTCTTTGGATTTAAATGTTAGAAGTACAATATTTCCACATAAGGCAGTACAGAAACACACCTGGATGTCCTCAGATGGACAAACTAGGAATCAGATAGACCATGTACTAGTGGAAAGAAGACATCAAAGTGACTTAATAGGTGTCCGACGTTTTAGAGCTGAATTGAAGAGCTGAATGTGACTCCGACCACTATCTTGTCATATACACCATTATACAAAGATTAGCAAGACGTGTAATGAAAAAGGCAGTAACAATAGGATTTTATTTGTAAACGTATATGCAGTTAAAAAAAAATTATATGTCTTCATAATGATTAATTTTCCCGAAGGAAAATTTTAATTATCCTTCTGGATACAGCATCTCTATTAAAAGTTTGCACGAGCCGCCACTGATAAATGCATTATTATTGTTATTCAACTATAAATATTGAAGAACTTATTTGTGTATATGCTATTGAAACAAACCTGCATACATTGTAGCTTAACACATTTAATAACAACCATATATAATAAAGCAGTGAAGATACCATACCGCTTCATAAATTCATAAATAGCGTGATTACATGAATGCATCCAAGTTAACATTTTAAAACATTTAATGGTAATTTCTAAATTTCATGTAGCTGCTGTAAGGTAACAAGATTATAATATCTGGTTAATACTGTGTACGAACACAGTTATGAAACAAGGCAATATATTGGTATCGTCACGTCGTCTCCTTAGGCCAACACTACATCCCAACTAACAGTTATGTACTATCAGCTTCTGAACGTATTACTTACAATTAAGCTTTATTCAAGTTAGTATACACTTTAAGTTTGTAAGTAGTTTCCAATCTCCTCAGGCATCTGATGATTCGGATGACAACTTGTCGCTTACGGGATATTCATTTACGAAGTATGAATGAATTTTGCATAGTAAAAATATGTCAATAGATATGATCTTTTAATATAACAACTACTAATAATAATAATTAATAAATAAGCTTCTACCAACTCATTGATCTGCAGGATTCAGAAGTTGATGCCTTCCATAAGAACTAGTCACAGAAAAGCAACAAAAATAAGCTACAGAAAAACAAACATGAAACAGAAGAGCAGCAACAAAAGAACAAGTTAACAACATGGTTGCTACTCCACAATCTGAATGCTCAGAATGTGAGAGTAGAGTTGTTTTGGATACCAGGACATGTTGGTATTAAAGGCAATGAAGCGGCTGATGTTGCTGCAAAAGCTGCCTATTTTAACTAACTAACTAATTAAAAGAACAAGTTAGACAAAAGAGCAATTATAAATTGAGCAACTATAAGAACCAAGTCCTAAAAAAGCAAGCGACTAATTTTAAATTCATCATCAATATTGGAGCGACAGCCCGAGTAAATTGAACCTAGGTGACTTGTTTCCAGGTTTTATGACAATGTTTTGAATTTGTGTATATTTAGAAGTAATGTGCTCAGTATTACGTCCATTTTTAGTGTACACAGAAAAGTACCTACAGTTTATAGCCAATTGCAAACGCCTAAGCAGAACCAGTAATTTGTATAAATATTTTATAAATCATTTCATATAGGCAGGAGTTGAACCCTTGTCCATACCCTTGCTAGTAGTTAATTTGCAAGTACAAACGTTTTAGCGCTTATGGTCAAAGGCTTGAAAATTTTAAATTATGCTAGGTTAAATACTAAGCTAAAGATTTAGTAATAGGTTTTTGTGATTCATTAGGATGTCAGGTGAGTGGTCTACATCAGTGTTTCTCAACCGGTGGTCCGTAGCAAAATTTTAATGGTCCGCGAAAGGCTTATAAATGATTATTTTTGAAGTTTTTTGTTTTTTTTTTTTTATAATCTTTTGTTCATTTTCTGTGATTTTTGTACATTTTCATTTTTCATTTACTGGGGATTATATGTAGAGTCTACATTTACATATTTACATTTATATTTTGTGGTTCGCGGTAGAAAATTAAATATATTACTGGCCACTGGTCTAGATAAATATGTACTCGAAAGACTCAGCTTAAGCTTACAAGTCTTCTATACTACACTGTCATATTTTTAAACAAGAAAGAAACAAAGGAATTGACGCAATTTCTCTTCTGTTGTACTTAATCTTTTTCCGTTGGCCATTTGTCATACTTATATGTATTATATGCTATTGTGTTATATGTCTCACATACTCTTTAGTCGAATCTCTTTCCTAGTTGCTCAAATGTCATTTGCTCTTTTATACTATAATCTATAAAATGTTATTGTATTTTGTTTAGGCTCTGAGTCTGGCATAATCTTAAAAAATATTGTAAATCGCAAGGATTTAGGGATGCAATCGTGTTTATTCAGCTTTGGGAGACTCAGGAACCTGAAAAGAGGACTGATGCTTGTTAACACCTTAATAAACTCAATAAAAAAATAATAAACAATAATAACTGGATCACAACGCCTCGACAAGTTGTTTTTAGAAGTTTGGTAATATATAAAAGTCACGTAGTCAGTGTGATGTTTCGACCTATTGTATTCACCGAGCTGCTGTAGTGCTGATCATTACCGTACTTCTACTGAACTGGGCATGGACACTTTTCATTCCTGAAAAATTAAGGTACACTGTATTGAATAGTTGATAGTTTTACTTGGTTACAAATATATGAAGGTACACGTCTACTACTACCACGGTGACCTAAACTGGGGAACCCATCCTAATGAAAATGGTGATAAATGTATTACGCGACTTTTCTATTACTACTTTCAAATTTGGTAGTATCAACGATGGAGCTAACTACAAATCAATTGCTATATTGTCATCCTTCGGCCAAATTTTTGAAGTACTAATTATTAAAAATTTACAAAGTATATATACAGCAATATAATTTCAGAATAAAATGGCTTCTGTCCAGATCAGTGTTGACCAATACCAAGGAAATAAACTATGTAGATAACAAACCAGAAAGTTTTCTTGTATCTTCTCGTTTGCCGACTACTAAATTCAAATATGAATATAAAATTCGATGGAGCCTGTACTGATATTTATATAGCATTTGACAAATTATCACAATAGTCTTCTAAAAAAAATTAGATATTTGCTGTGCATAGATTTCTATTTCGGTGGTTCATTTCCTATATTAATAATAGATCTGTTAATGATTTGTAATGGATTTTTATCCAGAAAATATTTGGAAATTCCAATGTGCCTCAGGGCTGCTATCTGGGGCTTCTATTATTCATTCATTTAACAGTGAAATTGCACAATGCTTCGCAACTACAAGATTTGTTTTTTTAACAGATACCATGAAAATTAAGTCCAAAAAAGAAGGTTTAGACATACAAGCTAACTTTGATAGATAGATAACACAAACGTAAGAGAATAAGTTATTTTTAACTATCAATATACTAATTATGTATCAATTATGTAACCACAGTAATTTCAGACACTAATAGCCAAGCAGCTGAAGTGTCTTAAAATAAACTTAAAATAAAAAAATATTTTTTTTTTAACTAAATGCATAGTTGTTATATTCATTCGGAACCACCACAAAATGCCATTTGCCTCCATAATAAACGACTCTTTGCTTGATTGTAAGAACACAGTAAAAGACCTCGGAGTTATATCCGATTCCAAATTAATTTTCAATAATAATATCTACACCACAATCATACATCGTTACAAAATGAAGATTTATATTTCACACGTGTGAACATATCAATAGAACTGTACTATTCTTACTTCTTTTAGTGTCCTTGCACGTAACAGACTGTAATATGGATCAACTATAAAGCTTAATTTTGTGAAAAACATTAAAATTCTGGAAACTTTAAGTATGTTACTCATATAGACTTGTGTATTTTAATATTTTATGGCTTGAAAGTAGACGAATTCCGTTAGATTTGATGTTCTTATATAAAGCTTTCAATAATTATGTTCATTCTAACTTATTTATAGAATATTTCAACATCCGCGTACTGGGATGCAATACACGATAAGCTAACATGCATTTTCGTTTTCCCAAGTGCAGCAGATATTATTGCATGAACTCCCCTATCAACAGAATTGTGTCCACTTACAATTCCTTCAGCAAAATTGATTTATTCCATCTAAATGTAGATAAATTTATAGAAGATTTAAATTCCATTCTTCTAAATGAATGACAGAATTGTTAGTTTTTCGTGGGTTATTTGTATGTTATTTTTGTGTTGCTATGAAATATAACGAATTTCTACCAACCTTATAATTAGATTTTTATTATCCTGTTGATATAGTCAAAATATAAAAAATAAATATATAAAAAGAGCTTTGTTTTGTCTTGTTAACTTTTTAATTTTTGGCCAGGAAATTGGTGTTCAAAACCATGGCTTTGGAGAAAATTTTGGAAATCGGTGAGACGAAAAGATCTTGAGGTATTGTTTTAGAGGTCATATTTTACGACTAAAATATTTTGCAGTTACTTCGAAAATAACCTCGAAAAACGTGCACAAAAAGGATATTAAAAGGGAAATAAATAGGAGTAAATTCTCTGTAATTTAGCTATGATAAGTTTGTTTTGTGGAATGAACGGTTTCACCGCTAGAATATGGCAAAGTTAGTTAATTTTCCGAATTCATGGAATATAATTTTCGCTTCAATTTACCAAAAAATATTATTTTAACTTCCATTCTGTTAATATACCAAAATATACGATTATTTTTAAATTTTTTTTGTTGCGTAAACTTGCGGATATATAACATAAAATTGTGTTCAACAACTGATTAGGCACCGATTTTTTGTAAAATCAGCCTGCAAAAGCAGGTTTAACATAACTTCTTTATCACCAAATAAGGCAGCAGTACGTGAACATTCACTCCGGATATACCATCAGGTCCAGAATTGGAATGAAGCCTCGAAACACCGCAGGAATGGGGACGAAAAAAAAAAAAAAACAAAGCAAAGATGGGTTAGATCCTGTTCCCACCCTACAGTTTACCTTCCGCTAGTTTACGCAATAAGAAAAATTTTAAAAATAGTTGTATATTTTGGGATATTAGCAGAACTGAAGTGATAATTCAGTACATTTTTCACGAATTCGCAAAACTGATGAACTTAGCGACACTCTAGTGGAACCGTTCATCGTACAAGAAAACTTATCAAAGCTAAATAATAGAGAATGTATTCCTCGTTAATTCAGTATAGACATATATGTACCTTTGACTTCTATAAGAAGCATAGGGTTTCCATAGAATTCTTCCAGCGTATTCTATTAACCGCAAGATGGTTACTCTCCAGCCACGATTTTTCATAATTCCTCGTTTCTTGAATAATGGTTCGTCACCAGGTTGTTTTTGGTCTTCCAATTTTGCGTGTGCTTTGCGGAGTACAATCCGAGGCAATTCTAGGCACACTCTCTCCTCAGGACATGTCCTATCCATATCCACTAGCACAATTTTATTTCCTTCAGGATATCTGTTTGGTTAGGCTCTGCGTTAGAAATTCTTCGCGGCCAGAAATCTCGGATGATTTTGCGGAGACATCTGTTTACAAATGATTGCAATTTGGAAGTGATTACACGGATAACCTTTCAGGTCTCACATCCGTAGAATAGCACGGATTTCAAATTTTTATTGAACAAGCGCAGTTTTGCGTTGAGAAATATAATTGGATCTAGTTAACATAGCGAAAGCTTGCCTAGCCTTGTTTAATCATTGCTGAATATTAAGCATTGCTCCTCTATTTTTGGCAATTATGCTGCCAAGGTAGCCAAACTCATCTACATCAATATCTTTCTGGCCAATTTTTAACTGTTGCGCAAGGTGTTTGTTTCATATAGGTAGATATTAATCTCGAGTACTGTATAGATATATATGAGGTCCGGATAATCTAGGTTCTACTGTATATATTTTTAATTCAAAATGGGACGGATCAATGCAGAGAACAAAAAAAAAGCATGTTTTTCAAGGTTCTTTTCGAAATCCCGGCAAAAAAATTGAGTCGCAAAATACGACCTCGAGAACAGCATCTGAAGACATTCATTACACCGATTTCTAAAACTCCCGCAAAACTTTCTTTCGAAAACTACGTATTTCCTGGACTATTTGTTTCTTGAATGAATTTGATGCTTAATATACCTTTCAGTTATTGATATGGCATTCTATGATGACTGGCTACAATATTAGGTATTAAGTATTTAGGTTCTGCGTAGGATTCAGTGCGTCTTCAGTATATCCACGATGCCTATTGATTGTCTGTTATGATTCACGGATTGCTTCAATCTCTAATAACAAGAGGATGAATTAATGCTGTTAACCATTGTACGCCTGAGGTCAATGAACAATAAACAATATGTAATTCAAATGTGATCTTATAATCTAATAATATATTATAGAAATTATATTCAGAGACATTTGCATAATTAAATAGTTACATGAATGTATGGTATAGTTGAAAGAGTTTTATTTGGTGAAACTCACATCGAAGTAAAAGTTGTTGAATGAAAAACTTCACAAGTTCCACAAAATTATTTATGTCAAGCTGACTACAGCTTCAGTGTTAACAATTATGCTACAATAATAAATGAATCATTTTAGTATTGTAGCTCTGCTAATGCTCTAATTAAGCTAAATTAGATGTCTCTGGCGGTAGATGAGTCCATCTAATACAAATTCCCAAATTATATTGTATTGTTAATTTTCTTCGGGTTTCACATATTTCAAAGTATTTTTACAATTTCATTTAATTTACAGCCTTAGTTATCAGTTTTATATTTTACTAACAGTCACGTGCTTTTTTCACTTCAGAAATTATTTTTATTCAAAAGATGTCCTAAACTATCTGGCGACTACAGCCTTTTAGTAGTTAGCAACATTAGGCAGTTACCAACAGATCTTCGAAGCTTCAACATCACAGCAGTCTAAATACGTATTAATTAAAAACTCTAACCCTGGTATTTTATTTTAAGTAAAATCTTGCAGACACAATAATCCCAGAATTCAATATAAATCTGTTTAATTATTATTATAATTATTATTTTTTAACAAATAGTTAAATACTACCCCTAGTATTCAATTCTAAGTATAAATTAAAACAGGTCTAATCCCAGAATGGAGGCAACTGCCACAAGAGTGGAGTCGCCCCATTTTAAAAAATTATAAATCCGAATTTAGGCCGGCCACCAAACAGAAAAGAAAGACTGTCCGGCCAAAAGCCGAACATCTGGCCACCTTATTCAGGCGGTGAATTAGAATAGGCGTCAAAAAGAGATTTTCTGGCTTTTCAATAATATTGAAAAGCGCAGTATTTAAGACTAGCCTCAAACACTAAAATTAATCGGCCCAGTTTGTATTTTAATCAGTAAATTAACAATTTAGATCCACAGCTCGTTCAGGATTAAAAAAGAAGAAGAAGAAGAAATTCTACCTTCTGGATTAAAGAATTTTAAGAGAAATTAAATATAAAGGAAGACAAATTAACATGGTAAGCGACAATTGGGATATGGTCAACTGGGCTATAGTCAAGAAAGCGATAGTCAAGAGGGCGATGGTCAAGAAAGCGATAGTCAAGTGGGCGAGAGTCAAGCGGGCGACAGTCAAGTGGGCCATAGTCAAGTGGGCGATAGTCAAGTGAGCCATAGTCAAGTGAGCGATAGTCAAGTAGGCGATAGTCAAGTGGACGATTGTCAAGGGAGCAATAATCAAGTGGGTGACGGTCAAAACAAGTAGGCGACGGCAAACTGTTTGATGGTCAGCTGGGTGGTAGTTAACTGGGCGATAGTCAACTGGACAGATACAAAAATATCCGTATATAAAATTCTATAGAAAAATTAATTATTAACATCAATAAAATAGAATCAGGAAACTTTTATACAAAATGACAAATAGCTAAAACAAACCATAAAGATAAGTAAAAAACGAGATGTCGGATTTTTTTTCACAGTTTTCATCACCTAACCTAATTCAACAAAATGAATCTTAATTATAAGAGAGATTTTTCACATTTTATATTTAGACCGGTCTCTTAACTCGTCTTAATAAAAAATATAAATATTTAAATTTACCGGGTCAACTGGATCAAGTGAAAATAATGTTAAATTTCATAAAGAAATCAATAATAAAAAAAACCATACTTACTGATAATACTTGACATTTACGTTTGCATATTTATTTAAACGTTTTCAACAAATAAAAAAAAAAAAAAAATGGCACATAAACAATAGTAAATATTGGCAATCTGATTTAAGGTTAGTGTAGGCTTTGACAGATCTCTACAATAAATTTATTAATAACGTATATACCATATACATAAGTATTGTTCGATAACAAGGAATTTGGGATCATTCCTTAATAATTTATTTTTGTATGTTTCCCCACATGCATGAACCTTTGAATAAATGAAAACTCGTAAAACAATTATGGGTTTTAAGAATTATTTAAGTCAATCATATTGTTTTAACACGCTTACAATAGAACCGCATTTAACATGTATAATATTCTGAAAAAAACTAATTTTATTTAAGAAATTATGACTGTTAAACCCGATAGTGTTGCAAATTTGTTAATATCATATTTGACAGCTGGCTTAAATAGGTCTTAAGCCGTTTAACCGTTTTACGATTTATCACTTCAGAAACGCTGGGGTCCTCTAAATCAGCGATTCTCAACCGGGGGGCCGCGAAGTCATACAAGATCGAAGCATGAAAACAATTTTTTGTTGTTGTTTTTTTATTATGCTCCGAGCTACAAATAACTCAATAGTATGGATACGAAAGTGTTTAAATCAAAATGGAAGGTACTTTCAACATTTGTAAATAAAAATACATTATTTTCAAGTCATTATAGAGAATACATTTTTTCGTCAAACGAAAGATATTAAATAAATGCTTGAGTAAAAGTTGTCTCTTTTTAAAAGCTCTATCCAAAGATACCAATATGACATACGTTCCAATTTAAAAACTGAAAGTTGTCCTTGATATTCATCACATCCGGTTTATTCGGGAAAATTTCAATGCTATTATTCAATTCTTTGGATAAACTTTGGTCATC
Source organism: Liopterus haemorrhoidalis (assembly GCA_963971575.1). Lineage (NCBI taxonomy): Eukaryota > Metazoa > Arthropoda > Insecta > Coleoptera > Dytiscidae > Liopterus > Liopterus haemorrhoidalis. Next base: position 37,856,286 of record OZ020618.1, on the reverse strand, counting down.
AAAATTCTTCCCCACCTTGTTAACACGTCGCCTCTTCTACAAAGATTTTGTCCCTCTATCTTGATACACACAATATACATCGTCCCCTTAATACTACAACTGGGTAACTCGAATTTTGCATTTAACAATTCAATTATTTATTTTCTTTGTAAAGCTAAATAAGCTCTTCAAAACTTAAAATTGATTTTCTGAGAAACTAACAATTTTAAGTAACCTTGTTGTAGTATTAAGGAAACGATATATAGGTGGATCGCAGACAATATGTACATAATTTCGGGGGGTCCCATGCCAGAAAAGGTTGAGAAACCCTGCTCTAAACCATCCTTTAAAATTAATCTAATAAGCAGAGAATTCAAACGCCTTTCAATCATTTATGAATGCTCTGTATATATTATGTAGTTTCAACAGTATGCGTAATAAATATTGTGTTATTAAACCACTTTTAATAGTACCATTCACGTGATATTATTAAATTCCAGTCAAACTTGCGGTCTTCACTTGTAAAATATACTTACTGTAGTCAGAATATTCGAATGTCTTAATGTAAAATAGTTCATACATTGTCCTTAATAATTTAAAGTATGTTAATGTGGCTAGTTAGTTTATCTTTATACACCAACACTAATAAAAAAAGTAAGATTAGACATCAGACATACAAAATAAAATTATTCCACTTTATCTGATTACAGATTAAAGTTGAAACGGAATAAAACGTTAAGAGACAGTATAATGGATACAAAATTATATTAACTGATATAAAATTAGATGTGTCCTTAATGAATGCACCCGAAGAAGTTCAAAGCATAATGTGGAAAAGAGATCTAAGTAAATAACATGGAAATCAAATTAAATAATTAGCGCAAGAGGATATCTTAACTAAATTGGAGAATGTGAGAACTTGAACTTGAAACACTAAAGATAACTGAAGTTAACCGTATACATTATTTAAGAATGTTGAAAATTTAATTTTGCACTTTAGCGATATAGTTGTAATTAATGAGAAGCCAACTGGAGAGAATTTAAAAATATTGCAGTTTTATTGTTATCTGACCGAAGTCAACTGCTTATTATGATAAACTTAGGAGTGTAAAGATAATAGTTATTTGATAAACAGTGTTGCTAACCATAGAAAGAAATTCTCATAAGAATTCTTGGGCAAAATTCTACTAGTCATTGGAAAAGTTCACGACCAGATAGTGTAAGTGTATAGTGAAAGACTGTATATTTCTTTTTGAAATTACTTCTATTTTTCAACAGTGGCGGCTGAGACAGGGTGGCGCTGAGACAGTGTCCTAAAAATTTTTCATAAGAAAAAACTGAATTTAAAATCTCATTTATAGTTTAAAATTGCATTAAACTAGCTAAATATATCTGCATATATTTATTTTTATTATATCTAATTCAAATATTTTTCACATGTGAGATTTTAAAAATTTAGATCTAGAATTCCATGCCAGGGACGTCGTTGTGTCCCGATACAGCGTTGCCACATGTGATTTCTGATGTATTTATTATCTACACAAGTAACAAAAATGAACTGGAAAGGGCAACAACGGCGAGTTGTTCGTCTGTATGTGTTAGTGAATTTAGGCCGGCGGCCGAACCTTCATTTGTGAAACTCAAACGTGAAACTGGATACATACGTTATATCAAAACTATCGTGCTGAACTATGAAATTATATTATTAATAAAAAATATAGGTCCTCATTGGCCAAAATTGAATATTTCATAATCGAACAAAAATAGACATAGATCATTAATAGAAAGTTCAGTAAAAAACAATGGTAATAATTTAGAATGGGGCACCCAAAGCTATATTTTTTTTAACAACCGATGATTGATCTATCTGTAGCTCGGAGCATAGTAAAATATATATATAATAAAAAATTATTCACTTTCAAGTCGTACTTGGAAGTATAATTTGAAAGCGAAATATTTTTAATCATTTTTAATGTTATTATGGTCAACTTAGGTCATCAAATGTTTTTACCAAATTACACATCGCGTTTTTGAGAAAAATCGTATTCCCTCTACCTTGATATATTGTGTACATATATCAGAGGTCGGGGAACATTTTTACCCATTACCCAAAGATATATTTCTTTATACCGACGTTACCCCACCCCATTGGATTGGGAAAAAAAACATATTGTGACAAGCAAAAAAAAAGGTGTTCATCCCTCAAAATCCAATGACGAGCAAAAAAAAAGGTCCTCACCTCCCAAAATCTAAGTAATGAGCAAAAAAAAGGTCTTCACCTCCCAAAATCTAAATGATGGGCAACAAAATAAATTGATGTGAAGTGTGAATATTCACACATTTCAGGGTTTCGCAGGTATATAATAAATGAAGGCGGTATGCTGAGTGTGTAGGACAAATTTTACTTTATAGTAATCACGGCAAAATGAACGATATTTTTAAAATAATTTGTCGTCTGTTAATCATATAATAAGACTGGTTATTAAATTTACGCTCTTAAAAATTAAATACAACATTTGCCAAAATATAACTAGAATTTTGACAAAATAATTTCAACATAATAAAAATGCAAAAAAAAAACAGAAAAAATAAAACTCACTCCCTCCGTCCGTACTCGAACTTCGTTTCCAGAAACCCTTCGTTTTCCAGAGAATTTTAGCTTCCGACACCAGCGCTCTAACCCGTTGCGCCATCGGACGCTTTGCATATGAGTGTCTTACATTGGTATAACTTTTGTACTTTGTGAACCAAAAACCACAAAAAATGCGTTATTTTCCGAAAACATAATCTGATTTTGTACTATTTCGGTTCACACCAATATACATTACTTGGAACTTTTTTAGATTTTTAGTTTAAACCATCTGGGCTACAGGGTGTGGGACAAAAATTTTTTTGCACAATTTTGGCAAAAATCGCATCAAAATAATTTATTTTGCAAAAATAAAAATTTGATCGTTAATCCACGTACTAAGGGCTTTCATTTGATACCCTACTCAGAATTAAAAAAAAAATTTTTTCTTTTCGATGAGCACATATTTGTTTATATATTTAGGGGTGTATGTTTTTTAGATGTTTTAGTATTTTTCCCATGTGCGGGTCAAAGAGTTGTATAAGCATGCCAAATTTCAACTCTCTAGGTTTAGCCGTTTTGCTACAATTTTAACCGAACAGACAGACAGACAGACAGACGACAAAATGACGGTATAAGGGTTTTTTGGTCATACCTACAAAACCCTAAAAAAGATCCTCACCTTCGCAATAGGCACCCCTTAGGCAAGACCCTCAGCGCCCTTTTCCTTAGTGCGCTACTAACACATTTATAAAATAGAAAATTGGAAAATTTTTCTTATTACCCCCAAAAATTTAATTTTTACCCCATTTGCGGTAATTTACCCCGGTTCCCCGACCGCTGGTGTTCATATACATGAATACATATGTTTCACACGCCAGATTGAGTTGGATTGGGGACCAGATATTTAAAAATCACAGAGGACGGGAGGGCGAAATTCTGAAAATCAATTAAGGACAAGGGGAGTGGAGAAACTTCGAAAACCTTTTGAGGAAGGGGAGCGGGTGATTCTAAAAAACAAGGGGAAGAAATTTCATGCGAGCCGTTTGAAACTTATTGTTCAGCCAGATTAGGTCTGCGAGCCGTAGGCTGGACACCATTGCAATATATGGATCAAAAAGTGTCCGCTACTGTTTTTCAATATAATTTCCCTGAACTGAGTGAAGTGTGTTGAAACTCACTTCAAAGTGCTGTTCCAGTACCTCTTTCTCACCGCAGGATTGCGATTCCTCAAGTCCAGTATTTGCCAAACTGTTTACAGCCAAATATTCCAGGTGTAAGATATTCAGAAGACACTAGCAATTTGTTTGCATCATTTGCTAAGTATTTTCCATCATTCGATACAAAACGGGTGGGTAGTGAATTATTTTGCGAGCTACGACGATACCAATGACATTTACAGAAGAAGAAAATCTCATAGATTAGAAGACCGATACATGAAGCGTTATCCTCGGAGGGAGAACTGTCAGAATTCTGGATTCCGAACTAGTACCACTACCAAATTTTTCTAGACTGTTTATATCTTCATATCTCTGTAAATTAAGGTTTTCGGCGCTTACGGAAATGAAATAGGAAAAATGTTATTTACCGTCAAAATAGCTATTTATCGCCAGCATCTATCACATCAATTGAAAATACATCTAGCCATAGACATTTTTTGAAGACTGAAAACATAAGGAAGTCAGACGGAGCCAAATCAGTTGAATAAGGTGGATGGCTTAATTTTGATTATAACATATCATATTTGATTCTGGTGGTGGACAATCACTATGGTTTGCCGTTTTAACAAACGTTTTGATTCTGGTGTGTAGTACTAAATAGGTTTTCATCCCGATAAAAATTTCCGTTGCCGTTGGACATTTTTTACAAATATATATATATATATATATATATATATATATATATATAACTTTATTCATTTTCAAACCACATTAGAAGGGCTTTATTTAAACAAGTTTTGAAACTAAACGTGATCGATTTATATTTTGCAGATGTTTATAAGGCAGATGTGGTAAATCAACAAATCAAAAACTTATATAGATATAGTACAGACATCTATATCTGTCGCGAACATTTTATATGCCCCACATAAATTTTATATTAATGTTTAGCGCTGACTAACGTTCACGAATTATATTTTAATTGAAAATATCTGCCGACTACAAATTATCTCGTATTATACCCACAAATTCATGACACCATATGCGGCTATATTCATATTGATACGAATACGGCCCTGCCAACGAATACTGTAGCCTTGAAGCGGATGGCGAACCTTGAACATTGAGTTACCCGAATGATTTCGACTTTAATAGAAGGAAATAAGTTTTTTTATACAAAGCGCGGTACCTGAGACTGGGGAGCAGTAGTATTCAGACAGTGAAGCTCGGCAAATCTTAAGAATAGTCAGTGAAGTTTAGGTCGTCAATAAGTCAGTTTCAGACATTCAACATCAGCGTGGAGTTAGACAAATGATTGAACTCGAGAGGAGATATCAAGTCGAGTGATTTAGTTAATTAGATACCTGGACTAATCTGGACTGCACCGGTGATATACCTAGAACAGTTAACTGTAGATTAACTGTAGTGTAATTGTAGTGACTAGTGGAATTGATTGTTTGTGTTATTTTTGTCTATTAATTCGTGTATAAGTCCAATATTTAAGTAGTTTAATAAAAATTTGAAATCACAACCAAATTCGCATCATATGTTATTGCAACCACGTAACAATATGATTCAGAATTTTAAGTGTGAACAACAATAAATAAAATTTCTTAACAATGTTATCTGACATATATAATTAGCAAGTGTGTATGTAGTGTCGGTAACAATGATGTCAATTTTTCCTTAGGTTCTTGTGATTAGCAGAAAATTCTATATCCCTTGCCCGATATGAACAATATTTTGCAGATTTATTATCTAAGAATCTACGAATATAATTACATACATAAATGTCTAGGGTTTCAGAGACATTAACACGAAACTCTAGACAATCCTATATCCTTTGACCGATTTGAACAATATTTAGCAGATTTATTTTCTAAGAATCTACGAATATACTTTCATACATAAATGTCTAGGGTTTCATAGACATAAGCAAGAGACTCCTATAGCCTTTGACCAATATGAACAATATTTTGCAGATTTATTCTCTAAGAATCTACAAATATTTTACATACATAAATGTCTATGGTTTCGTATGCATAAACAAGAGACTGTAGGTACTCCTATTTCTTTTGACCAATATGAACAATATTTTGCAGATTTAGTCTCTAAGAAACTGCGGATAAAATTACATATAGAAATGTTTAGGAGTTCGTAGGCATAAACGAGAAACTCTAGACACGCCTATATCCTTTAACCGATATGAACATTATTTTGCAGATTTATTCTCTAATAATCTACGAATATAATTATATATAGAAATGTCTAGGGTTTCGTAGGCATAAATTAACGTCTCAAATTATTTTTAGTTCTAACAATATAAATGTAATGTACTGAGCAAAAATGAATCGTTTTCCCATCTTAAAAAGTTTATGAATAATCGTACAATAATAATTAGCAACTGTCTGCATGTAGTGTCGGTAACATTGTGACGTCAATTTTTCCTAAGGTTCTCGTGATTGGCTAACTGGTGATATTCTGTCCCGTGATTCGCTGACCGGCGACGAGAATAAGATACGTTAAAAAATAAAACCAAATACACATACAAAAAATTGAAATTTGATCAAAATTACGGGTAATTCCTAGTATTCATAATAATGCTGGAGATGGTTCTTAGGCACCAACTACTCTAGCCAATAGCTCAATTGGTATCACAAAATTTTAGGGTCTATAGATGATCTTAATAGTATTTCAAATAAAGTTGAAGAGGTAGTATATCTAACTCGTACTCATGTCTAAGCTTAAAAGTAGAACAAAAAGAATACTTATGGATAGGCTAATACTCTACCAGAGGGTATCGAATTTATTGTGTTATGTGTGAAGTTGTGCACCTAATTATAATAGGATATTTATGACCGCTTATGATATCTGATGTTAAGTGTCCCTTTTAATTTGTTTCTGTCCGTGCAAGGTTTCTTTTATTTCTACGTGTGTGGAAATATATTAACTTATTCATTGTTTTATTTATGCTAAGTTAATTAAAACCTAATCAAAAAGATGGGCTCTGTAGGCGAAAATAGCCATTGTTGCTATGCACCAAAAATTTTAACTAGGTAACTTGTTTAATCAAATCTGGATACCTTTTTTAATATTGTGTGCAGGCCTAGTGACTTGATGGTTTATTAAAGAAAAATGCGTTCTCTATGCCACAGACTTAAAAATACGAGGGGTTCAATTTATCTTTGTTTTTAAATAACAAGTTTATTTTTATTTGTAGAGTAAAATACTTTTTTCCAAATTTAAGCTCCTTCGTATCTCTTACGATAAAGAAGTAAGCAATGCTTAAACAGTTCTCGTAACGCCCTCTATAAATGCATGACCCTGTTGTAGTTATTATAGTTACTAATTTTGCTTTGTTTTGCAGCAAGCCAAACCTATTGGCCGGTGTCTTAATAGTCTTACAGTCTATTCTAATAATATAATTAATGTGTTTGCAACATGCATCGTATTGTCGGAAACCATAAATTTTTCTTTGATGATTTCCTTCAACTTTCTTCATTTACTCCGTAAATAGTGGAAAAATAAACGGATACAACTCGTTGTAAATGGATAGAAAAATCTATTTTTAAATACTTTGATTAATAGTTACCGATAAAGAGATCTAAGTAATAGTTACATGCTACAATGTTACTTTTCTAGTTTGTAAATATTACGTATGTTCCTTTGCTACAGTCAGAATATAAACTTTCCTAAATTTGATGTATGAGAAGCACATACAAACACCAATGAACTAGATAGCTTCTACTTTAACTTTGGAACACCAGCATAGCGTTTACTAAGCGAAAGAAAAAATATTTACTTTTTCATCCGAAGTCAAAGGCTGTTTTAAAAAACAAACTTTTCGGATATTACAAGATTATTTTTCAAGTGTTTGTTTCCGTTCCCCTTTACATATGTGTACCGAAAGAAAACTTTGTGTTGTTTGAAAACAGCATTAGTTTTAAATCGATCAAAACTGTTTTTCCTTTATAGGTTTTCCACAACAAAATTTTCTACACATTTTTTGTTTTTATAGTTCTAAACCGCACATTTATAAAAAAATTGAGAATATTTTATGGCATTTTAAAAATTAATAATAATATTATTGAAAATACCGACCAAATGGACAAGTGCGTGAAACAATTCAATGCATAATAGCTGGTTAAGGTATTCTAGCATTAATAGAATGAATTATATGAAATCGTTGGACATATAATACAAAGAGCTATCGCAATTAAATATGGCGTCATATCAAAAACAACAGAAGACCTTACAGAAAGCAATACCGGTTGGAGTGCCAAAAATCGAGCATTCGTGTTTGTATCTTTGAACGTTTGTGACTTTGCAAGCATGGAAGACAGTTATTTAGTACACTCGCCGAGAATCCAGATGCTGATCGATGGCCTGAGAGCCGCTAAGCAAATATATATGCATTTCATGCAATGGGGCCTAAAGTAACTCGACAGACCGAAAAAGGTGAAAAGGTCAAGTGCCCAAAAAAGGAGAAGATAGCACACAATTTTACGTTAACTATCTATAACGTATTTGAGCAACTCGTATCAATGTACGTCCGTTGTTTTATCTTTTATATTTGAATATATTTACATAAAGCTTATAAGTAGCTTATTTTGCTCTGTTTCATTCACTCTTCTCATATGCACTGATTGCGTGGGAAAATTCGGCTAACTCACCGAAGATATTTATATTGCAAAAAAAAAGCCATACGAGCGATAGAAGGAGTTAACAGTCATACACACTGCAAGCTACTATTCATAAAAAATAGAATTCTCACTCTACCCAGTATCTACATTCTACAACATGTGCTGCAAGTTCATGAACATTTTAGTGAGACTCGTAAGGTCTCGCAGGTGCACAACTATGGAACCAGGACCAGAGAGCAAATAAGGATACCATTTACAAGACTGAAAACAACAGCTACACTACATACAGGGTATAGACTGTATAATAAAATTCCAGTACAACTAAGAAAATTATCAAGAAATCAATTAAGAACCAGATTGAAATCATTCTTAATAGAAAAGGCACTATACACCATTGAAGAATTTACTAATTGTAATTTAACAGTTATTCCCTGTATTTAGTATATACATACATATGTATGGATATATATATATATATATATATATATATATATATATATATATATATATATATATATATATATATATATATATATATATATATATATATATATATATATATATTTAATAAAGTTATTGGGAATAGCGGTGGAGGAAAAAGTAAACTCAATATTTACATGTACCCGATATTTCGATTTGACTTTTCAAATCTTTTTCAAGGGCTGAAAATGGTTTAATTAAAAATTATAAATATAAAACATAAATTTAAGTGCGGACTTACAAGTAAAATTTAAGAGTTGCCTCTGTTGTAACACATTAAAAGAATAAATAAATTAGAGTTAAAATAGAACATTACAATTATTATCACATTGAAAAATTACACTTTAAAATTGTTATCACAGAACTGTATATTGACTAAAATAGTATTAATAAATAAATCTACTTGGATAAAAATTAGAAAGTTCTTCTTATTTTCACCTAGAATATATCGGGTACATGTAAATATTGAGTTTACTTTTTCCTCCACCGCTATTCCCAATAACTTTATTAAATATAATACAGACACGGAATAACGATATATATATATATATATATATATATATATATATATATATATATATATATATATATATATATATATATATTTTTTTGTTTTTTCTTGTATGACATGTATGTAAGGCTAATGCTAAATTCCAATAAACATTACTATTATTATTATTATTAAACTTACGTGCGTTTTTGTCTGTGCACCGTTCCTATATATAGAGAGGGAACACAGACTGAAACAGAATAATATGTCTTTCACTATGGTTAAATGAAAACGTTTGATTTTGATAATCTTTTCGGTTGAATGATAAGCTTATTTTAACTGTCCTAGGCAAGTAAATTCTTGCAGACTTTTCTTAATTGCTTCATAAATATTAGGGTTATGTATCTAAATTATTTCAATATCTCGAACATTTGTGAATCAGTTTATATTAATACAAAAGCAGGTGTGTTAAACATTTATATTTTTGATTTGAGAAATCCTTAGCGGCATGAAACATGTCACAAGAGGCGACCCATCTAAGAACATGGCGCAAGGGGCGACCCATCTAACAACAACGCTCAAAGAGGCAAACAGAAGAAAAGCACACCCAAAAATTGTAAATTGGATAATGCAAACCTCGGAAAAACAGCATAAAGTACTGTACACCTAAAAACTACGTAATTAGGTTAAGTTAGTAAAAGTATAAATCAGAAATAGCCGAAAGGCTCGGAATAAGTAACAAAAAAAAAAAAAAAATCAACTAATGGATTGATAAACTCCATTTATTACAGATTCGGTCATGTTTCTTATTTATTATTGCGTAAAAAGCCTGAAAATATCCTAAAAATATCCGATTATTTTGAAATTCCACAGAAATTTTCAAGATCCTCAGCGAATTATTTTACACATTTTTAAATTGGTGTTTGTAGAGCCTTGTATACACAACAGAACTATTTTACGTATAAAAAAAAATATGTTTAAAGTGAAAACAATGAAAATAAGCTGGGATCATAGTATTTTGACTGATAAAACAGTATACCATAATTTAGCCCGATCTTTCCTATAGGACAAACGAGAAAAACAATTGACTTGCAGATTTTGCAGGCATCACATCTAAAATCTACAGACTACTTAAGATGCAAAAATATAAAGATCACACACATAATTAGAAAAGTAAGCATATATATTACCAATAACATATGTCGGTGATTCAGATAAAATATTTTGAAATATTTCAATATATAAAGTCTGTTCCTTTGGTTTAGGCGGAACTAGATTTTCAATTCTAGTTACTTTTATCGATTGATTGAAGCTTTTGATCATTTAGTCCAGGAAAAACCAACTTCAATACATAAATAGCTAATGACAACTTACAAAAATGAAAATTCCGATTAGTTCCGTCTAATCGTTTGGAATAGACTGTATTGCCATACTAGTGTACTTTTTTTTTACAATACTGAAATCGTTTTGTTGGTTATGTATTTAACGTAATTATGTATTAGGTTTTTTATTTATGTTAATTGTCACTGATGGCAATTGAAAACGGAGTGTATAGGCTATTCCAAACGTTTAAGCGGAACTAACTGAAATTTTCATTTTTTTAACTTGTCATCCGCTCTCGTTTTAAGGTTTGAAGAAAGCCTTTGCTAAATAAACTGAGATCAAAAGCTTCACTTAGTAGGTAAAAGTTATTAGAATTTAAAAGCTAGTTTCGCTTAAACCAAAGAAACAGGCTAAATATATCAGCATTTTAAATCCTCTCTTTGTCAACGATTGTCATTATTACTAACCAATTATATACCTCTAGGCCGCGCCGTTCCCAACAAAATCAACGTTTCAATCAGCTCTTCGCATGCTATTCTGTGAGTGCATCCAGTGATCTGCAGTGAAGCCGCGTTCTAATCGCCAGTTCGTATTAGTAGCCAAGGGTATTTGTTAGTAAACACAAACCGAGTGACTAAGAAAAATCAGAAATTAGTACAAAATTAATAGCAGAAGAGCAAATAAAGAGGAAATAATAAATTTGGGCCCACAGCATAAAATAAAATACTACATTTTGGAGAATTTAAAGAATTATTCCTGGTGGAGGAATATGATATGAAAATATTTCAATATTTTAGAGTTAGCCATCAAAAGTTTATTAATTCTGCCAGTTAAAACGCTAAATAAATTAATTTTACATACCTTCGTAGACTAGTGGCTCTAGAACGAGAACGCGAAATTTTTAGGTTGACGGGTTCGATTCCTAGTGAGGCAGTATTTTGATATTTAATTCATACACTACATTATTATCGTTTTGCGATTCAAAAATCCTGAATAACCATGTACTTAAATTAATTTAAAATGCTATAAAACTAATTATAAATAATATATAGATTAAATTAAATGCTAAATGTAAAAATACTGTTTAAGATAATTATAATGGTTATATAATAGTTATATATGCTACAAGTGCATAAAATCCAACTTCAAGGAGCACATTAGTGAATTAAATTATCCTTCATAAACTATGCAGCTCTGTTTCTATTTGTAATTGCTTTTGAATTTTGTGTATTTAATTTTATACCAAAACATATATTTTTCATTGGAAAATATAGTTTTGTTCTTATTATTAAATATTACATAAATTTCCAGTATAAAATGTCTATGTAACTGCAAACGTTTATCACTCTTGATTGTTGAACATGGAAACAGATTGTTGAGCAGTTTCCGAAACGTTCGAATACTATATTTTATAAAGTATTATATATCGTTGATAATAATACAGTAATACCCCGCCACTCGACTGCCTTTTAGCTCGACATTTTCGGCATTCGACGTAAATTTCGAGAGTGAGAGTCGACGGAAGCACCGCTATCCGACGCGTTTTTTGACATTTTTAAAAAATTTGTATTAGTAACAATACTATTAATTATTCTTCCTTTTTTTGTTTTTGTTTTTTTTCTATTTTTTCTATTACAGTACAGTATAATGTATGACTACTGTACATTATTGTTTTATGTATGCTTATATTGTCATTACTCAAAATTTTAGTGTATTTAAAAGTGTATTAAAATATTACACATATATGCATTTCCTTATATGTATATGAATATACGTACATATGATTCTCTTTATTTCTTATGGGGAAATTCGACTCGGCACTCGACGAAATCGTTACTCGACGGTTTTTCAGAACGAATTAATGTCGACTAGCGGGGTATTACTGTACTCAGTATATTGTACTATTCTAGCAAGGTGGTATCAGCAACAGCATCATCCAAAGTAAAGGCGTCCGCACATAAATTTCCTTCGCAATATAAAATATTAAAGGGGCGATAGCAATAGCGCTAAGCTGATAGGGGGCGTTTGTTGCAAAATGTTTTGAAACATTATGTTATGGTAATAATAATCTATATTTATATATAAATTAATTCGTTTGTGTGTAAGGTATGTATGTATGTTACTTCAAAACTAAAGAATGGATGCACCGATTTAAACATTAAATACGCCAGCGTGTTCATGGCATCGTTTCTGACAACAAAGGCCTGCATTTATGACAGTCAGAACCCCTGACTTAAAATATTGAACATTGAAATATATTATATGAAAAAAATTACATAAAAATATAAATGCTAAGAGCTCTGTACTCAATTATTGTACAATATCCTGGTTTGCACCAGCGTGTTAAGTTCTTTCCACAGGCTGAAGAATTCTTATGCTTTAAAACTACTTAATTTTTATAAATAAACAAAAAACACTGAGCTCTCTCTGTTGGCAATGCATATACGTTCTGTGCCATGGTAGTGCGTTGATAGACGAGACGAGTGAGAAGGCAGAGAGAGGGTACATTTGTTGTGGCGGTAATATCAGGGATGGGGAGTCGGAGTCGGGAGTCGGGAGTCGAGGAGTCGAAGCTTTTTGGAGGAGTCGGAGTCGGGAGTCGGAAAAAGTTATCGACTCCCGACTCTTTGACTACATATTTATCAAGGATGAGAACAATCCGAAAGCGAAAGCAAAATACCACACTACCAGAATTTGTTAAAGAATGGGAACAGGAACGACATTTTTTCTCTGTTCATGAACGAAAATGAAATTAAAAATATTCAATTCCGGTTTCCTTCATGCTTTTCAGTTAAAAATTTAGTTAATTTTTAGTAATATCTAATTTTTCTTTTTTTGTATACTTTGTTTATTATGTTAAAACGAAACTAAACTGGATTTTTATTTTCTCAAGTTGTAACGGGCTTTGTGATTATTATGTTTCATGTTCGCAGCTAAAATCTATATGTCAAAAGAAAAAAGTGACATGTTATGAAAAATAAAGTACAGTCTGTTCCAAACGATTAAGCGGAACTAACTGGAATTTTCATTTTTGTAAGTTGTCATTAGCTATTTTTTTATATATTGAAGTTGGCTTTTCCTGAACAAAATGATCAAAAGCTTCAATCAAACGGTAAAAGTAACTAGTATTAAAAATCTAGTTCCGCCTAAACCAAAGGAACAGACTTTATATAAAATACAAAACAATTTTTTTTTTAAACTAATATATTTGAAAATTTGTATTAAAAATGACTCAATAGTCAAGATGAAATGAAAATGACATTTTATAAAAACAGCTCGCCCCAACCCTAAATATTTAATGTAAGTATAGTCTGTTTGCTTGGTTTAAGCGGAATTAGATATCGAAATCTACTAACTTTTAAGGATTGAATGAAGCTTTGTATCATTTTGTTTAACAAAAGCCCACTTTGATAGTTAAAAAGTAAACTCGTGATAATTTGAGAAAATAAAAATTCCATTTAGTTCCGCTTAAACATTTGGAATAGACTTTACAATTTACCAGTGAAAGGAGTCGGGAGTCGGAGTCGATTTTCAAAAATACCGACTCCGGAGTCGAGAGTCGGGAGTCGATAATTTTTCTGTCGACTCCCCATCCCTGGGTAATATGAACCATTGACTCAACAAGATTCTACAGACACCAATTACACACGGAGTGCAATGATCAATATGCACAGAATCATACAATCAGAACGCAATAAAGCGCTTTAAGATATCTTTCGAATTTTAAAAGAATCTGTAATTGGCTCTGTGAATATTCTTAGCATATTTTTAATTTGATATTATGCAATAATAAATAATAAAAATTAATGAAACTGCAAAATATATATTTTTTTTTATAAGCATTAGGTTGTCAAGGAGAAATTTGTAGAAAAAAAGGCAAAGTTTGTTGATAACTTACAAATATAAGGAATTATTTACTTCATCAAAGTATGCACCCATATTGTCTTTACACTTTTGTCATTTAAGAGGCAGGTTGTTCAGGCCGGTGGTATAAAACCCTGGCGGATGAGAATTAATGAATTCTTGGAAGACCAGTTTTACAGCATTTTGGAATTAAACTGTTTTCCTATTAAAAAGTTGTCCAAATTGCGGAAGAAGTGGTAGTCAATGGGGGCTAGGTCTGGTGAGTATGAAGAATGATGAAGAAGTTCCAACTCCAATTTCTGTAATTTTGCCAGAGTCATTTGTGCAGTGTGTGGTCTAACGTTATCATGCAATAAGATAGAAGTCGATCTCTTGACCAATCTAGGCTGCTTTTCTGCATCATTTCGTCCAGTTGGTTCCAGTATATTTCTGCTGTGATTGATGAGCTAATTTTGTTTAAGTTACCTGTACGAAATTTAGCGAACAAATTTGATGTTGTTTGCTCCGTAGTAACACTAGAGCCAAACACATTATTAATGTTTCGCGCGGTCTGCGATGCTGTAGTTCCACGCAAGAACTCATACTTCATAATAGTGCGAATTTCCGATCGTGCCATTTTCAACAAAATGAATTTAAAATTTATTTATTTTTTTGATATGTTTTAGATCTTACAATGATTTCTTTAAATAGGCGAGATGTATAACTTTCCAAAAAAAAAAAAAAAAACCGAACGGTAAAATAGTAAGCCAATGTCAAATAAAGTTATAAGTAAAGCTAGCAATATTATTAACTACAAATTTCATCCTTGACGACCTGATATACTTAAATATAATTTTAGGTGTAAGGTTTTGGTTTGGTGAAAAAACCCAATGCAGACAACGGGCAAACTAGCTAGAAAATAAATAGATCGCTATTTTTCAGTGTGGTCCTATGTGATCAGGCTATGTAAGCTGTGGTCGCAAGCGTTAAATCTTTTACACTTGCTGTTTTGTAAGTTAAGTATGTTTTACACTTGCTGTTTCTCCGCTAAGCAACGGTTTGTAAGTTAAGTTCACTCCTGCTTATGTCAAATACTTTGTAGTTAAAAAATATATACAATTACAGGTACATGTTTAGTCGTTCCAACAGGCTATAAGCTGTAAGTGCCTGTCTGTGTACGCTGGACGTAATACTGACTATATTACTTCTGAATAACCACAGATTTAAAACATGGTCATGGAACCTGGAAACAAACTTACTTCAGGCTGTCGCGCGAATGATGATGATGATGATTGTTCTATGTAGAAGCTCATACTCTTGTAGTCCATTTTATTGTTCTTATTTAAATAAAAGTTAGGTCAACTTTTTCTTTATTAGTACTATTAAATTTTAATTCGGCTTTAATAATAAAATAGAAACATGAACATTAACTATGTCCTAGTGATTTTTATTTCGATCCAACTCACGTAATCATTAAAAATCTACACCTTCATTATGTAAATTTAACATTAAATTTAGTAATTAAATTGTTCCACTTTATGTTTCCAAATATATAGACAGCCCTGGACCTAATCAAGAGATGGGCTCTTATTCTTTAAACCTGCAAATCAAACCCATCTCTAGCTTCATTATAACTAGATTACATTCAAGTCAAACATTATTTTTTAATTGAGATATAAAATATTCTACTCTAATGGAGATATTAGCATACATTATAGACTATACATAAAGTTAGGTTAGGATGAAAGAACCATCATTTTTATCGATATCGTAAATTACGGTATTATTTTAAATTCTAAACTTGAACGGATGTGAATGGTGGGCGTTGCCGGAAAGAAGTGAATGGTATAATAGCAAAGTAAAAATTATTTGCCCACCCATAACCTATAATAAATAGCTCGAAGGTAATTTGGGGGATAAGTGAAATATAATGCGTCAAATGATGATACAGTAGGGAAGCAATTATTTGACTTTCATTTGATCGCCTTTCACATTTTAAATTATATGTTTATCTTTGTGTTCTAAATTTTGTTAGGTGTGTGGGTTTCTTATTACCAGACAGCAGAGGGTGAATATACTTAGGGGAAAAAAGTAACAATGTTTAATAATAAGAATCTCGGAATAAAAGACGCATTTATATAGATCCTGATTTAGCTAGATATTTCATAACAGGTAAATTTTTATACTCCTGCGAGTAATTCGATTGCATCTTTTTTTTATGAACTTATGAACACTTAAACTGTGTATAAGCAAACAATACGGACTTTCCTTAAACACCAAGAAGACGAAATTCATGGTCATTAGCAAGGATAATGCGAATGGGGACAACTCTTTGCAAATAACAATAGTATCGAAAAAGTACAAACTCATACTTACTTAGGCGCTACTATTAACGACCAATGGGATTCAGCCAGAGAAATCAGAGCGCACATAAAAATTGATACGGCAGTATTTATAAAAATGAATAAATTATTCCGAAGCCATGACTTACATTTGGAAACTAAGATTAGACTTGTAAGATGCTATATTTTTTCTACACTCTTATATGATGTCGAGTCGTGGACATTAACGCAAGCTTCATCTAAGAAAATCGAAGCTTTTGAAATGTGGATTTATAGATGCATCCTACGCATATCATGGAAGGACAAAATTACGAACATCAAAGTCCTAGAAACGATGAATAAGGATTTTGAGTTAATGTTCACTATTAAGAAGAGAAAGGTAGAGTACTTGGGCCATATAATGAGAAACGAAGAAAGATACTACTCCAACTGGTCATACAAGGCAAGGTGTTTGGAAGAAGAGGGCCCGGAAGACGTCGTATATTTTGGTTAAAGAATTTAAGAGTGTGGTTCAATAGAACAGCAACAGAACTGTTTAGAGCTGCAGCCAGCAAAGTCAAAATAGCCATGATGATCGCCAACATCCGGAACGGATAGGCAATTTAAGAAGAATTTTTTTTTTATGAAACTGGAAAACGATACAATTATTATTATATCGTATTGCATAATGCCTAGGTATCAGAATTTTTTCACGTTGGGATTAAAGGATGGTTTCCAATTGACGTAGACGTAGAATTCTACATCTACGTAAAAATATAAGTAATTGTAAAATGCATGCTACGGTTTCCAATCGGACATAGAAGTAGAAATGTTCACGTAGAATATTCATATATTTATATATATATATATATATATATATATATATATATATATATATATATATATATATATATATATATATATATATATATATATATTCTTTATTCCCTAGGTCTTGCGGCGTTCAGGGTATTAACCATTACAAAACAGAAAAATCAATCCAAAAATAAATAAAGCACAATACAACACAAGTTACCATTTACAATATTTTTTCTCATTTCTTTCTTCTTGCTCCAATGTTCCTCTCCTTCCTATTCTCATTTTGGGTTCCCTCTCTGATCTCCTTCCTTCTTGCTTCCAGTTCTCTAGCCCATCTTTAATTTATTTTATTCCATTCTCTTCCCTTCCAACCATTTCTTCACACCTCCTCCTATCTCCCTTCCTTCCTCCCCATTTTCAGGTAACCTCATCCTCCTTCCTTCCTTCCATTTCTCCCCTTCTGTTTCCCACCGAGTCTCTTCCTTGCTTCCTTTACCCCTTCCTGTTATCCTTCACTAATCTCAATCCTTCTTGCCTCTAATTCCCTAGCCCACCTCTACCCCCTTCCATCTTCGTGCAACAGGACTAATGAGCTCCACGACCAATAGTGTCATCTCTCTACACCTCTTCGCGTGGTGCTCTATATCTTCGTTCCTCCTCCCCACACATCCTGCACATCTTATCCTCCTGCTTCCTCCAATATATATTTCCTCTCTCTTCATTCCCGCACCTTAGCCTCCCAATATTCATATTTTTATATTTCACGTCTATGTTTTTACGTCCGGCCAATAGGAAAGAATTATAAAACATGGCAAAATATACTCAATATGTCGTATGTAGATAGATTGATCAATGTCAACATTTCTTGGATTGACGGTATTGAAATATGGGAAATAAATAATTACCATGGTTAGATTATTGTTTAACACGTTGCCGCACATTTTTAAATTGACGGCCGTGCTTAATATGTATTTTGTATTAATAAACAAAATTATTTGCAAATTTTTCACTTATGTAGAACCTAATCCTATACCTCACAGTAAATATGGGTTCGTTTTACGCCGATTCGATTTGCGCCGGCTTTTGTAGGAACGGAACTGTGGCGTAAACAGAAGGCTACCTGCATTCATTTTAAGAAAGGCCCAATCGGCAACGACCAAGATTTTTTGAAAAATCTTTCGCCCCTACCTTGGGCATATCTTACTATACCCCGCTTACAAATAGAGTGAGCTGGCCATTACGCTACTGTAAACGCAATACAATTTTCATTTTAATTTATTTATTATGTCTCGGATTGCGAGTAACTTAGTCTGCGAGTGTTTTGCAAGACAACCAAAAAATGTTAATAAATTTTAACTTGATAAACGAGCGAGGTCTTGCAATACAAGTAGTACGTATACACTTTGACTGCCGAACGTCGTGTGATAAATCCTGAGATGGGGTCACC
This sequence comes from Liopterus haemorrhoidalis, assembly GCA_963971575.1. Taxonomy (NCBI): domain Eukaryota; kingdom Metazoa; phylum Arthropoda; class Insecta; order Coleoptera; family Dytiscidae; genus Liopterus; species Liopterus haemorrhoidalis. The sequence goes on along the minus strand of OZ020618.1, from coordinate 37,837,212 downwards.
AAGAGTCACGCTCAATTTTGCTTGGAGACAATTTTAGTCTGATTGCGTTGTTAGATATGACTGAGGGGTTTACCCATGAACTGGGGCCGCCAGTTGCCAATGAAATTCTGTCCTTGGGGATTATCATGAGACTGGAGTAGAATGATGATATTCAAGAGCTGGTGGATGCACATGGCTAGGAGCTGACCACCGACGGACTGATGGATCTGCATAACGAGGAACACCTAGAGGTTATGTAGAAATTCTAGTCCGAGGAGGACGAGAGAAATGAGGGATCCCTCACTTCAAATGAGATTAGGGAGATGTGTAAAATGTTAGAGAGTGTGCAAAGTTTTATAGAAAAGCACCACCTGGATATGTTCACACAGGGCCTGTTCAACACGATAAGTAGACGATGTGACGCATCTGGGCGCCTTCTTCTAAGGGCGCGGAGTTGAGTGTTTGATAGTCAACCGTTTCTATTCGATTATCACTGGGATCACCTTCCCTATTTCTTGGTCTTCACTTGGATCTGCCTTCCATTTTTTTGTCATCTTTTCCTTTTGTCACCATTTCTTTTTTACCGACCGCCAACATATATAAGGGAGGTATTGTGATTATACCGATCATTAAACCGACATTTCGAGTTATCATGGATTTCCACGAATTGCGGTCCCTACATAACGTTTTGACTATTTTTACCATAATGTCTGTCGGTCTGTCTGTCTGTCTGTCCGTCCGTCTGTCGGTCTGTATACATGTGTAGAGCAAATGCGGCTAAAAGGATTTTTATGAAACTTTATATTTAGGCTTTTGACATCAATGGCACGAGTTGATCTTCTTTTGGTAAAAATCGATTAACCAGAAACGAAAGTTTACTTGTGCCGGTATTAAGATTTTTGCGAATATTTAATAGCAGAGAAATATTTCGAAAAAAATTATCAAACAAAAGTTGCTATCAAATAAAAGCAATAAAAACAAATTTTATTTGAGACATTTTTTGAACAAGTAGCATACATTAAACAAGTACTTTGTGATGGCGGTCGGTCTTGTGGTGCTTACATCTGATTTTTTTTTTTCTGCATTCCCTAACAATTCGATAGTACAGTGAGAACAGCGCTGTCCTGCGTGCCAATTTGGAACTATTAACACTGTTACAACTTAGCCATGTGACAACTAGCCCCGGTCTCTCTTAAAGCTGTAGTCAGTAATATTTTGTTGTTTGGTAAAGTGAATTTGGTTACGTTTTGACTCATTTAAAAATATTTCATTACACTTACAGTAGTCACAAATATTATTAAGATCATCCTGCATTTCAAAGACCGCTATCACAAAGTACTTGTTTAGTACTTTGTGATGGCGGTCGGTGGCCACAGCATTTTTTTTTTTTTTTTTTGCCTTGCTTAACTTATAATTGCATCGGGCAGCCCAGACTCCTAGAGCCGACACTGTATTCACAGAATACATAATCGGAAAAACAAATAAAAATGAATTAAAAATTGAAAAATTCCAACGATGCAACGAGAGATATAGAGGCGCCATCGTAGGGTATATCATTGGATAAAACAATAAACAAAAGAAGAGAACGACTAAAGATATAAAATACCAATCACTATCTTTCTAGCAGGCTACTGAACTAATAAAATGTCTGATAATGAAAATGTTCAAAGGTCTGAAAATGAAAACGCAATCAATAATCTTAAAGTAATATACTTCCTAACTGAATCATAATTTGTATTATTACGTTATTTATAGCATATGCACTAACTATGATAAACCTGTATATTGTTCAGCATGTTAACAACCCTGTAGTTAAAGTACCGTAATTTTCAACAATTCAAGGCGTTGTTTTTCAAAATATTTGTGTAAAATAATCATTTGTATTCGTCAAGTATAAAAGTTTGTTTAATATCAAAACATTATCAAAAGTATTTTATCTTATACTTCTAAAAGTATGTAAGCGCAAGACGCTCCCAAATTTTATTTAAAATTATTATCATGGAGTTAATTAATCATCCATTCGCTAATAGCTGTGGGAGCTGGGGACCATCGCGACATTACATTACAAAATCTTCCGCGTCATCAGATCCATTAATCTATTTCTGTTGATGGTCAAAGAGATGAGAACTTAAAGCCGAAAACTTACAGCTAACAGCTAACACGAGAAAAACATCTTCCCTTCAAAATTTAAATAAATGTTAAGCAACAAAATAAGAATGACGTTTTTACTGTTTTAGTTCTAAAAAAAAAAAAAAAACTACATGGCAGTTAGAAGATAAGTGAACAATTTATTTGGGCCGTCATTTTAGTTTTTTGCGTTTCTGTAAGTCCACATTTTAGGCTACAAACACGCATGCAAGTCGGCTAACTTGGCTTGTCAAATTAAGTTGGATGAAAATTCAGTTGATCGCCCGCGTCCTCACACGTCCCGAATTATACGGCAATTTCTAGAACAACCTTAGTAGTTAGCTCGATAACATGCAGCAATGATGTCTAATGAGATACTTATTAACCCAGCTGTTGCATTGAATGTGTAATAATAAAAAAAAAAGAAACGATCACTAAGAATATGATATAGGTTACAAAAAAAAAGGAAAATATTCATACGTAAATTTATTAAAAGAATTGCGATTAGAACCCGCGATGGGATGAACTACCTTAGAATGAATAGACTTGGAATAGGAAATCTCTAGGAAAATCTTTGTAAATCAGTCATGTTCACAAAAAGTTTTTGTCAACGACACTACTTAATCACTGTAAAGCTGCGTTCAGAGCTTTTTAAATTAGTTGAATGTGCACTGCGTGTAATGGATATGTTTAATAGTTGGTTTTAACATTCAGTGCAGCATTTAAAGCTCTGGAAATTAGTAATATTCATTTTCTATTCAGTTTATTCAATTCAATTCAAATTTATTTATTATGATTTCTAATATACATATCTAATACTATATAATATTAGAATACATCTCGAAACATAATAAATAAGAAGCCCATTATGAGATGGGTACTCCATCTAGAACATTGTTCTGTGCGTAAAATTTAATAAACAAGTTACTTAAAATAAATAAATAAAAATTGGAAAAATAAGTATTAAGTATACTACATCAATAGGTCTTTAGTATCTTTGAAATTAAGTTTAATTATCCAAGTTTTAATTATTTTTTTATAATTATTATGTGTAACTCTACTTTGTGTATCTTTCACGTATTTATTAACAGAATTGTATATTTTGTTTGCATGTTATTAAAAAAAAACTGTTCATTTTTTCCTTATTACATTTTTCTGGAATAACCGTATGTTGTTTAGTTCCTCTTGTTTCATAATTATGCTTGATTAACTGTACTGATTTTGAATGTACTCTTATATGTTTTGCAATAGCGTGAATATATATTTGCTCAATTGTAAAAACTTGTACATCACTGAAGATCTTTTCGCTTGAATATATCAAGAGTTTAAATGATATGAGTTTTAAGATTTTTTTTTGTAAGATTTTGAGTTTATTTATATGGGTGCTGACGGCACCTCCCCAACTTAATATACCGTACTGTATTACCAAATGTACCAACCCATAATAGAATGTTTTTAAATTATTCTACGCGAAGACATACCTTAATTGTTTAAAAATATATCACCTGGTAGCTGTGTTTTTCGATATTGAGAAAGATATGACACTGCATGGATTTATGGTATTCTCCGTGCTCTGCATTCCTGGGATCTCCGGGAACGCTTGATGTTCTTTATAAAAGACTTCATGTCGAACCGGCGCTTCAAGGTGCGGATCAGAAATGCCCTGTCACAAATGTTCGCACTGGACAATGGGGTCCCACAGGGCTCCATACTGAGCGTTACGCTATTTTTAATTGCCATTAACGGTGCAGCTTCATGTATTCGATTACTTGTACAGAGTTTGATATTTGTCGACGACATTGGTATCTTTGTCGCCGGACAAAAGACTAGTACAATCGAACGTCAGCTTCAGCTGACTATCAATCGTCTCGATACATGGGCAACAGAAAATGGCTTTAAATTTTCGACCAGTAAAACTGTATGTGTATATTTTAGTAGGAAAAGGGGTGTACATCCCAATCCTACACTCACACTAAATGGAACACATTTACCCTTTACCGATACTGCCAGATTTCTGGGTCTCGTGTTTGACACTCGTCTTACTTGGCGGGCACATTTTTTGTTCGTAAAGAAAAAATGCTAAGAGTCGCTCAATTTGTTGCGGGTCCTCAGTCACAAGATATGGGGTGCAGACCGCACTGTCATGTTGCGTTTATATCGTTCTCTAGTGCGCTCTAAGCTGGACTTTGATGTCTAGCTTATGGGTCAGCTAAACACCAAGAGATAAGAATTCTTGACACTGTATATCACACTGGGGTTAGATTGGCCATAGGTGCATTTCGCACCAGCCCAATACCAAGCATGCTGTGTGAAGCAGGCGAACCGTCACTGTACAATCGTTGTAAAATTCTATCCCTGCGGTATATGGCTGCACTCAGTGCACTTTTGGTCTGAGGACTTTCGACATTTTGGGCGATATTGGTTTTAATATGCCCGAAATGGAAAGTTTCGTTTTGTGTGCAGTTCCACCATGGACACTGCCGCGTCCGCTTGTGAATCTCACATTAACTAGGTTTGATAAAGATACTACGTTGCCTATCGAATACCAACATGAGTTACAGAGAACACTGGTCCCTAGGTTCGAGGATACCGTCATTTTTACTGACGGATCAAAATCCGGAACTAGGGTTGGGTGTGCGTTCGTTGTCCTGAACCCACGTCAACAGTTTCAGTACCGTCTACACTCCATAAAGAGTGTGTACACTGCTGAGCTGTACGCTATTTTCAAGGCCCTGTGTTTTGTTTCGTCAGAGCAAAGTCAGTCAAGTGTTATCTTAACGGACTCGCTGAGCGCTCTGAACAGTATCCAAGATCCAGATCCAGTGCATCCTCTTGTACTAAAGATTCGGTTGCTACTCCACAATCTGAATGCTCAGAATGTGAGGGTAGAGCTGTTTTGGATACCGGGACATGTTGGTATTAAACATGTTGGCAACGAAGCGGCAGATGCAGCTGCAAAAGCCGCCTCTCACAGACCTATGATTGATGTGAGTTTCATTTTTCCAGATGACGCAAAGAGTCATCTGAAACACCTGGTTTTAGACATGTGGCAACATGAGTGGAGCCGCACACAGAACGTTAAGTTACGACAGATTAAGGGAGACGTTAAACCATGGGGTTCTTCCTGCAGGATTAACCGCAGGGAGGAAACCGCCATTACACGCCTTCGTATAGGTCACTGTTGGTGGACCCATGGACACCTCCTTCGAGGTGAAGAGGCCCCTATCTGTGAGACGTGTAACACAGATATGTCTGTGTTACACTTTTTAGCTAAGTGTATACAGTTCGAGGATGTCAGGGAGAGGTTAGGCCTGTGCTATGACCTGTCAGTTGCTCTAGGTGACGACAGGGTACTCATGGACAGTCTTGCACCTAATTTTAATGTGTTTCTAGTTATTGACTGTGATATTCGATGGTAATTGGTCCCTTTACAGCCTCTTACCATCACCCTGATTCTGTTCAAATTTTCGTACAGACTTTTCATATTATTTATTTGTGTTTGTCAGTGCAAGATTTCCTTTATTGAGTATGCGTATTTTTAAGGATTTTATTTATTTATTTATTGTCTAAGATATTGTTTTTAATATATAGTTTAGTCATTTAGATGGGCTGCGTTAGGCGCAAATAGCCCTTGTTGCTGTGCGCCAAAAATGTTAACTAACTAACTAACTAACTTTAAAAATATATAAGGTTTTTCGATTTTCTTACATACTGACTCTATCTAAAGATTGCATCTAATATGGTCGTCGAAAATAACATCCAGGTATGTTACTTGATTTTTCTTACTTATTTGTACATGGCAAGTGCAGTTATGATATATATATATTATTTTTATTTTGTGATCTACAGAGATATCACAGTGCCAATGTATAAGGAAAATATTGTAATCATGCGAAATAAGAGGTGGAATGTACGTAATGCTCTAAAATTAGCCGGCATAAAAAAAAAAAAAAAAAAACGCACCAGACCGGCAAGTGTCACTCTGTTGAAGGAAATTGGCCGATTGCACTTGTGTAGTAGCTAGCTTTACATTTGAGTAGAACACTTTATTATCAAAATATTTTATAGTCGTCAGTTGGGGTGAAATTTGACGATCATAATATACGAAGCAAATATCGACCACTGTGGTTATTTCAACGGGCAAAAATGCCACTTCTGGATTAATAAAAAAGTTTTTAAAATGCAAGGAAGGTAATATTGAAGGTATTATTGTTTTTCGTTTTCAGAATCTGATGCAAATTTATAATGGAGAACAGTTCAAAACAATGTTTTTGTGAACACATTTTATCAAAATATTTTGTCGGGATGACCTTAAGAATGACAAAGCACGTTTTAACCTCAGTCGCTACGTGAACAAGCAAAATATGTGCAACCAGGCTAGTGAAGACCCCAATTTATTTATTTATTTTACATCGGCCTATTTCTGAAACAAGGCTAATCGCATGAAGACCCCAAAATTGGCACACCAACGATCTTTACATTATCTCAGATTAACGGTTTGGTGCAGTATATGGAATGGATGTGTTATCAAGTCATATTTTTTTTTCAAAGACGACATGGAAATTACCGTTGCGGTCAATTTTAAGTGCTAGCACCAAATGGTTAGGTTAGGTTAGGCTATACGTAACGACAAAAAAGTTTTGTCAACATGTAGGTTTAATATAATAGCTCCACCTGCCTGCCATACAATGTTACAATGGATCTTCAGCGAGAAATATTTCTTTGGCATATAATATCAAAATCTAGCGATATTGATTGGTTGTCAGGATCTCCAAACTTAACCAAACCAAATTTATTTTTAAGGACCTATATTAAGAGCAGTCTATGCCGACAGAACAGGTAGAAAATAATACTTGTGCGAAATTACGATGTAGTAGCTTCTAGAGGTCTTTAGGTCGCTGGATAATTTTTTCAAAATAAACAACACTTTTTGCGCCGATTTATTTATAGATATATTTTGTTTTAATGAAAAACAAAAAAAACTGCAAGATAAGTTGTTTTTCAGTATGATAAATATGTGCCATTTCAACTGCAACTACTTGTAATTCTTCTGGAGTATCTCTCATAATCATATGAAGGTTTTTTAACTAAAGATTCTCCAACTTTTAGCAAAACTGAATTCATTTAACTAATTTAATTCAAAATGGCGCTTTCTTTCTCCACTGCTGTAACTGCTTTGTTCCATTGTTGGAGCTCAGAATAATTTATAATCTATAAACTACAAAGCATAAATAGCTATACCTATGATTTTCACAATTTTATCTTTCTTTCGTCGTCTTCGACAAGTGAATCGTGAATGAACTGGAGGAAGGCAACTGGTGCACAAAGAAACACCCTGGCTATAGCAACATATATGCACAAAAAAATTCATTCGGCGAGAGTTTGTTTTCATAATTTTAATGGCAGTAAAATTTAAAAAAAAAGGATAAACATATTAAGTTTTTATGTAAGTGTAGGACATTCAAACTCAAATGTAAGACGTAGGACACGTACTTGTAATTGCAGGACAATCGTCCGCAAGTAGAACACCTGGCAACCCTACACCTGAGTGAGGTCACTGAGACTTTCTCAAGATGTCCTCGAGACCTCTCATTATGTTCGAGATGTTTTGTAGACAAAAAATACTCATTGGGATCTTTCATAATCTTTAATCTTTGTAAAGGGTAAGGTTTTTATGTAAGTGTAGGACATTCAAACTCAAATGTAAGACGTAGGACACGTACTTGTAATTGCAGGACAATCGTCCGCAAGTAGAACACCTGGCAACCCTACACCTGAGTGAGGTCACTGAGACTTTCTCAAGATGTCCTCGAGACCTCTCATTATGTTCGAGATGTTTTGTAGACAAAAAATACTCATTGGGATCTTTCATAATCTTTAATCTTTGTAAAGGGTAAGGTTTTTATGTAAGTGTAGGACATTCAAACTCAAATGTAAGACGTAGGACACGTACTTGTAATTGCAGGACAATCGTCCGCAAGTAGAACACCTGGCAACCCTACACCTGAGTGAGGTCACTGAGACTTTCTCAAGATGTCCTCGAGACCTCTCATTATGTTCGAGATGTTTTGTAGACAAAAAATACTCATTGGGATCTTTCATAATCTTTAATCTTTGTAAAGGGTATCCAAGGTAAAGAGTTAGATAAATGTTGACCTAAGTAAGTTAAAATAACAATTATGTTTTCTGTAGAAATTTTTGAGCAAAAACAAACTTGTATTATTTATCTTGAGAATTAATTAAATTAAAATATTTGATATTGAAAGGGACAGAGAAACATTCCAACTCTTGATCATGTAATAATCCTGTTCCCCTTGCGGAAATCTCTAAAGTAAACTGAACTCGAAGCAACACCACAAATACGTGCCTACGTAAAGAAGGAATGGAACCAAAATATACGAGTGTGTGCGGAAACAAATTCAAGTAAATTAGGGGTGGAAAACACAGTGTCGCAGAATGTTCCCCAGACTTGATATCAAAGCCAAATTGAACAAAATCAAAACAGAGGCACCGAATTATTAATAAATGTGCATGGGATAATATACCAGCACCTACAAAAATTTCCTTTATTACAAGTTCTACTTAAGATTCTATAAAACTCGATAAGATCGATACAATAAAAATAAATCCCTTACGCATAAGTAAACTGTATTCCTTCAAAAAATTTCTACAGCAAATAAGATATTTATCAGAATAATATATTGAGCCTCGAATAAAAAAAATAAGACAAAGAATAATATTCTCATTATTATGTTTTCATACTACTATATGGGTACCCACTACCCAACCCGTTAAGTTTGTACCCAGTTCCTATTTTGAACATTACCCCACTACCCTTTAACTAACGGTAATTTAACAAGTAGATGGTAATGTGTAGCCTGGTAACTAACGGGAAGCGGGGAATTAATTGTTAACGGGTAATTGTACGAGGTATTTTTAATATTATATTTATCTGTATTGTCGGTTACACTAGTAGGAATTAAGTATGCCTATTCCATAACACAACTGCAATTATTTTCTAAAAGTGTGGCTACATATGTAAATATCCCTACTACTATAATAAACTCTCTCTTAACTGAATATTTGTAGAAAATATTCCTGAGCATCTGTATATTTTATTTAATTCAATGATGTTCAACAAGGTTACTGACGCTGCATTGTTCTTGTGTTGTGTCTGTGTTTTTCAATTACTATTTATTTAAAGATATCTAGAATAGGATTAACTGATCTGTTTTCTGAGGTTTTAGCTCAAATTAGTTTTAACGGAAATCTCAAACAAACGAGAACAACACGGAATTCATATAGAAAACGGGAAACAAATACAAAACTTTAAGTATCTAGGTAGCCACTTTTCAGAGAATAGAAATATAGACTTCGAAATCAATGAAAGATGTAATCCGGTAAGGTCTTCAATTCATTGAAAACAAAATTTCTCAATATAAAAGAATCGACAAAGTTAGCTATGTATAAAACAATATATCTGCCAACTTTAATATACTCAAGTGAATCCTGGACGTTAACACAGAAACATAAAAGTAACCTACAGAGTATGGTAATGCGGTTCCTACGTAAAATCAAAGGAGACAAACGATTAGATAGAATAAAGGACACAGTTTATAGAGAAGAACTAAATACTAAACCGGCATTAGAAACCATATAGGAAAATCAACTGAGGTGGTATGGGCACATGGTAAGACAGACTAAAACCACATCAGTAATTTCAAAATTAAGAATGGAATTATTGGATGACTCAAAACGTCATTATAAAGAAAAATAAAAATTGTGGATTTCAGCAGAAGGAATTCCTATATTCTTGATCTAAACGGGTACAAAAAGTTTTACATTTTTTTACATTGCACTTTGCTGGATGTAGCGTTTGTTCAATATTGAAAACTAATCATCGATATGAGACCTTAACGTTAAAATGGCACAATAAAGAAACCTATCATTTATAATAACAAGATACACTATGCAAATAATTTTAACACGATTACATTGCAGCATATCCTCCACATAATAGTATATTCTGTAACAAGGTTGGAATGAGAAAATTCGTTGCTCGTGGTTCCTCACGCTCGCCTGCGGCTCGCGCTCGGAATATTCCACTCGCATCGAATTTTCTCATTCCAACCGAGTCACAGACCCTACTTTCTCCACGACCACCAAAAAGAAAAATAAATTAACAAATAATTATTTTAACACACATTTTTTCTTAACAAATAATTTATATTACATAACAAATTAATCAATTAATTAAACTATTTTTTTTTTATTTATTATTTGTTTAATTTTAATTTAATTTGCCGCACATCGGCCTCTATTTTAGGTTAGGAAGTTATGTTGCATTTATTTAATGTAAACGTTGCATATATCTTAATGTAACCCTACAAAAACAAAAGACAACACGTATGGAATAGTTATTCCATAACAAGTGATGGAATGAAATACATGCAAAATGCATAAGAAGATAAGTGCTTTAGAATAACATTCCAACTCTTGTGTTAGAATATTAACTTTCTATAGTCAAAATTGGTTTTAGAATTGGTAAATTCTATAGTGGTCGTGGAGAAAATATATATATACGGTTCATTCTGTATATATTCATATACATATATGCAGGATACAGCCTGCGTATCAATCGGCTCAAAACCAAATTTATAACAGCAAACAATGAACACAATAATAGACCAGAAAACTGGAAAGAATAAAAATGTGGTTAATAAATAGATTAATCTGGAATTAAGTAGGACAACATTCCATATTGAGTAAAATATAGGAAAAATCCAGGATTAGAAGGAATATAAAATCAACCAGATCCAGTCAATATTAATATTTTCTAAAATTTATTAAGCTGTCTTGACATGGTCCCTTATTGAAGTGGATCGCCGTAGTATGGACGCATTCGAGATGCTTGGAATATCGTGGACTGCTTAACAATTTACTGCTTCCTTCGTAGCAGAAATTAAGCCTAAACAGAGATTTCAATTGTGTATACTCCCGAATACTCTTTGAATAATTCTTTGGTCACATATCATAATGCGACACCCTAGAAAAGCTTGTGGTTTAAGAAAAACCAGACGGGAGAAGAAAGGGTTTGTCACCTACACGATGGACTACTACCATCGAAGTTTTGCTCCAATCAGATCTAGATGGTGCCATCAGAAGTACTGAAAATCGCAAGAGATGGCGCAAATATTTAAAGAGGCTACCCAATTACTAAGTTCCATAGTCCGCCATAGGTCATTAAAGACGTACAGGAATTGGGGAGGAGAATTTTCTCTACATTAGTTCTAAAATATTATTTATTTCTGTCTGTAATCAATTCTGACATAAATATCAAATCTTGTCACAAGCTTAGTGACTGTGTATTTCAACTAGCATTAGAGAATTATATAAATTTGGAAAATATACATTATCAACTGTGTTATAGTCCAGATATTACAATATTTTTGGAAAACAGTCACTTATGTACAGAACTGTATGCGTGGCTTATTTTTAATGTTAATAAATATCTTAACAACATGCAAAAACACCATAATGAAGAAAATAAAAAGTGTAAATAAATCACTTCATGGTTTATTAAACTGAAGGTTAAAAATCAAAAGAACGGTATCAGGCTTGTCACTACACTCTCTAGAGCTGTTGACATGTCACACCCTTGTTGTATTAATAACGATATTATGTATGAACATATTTAATATGTATATTAAACTGAATATTAAAATATGTCAACGTCCAGATAACACTCTTAGACTGCAAATGAATTACAATACAAATTGTTTGTTAATTTCGTTTCACTGGAGAGATATCAGACATGCATAAAATTTTAGATAAATAACGGATTTGTACTTGTTGTATTTTTGATATTTTTAACCCGGCAACAAAACAGAGAAGCGAGGATATATTACACGAGAAACATATCTAAGTTGGCCAAAATTCCGTCATCTTCGCAGCATATAACAAGCGATATATTTTTAACACTAAAAAGAAAAGCCTATGAAATGTGTGTACTGCCACTTATTCCGGCGAAACCCTCATTTTAATAAAAGCTTCTGCTCGAAAACTGCAAGAAGCACGATACATGGAACGAGCTATGCTTTGAATTACTTTTAGGTACAGAATACCAAATAAAGATATACGTCGAAAAACTACACTGTCTTATACCTTGGTCAGTACGGCGTTAATTAAATGAAGACGGACGGAACATCTACCCCGTTCAAGCAACAATAAATCAACCAAACTAATTCTTCAATGCAGACTATCGCAAGAAAAAAACAATCAAATGAAGATAACCAAACAACTAGACTGATTAAATCAAGCGAAACGTCACAGGCTGGATGCAGAAGATACAGGACTGTGACAACTGGATTTGCTTAAGGGGCAACTATATCCAAAAATGGATGATAACGGCTGGAGGATCATTATTATTATTTTTGTATGTTAGTTATTTCATTTAATAGTTCTCATAAAATTCCATATAATACATTTACAATATAAATTTGCATTACTTACGTCCATCTTGAGGAGAGGAATAGTTTCCAATCTACTCACCTGCAACAAAAAGAAATAATTATTCACACTGAATTAGCGTAACATACAGGAAAAAAAAAATAATAATAATAACGAATATTTAATTCAGTTATATTTGAATAATTTAAGGAGATATTTATTTAGAAATATGTTGACGATATGTATACTTTATTATTAAATATGTGTGGCGTATGCATACAATAACAATAAGGTCACATGAGTTACTTAATTGTAAATCTTCCATATACAACCAATGGCAACAAGAACACATAGATTCATTACAGTTCAAAGGATCATACTATGGTCAAATTCAACCTGTTCTTCCTAGAAACGTTGGTTTTCTTCTCAACAAAGCAGATCTTTATCCACATTTTTCCACCTTAGATTTAATCACACCTTCTCTTCATATCATCTGCATAGAATTAATATGGTTTCGACTTCTTTCTGTCCGTGTGATAATTTGTCTGTCAGAGATTCGAACCATTTATTGTTCGAATGCCCAATTCATTTTCGCAATCGTAACTTATTCATACAAAATTTAGTTTTCCAAAAAATATTCTTACCTACCAATATTCAGACACTTCTTGCTACTAACTCTCTAGATATTTGTGAAATTATTTATAACTATATTAAAGCAGAAAATATCAAATTATAAATGTAATTTTAAAAACCTGCAATGTATTTATATATATCTAGCTAAAGCCAACAAATAAAAGGAAAAAAAAACATAATTGTATTGTCGCCGATAAGCTTAATTAATCGAAAAATGATATAATTTGACCAGTGAGATTAAAATGTGATTAAGTTTAAATACAAAACGAACATAAATTTATTTACAATGAGTATATTTCAAACTGTGATTAGCAAACATCTTCGAAGAATATTTTTCAGCTACAAGTGTTAAGATATAAAGCGCGCTGAATATCTAAATACTTGATATAATTGCCAATAAATATGTAAAAAGTGTACTCATTCAATACTACTATTATTTACTTTATATATATATGAAACAAAATACAAATTGTCGACTCAAAGTGTCACCACAGTGTACCCCTTAAACCCTTTTTTGAAATAAACATATAAAAGATTTAATTATCTGTACTAACTGTCGTAAGACTTTAAATGGCCCAAGATGACTGTAACCCGTAGATGGAAGAAGCTGTTCGGTTATAGAAAAACCATCCGAATCTAAACAAGAAAATCTAAAACAGTTCAAGCAGATACATCAAGTGGGGCACCCATTTGAGGACCCTTTGGGATGTAAAAGACACTTGGAGGATATTGAGCCTCAGCATTTCTACTCATACCGTTATCAATACCATTGGATTTGCTTAAACGATCATGAGATTGATATCGTTGCATACCATGACATAGTTTTGGCCACTTTAATTCCAATTTGAATTCCTGTTCAATTTGATTCGACTTCAACTGTCGAACTTTTTTTTTTTTTTTTTCTTATTTTTGGACGGTTCAAATGCTTCAGTTATTATCGTATATTATTCTTTCAATGATGAAGATATTGCGCCAAACCGGTTAAATTAGCCCTTCTTTCTTTGAATGAGACATTGACTAGAGAAAAAAAAAACTATCTAAGCTTATAATACAATGAACATACAATACATTATGTTTACATTGATAGAATTGAAGGAATACAAAATATACAGTGAATTTATTTTTTAATGCAACATGTACTATGTCATTACCATGGATACAGTTTTTGACAGCAATATAAATCGTGTTTATTTTCATTTGCAACATAGACAATTAGTGTGTATACTTTTGCTCACTGATGATTTAAAAATGAATCAACATTTATACAGATGAATAAAAAATAATGCTGGTAAATTGGTATAACTCCCAAATGAGTTTAAGAGAAGTTTCTGCTGTGTTTAGTGCAACTTATCCAGATCGGACAATATCAAATCCCTCTACAGTTTCAAGATTAGTTAAAAAATTTCATCGCGAAGGATGTCAAAACATAAGTCAAAATATAATAAAAAAAAAGAACATCCCACGTGCTTACAGATGAGAAGCAGTTGGAAATATTATTACAAGTGGAAGAAAACAATCAAAATACTTTAAGATCAATTGCACAAACCGTTGGTGTCAATATTGGATCTGCTTTTAACTTCTTAAAAAAAGAAAAGTTTCGATCATATAAATTTCAAAATAATCAAGAATTGTTAGAAAGGGACGGAGCAGTACGTATAGATTTTTGGTCCGACCCAACAATTCTTCAAAGAATTTTATTTACTGACGAAGCAGCGTTTACTCTAAACTTTAGGTACTGGAGTCGAGAAAATTTACATTTGTTTCATTCCTTCCGAACTCAAAGGCCGCAAAAATTAAATGTTTGGGCAGGGATAATAGGAACCAATATTATAGGGCTTTTTTTAATTGAATTTACCTTAATGCCGCAAAATATCTAGCCCTTTTGCAAAACCAAATATTACCTGCGTTGCGAAACCTAAATATTAATGGACAATTATGGTTTCAACAGGATGGCGCACAAGTCCATTATTCTAGAATAGTTAAAGAATATTTACATAGAACTTTCCCAAATAGCTGGATTGGAAGAAGAGGTTCGATGAATTGGCCAGCGACATCTCCAGATTTGGCACCCAATGATTTTTTTTATTGGGGATATTTAAAGGCCAAAGTATATAATGGAGAACTTAGGGATGTTGCTGAACTGCAAGACAAAATTGTTCAAGTATCCAACAGTATACCTCGAGAGCAATTGCTGAATGTTTTGAATCATTTTTATGATCGCTTAACATTTTGTATGCAAGTAAACGGAGAAACTTTTGAACATTTATTATAAGTTTTCATTAGTTATTTATTTATTATTATTATTATTTTTTTTTTTATTTGTATTTTCAATAAAATATTTTGATTTTGCTAGTAAATATGGTTTTTTCTATGTTGCAAATGACAATGAACACGATTTATATTGTTGTCAAAAACTGTATCCATGGTAATAACATAGTACATGTTGCATTAATAAATAAATTCACTGTATATAAATATATGATAAACAAATTTTCAAAATAATAAAACTTAACGTCACTTGAAAGACGGATATATCTTGATATTTCTTTTTTGTTTAAAATTATTAAAAATATGATTGACTGTCCCGAATTACTAACTAAATTTTATTCTATTTTAAAATGTGAACTTTTTCAATTAAGTAACTTCCCTAAAACAAATCCAGCAAGCAATTCACCTATAAAATCGGCTTCCATAATTGTTTAATATATATTTGGAGAATGTAAATTATCCAGACATATTCAACATTCTACATTTTCTTAAAGAAACTTTTGAACGGATACTGAGGGCTGGAAGGTCCATCACAAGCTCGCGGGACATGTTTATGCCTCAGATGAGGCTTACATGCAGACAACATACCCCTTGAGGGAAAATCATAATGAGAACGGAAATATATCTTATCAACAGATATGAAATACACTTAATAAGCATCTAATCTAAGTATTTTTTTTTAAATTTATTTATTTTACATCGGCCTATTTCTGCAACGAGGCTAATCGCCGATGCTAGGGGGCGAGCTCCTACACCTGGGTGAGGGGTGAATGATTGTGAAATGAGAGTAATGTAAACATATTATTCTCCCCGAATAATATCACCAACGGAGAATCGAACCACCAACACATAATCCAGACTGTGTTCACAAGTCCAAACTGCACTATTTAATGCGCTCGGCCACTCCGCTGGCGATCGTCTACGTAATTCAGTAAACTTTTTGCAGATCATTAGTTTCATGTAAATTAATGAAACTGATCAGCTGTAATTTGCTTATTACAGAAACATGTATTGAAGCATATTGCAATATTTCATTAATATCTAAAATAATTTGTACAATTTAACGATAAAAAGTACTATTTTAAAGAAACAATAAACTCGATTCAATATCTAATATCAGTACATAAACAACACAGATAGCAGATTTGTTAAGCAGACTTGCTAAACAAATAAAGATTTAATAACAAGGCAGACTCGTAATCTCATTAGCATTCACCATTCTTTTTCAGGATTTCTCGTTAAGGAAGGGTAAGCGCGTTTCGTAATTAATATAACAATAAACAAATGTTTATATTCAGAGCACGCCTCTGAGTTCCATCCATCAGCTGCTGTGAATATCGCTCTTGCCAGCTACTGTATCATCCTCTGTTAGAAAACCGGATGCATTACCGAAATCTTGTTTCCCAGCCATCTTATATAACATTGAATATTTGACGTTAAAATCGCGGTGACAGGAGTGACGAGCTGAGATATGACAACATTTCACCTAACGCCGTTATATCTAATAACTAATTCAATCCAACGCGGCCGACAGCGATGACAACGCAAAAATTGTCGGCAAACTATAAAATGATGCGCTGTTTAATTATTATAATGGATTTTAGCGTTAATAAAATGATGATATGGAAATATTGTTACAAAAATTGTAATATTCATGATTTGAATCTATATTTTAGATGGTAGTTTAAAGGTAGGTACATCGTATTATTAGGCTCGAGTTAATGGAATTAGACTGGATTACTATATTTTAATACCATTATCTAGAGTAAGGGATAAATACAATGAATTATTGTAATAGAGATTTTTTTCAAAAACTTAAACAGAAAATCGTAAGGAAGAAAGGAAAGGGTTCCTTTGATACAATATAAATTTTAAAGAAATATAATACCTATATAAATGGAAACTGATTTCTATTTTTTATCCATAGTGCTAGAAATAAAAGAAAAACGAAATGATAAAGCAATATGCACAAGAAGCGTACAGTTTTATTATATACTAGTGCACCCGTTGCCAACTGTGTTGGCAAACACATCATTATCATAATGTGGAATTTGCTCGACACATCAAACTTCTTTCTCTAGCCGTACGCCTTACTTCATCCAATTCAAATTGAATCAACTCTTCGCCCATTATTAAAAACTGGACAAATAATGAGCATTATTCCGAATTATTTATTCATTAACTTTTAAAGTTGAGAAAACGATTCATTTTCACTCAGTGCATTATATTTATAATGTTAAAACTAAAAATGATTTAAGACGTTAAAATTAAAATATGTTTATTAAAATAAAATTTCCAATTTCTTATATAATATAAAAATACGCACACGAAAAAAACGCACACGGATCAATACGCACATGAAAAAATACACACACGGAAAAAAGCACACACGGAAAAAAGCGTACTTACACTATATCTCAAATCAGTTTGAAATAAATCGTAAAAACTATTACACAGTAAAATTTAATTGTTTGCCAGCTTAAATATATTGCGTTCACATTTGTAAGGTCAAACCAGATCTGGTTATTTTCGTTACTTTTATAGTGTAGTACTGACTTTTAAATGTAAATTTGTCATTTCAAATTTTCCTTACGCTGTAAAACATACTTCAGATTTCTTAGTTATGATCATTATAACTAACATATTATTTATCTTTATGACATATGTCAAATGGAATGACCTTTTAAGAAAGTGAATTTATTTACCATGTTTTAATACCAACATGACATACAATTTCAAAGGTGCACACTATTGAATGTATCAGTTTGTAATTTTTACCAAAATATTTTAAATATTTCGCACGAATTTAAAATTTACACAAATAAGTTGTCTGAGCCTTGTGGCGCTGATATGAATGACCAAACTCGGCCGGTAATTTTTGGTAAAAATTATTCATTTTTATCAAAGCGCCATTATTTTTGTGTAAACATATCAATTAAAAACTATTATTATCACGCGTTATATGTCAATATACTTTTCGATGAGCTTCGGAATATTTCGTTACATTTCGGAATCTCACTTCAATTTTGTTTTTGACGTCATAGCATGCAACCATGCAGGGACACACGTTGGCGTATTATATTATAGATATTAAGTCTGCAATCTATAACAAATTTATGTAGCTCCAGGTATTATTGCAGTTACTGCATTAATGTTACAACCGTACGATTTATATTGCTGTCTTCCCCGTAACTTTTTCTTTCGTCAGCTGTACTATTCGTAATATTTACAGGCTTTTTAACCAAGGGAAACATATCTTACAAAATATTGTACAGAGAAAAACTGTAGGAAGAAGAAGTCCCAGACGAGCAACGTTCAAACCTCGCTAACCTAATAGTTAGAGTTACATCCATAAAAATATTAGGGATAGCAGCAAGCAAAATGTGAATTGTCCCGTTGCTAGTCAACAATTGGAATGGATAGACAAGAG
Organism: Liopterus haemorrhoidalis; assembly: GCA_963971575.1. Taxonomy (NCBI): domain Eukaryota; kingdom Metazoa; phylum Arthropoda; class Insecta; order Coleoptera; family Dytiscidae; genus Liopterus; species Liopterus haemorrhoidalis. The sequence continues at coordinate 37,818,326 of OZ020618.1, read as the reverse complement.
AAGAAAATAAGAAAGGAAAAGTTAAGTTTTAGGCAGTTAAGAATATAGGGCCAAGCTTAAAATCCCTTACTAAATGTAAGTAGCACTACTAGTGAATGCAAATAGACACTACCAAATATCTGCTGCTTATAATACGAAATTAGTGTTAATAGACCCTATATTACATGAAAACAAAGTTAGTAGTGATTATTTAGTAGCACTTGGAGGTTATATTATCACTGATATTAAGCAATTTATTCTCAAAATTTGAATCAATATTAGGTAGTATGAAATGGACCTAAGACAAAATAGAGATATTCGTGAAATGCCGGAATTAAGGGATCGTTACTTGCCTCGAATCCATTGGCTATAATGACTGAGAGACATATTTTTTATAGGTTTTCAAAAACAGTAATATATTAGGTCGTCAAGGATGAAATTTATAGAAAAAAAAGGCAACGTTGGTTGATAACTTACAAATATAAGGAATTATTTTATTCATCAAAGTATGCACCCATATTGTCTATACACTTTTGCTATTTAAGCGGCAGGTTGTTCAGGTCGGTGGTATAAAACCCTGGCGGACAAGAGTCAATGAATTCTTGGAAGGCCAGTTTTACAGCATTGTCGGAATTAAACTGTTTTCTCATTAAAAAATTGTCCAAATTGCGGAAGAAGTGGTAGTCAGTGGGGGCTAGGTCTGATGAGTATGGAGGATGATGAAGAAGTTCCAACTCTAATTCTAGCGTTATCATGCAATAAGATAGGAGTCGATCTGTTGACCAATCTAGGCTATTTTTCTTTAAGTTTTTGCATCATTTCGTCCAGGTGGTTGCAGTATATTTCTGCTGTGATCGATGAACCAGTGTGTAGAGACAAATACACCATTAATATTTCGCGCGGTCTGCGATGCCGTAGTTCCACGTAAGAACTCATACTTTTTCGACCGAATTTCCGACCGTTCCGTTTTCAACAAATTTAATTTAAAAAAAAAGTTTTTGATATTTTTTAGAGCATGCAATGATTTCTTTAAACAGGCGAGATGTGTAACATGCAAATCAAAAAAAAAAAAAAAAAACGGTAAAATAATAAGCCAATGTCAAATAATAAGCTGTTAAAGTTGGCAATATTATTAACCACCAATTTCATCCTTGACGACCTGATATAGTCGAATTGTTAAGATATGATTTACAAGCTGCATTTGCAAAATGAAGCAGTATTTCTGCTGAATTACAAGTTTTTTATTTTTATTGCTTCACGATACTTCAGTAGAGGTCCATAACAGCAACAGATTGGTAATTATTTATTTAATTTAAAAATGAATCTTGTAACTGACATAACTTCACGAAAAGTTTGGTTATGCTCTATGCAAACTGGTCCGAACTTTGAGTGTAAACTATCTGTTACTAATGTTAAAGCACTGTTACACCAACAAATCATGCTTCTCGCTCTGACAGTCAACTGAGTGATATGTCGCACTCTCTTTATAAACGTCAAATTTAGTAAAACAGTGTTGTAACCAGGGTTGCCAGGCGTCCCGCTTCTTGAACAAAAATAGATTGACCCGCGCGGGACAGCTAAAATCACGAATGAATCAAAAAACATTTTTTTTTTTTGCTCATTAGTTCTATTTTGAAAGTGAAGACCTTTTTTTTTGCCCATCACTTCTATTTTGGGATTGAGGACTTTTTTTTCTGATCATTTCTATTTTGGCAGTGAGGACCTTGGCAGAGAGTCTTTACATAAACATTTTAAAACTGAAGTTTTAAACATTTTAAAATTTTGAACTATACATTAGGTTGTCCCGCTGCTTATGCCTTAATCCCGATTTTTTTATATTTATTTGGTGAAAATCCCGATTTGGTAAAATAATAATCTGGCAACCCTGGTTGTAACATACTGTTTTACAATTAACTAAAATAAGCTAATAGTGACATTGTAGGCACGAAAATAATAATATTATACTAACCTATTTCACTAAGTGAAGCTTAGTTTTAGAATTAAGTAATTGATTATGATCTTTCTCATAGCCTCTAACTCGTAAGACGTGGTACCCAGGCCCTAAGAGAGCTTAAATGGGGCCCGGGCCAAACAAGATTTCGAGGACCGCATAACCCTCCGTTTATTTATGTAATTAATGTAAAACATAAATAATTTTCGGGACGCCGGGACCCTGGTGCCCCCGGGTTTTGGGCCATATGGCCCTCCTGTCCTCCCTCTATCTGGGCCTGGTGGTACCTCATTGTTTTCTTCTAGCGAAATATTTAAACGTAATACCAAAATCAAAAAATGTCTTGTTGCAGATATTTCCAAGTATAAAGAAGATACATTTTTTTGCAAATAAACAGGAAACGATATATATATTTTTTTAAATTGAAGGGACTAACTACGGACCTTTACATACAGACGCTTTCCACAAATACTTGAAAGCGTAAGGTTTTTGCAAGGCATGGAGCGTATAGGTTATTGCTGCCGTTTGGAATTTTACTGCCTTTACCTAGACTCTTTCTTGTGTAAAAACGGGCACACCTCCTTATCACACGAGAAAGCGTATATGTATAAAGGCCGCTAATTGAATGAGAAGTTCTTCATCTTATGAACTATTTTTTGTTTCCATTCATCAGTCTTATTTTTTAAGAAACAAATGTATTTAAATGATAACCGAATGTCAAATATGTTTTATTATATGGATTCAAAAAACGAAAAAAATATTGCTGGGATCTTCCTTGCCCATTATAAGTTCTCATAAATCGTTTCTAGATACTTTTAGCTTATTAATAGGAAATAAATAGCATTGACAGTGTATTTAAAATAATCAATTATAGCTAAGACTCTTAACAGGAAGCTGCAAAGAAGTCTAAAAAATATCATATAACAATGTGGGAACGTGGTACATAAAAAATTGTTTTAAGAAAAAAAATGAAAAATGAACGAAAATATAATTGATATCGATCAATTAATGAGCCCCGCGTTGTGGGACAAAAGATTAAAAGAACATGCGAATCGTTATGTATTAATAATATAGTAATAATGTTTGAAAAGAGGTAAGTACATTTATGAAAGTTGAAGGCAAGTAAAAACTAAAACTAAAAAATAGAAAGATATTTAATTTATTTAATTAATATTTTACAGCAAGTAGTGTTTCTCTTATTGGTAATAATTTAACTCATACATGTTTCGCGACACAGATTGTCTCTTCATTTATTTGTCCTTCAATACTACATAAAATTTTCTTTTCAAAATTCTTTCAGTAGATAGTTATACTCACCAAAGATACTTGATTTGTTAATGTCATGAATACCCTCTTTTATTCCGTATCACTAGGTATGCAAAAACGCTCTCCGCAAAAAATAAGCTTTCTTTCTCACTAGAGCTCATTTGTGTGATACGTAATAGAACTTGAATTGACAGTTACTACTGTCCCGGTGTGAATTGTGCGCATTGTTCTGGCACGAAACAGCATCAGTAATAAGCGTAGTTAAAGCTGGTAGCAAGCAAGCAAGAACCACCACTGTGCTCGTACCCTTATGCTATATCGCTTTATTTAAATATGTTACCCTGGCGATGATATACCTTTACATTTTAGAAAATTCAAAAAAATATAAAAATAGTTCTATAACTTGTATTGTTCAATTCAACTTCTTCTTTATCTTATCATTATATTCTATTTCACCAATTTAATCTTACTTTATTCGTTTCTTTGTCATACTATCCCTTTATCCCCGTTTTGAACCATCAACTAACGCATTAAACCTCAAAAATTGAAATATTTATATACGAGATGTGTAAATAAAGTAATAAACTACCCGGACTGGCAACATAGCGTTTGATCTGGTAACATTTGGGACGCGGAACTTGGAGGGGCGGCAGGTGAACATATGATACGCCTTCAGTACGAGTTTGAACTCGCTAAGGTAATTTTGTTGTCAGATTTTTTTTTTTTTTTCGTTAAACAGTTTTTTCTAGTACGTTGTAAAAATGAGTGATATTCATTTCGAGCGACGGTGTGTTATCAGGTTTTGCTTCAGACTTGGGCACGGTGCAACGGAAACTTTTGCAAAACTTCAGCAGGCCCACGGAGATAATATTTTGTCAAGGACCCAGTTTTTTTTTTGGTGGTTTAAGGCATTTTCAGAAGGAAGAGAGTTGATTGAAGATGAATCACGCAGCGAAAGGCCTTCATTCAAGAACCGATGAAAATGTCGACAGACCTCTCACAGGACCAAAAAGACATCAGGAGGCAAAGGTACCTTGACTTTTTGGAATCGATTGAAAATGATACTCATTTTCTGGTACGTGTCATTATTACTGGTTACGAGACTTGGGTGTTGAGTACGACCCGAAAAACAAGCGCCAGACCATTTCAATAAACGAGTTTTTGGCCAGTAAAAGCATTATTGTGGCTCATCAGCCTCCTTATTCGCCTGACAAGAGTTCTTGTTATTTTTTTTCTTTTTTCAAGATTAAAAAATCACACAAGGTATATCATTTAGGGACACTCGAAAACATTCCAACGTCCGTAACCGACCAGCTGAAAGTTATTCGAGTGTCCGAGTTCCAGCACTGCTATGAGGATTGGAAGAACCGTCTTCCACGCTGTGTGACTTCCCAAGGAAGTTATTTTGAGGGAGACAATGAATTATAATTCTATTCAAATAAAAAAAATAATAATAATAAAAAATCAGTCCGGTTACTTAATTCACACACCACGTACTCGAAAATTTACAGTGATTGTAAAATATTTTAACCATTATTAACCATTTAACTAAATTTAGATCATCATTTCCCGTTTTTATACATTCACATTTATTTTATATAATTAGAAAGTCAACAAATTCTAAGAAGCATACATAAAAACATTATTTAACATCCGTCATTATACTTGCTTATTACTTAAAAACCGTTAAAAAACGTCAATAAAAGAAACCTCAGTTACCCACATTAAATAGTTTATGTACTTCCTTGCTGTGAAGACAATATCTATGTCATAAATAACTTTACCTTGTCAACAGAGTTAGTAACTGAAGAGTGTTCGTAGGTAGCTCTAGAGACAAGAGTTCCCTGCCTACCGATTACCTGTAAAGCACAGTTGCCACTGTCGGTCACCTATAACATTCATACAGCATTTTATGTGGCTCATTTGAAATTTTACTGTTTGTGATTACTGATCACAGATAATCGCGAACACACTACAAACAATTTTACACAGGAATACTAACGGCACGAATAATAAAATCTAACAGCTATGCAGGGTCGGAACCAGGGTTTTGTTTGACAGTTTTATGTGCATTTTTGTTCAGAGTTTTGTTTTAGGGAATGTAAAAACGGAACAATTACAATGCTTTTTGTGACGGCAGTTTTAATTCATGTTAAAACTCCTTTTTTATAACAATACAGCTTTTTTAATCAGAAGTAATGACAATAATTTATTTTGAACATTTTTGTTAAAAGCTGGTCGTTAAGTGTGGAATGTCAAGACATAAAAAGGGTTTTTAGATCAAGTTTATTTAAGGCATGGTAAACACCACAGATTTTAAGTTTCTCATACAAAATTAACAATCTGAAATAAAATTACCAATAACTTATACATGTTATTTTGTTAAAATATATTTCATTTTGTAATACGTAAATAAGAGAGAAACTTCAATTTTTCTGTTGTACATTTATAGCATCTTAGAGTGTTAATTATATATAATACAAAAATGCAAAGATGATAACTAGGCATAGAGTAGGAAATGAAGAAAATGGAAATATGCACTGGCAACAAGAGTAGGAGAACAAGTGCAGAATATGTGAAAGAGGAGAAGAAACATTGGAACATCTGACAAGGGACTGCACAGAGGACTTACGGAACTCCAAATCAGCTGTACAAATACTCAGTGATTTAAGACCCCCACACAAAATGGATGGAATTGGTGAAGAAGAAAAGAGGAGAAAAAACCTGGGTAGAATTATCTTTTTGTTGTGTATTGTTATATATTTATGTTATATGTTAGAATTGATGAATTTTTGTTTAGTTTGTAAAAGGTTATACATAGTACACGAAATTGGAAATAGTTTATGTAGATTTTAATCCGAAAGGAAAAAATAAAAACTTTACTACTACTACTACTAGAGTGGTAAATTTAAAATGGCACCATTCAAATTATTTAACAAATAATTGACATTAATAAAATCTGACACTTGCTATTTTTGATTGGATTTAACCTTATTATCCATTTCTTAGTTTGGTGCGGAACTAAATAGTAATTTATTTTTTTAATGGCATCTCAAATATTCAGTGATTGTTTAAATTTTGCCTGATTTGTTCTCAAGAAACAATTACGCAATGTAAAATACAAAGAAAACAAACAAAAAATAAATAAAATGTTTCGAACAAAATTAAAGATAATGCTCGAGATTACTTCCATTTTATCGAACACAAAAATAAATATTTTTAGTATACTTGATTTTAACCGTATATATGATACGGCCAAAGCCCGAAGTTCGGCCAGTTCCCGAATTGACAGGCCATTTCACACTTCGGCTGAGGCGTGTGGCCAATATCCGATATACTGTGTACATGCTACTTTGGCTGGCAATTTCGGGAAGTGCCGGGAAATCCCTGGCCAATATTCAATGTGCTGATGCAAGCCTGTTTGGTAGTGATGCAAGACTGCAAGTGGTAGCAAGGACTGTGCTACACTGGCAAAGCGGCTTCATTGTAAGTGCTGTATTCCTCGTGTTTATATAGTATTCTATATGCACGCTTTTCAGTTCAAAGGTTAGGAATATTTTTTTCGTAAGTTTGCAGTAAAACGAGTTTGTTCGGTATAATTTAGTTTAATTAATAATCAATATAATGTGATTATGATTATACAATCACCCAAAATCTGCTCATGACTTGTTTCTTCCGACTTTGGCCGATCGCCCTATGCCATTTCGCAAACTGGCTGGCCAATTCTGAAAATCAAGAAAAGATTGGACATTGGCCGTGACATATATAACGCTGATGCTTGTAGTTCTGCAACAGACTGTCTGATTGCTATGTAGGCACATACTATCTTTATTTAATATGCAGACGCGGAAATTACGCCAGATCCAGTACCCGCACAATGCGGAGTGACCCATGCAACACTGCTTTCTGCATCCTGCAGATCAAAGAGGTGTAGAAGATCTGCAGGCATGAATGGACTCGATTTCCCTTCGATAGGAGGCTTTCATACCACCAACTATCAGGACTACAAGTTTAATTTTAAACTTTGGATACAGCTTTCAAAGCTCGCGTAAGAGATCCAATTATTTCGACTTCTTTATTATTTTCTTTTTTTAATTTAATATTAGTATTATTATAAAAATTCGATGTGAACTTAAACCTTATCTCTCTATTAAAATTTACATGTTCCTAGTTTTTTGTAGTGCTCAACATCTATTCACCTTTTTAATTCTTGAATAGAATGATCTTCTATTTTAACATATTTTAATTTTGCACTCGGTACGTCGTCTTCGTTGAAAATAAAGTTATTCATTATACTCCAGCAATATACAAATAAGATATTTGTAAGACTAGTTTGACAAAAGCACACTGGCGCTAGTGTTGCTGACGTCACATTGGATATCGTCTATTTAGGTTCGAAAACTTGTAATTTCTTCATATGCACCCTGTTCTATTGCTAATTTACAATTAGAATCGACAATTTTGTAACTTTTATATTCACAATCTCTTTGACCCATATAATTTTTACAGTCATGCTATTACTATGTTTATGCTATATCTAATTTTTTTTTATAATCTCTTTTATAATAATAATATAATGCTTTGGGATTGTCAACAAAGTTTGGAAAATTGATATTTTCACCCACAGGATCGAATAGACCAATTTTTTTCTTTTTAAAAATCATGTTCCCAAAAAAATTTATTGGAAATAATGTCAAATTGCCGAATACAATATTTTTCTAGTTCTATATTTAAACTTTTCATATACATATTTTATTTGTATGCATGAATTTGCCTTATATTGTGTCTACTATATTAGACAGGTGCTGATTCCTAAGAAAATTTAACTGGTTCTCGAAGAAGTTAGACCGGCCCGCAAAAAACACTTTAATTTAATTTATATTACTAAAGACTCAATAAATTAAAATGTACATGTTATATAAAACTTACAAATACAGTACAATACATATTCATAATAAATTCAATTAATTTCTAAACTTGCACTTGATTATTTATAAATATATTATTGTTACACCGTAGTATCCATTTCTTAGCTTTGTGCGGAACTAGATTTTCTAAATCTCGACTTTTAGATCATTGATTTAACACGTATAGTTTTTTATACATATAGTTGGTTTCTATGGTTTAAGTGGAACTGTGTTTTAAATTCTAGTACCTCTTAACGATTGAATGAAGCTTTTGATTATTTTGTTTAGCAAAAACCCACTTCATTCGCTAAGAAGAGAGCTCGTGACAATTTAAGAAAAACTAAATTAGTTACTTCATAGCAAGTTAACTTTCCTTTTTTAAATATTGCACAACTAACAAAAATATATTACAATAATACAATTTAAAATTTGAAATTTAAAATGTCATATTTTACGCAAATAAGATTTTTTTAACAATGTATAACCTCCTCTTGTACTTTATATTTTGTGTAGCTCTGATGAAGAAATTAATAATTTCTAAACTGGTCAGCTACATCAAGTGCTTTATTTATATCCGCAAACCGTATAAAATTTTTCCACAAATTGCTTCTTGAAGCATGATTTTCATAAAAATCATTAATAATTTGTAATCACAGCTTCTCTAATTTTAATTTTTTTTAGATTTCTGAATGCTAACCGAAGTTCTAGCAAGTATTGATATACAAGTCAAAAAGACCTGACAATTAACAAATCAAGATGGACGACGTAGGCGTGGCCAAAAGTCAACCCTACTGACAGTGTCCAAAGAAGAAGAAGGAAGAGATTATCAAGCACTCTATGTTTTTAAGAGACATGTCATTTAAGTTAATATGAAACTAAGAATGGAACAAATGGAGTAGAGTAAATACTAAACTTTTTAGAAGATAAAGTAACACATCAACTTGTTATATGGGCACTGTGTCTTCTTCTCACTCACTCACATAAGTCTTCCATCTTGATGTGTTAGTTTCCATCTTTAAGTACAACGAGTTTAATTCCTCTTCAGCATGATCTTAATAGTATTGCTAGTTGGTCAACTGATTAAACGGTAAGTCTGCATATGGGGTAGAATAAACAGTGTCTCCACTACTCTATTGATAGGCAAACATTGAACAAGGCATCGGAACATATAAGTATATATAGATAATGGAGAATGTGCAGAAACGGTCCATCAAGATCCCATCCACACTTTGTTTTCTTGTCCATAAAGCAAGACTACACAGACTAGAACTATCGTTTCTTAAAGCTCGTAGCTCCTGTGTTGGCCTGATAATTAGCTATCGCATATTTACCAACTGCAATATGATTCCACTAATAAATCTGAATACTGACGCACCTCTTCGTGGCCAGAGGTACAAACTCAAGTATAAAACATAGAAAAAGAATGTTCGTGCTAATTTTCTGACCAAACAAGTATTTATATTGTGAAACTGTCTGCCTGCAGAAGTCGACTGGATGAGCACATTAGTTTGTACAGAGCGATCATTATTTCTTGAACGTTATGCAATACTTGACAGGAACATTTAGTTATCAAACTTATTTCCGAGGTCATATACACATAGGCGTACAATCTATCTTTGTTACTTTATACGAATTGATTATTAAATGAAAAATATTTTACTCTACACACCAACGAGTTGATAACAAATACTAAGTTAGAAACACATCTTCGTTGTTCCTTGGGTGAGTTCGCACCAAGTAATCTGATTGGTTCTTTGTTAGATTGGAATTTTCAGCTGTGAATTATAATACACTTTTGATATTATAAAACTCATTGTTTACCATTATGTAACGGTCAGGATTTAATGATCGCACTGTACTATTTAAGTTCACATTTTATTCATTGCTGTTTTTGTCTTTTTGCTAGCTACCTATATATTTTTCTTTATATTTATACTTAGAGATTTTGGCATGAATTGTGTATACTGAGATCTGTATGTTCTGTCCTTTTTGTATTGCTTTATATGCGCACGCTAAGAAATGCTGTGTATGTTGTGTAGTAAAAATAAACATAATAACCATAATAATAAAGTTGCTGGTAGGTGGAAGATACTTCATGTCGTATATACTGGAATTGTGCATTTTCTACCACCAAGCTTCTCTTAGCCAATAAGCCGGACATCGTCATGCTGAATTTCGAGGCAAAAGACATTTTGGCCATCAAATTTCCTATCCAGCTGAAAGGAATATCCCTCTCAAAGAGGACGAGAAGAGAAACAAGTACTTAGACCTCTTGTCCGAGCTAAGAAACATGTACCCGGGTTATTCTGTGATGCACGTAGTCTTGATTTTGGGTGTATTGTGTAACCTTAAAGCTCCTTTCAAGAAGGAAATCGAGATCATTCCCGTCTGTAGACCATCTGCTACCTTGCTGGTCTGTAAAACACAAAAAGCACTGCTACTAGCATCGCTTCGTATTGTGCGACCGCTGGCTTTAGAGTGAGCCAGTCGGTCACATATCGCCAGGGTTTGGGAAGCGATCGATTACTGGAATAGAGCTCCCATCACCTGCTCTGTGTAGGTTGAAAACCTGGATGGTATTTGCAGGACAACAAACTCTCTTTTTTTTAAAATAATAATAACAATTTTAAAAAATGTAAAATTTGATATATTTCCTACTGTTTATTTATTTTTTATATATATATGTATATAAGTCAACACTCATATAGCCTACTAAAAATACTACTCATTTCAATTGCATTATTTTTTGTCCCCGAACACTACACCAAAATCGTGCTTTCTCTATCTTGATACACTCTTTATATATAAAACATTTTTAAAAGATTGTGTTAATGTGTTTTAGACGTGTTTTAGAGAGCTCCCTATTTATTCAAAAAGTAGTGTTAATTGGTGCAAAAAAAATAAATAAAGGCTACGTTGCCCGATTGGAGAAGCGTCCTACCGCAAAAAAAGGTAACTTTTAAATCTAAAAACCCTTAAACCGCACGAATATCACTTATTTAAACTTATATTAAAAAGATCTGAACTGTCAAAGTCTCAATCGATAATATCGAGTACTAATAAATTGAAGAAGTGACATCTAGCAGCGAGTAGAAGGTTCTAGGCCAGCGCCACCTTAGTCTGCAACTTGAAAGTAGTAGGGTTGCAGTGCAGCGCGCTAAGCGGGCGACACTTGGAATATTTTGCTTGACTGCTGGAAGGCCACTGGTAATACAGAAGAGTATAGGAGGTTGCGGACTTCAAGGAGCCTAAATAAATTAATGGACCGGAGTAGAACTTATTCTACAGGCTCAATCGCAGAATTCCTAAAAAGGAAACGGGAAAATAATCAAGAAGGAGTAAACGAAGACGCAAATATATTCAACGTGAATAAGAAAACAGTACGAACCACAAAGAAAAACCAGGGCACAGAAAAAATAAGCACAGCTGAAAAGCAAGACGGCGAGATGGAGAAAAAAATGGAGGATATGGATTTCAAACTAAATAAAATCTTGGAGCAATTGGGAGGTATTATAGAAATAAAAAAAGATATAAAAGAAATCAAGGCAGATAACCAAGCTATAAGAGAAGATTTGGAAAGGATGCAAGCGGAAAATAAAAATAAAATACTAAAATTGGAGGAAGAAAACAAAACTATAAGAATGAAAATACAAAACATGGAAGAAAGATGGGAGAAAAAAGAAAAGTTTGAGAGAAAAAACAATATAATAATTAAAGGGGTTAACATAGAAAATGGTAATACAAAACAAGAAGTCGAACATTTTATAGCCAATAAACTAGGAGTACAACTGAAGGTAGAAGAGGCATATGAAATGGGAAAAAGGGGAGAAGGCAAGCCAATAGTAATGGCTAAACTTAAAACATGGGAAGATAAACAAGAAGTGATGAAAAACAAAAATAAGTTGGCCGGAGATATAATCTACATAGAACACGACTTAACCCTAAAGGAAAGAGACATACAAAAGAAATTAAGGGACATAAGAAAAACAGAGATAGAAAAAGGGAACAGAGTAAAAATAGGTTACAAGAAGATAGCTATAAATGGTAAAAACTTTGAATGGGACGACGAGAAAGAAAATATAAAGCCAAAAAACTAATCGATATGCTCAGCGGAAACCAAGGACAACACGGCAAAGAAATGGACAATGAACTGGAAAATAATAGGTTATCAACAAAAACAAAAAATATAAAAATAGGCTTTTGGAACATAGGAGGGGTAGGCAACAAGGATGAAGAGTTTTGGGAATACATAACTACATTTGATATAATAGGACTAATGGAAACATGGCTGGAAGCAAATAAATGGAATAAATTCGAAAAAACCCTACCACAAGGTTACCAATGGAAAATACAATATGCAACCAGAGAAAAGAAGAAAGGTAGAGCAAAGGGCGGAATAATAACGGGGATACGAAACGAAATCAATGAAACAGACATTACAAGTAATATACAAGGTATACAAGAACGGGAAATCAGAATTAGAAATGAAAAATGGAGAATACTTACAGTATACAACAACATAGGGATGAAGGAAATAAAAGAAAAAATTAACGAATACTTAGATGAAAAAGAGGAATACAATCTGATAATAGGCGGGGATTTTAATGCAAGGATTGGAGAATTAGGAGCAATCCAGTTAAATGGAGAAGCAGATAACAACAAAAGAGCAACTAAAGACAAATTTATAAACAAAGATGGGAAAATTTTAGTGGAATTAATAGAAGAACGAGGCTGGAACATCTTAAACGGAAACATACATGGAGACCATGAAGGAGAATATACATACCTAGGACCGCAAGGAAATACCGTAATAGACTATGTATTAACAAATGAGGAAGCAAGATACAAGTTAGAGGCATTTGAAGTAGGGGAAAGGATGGATACGGAACACCAACCAATAATAGTAAAGTTGAAAGAGAACATATTAGTAGAAACAGTAAAAAAAAAATGGGTAGAAACCAACGACTGGTCTGAAGAAGCAGTAAAAACATACAAACAAACTTTATCCAACCAAACTTTTAAAGAAACAAAAACAGAAGAAATGTTAGAAGAACTAAAAGCAGCTATAAAAGAGGCAGTAAGGAAAAAGCTAAAATACGTGGGTTACATTACTAGGAAGAACCCATGGTGGAACAAAGAATGTAAGAAGCGGAAAACAGAAGTACGAAAAACACTCAGAAAATGGAAAAAAGGCCACACAACCAAGGACAATTATCACACCAAAAAAAGAGAATACAAAGCTATGTGCAAGGCAAGGAAGAAACAACACGAAGACAATATAATCAAAACCATAGAAGCAATAAAAAACGAATCAGAAATATGGAAATTTATAAACAGAGACAAGCATACAGGAAATAAGATCAGTACAAAGATAAAAATCGAAGAATGGGAAAAACATTTTATAAGAACACTACAGGGTACCGATAAAATGACAATAAGCACACCAAAACGCCCATCTTTTACAGAAAATATAATAACAAAAGAGGAAATAGATAAACAACTAACACGAATGAAGAAAAAGAAAGCACCTGGAGAAGATAACATTCAAAATGAAGCTTGGATTTACAGCACGGAAAATATGAAATGTAAAATTGAAGAAATTTTAAATGCAGTGTGGAAAGGACAAGGATTTCCAAATGGATGGAGAAAAGGCGTTATATGTCCTATATACAAAAAAGGGGATCACGACAGCACCCAAAACTACCGAGGCATAACTCTTATGGACACCTTATATAAGTTATATGCAATGGTAATAGAGAATAGATTAACACAAGAAGTGGAAACAAAACATATCATCCCCGATAACCAAGCAGGATTCAGAAAGGGAAGAAGCACAATGGATAATATATATATATTAAAACACCTGATAGATAAAGAGATATCAAAAGGAAAAGGAAAAATCTATGCTTTCTTCACTGACCTAAAATCGGCGTTCGATTTAGTAGACAGGCAACACCTATGGAGCATAATGCGAAAGAAAGGCATCAGCGCACTTCTCATAAAAAAAATAGCAGAAATTTATGAAGAAACATATAGCGTGGTAAGAGTAGGCGAAGAAGAAAGTGGAAAGTTTTGGACAGAAAGGGGATTAAGGCAGGGCTGTCCATTAAGCCCAATATTATTTTCCCTATATATATCGGACCTTGAAGAAATACTAGAGAAATGGCAAGCCGGAGGAGTAGTGATAGGCAATATAAAAATATGGACGCTAGCTTACGCAGACGATATTGTCTTACTAGCCAAAACACCGGGAGAATTGAAGGAAATGATGAGCAGATTGGAGAGATACCTGGACAAAAAGAAGATGATCCTCAGTACGGAAAAATCCAAAGTTTTAGTTTTTAAAAAGGGAGGAGGACGACAGACCGAGAACAAATGGAGATGGAAAGGGCAGGATATAGAACAAGTAAAAGAATTCAAGTACCTAGGGTATACTTTTCAGAAGAGCAATGAAGACCAGACACACATAAAGGAGATAACAAAAAAGGCAAGAATGGTAATGGGAAGAGTTTGGAGTATGGGAGAAAGAATGTTCCAGAACAATTTCAAAAGAAGAATTTTTATGTTTGACAGTCTGGTTAAAAGCCTCTTATATGGACAGGAAATATGGGGATGGCAAGAACAGGAAAAAATAGAAAGATTGCAGGAACAATACCTGAAATGGACTTTGGGCTTGGACAGACATACCCCAAGTTACATTATTTTGGAAGAAACAAAGAGAGAAAAGCTAAGAATAATGACGGGCAAAAGAGCAATGAAGTTCGAAGAGAATATTGCGACCACCGAAAACAATATTTTAAAAGAGTGCTGGAAGGAAAAAGAAACTAATATAACAAAATGGACAACGAAGAAAAATGAATTCCTAGCAAGAAATGGCACATCAAAGGAAGATATCGAAGGAAGAAAAAGATCTGGGCTAGAAACAGTGCTAATGGTGACGGAACGAGATAAAGATGTGCAGAAACAAGAGCAATGGAGTAGAATAACCAAGTCCCGATACAATCAGCTCTACCAATACATTGCATGTACAGAAGTTCCAAGGTATCTGGCAGAGCCCAACAAACAGCAAAAGATTATTGCGAGATTTAGATGCGGAAATGAAGAGAGGGCAAACTGCTTCTGGACGAAGGAGGAGGAGCAGCTTTGCAGAACCTGCGGTACAGAGATAGAGACTCTTAATCATCTGCGATGCTGTGAAGGACTGCAGTTAGAAAGCAGGGGTCCTTTACAACTTCTGGGAGACCACGGAAAAGGAGAGGATTGGATGAGAGCAGTGCTGAAGGCCAGAAAAAATAATAATTAACACAATAATATATGTTACAATTTATGTAGATTTTAAGCCGAAAGGCAACAAATAAATTATTTTACTACTACTTTACTACTATAAAACATTTTTCTTCTTCATCTGACATATATTTACAATCAACTTTTGTTGTAGTTCATAAAAGAGTTGATTCCGTCTCTGTAATACATACCCTGTTCCACCTACATTGAACGCTGCAAACGTGAACCTATTTGCATAAACTTGATTTTATAATGTTATCTTTTGATCGTTGTGGAGTCAGTGGCGCTACAGTCCCGGTCAGAGGGTGACCTGCTCCGGGTTCAAACCCTTCAATGGTCGCTCAACTAGGGTCGACTGCAAATTATGTTTTTTATGACCAGAAGAACGTTCCCACAATTTAGAATGGATTTGGTGAATTGAGGTTGATGTTCTTTTGTAAGAGATTTGAATTTTTTAAAAAATTGAATTTTAAAATGGGTTAGGTTGATGATTTTTTAATAGAGGGTTGTATTCAGTATCACAAGATCTAATATCTTCCTGTAAATTTAGATAGTTTGAAACACTGAAAGGGAGAAGTTTGTATTTCAATAAATATTAATTTCTTAGAGAAATGATTTTTAAACTTTTATAATAAACCGATACAAGATTCTGGGCTTTGAATATATAGCTACAGAATATGATCAAATTTTTCCTTTGACATATAGCACATTACTATTCTTTTCTTCTATTCCATTATATTTTGTATAATGGAACTAAACTAAACTAAATATTAATATACTGAAAATTACACGAAATAAACGTTAGGAGTATCATATACAGTATTAGCTTTCTAGAAAAGATGTAAATTGACATCCATTTACCAGTGTTATTTCTTGACTATATCTTCGTCGATTTGGAGATACGTAAATTAGTTAAAATTTTTGGCGCACAGCTACGATGTCTACTTGCGCCGGTTTGGAGATACTGACATAGTTGGATTTGTTATCGATTTAACTATAGGTTTGTCGTCAAAACCCGCTATAAACCTCTTACGATAAGGAAGGGAAATTACGTACCTTTGATTAAATCAAGCTATTATAGTAAACATTCCAGTTACAAAGACCGTTAAATGTTTGATTACCAGCAAAAACCGCTACATGCATAGTGAACAATATGGCTACCTATTTAGTACCAAATTATAAATAAGCAAAATCAGCTATTTTTTTTCCTCACGTTTCTATTTTCCGTGCGATTCAATGTTACTTCTACCACCTACAACAGGTATGATCCGGTTGTGTAAGTTGGTATTCAAGAAGCTTTGGTTTGAAACCTTTCTGACAATCATCCGTCAACGTCTTAGGGTCATTGCTCATCAGTGTTTGATTTGAATGACGATTTCTTGATCAATTATCTTTGAAATGGCCGACAACTGAGCTGCAATTTTGATATGTTTTATTACTTACCGCTATGTATAACCCCCCGCGATTACAAGTTTATTATACAAATCTAATAATCTGAAATAAAATTTATAACTATCTATAGATCAAATTATGTACTGAATCTTTATCTAATAGGATAGTTTTAATTGCATAAAAAATTGTTATTAAAATGTTATCGCTCAATAACAAAAGTATATGTGGGTACCAATAACTTTATGTAAAATATAATACGCCATCGGGTGTCCCTGCGTGGGTGCGTGCTATGTCAAAAACAAATTTGAACCGAGATTCCGAAATGTAACGAAATATTCCGAAGCTCACCGAAGTGTATATGACATATAACGCGTGATAATAGTAGTTGTTAATTGATATGTTTACACAAAAATAATATAAATCAAAATTATTAGTAGCAGAAAAATAATTGCAGACACCTTTATTTTGGACGTTTGCCATTGCTGATAGTACTAGGCTAGAATAGTACAATATAATGAGTATTAGTATGAAAGATATAAAAATAATACTTCAAGAAAAATTAAATTCGGACGTTTCGGAAAATGCTCAACAATCTGTTTCCGTCTTCAGCGATCACGGAAGTGATAAACATTTCAGTTTTCTTCGAGTTTTTATACCGAGTATTGTAAGAGTGGGAGCAGGTTATAGGTGTGTTGCTATTGGTTGGCTGGTTGGGATCAGGTATGGGTAGGGACGGGACAACCTGCGGAGGATTAATGATCGGATTAAGGTTGTTTGTCACATTATTGTGTGGTAATGAGTTGTTTGTTACCGGATTAGTGACTTGAGGATTAAAAGGATTGTTTTGAATAATGGAAAGCCAGACTTGAGGAAATTCTATGCTGGCTTGGCTGACAGCATCTCCAGATCCTCAACCTAAAATCCTCCTCCTAATAATAAATATATTTTAAATTTAACATCTCAAATCAGTTTTAGTTTTAACATTATACATATAATGCACTGAGTGAAAATGAATAGATTTCTCATTTTAAAAAGTTAATGAATAAATATTTCGGAATAATACTCATTATTTATCCTGTTTTTAATAATAGGCGAAGAGTTGATTCAATCTGAATTGGATGAAGTCTGAGGTGTCGAGCAAGTTTTACATTAAGGCGCACTAGTATTTATATAGTTTTCTAGTAAACTCGATAGTGAAAATTCGGAATATAAAACGTCGTTATTGCGTGATAAAACATTAAAGGGGTATAATAATTTTCAATGTAATACCGCGAAATAAAAACCATGCTTCTAATTTGACATATATTGAATCTAGCGATCATGATACAGTTGAGAGTAATGGTGATGAGGACTGTTATGAGGAACCTCCCACGTATTATATAAGTAAGGCATAAAAATAAACAAACCTAATAGACTAACTTAACTACTTAACAGAAAACACTCCAAATCAAAACTGAGGATAAAATTTACTCTTCCTCATTCGGAGCACAGCATTCAAATAGATAGCACAGAAATAGTTATTTTCTTAGGTGTTGTATGGTAATTTAGGTCCAAAAACGGTATCGTTCGCGGATGGTAAAGGCAGCTCAAAGGTCGGGTTATGGACACCCGTATCCAGAGAGTGTGGGTATGCCATGTAGTCACCAAGCGATGCCTCGTGGGGGGACGATTACCGGACGAACGATACAGGAAAACCAGGAAGCCGAAAAAGACAGAAGAAAGGAAGAATCAAGATAGAAGACAGGAAAAATCAAGTGGGAAGGCAGGAAAAACTAGCCACTCCGTCAAGAAGAATAGTCAACTACGATCCCATGGCGGAGAGGAGGCAAGCAGGGTTTTTAGTCGGTATGCCACTTGTGGACAGTCCGACATTACCTGAATATGGTGTCTATAAAAGATTTCCCCTGGATAAAAAAAGGTCCAAAAACGGTATATAAGGTTCGTCTATTGCATGGCCTTTAACGTGTTCCAAATTTTCAAATTTGGCAAATTGCAATCATTTATTAAATAAATAAATAAATAATAAAAAATCATTTATTTGTGTACCCTTGGCGTAAAGAGTAATAGAACAACCATCAAGTTTTTATTAAAATCGGAAGTTGATACCTTTGAATGATATTTTTCTAAATAAGCTTACATTAAATTGTCCTGTTACATTTTCCTTGAAGAATATGTAGGACATCTTTATGACGTTTGAATTATCTTGCGAATGTAAATATGCATCGTCATATACTTAACATTTTCCTTTGATCTAGGTAAAGGTTATAGAAGAGCATAATAATAATGTTTGTTTTACAGTTGTATCAATAAAATTATATTTGTAAATAGCTAGAGTGACATTTATAAATGTTGTAAATAACGAAAACGTACAGAGAATGTGCTTATTGTCACTTTGAAAATGTAATACCACTCCTTGAATAGTAATTACCTGTACTAACAAACTTACATTTATTATTGCACGAAGTATCTAGGATGTATCTAGGATGGAAGTGTCAGAATACTGACGTGAAACGGGCTATAAACGGTACAAAATGTTAAAACAAACTAAAAGCAGATCTAACAACTGTTTGTTAGATCTGATTTTAGTCTAGGTACTTTATGTTTTTCGGTAGGTGTCTGTACAAAAAAAAAAGGCAGACAGAGGATTCAATTGCCAACTTACCATTCACTCTATCTTTCAAAGCAGCGTTTCTCAACTGGGGGGGGGAAGTCATGTATGGTCGAAACGTGAAAATATAATAGAAATGCACTCAATGTTGCAAGATTAAATTATATCTGCATACATAAATATACTACACTTATATTTTTAAAAATATACTTTTCATAACATAAATAAAATAAATATTTTATTTGTTTATTATTACTGAATCTAATAGAATTATTTTGACAACTAATTTAAACTAAGTTAACTAAATCGAGGTCAAATTAAATGTATGTGTAGGTTGATGCGTTTTTATGACAATGGTTCGCGTTGGAGGTAGGTACTTCAAATAGTTTCAAGTAGGTACGACTTGAAACTGAAATATTTCCATTATTATTCTCCGAGCTACAGATAACTCAAGAGTAAGGATGCGAAAGTGTTTAAATCAATCACTTTGATTACTTGTATATAAAAATACTTTAGTTTCATGTCGTTATAGTAAATGCAATTTAGTCAACCGTAAAAGATATTAAAAAATGTTTAAATAAAAGTTGTTTCTTTTTAAAAGCTCTATCCAGAGATACCTAATTTATATACGGTGCCATTTAAAAAGTCAAAGTTGTTCTTGATATCCTGAACTTCCGGAAAATTTCAGTACAACCTTTGGATTCTGTGGATAAGTTTTTGTCATTAATATTTTTGTCAATTTGCTCACACATCGCATTTCGAGAAAAATCGCATTCCCTCTATCTGATACAGCCTGTATATATTTTGGGGGCCGCAGACAATATTTACATAATTTCTGGAGGTCTCATGCTAGAAAAGGTTAAGAAACACTGTTTTAATGGATGAAATTAATGAAAGTTTATTAATATTTGACTAAGCAAAGAACAACAATAATATGAGTTATATATTAAAAAAGTTTAAAGAAAACAAAGTTTTAAAAAACAATAATGCAAAAACCATATCAAACACAGTAGAGCGTTAATTATCCGAACGTCGATTAACCGGGACGTCGCTTATCCGAACGCTTATACGCAACAGGTCTCAAACTCCCACCAAGGACAAAAACTGGTTCAAAAGAAATTAAGTGATTACATTTCAAATAGTTAGGTTAGGATGTTGATTAAACAAATACGGCAGAATAACTTTTGTAAACAATAAACCATATGTATGTACTTGTTTTTTCTTCGTTTTCTATCAGATCGATTATCCGAAAAAACGTTTATCCGAACTACTTTGTCCCAATTAGTGCGGATAGTTAACAATCTACTGTATTGAGGCTGACTTGGAAACTCAGGGTTCCATATGAACCACAGGGCAGTTTCAACTAGAGGCAGGAGTCGACAAAATTACGGCAAAATCCATATTGCGACAGTTTTCTTATTAGGTCAGATCACAAGTTCCTGCGTATTTATCAAATATATTATTATTGTTCATTTTAAATTCACCGGGATTAATTTACCAACCGTTGTGCTAAATAGATATACTAACAGAGCCCTTAAAAATGGGTAAGTGTTACAAACGCAACGTTTTGAAAAGTTTGTTTTTGCATAGTGAGAGTGCTACGTACGAAGCAGAAAAATAATGTAGTTTTGATACCGAAAATACAATTGGTACAAACACTGCATTTATGCACCAAGGGTGTTACTAAGATAATTACGCCCAGAGAGCGACGTAATACAGCGCAAAGGCCTCCGGCTCGAGGAATGGATGTCGCTCGAATGGTTTATTTTTCACTTCACAAAAAATAAAAAGCAAAATTAAACAAATATTTATACCTATCTGGTAGCCTATGGCAAAGAACAGTTAAAAGACAAAAAAATAAATTTAATAAATTATTTTCTTGTATCATTAAACTGTCAGAATTAATTTTACAGTCACAATGAATATGTAAGAATTACCCGAATATATCGAGAAAAAATGCACAAAAAGCAACACAAAGTTTGTTACCACTTAAAACTAAACAGAAATATGAAAAAAAAAAAAAAAATACGAAACCTTTAGACCGGTGTTCCCAAAGAGTGTGCCGCGGCACATTCATGTGCCGCAATATTTTTCAAGTGCGCAGCGAAACCTTAAAAAAAAATAACTAGGGTTGTTTTTATTTTAACATTATTGTCCGTATGTACGTACAATATAATTAATAAGAATAAAGTGCACGAAGGATCATTTTATGACGTATTAAAATTGACATATCCCTTTTTTCCTGAATACAGTGGCGTCTGTACTCAAAATTTCTTCTTCTATGACTACTTAGGTATGTCGCGAAATTTTTCTTCTTTGGAAAATGAACCACGAAAGTAAAAAGGTTGGGAAACACTGCTTTAGGCTATGGCAATAAAAATTAAGGTACCGGCCGTAAATGAGACTAATTTTTGTAGAGGGTGTAATGAGAGGGCGTTATGGATTCATAATACTCTGGTTGTTATGCATGTTTAAATATCTCGTATCCTAGGCATTATGACCAAATAACGGAGTGAAAAATAAGTGGATGATTTACTTTTCCTAAAAAATACGCACCAACTTATGGAGTGACTCAATTAATGACGCATGTTGTACGTAAATTTATATTAAAATTTTTCGAAATACTTTTGGTTTCTATTGATTTTCAATTTTTGAAATATATGAATAATGATGATGTAACTGTAATGAGCTGTTATCACATAAGAATTAACAGTACCTATACCTATATATAGAAAACTGTAAAAGAACAGCTTCAGATAAAATCGTCGACAAAACGGTAATTACTAAACTATTAAACAACTATATGCAAGTTTTTGTTATAGTGTCTTCACACTCTAGCGTGTCTGTTACGTTTAGATGTAACACGTTGATTTTTCGAACTTATTCATTTAAACGATCAAAATTACTAGAAAAACAGTTCCTTACATAAAACCTATGTATCTTATATTGATAAATATAAAACAGAATACAATTCTATCAACAATACTAATAACACTAAGAAATCATTTCTGAGGTCACTTTTTTTTTTTTGTTAATTATTTAATATTTTAGCGCGTAGCATCTACAACTATTGGCAGCTTTTTTTTTTACTCGATAACCCTATACTCTGCTAAAAATATTTCCATAATTGTTTGTGACAAGTAATTCATCTGAAACAGGAAAACTACTAGTGGAGCTACTATAATGTGCTATGTTTTTAAAATCTGCTAATGAGACAAAAGGGGATAGGCATGATTTTTTAATTTTTTTTTATTAAATTCCTCTTGTTGCATATAAACACAAAAAACAGTTTTTTTTTTAATTTGAAGGCTTAAAAAAATCATAAATGTATGTAGCGCGCGAAAACGACGTGTGACGTCATACCCCTCTAACTGACACATGACACTACTAGTCTACCTAGCGTACATAGTCTGTTGTGAACTTATTTGTTTGTATAACTTTTATAGGTTATGTAAAGTTAGAGTGATCTTAATTAAAATAAAGTTTAATTCTATAAAAACAATTTATACATGTTTACCGAAATAAATTTTATATTAAAATATATAAAATATGGAAGATCCAGGCCCCAGTACTTCGAAACATAGTCGAAAATATTGTTTAGTACCAATGTGCACAAATAGTTCAATTAGAAATCCAAAAAAATAATTTATATCATTACCTGATGACGAAAAACAACAGAAAAGCTATGAGGCGAAATAAAACCGATATTTCAGAAAAAAGTAAACTTTATGTTTGTGAAGACCATTTTAATGTGAGTACATATATTTTATAAATTATTTTAATAATAAATGCGTGAAAAATTGTTTAAAAACAAATACTAAACTCTCAAACAATACAATATAAACACGTAAACATTATGTTTTGTCTGTATCTGTGACGTCAAACCCTTACAGTCTCAGTCGTATCTACTCGGCAACCTTCGCGGCGTGGTCGACTTATTTCAAATTTACAATATTTTAATTAAAAAATTTGGCTATAATATTAATTAAAATGTGATTTTTGTTGTGTTAGGTGACATAACTAACATTAAAATATCAAAAAAATGTAGGTTTAAGGAAATATAAATTTTATGCGTATCCCCTATTATAATATTCTTTTTTCTATTTTGCATTCATAAGAGTCATTATGAAACTGAATGAGTGTTTTAATGAGTTTAATTATGACACTGCACATTTTATTCAATAAAATAGGTAACATTTATACAAAAACCTGCACATTTTACAAAACGAAAATTGACAGCTATTTTAAAAATTATAAAACTGTTGAATTAATTCGACCAACCACTACTTGTACAACTACCCAACGCGTGCGGTAAAATCATGTCTGAAACCTGGTGTTTCAATATAACATTATTTACTGGCTAAAAACAGTTATATAGATTTTTTCAAAACAATGCGATTGAACAAATTTTGTAGTGAATAATGCAGCATTTATTGTTTATACATGAAATATTCTTTGTACTGACTTGTTTTTCTAAACTTTTTCAATCTTTTAATTATGACACTGGCAATCAGGTTCACTTTTTGCCACACACAACTGCTTTATTTAGAGTTCAAAAATCAAGTCTAGTCAATCAGGTCTCCATGGATAAAAAAAGAAACAATCAAGTCAGATTCAGGTTTTCGAATTTCCAGATTCTCGGGAAATATTCTAGGTAATATAAGGATTGATTTTAAAATAAAGATGGAATAAGGAAGAGATGGCCAGTGGAATTTAGGAAATTTATTCTTTAGCCACTAATTATTAACAAATGAGTCATGTTATATTTATCAAACATCAGTATAAAAAACAATCTGATAAAGATGTAAGCAAAAAAATTCTCACAAAAAGTTAATATTTTTATCACCAAATGTCACAAGTAAATCTTGCATTCATTAGTAAGTTACAAAAAATAATTTTTACAAAGAGGATCATTAAAATCTCGACGTCATTGCGCCATTATATAATCAGTCTGTGTCTAGCTACGATAAATTAGTTCTAAGATATGAGCGCCCTCTTCTTATAAAGACCGTATTCGTAACAATAATATATACTCCAACAGTCCGAAAAAATGGTATACATTACTTAAAAAAATGTGGGATTAACGAAAGTAATATTATCTTAACTTTTTTTTGTTTTCATTTCTAAATAAGTAGTTGCTAAGCTACTAATAAAAATATGGCGCGCAAATAGTTTTGCAAATGTCAAAAGTAATTAACAGAAAAAAAAAAAAAAACTCGTATTTTATATAAGTGACACCCGCGGTTCTAACAAAATGGCGAAGTTTGATCTAAATTGTGTTTATATGCAAGGAAGAAGTTACAAATCGACTAAAATCACAACCGCCAAATAGTCCAGATTTTAATGTATTGGACCTCGACTTTTTTAATTCTATATAACCCTTACAACATACAGCTTCGCCGAATATAATCGACGAACTGATTGAATATGTACAAAATGCATTTAATGCATTAAACATACAAACCCTTGATAATGTTTTTCTAACATTGCAAACTTGTCTAGAAGCAACCATGTTAGGAAAAGGAGGAAATTCCTATAATATTCCGCACATACTAATGTGCAAAATGTACTAAAGGCAAAACTGCATCTTGAGGGACGATTACAAACATTAGAATATTCTATACACGCTGTAGAGACTGCCAAGTTAAATTTTTTTGTATTATTCTTTGTTTTACTAGATATTTGTAACTAGTTCATAAATAATATCATTCTAATTAATTAAAATTGTAAATGTATATCATATTTTCGGACAAGAAAAAATCAAAATGTATACCATATTTTTGAACGGAGGGAGTATTAATTTCTACTGTGATTACAACACTGAATTGTGGATCAGTGTCAAAAATGTCTTTTGGCAGTGATAAAAAAAAAAAATAAAAAAATGTCACGCATGTGTTAGCTGTAGTGCGCGAAAGGTACTGCTTGGACATCTTTTCGAATTTATTTTTCTAAAAAGATATTTTAGTTGTTATTTTATTTTTATGTAACTGTAAATAAGCAAGTGCCATTATAGTTGTCATCTTGTAAACCAATCGACGCATATTTACGTACAACGCGACAATTTGTAGGTAAATCTTCATTCTACAAATATGCTTGTAACTATTTTGTTTTATTGTGAAAATTACTTATAGTTATTGTACTTCGTGTTTCATTTTTTCCGCCATTTCAAATCTGCTGTGATTCTCAATATAAGTGAAACTGGTAAAAACACGTGTACCAAGTGGCATTCCATTATCATCAAGTATAATTTTTCGACGAAGGTTGTCCACAATAAAAAAAAAAAAAACAGATATTATATATATAATTATATATACAATATCTTAACAAAACTTTATAAACAAAAAAGTTATTAGAAACCCATAAACATTAAAAAATTACACAAAATTGTTATTTTATATTTATTATTTATTGAGCGAGAACATTTTTAAAATTATTTCTAAAATTCAATATGTCCTATTGGATGGATAATATTCGATGCAAATTTTGATGAATAATTTTTTGTTTGCGCCAGTCGTGCAAATAATCAATATTTATGTGGGGGGTTCTTAGTCCAACATTATATTTAGTTAAGTTACCGAATAACATTCGAACCATCTGTGTCGTGTTAATGTTTGTACCCAGTTCTGTCTGTACGCGACAGCCGTCCAGGTTACAAGCATTGTTGCCGTTCACGAATGTATGTTATATACAGTCTCGTGTCTCAGTGTATTTTAGTCACTCATTTCAGTCCCCGCATTATCTGAGCTCTTAGTATCGTGCATCTTTAAGCAGAGGTAGATTTAATCTTGTTCTACATCATTTCGTTCACTCTGCTTTGTTGTCGTGAATGCATTTTACGGATGCATACACATTAATGTGTGTTAGTATATTTCGCGAATATACGGTGTGGACTTGTGCAATCCAACGTGGCTGTGTGTCCAAACTCTCCATTTCGGACCTGGTGTATTACGATGCCTACAGCATCTCAAAGGGCCTTTTGCTACGTGACGTTTCACACACTAGGTAAGTCCATCAATCGGTATATACCCAATACTATCTCCAGCATTCTACATTCACGTCAGATTGCGCCCAGTAAAGTCCATTCGCTTTAATTCGCGTTTTTTAACCAGATCAAGAGTCCTGCCTTACGATCGTCGCGAACATGCTCCTCAGAGCAGGAACCTGGTCAAAGTCTCCATCTGGGAACATTGCAGGGCTCCGCATTTACAGTTTTTTTTTTTTTCAGATTGTTAATTTTGTACTGTTAATACAAAAAACCAACAATTCACATTATTATTTATAATTATAGATCTCAGAAATACGATTTCTTATTTTGTAATCACAGAACTCGAAATTCTCATCACCATTCGCTTGACGCTGACTAGGTAGTATTATTCCACAAATAAAATGTTCGCAAATATTTACTTAATTTTGCATGCAGCTGAAGTTTGAACTCTTCATTTGACCCAAAATTTTAATTAACTATTTCCAAATACCCAATTCGTGGAAATTACTAAAACTCTCTTTTCTCAAAGCAAGTGAATACCTCATAATTACCCGAGCCATATGTGAATATTTGACCGTAATAAAAGCTAAAACATGCACGCACCGGGTCAGAAGGTTAAAGAGCAATTGAAATGTGTCGCCAGCTCCACCAAAGCCGAGAAGAATCAACCACGGCTCAGTAGATTTCGTGCTGATAATCATTGTATTCTGCACCAGTGGTTATTACCTTACACAGCTATCTAGCAATTAGGTGTCAAAGAATTAGTATTTAGGAAAGCATAATGAGGCTCTGAATAGAGGAGGAATTTGCATAAGAGAACTTGCGAAGTTTAAAATATTTCACTAGTAAGATGTTTTCTTTGTGCTGAGAACTTGAAAAGTTTTTATTATAAAAAGTTTAGTGTTTTATTTTAGTAGTTATTCTTATTAACTAAAGTGTAGGGTAATTAAGTTACTTTTTTCTTTTACCGAATGAAGGTTGAAGTGGAAAAATTGTGACGAATACGAATCAGTCGAGTACTAAGTATGTATATACATACATATTTAATTGCTCTCTTCATCACAAAATTATTATAATTAACAAAAATTAATTGTTTTGTGGTGCAAGTAGCCAGTTCACACCACTAATGTCACTATCGCAAAACGTACAAGACTCGCATTCTGAAGTTTTAACCAGAACAGGAAATCCCCAAAATTGTTTGTAGGGTTTGGTTCAATATAAATTTTGTAGGGGTATTAATAGCTCGGTTAGGGGTAAGGTTCTACAAAAAAAAAAAAAAAACCCGGAACCCCGGTTTCCGTTTCGTTTTTTTTTAGGGTTTTGTAGGTATGACCAAAAAACCCTTATACCGTCATTTTGTCGTCTGTCTGTCTGTTTGTCTGTTCGGTAAAAATTGTAGCCGGCTAAACCTAGAGAGTTGAAATTTGGCATGATTATACAACTCTTTGACCCGCACATAGGAAAAATACTAAAATATCTAAAAAACATATCCCCCTAAAAATATAAACAAATATATGCTCATCGAAAAAAAAATAAATATTTTTTTACAATTCTGTGTAGGGTATCAAATAAAAGCCCTTGGTACGTGGATTAACGATCAAAATTTTATTTTTGCAAAATAAATTATTTTGAGGAGATTTTTACCAAAATTGTGCAAAAAAAATGTTGTCCCACACCCTGTAGCCCAGATGGTTTAAACTAAAAATCTGAAAAAATTCTCTGTAATGTACATTGGTGTGAACCGGAATAGTACAACAGGAATTTTTGATCAGATTATGTTTTCGGAAAATAACGCATTTTTTGTGTTTTTAAGTAAAATATGTAATATATTTAATCCGCTATTTAACATACTAAACGAGTGATCCTGTATAGCACAGTGGTAGCGTTCTCGCTTAGTGAGTTGAAACTACTGTAAGAAACTGTGTTCGAATCCCGTCAATTTTTATTTTTTCAGTTTTTTTTTTGCATTTTTATTTTGTTTAAATTATTTTGTCAAAATTCTAGTTATATTTTGGCAAATGTTGCATTTAATTTTTAAAAGCGTAAATTTAATAACCAGTGGGAAGTGTTGAAATTATAATTTAATTCTATATTTGAAGGTATCAGAGGGCGAGGCTTATGATTTAAGCAACCAATGGAAGCCATAGGCGCAATTTTCAAAACCTTAATGAACCTTGCTATATAAAAAAAAAAATACTGCACATATTTAGAAACTTAAATAATGGTATTAGGCATTCGAATTAAAATTCATAAAAATATATTTTGACATAAAATTTGTTTTGGCATCCCAAATAATTACCTAATAATCACACAGTTAATAAATACCTGCGAAACCCTGAAATGTGTGAAAATTCACACTTCACATTAATTTTTTTTAAAATATATAATTTTAGTTAGCTATACAATTTAAGTGAGGAACACCTCACACTTTCAACAAAATGGCAGAGAAGTAATTAATGTTACGTCGTTCAAGTATCTAGGTAGCATATTATCCTGCAACAGTTCGTTTGATGATGAAGTGTCACGAAGAATATCCGCTGCATACCAGGCCTTCGATGCTCTAAGAACATTTATATGGAGCTGCCGAGATTTACAGCTTAAAACAAAGATAATGATGTACAAGGCAGCTGTACTCCCTGTACTTCTTTACAGCAGTGTCTCTACAGGCGGCATATTAAGCACTACAAAGAATCCATGAAAGATGCCTTAGGAATATATTGCGAATCAAATGGCAAGACTATATGCTGGACACAGAAGTTTTGCCTAGCGCTGATATCATCAGTATTGAGGCCATGCTGCACCAAATTCAGTTGCGGTGGGTGGGACTCGTCATAAGAATGCCAAATAGTAGGTTACCTAAAAGATTAATGTACTCGGAGTTGGAGGGAGCTCCTAAGCAACGTTATAAAGATAAGCTAAAAAATAACCTCGTCATGTCGCCTACACCTCGGAAAAACCCCTCGTAAATCTTCGACTTGGAAATGGCACTTGTTTTTTATTATAATCATTGACTGTCTAAGCACAATTTCCCAATAAAAAATATTGTAAAAGTAGAGAAGAAGAAGACACCTCTTGTAGATCTACAAGAGTGAACTGGTACTGATTTTTAAAGTAAAGGTTGTCTCGTAACTTCTGACCAATCAGAGCGTGAGAGGGAATACGTCACACGTATGCGTAGTTCAAACAAGCATACAAAATTAATATAGATGCTGCACGTTTTTAAATATTTTTACTGACTATTTTCATAATAGTTATTTATTTCAAGACAATTCTACTGAATAAAATATAAATAAAAACCTGGAGAAATTTTGTACTGATTTATATAAAATTTAAGGTGATGGGTTAGTTAATTATAGTTAATAAATAACAATAAAATCGAATACAGATATACTTTTAGGTATATTTAAATAAAAATAGAAAAACAAATTGCTATAATAATATAGTAATTAATAAAATTGGAGGTTATATCTGTTTTTAAAAACGGCTGGACGTATTTTAACGAAATTTGGTACAATAGAGTAGAACCAGGATTCAAATACACGCGTGGTATCTCAAAATATTCTTTCTTGGAGGGTATTTCTGGGTTAAAACAGGTGCTGAAAAACTTAATATATTTTCTTTAAAACAGAACTATCTTAACAAAAAAAACTATACAATAAAAATTGTTCATAGGAAAACAAATCCTATTTGTTCTAC
Organism: Liopterus haemorrhoidalis; assembly: GCA_963971575.1. Taxonomy (NCBI): domain Eukaryota; kingdom Metazoa; phylum Arthropoda; class Insecta; order Coleoptera; family Dytiscidae; genus Liopterus; species Liopterus haemorrhoidalis. The sequence continues at coordinate 37,788,258 of OZ020618.1, read as the reverse complement.
ACATTTTTTTCAATTTGATGAACATTAGGGTAGTTACAGGGGGGGTCTCAAACTAAAATACTGAAACATTTCACTTATTACTCTATTCACATCAAAAATGAATGCAAGAAAATTTATTTAGAACGAAGAAACATTCCTTTCGAAGAAAAAATAAATTAAAACAAGTAGAAAAATTAAAGGATATTTTTATATTTATAGAAAAAATCAAACTTCATGTGCATATAACATATACGATAAACAAAGACTGACGTCCCGTTAGCATACGGATGACGCGTAGCCTCTCTATTCGACCACCCCCACTACAAGTTACGCGACAACCTTATACTTTAATAATCTTGAACAGATAAACCAATTGAGATAAAGAGATAACACTCAGTATCATTAACGACCAATTGAATTCGAAAGACGAACATCCACTACGCAGTTTATTTTACCCTATAGTAAAACTCATCAGACCGACTTTATAAATAGGTACATTAAAATGATAAATATTATCTCAATGTGTCAACTATTTGACATTTATGGAAATGAATCGTTGATATACTGAAAAATTGCAAAAATGAACACACACGTCTATAACATTTTACCAGTTTTAACCATTACAGAAACATTCACCAGCAATCCCCAATTTTTGAAAGTACTTTCATGTGGAAGTGAAACAGTTAACATGTAATATTTAAAACCGTTAATATAATAGCGGATATACACCTAACTAAAAATAACCATTCAAAAAGAAATTAAAACGTAGACATTCAAACCACTAATAAAAACAATACCAAATTTTTCTAATGTGTTTTAGAACCATTAGAACGTCTTAAACAAAATTAGAGAGGTAAATTTAACTTACTAAAAACTAAATTCAGTCATATTTCATTGTTTTTGTAATAAACTTTCCCATAAACTACCGGATACCTAAAAACAATTTCAACAAATTTCGTTATTTTAACGTATCTAACCACATTAAAAATAATACACGTCTTGTTTTGTTAATTAGACAAGATACTGTGTGTGGTCCTGGTTTACTGATATTATCATATTTAATAAGTCATCAACTTGTGTCAATAGATGTAGAAATACTACTTCTTCAGATATTACAACATATATATTTAATGAATACGTTATAAATCGTACGAATATAATTTTTTCTATGTGAAAAACTTGATAATCATTAATATAAACCTGTTATATAACGCTTCTGCCATGATTTTCAATAAAAAAAAGTTTTCTCTCTCAAATTTTTGACACACGAATAAATTAATCATTTTTATTTCTTTATTATTAACATTGGAATCTACAATGTTTTACTTAAATGTATCACACTACCTGATATTAATTGTTTATCTATTATGTAAAATTTACAGATTCTATGGGATAATTTAAACACACATCGGAAAAGTATAGTGATATTTAATTTGATTTAATTTGTTAATTTATATCCAAAATACAAGATAAAATAATTAGAGTTTTACAAATATTAATAAAAATAAAAGTTTATACAGTATATATTTATATATATTGAAAAAAATAAGAATATATATTGCTTATTGTACATTTGATGTCGTATTTCAATTAAAATAGGCAATTGTGAACAGCTGGATATGGAAAACAAGTAAAAACAATAACCAACAAGACAAAACAAATACAAATTTGTTTAATTTTAATTCGATTTAAAACGATAATATTAATGATTGCAGTGTTTTTAAGTAGTGGCATTCTTTTTAGGGTTTTGTAGGTATGACCAAAAAACCCTTATACCGTCATTTTGTCGTCTGCCTGTCTGTCTGTCTGTCTGTCTGTTCGGTAAAAATTGTAGCCAAACGGCTAAACCTAGAGAGTTGAAATTTGGCATGCTTATACAACTCTTTGACCCACACATAGGAAAAATACAAAAACATCTAAAAAACATATCCCCCTAAAAATATAAACAAAAATGTGCTCATCAAAAAAAAAAAATATTTTTTTAAAATTCTGAGTAGGGTATCAAATGAAAGCCCTTAGTACGTGGATTAACGATAAAAATTTTATTTTTGCAAAATAAATTATTTTGATGCGATTTTTGCCAAAATTGTGCAAAAAAATTTTTGTCCCACACCCTGTAGCCCAGATGGTTTAAACTAAAAATCTGAAAAAATTGTAAGTAATGTACATTGGTGTGAACCGGAATAGTACAACAGGAATTTTTGATCAGATTATGTTTTCGGAAAATAACGCATTTTTTGTGTTTTTAAATAAAATGTGTTAAATATTTAATTCGCTATGTAACACTTCGGATAAGAAACTCTGGTAGCTCAGATGGTTTCGTAACGCACTTTGTAAATTGCAGTGCGAACGTTGCAGAGTTCGAATCCTGTTAATTTTATTTTTTTCTGTTTTTTTTTTTTGCATTTCTATTTTGTTTAAATTATTTTGTCAAAATTCTAGTTATATTTTGGTAAATGTTGCATTTATTTTTTAAAAGCGTAAATTTAATAACCAGTGGGAAGTGTTGAAATTATAATTTAATTCTGTTTGACGAAATCAGAGGGCGGGACTTATGATATAAGCAACCAATGGAAGCCATAGGCGCAATTTTAAAAATCTTACTGAACCTTGCTGTATAAATAAAATACTGTACATATTTAGTAACTTAAATAATGGTATTAGGCATTCGAATTAAAATTCATAAAAAAATATTTTGACATAAAATTTGGTTTGGCATCCCAAATAATCATCATTCAGTTACTAAATACCTGCAAAACCCAGAAATGTGTGAAGATTCACACTTCACATAATTTTTTAATAATGGAGTGGCATCATTTTACTATCCACGAGATGAATCGTGCGGTGCGACTTCTCCAAGCTGGCTTCAGGCAATTTGATGTAACCAAGCGGATAGGAGTTTCTCAAAATGTCATCAGTCGGTTATGGAGGCGTTACAGGGAAACAGGGAGTCCGGCCGAACAATATCCGGGACGTGGTCACTGTAGAACAGCATGTCAAGACAGATTTTCGATCTTAAATACTAGAAGACAACCTACTATTACAGCACCCGAATTGGCAAGGGAGTTACGGCCAGTGCATAACTTAAGTCGCGATACTCAAAAAAATCGTCTCCACGAAGCTCATATTCTCTTCCGATGACCAATCAGATGTCAACCCCTCTCTAGAGGCAATCGCATAGCAAGATTAGACTGGTGTCACAATTTTCAATATTGGTGTGATAATGATTGAGCTACAGTTTTGTTTACTGATGAGTCCAGATTTGGAACTCATCCAGATTCTCGTCGAACAAGGGTATGGAGAGGATCCAGTAATTTGGAACGTATGCGGCACGTCCAGGAAGTTTACAGTTACAGAGGTGGTACTGTTATGGCATAGAGTGGGATAATCATTGGTGGTAGAACTGATCCCGTTTTTCCCAATGGATTTTTAGCCGCACAACAATATTTGGATAATATTCTTCAACCTATTATGCGTCCAGAATAATGCTAAGCCACATGTTGCGCGAATAGTAACGAACTGGCTGGATAACGAAAGTATTGCGATATTAATGCGATATTAATAGAGAGTATGACCTCTATTAGCATTTTTTTTTTCTTAATTTTTTACAATTCTGTACCTAAAACTGTACATTATCATTATTTTTTTTTCAAATATTGATTATGTTTATAAATAACATATAGCTTATTTTGTTGTAAACTATCCTTTATTGAGTATTTTAATTGAAAGAATACAATAAACGTACCAAAGAAACGTTACAAAATTTATTTTCATATATTTTTTATATCCCTAGACTTTTCCGATGTGTGTATATCTATAACCATAAAAAAAATAAATTCATTATGTATCCAACTCTAAATACATAAAGCTGCTCATTTTACAAGCTGTGTAATATGGGTCTTCATATTCCATGATTGAGCACACATGTGCGGAATATTTAAGGCGCTCAACAACAATGGCTTTTCCGCCTAGCACAGACTAGGGATTGTATACCGGTTTACCGGTTAACCGGTAAATTGACAAAAAAACGTTCGGTAAATTTACCGGTAAATTACAAAAATTTACCGGTAGTAAAAAAAGGTAAGTGTAAGTAAAAATATACCTAATTATTAATTTTATGGGAAATATTTTTTGTTTAATTATAAATTAAACTATTTTGGGTTTGAGAACCGCTGTAAATCGTACAGAAACCGCCAGTTAGCATATGTATGTGATTTGTGCTCTGCAGTCTGCATGCTGCAGTCTGCACGCTGCAGTCTGCACGCTGCAGTTTTTTTTTTATTTTTAAAAGTTTAAAATCGTTACAATCAACCCTTTTCTTAAAGGTTGATTGTTAAAAAATCTTCTTTTTTAATATTTAAAAATAATAATATGTAAATATTTCACGTATTTTTTAAATTAATAGCAATTTTGGATAGGTTTTTAACAAATTTGAATAGCAAGATTGAAAACAAATAATAAAAAAAGTACTTCCATCAAGAAAAAGTACGGGGGAAGTATATTCAAATAGTATTTGATTATTTAATGACCATTCGTCCAACAAGTGTTGAATCAGAAAGGGTATTCTCGGGACCTGGATTATTTTGTACAAAAATTAGATCAAAATTAGGAGATAAGACTTTAAATAATTTAAGTTTCTTGAGAAGTTATTTTTTAAAAAATAGTAATCAATAAAATGGTATTAGGTAATAGGTACTATATATTATTTTTGTTGTGTTTTTATTTTTCTGTATTATTTTAATTCTGCTTCTAAAAGTTATTATAGTTTTTTTAGCTTTAGAATAACACTTTAGTTTTATATTTTTTATATTTTATATCTTTGAAATAAAAAATATGGAATCGAAATCAAAATGACTTATATTTTTATCACCTTAATTTTATTTTTCGGGGGGAAAAAAACCGGTAAATTACCGGTAAACCGGTAATTTAATTTTCATTTACCGAATTACCGGTAAATGAAAAAGTCGGTAAATTTACAATCCCTAGCACAGACCATCTATTATATTACTAGAATATTATGTATATGTTAGAATACAACAATAAATAAATAAATATATTTTAGACGTTGTTGTAGGTTACAGTCAGCTGCTGATTCGGTAGCCGTCTTGTTGACGTCAGTTCTATAGTTTTACAACTGGCGCTCAGAATTTGTGTTTATAAATTGAACTTATTATTTTTAATTGATATCCTGCAAAATTCATCATCAAAAACATCCCTGGATAATGAACACCTTTTTTACACTGTTTTTATTTAGTAAGTTAGTTAGTTTAGTGCTCAGCAACGATGGCTATTTGCGCCTCACACAACCCAGCTATATAATTAGATTAATATATATATATATATATATATATATATATATATATATATATATATAATATAAAATAAATAAAATAATCAGTAACAGTATTTTAAACTAAAACATAAAAATGACTTACGCTTGCGCAAATGGAATTGGTTGGGACACCGAATAAAACATGGAGACAAACAGTGGAGAAAGAATTGCGAAAAATAGGAAAGTCGTGGGGCGAAATCAAGACTGCCCAGAACCTCACCAGATGAAGAAGCTTTATCCTCCTTTGCTCCTCTTGAGGAGTTGTAGGAACTAATATATATATATTTTAAACACTTTCCGACAGATTTTGTCATTTTGCCATTGTAGCTTTACTTTGTAGCGTTTACCAAACTATGGCGAGCCAGTAATCGACTGTGGTAGTAGCTGAACTGTATATCTCCCAAGACCTGAACCGAACAACATTAAGAATTATGTCTATTTGACAACATGTCCCACAAGTTGAAGAATATACCAAGAACTCAGTTCTCTGTCCGAAGAATTGCATTCAACCGTTATAAAGCTAAGTGGAAAACACTTTTCATGTTATATGTTTCCAATGATATTGTCTGAAATGTATTGCAAAGTTCAAAGTAGTACACACAGAGTAGTCGTAATAGATTGAAGCAAAAACTTTCTTGCTTCAGTCTGGTCAGTCAAAAGTAAAAAATTGATGTGAAGTGTGAATATTCACACATTTCAGGGTTTCGCAGGTATATAATAAGTGAAGGCGGCATGCCGAGTGTGTAGGACAAATTTTACTTTGTAGTAATCACTGCAAAATGAACGATATTTTTAAAATAATTTATCGTCTGTTAATCATATAATAAGACTAGTTATTAAATTTACGCTCTTAAAAATTAAATGCAAAATTTGTCAAAATATAACTAGAATTTTGCCAAAATAATTTCAACATAATAAAAATGAAAAAAAAAAAAAAAAAAGAGAATATATAAAATTCACTCCGTACTCGAACTCGAAACCCTTCGTTTTCCAGCGCATTTTAGCTTACGAGACCAGTGCTCTAACCATTACGCTATCGCATGCCTTGCATGTGGGTGTCTTACATTGCTATAGCTTTTGTACTTTGTGAACCAAAAACCACAAAAAATGCGTTATTTTCCGAAAACATAATTTGATCAAAAATTCCTGTTGTACTATTCCGGTTCACACCAATGTACATTACTTAGAATTTTTTCAGATTTTTAGTTTAAACCATCTGGGCTACAGGGTGTGGGACAATTTTTTTTTTTGTACAATTTTGGTAAAAATCGCATCAAAATAGTTTATTTTGCAAAAATAAAATTTTGATCGTTAATCCACGTTTCATTTGATACCCTACTTAGAGTTTAATAAAAATATTTATTTTTTTTTTTCGATGAGCACATATTTGTTTATAGTTTTAGGGGTATATGTTATTTAGAAGTTTTAGTATTTTTTATATGTGCGGTTGAAGAGTTGTATAAGCATGCCAAATTTCAACTCTCTAGGTTTAGCCGTTTGGCTACAATTTTTATCGAACATACAGGCAGACAGACAGACAGACGACAAAATGACGGTATAAGGGTTTTTTGGTCATAGCTACAAAACCCTAAAAAGAGTTTGAAAATAAATAAAAAACAATTGGTCACGTATAGTCAAAAAGCAAATTTGTTTCTTCGTTTAATAATTAATTGTTTTATTTTGGGACTGAGCGGGTCAGATAACAGAGAACATCTCAACATTCTATTAAATTTTACCATATTAGTATCCTTTTACCATATTTTGCAAAAGTAATTTACAGAGTAAATTGAATTGGGCACCAATAAGCTGGTAGTATTAAATGAAGCAAGTCCAGCTATATACGATGGCATAACAAATGGTATAAACTATTGAAAATTATTGTCCTCAATTCTCTTCTTATTGGGTGTGAAATGTTGCACTCTTTAGAAATAAAAGAGGAAAATTACATAGTAGCATGGGAGATGCTAAACAGACAGTCCGATGAATAAGGAATTGTCATTCAAAATCATATTCATGCCATCTTAAACTTGCCAATCTATACTAAAGAAGGTTACCATAAATTTTTCTCATCGTAATTTTAACTGGCCAATGCCTTAACTTTTGATATTAAATGAACTAAAAATGTTGCATAATCTCGTTACGGCAGATTTTATTTGCTTGCGTTTGTTCGTCAGATCTTCAATATTTTCCGCCGTTGTAGAAAAGGATGGAAAAATGCCGTGAAGAAGAATTGGAGATTAGAAACTCACCAAAAAAATTGTTGCCCGTTGATGCGGTGGTTGTTGTAATTAAAGTTTTGTCAGCCAAATACATACTTTTCACTTACAGAATGGTCGAAATTTGTTATTCACAAACTTAAATGAGAAACGACACATAAACAGGGTGCATCAAAAAATCTCTGCTTTCTGTACTTTGAATACGTTGCATCTACCGTCAAATCACAATAGCAATGACCTCATCATGCATGTCACCCGCAAAAATCAAGATAAGTGAATTTTAGAGTCAATAATATTTTACTAATTGAAATAAAAAAATAAATATTTGGAGTAGAAACGAAACTGAAGAAAAAACAATTATTTTTCAGGGTAAACGACTTTGGTTTTGAAACAGTTTTGACTAATCTGTGTGCACCTGGCCTTATAAAATAAAAGTACAGTATTTTGTGTACTGCCTATGGGATAGCTATCGTAAACCGTTTAATCTTAATTAATTAACATTAATAGATCTGAAGTCCTACGGCTTTGTTGTAAGCGCCAAGTGCAAATATTCAAATATTTCTAATTTATATTTATCTGTTTAGATTCCTGTAGTTCTAAACTTTTATCTAACGATTTTGTGGTTCTCATTTACATAAACTGTTAGTTAGAATTGCAGACTATTTCCTAGAGTAATTAATTTAAGCTATAAATTGAAACAGTTATATTCCTGTTTTGATAATAATAAAAATATTTTGAAATCAATAAGAATTAAATAGGACATAAGTTAAAGAGTTAATTAAGGTGGTTCTCAATATTTTATTGTAATTTATCGTTAGCATTTGTTATTAATATTTAGATAACATCAAAAATAAACAAACATTATTAATAAACTAATAAATTTAATAACATATAGTAATTATATAATGTTATTAAAGTTTGTATTTTGTTATCTGTATAAAATAACGGTACGTAAATTGTACTCTATCAACACCGTGTTAAATGTTATTTGCTCTTTGGGCAGCAAAGAGTGTCTTAATTATTCTACGCCTATTGCTAAGTCTTATTATGAGTATGGTGCCGCCTTCCAACTCAGAGATAAAGAGATATAAAAATTGCTTAATGTACAGCGCCAAAATAATGTCTACTGAATCTTAAAACAATATCGAACACAGATCGTTTGGTTCGTCTTTATTTATAACCGTAGTACAACAGTCCCAACCTGGGGTAAGCGTACCCCTGAGAGTAGGCGGAGGACCGGTTGGGGGTACGCGAAAATAATATCGATAATGACGTAGAACACCAGAGTATTACATAGACTTACGTTAAATTTGAAAAAGAAAAATTGTTTGAACTGTCGACTGATTCTTCTTTTGAATCTGATTTCAAAAAATAAATCCGATTGACTTCTGGGCATTAGTAAAAGAACAGTACTAAGAACTTAGTGACAAAGCATGAAAATATTTATTACCTTTCACGAACACAGAGCTAGTCGGAAGAGTATTATCGTCTTAAGCGTACATAAAGTTTATTGCAATAAGCTTGACGCAGCTCCTGAATTACAGGTTATATCTGTCTTCCTTTGAACCTGAGTTTAAAAAACTCAGATCAATGAAACAAGCTCAAGGATCGCAATAAAATTATTAAGAATCACGATAGAAGCCTCTCATCAAGATGAATAATTGCTATTTAAAATTTGAGGAATAATTATTCTACTTTCAACATAAGTTAATGAGGGTAAAAATTATTTTAATGCTATTTTTATTTGTTTTGGTATTCGCTAATATATATTTTTTTAAATAATAGATGCATATAAATGTCATTGATTGGTGCAGATTGGGATACGCGATACTGAGAAAGTATCGATGATAACGAATAAAAAATATCGATACAGGCCACGTATCGAAAAAAAAGTATCGATATTTTCAAGTACCGAAAATAAAAATGAATATATATTCTATAAAACGTAAAAAGACATTTTATTCTTATAATAACAATATAGTTGTTTTACAATAATAATAAAATTAAAGTAGTATGGGCATTAAAGTAGTAAACACGACTGAAAAGTGACAGATGACCAAGGTAACAATAAATTGGACACCTATAAAAAACGTAGGCGAGGAAGATTCGTTCATGAAGAGAAAAGGTAGACATCAGTTTTGCATTCTTTTTTTTTATTTTTACTAACTACACTTAACCTAATTACCTAAACTGATCGTACTTGCTAGAGTTTATTACACAATTTTTAATGGACTAATGTTCGGGGGAAAATAAAGTAATGTATACCTACCTAAAAACTAGCTAATTAGCTTAGGTTTAGATAGTAAACATCTAGGACATCAGAATTAGGAAAATAGGAAAAGGATAATAGATAATAAATATTTTACGAAGAGATTTCCGATCTTTCACTTGCAAAACTGGTGTGTATATGAACTCTTGCTGGAGCCTATAGGTCTGAGTGATTGTTTAAAATAGAATTAAACCTCAGACGCAGAGGAAAAAGGTGCTAAGCGTCTACAACTCCTAAACCGTTCAACGCATGTTTCTTGTCCTGCGTCATTTCGATTGCGTGCCCTTTATACCAGTTTTTACAAGAGTACAATTTTTAGAAATGTTTCTTATTGAAAAAAAAAAGAAAAAAACTGTTTTCCTATTAAAAAGTTGTCCAAATTGAGGAAGAAGAGTCTGGTGAGTATTGAGGATGATGAAGAAGTTCCAACTTCAATTTCTGTAGTTTAACTACATTCATTTGTGCAGTGTGTGATCTAGCGTTATCATGCAATAAGATAAGAGTTGATCTGTCGACCAATCTATGCTGTTTTTCTTCAAGTTTTTGCATTATTTCGTCCCGTTGGTTGCAGTATATTTCTGCTGTGATCGATGAGCCAGTTTATTTTATTTTTTTGTTTTTAAGTTACCTGTACGAAATTTGGCGAACCAACTACACTATTAATGTTTCGCGCGGTCTGCGAAGCCGTAGTTCCACGTAAGAACTCATTCTTCATAATAGTGAGAATTTCCGACCGTTCCATTTTTAACAAAATTAATTTAAATGTTTTTTAGAGCATACAATGATTTCTTTAAACAAGCGAGATGTGTAACTTTACAAAAAAAAAAAAAAAAAAACGGTAAAATGTTAAGTCAATGTCAAATAATAAGCTGTTAAAGTTGGCAATATTATTAACTACTAATTTCATCCTTGACGACCTGATAATAAAGTATCGGAAGATTATTATCGATATTAAAATCGCGAAATCGAATGAAAAATATGGATACTAGTATCGTATCAATAGTATCGGAACATCCCTAGGTGCGGGTATTGAGGGTACTCATAAATGAAACGTCTAATCATCAAGCTTCCGTAGTACATTATTTTTTACTTCCTCTATGTGGGTTTCTTCTAGCTAGTGTCAGGTATGATATTTTAATTTTCTTTATTATATATTTTCAATGCATTCGATGTTCTGGCTATCTTGTAACTTTTTAAAAGAACGACTGTTATGGTCGGTTTAGTCAACATTCAGCCGTAGTTTTAGTCTAATTCTTGCAAGCTATCTGCATACATTAATAAAAATACCTTTTAATAGGCTTTGTGACCATTGTTATCTTTTGGCTTACGTCAATAAACAAATAATACGTTTACGATACTTAAAAAACAGAAAAACAAAATACTTGACTTGTTTGAACCTGTGAGCCAAAAAGTTAATACTTTATCATTATTCAAACTTAAATATTCACACTTAAAACGCCTACTCGATTTTTAATAAACATTTAAAATATCCTTGATATCATCTCATATTTGCGAGTACTGAAATAATGTTTCAAAAACCATACTTGAATATTCCATATATGAATTAATAAATAAGTTCTTTCAAACTGTTAAAACTTAATATAAACATGTTGATGACATATCTCTTTATGCTAATATTTTTTATGAAACCCAACTCTTCTATTAATCAAAGGACGCCCACTTTAGACAGACTGGTATAAGAAGTATTTGCCATATTTAGAAATTCGACTGTTGGAATAATATCCAAATCAAGTTTTTTGTTCATATGTGGCGAGATTTCTAAATAGGAAACTCTGTAACAGGTGAAATCTAACCATTAAGAGTTTTGTTTTTTGCTGTTAATGATAGGTTAATGGGACTATTTAAAAAACACGCCTTTCGTGTTACAGTTTTTATTCTAGCTATGTATTATTCTCTTTCATTCTTATAGATTTAATGGTTTCATACGGAAAGAGTTAGGTAAATTTTTTGGAGGACAGCAATAATGACTATCAGCGCCAGATAGACCATATACTAAATTGTTGTACGTATATCCGAGCTGAGCATCCATTTACTTTCATGTACTTTTAAGTATTTTTTCTAAAATAATTGTACTTGTACTTAATTACTTTTTTCTGAAGAAGTACTTAAATATTCACAAGTACAAATACAGTATTTTCGCGTGTTACGAGCTACAATGTTGCTCTGCCCGCTAGGCATATTATTCCGTAAAACGAGGATGTACTAGCAACTAGCTAGTTTAAAACTTGAATATCAAATCAAATCATTTTATTGAAGCTGATTGTACATTTAGTATACATTAACTTACGTCAATACAAACAATAATATGTTTCAAAATTTTACGACACTAATCGCATCTACTAATTCAGAGACGCTATAAAACGCTCATTCAAGCAGTATGTTTTTAGGTCTCTTTTGAATTTGACATTGTAGCTATTTCTGAGCACAGCTGGCAGGGCATTGTACAGACCGATACCTGCAATCAAGGGTAGAAGTCTAGATGCACTATATCTGCCTAGGAATGGTAAAAAGTTCTCTCTTCCTAGTATTGTACGTATGAATCTGACTGTGCCATAGTATGTTGTTTTCGTTAGTCTTTTTATATACATTAGTATTTGTAATATATACAGAGACGGGACTGTCAGAATTTTGTATTACTTGAAAATTTGCTTGATGATCTGCGCGGCGAAACTTGGGTTTAAGTCCTGATGGCTCGTTTTTGGATTATAAAGAAGGAGAAGTACGCAATTCTGACAATTTCCGTTGACACAGTTAACATAAGTCGTTTTAACATAAATACAACACTATTGAGTTTTTTGGATGCGTGGTTTATGTGCTCTTGCCAAGTGAGCCGGGCATCCAAGTAGAACCCAAGGAACCTTAGAGTGCTATCCGAGTGAAGTTCAGTATTGTCAATATAAAGTGCTTCTTATGGCTGGTTGCTAACGAACAAGTTAAATGTTTTAACTCGAGCTATCCCTCAACTCAAGTTAAAATGATATGTTTTGTATGTTGTTTTCATTTGAGTTGGGCATAACTAGAATTAAAACATTTAACTCATTCTTTAGCAACTGGCTATTAGTCAAACAAATATTAATGAAATACAATACAACATTACCGTTATTAGAGGAGATGGTCCTAATATGGGCCCCCAAAGAAAAACTACTAATATGGTTCACACCATCTTTCGGCAATAGCTTAAAACACACCTACCTTTCGTTCAACAATTTTACAGCATTTTTTTATTTTAGTGCAGTTGAGTTCTTGTTCCGTTTACTGTAATGAATTTAGAGTAAATTTGTTTGCTTAATTTTGATTCTTTTATTAAGGTTTTTTGATAAAACGAAAAATTTCGAAATTTTTTTGTAAAATTATTTAAAATTTTTCCAAGTCTCAATTTTTTCATACTTATATGTAACGTTTCCATGGTCATGATAATTAATTCGTAACTAGTAAAGCAAGCCTTGGACAAAAATTTGTATAGAACATAATTTGATGTATTTTTGAAGATTTATCTAAATATTTAAATTTTTTTTTTTTTTAGTTTATTTTTTTTTTAAATATTTTTTTTATGGGAGGGCAAGTCTAGCGGAGGTTTCCTTTCGCCACTGGTTTTAATCTGTTAACATGAATAATTTGTTCTTTGGTTGTACCTATTTTTACAATTTTATATGTGGTTGGTCAACTACTCTGTAAGGTCCAACCCACTTCTTACATAATTTTCTAGATACACCAATTTTTGCTGCTGAATTTTGTAAATAAACCATTTCTCCTATGTCGTACTCAACTTCTTGTGATTTTCTGTTATAATATTTTTCTCTAGTCTCAGCTGATTTTTTTAATTGTTCTTTTACAGTATTAAAAGTTGAAGACAAACGTTCTACCATTTCTGAAATATAATTTTCGCCATAATCGTATTTTAATTTTCGAGCTTTCAACACGTCTTCATATGGCATCTGCATGTCTCTGTCGTGCATTAAAAAGAAAGGAGTCTCTCCTATCGAGGAGTGAAGTGATGTCCTGTACGCCATCATCACAAAAGGAAGCCATTCATCCCAGTCGCGTTGAGATGGTGAAATATAATGCGAAAGAATATCTTTGAAGACGCGATGACTTCTTTCTATCATGCCATTACACATTGGATGATAGGGAGTTGTCTGTATCTTTTCGATTTTCAGTATCTTACACACGTTTTTCATAAGCTCTGATGTAAAATTGGCACCTTAATCTGATAGTAATTTCTCAGGTGTACCATGACGACAAATTATTTGAGTCACAAACGCTTTTGCTACAGTACTTGCCTTTTGATCCGGAATTGGTATTGCTTCGGGATATTTTGTGAAGTAATCTTGAAAAGTTAAAATGTATCGGTTTCCATTGTCCGAGGTAACCAACGGTCCAACTACATCGATAGCGGTTAACTCAAAAGGTTTGTTTACTTCGAACCTTTGTAACGGTACTAGTTTTCTGTTATTTGGAGTCTTTCTTGAATTACAGGATTGACATGTCTTAATATAATTTTTCACATCTAAACTCATATTTTTCCAATACATTCTACTGAATATTAAATTTAGTTAACGTTTTCGCGCTTCCTTGATGTCCTGCATATGGTAAGTCATGATAATCGTGAATAATCTTTTTCACTAGGGATTTTGGAATAACAAGTTTATCATGTCTTTCGTTCTGTAATTTTGCTTTAAAGAGTAATCCATCTTCATCTATAAAATATTCCGTTAAGTTTGGGTTCTCTTCCATACTTTTCTTTAGCTGCACTACCAGTTTATCTCGGTTTTGCTCTTGACGAATATTATCTCTATCCCAAACAGGCAGGTAAGGAACTTCAATATTAACTGTATTAATCGGAATCCTACTCAAAGCATCTGCATTACTGTGTTTCTTGCCAGGTCGGTGAACAACTTCGTAGTCATATTCGGATAATAGAATAGTTCATTTGGCTAATCTTGATGTTGGGTCCTTTAATGACACTAACCATTAAGGGTTGATGATCATAATTGTGAATTTTCTTCCGTACAAATAACATCGAAAGTGTTTAATTCCCCAGATAACGGCTAAACACTCTTGTTCAGTAACAGTATAATTTTTCTCCGCTTTATTAAGTTGTCGGCTTGCATATGCTATTGGTCTTTCACCTTCTTCACTAATCTGACTCAAAATAGCACTGATGGCTGTTCCGGAAGCATCTGTCGATAGGATAAAAGGTTGGGAAAAATCGGGATATCTTAGTAAAGGTGGGGTACATAAAAGTGTCTTTAAATATTCAAATGCTTCTTGTTCTGTTGACGTCCACACAAATTTAGTATTTTTCTTCAATAATTTAGTTAAAGGTAAGGCATGTTTGGAAAAGTTAGGAATAAATTTGCGGTAAAATCCAACAAGTCCTAGGAATGCACGTACTTCTTTTACGGTTCTCGGTGCTGGATAGGATTTTACTACCTCAATTTTGTCAGGTTCTGGTCTAACTCCTTGCGCAGATATAACGTGACCTAAATATTTGGTCTCTTCTCTCAAAAATTCACATTTCGATGGCTTTAGTTTTAAATTAGCGTCTCTCAGTCTCTGGAAAATGGATCTCAGTCTTTCCATATGTTCTTCGAGTGTTCCAGACAACACGGCATATATTAGTCTCTGGAATGTACTTGGACTATTTGCTAATCCAAATGGCATAAGTTGTTGTTATAAGAATGGAAAAGATTTTTATTCGATCCGCTTGTGTTTTTTACTTGAAGCTGTTGTATTGTGATCGAGGTATATTGTGTTACTAGGAGCTACTGTGTGACTTAATCTCAAAAAAATCAAACATTAATTTAGATTCTCATGTGCAGGATGAGGTGGGGCAGGAAAATCCGGACGATGAAGATGCTGCTTACATGTTTTGTGCCGGTTGTCTTTTACAGGTTCAAAGGGGCGAACTTTGGGTTTGGTGCCTAATGTGCAATATGTCGGCACATAGACAATGAATGCTTTGAGAAGTTGAAAAAATGCTAATAATCACCTTAGATATCTCTATAATGTAGAAATAAGAAGTCATTTGCATAAATCTCATTGTATCTTGCAAAATAAAAATCTGAAGCGAAAAGGTTATACATACGCAGATAAAAGTTAAACAGTCTTGTTTGAAGAGACTATGGAGAAAGAATTCGGATAAAATTTCTATTACTCCTGTTTTCGCTCCTGAACACTTCAATTTCAAGTAGTTTAATTGACATGAAAATTTAGTTTGATTGCTACTAGAACATTAGCTTGTACGTTGATATGGATACATGGCTGATGCACGGCATCATATATTGCAAAAAATGTTTTTTATTATAGTAATTAGTATAGTTACTTTATTTTGCATATATTATTGTAATGTTAATAATTATTGATTTGAATAATCTAAATAATAGGTATAATACTGAATATTTTAATGTTGAATATAACATGGGGAATCATTTTGTAGAACACATTTATCCAGATAATAGTGATGCCAATTATAAGTGAAATGTACTTTCCAATTACGAAGGAAAACAAATTTAGACTAAAACTTAAATCTAGAGCTATTTCTAAACCTAGAAATACTGCTAGCGAAACACAAAATTATAAATTCTCTTGGAGTCCTTAATAACAATTATTGCGTGGACAAAACACAATGTAACATGCCATTATACCAATGTATCATCATGGTACAGGTAAGGAGCATATTCAAGGTGTATAAAAAGGAGCAGATAATTCACACACCCTATAAATAAATTCTTGCATTATCTCACTTATTATTTACTTTGCATCAAAAATATGTATAAGAAAATGTATTTAGAATGAGGAAAAATTCTGTTCAATGCCGTTTTTCATAAAATTATTCAGGGAGACAAAGAGAGGATTACCAATAATACCTACTGAAATATCTCCTTTATTATTTAATTAGCTGACATACCCGGTGTGTTTCTCCATTCACCTCTCCCTCGGCCGCTCTACTTCCCATGCGTATCAATAGTTGATATGATAATTAGGTACAAAGTTCTTAGCACTGATGTTTTTTGAGATTTTTTCCATATAATTTTAGTGTTTTCGCTTGATTGTAATAGTTTAAATGAATTCGGAATCCTTAAGAGTCATAAAATCAGGTCTGTTTTACAATAAACTATGCCATATATCTTTCTTTTTTTTAATCTGTGAAGGTGTTCTTTAGTTTCGACGTAACATGCATACACACTAACGAACCAATTTCAATATTGATATAGATTTTCTGCTTGTGAAGAAGGAAAAAAAAAATCCGAGTCTAAAACGTGTGATACATTTTTGGCTTACATGATTTACCTTATAACCTGCTGATTTTGTGAAATCTATGAATTAACGTGTTATCCCCATCACAGCTTTCAACGCCCGAGTGTTTTTTAGTATGTTTATAATAATAATTAAGTTTTAAGGCATTAAATAGACTTTAGCCTGCGGAAAGATTTGCTGAACAGGATGGTGCAAATCAGACTCTCGTACGATAATTAAAAACAATGTTCTAAATATTTATGTTTTTAGGGAATTATTTTAACATATCTTAAAGCATTTTGCTTGGTTTTAATTGTTTCAAAAAAATCAGGGACCCTGATTGTCATAAAAACAGGATTATTTTCACCCTATCCTATTAGGGCACCCTATCAAGTATAATACCAAAAGAGTATTGAAAATGTTCAATCGCGGTATTACCGCGACAGAATTCGCGTTGTAGAACTACGCCTGACAGGGGTATATCCAAGATACAAACCATCCCAAGACGTGCTGAAAGCATTTGATGTCAGAACTTTGGCGGCGAGAAGGGATGTAATGTTGCTCATGTTTCTGTATAAGACACTAAATAATTTAATCGAACACATTAATATCTTGTCTAGAATATACGTCAGAGTGCCTACTCGGGACTTTAGAATCAGAGACACATTATTTTATTGTAAAAAGGCCAAAACGGAGCACTATGAAATGAGTGCACTGCATAAAACAGACAGATCTGTTGATATAGTTAATGTAAGTTATAAAAGATTTCGCGGTATTGTCTTAAACTTGATGTAATGAGTCAACATGGTAGTAATAATCAAAGTAAAAAAACGTGCAAGTTCCTACCTCCAAAATAAATCTATGTAGTACAAACGACCTTCAGTGTTTCTGTGAATATATGAAATGTTTTGATTGTGCTTGTATAACGTAAAAGATATGGTATTAAAGGATACAATATTTTTAAACAATTCTAACCAATTTTTTCTTTTATTCTCATAGATTACACTAGTTGTTTGATTTTATCGTATCATTTTTCCTATTCAAACTTGATTAGTTCACGGATTATTTTTTCTCTAAGTTCAATAACTTCTCACATTATGTGGACGTTAAATTTTATTTATCTGACTAATTTATTTTATTTTGTGACTTTTTAACCTAGGTATGTAAAAATCTTAATTTGTGATTTATTGTATTATTATTTTATTTATTTATTTATTTATTTTCATCTTTTAATATTACCATATTTTTCACATTTAGTTGTAGTTAGATATTGATCAAATTTTGTAAAATTAATTTCTTATACTTTATATTGTAAAACAAATTGTATGATCTTAAATTATAGCTATATTTTCATTCTAGCTATGATGATGATTTCATATTAAATCGAAACGTTAGCGAAGTTAAAATATTGTTTTAATTTTAATTTCTGACCAGTTCGAATCCCATTACTTCCTCATCTTATTATATTTTACGGACGTAACCATCTAATTCAAGATTAAAGTTAATCTCACTTTTGGTTCACGACACAGCAAAAATATACATAGAAAAAAAACGTACATAGTATAGACATACCAGCCAGTAAAATATAATAATAGCTATGCCAAATTCTTTATCGAATAAAATTAATTTTATTAAAATTTTTAGAACATGTTTTATGCTTTGTAATGCGGTTATAGCAGATGCTGAAACTGGGTTAGTCTTACAAAACCAATTAAATGTACAGTTGTATTTTTAACAAATAACGTACATCCATACATTCGAAATACCAAACTTTTTATTTATCTATAACTTCAAAAATCCAGACACAAGAACACGAGTGTAAAAATATCCAACTTGTTCGTTCAATAAAAACTGGACTCGCGTGTCAGAGTTGCCATTATTAAAAAAAACTACACGGTTGTGAACAACATAGATACAAACGTGAAATGAACACAGCCATTTCATCTGCGCTCATCATGGTACTACAACTCTGGTATTAGTTAACAAAAAAATGTTGTCTTGATGGACGTCAACCTTTATTTGTTAAATATTCGATGGGAATGAAATGACAAGACTGACTGTGCTTCTGGTTATTGCAATGAAACTGATACCTGCTTGTTCTCCGCTTGCTGTTCTTTATTACTATCTTGAGAGCACCATAATCGTGTTTCTTTCTGGACATTAATGACATTTGAAAACATACTTCATATACAAAATGAATAAAATAAATTTGAAATTAGTTAAGGAATAACTGTCTAAAGACATAACATGTCCTTGAAAAATCTTTGTTATTTAAATCAATTGGAACATTCATTTCCTGAAAGGTAACACATTTAAATAAAGTTTTGTGAACTACTTAGGAACTATTAATCCTTAACATGGACCTTAACCCTTTCGCCCCCATTGGGACAATATGTCAAAACGAACTTTAAAATTTTTTTCTAGGGATTGTGTATCCCGCATTTACGTTAAAAACATACGCAGCGATATTTCTGAAGCATCTGTGTAAGTTACATATTTAGAGTTTTTCAATAAATGTGTTCTGCAAAGTCATTTCAAACACTGGTAAAGAAGCCGGTGCAAGTGTCTTGTAGTGCGTATAAGTGTATACTTCGTGTAAAACGTAAGTAATTATATTATTTTTTAGTCTTGGGACATATGATCCCAATGGTATTTTTGAACGGGTTCTATATGATGCAGTGGTATTTTTACAACATGAACAGAAGATTAACGGAAGAAGAATTGCAGGCGATTGCCGACAATTTATCATTAGAAGATGAGGAAGAAGAGAGTTTAAGGGATCGCTTTGAAAGTAGCGACGATTCAATTAAAATGCTCATGGTCGCTGTTGTAAACAGTTGGACTATCTACAACGAGGTTCGTCAAAAAGAAGTCTACACTGCTTGATTTCTTGGTTGTAAGAGCGGAAGAACTGGTTGCTACAGGAAGCGAATGTACTTAAACCAAAATAAAGAGACGGTTAATTGGTAGAGTATCGAAACGAGTAAAGAGCGTGTTAAATGCTGGAGATCACTTACCTACAGTACAGAAATCCCGACGCCGTTGTAAGAAGTGTTTCCAAAACCAAAAAGAAACTCAAACGAACTTGATATGCCAATTATGTCAAATTCCTCTGTGTATTGACTGCTTTACACCATACCACATATAAAAATATGGTGTATTTTATTCTTCAATTTAATTTCATTTTCATTCATTGAAACATCTTCTTATTAAATTCGTAATTTTATTTTTAAATGATTGATTTGTTTTTTTGTGACTATTTAGTACATTTATCCCATCATATCATTGGGATATTTTATCCCAACGAAAAATACCAATAGGATAATATGTCCCAGGATAAATATATTTTCCTGGCGAAAATAAAAATAACAGTCTTAATGTTTACTGTAATACTATGTATGAAACAAAATTTCTTTCATTTTACTTTACTACTTCCAGAGAAACAAAATTGGGGGTGAAAGGGTTAAACGTTAAGAAGTCTCAATTATCAGGTATACAATAGTGTGGTACCGAGGTGGGGAACCTTTTAACCATGGAAAGCCACTTCTTTCTTCGGAAATATCTAACAAGGCCGCATAGTCCCCCTCAACTTTATATTATAATTTGATGATTTGATATGCAGTTCAAGTGCGAATTTCTTTTGCCTTAAGCAAAATTATGAGCGTAGAAGGTTGAAGCCTCTATGCCTTACTAATGTTTTATTTGTTACAGTAAGTCTTGTAGTATTATTTCATAAGATCTTCTTTTATTATTTGGTATTTTAAACATTTTCATTTAAAGATTAATATAAAAATAAAAAAACACAAACTTGATACTTGATAGGAGAAGACCAAGTCTAAAGTAAGTTAAATTATAAGTTTGAATAGATATTAATTTTTGGACGACTCTTATTTACCTGTTTTACAATGATGATCGGGATTTTGTAGACACTAGCTCTCCATTTTTCATTCTTTCTTAAACTGCGTTCAAAGCTTTTCAATTACTAGACTATAGACTGCTTATGCACTGCTTATTGTCTTTAACAAGTTTCTCATATGGTAAAGCGAGCAACCGTTAAGACTTCTGTTTCGACCTCAATTTATAGCGTTGTACGTTGTCGATTGTGGATAGTATTCCAAACTTTGTAGTTAGTGATATGTTTTAATGAGAGAGGCATATAAACACATTGTCTATTTTAGTCTATAACGTAGATAACGTTTACATTGTATGCCTTTACATAACCTACCAAAATGTCATCGCGCCGATTACAACAAATCTCGCCCAAAATTACAATGACGAACAGTAAATATGATCAATTTAGGTAATTAGGTTAGATTTAGTAAGTAAAAATCTAGGACAGCAGAATTAGGAAAATGATAATAGATACTAAACATTTTACGAAGCAGCCGTAGTTAGATTTAAAACACACAGATGGCGCACTATTCGTTACGCACTAATTTCTTTAACTGTAAGCGCTGCCTTGAGCGTTAAACTATGTAACTTATCCACAATGCACAGTGAACAGTCTACTAATTTAAAGACCTCTGAACGCAGCTTTAGTTTGAATGAGACCAAAGTTTCGGCATAGCAATCTGCGTTAAGATTGTGAGATATTCTATTGCGTTGTTAGATCTTTGTTTCGGAATCAAACAATTATGGGCAGAATAAATTAGTAGAATGTGATCATGTCTTAAACGAAAGGCCGAATGCGAAGTAAGATAAATTAGCAATTAGAATTTAGTATTTAATATGATTTGACAATGAATGACACAAGATAAATACCCATTATTTTTGATTAAGGTTAGCAACTTTTTTTAGTGAAATACTTTCAAAAATTGTGACTCAATAATAACGATTAAGGAGCAAAAAGCTGTGACGATTAATTAAAAAATACTTGCTTATACTTGTTAACTTTGTCGTAATTCATCAAGAAAGCTGAATAAATTTTCTAATTGAAACTCGAATGAATTCTACGACTTGGAGACCGTCAACAAAAATAATTTATATTTACCCTTTGATCAGTTTTTTCTTTCAACGTACCCATTACCCATTGTCTTATTAATTTGTGCCTTGAGATTCCTTGACCAATCAACTAATAAGACTAAAAGCTGGAATGTTGAATGAGAAAATGTCGTTTCTGATATTTATTCTAGAAGAATTTGGTGTGCAAATATTTAAGGAAATCACAATTCGTTAATGGTTTAATAAAATTTAATGTTTATTTTATTCAATTCATGTTTATTAAAATGTAAGGATGGAGTACTGCTATTTTAGAAAGTAAACGGAAGATATAAAAGTCTGCATATTTCCTCGTAACATAATAAGAACACCTGGATAATTATGACTTTAGCACCTGCCTCAGATTTATTTATCTAAATTCATTTAAATATTTTTATTACATCAGAAGACTCTTGCCTCATAACTATTTCATCTTGTTTATACTTATCTATGCTTTTATTCAGGAGCAGTTCTTGAAAGTTTTTAGATAAGTTAATGTAATAAATGTGATAAATTTAATCTCAAATTTGTTATAATTAAGTTGTTTGAGCAGTTGTCTCAAATGACCAGAATTACTAAATGTTTTATGTTTCGGGAATAGTTAACTTGACCCAGTAAATATTTTTGAAGAGAAAATTTTAAGACGCGAGTTATGTTTCGGACACTTACAAAAGCCTTTTTAAAAAGACAAAATTTTATTAACATACAGATGCGTGAACTTAGTATACAGTGGTTACAAGAAAGATCATGAGATTTTACAAAAAACAAGTATATATAGTATTTCTTAGTCTTCTGATGCAACTTGTTGTTCGGGTGTCTTATTCCGTGTTATGGAATATAACTGGCGTGCCAATAGAGAAAATATAAAGCAGGCGAATGATAGGGTTATTTCGTTGTTTCTGTCAGACATTTGAAAGTTCAGTAAAGAACACGTTGCTAATTTTCAAATGGGTTCATTTCAACATCAAGTTATTATTATTCTAAAAATCTTTTATTAAAGTCTACGGTTTCAGTGACCTAAACCAGAGTTTCCCAAACTTTTTCAGCCGCGGAGCACTATCATTGCTATATATTATAGCAACACTGGTAGATCGCGGAGCATTAGTAGCCGCTCGCGGAGTACTTGGTGCTCCGCGGAGCGCAGTTTGGGAAACTCTGACCTAAACAATTAATGTCAAACTACATTCGACCTCAGTGGCTACAAATAGAATGTCCACTTTTAGGCTTCTGAGAACCAAATATTTTTCATCCATGTAATATGACTACTTGATATGGTATATGAGTTGTTGGGCTAAAGTGCGTAACATTGGGTCTTCAGGATTTTAGACAGAAATATATCGATTTCAAGATTAGCCGCCAGGATTACATAATTTAACAGCGTGAAATTTTTTTATGGTCAGCGGTTAATTGCAAAATTCAAAATTCAAACTTTACTTACTTCTGGAAACGGCATACTGATTTTCTTGTGTCTTCGTTAAGCAAAAATAATTTTGCGTTGAGAAAACTTACATCGTGTGTCTCATACGAAACATTACGCATTTTATACTTTGCCACTTTCCAGTCACGTGTGTCTTATGGCATATTACTCTGGTGTGGTAGCAGTTTTCTTGAACGTATCTTTAAAATACAGAAACAGGCCATACGAATAGTGAACAATGAGCCCTGTACGGCGCATTGTTCGAATATAATGACTGTTTATAGTTTATTTGTATTATCCTTCTGATATATGTAAAAGAAAATCCCTCTAACTTTGCAAAAATTTATTATACTCACAATTACAACATCCGGAGTAAATGCAATCCAAGGCTATCAAAACTAAGATTAAGTAAATCTAAAAATGGTACGTATCTAGCCGCACCCTTTATAATCATTTACCACAGGAGATCAGGGTTTTAAACATAAAGTGCTTTAAAATCAGAATGAAATTCATACTGACGTAAAACTGTTTATATCATGTAAGTGAATTTTATACCATCGACTTTTCAAAATATTTTAATTATTAGCTTACATCATTTTAATATATTGTAATGTCATTGTAATCTGTTTCTATTGTAATTTTATCCAAAGTGACATGTATGTAATTTTGACTTTTGTAAAAAAATTTTCATAATGTAAATAACACTAATAAGTTATTATTATTATTATTACTGACTTCAAAATTCATGCAGTGTGGTGTGGATAAAGGAGATGCATGACTGTATAATTTCTATGAATAACACCACCAGCGTGGCGGTTACCTCTAATGTTCTACGAACAAACTCGATAGAAATGTGTTGAAAACTATGAAACAATTCTTGGAAAGTTTACGGAAAAACCTTTGGAGGTGGTTTCTTGAGACAGACTCAATCTGTGCGTAGATCAGAAATAGAAACTATCACATACGATAAAAGAACTTCTTTTCTCCACGACCACTATAGAATTTAACAATTCTAAAACCAATTTTGACTACAGAAAGTTAATATTCTAACATAAGAGTTGGAATGTAATTCTAAAGCACT
Source organism: Liopterus haemorrhoidalis (assembly GCA_963971575.1). NCBI lineage: Eukaryota > Metazoa > Arthropoda > Insecta > Coleoptera > Dytiscidae > Liopterus > Liopterus haemorrhoidalis. The sequence continues at coordinate 37,763,727 of OZ020618.1, read as the reverse complement.
TATCTTCTTATGCATTTTGCGTGTACTTCATTCCACTTGTTATGGAATAACTATTCCATGCTTGTTGTCTTTTGTTTTTGTAGGGTTACATTAAGATATATGCAATGTTTACATTAAATAAATGCAACATAACTTCCTAACCTAAAATAGTGGCCGATGTGCGGCAAATTAAATTTAAATTAAACAAATAATAAATAATTTGTTAAGATAAAATGTTTATTAAAATAATTATTTGTTAATTTATTTTTCTTTTTGGTGGTCGTGGAGAAAGTAGGGTCTGTGACTCGGTTGGAATGACAAAATTCGTTGCTCGTGGTTCCTCACGCTCGCCTGCGGCTCGCGCTCGGAATGTTCCACTCGCATCGAATTTTCTCATTCCAACCTTGTTACAGAATATACTATTCTTCATCCGGTTTGAACATAAGCTCTGAATATTTAGCCATATCAGGTAAAGCTGCAAAGTGTCCTTTACCCAATATTATGGTAAAATTCTCCATCCAAACACATCCAATTATGTAGATCTTTAGGTTAATTGGTCCAAGATTAAGAAAATAAGTCAGAAGATCAGACAGATTAGTATTGGTAGTAGATCCCTAGAAATCGTAAACGAATTCGTACATCTCGGCCATCTTATTACATTTGGTAAAAATAACCCAATAACAGAAATGTTGCTTGCGAATAAGTCTGATTTGGGCTGCACTTAGTAAATAGGACATATTTTAAAGCACCCAGATATTCCAATCATTGAAAGCCCAAAATTACGATTCAGGTAGAAACCCAATTCGTAAATGGTAATAGGTGGAGATCACCTCTTACAATTTACGAACTGGACACGATGACGTTGACAATCCAAAGTGTTAAAAGATAAAGAACAACGCAATTAAGAGCACTGGAGCATATAATTCTTGGCTTAAGTTTGTGGAAATAAATCAGAAATACTGAAATTCGGAGACGAAGCAAAATTACAGACGTATTACACAACATTGTTAACCTCAAATGGAGCTGTGCAGGACAGGCAGCAAGACAGTACTCAAATAGGTGCAAAACGGTGCCCCTGCCTATACAAAAGAAATGTGGGAAAATCTCAAAAACGCTAGTTTGACGACATAAAGAGTATCGCAGGGAACTAATGGCACAAAAAAGATCCGTGGATTAAGCAATACATACAGCAATAGATGAATACATAATGAGAAAGAAGGGAGAAGTCCCTAGGCTTGTTATTATTGAAAAAAAAAAAAAAACTTTCCGAATTATGGAAGTCGAGCCCCATCCTTGACGATCACAAGTACAGAACCGGGTATCGCTGCACTTAAATCTAATCATATGCAGCTACATCCAACTCAATTAATTATATGCAAAGAAATTTACTACTATGGAGGAAAATATCTTGGCTTTTTTCGGGTCTTTTTTTCTCGTACTTATGGTGAAGAGATTATTTGAAATTATATATTTTGTGTTTAACTATAAATTATTGACAACTGCATTAATACCCAGACAATGTGAATTGTTCTAGGATTTTCTCTAAATTTCACCTTTTTATGAGATATTTCCCAGGTTTCAAGAGCTCTTTACAATTACACCAAAGAAAAATTATGCTAAACTTGAAGATAACTAGAAACATTCAATATTTGTTCAATTAGTTCCAATAGTAAATTTTGCTGTGGAAAACATGTGCAAAAAAGCAAATACAACATTTTGCAAAAATTTGCATTTATGTGTATCAATTTATCTGCGTGTAATGTACTAAACGTTCCAACTGCATTACCGACCTGGATATGTCGACTGATGAAAATGGGCGTAATTTCTCTAATTTGAATTTTTAGTAATAAGCAGATCTGTTTATAGTAATTACACCTAATTCACGTTTACTAGACTTGACTCTACACATTAAAGAACTTATTTAAGAACTGTAACTGGGTTTAGAAAAATTCTATCGTTATTATTATCACATAATGTCAAATTTATTTATCCAAGACCATCAAATGATAAATGCATTTTGCATTTAACTGTAAATACATAAAGCTGATCATACTAATTGCATATTATTACAGCTATACAGCTCATAGTTGTAATAATATTAATAGGAAGGACGAGAAGAGAACCAAATACCTGGACCTCAATAAATGTACCCGGGTTATTCCGTGAAGCTCGTAGTCTTGATTTTGGGTGTATTGGATGGCCATAAAGCTGCTGTCAAGAGGGAAATCGAGATCATTCCCGTCTGCAGACCATCTGCTACCTCACTGGTCTGCAAACTGCAAAAAGCAGTGTTGTACGGATCGCTTCGCATTGTGCGGACGCTGGATTTGATGTGAGCCCATCGGTCGCATATCGCCAGGGTTTGGGATGCGACCGATTGCTGGGAAAAACTCTCTCGACCTTCTCGTGAAGGTAGGAGGAGAGCGTCGCGTCTCTGCCGAACACGTGGCGGGCAAACCAGGACGGAACTGGCGGAACTACAAACCCACATTCTTTAATAATATTGCACGCCGTGTGTAATGTGATGCGAATGGGTGCTTATCTGTGAATAATCCACGTTTTATACTTAGTTATACTTTAAATATTTCGCGCTTAGCAACGGGCTATTTGCACCTTACAAGCCCTTTATAAACAAAACAATAAGTATTAGTACTTTCAACATTGTTGTAGATTACAATCAGCTGATGGTAAACCATCTCGATGACGTCTGTTCTGAAATATTCCAACTGAAGCTCAGAATTTCTGGGTTTTTAAATTAAATTAACTATTTTTCTAATGATAAACTATATAGTTGTAGATAAAATATTGTATTTGACTCGCATTTAATGGCTATATTACACTAGAATGATCCTCGCCTATGGCTTGGGTGGTAAACTACATCCTAAAGAACTATAGCCTCCATTATATGCTTGTTAAATAAAATACTATTGTATTTTAGATAGTTAAAAGTTTGCTTGCATTTGTATTATAACATTTTTACCATAACTACACTATTTCCTTTATCTTGGCCTCTTCAGCTCTCCGCCTATAAAATCAAGGGTCAAAAAGTGTATGTACATGTTGAGAGTTTGGGAAACACTAGTTTAGACAAAAAATAAGCTTTCTTATTTTAATTAAATTCCACCAAATTAAACCACTATTTTGACTTCCTTTATTTAAAATGCAAAATGTGAAAAAATAATCTTATTTCAATATTTTTAAAATAAACAAGGTTATTAAATACGCCATATATGGTACAGACCTCAATATTTACAATAATTAAGGGTTTATAAGTTTCTACAAGAAAGGCATTTAAAATATGTCATTGTGTTTTTATCACTTATCTACACTATCTATGCAGAATCTTGTCCTGACACAGAAATAACATTAGAAAGTATATGATCTGTTTTAACTTGATCTTATTACAATATGTTGTAACATGCAAATTGCAGATATGTAATGCATGATTAATTTGCATTGATATTTACACTAAAATTACATCATAACTGGTGCACTGAACATTTATTTAAAGTCAAATATGTTTAAATTTTTATGTATAAAATTATAACATGTGTTATTTGGATAATTTTATGTGAATACATACAGCTTTCATCGAATATGGTTAAAATGTTATAAAATATAATATTCTAACTGAAATATTTAATTAATTTAGATTAATGAAACATGTTTATCCATAGCAGAAATTACAAATTACATATTTCATTACATTACATAATATGTATCAAAAATGATGGAAATAGTGACATTCGTAAAACATAATTACCAATCGTGGTATTCAGCAACGGTTATTTGAATTTCAGCAACAAACAATGGTCTTCAAAAATGTAACACTTCGTCTAATTTTATGTCTATGTAGATAAATATAAAGGGTAGAAGCTGAAACAATAAAAATATGAGAACACTGTGCTCGTCACTTTTCTTCTGTCACTTCTCGATATTTAGCAAAACATAAATCAGATTTTCTTTCTCCAATAGTTTTATGATTGTAGTAGTAGTCCATCTCTAGCGCATAGTAATCAGCTAGCATGAGGTTTTTCACCGTACAAGTAAAGTCATCGGGTGGAATGTTTGTTACCATATAGTCTATACATGTGGCAGAAGTTTTGGTCACTCTTGAGGGCTCATTGTTTTTGTTGTGTAATGAAAATGATGTCAATATATCCAGAAGCAGTTCTCGTTCACTTGATAAGAAGGTCCACATTAAAGTCTCCGTTTAACACTATAAGTTTATTTGTTAGGTGAAGTTTTTCTAGAACTCTTGCTAAGGCATTGTAAAATATTAAAAAGTTACCAGGAGGGTGTCTATACGTAGTTATGATAGTAATGTTCTTATTTTTAGGGTTTTGTAGGTATGACCAAAAAACCCTTATACCGTCATTTTGTCGTCTGTCTGTCTGTCTGTCTGTTCGGTAAAAATTGTAGCCAAACGGCTAAACCTAGAGAATTGAAATTTGGATGCTTATGCAACTCTTTGACCCGCACATAGGAAAAATACTAAAACATCTAAAAAACATATCCCCCTAAAAATATAAACAAATATATGCTCATCGAAAAAAATATATATTTTTTTAAAATTCTGTGTAGGGTATCAAATGAAAGCCCTTGGTACGTGGATTAACGATCAAAATTTTATTTTTGCAAAATAAATTATTTTGAGGCGATTTTTGCCAAAATTGTGCAAAAAAAATTTGTTCCACACCCTGTAGACCAGATGGTTTAAACTAAAAATCTGAAAAAATTCTCAGTAATGTACATTGGTGTGAACCGGAATAGTACAACAGGAATTTTTGATCAGATTGTGTTTTCGGAAAATAACGCATTTTTTGTGTTTTTAAGTAAAATATGTAATATATTTAATCCGCTATTTAACATAGACAACGAGTGATCCTGTATAGCAGTGGTAACGTTCTCGCTTAGTGAGTTGAAATGAAACTACTGCAAGAAACTGTGTTGGAATCCCGTCAATTTTAATTTTTTCAGTTTTTTTTTTGCATTTTTATTTTGTTTAAATTATTTTGTCTAAATTCTAGCTATATTTTGGTAAATGTTGCATTTAATTTTTAAAAGCGTAAATTTAATAACCAGTGGGAAATTATAATTTAATTCTATATTTGAAGGTATCAGAGGGCGAGGCTTATGATTTAAGCAACCAATGGAAGCAAACCATAGGCGCAATTTTCAAAATCTTAATGAACATTGCTATATAAAAAAAAATACTGCACATATTTAGAAACTTAAATAATGGTATTAGGCATTCGAATTAAAATTCATAAAAAAATATTTTGACATAAAATTTGTTTTAGCATCCCAAATAATCATCACACAGTTAATAAATACCTGCGAAACCCTGAAATGTGTGAAAATTCACACTTCACATCAATTTTTTATAACTACTTCTACCACACAGCATTCGAATAGCATCTCAGAAGTGAATTCGCTTAAGTTAATTATTTCAGTGTCTAAGTAGTTTTTACAGAAAATAGAGACACCATGCTGCTTGGTATTTCGATAGTAACTGGCAGCTAGTTTGTATCCTACGAGGTATATCACAGTAGCACCGTAGTCCAAGTTTCAGTTAAACAACACACGTCAGGTTACTTAATTGCAGATATAATTTGAACTTTCAATGTACTTTCAAGAAAAGAAATTAAAGTACCGATTCTCTATGCACGATAAAAAGTTGAAACAATTTCTTTTAAAACCGGAAGTGATGCAGAATTCTTATTTTAGTCCTTAAGTGGGCCTTTTTGACTAGTTTAACTATTCTTCTGAAGAATTTTTTGTATCTCTTAAAATAAAGGAGTTATTCGAGGTGCGGCGTTTCAAACAAACACCCTGTATGATAACCCGCTCACAATTTAATATATATATATATATATATATATATATATATATATATATATATATATATATATATATATATATATATATTCATTTATTACATATTTATTTGTTTATCTGGGATAGTGTTTTTTCCTATATCTGGGTCAAAGAGTAGTATACCAAATTTCAACTTTCTATGTTAAGCCGTTTGGCTACAATTTCTACCGTAAAGATAGACAGACAGACACTTAAGTGACGTTATAAGGTTTTTTTGTCATACCTACAAAACACTAAAAATAAGATATGTAGAAAGTCTAAAATAAAATATTTTAAGCGCGACCACTGTTACTATATGAAATAAAAATAAGCTTATCATGCAAAGAGGAAAGGCCTATGTCCAGCAGTGGACAAGAGAGGCTGTATGATGATGATGAAAGGTCAATAACGACAGTATTTTATAAATCAAATCTTAAACAACGTTTAATATATATTATAGTACACTCAGTGCTGTGGAAAAAACGAAAATACCGGACAATGAACCAAATATGTATCATATTTGAACAACATAAGAATGATATCATCATATAATTTTTCTGTTAAACAAATACGTGTCAAATAAGACGATCGTGATATTATCAAATTCATGTTTTCCAAATTATGTAGTCAACTCCATGAACAGGGAAATACTGTTTGGATATATCAAAGATAAATCGTAAAATGTTGTTTACAACTTCCGATAAAATCTAAATCAAATTATAACTAGATAATATATTTACAAATTCCTCCCCAAACTAAACTAAAACTAGATCATCGCGTTTCCGAAACATACCCAAACAGGAGGATACGTGTAGAACGTAGAACTATGTGTCGGGTATCGTAACTATAGATTAGCGACTGTCCCAACATCTCTGCTCATCTAATAACACGTATATCTTTACAGGCAATCACCGATACACCGACATCAAATACAGTATCGGTGTTATTCGAAACGTGTGAACCACGCTTATCTGCTTCGGATTCTGGGAGTACACGGACCGCATCTCTGAAGGTGACATCGGGGACTGACCTGGACGTGTGGCAACCAACGTGGAGGGGATACAGAAGAACTTGTTAGACAGTGGCGGAGATTTGCCTCACTGATGCCACAATTAAACGCTTTCAGATTAATTGCTTAATATACGTAACATGGAATGGAAAAGGATATAAAAATAAAACAAATATCATTTAATCATTAAACGAATTATTAAGTTGGCGTTCATAGGAGACAAAATGGTGCAATTTTAAGGATTCGAAAAACCAAAAAATCCTTAGCCGACCGGCGTAGCATAGTGGTAACACATGTGCTCTGCGTTGCGAAGGTATCGGGTTCGAATCCTGTTCAGGCATGGAAATTTTCTTAAATATAAATTGTCCTGGCTAATTGCCACAGCAGCAATGGCCATTAAATTTAAAAAAAAAATCCTTATATCACACATTGTCTCTCACACTGTATGTTATTAATTGTGGCTGGACTTCGAGAGTTGAAATTATAGTTATTTGTCCCATATTGAGGTAAAATACTTAAAATCGTAAAATCGAATCGCTACAAAAATATATTCATACATGTATGTTTAAAATTTAAAGTAAGGAATTAAATGAAAGCCATTGATAAAAATAAAGTTATGGCGCAATTATTATTTCAACCACTATTGTCAGCTCTATGGGGTCGACTCAGCTTCAAGTATTTACTATTTAAAATAAGCACCTGTTTATTCAGGGATAATAGGACCGGTCGAAACTGCTTTCATATCTATGACAGGCGGTCTACTTACCTAATCTGCCCCTATACGCCCATCTAGACGTTTAGGAACTTATTATTTATTACTATTTAGTTAATAAAATGTGTTTATATATATTTATTGACGCGAATATATGAAGGGCGAACTCTCAAAACGCACCACGTGTCCACAAATTTATACTTTTTGACAAAATATGGAATTACTTTCTATATTTCAATACAAATCAAAATATAATATATTTATCTTTCAAATCCCACTTTTCCCAAATAAAATAAGTGCGTAACACTACGTATAACCCCAGAGATCACAAGTTTCTTAAGCTGGGTCCAGATTAGCGAGCCGAACCTGTAATGTACCGCGTAACGTAACGCTCCTTTGAAATCTTGCAAACAGGTTTAAAGTTAATACAACATGGCTGATGACAAGAAATCAGCTTTAATTGTATGAAGTTGTGCTACACTAATTGTAGCACATTTACTTAAAAAAAAAGAAAACAAGTAAAATAAGACGATGTTAGCGAACTGCACTTTTTGAAAGACGTGCTGGTTCGGAACTGTTGAAAGCACTACAGTTCCAGCCTCTACATTTTTATGGACATGTTTGTTTATATTTTAGAACCTTCGTCGAATATTATATTTGATGAAAAGGGAATGCTACTTTGTCCAAGTGATTATGAATAAAAAAAAAAAATAAATAAAAAAATAAAAAAATAAATAAAATAAATAATAGGATCCCAACACTTAAATAGGCGTATAAGGGACAGTGCCATTTACTGACCAAGTTGCTTTCATATCTATGGACGGTGGTCTAGAAACGGAGAACTTATAAGTGTTCTTTACAAAAATTAATCATTTTTATCCACAACACTAATATTGAAAACCACGACAGATTCAAGATGGAGTCAAAACTACCAAGTACAATATCTATAGTTTTCAAAATGGAACTAAATAGCTGCAAACATACTTGCAGTATGAAGCTGTAGCTACAAATTGTGATCAAAAATGCGTCCATTGAACAATTTTATTTACAAGAAAAAATATCCCATTAGACTATCCGCTGCAAATTTTGATGTATAGATTATTACTAATTTTATTTCATATTGTTCGTTGTATAAGAAAGTTATAAGAACTATTTGGTTCTGCGTCCCCTTAATGGTACGTTTAACCCCCTTTACAAGAGTCTTACACAAAACTAATACAAAGCTGTACATCAAAATTTGCAGTGAATTTTTATCTATATAATTGGATATTTTTAATTATACAAAAAGGTTATGTAATTATGAGATTTATATTGTTCCGACCCCTAAATTATAAACAAATGGCTGATTGAAGTCCACTATTCGTTGACGATCAGTAAATTAAACTGTACGTCAAAAAATTACTTAATTAAGATAAACATGTGACAACATTTGAATTGCAACAAAATAATGTTTTAAAGTAAATTAGATATATTTATATAACACGGACACTGTTGGAGAAATATATAGGGGTATAAGATAACGTAAAAAAAAATATCGCTGCCCTCAGGTAGTGATCCCTTTTTAACGTTTCACGTATTTTTACGTGAGTAGAACACACTCAACGACATAGGCTTTAAAAAAATACTTATTTTAATATTTACGTATGTTTACAATAATTTTAACTTGTTATATAGAGGAAAGTACCCAAAACCGGACCCCCATTTTGTTTTTGATTAAAAAAATTTAAAAAAATAGAAAATACTACAAAATTCTGTTTTAAAATCATGTAATATTTACTTTATAATGTTATGCACCATTTACATTTTACTTTTTGAAAATAAAGTTAAAATTTCAAAAAAAAAAAAAATTAAAAACCTTACACTTTGGCGATTTGAAAAATAATTGTCGAAATCGGACCCCTTGTAAAAATAATCAAAATAACATTTTCTTTTAATAAGCGATTCAACACTTAAAATAAATAAAAATAGCGATTTCTTTTGCGCCCTTGAGCACGACTCCGTGCTTGCTGTTCAGCTTCTTTGGCTTCTTTAGCTTTTTTAGCTTCCACCAATTGAGCTTTATAAGGCGCAGATGTGATGACCGTAAAACTGCAGGCCTTTCGTCCCCTATTCGAGGCCTTCTTTTTGATTTTTGGAATAGAAGTGATATCAAACGGACTTGTGTTAATAAGGCTGAAGGATGTTCCAGTGAGATTCCTTTTTGTCAGTTTGGTTTTGTGGCGTTTAAGAAAAATACTAACCCACTTTTTCCCAACAATTTCGTGTTTGAAAGGATGTTCAATGCTATTTCTCTCTGCCAATTGTACGGCCATTCTTCGCAAGTCGTTACGAGTAAGTCCAAAAAATGAAGCTTCTATAGCAAGACAATAGTGAGTCAGCTCTTCTTCAAGATCTTTACCCAAAACTGTAGCTCTGCCTCTTTTTGTTTTTGCTGCTTTCTCAGGTGTACTGTACTTCTTATTGGACAACCTCATAATTATTGTTTTCGGGACATTAAACTCTTTACTGGCCTTCTTCCAACTCATCTTCTTTTTCCAAACTGCGGCAATAGCTTTAGTAATTTTAGACAGACTCCAATTTCTTTGATCAATCTTCCCCATTATCCTAATAAGAGAGAATAAGGGGTCCGGTTTAGGCAACTGAAGGGGGTCCGGTTTGCGCGACTATAGCCAACATTTTGTTAACCCAATAAATTTTTAACCAAACATCTAAATGATAAGGTTTAATGGTAAACATTAACCTTAAACCTTACCATTTAAGAATATATATATTCTTAAATGGTAAGGTTTAAGGTTAGCGGGCGACGTGTACACTCCGCTATAGAGTGCTAGAAGCCTAAACTACTATTTACACTTGGTTCCGCTAAAGTTCAAGAGAATGCAGAGCCAGGAGACCGGGGTTCCGCTTTAGGTGGGGGAGTCCGGTTTAGAACACTTTCCTCTATAAATTATGATAACGTTTTCTAATTATACTTATAGATGTAAAGAAATTCTTACAAACTATATAGTATATTAAATTTAAAAATCATTTTACTAAAATCGAATAATAATTTTGGATAATTTGGAAAATTTTGATCTCGACATTTTTTGAACGTGTCACGTTAGAATATTATCTGAAATTTATTGTCGTAGGTATAGTCTTATAATATTTAAATGAGATTCTAATAATAATCTTAAACGAGATATCGAATATCAAGTATGTATCTTCCTACAGCTACTGTGGATTTGGAATGCTAGATTGTGCCACGAGGGATTATTAAATTACTATTCAATTCTCAACCATGTACTATAATTTTAAATTAAAATATGTGTTAATATGTGTCTGCCTAAATGAAGAATATATTATAATATATAATTTTATATCTCAAGTATATTAATTTAATGATAATTTTTCATATAAGGATAAAATATTATGCATATATATTTGCAAATTGGTTTCATTTTAACAGACTAGAAGTTTTGAGTACTTTTTGTCTGGAAGTTCATTGTCCAAATTGCAATAAACTCGAATGCGAAAAATAACAGTAATGTATTGAAAGGTAGCTTACTCTAACAAAGACGTTAGTAATCATAATTATGTGTCAAGAATTTTGAACGAACTATCTAAAATTAGGAAACAAAATTAACTTTGCTCACTCATGCTCTCACTGTCTGAAGTTATCAACCAAGAAGAATCAATAGAATATCTATTAGTTAGTAAGAAATATTTGATATAGTTTTGTGAAGATACTGCCAAAAATATTTGACCTAATTAAGACAAAGATGAAAGAAGAATTATAATTAAGCAGATAAATTTTCGGCTGGAATAAAGAACAGGTGACTACACAACTGCGCGTGCGTCAAACACACGTGATTTATTCAATATACAGTGGTTCTAAACAGGTGGCATTGTGGGTGTCATCAAACTAGGTTTTGTTACTTCCCTCGGCTTCTTCTAACCCAATTCTTACTAATCCAACCTAACCTAAGATAGTGTTTTGCCATCAAACTAGAAGATAGGTTAGCTCCCTCTGCTCGTTTCTAGACTTTTACTAACTAAACCTAACCTAATTACCTTGTTTTCAGGTGCATAGTACTTTATTTTCCCCCATATTAGCCCAATGAAAAATGTATATCATTGTGCGTTTCAAGACCAGAAGCCACTGATAATGCTTGAACTATTTACTGAAGTTATTATGTCCTGCCCTCTGTAAAGAAATTTGTAACTTTGTAGTTGCCTATTCTTTTCTCCAGCCAAATATTCAGTTTACGAAAAAAAAAAAAAAAATAATAAATAATAAAAAAAAAAGAACGAAACTCGACGCAGGTAACTCCTCACAGTATTTGGAAACAAAATATTAAACGAAATTCTGGTTACATGTCTATTAATGATAAATGGAAAAACGATAGAATATACGGAAGAATTTGGCATTCTCAGTAAATTTATCAATATCACAATGGTGTGTGTATCGGGATCCATAAGGAAAATTAAATTAGGGGTACTCTTGTTACTGCCATTCGAAATTCCTGTAGTCAAAAAAGGAGATGTGACTTCCCCCTTGATGTTTAACCTCATGCTGCAGATGGTTTTACGAAAAGCCCATGGTATCAACCTCCATGGTTTACAGATCAATGAGTACCACGAGATCTTAGGATATGCATATGACCTGTATATCATTTCAAATAAGGTCGATGATGTAATATACCTAACAGATCTTACTGAAGTCGAAGCTCGAAAAGTATGTCTCGAAAACTAAATAAAAAACCATTTTTTTTGAAGTTGTATAACAGGACGAACACAAAAGAAAAAAAAAACAGTATTGAAGAAAATATCTATAATATTGCGGAAATTATTGATGGTTTAGCTACCCGTATTATAGTTAGTAGAGGCAGTCATGAGAACACGAAAAACTTAAAAATGAATGGTAATACTTTTGAGAGAATTTATACTTGACCAGACCATATACTAAACAGATGACCTGGATATTATTTCAAATAAGGGTCAAGACGTAATTTAACTAATTGACTTTACTGATGTCGAAGCTCGTAAAGTATAGGGTGACCATTTTCTTAAGAAGGCAATGCGGGACGGAGCAAAAAAGAAAAAAGGTCCTCATCTCCCAAATCCAAGTGAAGAGCAAAAAAAAGGTCCTCACCTCCCAGATCCAAGTGTAGAGCAAAAAAAAAGGTCTTCATTTCCTCAAATACAAGTTACAAAATGCGGGACAATGCGGGAGAAAATGTTAAAATGCGGGACGCCTCTTTATGCGGGACAAAATGTTAGAATGCGGGACGAATGGTCACCCTAGTAAAGTAGGACCCATCATCAGTAATAAAAAAATGAAGCATATCGTTGGTACTAGACGCAGTCACGAGTTAGTTAAACCTTTTGGCGCACAGCAACAAAGGCTATTTGCGCCTGGAGACGCAGTCACGAGAACACGACCAACTTATGAATTCATGGCAACACTTTTCAAAGAGTTTATATTTTAAAATATCTAAGCAGCATAATAAATCATGGGATATAATTCAACAGGCAATTATGAATAGAATTAAATCTGCAACTACATCATATGTTGCACTTAGTCCTCTCTTCAAAACGAAACTCCAGTCTAGAAACACCAAGATCAGGTCAAATCAAACTATAGTACGTCCCATATTTAGATTTGCCATGACTTAAGAAAGCGAGATCGATATTATAGTTTATGAAAACAAAATATTACGCTGAATCTTTTGTACCAATCAGATTATGGTAAATGGAAAATCCCCAAGAACAAAGATATCCGAGAAATGTATTAATGACCGGGTATCCCACTATAAATGAGAGGTAAACGGTTACAGTGGATTAGACACTTGATTAGGATAGACGAGGACATACTGATAAAGATATTAGATATAGAAAAAATGGAGCACCCGTCGACCAATAGGAAAACCTAGCAACATATGGAAAAATCAGCTAACCGAAGAACTAACAAGTATTAGTATACAGAACACATTGAAAAACATGACAAAAGTACAAGAAAGACGGCTGATAAGTAAAGGCAATAAGGCAATAAGGCAAGTGATAAGAATGAAAGAGGGCAGAATGGTAAAAAATAATCTAGGAAAGAAAATTAAACACGCAACGACCACTGGAGACACCTCGCAAAACACGGAGGGGTCAGAATTAATATTAAACTAGTGTTAATATAAGATACTTTATAAGACATGCCAATTGACAGATCAAGATGGAAAACTCATGCGACGAGAGAAAAATGGGGATGACTTAAATGAGTAATGGCTTATGAAGATATAAAGGGACATCACCGTTATTTAAAAACTGTCGAACTAGAAGGAAAGCATGAGTAAAAACTACAGTGGCTAATTTAAGACCGAATCGCAAAAAAGCCTATACGGAGTGCTCCCAGAAGTGAAAAAAAAGGCGTCAGATGGGGTGTGTTGCTGCTATAGATTTTATACATATACATTAAGATATATAAAAGTAATAAATTTTGATTAAATATCGTATATCTACGTATTGTTACACGTACCTATCGCTTGTAACAATTTCTTTGAGAAACATAAGATGAACTAATTTCGAAATATTTCTCCGGAAGGTTATATCTCATATAAAACAAAAAATAAATAGAAACTGATTTATAATTTCTTCATTTTGTAATCTCCTACGAGATATAAAAACTTTTTCCAAGAAACAGGTTAGGAATTTCATAATTTTGTGTCGTTTCTAGTAATTTTAAATTCTCAATTATAGGTTAACAGAAAGTTCGGTGATCCTTCTTCAACTGACATTGTCTGATTTCAACTGGTCAACTTGGGTAATAAATAATTAACGGTAATAACTAGCCAACGGAAACAATAAAATCTAAAGAAATTTGTTCCAAAGAAACTAATTACACACAATTATTAAGGGACAAAAAAAAATGGTATTTTAAATATTTACAATCGTGTGAGACTGAAATAATATACCTAACTATTGATTTTTGTTCTTACCTGGAGAAATTAATAATTAGAGAAGATTATTAATTTATTGATAAATTCTAATAAATATGGTCTGAACAAAGAAATAAAAAACGGAATTGAAGCTCCTAATTCACAATATTTTCCTAAGTATTATATATCTTTATAGGCGTATTTTATCTTATCTGTATAGGCGTCCTTCGAGCAGGAACTTAACATCATTCCTGCCTGCAGATTAGTTTCCAGCTCTTTGGTCTGCAGAGTGCAAAAAGCATGTTTGCTTGGTTCCTTACGCACTTTGAAGACGCACGGCGTAGTGCACTAGCCGCTGCCGCACATCTCCAGGGTCTGGGATGCGGCAGTGCGTATTTTCCCCGTCAGGTATTCGCGTATGACGTGCTACCTTGTGGTAAGCCTGAAGTGCAGTACCTGGCGGACGATGGTTTAAGACCTAAACCAATACCACCTATATATATATATATATATATATATATATATATATATATATATATATATATATATATATATATATATATATATATATATATATTCATAAGTCCTCAAAACTAGACTCCAGAAAAATTCTAGTATGTGTTAACAAATCACAAAAATAAGTTGTGTACGATTTTTAGTACGTAATTAAATAAAATTATTTCTATTAAAAATGGAAATAACAATTGAACATTTTCCACCATCCTTGGCTACTGTAGAATGGTGGTTCATCTAGTTCCTATGTGTATTCTCTCAAAGACGAACATAGTGAAGGTTGTCCTGTTAGTGTTATCACTTCGTAAACTATCGAAGCTGTCCGGAATATGTTAGAGGTGGATAACCACTTAACTTTCAGGGATATTGAGGCATCTTTGGGCATATCTATGACTCGCATCAATACAATTCTTTATGAATATCTGGCAGGCAGAAAATTTTGAGCTCGATGGATACCACGCCAGGTAACTGAGGTTCAAAAAGAGGTGCGTGTGGCGTGGAGCACGAAAATGCTCCGAAGTTGTCTACGAAATAGTAACAGATGACGAAACATGGCTTTACTGCTACGAACCAGAAAGTAAACGGCAGTCGGCTCAGGGGATCTACCCAGAAAAAGACAAACTAGTCAAAGTGGAACGAATATGGATAACTGGCAAGAAACTGGTTATATAATTTTTCGGACGTACGGCAATGTTCAATTGTTTGCCGGATGTGTTCCAAGAGGTACGAGTAAAACGACATGAGAAAAGGAGAATCCTTCTTATCCATCATGATAATGTACGACCACATACCGCAGCTAGGACTATCGAGATCCTGACCGCTTCAGGAGTGCAAGAAACGACATCCGCCTTAAAGTCTCAACTTAAAGTCTTGGAAATTAATCCTCGTCCCTTTTATAAAAGATAAAATGCGTGGATTAAAATAAATAGCTCTGAAGCGGCGATCGACGCCAATGAAAATCTCGTTTCTGAGGTGACAAATGAGCGATGTGCTCAATGCTTTTAGGATGTGTTACAACGAATGGCAAAATGCATTAGTGAATATGCACATGTGAATATTTTGAAAAACTAATTTGTTTAAATAAACAATTTTTGTTGTTTTCCTCCTTATTCGCAAAACTAAAGTAGAAACCCACGTACATATGTGTTAATTCAAGAAGGATCAAATGAATGGTTCAAATCTACGTACGAAACATTAAACAAAAGATGGATATGAAGCCATGACAAATAGATACTTGACAAATGAAGCCATGACAAATAGATAGACACTAACGATAGAGACCAGCTATATAAAATATAGCTGATATGGTAAGAGTTGACAACAAACCAATATGAAGAACTTAGTCAAAAAACAGTACGATTGCTGATTTTAAACTTCAACTTTGAATTAATATAAGCTGGGTAAAAATTTTATTATATAATAAATACACGGCTTTATACAACGTATTTGTACATTTTTGATTAAATTTCAGAACTTATCGTGTGTTTATATATGTTTTTATATTTATTTGCGAAATCAAAATGAATGTTCTGGTTCTGACAATGTATGATACGAGATGATCTCTTCAAAGCTACATACTTAACCTTACGACCTCCAGAACAAGTATATATTCTTTGAAACGAGCCCAAGAGCAAGGAGCAACCTGTACAAAGGTCAAAGGGCACATCATCTAAGCCAGCCAGCAAACCCACATTATCTCTCCGCTACTGATGAGGTAAAGAAAGGAACAACTTTAGTGGAAGGGAGATGCGTGCGACATACCAGTGATTCCACAACATCTAAATTGTTCATTTCGCTTGCTTTATATCAAATAATTAATTAGAAAAACATATTTTCCACTTTGGTAGGTCAGTATAATTATCATTAATTCAAAAATTGGTATACATACACATACATTTTATGATAAATATCATTCACATTGTAAAAACTTCCAAACTTAGGTTCAGAAAACAACTTTAATTATACTAGCTGCCCCGCCCGGCTGACAGTTCGTTATTATCTTTTTTTTTTGAACTGACAGCGAACCTACTCGTAATTAGGTTACAGGCCAGACGACAATACTATAAAAATGTGAAAGGACAGGATTAAACTGAACAGGCTTACTTTACTGAAAACCTTTTCCTAAACACTGTTCTTCGATTTACCATTAGGCGCTAGCAGGTATCGATTGCTGCTAGAACTGAGACGCAAACTGGCTTGTTATAATTGCTCATTCGAGAAACATGGACTCAGCAAAGCAACGCCAGCTATATTCAGAGTTTGGCACCTAGACCTATTAATAGGCATAGCAAAACAAACCCTGGCAGAAAATTGGAGGCTATTGAACTGAAATGAACTGAAAAATTGTAGGCATCATCCGTATTCAAGGGATTAACAACTTTTTGCCTGTACGACAATCATTCATAATGACTGTACTACATTGTCTCTTAAACTGTAAGGGCTCTCACTTGTAAGCGTGTTCCATTACATAATTTTGGCGGGTTTACGTTTCTAAGCAATATTATTGGGGCACCTGCTTTCAGAGTAAAAGCATGAGGTAATAGCTTAATCCTGATGTGTTAAGACAATTCAATAATTCGACTGGAAAGTGAATGGCCAAAAGATGGATTTTGTATTATTACCCACGTGCACTAACATAATTATACCTTTCGAACTACTGTACAGATTTTACAATTACTTGCAATTATGAAGTGTATAAATAATGACCAACCTTTCCGCTGACGAAACCTATGTTATCGCTTATAGTTTCAAGAAAATACGTTAAATGTGAACGAAAAACATGAATTTCGTTTTACCCGCTCACACAAATTTCATTATAACTTTGGAACTACAGAACAAATTTTAATACAACACAGCCCAAAACCTGAAGAGATGATGTAGCTACAGATAGAAAAAAAAAAAAAAAAACGCCTGAAAATCGGTTCAACAGTTCACGAGGAATGCTATAAATATAAAACGAAAAGATGGATTTTGAATTAACGGCATATAAATATGGTTATATCGTTGGTACTACTGAATACATTTCAAAAAATCTTTCATGTCTGATTAGTGTATAAATCGTGTACCAACTTTGTCGCTGATGAAAGCTATGTTGTCACTGACAGTTTTAAGAAAATGCATTTTGAGTTACCCGCGTGCACAAATACCATTATAACTTTAGAACTAGTGAACCAATTTCAATAAATCTGACAAGTTGAGTTAGCGACAGATAAAAAAAAAAATTAAATAAAAATAACAGCATTATTATTGGATCCGCAGTTTTCGGGTGAAAAGCGCACATACGGACAAACAGAGAGAAGTTGCAATGTTGTTTTTATAAAGAGATGTAACAAAAAGAAACATTGACAAAAAGTAAATTTCTAGGCGTTTAATTTAAAAACTATAGGGATAAAATGAGAAACTTTAATAATGTATCTATTTCTGAATAAGACACTGTATATTTCCTTCAAAATGATCTTGATGTTGTGGTCTCCAAAGACTTAAAGTGGTCGTTACAAATAATAGCAGTTTGCAAGAAAGCGAATTCCTTAATTTATATAATAAGAAAAGCATTTAAAAACATCGCTAACACGTTCTCGTGGTGACTTGATTGAAACATTTAAAATCTTACATAATTACTAGTCTTGTAAAATACATATGTGAAATAAGTTTGCCAGTTCATCTTCAGTTTAATATTCTGCAGGTAGATAGCTACTGTGTTTCGTTAGCGTTGTTTATTTTAGACCACAACTTCTAAAAGCTGGCATAAAAATTTAAGCTATTTACTGTTATGTAATAATAGAATTTTAAATCCTTATATGTAACATTTTGAAAGACACTGTGGTGGAGCAGTGAGGCAAGTAGGCAGAGAGATTGAGGGGGAGAGGAGGACGGACGAGTGAACGAGCTGCGAGCGGCCGTTGATAAAAACGTGTCCCCGGATGTGGTGGTGGCCGCGGGCTCAGTTTGTTAACTTCCACCAGCTCTGCGGCTGCCACCAGCCTCCCGCTACCTTCTGCCTGCTGCCTCTGTCCGATACACGACATATACACACATCGGCCACTGAACACTACACACTTTTAGCAGAGGCGTCGATACTAAACTTTATCCATCACTAATTACGGCAGCTACGTGTAAAATTAGACAACAAGCTAATTTTCAGGCCTTTCATTGCAATTTATAAATTACCACTTTCTGAAGCAGCCGCACCTCTTTATGCACAGCGACAGATTAAATATGGCGGCAAAAATATAGTACCATATAAAATAATGTTCATTATAGAACAAAATACCGACACACGTTATTACATCAAAATTGTAACTGCTATGTTTCGATCAACCTTCGAGTAGCCAATTTTCGACCCAGAGTTGGCACCTGAAGAAGCTATTATTCAAGCATAAAAGACTTTATTTCGTAACATTCCAGCAATGTTATTGAGGAGGTAACTTTTAAAACATGACTTGTCACACAAAATTCAAAATTGAGATTATTGCATCAATGTTTTCCTCTTTATTAAATGTAAAAAATGACACCATTAAACTATTCTAAAAAAAATAAAAATGTGCGTTGTTTAATACAAAAGTATCATTGCTTTGCGTTTCGGAAACCCTGTATAATTATGTATTTATATTATATTTATTTGTGATTAACACAATGAGACATTTTGGATTGTATCAAAACCTAGCTCCGTAGAAATGTAAAATAAAAATGAACATGATATGGTAGTCACAACAAGTCAACACTAATATCGTATACTCAATCATATACCTCCGTAGTCTAATGGTCTAAGACGAGAACACGAAATTCTACGGTTGACGAGTTCGATTCCTGGCGAGGCAGTATATTGTTATTTAATTTCTACATTATAAATGTATAATCACTTTGCGTTTAAGAAATCCTGAATAACTATGTATTTATGTTATAATTAACTTATAAAATGGTACAAATAATTGATCTATGATCTTCCAACTACAGAAGTTCCTCAGTTTGAGGTTTTATGTGATTATTTGAAAAATTAAAGTTGTAATTTGCATATTTAAAAAATTATAAACAATATTTAAAAACATAAATAAATTAAATTATATAAACCAATTTTTGTTAATAAACATTCATTTAAATCAGATTTAATTTTTGTTTTGTCCATTTGTCTACTACGTCCATGCAAAACGCTCTTGCTAGCTAGTCTCTCTGAACTCTTGTTTTAATATTTAGTGCTATATTTATTTATTTTTTCTTCTATTTTAAATTATTATTTTGTGTATATTATGTGTAATTACGACTGACTTTAAACAATTTATGTATTGTAATATAGTTAATAAATTATATTATTATTATTATTATTATTAAAACGTAATTTGTCCAATTTTAAATAATTGATTTTTCTTATTTTGCTCATTATAATTGTAAGGACACATTTGAATTCAATGTTTGGAACCTTAAAAATATGGGAGATGAAAATTAGGTTCCTAGCTTAAAATCAAAGGTTTATAATGTTTTTTGCAATTATCTCAAAATTGCATTACTATGACAAATTACGTTTTGAATGTTACCTCCTCAATTAAACAACTGCAACATTAGGTATTTCTTCAATTTATTAATTACATTTTTAGGGTTTTGTAGGTATGACCAAAAAACCCTTATACCGTCATTTTGTCGTCTGTCTGTCTGTCTGTCTGTTCGGTAAAAAATGTAGCCAAACGGCTAAACCTAGAGAGTTGAAATTTGGCATGCTTATACAACTCTTTGACCCGCACATAGGAATAATACTAAAACATCTAAAAAACATATCCCCCTAAAAATATAAACAAATATGTGCTCATCGAAAAAAAAAATATATATTTTTTTAAAATTCTGAGTAGGCTATCAAATGAAAGCCCTTGGTACGTGGATTGACGATCAAATTTTAATTTTTGCAAAATAAATTATTTTGAAGCGATTTTTGCCAAAATTGTGCAAAACAATTTTGTCCCACACCCTGTAGCCCAGATGGTTTAAACTAAAAATCTGAAAAAATTCTAAGTAATGTACATTGGTGTGAACCGGAATAGTACAACAGGAATTTTTGATCAGATTATGTTTTTGGAACAAAAAGCATTTTTTGTGTTTTTTTGCTAATAATGTTATAGTTATATAGTTATATAGACGCTAAACAGTAACGTGTTTCTTGGTGCAGTGGCTAAGATACTTGCATTCTGTCCGAGAAATTGAGTTCGAATCCTACGAGAGGAGACAATATTATTTTTTGTTTTTTTTTTTGCATTTTTATATTGTTTAAATTATTTTTTCAAAATTCTAGTTATATTTTGGCAATTGTTGCATTTAATTTTTAAAAGCGTAAATTTAATAACCAGTTTAATAACCAGAATGTACACGAAATCAAAGGGGAGGAGCTATGACTAAAAACAACCAATGGAAGCCATAGGCGCAATTTTCAAAATCTTAATGCACCTTGATATATAAAAAAAAAAAAATACTGGACATCTTTAGAAACTTAAATAATGGTAATAGG
The DNA here is from genome assembly GCA_963971575.1 of Liopterus haemorrhoidalis. Taxonomy (NCBI): domain Eukaryota; kingdom Metazoa; phylum Arthropoda; class Insecta; order Coleoptera; family Dytiscidae; genus Liopterus; species Liopterus haemorrhoidalis. The sequence goes on along the minus strand of OZ020618.1, from coordinate 37,742,260 downwards.
CATTCGAATTAAAATTCATAAAAAAATATTTTGACAAAATTTGTTTTGGCATCCCAAATAATCATCATTCACTTACTAAATACCTGCAAAACCCTGAAATGTGTGAAAATTCACACTTCACATCAATTTTTATTATGTTAAACTATGACTTCTTACTATAACCACACTCTGACATCTATTATAACGGCAGCCTAACTAAAACTATTATGTACCTTATTTAAGCGAGGCCTTTTTTGGTATCTACATAAAAAGCAACAGTTGAAGTTTTAATTTATAATTTATAATTAGACTTTTATTTGATTCCAAAATAGTTACTTTATCTACTAATGATATATATTGGAGTATCGGTGTTGTTTTTATACCTTAGCCGTTCTTGGAATAATTAAATTGTAGCAACATGCTACAACTAGAGTAAGAACTATGCTTCGGGTTAAATATCTAGAATTATCGATAATGGCATAGTTTTTAAAGCAAAACATCAAATATTTCAAAAACTGCAAACATTGACGTTTATTTTGCTATCCTCAGACCTATTAACAAATAGATAATTGGCTGAAATAAAATATTCGAACTACATCAGCAAAAAACAGCCACGTATATCTTACGGCTCCTTTACTTATGTATATCAAATCTTACCAGCCAGTTCAGATTTCTGGCTTCTCAAAATAAGGACAATTCACTTAAATCCTGTTTTTAAATTGGGATTTGTTGGCGATCTTAAAACTTTATGTAACTATCAGCAAAGATAATAAATACTACAGTACTATAATATCTTTGCTATTAGCCAAAAAGCCAAAAGTGCTTGAAGTATTGCATTTGGACACAGATTCATAACTCGTTTCGAATTTCTTCTAATCTAGATGTGTCATATTGGCATTAATATACCTTTCACAGTTTAAAAAAATATCGGTTGGCCATGAATTCCAAGTTACTGTAGTATCAAAAGTTAGCAATTGTAGTGAGAGCTTATATTTTTTCATCAGGTGAGGTACTGTGACAGTGTTGTCAGTTCATACCATATAATAGGACCGAGCATCTTTCAATTCCTTATAATTTTTTATAATTTTTTCTCTTTCTCTCCTCCTCAACAATTTAGGTACTTTAGGAATGAAAATATGTCATAAATGTTCATAACTCATTCTAAAATTGGCACATTGCCGGTCACCATGGCATAGTGGTTAGTGTAGCGATGCACTGACTTCTAGACCATAAGGGCTCGGGTTCGAATGCCGATCATGGCATGGATTTTTCAAAAAATCTCCATAGTGGCTGGAGCCTGACTGCCGGATTGATCGACGCACGCGAATAGAAATTTAACAGTGCTGCCACTACACCCAGACGCAAATTCCCCGAGACTTCCAGATATTTCCCGCAACCAAACGGATTAAAAAAAAAAAATAGTGTAACTTACTTTTGAAACGTCCCTCGTATATACATGAAGTTTTACAAGAACTTATTATAATTGTGTGGTTGCTAGTTCAAGTCCTCGTTGGTGATATTATTTGGGCGAGAATAATATGTACACATTTCGCTTTTTCACAATCATTCACCCCTTATCCAGGCGTAGGAGCTCGTCCCCTGGCATCGGCAATTAGCCTCGTCGTAGAAATAGGCGGATGTAAAATAAATAAATAAAATAAAGAATTTAATAAAGCTACAATGTAAAGTTTATGCTTGCCTAAGATATCTTAAACCAGTTTATGCTGGAGTAATTTTTTGCTAGGAAACTTAAAAATAAGTTACACTTGCATAAAATGAGTTACACTGTGTATTTAAAATTCCCTTTCACCACCTTTTTACAAAACTGCAACATTTAAACATTTGACATTTGCGCTAAATATAATAATATTCCTGAGAACCTTAAATCTTTTAGCTTAATCTCTTTTAAAAAACATATAAAGAAGCTCACCTGGGATAAAATTTTATAAAAATGTATAAAAACTTATAAAAATCTTTAAAAATAAGTCTTAACTTCTAATAGGTTCACCTTGCACTTTTAATTTTATGTTCGTTTCGTACTTAATTCTGCCCAATTTAGGGAACGACACATATCTACATGCTTCAATATTGGTCATGACAATTGTGTTACTGTCATTAGCAAAAAACCCTGGCTCTGTTAATTAATATGTGCTATATTTATATTTTTTTATAGACCGGGAGCTCATGACAGTTTTTGGTCTCCGATTTCATACAGCATGTCTTTTGGAGGAGAGAATTTACCCTGTGACAACAAAAAAGGGATGGTACTAAACCCCTGCACGCTTTCCGGTCATAGGGAAAATTACATTTCCACTTAAACACAAAATTTTTGTGCTTTTCTCTGATTTAATATTGCTTGCCCTTTTGTCAAAAGAAAGTTATAACAAATTTAAAGTCTTTTAAATATATGCATGCGATTCGGAGGGTCCCAAAGGGCTCAAACGATCATGTGATCTTGTAATAAAAAAATATGATTTTCCGCGTTTTCATACAGCATGCCTATAATTAAAAGCGTTAAATTTGTTATAACTTTCTTTTGACAAAGGGGCAAGCAATGTTAAGACAGAGAAAAACACAAAAATTTTGTGCAAGTGGAAATGCAATTTTCCCTATGAGCGGAAAGCGTGCAGGGGTTTAGTACCATCCCTTTTTTGTTGTCACAGGGTAAATATTCTCTGCTCCAAAAGGCATGCTGTATGAAATCGGAGACCAAAAATGTCATGAGCTTCCGGTCTATTACTTTTTGGGGTCTCATGGGAAAGAACAGTCTTTGTATTCTTACAATGATCATGGGCCTTTATCCATTGTACAAATTATTAATATTATTATTATTTGTAAAAAATCTAACTATTTAATCTTGTACTTTGGGCATAAATAAACAAATTAAAAATTTAAAATTAAAATATCAAAAAAAAAAATAATTTTTATGGCGCGTCTACATTGAGGCAACATGGTAGCATACGACAAGTCTGACGGGACCATCAGACCATGTCGCATTGACAAGCTAGTGTCTACACCAACATTGGGAGCGTGCTACTGTTTATTGTTGCGAAATCTCAGTTTACGGAATAAATATGGCGGATCGCAAAAATATTATTACATTTTATAACTATAAATAATATCAAGCTAATTTATACTATTTTATAACAAATTTTAATTCCATAACAAAAACATAACCTTACTTTATTATTTTTATCAATATTTCTCATACTCTATTTTATCAAAACTTATATTTACTTACTTATCTTAAATAAATTTATGTTGCTAAATAATTTTTGTTGATACAGCAACGCTTACAACACTAGTTAATTTAAAAAACAAATACTTCTATAATAACAACTATCAAATATCAAAATGGCGAACATGTGGCTTTCAGAAGTGGTAGCGTGTCGCACGAAAACTCTTTGATGTTTACCGACAAGCAACGGGAACGAGGAACATGTCGCACGGCATCAGACCGCTGCACATTGGTAGCATGCGACCGTTCGACATGTCGCATGCTACCAGGTTGTCTCGATGTAGACGCGCCATTAGAGTGTAGGTTCGTAACATCATTTAATCTCGTACTGTTCACAGGAAGTTTGTTATACGTTCGCGATTCGTAGATTTTAAGCGAGTATTACTTTACGCGGTAAATTACATGATCAGCCACTGATGTGGACCCAGCTTAACAGCTAAGCAAAAATTTGAATAGCAAATAAAAGCTTCCAACACCAATTATGTACGAATCTTGAACTACAAATTGCGAGTGAGAGTCGAAGTTGTGTCGTGTGAGACAGTAAATAAAACAAAAAATATTTTGAAATCAAGCCAATTTGCAAAAACCTCGTAACATAAGACACGTTTCCACGCTACGTACGTAATTTTGCCAGTCCGCAGTAAATGTTGGATTGAAAAGCAATGTTCTATAATAATAATTTATATTAGTATGAAACGTACGTCAATTTATTTAGCATTGCAAATTACCAGTATATAACAGAAACCAGTTATTTGTGAGTTAATTAGTGGCAACATTGTTTTCGAATCTGCCACGCCACTGTTTCTCATTGTTTAACACAGACGATACACAAGTATCCAGGTAGGGTATCCCCTAGTGTTGGTTGGGCGTGCCTGTTACCGGTTACCGGTCTCTACTGCAGAGAATAAACGAGCAGATAATAGAATCATCCAGCGATGGGAGATCTGAGTGAGTGATGACTTTAACGACAATTGCTACAGATCTGATTAGTGGCATCGGATAAATCATTCACAGAATCTTGATCGAAAGGTGATGAATATAGTATAAATGTCCAGAGGGAGGGTTTATGTTTAATGCAAACTTTACCTTACGATTCAAAGCAGAATGGGCTTTTATTCAGATCAATTCTGTAAAAAGTTACTATAATAGTTACCGTGTAGTAACGTTACTACAAGATAACTTTTATAGTGATTTTAATAGTGACTTTAACATTTTTCGTATTTTGTAATATCCAACTGTAGTGATGTCGCTATGAAAGTTATATCTTAGTGACAGTTACTGAGAAAAGAATGATGTTAGTTACAGAACCGCAACATGCATGCGCATTGTTGGTACACAGATAACAGTTGAGGTTAAAAATATCAAAATATTGTATTGCTTACATTATTTTGTTGTTATATAATATATATACCAGTTTGGATTTAGAAAAAAACACGGCAGGGTAGAACAAATACATAGGGTAGTTAACAAAATCAGTGAAAGCATTGAAGAGAAGAAGTATTGTTCAGCTGCGTTCCTGGACATTGCACAAGCCTTCGATAAAGTCTGGCACCAAGGTTTACTATTTAAACTCAAAAAAATACTGCCATATACCCTTTATGAAATTCTAAAATCCTACTTAAGCAACAGATATTTCCAAGTTAAATATAAGCAAGAGTACAGCTGCCTCTATCCAATCAATTCAGGAGTCCCTCAGGGAAGTGTCCTAGGGCCAGTTCTTTATCTTATATTTACTGCAGACTTGCCAATTTCAGACAATGTATTTACTTCTACATTTGCTGACGACACCGCCATACTTGCGTCTCATGATAAGCCAAATTTAGCTTCACAATGTCTACAAAACTCTTTAAATAATATTGAATCTTGGCTAAAAAAATGGAGGATAAAGGCCAATGAATCCAAATCGGTGCATGTCACCTTCGCCACTAGGAGAGACACCTGCCCCCCTGTTAAGTTAAATAATGTAGAGCTGCCGCAAGAAGAAAGTTGTAAATATCTAGGCATGCACCTAGATCGACGACTTACATGGCGAAAACACATAGCAGCCAAAAGAAAACAGCTTCAGCTAAAATTTATCCAGTTGCAATGGCTAATAGGACAAAAATCAAAATTAACACTTGAAAACAAATTATTAATATATAAGGTTATATTAAAACCGATATGGACTTATGGAATCCAACTATGGGGAACAGCTAGTAAATCCAGTGTAAATATCATACAACGATTTCAATCGAAAATTCTTAGAACTATTGTAAAAGCCCCGTGGTACGTCAACAATAATATTATCCATGAAGACTTATGTGTACAATCGGTGACGGAAGAAATAACAAAATTTAGTGAAAAATATATAACCAAATTAAATGTGCATCCCAATAACTTAGCGGTGCAACTCTTGGACAATAGTGTAGAAATAAGAAGACTAAAACGATACAAACCTTTAGACCTACCATATAGATTTATTAGTGTTTAAAATAAGTGTTGTTATGTAGTGTGTAGTCAGTAGTAACATATATAACTTCTAGTTGTACATAAAGGATACCGTCATTGGGCGGTTTATCCGATCATGTCCATGTATATATAATTAGACAATTTACTTATTGTTTCTAATGAAACAGATTGTAAATATACAATGGAGATAAATAATAAAAAAAATATATAATATATATTATGGTACATACATTTATAAATATTTAAAAAAAAAAACAACAAAATGAGTGAAGAAATTAAAAAAAAAAAAGAACGGAATGCAAAGACAAATTCTCGACAATAGAATCAGTGGCGCAGGTATGTGGGATTTGGGGGTTAGAACCTCCCATGAAGCTGCATTTTTTATTACTTCAATACATACTTCTTGTTTTGTCATTACTTCCATGCGTCTCATTTTATAACCCTCCCCCCTCATGAAACTATTTTTGGGTCACTGAATGGAACTTTTGTTAATTTTTTTTAAAACAAAAACTATTTTTTTAATAATTTAAAAAAAGATTCATATTAAAAATGAGGAATTGGAAAAGTCTTTTTGATCTTTTCTTTCACCCCCGCTGGTAACGGCTCTGTTTACAGTATATTAACTATATTTAAAAAGAGTGGAAGGAAAATAGGTTTTGTGGGTAAAGTTAACATGCTTTACATAGTACAATATTCTATAAAACCGTATAATTACCGCCTTTTAATTCAATCCACCATTCAACGGGACCTCCCATGTCTAGATTTTTAAATATTTAGGCAGAACACTTTATTTTAGTCTTTTTCAATGCAAAATTACGTAAAAAAAATCTTATCTGAAACATAAGATAAAGTAAAATACGTTTAGGGTATCAGGCTGTTTTTTTTTTTATTTGTTTATTTTTTTTTAACACAATTTTGTACGTTTATCAGAAATTCACGCAAAAATAATAGGACATATTTTACCGAAATTTGGTTTGATGATAAAGTACCAGAATTCAAGCATAGGCTATAGAATTTCAGTTTTAAAACCGTTAACTAGAAAAATTGAAATCTCCCTTACTTATTGACTTAACAGAAAAATCTGTGTTTGGTTTGTTGAATCAAAAATATAGTAGGCATGCGCAAAAACTAAGGAGTTGTTGAAAAAACAAGAGAAGGGAATTGCGAGTTCTTCTGATTTTTGAAACGTAACTAAGTGACAATTTTAAAGTAAAGAAAAAGAAAATATGCAAAAATCCACTGACAAATTTGGTTCTATCTCGAAATACTTTATTTTAAAAGAAAATAAAGATATAAAAATTAAGTTTGTATGTTTTCTGTCAATTCAAAAAATTTCAAGTCCACTCAAGATCAACGACAATCTATGTAACAAAAATTGTTTATAATAAGAAAACAAATATTTGTTCTATGCATGTTTTTCAATTAAACAAATATTTGAGAAAAAACGGGGGAGGACACCCCGCCTAAAATAGTTCGCTTATTCGCTTACACTAAAAATGTATATAAGAAAATGAGTTTAGAAGAAACAATCTATATGTATAAAATCGTTGGGATGTCTGTCATATGTCCTTTCAGAGGTTTTTTGAGTACTTCCCGGTAACCTAGAAAGTTAAAATTTGATAAGCGGTTTCCTGGGAACGTTCCCAGGATGAAATAAATCCTAAACCTAAAAAAATCGGAAAGGGGTTTTTTAATGGAATGGAATTGCTCCTTTCGGGGATGATGTATCTGACAAGATACTAATAGTTACGGAACAAGTTCATGAAGAGTTTTACTGCACATGTCCGACTTATGATAACAACAAACGTTGTCATCTTGCCAGAAAGAGACGATTTCATCCGCGAACGCTAAAAGGAATATTACGCTAAATTTTTGTCTGACAATATACCACTGTATAGAAAATTTAAGTGGTAGTACTCAGTTTATTTTCAAAATTCAATGAAACTAACAAAGCACATGTGATCTAGCTCTAATCATGCTTCACATGCTACCAACTAGTGATGAAATTGTGCGAAAACTAACGCTAAAAAGAATACTGCGCATACGCGAGGTTCTTACAGGTGCCCTAATCTCTAAGAAACTTCATCCGCGAACTAAGCTCATATCATACGGTCCATTATTTATAGACCGTTGGGTGCGCACTATCGGGTCTATTCTGTATCTTAAGTTACAAATTAATCTCAAGGTCGAAGTAGAAAAATTTTAACCGCGCTTTACAATATTTTGTTAAATTGGTTTTACACAGTTCAATTATTCATCAATAAATTAATCAAGTTTTTTTGTCAATTAATTGAAAAATTTATTGGTAACCTTGAAAAAAAAAAAAACATCACTTTACACAGATCAATTTATTTATTAATTTTTGTGAAAATTTTTACATTACCAATGTAAAACATGTTCAAATATTTATCAAAATGAAAATATTGAAAAAATCTTCACAAAATTACGAGCTGTGAACAAAAACAAAAGAAATAACCTAGATAATAATAATAATAATAATTTTATTGCTCAAACTATACATTTTAGATATGATAAATTAGAACGTTTGAGGTTATATTAGATTTGAAAACGAAACAAAAATAATATATTTCGAGGTTATGGTACAACTAAACAGTTGGCAATATCTTAACAAATAAAAATATTCCTAGAATTCCCTAAAAAATTTATGAAAAATAGAACTTGTTCTATTTTCAAAATAAATTGATCAAATTTTTTGTCAATTAATTGATCAATTAATTGACGAAATTTTTACACTTTACACACATCAATTAATTGAAGGCCAACTTTTTCAATTAATTGATCAACAAATTGAATCGGGTAAAACCCACTTTATTCTGTAACTCTAGGGCGTTAAAATTTTAACCTCGCTGTGGTTAATTCCGTGAGTTACATTTGAAATATCAACTCCAGTCAAATACATGGTGTTAACTTTTTAACCACCTGTAATTCTAACCTCTAAACATCAAATAGCCAGAAAAAATCCATTTTCAGAATTAATCATGGTAAGCCTGTTTATATTAAACCAATAATTACTAAAACAAATTGAACAAAAAGAGGTTAACAAGTAAAAATTAATATGGGTGAATAAAAAATATATACAAATTTTTAGAAGTTCAGTTCGAATTAAACAAAGGCAGCTGCGTGATCCTTTTAATTTGTCTGAAGAAACATTTTAAAATATTTTCATTTGTTTAAAACTTCTACACAAATGTTGTTTTTTTGAAAATCCGAGAAGAACCAAAAGATTTCCCGATATATTGCAAGTAAACATTTAAAACTTTAAAAAAAATTTAATATGTACAGTTATAATAGTATATTCTGTAACAAGGTTGAAATGAGAAAATTCGATGCGAGTGGAACATACGAGCGCGAGCCGCAGGCGAGCGTGCGGAACCACGAGTTTCGCATTTTCTCTTCCAACCGAGTCACAGACCCAACTTTATCCACGTCCGCCAGAAAGAAAAAAAAAAAAATTTTTTTTTAACAAACATATTATCTTAATAAATAATGTATATTACGTAACAAATTAATCAATTAATTAAACCTATTTTTTTATTTATTATTTGTGAAATTTTAATTTAAATGGCCGCATATCGGCCACTATTTTTGTTATGTTGCATTTATGTAATGTAATCCTACAAAAACAAATGACAACAAGCATGGAATAGTTATTCCATAACAAGTGATAGAATGAAATAAATGCAAAATGCATAAAAAGGTAAGTGATTTAGAATAAGATTCCAACTCTTGTGTTAGAATATTAACTTTCTGTAGTCAAAATTGGTTTTAGAATCGGCAAAATCTAGTGGTCGTGGAGAAATTTTTATTTGTTTGTTTAAAAGTAAAAATAAGGTAAATTTCGAAAATAAAAATATCTGAATATAGAAAAAAGAAAAGAAAGAAAAAAGTATTGACACATTTGCATGTTATGCTAATATTATATTATTTATTTTCTGCACCCATAATTATTTGTTTATAAATATTGTACATTTTCGCAATATAGATTTATTATATTTAAACGTTGTTCATTCACGATACAATCATAACAATGGTTTACATTAAATCCACACTTACACTAGCAAGGTACACTCCCTCGTAGATAATTTCACAACATACTTTTAACCATAAGGTTAACAAGTTAAAACTCAACCCTTGGGTTATAACCCGAGATACAGAATAAGAAACAAGGTTAAAATTTTAACGCCTTGTTAAAATGTTACTTTTTAACCATCATTTTAAACCAAATCTTTTTAACCACAAGATACAAAATAGGCCCGTGTGTCCACCAGGTATGTGTGTCCACCAGTTAACATTCATATTACCTTACCAATATTAATTCAACCTTTATCACATAATCATTGCACAAATCTCTGAATCTAGCAGTGTGTATGTATTTCGAATGTCATTTTTTAACCAAAAAGTGTTTTTAAAAAAGTGGCAGACAAAACTTAAATAGTCATAAGTCTGAATACGTAAGTTTCGGCGTATTTCCTATCGTATATGTCCGCCTATATTCAATGCGTCGTGTAAACTTTAAAACAGTGATTCTCAAAGTGGGAGATACCGCCCCCTGGGGCGATAGTACCCTCGGGTACATTTGCTCCAGCAATGATAGGGCGCTATAAAGGTTTTCTTGCATATTTTAAAAAAGTGGTAACAAATGTATTCGTTGTACACTGTGTCATCACCGTCAACATTTAGTTGCCAAAAATCTAAGTAATTAAAGCAATCAACAAGATCAGAAGCAATTCATTGAATGGCAGATTGTTTAGACAATTTTATATTGAAAACGATGAAGAATTCAATCGCTTACTACTTCATACAGAAATTCGTTGGCTATCAAAAGGTGCCTGTTTAGATCGGTTTTTAAACTCTTCAACTCAGTGCTAGAGTTTCTAGAAAGCAGAGATGATGCTTTACGAGCCAACTTGATTTAATCTAAAAACTACATAACTTATTTGACAGACTTGTTTAATAAATTTAATGAAATAAATCTACAACTTCAAAGTGGATGAACTGAATTTAATAAATACAAAAGCTGTAATTTCTGCGTTTGTGGCAAAACTTCTTTAATGCAAACGAAATTTTGGACGAAAGGAATTCAACAAATTACGAACTGACATTTAAATTCAAAGACGGCAACCAGTTCTAGATGCAAAAGCAGATTCCTATAGCTTATCCTGGGTTATGTTCTACAGTACAAAAGTTGTTAATTGCATTTCTTTCGTCATATTTAGTGGAACATGAGTTCAGTGCGGTCCCAAATCTATTAACAAAAAAAGAAACCGACTGCAAATAGCTAAACGCGGTGACTTAAGGATATTGCTGAAAAAAATAGAGCCAAGGATTGATACACTGATAGCAGCGCACCAGGTTCATCATTCTCATTAAATGAGAATACGATTTTAATAAATAATTTTTAATTTCAAGCTTCAAGGTGTTTAATTTACAACATCTTTATTTACTATATTTTAGAACGTAGGTAGAAATATATATATATATATATATATATATATATATATATATATATATATATATATATATATATTTCTGTTTGTTCGCTTAAAGAATGTAGATTTCCAGGGGGCGCTGAGTAATTTTTTTCTGAAAAGGGAGCGTTAGGCCAAATAAGTTTGAGAACCACTGCTTTAAAATAACAAAAAATAATAATATTTTGCAGCCACATATAAAGTCCCGGTACGTTAATTTGGTTTGTATCCAACACTTGTGTCCGTATAAGTACTCTCTAACTATCCCCACATGTATGTACATCTATGTGCACAAGTACACTCGGGATCCAGACAGTGGGCACTGGGCATAGGAAACGGCGAGTGCCGCTAATGACCAGTGGAGATCTGGACCAACTGATGGATCCGCAGATAACAACACAAAAACCAAGAGAAAGTTTAAAACTAACTTTGTATATTATCTGAAGTGTACCTATGGCTTCCATTTGACAATTATAATAGATATACGATATCCTATTTGATAACGTTTTTGTTCCACGAATAATCTAAACTAAAGTAATAAATATAGATGTGGAGGAAATGATAATGACTAAGGTATAAATTATAACCCAATAAGTTTTTTGTTCGTGATAAGTTTATGTATTTAATGCGCCATTTAAAATGTTTCTTAAGATTAGAATAAAAGTGGACAGTGGAAAATTGAACTGGGTGTGAGATTCGAGATTGAGAACAATTTAAATAATGTGTTTAAAATATGTGGGGATTACGTTGTAATTTTAGATATCTTCTAGCAAAAATTATAGTAATTTCAAGAAAGTTGTATGCTACTATTATTAAGTTTATTCCATTTTTATTTTCGTAAGCAACAATTACGTGATTTTGGGGTTACACTTAATCGTCCTGGACAATTTTGTATTAAATAATCTATACAAAGTAGCAGGTTTAATGGAATATTGAAAGGGGGAAATTAAGGTATGAGAAAATATGTACTTCGTACGATACATGTTGCACGGCAAAATATGTACTCAGCACAACAGATTATGTCATTAGAGAGACAAATGAGTTCATTATAAATTAGTCTAGTTGCATGACAAAGCATGCTATATGAACGAAGGACATTGTAAATAGCATCAAATCTGAATAGTGTGGAAAATGTGCAAAAAAAAAATAAAACAAAATAAATAATAATAATAATAATAATTGCAGGAATGCAGGAATAACATCCTCTTCACCGGAAAAAAATCTTCGTGAGGATTTTCTAGCCCTTCTCTCGCCTCATTCTGAACGCAACCGACTTGGACACAATAAGTTCAAAGTTCGTGCTGATGACCTCACGCGACTTAATGAGCTTATTGACAAGCAAATTTCCCCTCAGAGTAGTCTCTGGGATATCTTCTGTGCTGTATACGCTGCAGCAGCTGTGCTGACGCCAAAGCGGGCTTTGGCCTCTAAGGCTTTTAACGGCAAACTGAGTAATACAGCAATTAGAGAAGAAAATGACGCGTTCACGCCAGGAAGCTTCTCATATTCAGTGTGCTATTGATGCTTTACGAAGTATTAAGCCGCTAAGTGTGAATACTAATCGCATATTACATCAATTGCGCATAAAGCATCACACACTGAATTTGTCCACTCTCTCTCTGCTAAAGCAGAAAGCGGTGGACAAATTGAGAGCTCTAGCACTGGCAAGAAAGAAACTGGTCAACCGGGTTAGGACCATGGAGGAAAATACAATGTTCCTCACGAGCCCGTCACGCCTTTTCATGGCCAAACCTGAGGTTTCTGAACCGTTGTTATCAGTCGACAGGACAGAGATATTCTGGAGGGAGCTTTATGAACACGAGACGATCGTGCAAAACACTCCAGTTTTAGAGAGATTTGAGGAATTCTGTACAAAACATCTTACAGATCCTCAGGCATGCCCCCCTGTTACCCCGGAAGAAGTAACACGTGCTATATCAAAAGCGCGCAATTTTGCTGCACCAGGAGTTGACGGTATCGTTGCTTTTTGGTGGAAGTCATTTTCCAGTGCACACGGCCATCTTGCACGAAACTTTACTTCTTTTATCCGTGGGGATATACCAATACCATCTTGGTTAGCAGAGGGGCGTACAGTATTAATCACCAAAAAAGGTGATTTACAACGAAGAACTACAGACCTATTACTTGTCTCAATACGCTGTATAAGATCTTTACCAGCGTATTAAACGAGCGGGTACTGAGCTCCATCGCCTCTGTTTGGTCAGACATCTACGAACAGAGGGGATCGAATAGGGGCCAAGCAGGTTGCAAAGAAAATCTTATTATCGACCGGTCAGTCTGTCATGACGCGGCGTATTTCAAACGCAACCTGTCAATGGCTTGGGTGGACTACGCAAAAGCATATGACACTACGTCACATGCTCTCATTTTAACATTATTGCGCATGTTACGAGTCCACCCGGAGATAGAGAGATGCATTGGGCAACTTATGTCCCTCTGGAAGACACAATTTGTTGTCCCAAGTGGATCAACCGCAGTGTCGACAGAGTGGATACATTTCAAGCGTGGCGTTTTCCAGGGAGATTCCCTAAGCCCGCTACTATTTTGCATCTCACTTCTTCCTCTATCGATCGAGCTTAGGCGCGGCAGTGGCTACATGGCGGGTCCTCCGTCGAAGCGTAAGCACAAAATTACCCATCTCTTTTACATGGATGATTTGAAGCTCTACGCCTCGAACGAGAGGAATCTGCAGACCGCCTTAGATACTGTTGCTGAGTACACTGCCGCGATAGGTATGCAATTCGGGTTGGAAAAATGCGCTGTTTTTGACGACGCTGTTTGAGACAACGGTGAAGACGTTCAATTGGTTGATGGGAGCATTATAAAACATCTTAATGCCGAAGGGTCTTACACATTTTTAGGCATCAGTGAGAGAGGTGTCCAAGATGTCACTCTTATTAAGCAGGCCCTTCGCAGAAAGTATATGGCACGACTTAGGCAGATATGGAGATCATGTCTGTCTGGCAAGAACAAGATCGCTGCCACAAACATGCTTCCTGCCACAAACATGCTTGCTGTCCCATTAATTTCATACACTTTTGGTGTAATGAAATGGAATGTTGATGATCTTAAGGATCTCGACAGAAGAACCAGAAAGATCATGAACATCAACCGAAGTCTTCACCCGAAATCTTCTGTGCAGCGCATCTACCTCCCTCGTCAAAATGGGGGTCGGGGATTACTAAATCTGGAGTGTTTGCACGATCGACTCGTCCTGGTTACAGCTAACAGTATCCTCAGAAGTCAGGACCCACTATTACAATTCGTTAGTGAGCACGAATTTAGTGGCAAAGGGGCGTTTCTTTACCAGGCAGCGCGAAGAACAGCAACGAGATTTAACCTGGCAGACTTGAGTCCCGCCAGGGAAAACGCTGGAGTACAACTCTCTCGGGAGGAGTACAACAAAGTTACCGGTTCGGTGAAACGAGGCGAGACAGACATGTTGACAAAAGAACACATGAGTAAAAGTATGCACTCTGTGTTCTTCAAACATATTAAAAGTCTAGAGTTGTCCCCCGAACTCACGTTCTCGTTTCTTAAGTCTGCTGGTTTGAGATCGGAAACAGAAGGTTTTGTGTTTGCGTGTCAGGATGGTGTTATTAATACTTTGGCGTACAGGGCCCGCATATTCCAAATAGCGGAGTCCACACTCTGTAGGTTGTGCCACCACCATTCTGAAACGATTATGCACATTCTGTCTGCTTGTCCATCTCTCGCAGCGTCGAGCTACGTGTCTCGACATAATGCTGCTCTCCGCGTGCTCTACTATCATCTTAGACATGCCTATGGTATTGACCTAATACCGGTTATACCGTACGTCCCTTCTGACATAGAATCGGTGGTGGAAAATTCCAAGTGCCGAATTTATTGGAATTACTCCTTCCCCACCTCGAGGTTACTGACAGCCACTAAGCCGGACATAACCCTCCTGGATATCGAGACCAAACAGATGTTTGTGATCGAATTCTCAAGTCCAGCTGAGAAGAATATCTCTCTCAAAGAGGAGGAAAAGAGGTCCAAGTATATGGACCTCTTGTCCGAGCTTAGAAAGCTGTATCCCGGGTATAAAGTTAAGCTTGTAGTCCTGATAGTTGGTGTTTTGGGTGGCATGAAAGCCTCCTATCGAAGGGAAATCGAGTCCATTCCCGTCTGTAGATCTTCTGCCAACTCTTTGATCTGCAGGATGCAGAAAGCAGTGCTGCTCGGGTCACTCCGCATTGTGCGGGCACTGGATCTAGCGTAATTTCCGCGGCTGCATATCGCCAGGGTTTGGGATGCAGTCGTGTGTATTTAGCTCCACTAGTCTCTAGTATGACGCGGCTCAAAAGGTTGCTGAAGTTTGAGATTAGTGGACGCTTGTCAAGACCTGACAAACCCAATAATAATAACCAAACAATAATAGTAACACCGGTATATTCCTAGTTACCGTTGAAAAACAGTTGAAAAGAAACCACGTCATGACGCTTGACGTGCGTCCAGTGAAAATAACTATTTTTTTATACTTTGCGTTCACAATAATATTATTGTTACACTGAAAATAGTTTAGCAATAGAAGCTATTGTTAAACTGTTTTTGGTGACTTTTTACGTTGAGAGATTGGCAGTACTACTCGTCTACGGCGTGTCATTTATAATCTCACATATTTTAAAATGTTCATTTAATGCAATTTGTAAGTATTTCCATGTCAGATAATTATTTTATAATATTATTATTAAGAAAATTAAAAAATAAAGTTTGTTGTTTTGCATCTGTCAAATTACTGTTGTGCTGTGATATCACAGAAATTGTTTTATTATATATTATTGCTATGGTGACTATGGTGGCTCATTTCACAATAATCACTACTCTCTATATCAGATTAGAAAAAAGTGTGTAAGATAGGAGCTGTTTATCCTTGTTTCTGATAAGTTTAGAACACCATCCCTATTACAATGTTAAAATATTGTTTTTAGTCCAAGTTGACAGATGTTCAGTGTCGTGCATTGGAAATATATCTTATTTATATTATTTTATTTTTTCCGTATATTTTGTTATTATTTACATATTTAGACTTTTATTTATATTCTTGGTGTAGATTTTATGGAGAAAATTCTCCATGTATTTTGTTTTTACGCAGTTACATATATATTTTTTTAGGTAATCTGACATATAAATATTTTTTGACACTTGACAATTAACAGATCAAGATTAAGGACTAATGTGAGGCCAAGAAAACAGCCCAGCTAATAGTGTCCAAAGAAGAAATTTTTGGTATAATTTTTAGACCTTCATATATTGTATATATACATATATTGTTTATTTACAATAAATATTTAGATAAGAAACTTTAACTCTGAAGTTCAATTCAATAAAATTCAAAAAGTTTATGAAAAGTAAGTTGTACAATTATTTACATGTTACTAAACAATATTCAGCCAAATCTCTCTTTTTATATATCACATTTTTAAAAATTAATATTTTTTTTATCTTTTTCATATTTCCTATGATACTGAATTTATGTCGTATAAATAATGTAAGTGTATTGTCTGCCTTGTTTATTTCAATATCTTATTAACCAATTCCTTTTTTATATTAAAATTTAAAAAAATCACTTGCGAACTCAGTTATTATCTGTCTCATTTTGTAATACGGTACTAACAGTGAAAGTTCATTTTTTATATTGTTTATTGACAATACATTTATAATCTATAATATAATACCCCAACCTGTGTCCTTGGCTGGGTGGGTGCGTGGAAATTGTCTGAAACAATTGAGCGAGGTACCGAAATGTAACGATTATTATATATTAATTTATGTATTGGACAGTAGTGTGCTGTGAATTTTTGTTTTGAGTGTTGACAATAAATTAGTAAAAATGACAGTTGTGTTTTTAATTAAAATATCACTTCACAATTATTAATTTAGTTGTGAAATACACGGATCGGTTTTTTTACGAAACAAAACACAGAAAAACGTTATCCTTCCGTGATATTCGACATTTTTGATTAAAATTATTATTAGCAGAAATATAATTATTTTAAAAAATATTTGGTTTGATGAAAGTAAGAAAAAAAATGTGTTTTTTTTTTCTTTATTATTATTTTTTCAATGCTTTATTATTTTTTTATTTCTACGCAGTACCGGCTGCGGGTTTTGCGGGGCCTCGGGAAAATAATGCATTTGGTGTCAAAAACTTGCCCCAGCTACTAATAATTGTTAGAAATATCCCCCTTTAAGCGCGGGGCCGCGGGTAAAATCGCCGAAGGCCCGACCTCTGAGCCGGCCCTGTTTCTACGATTTCTATGACAAGATTTACAATATCCCACTGCAAACTCTATACAGATGGCAGCACATAACGACTACACTAAAGAGTTATCATTGGCTCTAAAACAATGGTTTCTGTTTATTTATCACATTAAAATATCATTTACCTTTTAGTTTAGGTTAGATTTACATTAAAAGCTCTATCTTAGGTTATGGTTGATAACTTTATTATTATTTTTTTATAAACCACCTAAAAATAAATTGTGTTTTAAAAGTTCTGCACAGTCCCACCTGTTTAGAATCTCTGTATGTTGAACAAATGACGTGTGTGTGACGCATGCGCAGTGTTCAGTGGTATATTGTAAATCTACCCTCAAATGTGAAGGCAATATATTAAAACGGGCAAACAATTAAATTTTACTGTGCAATAGTTTCTCACGATTTATTTCAAAGAGATTTGAGATATAGTGTAATGGTGAGTTTAGTCAACACTTAGCGATAGCTTTAGTCTTACTCCTATATTTTAATTTTATCCTTAAAAGATAAACTATCGTATCGCTACGAGCAAGTTCATACAACACATTTCTTTAATTTTAGTCCTATGGTTCTGGCCTTGAAAGATAACTAAATTCTAACTTTCCTACGGCTGGGAGTAAATCACGTTAAAACGCACCATGCGCGTGCGCGCACCCCGATTTAAATTCTAAAAGCACCCATCGTGGCCAACATAAGGCCATAAATAGCAGCAACACTTCTAGACTTATTTCGGTACATGTTTACACACAATGTTATATTTGTCAATAACCAAAAATTTTAATTTTTTGACATTTAGAAAAATGATACTATGCGCGTGCGTTAAACTCGACGTCTCATTGGTTACTTGTTAAAAGTTAAAACTCGTTAAAACATTGTATAAACCCGTACTCATTCAAGACGATGAAAGCCAAGACTAAAACTAAGAGTAAGATTCAAATTAACGCAGCAGCTATCGCTAAGTGTTGACTAAACTCACCATAAGTACGCTTTATTCCGTGTGTGTATTTTTTCATGTGTGCTTTTTTTCGTGTGTGTATTAATCCGTGTGCGATTTTTCCGTGTGCGTATTTTTATATTATATAAGAAAATGGAACATTAATTTAAATAAATATATTTTAAATTTAACGTCTCAAATCATTTTTAGTTTTAACATTATAAATATAATGCACTGAGTGAAAATGAATCGTTTTCCCATCTTAAAAAGTGAATGAATAAATAATTCGAAATAATACTCATTATTTGTCCAGTTTTTAATAATACGCGAAGAGTTGATTCAATTTGAATTGGATGAAGTTAGGTTAGGTTAGGTTAGGTTGAGCAAGTTCCACATTAAGGTAATGATTTGTTTGCCAACACAGTTGGCAATGGGTCCACTAGTATTGTCATAGTATTGGTTCATGCCAAAGTCTGTTTACACCACAACAGTCACCAAAGTAACCAGATCTAGTTTCGTATTACAAATTGAGACGGATTATACTACACCCATGCTCTAGTTGTAACTTATTTAAAATTTTCCGCTATACTTTATTTGTCCTGTGTAAATCGTACTCGGTTTGCAGCGCTGTCTACTCTTTTCTAATTTGAAATAGAATAAAGATTGTATTCCGATATTTATTATAAATGAAAATCTAAAAATTATATAAAATAAATGATGCAAAGTATAAAAAATAGTATATTATGATCGTTTTATACAACGTACTACTTTGGAGCACTCCTCGCTTCGCTCGTCGTACTCCAAACAACTCGTGTACCAATAAACCATCTTATAAATCTCGTATAATAACATAGTTAACCGACGAGTTCATCGAAAATCAATTCATCGAAAATCAATTCATCGAATGATCAATTCATCGAATGATCAATTCATCGAATGATCAATTCATCGAAAAAAACAAAATATTTTGTAAATATTTGAGAGGAATGCCGAGGGGATCGGAAAGTAAAAAGAGCAGTGGTCAATAAAAGTAGACAGACTTAGAAATAATTGCGTAATTTTTTTTATATGGTTTAAAAAAAGGTAAATAAAGTGACATAGTGTTTGAATATAAATAAAGAAATATAATAAGAAAACTTATATAATAAAAGAAATAAATGTTTTGTTTTTAAGGTTTAATAAGACAGGTTATGGGCAATTGCACGCAAATAATTTTTATAAATTCATACACAATGATACGCATTTTAATTGGGCTAATATAGGGGAAAATAAAGTACTATGCGCCTAAAAACAAGGTAATTAGGTTAGGTTTAGTTAGTAAAAGTCTAAAACCGAGCGTAGCGAGTTACCCATCTTCTAGTTTAAGGACAAAGCACTATTTTAGGTTAGGTTAGGTTAGTAAGGGTTTCGTTAGAAGAAGCCGAGCGAAGCGAGCTACCCATCTTCTAGTTTAATGTCAAAACACTATCTTAGGTTAGGTTAGTAAGGGTTTTGTTTAGAAGAATCCGAGCGAAGCGAGCTACCCATCATCTAGTTTAATGACAAAACAAACTCACACTAACATAACAACAATGCCACATGTTTAGAGTTACCGTACATTGAACAAATCATGTGTGGTATAGTAAATATGAATTGTAAAACTATGTACATAATGAAGAATGGGTAGGGCTTACAATACCGGGATTCCGGGATCCCAAATACCGGAATCCCGGACGAGTTTTGTCCGTTATTAAAAACCGGTATTTATGTAAAAATACCGGTATTTTGGTATTACATTAGTTGATAAAAATTGAATTTATGCACAATATAAATCTAATCTTGATTAGATGAGTTACGTCCGTAAGTTAGTAATTATAGTTGAATTATAGAAGAATGGGATTCGGACCAATCAGAAAATAAAAACAAATTTATTAACTTCGCTAACGTTTCGATTTAATTTAAATCTTCATCAGAGCTTAGTTAATAGTCACGATATAAAATAACAATTTTAAAATTAATAGAGAATACATCATATTTTCCGGTTATTGAACTCAGAGATAAGCATATGCTTATCTCTGAGTATGTTATTTATGTTAGAAAAATTTGAAGAAATTAAATTTTGTATTCAAAAAGCGCTTATTGACATTAGTTCCGATATTCATTTTTCTGACGAAGAATTTAATTTATTATCTTCAATTATTGCTGCTCTTACTCCTGTAAAATTAACAGTAGATGCATTATGCCGAAAAGATGCAAATCTTTTGACGGCTGACGCTTCTTTAACATTTATGTTAGATACTCTTGCCCAGCAAAAATCTGCAATTGCATTAGAATTATTGGAAGCATTAAAATCTCGAATTTTACTGCGACAAACTGAATTATCACAAATACTTCAGTATCGGGCTCACAAGAGGCAAAAGGGCTCACAAGATGTTGGAGAAGTGTTTAAACGCATATCCAAATTTACAATCATTAAAAAAATTGTAAGCTTAACTAAACGGCTCACACATGAAAATCTAGAAGATACAGAAGATATGGAAGTTGTGCAAGAAACATCCCTTCCAATATCTTCCCAAATTAGTAATGAAACAGTATTAGAATCTGACAAGGTAAACGTAAACGCATTAAAGAAAAAACTACAGGCAGCAATAGACGAAACACTACATATTTCACCCGTGCCTGCGTTTAAAAAAATTCCAGGTCTGGAACAAAAAATAAAAAATGAAATTACTTTTTTTGAAAAAACAGGAACAAAAGGAACGTATTTACAAAATGTGTATGATTTCTTAATGACAATAGTGCCGACAAGTGTAGAATCAGAAAGAGCTTTTTCGGCGGCTGGTTATATTTGTACGAAAATTCGGTCCTCGCTTGATGATGAAACGATTGATTGTTTATGTTTTTTAAGAGCATACTTTAATAAACAAAACGCAAGTTATTAATATTATTTCATAAATACTTTCAATTTAATTATATTTTTTGCTTCTTTAATTATATAATGCCATACGAGCCTATTATATGTAAAATGTAACATAGAATTTAATATGTACTTTTTTTTACTTGCACGTTTTTTTGTATCTATCTACTCCTACTATCCATGTAATAAAATAAATAATATCTACTCATTTCAGAACAATATTTATTGGATTTCATATATTATTTGTTAACAAGTCAATATAACAACTGACGTAAGTAAAAATATAACTAGTAAATTTTTTATTAATAATACCGGTTTTAATACCGGTATCCCGATATTTCAAATTTCAAATATCAAATACCGGTATTCAGATTTTAGTTCGGTATTGTAAGCCCTAAGAATGGGTGTATTAAGTACATTTATGATCCCATATTAACCGGGTTTTTCTGATCTAAGAAAGGGCTCCTAAATCGAACAGGGCGTTCGATTTCAAAATAATCCAACAGGTATCTTTTACCTGGCGTATTTTGTGAATGGAAAATTAAAAAATTATTATTAGACCAAGTATGATAGTTATATAATAACCAACTTTTATTGACCACTGCTTTTTTGGCTTTCCGATCCCCTCGGCATTCCGAAATTAGACCCGTTATATAATTAAATAAAGATTCTTATTTATTTAGCGTATGGCAATACAAGTACAAATTATGCGTAAGTATATTTAATAAAATATAGTACACAGCATATAATTTAATAGAATGGCTTGAAACCCTAGATGTAAGAATATGACAGTTGTATATTATATATTAAGATAATAAATATAAGAAAACATTTTGTTTTTGGTATGGATATTTTTGGCCTCATTAATGATGGACAAGAGAAAATAAATTTGTAATTTTGCCTTGCTATCACTCAACAGGCCGTCAACACAACCTTACTTTACATATGGCGTTAGTCTACACGTGTACACAGATGGCGCACCATATTTTGTCTTCCAACTACATATTCTGTCGTTCTTTTACATATTTTGTAGTTACTGGTATAATCCACCGCACATTTTTTCTTTTTCTGTCGTTCTTACAATCTAAACTGTCGCTAATATACCTCATTTTGTAAAAAAATTTTTGGATTAAAACCGTGAAATTGTTTAAGAAATTTATTTAGGAGTCGCCTTTTTGTGTTTCGAATATTCATAATATTTATGATTCCAAATTTCGGCCCGACAAAAGAAGTTCATTTTTTAATGACCAGTTAGATTCAAGTTGTCCAGAACAACCATCTGTATGTTTAGATTGTTTTAATAAAGTAGATAGACAACAATTATTTTTATATAATGTAGGTTATTAAGTAAAATATGGTTATTTAATCAATAAAAATATTCAGTATAACATGTACTATAAATTCTTTAAAAATGACCTAAAATAAAAACCGATACGTGACAATAGTTTTCAGATGCCGGCTCGGCTATTTGTACACGTTCCTTTATGCAATATGGACCGACCGGCGTAGTAAACAAGGAAAATGCTTTCGGTGTCATAGACCGAGCTGGCGCTAAGATGCATGCTTTTCACGGTCCATAAGAGCACGACAGCATACGGGAACTTTTTAAACTCGGTCTTATATACCGACACGGCAGTCAACGTGTTAAGTACGACAGAAAACATAAAAGTAACAACAAAATGTTCAAATGAAGGTATCATTTCTTTTTGGCGTAATACAGTGGAGCATTACAAATGAGATATTTAATAAACTTTAAGTACAGTAAAACCTCATTTAGAGCCTCCTCGATTAACGTTGATTCGATATAATGCGGTCTGCTCGAAACCAAAAAGAAAGACTCAAAATTTACGGCAATTCAAATTATCGCCGCATCGCATTGATTCGTATCCAAGGTATCCAAGGATTCTCAACGAGAAGAGTCTATTGTTGGCCAAATTGTCAACCAGAACTAGGAGATGTAAATGAGCAAGATATTGAGGTGTTACTGAAGGTTTCTGGTGACAGCCTTACTAACGACGACCTTTAAGAACTGACAGAATAAAGAAGTTATGTAAAAGTGAATACGAAAAACTAAAAGAACTTCCTACAGACTTCCTTAGTAAAAGTTTTGTAACGATAACTGTAATCGTTGATCAAATTGCACCGAATGATCCAGATTTTGAAAGGAATGTAAAAGCAAGACGAGGCGTTTTTGATGCGATTAAAGCGATGTCTATAACAATAATAAACAACAACGCAACTAATTTTCTTCGTACCAATTTATTACTGATACTTATGTTTATACATATTTACACAGTGTAGGTGCGTGAAAAATAGGTATTCCTGACATACTAACTCAAGCTATGAATATTGTCAGACTTGAAAACACCGGCTTAAAAGTCGAAAAAAAAAAAAAACATGTGAAACCCATAATTCATAAAACACAAGTTTGTAAAGCGGGTACTACCTGCAAAATAAATTCAATGAGCATGATTTAGTTGACCAATACGCATTAGACTCATTTCTAAGGCGTATAATGCCGACACATGTTTTTATAGGTCTGAAAAAAAGAAAAGCTTGTTTATATTTAGGTTTTAATTTAGTCCAATATTATGGAAAACTACAGTAGATTTTTATTATATATTATATATTATTATTATATTATATTTTTTTAAGTGAGACAGGGACTAAAAATTCTCAAAACCTGATAAATCTAGTGAGCGAGAGCCTAGTAGTATCCTTTACCTTAGCTATCCATATCTGTTAGATATCCTATACTCTATCTCAAAAAGACTGATAGTAATAAAATTTGTTATTTGTAAAAAGTTATTGTTTTATCACACAGAAGCGGCAAAACAAAAGCGACAAAATATGAATAGTTCGAAACAAAATATTGTTAAAAACAACCGAGTGTGCCGCACATATTACATGGGAATACGAACTAGGGTTAAACACAATAGACCATAAAAATTTGAACCTAAAATTTTGAGGAAAAATGTGGCCACAGGGGTGTGTTTAATGATATGATAAATATGGTCACAGGCGTGCGTTTAATAAAATGATAAATAGTAATATAGAATACACAAAAACAATTTAAACGGGTTTAAAATGTGCATGCCACTGGTAACTGCCTGACAAAATGATTTATTTTTATCAGCCTTTTTGAGATAGAGTATAACAGATATGGCACTTGATTGGACTGCATCATGACCGTCAAATGTGCATGAACATTAAAGAGTTTTTAAAATTTCATATCTCGAATAATGAGTAATTTATTGAATTATCTTTCAATAAGGTTTTTTCTATCCTTAATATTTCAGTTATTATTAGCGAATTCTGTTCTGCCTAGCTATCTACACTTTATATTCTAATATTTTTTTGTTAGTTTTTAAATCTGTAAATTAGGTATTTCTCATATTTACTATCATTTTTACATGCATTTCTTCTTCAGAAATGAAAACGGTTTAAACAGCTTATAAAAGAGATAATTTCTTAGGATTTATTAAACATAACTAACCATTAATCTAATTCTTTAGATGTACAAGTGTTCGCATTATTATGGACGATTTGTAATTTAATAGGAGACGCTTTTAAAGTACTATAGCTTCAATAAGTGCTAGGCGATACAACTAGAGATGGCAATAAAAATTAATTAATCGATAATTTGATAATCATTATGTTATAATCGATTTTCGATTAAATTTGTAGAAAATAATCAATTAATCGATTAAAAAACAAACGTCTTAATGTTGTATTTTAAAGGCTGATAAAAATGACATGATAACATTCTTAATAGGAAACTATAAGTGTTGGATTGTAATACATTGTTTATATAAAAAGTTCTGCATGAACAAATATTTTTTGTTGCTAATTAAACAGGCTAAAAACAAATAATGCCTGTTTGAACGAAGACTGTAATATCACATATTAACAACGTTAGTTTAAACACAAATAAATCATTGCTAAAACAAAATTTTGGAATTAATTACCCATATTAAGGATTTCTAAACTTCTACAAGTTTTTTTCCCTTGTCGTGCATAAAATTAAAATTTGCCCCGAAGACTTTATACGAGCTGCGCCATTATTAAAATATGGTCGCAGCATTGGAATATCTCTGGTGTTTTGGATGTAGCTAAAAACACTATAAATTACGCTATAAAGCGTTATTAACAAATTGGCCTCTACATAAAAAAAACTAGTTCATATCATCCACGAGGCGAAAGCGCTCGAAACGACCGATTTCTTACCATAACTGTTCTGCGCGATCGTGATTGGCCCTCAACTTTTATCGCACATCGCCTCGAAAAAGATCGAAATTTGGCAATTTCATTACGAACTATCCAAAGACGGTTGAGGAAACAAGGGCTTGTATCCAAAAGACCTGTAATATGCCAGACTTTTCCCGCAATTTATCCAGTTGAAAGATTGCGTTTCGCAAGTGAGCCTTTGAACTGACGGGACGCAGGCTATAGCAGTATATTGTGGACAAATGGGGAGCGGTTGTTTAAAATCTCCAAATGGGCGATAACGAGTATTCTGAAGGCATAGTAATCTAGGGACTTTACTGAGAAGAAGAGAGCAGTCATCTACCGACCAGTGTTTCAACAATACAATTAAGTAATTTCTTATAAATAGAAATAAAGTTAAGGATAAATAATAAATTAATCGATTAATTATTAATTAATCGATACAAAAAAATATGAGCGGGTTAGAAGTAAAATAATTAATGTGCAATTTTTTCTAAATTTAAGCTAAGTAGATATTTCATCAGTTAAACATTATTATTTTTAGATTTCAACAGAATTTGCTATACTTACACCCTCTGTCGAACTTGAAAAAATAAACTGCTATTTAAGTTAGTGGTAAAACGTTTTAAGTATGCTTGAATCAGTTTACTGCAAAATCCTAAGAACAATACTGATGGATACCCATTAAGATGGAGAGAGATTCGCTGTTTTACTTATCTTAAAACTAGAAAATTCTCCTTGAGATATAAAAACACATTAGCCAGTGATTTTGACTACTGTATGTGCAATATTAAAACATCCCAAGTTGGACGTCCATATCTTCACCTGTCTAGTTTAAAGCCTCTTAATAAAACTACATTAAAAATTAAAGTTGCCAAGTACAAAAATCTTCCAAGTCAATTGGATTATATACCACCATTACATTTTACAAAATCATCTCTTACATAATTTATTTTACAAAAATTTGAAACATGGTGGAACATCAAGTTCAACGAATCTTAGCTGTGGACAAAAGTTCTAAATCTGAGGATGAAGGTAATATACTGTAATCAAATTATGAATAATAAAAATGTACCGTGTATTTCACAAAATATGCATTGTTATTAATAAAGTTCATTTAAATCTGATTAAGGCCCGGTCTTTCCACCTTCAGATAAAGTTCCAGGTAACTATCTGACAGATAAGGTTATTTGTAACTTCATCTGCTGAATAAATGTCAATACCAGTCAGTGTATCCAATACGTCAGTCTCATTATCCGTTAGATAACTATCCGATAGATACATTTGGATAGAAAGAAGGCATGACATTTACTCAGCAGATGAAGTTACAAATAACCTTATCTGTCAGATAGTTACCTGGAACTTTATCTGAAGGTGGAAAAACCGGGCCTTAATCTTATATAATTACATTTTTAATAATGACTCCACTTAAAACCTCTTACTACTAGACTCTGATTAGTTTAAATCTCATTTTAAATATATATTTTGCATTAAATATTTTAAAAGATAAAATATATCACGGTGAATTATTTTCTACAATAATTTCATAATTATTAATAATCTTATGGGACAAAAATATTTTATCTCAATATTACATGTATTTTACATAGAGCAATTAACTTTGAAGCTAATATTCTTGAAACTTTAAATTATGCCCTTAAATTCTGTTACTTTTAGCCCCCTCATATAATTAATCAATTCACTGAAACAATTTCATCGATTGTTTCAATCATTCGATTAATTGTTGCCAACTCTAGATACAACTTGCCTTCTGGCGGCTATTAATAAAAGTAGAATTTTGACGCTATACCAGTTAAAAATGTACTTCGGAGAGATTTTTCAATACTAAAACACAAAAGCGCCAATTACTGCAGGATATGAGCATTATATCATAAAACTGTTTTTCATATTTACTATCTTCTCCAGTTGAATTTCTTTTTCAGAAATAAAAACGAATTATATAGCTTATAAAAGCGTTTCTTATGATATAATAAACATAATAATAACCATTAATCTAATTCTTTTATGGTCAAATGTTAACATTATTGTGGACAGCTTGCTGGCATAATATTTGACATTAATAAAACAAATTTGAAATTCACGTTTCAGTATCGGATACAGTTTCATTTTTTGCGATACTATCTTTAATAGAATTTTAATAGGCTAATTTGAATATTTGTGTGAAACTGAATTTCCTTAGCAGAAAAATAGTATTTGAAATCAATAAAACCTTTCTATTTTTTACATTTTCATTTCCTAACCTATTGTTAAAATATCTTGCTTAGAAAGTGCATAAATTTTTGAAATAATTGAAATTTTATCCGAGTAACAGTATCATTTTGTAACAGAAGGCCTATTTAATGAATAATGTTGTTTAAAATAATTTGTATAATAAATTATACACGAATACTGACACTTAAGAAAATATCATAAAACTGCTCGTTTACAAGAAAATTTGACGTCATTTTCAATACTCAATTATTTTTATTTTAATATAAGAAATTAGACGAAGCATAATATTATCTGTCTCATTTTTACAATGTTCCGTTACTCGACGAAAGTAACCGCGGTTGAAGTTTCCCGTTCCGAAAGTGTACGACATTAACCTTTTCAGGAAAATTGTTAGGTTTCGGAACGCGGTTACTGAAAATTTTGGTTACTTTTTTGTAACCAAACTAACCGTAGAAATATCGCGGTTAGTGTGGTTATTTCCTCCCACTTCAAACTTCAGATCTAATGTAAACTACAAAAGGCGGGAATTTCAAAACAATTACAATAAGGCGGGAAGGAGTTAAGTGGAGGGAATTAATCGTTTCTTTGTAGTGCAAGTAGTAAATTATAATATTATTTTACTATAGTCTATAATTAAAACAGTAAGAATGAGTGTAAGTAACTGATTTTTAGTAATATTGATCGATGTCCTGAAAAATAATATCGGGAAAAATCATATATGTTCTTATATAATGTGCCATTGTAAACAAGTACTAATAAAACAAATATTTTTATTAATAAGTTTGTAAGAGAATATGTATAACCTATAACGTCCATAAAATGACAGTTTAGTTGTCTGTTTTATCAACTGTGAAGTGTGACTACCGTTCCGTAACTAAAAGTCGTTTTCAGGTAACCACTGGGTAACCACAACTTACCACGACTTTACCGTAACCGCGACCGCGGTAGTTAGGTGTGCAGTTACGGAACATTGTATTTGTAATACGAAACTAACAGGGAAACTTCATTTTTATGTTGTATATTTAAAATATCACCTTAGGGTGGTAACACCTTTCAAAATATTTGACAATTCATAATTGACATTAAATTACGTATATGTCAACTTACTAATACAAATTGTATAAAACACAAATTGACAAGCATTTGAAATATATTTTATGCAACCAGAACAGAAAATATGAATAAGCGAATTAAGATGAAATAAATATTTGTATACAATTCAAAATATTTGACATGTCAATCACAAATTTGACAGGTCAATTTGGTATCTGACATACAGTTTTTGAGTGAATATAACCTCAGTATAATGCAGCTTCACTAAAAATGTAAAAGCCATATTTACAAGTTTACATGGTTTCAAAAAAGTCTATTTACACCACAACAGTCACCAAAGTAACCAGATTTAGTTTCGTATTACAAATTGAGACAGATTATATATACCGGGCGATCAATATTGATTGACCATTAAATTTACTTTTATCATTCCATTATGTATAAATTTTGATTCCTGGAACAAACAACATGTATTTACGAAACCATCCATAAGCGGCGTATCGTATATTTCTTTTATAACCTATTCTTTAAAATTTGTTTTGTTTAGTATCAATATTTAGTTTTCTGCATCTCTATTTATCTACAACTATATTAAAAATTGTGCTCTCGAGTTCGTTATCAGACGTGTATATTAGCTAGAATATACGTTGTTTCGAGCTGCTGTCTCCATGCTTCCTGTTTCCATGATTTGGACATCAATAGATGTTAAACATTTGATTTAATAACATATCTAGTAGTCGTTGGTTACATGTAATTAAGAACTGTCAATGTATAATTGTTGTTTACATATTATACATAATTGTTAATAAATATATTCTGTTCATATTGTCACAAAGGTAATTCTAGGTCACGATTATGACCTCTAGACATCTCTACTGTCTGATTAAAAAACTATTTGTCAGCGTCTGACGTATGTTGCCTGATTACGAAATGCATACGCCGCATTTTCGTAATGAGGAAATATTTGTCATGACGAATGAATATTGGAATTGGGTCAACCATCAGTACAAATACTGGGATGTCGCACAGTATCGAGGCAGAGGAACCTAGCCAACTCCTCCACACGGTGAAGACCAAGACATTGACGCCAGATACTCGTACCGCTGGTGAGCCAAGCAAGCAGTCACCATGTGAATGGGAGAAGGCTTCTCCAGGCTCCTCGACTCCTTGATGTGTAGCCCCCGTCTCGGAGATTGGTTCAAGCCGATCCTGGCCAACACGGGCTGGACCGAAGACTTCCCCAACTCCATGGGCAAATTCAAACCTTATATTGTAAATTGTATAAATAATTAATAAATTTGTATTGTTGAAATCAGAAGTTGTCTTTCAATCAAACCACCCACGTGACAATATTTCCCCTGTTGCATTTACGCCCATGCTAATAATATTCAATTTTTTTTTAAGCAAAATGTTAAAATCTACTTATGTATTGTGACGAATATGCATAACTGTGCTTGATCTGTGCATTCGGAGACAATGGTATCCATAGATATGAACAGCGGGTCTGACAGTGACAGTTTTTAGTTGTCAAAATAAATGCTAATGTAATTTTTGGTGTGTTAAGTAAAATAAAAAGGTTTAATAATAATTTAGCACTGTGTTTAATTGTAGAAACGGTACAATTGGTGTCAGAAGATGGTTTGGGATGGCTCCGATTACAAAAAAAAAATCTCCGTGGGCCGCTTATAAAAAATACGCGAGAAGTTCTACTGGCTGAAGAGCAGGGATGATGTCGAAGATTGGTGCCAACGATGTGAAGAGGGTGCAGCATCGAAAGGCTCTAGGACAAGAAGTAGAGGACAGATGAAACAATACCTAGTTGGAGCACCTTTCGAACGAATCGCTGTCGATATTGCAGGGCCTTTTTCCATAACCAGATCGAGAAATCGGTACATTCTAGTGGCAATGGACAACTTCACCAAATGGCCAGAAATTTATCCTCTTTCTAATCAAAAAGCTGCTACTGTGGCTGAGAGTTTGGTGACTGGAATGTTCTGTAGATTTGGCGTACCCAGAGAAATTTTCCAGGAAGTATGTCGACTGATGGATATAGTTAAAACTAGAACAACGCCCCTCCACCCTCAATCAGATGGTATGGTAGAACGT
The DNA here is from genome assembly GCA_963971575.1 of Liopterus haemorrhoidalis. Taxonomy (NCBI): domain Eukaryota; kingdom Metazoa; phylum Arthropoda; class Insecta; order Coleoptera; family Dytiscidae; genus Liopterus; species Liopterus haemorrhoidalis. Next base: position 37,711,358 of record OZ020618.1, on the reverse strand, counting down.
TTCAATAAAACTATAGAACAACATTTGAGAATGGTTGTGAACGAGAATCGGGATGACTGGGATAAGCACGTACCACTGTTTTTACTAGCTTACCGAAGTGCCATCCATGAAACGACTGGTAAGTCACCCGCTAATGTTTTGTTTGGTCGAGAACTGCACGTACCCGCAGACTTAATATTTGGTAATCCCGAAAAACGCGAGGTGATGAATGACGGATATCTCAGAGATCTAAGCCAAAGAATCGAAAATGTACACGTATTCGTCAGGGGTAAAATGAAATTTGAGTTCGATCGAATGAAGACTCGATACGACACTTAGTGTGGTTATACAACTTTGTGCGTCGTAAAGGACGCAATCCAAAATTACAAGTCATAGGACGGCCCCTATATTGTTAAAAAAAAAGGATAAATGATCTTGTGTATGGAATACAATAGAGCCCCCGTGCAAAAATGAAGGTGGTTCATTTATCTAAATGATTGATTAATTCCTTATAAAAGAAAGAATCCTAACTGATCGGGACGATCAGGTTTAAAGAAGGGACAGTGTGAAGAATATGCATAACTGTGCATGATCTGTGCATTCGGAGAAAATGGTATCCATGGATATGAACAACGGGTCTGACAGTCACAGTTGTTAGTTGTCAAAATAAATGCTAATGTTGTAATTTTTGGTGTGTTAAGTAAAATAAACAGGTTTAATAATAATTTAGCACTGTGTTTAATTGTAAAAACGGTACAGTATGTATGTATCATGTCTATGCGCTTAGCCTACTTCACCATTATTGGTAAGCGACCGAAAAAATAATGTGATGTAACGGCCAAGACAAAAAATATTAATTATCTGGTACATATTAAATAGAACATGTGAGATATTAGATAATATAACTTACTGAATTAGATGGTTTACATACATATTAAAATTATAGTAAATCAAGTAAGTATAGAAATAAAGACGAGCTTAATCGGCTTTTGTTTGTTGATTTCTCCAATTTCTTGGACGTAATTCATTAAAATTACATATTTAATTCTGAAATAAACACATATTAAAAACATCTACCTATTACCATAAATATTATGATTAAAATAAAAGATTAGGATGAGAATAGATTTAAACCTTTCCTTTTAACATATATAAATCCGGTTAATTATTAACATCCTTCTGACACAATCCAGCTTAAACTTCAGTACTATCTTATAGTCAGTTAAGCATTAAATTTAACAGTGAACACAGAGGATACATTAAGATCAGTGGGGACTTTAAAACATAGGCGCTGACGTGCGGCCGTTGAATAGAGCTCGCATGTGAAGAGTATATGTTAAATATTCATGCAAGTTAAAATGTTTTCTTGGCCAGACCTTCATATAGTATGCACGTACGTGTGTCCGCCATTTTAGCCATTGAAACCAATGACAAGTTCCTTTTTCCCAGCGGCGGCTGATTTCAACATCCAAAATAAATACGGCTATTCAAAAAAATTTCAAACCTCTTTAATTTAATATTAAGGCTGCGTATAACCCCCAGAGGTTTCTAGTTTCTTATACAAAACTAACAATCTGAAATAAAATTAGTATCAAACTATACATCAAATTTTGCCCGGAATTTTTATTTATCTAATAAGATATTTTTAATTGTAGAATCATTTATTGTAAAAATATTATCGCTATATTTATATAGATTTGTGTAGAAATGTTCAAATAATACGTCAATATTTTTTTCGACTTGATTACTTATAGTTTAGAACCTTCGTCTAAAAATATTATACTTGATGATATTGGAATGCCACTTAGTACACGTATTCTTCACGAAAATTGAATCATTTTTACCCGTAACACATATTTTGAAAACCGCGGCAGATTCAAGACGGTGGCAAAAATAGATTACTAATACAATATATACAAAATAGCTCAAAACACATTTGTAGAATGAAGCTTTAGCTACAATTTGCCACATCGTACGCAAATATACGTCGATTAGTTTACAAGATGGCGTCTATAATGCAATTTGCTTATTTACAATTACATACCAGTTTTTTCTACGATTAAAAATATCGTATTATAGATAAAAATTAGCTGCAAATTTAGGTATATAGATTGTTACTTATTTTATTTTCGATTATCAATTTTGTATAAAAAACTATTGAGAACTATAGGGTTATGCGCCACCTTAACTACTCCCTAAATATCAATTCATATTCAAATAAAATAATTACTACAGTTGAATTTCAACGAAGAGGACCCAGGACTATATGAGAGCACCCATAACTAAATGAATAGTTTTCTATATCAACTAATAAAAATATGGTTATTAGGGATTTGGTTTGGGCAAATATATTGACGCCAAATAAACAGTCGAACGTAATCGGTCATTTGAAATCAAAAAACCCATCAGTAAAAATGTTAAAAAAGGCGAAGTATGAACCTGGCTTGTCTTTTAGTAATCAGTAGTGAATAAATCAGGCATGCTATTATCAAATATCATTAGTATAAGATCATATTAGCAATACAGTGATTACGAAATAAAGTTGGTGACATGATTTGTCTCAAAATATTGAAGCCAAATACAGCATTCGTCATAAGAACGATGTTATCTTTCATAATAAATTGTTACAGTTGATCACGGAACCAATCAACAAAATTTTGATTTCTAATTTCCAAATTTAGAAGATTCGGACCTGGTTGTGTCAACAATGTCAATGTCTAAAAACAAATCAGAAAGACTTGTTATCACTGTTCATCATGTAGGTTACGGTTAAGTACCAGAACCAATTAGAAATATACGGATTAAAAATCAGACGCGCGATGAATTTCAGTCACCGGCGATACGTTTGAATATCCCTCTTCGTTCTCATAGGTTTGTCTTGTTTGGACCTGTTATCGCGTACGATTAAACTCCATCTCTCCTTTCACCTTTACCTAAAGCTACCAGTTTGCTATCGTTTTCGTGAACGATGGAATCAACTCGACTCCATTGAGAGATCCACCCATTATGGACACCCATTAGGCGACACTCATTAGGGCTCTGGTACCATCTCTGGGCATGTAGTCCAGTTCAAAGACTCACAGCACGCTGCTAGCTTGATCGTCTCTAGCATTGCCCAAATGTGTTGTCGGCCACGGATTTAGGTGCTGGGATATTTCTAGTTCGCTCGACGCAACTAGTACTATTTTATGGACTTGAATCTTAATTAAAATGAGATGAAAAATTTCTAGACGTTATTTCAAAAGAAAAACTAAAAGATACATTTACATGGATGTTTAAGAATGAAGAACCGAACGAAAAAGATACTACATGAACTCTAGCACCTATAAAGGAGCCAGAAGTATAAAATTCTGAGACGACGCAATGAATTTCTTTTTTAAATTTTTAAAAATGTAATAAAAATAAGATGGCGGTAACTGGAATGCATAATCTACAAGTATGAAATAAGCAGCGTTTTACCGAGTATCTCGAATGTCTTAATTATTTCTATCAGAAATATAACTACGTATTCCTCAGTTCGAACTTATTTTTTTAAATAAATATTATTTAGAGATTAAATGACAATGTTTATCGGTGCGCCACTAATATTTAATTTACACTGTGCTTTTTGTTACATCTTTGATAGCATAATTCACAATGCTTTGTTTGAAATAGTAGCTTTCTACTATTAATTCCAATTCTACTATTAAGTCCAATTCTTTAATTGGAACACTATCGAAGATAATTAACATTCTAAGAGCACCATATTCTGATACAGAAAGCAAAGTTTTACTTCTTGACTGAATACTCAAACCATTGGAAACAAGAATAGCATTATCTGGAATTTTCCTAGTTATCTTACTGATCTTGACGAAACAGATGATGTTTGCTTCTGTCAGATATTTGAAGATATTCAAGATAATCTCAATCAACTAATCTAGCTAACTAAGCTAACAAGTCTCCACATCGAAGAATAAAAAGTAAAAAGATTGCGCATTGGCACCACAAATACGAGAAAATTAAAAAGCAACGACAAGGATAACGAAGACGTCAATGTAGTTTGTTACTTGGGTAGCATAATTTCCAAAGACGGAGGAGACAGTAGATGTCGAGCAGAGCTTGACAAAGCTAGAATTCGGAATGTTAAACCCTATCTGGAGATCCTACCACATAGCTAAAAATACGAAAATACGGTTGTTTATACCCAATGTAAAGTACATTCTGTTTTGCGGATGTGAAACTGGTAGACTACACGAATAATTACTTACAAGTTAGTCTTTTGTAAATAAATGTTTGAAAAGAACTCTACGAATATTCTGGCCGCAACTACTATTCTAATGCGTATTTGTTACAGCTGACTTATAAAACCGAAATAAGACAAGAAATCAAATATCGCAAATGAAAATGGGCAGGGCACGTATTGAGAAGGGAGACTTAGCGTTCCTAGGATGATCCTGGGCTATAACACACAAGGGTCTTGGAAGGGGGGAATACTAAAAACAACAAAGCAAATCTTGGTTAAAGATAACGCATCAAGCTGCTAACAAAGTTCGCTAGAAAATATTCATGAAGATCTACGCCCTCTTAGAAGTTAAAGGAATATATTTAGTGCTTCACTCAGAAATTAATATGTATCTGATTATCTATGTAATCAAACATCAATGCAAAAAAAAAATAACTGTTTACGCTTAACAAAGTTATAGTTTCTTTTCTACTAAAAATGTTTTATCTCTACCAGTAAAAAAGAGACGAGTTGCCACTGTCCCCACCTAGATCGCAATGAGTACATAACTTCCATATAACGGTTAATCTCGCAAAGAGCTTTTTCTGGATGTGCGTGTGTCAAGCGAAATGGGTGGAAATAAAGATTTCCAGGATTAATATACTTCCTTTTAACATAAGTTAACCTTATTTGAATACTTGAAGTAGTACAGTGGACGGTCATTGCAGAAGAAAATTACTTGTTTACGTAAGTAATGGTTATGTTGATGCTGTTTGTTTATGGTGACAAATAGAACAAGTCAAGGTAAAGACGTCCTGATTTAACTAGTAAATTTAAAATAGTATCTTCGTAATGAAAACGGGTAATGGTTGCTTTACGAAGCAGTAAACTATTTAAAGTTAGAAATGTATTTTAAAATTGTTATGCGTGTGAGAGCATATGGCAATTGTTAATAAATCTACGATAACGTATTGAAATATTCATACTACCTTCATTAGAAAGATAATTTTAGGTCCTCACACATGTACTGGTCGACATTATTCATTCAAAGAAAAAATTACTGCACCAATGTTGAACAGATCCTCATATACAAGAGCTGCCTAATAAGTTCTCAACCCCGTTCAAAAATGGCATTAGTGGAAGCAATAATGATTTGTTATAGAATTTAATATCCGTACTAAGTAAAATAAGAAATACCAAGTCACCCTGTCAAATAGTTTATTGTAAACAGCTGTTTAAAGTGGACTAGTTTTGTGTATTTTATAAAATGGAAAAATAGAGCATCGTATAGTGATAATAGACTTTCTAAAAGATGGAATTTCGTCAATGGAATTTTAACCCAAGTTAAGTTTATAGGGACTCAGATTCTGCATTTTCAACAGCAAATGCTGAAAATAAACGTGGTCGTACCAGTCTTGAAGATAACCCAAACTTCAGGATGCCCAAAAATTGCAACTTCTCAAAAGATGGTTCAGCTTTTGGATTACCGACGATTAAATTAGAGTGAAATAGAGGTCATATGTATCTCACAAGCGGCTATGCATCACACATTAGGTATGAAAAAGCTATGTGCAACGTGGGTGGCGCATTTTTTAACAATTTATCAACGCGCCTGCACGCAAATCAATTTTGGTGATGGGGAAAATCAAGCACCTGAAGTACGAGCTAGTAGAACATCCAACCAGATTTGATTCCTTCATACTCTCATGTTCCCAAATCTCTTGAAATTCATAATTGAAAAGCGTTTCCCATCAAATATAAAGGTGAGAGGAGCTGTTGATGGTTATTTTGCAGATATTCCAGTCACTATAAAGATGGAATAGTAGATTTGGAGCATCGCTGTTAGAAACGTACTGATGATGAGTCAGATAAAAAATAAAATTTATTATAAATTGAAAAATAGAATCTTTTATTGCAAGGTCGAGAATTTATTGAGTAGTCCTCACATTACTCAGCTGCCTTTCCGACACTTGGAACTCCTGAAAAAACTAAAAAGAAATATTGTAAGCGAAGTGCAATCACCAACCAGACTGACTGCTTTCACAGCTCTGATTCTGAGCAAAGTGGAAGCATGTCAGAACCAAATAAAAAAATTGCCATTCGGGTGGTCACGGTGCATTGGGCGCTGGAGGAACTGAGGCGCCATAAAAAAAAAAAAAAAAACAATATTATGCTAATTGAACATATTCACAGCTTTTGAAAGAAAAGCAAGATGCATATAGGGAAGATAAGTGAGGAACGAAAGAATTCGGAAAATTAGGGGTGTTAATCATAGTATATTAATTAATCATATCTATATCTTACAAATAACATAAGAATCAAACTTAGATAATATGGTCATATACACGAATAAGTAATAAAAAATTACCAAAACCATGTTCCTCATGGATAAAAAGAGTGAGTAGAAAAAGGGAAATCTGAAAAGGAACAACGAAGCACTGAACGAACAGCAATGTCAGGATACAAAACAATTGAGATTAGAAACCATAAGTCGCGAATCTTTTAAATTAATAATAATAACTAAAGCATATTGGCCTGTTTAAACTAAAATGTGTGCGCCACGAGTAATAAATATTATAGCACAATCTAATTATTTCTTTCTTCTAAAAATAATAAAGAGCATGTCATATCTATGACAATAATAATCTCGCTATACTTTTAAAATTTCAGTTTTGACTAACTTACTTTCCAGTTACAATATTTTGAGTTACCGTGGGTCCGTGGTAGGGCTACTGTTACAATTCACGTATACACTAGAGCTGGGAATTTCGGCTCAGGTTGCGGATCCGGATCAGTGGAGGTCGTTCAGTTTGTTGAGCCGGTTCATTGATCCGGCTCAGTGATCCGGTTAAGTAAACATGTTTCCGAGACACAGGTCGGTCGTTAGTTCGTAGGTAGAACGTCGCTTAGAGCCGGTTCTTGCAATATATGAACTGTAAACATGATCCCGAGACACAGGTCGGTCGGTCGTAGGCAGAAAATCGCTTAGCCCCGGCTCTTATCTAACATTTTTGAAACGAACAATTCACTTTATGTAGCTACTGTAATTTAAACCAGATGTGTTAAGTTTATGGCGATGTTTATTGCCCTTATAAATCGGACATCTGGGATTTGGGCAATTTTTTTAATGTTTTTATATAGTATGGTTATAAAAAATACAGACTAAGCCTATTAGTTTCAAATAAACTGCCCTACAAATTGATGACAAAATACACTTTATGATAATACATTACAAGCCGAGTTCTCGCGAAGTTCAACATGACATCGATCCAGATCCGGATCACTCCGGTCACTGCTTACAATCGCCCGACCAATCGTATCGTATCGCCCGACCAATCGTATTGAAACTTGAAACTATACAGTGAGCCGTGAGCCGGCTCATTTCAATTTGGTGAACCGTGTCACTTCGGCCAGTGTACTGAGCCGGCTCAGCGAGCCGGTTCGTTCGTGAACGACCCATCTCTAGGATACACCCGTGTCCGGTCGACTAAATCAAACATATAGAATTTAAAATGGCTGGTTAGAATAGAGGCGAATTATTTGCGCGAATAGCAAGTTCAAATGGACTGGTTTTCTTTGGGCGAAAAACACGTTCTCCGTATTTTGTTTCTACAAATGTAAAATAGACATTAAAAAATCAATATTCTTAGTTTTTAACGCAATACTGCCGCTTTTCCTTGCTCAAATATAAATTACTTTAGTAAAGAGGTTTCTGTTTAATATAATTCTTTATCGATATCCATAATTGCAAACCTTCCACCACATCTACTTTTTTTAGAGCAAAATACGTGTAAACAAAATTTCACCTATATTTCGTATTCTTAAAATTATGACCCTACATTCTTTGTACATTTTTCAAACTCTAATCTATGCGCACAACAAAATTTCGAATCTAGTTATACATAAAGAAACTCGTAGTTATAACACTAGAAATTTACGCCTACGATAGGTTTAAAAAGTGTTAGTTTAAATTTATAATAAAATACAACCTTCACCTTTCTATACACAGTGAAAAGTACTAAAAGATATATTAACCCCGATGTATTGGACGTGAGTTGCTAGAGCATTTCAAATAAAAATGATATTTTATGCATTTCACTATTGTCTTGAATCTGTTTATACATTTAATGTTATTGGTATCTGTGTCCTCAATTAATTATGAGAGGTGTATTTATGTAATTTTGACTGACTAAAAATAGCATTTTATTGTAATTTAGTCAATATACTCGCGAAGTACACTTCGAACGCGAAGATCATTCTTTAGGAGTAGGAAGACCGCATACAAGATGTACAGATTAGTTCAGAGAAGATCTACCGATTAATGATATACAAGATACTTGAAGACCTAGCTCATCAATATGATGACTTCTGTGAGCCCAATAATCAACCCGGTTGAGAGTGCCGCATATGAAAAACTAGAACAAAAAGCTTGATTTTGTGATTGTTTGTTTGCTTGATTTAGTGAGATCGTTTAGATATGTTGTGACCATAAATTGAATATAAACTATATTAACTAGTTTTGATAAAATTCTTAAATAAGACACTTATCTAATGCCTCGTAATACGAACTATGTGTAGGAAAAAAAGAAAAAAAAAACAATTTCGTAATGATTTGTAATGGAACAGTATTTTGCCTTTTGTAATAGCCAATACTGTGTACCAGTACTTAAGAATATGATAGGTTAAATCTTAATTTACTTTACAATTAAACATCCTGTATAAGGATTGCATGTACCATATGTTAAGTTTGATATTTACCTTTATAATAACTAATGTGGCCCTCATGTTAAACGAAAGGGTGAGACCTCATAACATATGTGAACAGGATGTGACTCGATCTCTTTTCTTGACTTATAATAATAAACCTATAATTTATAAAATAATCTAACAATAGGGACATTTACCTTTTAGTAATTGGGTCTATTTGAATAAAATATCGACACCACGTACGCTCTTATAATTTTAACGTTTTTGTATCAAAAATATAATATTCACCTGTATAATAGCATATATTTAATAAACGAAAATTCTCATTATCCTTAGCTGTACGTCAAGGTAGTCGTAAAATAAACAAATAATATGAAAACATTTCGTTGCCAAACTTCAGTAAATAATAATAATAATAATAATAATAACATTTATTCCCATTAGTTAAATATAGTACAATTATCTCCATTAATCTTAATTCTAATTGAAAGTACATATAATAATAATACATAATATTTTGGAATAGTGCACCCAATCAGAGCATTATCTTGTGGTGGGGCACCTACTATTTCTTTAATAATAACTATTCATCATGAGTACATATATTATTACTTATATAATTACTTATAAGTACTTATATAATTTTTGTTTAGTTTAAGAGTCTAATATAGCACGAATACATTGTTTATCGGTTTGTTTAATTCATTTTTTAACTTTATTTTTATAAGAATTTTGTTTTTTTATAGATTTAATTTCATTAGGTAAGTTGTTAAATAATGTTGGAGTTAGATAAGTAAAACTTTGTTTAAATATAGATTTTTTTTATTTTTGGTATAATAGAGTTTTTATTTAGTTCATTTCTTGTAGATTTACCGTGTAAAGTGTATTTTATAATATTTCTGGTTTTTTGTATTTTTAGCAGTGCATGTTGGGCGCTTGCTCATTTGCGCCGACCAGCGAGAATAAATATTGCTTTCCTTTCATTATACTCGGGCACGTACAATGATTGTTGGTGCTTGAAACATACGCCGATGAGTAACAGGAATCTTTAAAATATTATTTATCAGCCAACAAGAAGCTGAAAATTAGTTTTGTTAATTTTTAACTAAACGGTGTCAACAAGCGCCAGCAACAGCATACTAAATTAAACGCTTACTAATTAAGCATCGGAAACAATCTTTCTTCATGGTCACACCCAGACACAATTTAGTTGAGTTCAAAATCACTCACTCCAATTATTTTACTTCAATGTTTAATGTATACTAGGCTGTTCTAAAACCACCGGTAAATAATGTGATACTCAACTGAATATAAATTTAAACATCAGAGTAAAATTTACTCCTCCTTGAGCATTTTTAGTCGCAAGCTTATATTTTATTTTATTTAAATGTATTTATTGAGATCCGTTTAAGTTCCGCGTCGGAGATACGAATACGGACCCGGACGGATTTTTATTTTAACGGATCATCCGCGGATGTGAACAATTATATTATTATTAAGGACAAAAGCATTGAACATTTTTAGTAGCCACTTGTATAGCGGCAAGGCACTTGTACTTACTGAAACTAGGCGCATCATATTACACCAAATGCAATTGAGACTCATTTCCAATCAAAAAGGATCAGACGTTTTCAAATTATTCCATAAAAAAGTATGAATTACATGATAACGATATTCGTATAAAAAAATATCTACAGGAGCCAACCAACCTGTTGTGAATTTGTAGCAAACATCTCAGAGAAGTTTAAAGTACAACGAGGGGTTTCAAAGAAATAATGTCAAGTTTCTTTTGGAGCCCTTAGTTATCACTACTGTACCGCTACTATACTGAACATGGACGTTCCACACCGAAGAGTTAAGTTGTAGGTCTACAACTCCTTTGATGATCCAATCCGACTTGGGCACTGTGATAAATTTATTAGGTGAGGTGATTTTTGTATACGTAAGGATCAGCATGTAATTGGAAGTAGAATTATTCTCAGAAATAAATACAAACCTGATGGCAAGACTTTACACGGCAACCTGGGGTACATTTTAAACAAACGTTTGTACCAGTTCTACGAGCAAGTTCCATTAGAATGGAAACTAAAAAAACAAGCTTAATTCACCTTGGACCCCACCTCTGTGGGTGAAATTCATCATGATCCTAGATCCTACATTCGAAATGGTACAGAAAGTGCCCAAGGATTAAAAGCCATTCTCAAAATATGTTATATGACGATTTCATATTTTTTTTCTATTTAAAAATACATGTATCACTATATTTGTATCATTTCGATATTTTCATATTTACGTATATTTCCTAATGATCTGGTTAAACTTAGGTGTATAAAACATTTTCACTATCTGACTTATGAATATTTTTATATTTGATTTTATTTGGTTTTTTTATTTTTGTAATTAATGTTGGTGTATTTTTATTTCTTATAAATCTCACTATCTGATGAATAAAAAGAGTAAAAATACCTATCTAAAAACAAGTATCCTATAATATAATACGCCTGTTTGTATGTTCGTATCATAGAGGTTTGTATGTTCGACCGGTCGTTTCTTCATTCCCCGATAGAGGCGCGCATATGTTAATTATTTATGTCAAAATTGTTTAAAATATATTGTTGATGCAATAATAGTGAATTTTCTACGAACACTTTTTATAATTATTATAAGATGCAATAATAGTGAATATTCTACGAACACTTTTTATAATAACTGATAGAATTGTAAGAAATTGTTGTTTATGTATTGGACAGTAGGGTGCTGTGAATTTTTGTTTTGAGTGTTGACAATAAATTGGTAAAAATGACAGTTGTGTTTTTCATTAAAAAATCACTTCACAATTATTAATTTAGTTGTGAAATACACGGATCGGTTTTTTTACGAAACAAAACACAGAAAAACGTTATCCTTCCGTGATATTCGACATTTTTGATTAAAATTATTATTAGCAGAATAATAATTATTTTAAAAAATATTTGGTTTTGATGAAAGTAAGAAAAATGTGACTTTTTTTTCTTTATTATTATTTTTTCAATGCTTTATTATTTTTTTATTTCTACGATTTATAGGACAAGATTTACAATATCCCACTGCAAACTCTATACAGATGGCAGCACATAACGACTACACTAAATAATTCAAGAATTATCAGTGGCTCTAAAACAATGGTTTCTGTTTATTTATCACATTAAAATATCATTTACCTTTTAGTTTAGGTTAGATTCACCTTAAAAGCACTATCTTAGGTTATGGTTGATAACTGTTTATTTTATTTCTTTTTTTATAAACCACCTAAAAATAAATTGTATTTTAACTGTTCTGTGCAGGGCTAGGGACAGTGATTCACCTTAAAAGCACTATCTTAGGTTATGGTTGATAACTGTTTATTTTTTATAAACCACCTAAAAATAAATTGTATTTTAACTGTTCTGTGCAGGGCCAGGGACAGTGATTCATCTTAAAAGCACTATCTTAGGTTATGGTTGATAACTGTTTATTTATTTTTTTTTTATAAACCACCTAAAAATAAATTGTGTTTTAAAAGGTCTGCACAGTCCCACCTGTTTAGAATCTCTGTATATTGAACAAATGACGTGTGTGACGCATGCGCAGTGTTCAGTGGGATATTGTAAATCTACCCCCTGATTTGAGATATAGTGTATATAAGTAATTGGATAATTTATTTTAATAAACTTATTTTAATTTTAATCTCTCATATCATTTTTAGTTTTAACATTATAAATGTAATGCACTAAGTGAAAATGAATCGTTTCCCCATCTTAAAAAGTTAATGAATAAATAATTCGGAATAATATTCATTATTTGTCCAGTTTTAAATAATGGACGTAGAGTTGATTCAATTTGAATTCGATGAAGTAAGGCGCATGGTTAGGGAAAGAAGTCTTACGTGTAGAGCAAGTTCCACATTAAGTTTATGATGTGTTTGCCAACATAGTTAGTAACGGGTGCACTAGTTTTTTATATAAATAACTTACAGCCGAATATGTAAATTTATGACCGAATATCTACTCCAGAGCAATTCAAGAGCGCTGTTTTTCTTGTTCCTCAGAAGATAAGGTGAATAGGTTCGTAAACTCCACCAACACATCACTCATCTATCCATCACAATTCTGGTAAAGCTCCACATCGGTGAAACTCCATTACATTTAGTATCAATGATAAAATCCATTAAAAGATCTCATATTACAAAAATACACTCATTTCAATTGTTATTTGTTTGGTTTTATAAATGAAGTAAAAACTACAAAAAATAAAATAAAAATTCATTTGAAATGTTTTCACAAAATATAAAAAACCGACTAGACAGATATTAAATTTCAAAAAATGATTTAAAATTACAACATTCCACGACCTCAAATTGAAACTGTAAGTGTAAAAAAAGTTAATTACGTGTTCTGAATAATTTACATGTTCTATTTTTACGAAGAATGTAAATAAATTCTGAATGAAATGTTAAAGAATAAAATTTTCAATTGAATTCCAAACTAAATCGAAGTTCCCAGTACAAAACATTGTTAGAAAATAATAAGCAGAAAATATGAATTGTTGTATTATTTTTATAGAAAGCGTATCAAACATTTTTTCACATCATGACAGACGAAAGTTTTTTTTTTTTTATCGGTAACAACTACATGAATGATAGTAAATCATTTTTAGAATTTGAAATGTATATTGTACCTATGTATATACAGCATAAAATTTAATCAATCCTTAACTCTTAATAAATGCATTGGAGACATTTAAACCAGAACGTGAAAAGAATATACTTATGTCAACTGTGAATACCTGTCTAATGTTCGTTGCCTTAAAATTCTTCTTAGACTATACCCATAGAAATATAGAAGAAAAAGAAAAAAAGGAATGCTTAGTTGATAATAAGTGCTCACATCAGTGACAGCTCGTGGAAAATTCTAATATAGGTAGCTGCAACCAGAAATATAATTAAGATTTTATATCGGGAAAGTAATACATTATTACGTAAATCATTGGTGCTATGAAAAGCTCAAGATAACTACAGCTCAATGATCTCAAGATATCTACCAGCAATAACTATTATTTCAAATAAGGTTGTAGACGTAATATACGTAACTGACCTTATTAATGTAAATCCCGTAAAGTAGGACTTCCTCATCATCAGAAAAGGAAGAAAGTATCGCATTGTTAGTACACAGTCATGAGAACAGGATCAACTTTCAGGATCATCAAAATTTAATAGCAATACTTGAGATAGTTTATAGTTGGACACCATGATAAATCAGGTGACGCTGATACAGCAAAAAATTACAGAAATTTAACAGAATTAAATCTGTTAAAGCACCAAATTTTGCACTTGGTCCCTTCAAAACGAAACTTCTGTCTAGCAACACCAAGATCAGGTTATACCAAATTGTACTACGTCCCATACTTATGTATGTCTCCGAAACTTGAACCTTAACAGAGCAAGATAGACAACTCGTAGTTTTCGAAAATAAAATATTACGGCGAATCTTTAGTCCCATTAAAACTAATAGTAAATGGAGAATCCACCATTAATTACCAAGAACACTAATTACCAATTAACCTAGAACAAAGATATCGGAGAACTGTATTCAAGGCCGAGTATCACACAAAAACTGAGTGGTAGACAATTACAGTGTGTAGTGAAAGTGGTGAGGATGACGGAAGATAGAATGGTTAGGAAAATATGGGAGAGAAGATTGAATATCCGTCGAACAGTGGGAGATCTCGCAAGAAATTGAAAGATAAGCTAATCGAATATCTAACAAGTATTGGTGCACAGGACACATTGAAATACCAGACAATTTACAGATCAAGATGGAGGACTTAAGTGGGTGAGGCTAAAAGTCAACCCGACTAAGATTTTCCGAAAAAGAACTTCTTATTAAGATGGACATTAAAAGTTTAACTACATATACTCTTGCAAATAAAAACATAAAATTTAGAAATATTACATTTTATGATGCAATATGTACTAGGCAAGTAGAAGAAAATGTATATTTTATGTGCTGTGCAGAACATGCGATATTCTGCATTCTTATCCATTGATTTTTAAAAAATACAAATATATCTGTAATCAAACGTGCATTTCGAAAACTTTCAACTGCAAACGAAATCAGAACCAATGCCAATAGCAGCGAAACCATAATAATTTGAGCTTCCAGTGCTTGCAACACATTACACTGTTGACGAAATACTTGCCTTCTGCACGAAGGTTGTTATTAAAAAATTAAATAGAGAGAGAAAGAGTGAATAATATCATAAACATCTATTATGTTTAAAATAATTGAATTTAGGGTGTGCTGCAGCTTCGCAGTTCTTATATATCGGCCGTCACTAGTTCACACCCGTCAATTTCCTGTTTAGGTATGAAACAAGTTTTAACAAGATTATGGACAAATGTTTGTAAACAGATTGCTTTCTACAATTTTTTGGGAAATTAAACAACACATTAGTAATAGATTAAATAAGCACTTGAAATTACTAACACAGAAGTCGCTAGTAAACTTAGTGTAGGTAATGCCAATTCACAAACTGAATGAAATTGTACGACAATTGGAAAAACAATTCAAACTAACTCGTATCTAGTGGGGAAATTCTATTGACACCTTGAAGTTATTCAGGCTACAAAAGGGGTGTATTAGAATTGTATGTGAGGTCAAATGGAGCACAACTTGTAAAAAACTGTTTATACAGCAATGTATTTCCACTTTTCCAGCACTCTACATATATCACATTCTAACTTACATTAAAGAAATATCGTCATCTTTAAAAACGAACAGTTCTTTTCACGGTTACTCCACTCACAATAGGACTTACTTTATAGTATCCTTTTCCAGATATGACGTGAGAAACCAGCCCAATATAATAGGAAGGATTTTCCACAAACTCCCATATGTTATAAGCAACTTAGAAATGAAATAATTTATAAACCAAATAAAAAAATCTTATATAGAAGCCCTATTATAGTATAAATGAATTTAAATACGATCAATTTACTCCACAGCAAATTTAACAGTGGGTTGTTCACACTCTTGCTCTTACTCTAAGCTGTAACAAATACGAATTGTTAACAAATTACTGTGTAAGAAGATATTATTATTTTTGTATATTGTTCATTTTGTGTATTAATTATGTTGAACTACTCCAAAAATGTATATAACATTCACTAAAATAAAGATTATTATTATTATTAACTCTTTCAATTTCCCAAAACAACTTCAAATTCTTTCAATAATTAGTAATTATCGAAAAAAAGTCAATGGTAGCCTTCGGTAGAACGTGTTGTATAAAATAGTACGGTAAAATAGGCACGGTACGGTGCTGCCACCCTTTCTTTTATATCAGATCGTGAGATTTATGTGCGGTGATTATATGAACTAATTGGTTAGGTGGTTCAGAGGCCCGGGGATCCATTGTGGGGGCGGTCACACGACTAGAGGGCCAATTAACCGGGTAAGCCCATCTTCCGCTCTTAGCGCAACTTGGACTGATTGGAACACATAATTGAAACATTTTTTATGAGAATCGTTCATTTCTGGGCTCTACCGGCTGTTACTCCGAACGTAGTGGTTCACCAGGATTAATGGGTGTCGAGGAGAGAAGAAATTATTTTCTTGTGATAAAATGGTGTGAGGTACGTGGGTTTAATAATTATTTAAATGCTTCTTATACAAGTAGATTTATGGAGATGCATTATGTTGACTATTTTAATAAGAGGAAGCGCTAAAATAATCATTACAATATTATTTATATACTCGGCATATCCATAACGTGTAACTGTTTAAGAATAAATAATACAATAACAATCGTAAATAAAATAAGTAACAATTTGTGCATACATTTTTTCAAAGAATATTTATGATAGAATATTTTAATTGTAAAACAAACAAAAATGTTATTAATCAGTAACTTAAAAGGGTAATGTAGTAGCTAGGTTTCGCGTAAACATGAACATACATTTGTTTCGGCCATAGAATTTAGACCACATATAAAGGGATTAATTTGTGTCTATTTTTTATTTATTTATTTATTTATTTATTTATTATTATTTTTTTTTTTTCTCTCTTAATTTACAATTCATTCAACAATTCCTATAGCTAGGACCGATAACTGTAATTGTATATTGTCAATGTTTTTCATATAGTGTTGGGATTGTGGGGGCAAAATGTACTATATGATACTAAATATTGATTAATTTTGGCAATTAAGGTTTTATTTGAAAGATAAAAGTTCAATCTAGTGTATCCTCGAGTTGAAATTTGCCATTTTTATTTATTTACTAAGAGACAGTGTTGTGAATATAGATAAAGTTTAGGTGATTATAAAACATCCAAAATTTTATGACAGGGACACACCAGAATCAATTTTTATCTTCAAATAAAATTAAAAAAAAAAGAAATTGAATAAATTTGGTCCTAATTTTATAGCCTAAACTAATGCATGTTTATGTTGCGCGAAACTTAAGCTATCCTCTTAATAATAGGTATCGGGCAACAATTTTCCATAATTTTTTAAATGAAATGGTGAAATAAAACGTCAAAAATTTCTTCGATATGATTATTTATCGTCCAGCATCACCATTGTAAAAAACATTGCACTTAAAGTTCATGAAATGCCACTTGGTACAAGGTGTTATTTACGAAAATTTATATCATTCTGATCTGCAGCACCTATTAATGAACCATGGCAAATTCAAGATGACGGCAAAAATAGACCTCCAAATACAATAAGTAATTTTCACAAAATAACAAAATAAATACAAACATTTAATTTATTTTTTATGATCATCGGATATTCTTAATCCGTTCGAATCCATTTCTACCTCCCTTAAAAATTTCCAGTTTTCTTTTTGTTGGGCTTCTTGTAGTCAGTTCGTTGATATATGCTTTAAATCATTAGTCCAGCAAGCGGGCGGTCTTCCTCGGTTACGTTTATCTGCCCATGGTCTACACTCGAGAATTACGTTTGGTCCATCTGTCGTCTGTTGTTCAAGCTAGATGACCAACATCCATTTTCATGGTAGCTACTTTAAGGATGTCAGTTGACGAATTTAAGCATCTGGCATTTTATACCTCGGCTTTATACTGAGGATGACTCGTACCATGGCCCGTTGAATTTCTTGTAGCTGTCTAAAGAAGCTTTAGTCAGTGTTAGGATTTCTACCCCGTCAGTTAAGATGGGCATAACACATAACGAACGCTCTTTTGCCTTAAAAATTTTTTTCAAGGAACATTGGGAAATCATTTTAAAAAAATGTTTTGTAGTTAACCAAATGCTGCCCATACTTGTGATATCTCTTGAAGATTTCACACGTTTAATTGTCTCTCTCAATTCGTGTTACTTGTCCAAATTACTTCTAAGCATCGACTTGTGCAGTATTGGCATCATCGACTTTCAGCGCCTCGTTCAATACAAGGTTTGTTATCAATTTGGTTATTTGTGTGTTTATCTTGAGCCCTACATTTTTAGCTGTCTCAATTAGTTCCTGACGCATTTGGAATGCATCCTGAATGCAGTCTGAAACGAGAACAATATATTCGACCAATTTCGGGTGATTTAGCCTAACACCAGTAATTGGAGTACCCTTGTTTTCTCAGGATAGACTTTTGTAAAAGTACTCTAAAACTGCAGTAAACAGTTTCGAGTAATTGTATCTCCCAGTCTAACACCTCGTTCCATTTTGATTACTTTTGATCTGTCATGAATACTACCTGTTGCTATATTCTTGATGTATTTTACTATCTGGTTGAAACGATAAACTATTCTGCAATCATAATGCTGCTAGTATTGTCCATTTATTTTTAATTTACAATCTTAAATTATTTTTTTATAATTCAAAATAACCTAGTAGATGGTTGAGAATTCATTGCTTAAGTTAATTAATAGATTGCTGAAAATGTTATATCAAATTGTTAATTTTCTAATGGGAACTTATGAAAACTGTGTCCCATAAATGGCACTGGATTATATAACTCTCAAACCTTGATACACGGTACCGGTAGAAATAAATTAAGATTATTTTTTTTAGTCGCTTGTTCCCCCGTGTGGAGTAATCGAGAATTAAACCCGCGTACATGAACTTTGAAAACAATCGACTTCCCACAGAGCTACGGAAGAATTGATAATTAAATATTAGATAATGATTTAAGCGACTCAGCCGAATTCGTTACCCGCTGAATATAGGCCTCACAATACTCAATTTACTCTTAATATTTTGAAAGTTAATATTTTCGGGAATTAGGTCATTAAATAAAAGTTACAAAATGTTGAAAAGACCGGTTTCGAAAATAGTATATTTTCTTCTTCAGTTTATCTATTGAATAATATGAACAAATTTAGTATGTATTACATAATATTGTACATTCATGTGTCTAAAAAAATAAGTCTAACAGAAGATATGAGAAGGTCTCCAATTATATTTTTTTGGAAGCATGGTGTGAAGAGTACATACACTTAGTTTTGGATTGAGTAAGTACTTTAGACTTATTTTTTTAGACACATGAATGTACAATATTATGTAATACATACTAAATTTGTTAATATTATTCAATAGATAAACTGAAGAAGAAAATATACTATTTTCGAAACCGGTCTTTTCAACATTTTGTAATTTTTATTTAATGACCTAATTCCCGAAAATATTAACTTTCAAATTATCAACAATGTCGAGAAAAAAAGAATAAAGTCTCTTAATATTATTTATCTATTTGGTAGGCGGTTAACCTCTAGTTACTTAATACTCTCGTTGTATCCATTCGAGAATTTCTTCTTGTCCACTATTTTTCATATTCCAATTTCAAATAATAATGAATATCAGAAAAACAGGAATAATAGCTTGACCTTCACCTATTATTTTCTTACGTTTAGCTAAATATCTTGTGTATAATTCAAAGGAAGCAAATTTAATTAAAACCCTGTCAAAACTGATAACATCGGTATGTTACAACTAAATTATTGCTACAAAAAATTTATGATTATCCATATTGGTGTATCCGCAATTTTTTCGTCTCTAAGTGAATATTGTAACTGCTTTAGTTAATAATAAATGTTCGGAATTTATAAATTTGACGTTAAAGGATGTGACGTTGTGTATTTTCAGTAATAATTACATAGTACAAAATATCGGCTGTCTCTATATATATTAAAGATTATAATTATAAAAATGTTTAAAAGTAATAATAAAAACTAATGGATTACAAGTAAGAGGATTGTGAAATAAACAGATATTGTTAAGCATTTTTGCACCACAAAAAATAATAACAAAAAGAATAATAAAAACAATAAACAAACAAATTAAATGAACAAAGAAATTTAACAAAATCGTTTCGATATACTTACTAAAAAAGTATTGATCACCAAGATCTTTCGAAAGATTTTGTTGATCAAATCAAAATGCAAATATCACACATATCAGGATTTCGCAGGTATATAGTAGAGGATTGGAAATATTTTTACTCTAACAAGTCAAAGAGATAATAAAGAATCAACAATATTTTGAAAATAGTTTATTGTCTGGTAATCTATGTACTAAGAACCTACATTAAATACTATACAAAAAAAATATTTATTTCTTTTACCATTAATTTTTTTTTTAATTATGAAAATTTATATTATATGTTAAATGCCAATCTCTCTAGGAAACAGAATGGGGACAAACGTTTTTTTGGCACATTTTTGGCAAGAATGGCATGATTACACGCGCTTTCATTTAACACTCAACTCAACATTTTAATTCCTAACTCGGATCTTACAATGGTTTATTAAGCATGCATAAAATTTTAAGAGCATCTGATGAGTACTCTATAGTTGAGCAATATTATTAAGTACTTCTTGGTACGGCAAATATTAATATATCTCAATATAGAAACCAATCAAATCAGTCAACAGAAATTCCTGTTGATAAAGCTTTCTTTATCATTTCTGTAAAATATCAAGTTAATTTGCCCAAAATAGATCTTCCTAAATTTAATTATTATATTTGAGAAGTGACTTTTCGAAAATAATTTTGTCCAAAATTTCGTAAAATCACATATAGTGGCAATACAACTCTCTTTGTGTGTAAAATAATTTAAAATTATAATTTTTTTTCAAAATAGCCTTACTCATATCCCAAATACGTGATGAAAATGACCTTTGTTTGCAAACAGATTTATAACCATACATTTTACGTTGCTTTTTGCAAGAAACACTAAAATGGACAATATTCTTTTCGAAGTCACTCTCCATTTGTGAAGAGTAGTACAATTTTCTTAATAATTTAATTCTCTTATTTATTTCAACAACACAATCTCGACTATTGAAAATTTTAATAACTGCATATTCTCATAAAGTAGAGAAACAGTTAACATATAAACATTAAATCCATTAATTTCTATAGTTAATATGTATATGGAAATTCACTACGAGCAAATGAGAAAAAGCTACAGACACTCATAGAGCATCTATTTGCACTTAATAATCTATTATAACTTACATTTTTGTTCTAATCAAATAGTAGAACTCACCTGAAACAAAAATTAAATAAATTTAATATGGTAAAAAAATGGCACAAAGCTGGTACAAAAAAAAAAATACAATTTTGATGTAGTCTACAAAAATACAATATAATGAGAATATATTTGTAGATATACTGCGATAGAATATGTTGGATCAATAATTAATAACTCCAAGACAAAAGAAATGCACATAAAATCAGAATCCCGTAGGCCAATGTTGCTGGGTTATTAACAAATTGAGTGTGTAAATGATCTCCACTTATTAGGAAGTTTAGTGTCGGTAGACTGAGGTGCGACTAAAATGGTGGGGAACAGAATTCGCAAAGCAATAGGTGTCTTCATCCAACTTATATGGAATAATACGATTTGGAGCAACCACTCCAGAACTAACATCTTTAGGAGATGCTTGATGTCAGTACTTCTGTACGGCTGCAGGCCTTCGTTCCTTACTTAATATAAATAATAGATACCAAGAGAAATTCTTTGCATTCATTGGCTGCGTAGATTAACATATTAAGAATTGGAGCAATGAACTGACCAATAGAGATGTCGACAATAAAAAAAAAAATGGTTAATAAGGACACACTCTTCGAAAAATACCTAGCAAGATGTGCCACCATGCGCAAATACAAATCACATTGCAGTAGGGAAAGGGGGGACCCAAGAAAACCTAGCGCCGCCCAATACTATCAGAGATAAATGCATGAATTTTAAAATCAAGATCAAAAAACTCCACAACAATATTACTGAATGGAGTTCAATGTCAAGAGATGGAGAGATCAGCTAACCAAAGATCTAACAAGTATTGGTATACAGGGTACTTGACAAGACCTGACGATGAATAGATTAAGATGAAGGACTTATGTGAGTAAGGCCAAAAATTAAGCTGACTGATAGTGCCTAAAGAAGGAGGTCAATGTCATATAGACGAGTTGGATGGGAAAAAATATACTGACAGACTATGCTCTCAAAAACACACGATAGAAAAGACTTGGTGATTTCTGTAAAATTTTAAAAACTCACCTATACAGCTACCTCTTAAATAAGAAAGAAAGTATACTTGCATTGGAAAAATATTTCTCCACGACCACTATAGAATATACCAATTCTAAAACCAATTTTGACTACAGAAAGTTAATATTCTAACACAAGAGTTGGAATGTTATTCTAAAGCACTTATCTTCTTATGCATTTTGCGTATATTTCATTCCATCACTTGTTACGGAATAACTATTCCATACTTGTTGTCTTTTGTTTTTGTAGGGTTACATTAAGATATATGCAACGTTTACATTAAATAAATGCAACATAACTTCCTAACCTAAAATAGTGGCCGATGTGCGGCAAATTAAATTAAAATTAAACAAAAATAAATTTAAAAAAAATAGTTTAATTAATTGATTAATTTATTATGTAATATAAATTATTTGTAAATTTTTTTTTGCTTTCTGTTGGTCGTGGAGAAATTAGAGTCTGTGACTCGGTTGGAATGAGAAAATTCGATGCGAGTGGAACATTCCGAGCGCGAGCCGCAGACGAGCGTGAGGAACCACATCGAATTTTCGCATTCCAACCTTGTTACAGAATATACTATTCTATCATAAACAATCATTATTTCTCGTCTATTTCATATAGAAAACATATAGCCTATATTTCATATAGCTATTTGTTTAACCCTCATGATTAAAATTAGTTCTGACATTTTGTAATTATAATTTAAGCATATCGTGCGTGTGAGCATATACTTAAACATTAAAGCTTTAAGATTAATTTTGATAATGAGCACCAGAGCGAGCCACACTGATTGGAAATATAATTTTATTTAATTAACTAGGTGGTCCAATTGGAGCAGTTATTTGATACAGTTATATTTTACATACACTATTATGTGTCAGGTATATGGATTTAAATCAAACAGATAACAGAGTTATGCTGTAGAAAACCACTTATTTATTTAATGAAATTATATACTTAGAGTCCAAGTTAGTTAAAATAGAGAAATAAACTTATGGCAATTGGATACTTTGATTTAAGTGGAATGGAAATAAAAGAGATATGAGTTTTAGAAGCATGGCGTGACCACTGTAATTGTGCTCTCAGCAAATATGTAGACTAATTAGTTATTATTATTCAAGATAAATTATGCTACCGTTCGATTCCTAGATGCAATTACAGTAAAATATGATCGAAATCATAAAGTACACAATTAATATGTAGGAAAGGTATTTATTTTCATACTACCATATGTTCAAAAAGAAATTACATAAGGGTTGGCTATGGAAAAATAATATAATGTGTACTGCAAGATTTAACTGTCATCACTGTTGTTGTCATAAGTTTCTATTGAAAATTCAATTAAGCTACAATTATAATGGTTTCTACAAGATAACACAAGAGAACAAAATTTAAGATTGAATCATATTTTCGAAATGGTGTTCGAGTGAACGGCGAATGGATTTACAGTGCGGTGTCATGTTTAGAGGAATTTCGGCTACAATTTCCAGATACTGCTTTCCTTGAAGGAGATTTTTACAGCGCACTTAGAAGATGTGTTGATTTGTTCCAAAATACAGGGAGCATTCCGCATAGAGATAGAACTGAAAGGCCAAGATTTCGTACTCAAAATACAGTTGATGATGTTCGTCAACGTATGAACGAGCAACCCACTACCATCACTATGTACACTGTCGCAAGTAGGGATGGGAATTTATTTTTGAATATCGATATAAGCGCGATTCGATATATCGTAAGTGTGATATCGATATATATCGAAGTAAAAATATCGATATTTTCGATATATCGAAATAACTAACACGTAACATGTAAGATATATAAATTACATATTTTATGGTTGGCTTGGCGGGAAAAGAAGTCGCTAATTGACAGACAATAACTTTACAGTTGGTACTCACCCAGATACCAACCAACTTTCTAATATTATCCTTGTTAACAGCTCTTTTAATTAAATATATATATGCTGTTCACTTTTGTAAGGAAAAACCAGATTTTTTGGTTACTTTTATAGTGTACTACGGTACAATTAAAAATATTCCTTACAATGTAAAACCGACTTTAGATTTATTGGTTATGATCATTATTAAGAAAGTGACATTTTTTATAATTTTTTAATACCAAAATGTCAATTTCAAAGGTGCAAATTATTGAAATCAAAATTTCGTCTTACAGGCTATTCCAAACGATTAGGCGGAACTAAATGGAAATTTCGTTATTTTAGGCTGTCACGAAAAGGGACCTTGCTTGGGTTATTTCATGTTTCAGGTTTGGTATGTGAAAAATTAAAATTCTAACAGTGAAACCATGAAAACGAATGACATATGTCAAATATTTTAATACATTTTTCCATATTTTGAAGACAAAAAAATTAATAAATGGGAAATTTTTATTAAGAATGACAAAAAACTAAAATGTAATGAAAAGGACATTTTATAATGACAATCAATTTAATCTAGAATTTGCAATGTGAGTATGATTTACAAAGCCTAAACAAAATGACCAAAAGTCCGAATTAATTAATAAAAATTACTAGATTTCAAAAATGAGTTCCGCCTAAACGTTTGGAATAGCCTATAGTTTGTTTCTACAAAAGTGAACAGCATATATTTAAATGTAAAAAATATACAAGAATACCGATATTTTGTGCGAATATCGATATTATGCGCGATATATCGCATTTCAAATATCGATATAAAAATATCGATATATTTTTCTAAAGTATCGATATTTTCGATATATCGATATATCGTTCCCATCCCTAGTCGCAAGAGACTGGTTTATCATTAGGAACTTGCCATACTATTGCCAAAAAAGATTTAAAGCGGTTCCTATACAAAATTCATGCTTTACATGAGTTGCTGCCAGCAGATCACAATAGGCGAATTGTGAATTGCCACTGATTCCAACAAAATTTAATTAATAATGATGATTTGTTAAATTTAACGTTTTTTTCTGACGAGGCCTGGTTCACCCTTTCGGGGTATATTAATTCACAAAATATGAGATTATGGAGTGCTCAAAATCCTCATAGTTTTCGTGAAACTCCCCTTCACCCGTTAAAAGTTGGTATTTGGATTGCTGTGTCTCGAAGATGTATTATGGGACCCATATTTTTCCACGATACTGTTACTGCTCAGAGATACCGGAATATTGTACGTGAATTTATTAATCAGCTTCATGGGGATGAGCTCCAGCAAGGCTACTTCCAACAGGAAGACGCGACTGCCCACAACGCTCAAGAGACCATCAATTACCTTCGTGAATTTTTTACCCATCGAATAATTAGTTAACGTTCAAATCCAGAATTTCCACCTAGATCACCAGACTTGACTATTTTAGTTTACTTTATAATCCCTTCTCTGAAAAATAATGTATACAAGACTCCTATTAACAATATCGAGGAACTGCAAAACAGAATTACCGAACAGTGTGCCAGTATAACTCAAATTCTTATAAATGCTTTTAATTGTACGAAAAGACGAGTAAATTTGTGTCTGCAGGAAAACTGTGGTCATTTTGAACAGCTTCTTTAGTTTTTTATGTTTATTTTTCTGTACCTGTGAAATCAAAAAATATATTGTATATAATGTATAAATTTGCATTTATTGTATATAATGTATAAATTTGTATTTTACTGGCCATTATTGTTGTATAGACTAATGGCCAATAAAATAATTTTAAAAAAATAAAAATAATTTCCAATTTTAATAATTATAAAGGCTGTGCCTAAACGTTAGTCAATTGTTATATAAAGCTTGCAATAGACATTACTTTATTTTTCCACAGCCAACATTTATGTAATTTCTTTTTGAACTCATGGTATATATTAATAATACATTGGTTATATGCGTAGGGTAGTAATACATTTAGAACAAAACAGTCCGAAACTATGGCAAGCGCTACACATAAAGTAAAAATATCTCACATATTATTTACTTAACAGCAACATATCGTACAACAAGAGTTATTTAAATTAAATAAACAAACTTATTTAATACATTTTTAATAAAATTGAGGGCTAATACCGGAAATGCAATTTACTTTTTTCGTATTGGAAATCTGTAAATATACTGTCAAATATATGAAATAATTTAAATATTGTTATAAATGAATTTAATTACAAATTAAACTAAATACAACTCTGTTAATTTACAAATTTAGTTAATTTATAAATTATCAGATTGTCACGGATAAAGGGCATCCACATCTTAGGAATAGCTTACTATGCACTAAACTGACCCGTGTTTTAACACGTAACTCTTGTCATGAAATTCTTCCACGGATTGTTTTTATATATTTCATATATAAGGAACTAAAAGTTCTTAAAGAATAATTAAGTAAGAAGTAGTAACTAGTAATCAGTACTCTTGTGACTATTATCAATTGTGCATTGACCAACGATGGGCCTACAAAGCCCTGGTTATGTAAGTACAGTTTAAAATTATATTTTTGTATTTGCTCCAGATGTGTCTCACAACTTTAATGGAATTTATTCCATTTAAGTAAAACTCTTACGATCCGGAATTAATTAAGTTAATTCAATTATTGTGTCACTAGGTTGTACCTAAGCCCTACCTAGAGCCCTTATTTTAAGTTATTATTGTTTGTCCAATGATAGGGACTAATTATTATTATGCTATGAATTGTTCATTATAATTTGTCGGTATACAGAGTGATAAATTCAGTCGATACTTTAATTTCATTGTTGTACGACAACGATTTATGGATTTGTGTATCGACTTGTATTGTATTAAGGTGTTATCAAATTAGTACACCCTTAATCTGGCGTAGCCAGTACTGTTATTAATTATAAATTGTATTCTTTTATTCCTATTAATAAATTAGTATATAGAATTTATATTCTTTTATTCATACAAACCCCCCAAAACCAACCTAGGCGTGACAATACTATGTACGATACAAATGCAAATTTACCTGGTTCTTATTTGCCAAGAAAACTTAGGATAAAGACGATTATGAAATAGATTACGAACTGAAAAGGGAGTTATCTGCTAGTCCTTCAACAAGTGAGGCTACACTCAATATACAGGCTTTACCTACGAAATCAAACAATGGAGCAAATATATGTAAACGAGGGCTACATTTTAAATTCTTACAAAAACTAAGAAAGATTTTTTTTAAAGACTGTTTTATTGCTTTTCAAAATATTCGCCTTTAAGATTTATAGACTTTTGCATGCGTTCAAACCAATTATCGAAACATTTTTACCACTCTAAGTGGGTATCTCAAAATCATGGTTTTCGAAGGCTTCAACAGCTTTTTGAGGTGATAAAAATCGTAGTCCACGCATTTTTTGTTTGATATTAGGGGAATTACTCAGGTGAATACTGAAAATGAGACATTAATTCTATGTTTTTCTCCTTCAAATAATCAATTGTTTGACGTGCTGTGTGGCAGCTTGCATTGTCATGATGAAAAATGATCCGAAACAGATTTTCACAGCTAAATGTTCATGCAAAATCGAATGTATTGCAGTCTGTGATATGCAAAAGGATGCTTCTATCTCACGGTAAGTCACATGTCGATCTTCTTGAATCACTTTGCGCAGAGCATCGATGTTTTTTTTTTTCTTTTTTGAATCCCAAGAGATTTTGGTCGACCTTCGCGGGATTCATCACTGACAGACGCACGAGCACGACGAAATTCTGCAAACCAATTCTAAACAGTTTTTTCTGTTGCTTCATTTCCAAAAGTTGAACGAAGCGAATCTATGCATTGTTGTTGAGTTAGGCCTTTACTAAAATCGTAAAAATTCATCCAAAAAAAAACCTTCACGAGTAATATCAATTTTTTCACAATCTTGTTTTTTTTTAATGCTCACTGTGAACTACTCAGTCAATTTATAAGACTGCCATTGATTTCACAGTAACAAATGTAAAATTTTACGAATGTAGTAATGACACATTTCAATATTGCTATCTAGTGGTCGTTTGTAAAAACATAAAAATTAACCCTCGTATATACTTGCTCTACTTATACAGCTTTCTTGACATAGTTCGGGAGTAAACTCTACTTGTTTTTGTGTAACATATTAAAGCAAAACCCGGTTTTAAATCTATAAAGAAACGTATAGTCAAGATCCGCTATATCCCAAGACAAATAGCGATCGAACAAGAATATCAGCTGTCTGATTATGTGCAGTGAACAAAAGGAGTTAAAAAATGGTAAAAAATCTCTTTCATTAATCTAGACATTATCGAGTTTGGTAAATTAATTGACAAAAAAACAATTAATTGACAAGAGTCTCCAAATTATAACAAATGCATAAAATGTATAAAAATATCTTAAATTTTTTTCGAACAAAGATGATTGCAATCCAGAGTTATTTAATAACAATTCTACAGGTATATTTTTCTTTAAATTAATATAAATATGAAAATATTTTTTTCTTTTGAATTATTATTTTTCTGTTTTAATCAGCCAAAGTCGAAATTTCAAGTCGTTTTTATACTAACCACTAAACTAATATTTTATCTGAATCCCTATTAGAAATGTCTTTCCAAATTGCAATTATTTTAAATTATTTTGATACTACAACCAGAGTTTTAAGAAAGTATAAAAACTTCCCTAATTTTAAATATAACTCATTTAAATGAAATCACAATTATAATTAACTTAACTACATTCAAAAGCTTTTAACCTTAGTTCGTACGAAGTATCTAAACACAGCCTTGTGTAAATGTGTGTACATTTTAAAAGACCCTCCAAAAATTTAATTAGCTAAAAAGGCAACCATAAATGTATAAGCATCAGAGCTGGCATCCCTTTCATACGTATTCTCGTACATCCATGATTAATTAGAAAATTAACCAACAAACTTTGCACGAAAACCCTATTTCCGTTTCTACATTTTTACCTAGCACAATTAGTAAGCAATTAATAAATCATTTTTACTTTTAACTAAGTCACGAAACCTCTGCTTACCTTATTAAAAGGTATTTAAATTTAATTTACATGAGCTACATTAGGTATCTTAATGGTTTAAGATAATAGTGCAAGACTAGTTCTTAAATAAACATACCTATGATGGATCCTGTTAAATTGTTAATTTATTTTTTGTTTTAAAGAAAAAAAAGGAAAGAACTTGGTTTTATCGACAGTTTGATCTTATCGAAAGATGTTGAAGTTAAAAGAGATTTTGTAATTTTGGAGTATTAAGAATCGGTAAGTCAGTGGTGTCGCACCAGCAGTGATCCAGAATTAAGTGAATTTAATATTCTGTAATTATAAAATAATAAGAGGTAGAACAGAGAAAGGACACTATTATATATTTAAATACTAGTGGGTGTACCCGTGCTTCGCAACAGCAATTCACTACCTTAATTCCAAGAAAGTGGAACATATCGCTCATAAAATTAAAAATATAAAACAATAATATGTACACGTAACAGTAAGCGTTTGTAAACTATCCAAATTTCGTAACTGTCAATTTCCGGAAATGAACCCTGATACTAGCTATTAAAAATATTTTAAAACTTATCAATGAGCACTGTCAACAAAAATCGTATTTTGAAACAACCAGAAATAATATATAAATAAACCTCAAAATCCCCCACATAATAATTTAAAAAAGGAAAATTCAATAAATTTAAAAGCATTAAAATTCACTTAAATATATTATAAAACGTGAAATGCATATTTTTCCAGGACTGTATGGTTATACGTTCATTACAGGCGAGTCAGTGATTAGTAAATGTAATACGTACCCCTCTTTTTACTTGCCCGACCTTAATATATAAGGGGCAAGTATTGTAATCGCGAAAATTTTCGATGTCAAGATTTTGACTGATGGCCACGTTTCATGGTCCAGGGAATCCAAAAAACCTATTTTCGCACTGCCGTCCGTATGTGTGTGTGTCTGTGTGTATACACGATAACTTAAGAACGGTTTAACTTAGAGAGTTCGTTCTGGTACTAAAAAATTCTCCTGTTAATTGGGAAGAGCCCTATTGTTTTTTATGCAAATCCGAAACCGGAAACGGAAGTTATTAAACTTTAAAAATTAAAAAAATTCGTTTCTAGTAAACCAAGCCTTGGACAAAAATTTGTATAGAATATAATTTGATGTATTTTTGATGATTTACCTAAAACGTTTTAAATTTTTTTTTTTTTTTTTTTTATTATTTTTTTTATGGGAGGGCAAGTCTAGCGGAGGTCTCTCTTCGCCACTGGTTTATTATACACCGCTGACCCGTTAAGTAATGAGCTATTACGTAACAGGTTGAGCTTAACAGTTTTAACTGAATGCGTACAGTTTGAGGATGTCAGGGACAGGTTAGGCCTGTGCTATGACCTGTCAGTTGCTTTAGGTTACGACAGAGTACTCATGGACAGGCTATACTCTTCCTGAGAGAATCAAACTTACTGTTTTATGTTTGAGGTCTTGTTCCTTTTTTAATTTGTTTTATTATTAGACTGTGATATACGATGGTAATTGGCCTCTTTACAGCCTCTTACCATCACCCTGAGTCTGTTCAATTTTTCGAACAGACCTTTTATAATATTTATTTGTGTTTGTTGGTGCAAAACTTCTTTTATTGAGTAAGTGTATTTTTATTGATTTTATTTATTTATTTATTGTTTAATTTAATGATTTTAATATGTAGTGTTGTCATTTAGATGGGCTGCGTTAGGCGCAAATAGCCTTTGTTGCTGTGCGCCAAAAATTTTAAGTAACTAACTGAGCTTAACAGGCTCAAGCAGCAATGGCCGACCGTCGTTAGTCAATAAATAGATTGAAGGCATATGTCAAATTATTGTTTATTCTTGTAAAGGAAACCAGGGTAAAATTAAATAATATAGTTAAAGTCTCATTTTGTAAATACATTTTTTGTTGGTCTTGGTCAGTCAATCAGCTGATGCAAGTATTGTTATTTTAACTGAATTTACATTCCGTATGGCACGCACATGTTGCTAGGCAACATAATAAATAGCTTGATAGCAACAGTTAAATTATTATTTTGTAAAGGAAACCTGATTAAAATTAAATAATATAGTTAAAGTTGTCGAATTTTGTAAATATATTTTTTGATAGAGTTGGTATTGGTCAGTCTGTTAATCAGCTGACGCAAGTATTGTTATTTTAACTGAATTTATATTCCGTATGACACGTACATGACCGTTGCTAGGCCACGTAATAAATAGCTTGAAAGCAATGTCAAATTATTGTTAGTTTTTAAAAGGAACTGAATAAAAATAAATAAGTTAACACACAAGTGATAGTCGTGGAAAAAGCATAGTATGAAACTTGCATGGAATAGTAATTTCTCACTCGTATATATTGCGCTACTCACCTGCGGCTCGTGGCGCAACTTTCATGCTAATATGATATGACCATCTTTCCATGCTCGTCGCATAATATACTAAATCCTTACGTAAAATAGATTTGAATTACTATGTCAAACTGATTATAAAAAACTAAAACAAAATACAAGAATAACAGCTAATTTATATATTATTATTTTAAAAAATAGAAATATTGTAATGCGGCTAAAAGGGAATCTTATTCCAAAAAGAACTTAGTTAACCCTTTACTGCATTTTGATGCACATATGCAACAGCAAAGAATATATAAAAATAAAATTCATTCAACACTTCAAATTGCTTAAAACGCTATGTTACACATTGGCAACATATTCCGATTGGTGTTCACATGGCCTTTTAAAAGTTTAGGGGAAGTACAGGTTGTCTTACATGCGTTAAATAGCTAGTGAAAACATGATTATGTAGTGCGTCGTAAGTGGCGAGTTTATGAGTTCAAAATCATCGATAAACCTGTGTATATTCGACCGGAAAAAATACTATAAGGTAAAATGCATATCTCATAGATTATTTTCAATTTTGTCCGTAGTAAACGAGCTGTAATAGACTAACTTAAGCAATATTTTGTTGTGTTGCAAATTTGCATCATTTTGTAATTTGGATATATTTATCAAGTATATATAACAAGCAGAAAGATGCATATGTGTAACACCTATACCAATTACTGTAGAGTTGAAAATAATGTATTTTTTTCTTTATTTATTTGAATTTGGTAATAAACGTTTCTAGTACCTACAAATAAAATGTCGTCTTGAGAGGAATGAAGACCCCTGGCTCAAAAGAGCTAGAAGAGGCTATCGCGAATTTATCTGAAAGTGAGGATGATTTTGATGAATTCAACAAGTGCCACGATAAGACAAAGCACAATTAAAAAAGATGGCCGTAGATTTCCCTAACTTGGTAAAAGAATATAATCGCTATATAGGTGGCGTAGATCTGACGGACAGTCTAATTGGTAGGCAAAAATCAAAGAAGTGGTATTTCCGCATGTTTTACCATCTCATAGATGTTTCGATGGTAAATACATGGTTTCTGTACAAACGTGTGCTTGAACAAAGAGGTGAAACTTCAAAAATATTGAGATTATCAGATTTTCGTGTGGAAACAGCAATGGAACTGGCATTGTCAGGTTTAGAACAGAATAAGCAACGAGGGCGCAAATCATCAATTGAATTACAATTACAAAAAATCAGCTGTGGCCACCACAGGACCGACCGCCATCTTAAAGTACTTATATCAAATACATTCTAGCAGCAGAGTAGAAATAACTTGGCCTAATATTTTCTAACAGAGATATTATTTATCATGAGTATGGAAACGTTACATATAAGTATGAAAAATTTAGACTTTTATTACTTAAATTTCGAAAAATTTTACAGAAATTATTCGAAATTTTTAGTTTTATCAAAGAACGTCTCAAATAAAAGTTATTAGCTATTGCTTTTATAGCAACTTCAATATTTTTTTTTTCGAAATATTTTTCTGTTGTGAAATATTCACAAAAATGTTAAAATCGACACGAGTAAACTCCCATTTTTAGTCAACCAATTTTTACCAAAAGTTGATCAACTCGTGCCATTGATGGCAAAATCTTAAATATGAAGTTTCATAAAAATCCTTTCAGCCGAATTTTCCCTGCACATGTACACAGACAGACGGACAGACAGAGAGACGGACGGACAGACAGACCGACAGACACATGCTAAAAATAGTCAAAACGTTATGTAGGGACCTCAATTCGTGGAGATCCATCGAAATCTCGAAACGTCAAAATCGGTATGATCACAATACCTCCCTTATATATGTTGACAATCGGTAAAAAGAAGATACGTCATCCAGCGTCCTACATTCCTCCTCAAGGCGTTCAACAAGACAATTTGGCATATTGGCCGATTTGGCACAATAATCGTCTGAGTTGCAAACTACCAAAATGCAACGGTTACATTCATGTTATGTGCGAAAAATGTAATGTAGCCCTGTGTTTTAATAATGGAAGAAATGGTTTTAAATCTTTTCACACATAATTAAAATCATAAACTTACATTGAATTTCAATTTGTCCAGTTATGCACATATGCATCATTTTGTATTTTGAGTTTCAAAGTTTATAATATCTAAAACGTAAAATGATGCACATGTGCAACGTCATAATAATTAACAATAATTAACAAATTAGCAACAATACATTTTTTAAATTATTTTTTCCAAATTCTACATATAAATTTTTATAAACAAAATTATTCTTCTTTAATCGTCAATTTTTGTTATTAAAATATCACTCGTCAAGAAATACGAGGTCTGTTCAAAAAGTATAGCGAATTTTGAATTTCCGCGGGTTACGTATATTCGATTTTCGATTTTTTTTGTGGCGTTATGTTAATACTCATGCCTCTCACTAATGCCGACAAGTTCGGCCATTTTGAATGTTCAGTTAATTTTTGACAGTTTTGACTTAGACAGGTTTGCTTGCACGTGTTTTGGCTCGTCTTCGATTTTTGCCTATACCAAAAAATGGATCAAAGAATCTGTATCAAATTTTGTGTGAAAAACAAAATTAAGTGCTCAGACGCATTCCGAATGTTGACTGTGGCATATGGTGTAGCTAACTTGGACCGAAGCAACGTTTATCGGTGGTACAAAATGTTCTCAGAGGGCCGAGAAGATGTGCATGACGAAGAACGTGCCGGACGCCCAAGCACGTCAACAACAGACGAAAATATTGATGAAGTGAAGAAAATAGTATTGGCCAATCATCGAATCACCGTTAGAGAAGTTGCTGAGGACCTAAACATATCGATTGGCTCGTGCCATTCGATTTTTACCAATGATTTGGGCATGAGACGGGTCGCCGCGAAATTCGTACCAAAATTGCTCAATTTTGGCCAAAAACTACACACTAATAATGCTGCAGCCACCGTATTCCCCAGGTCTGGCCCCCTGTGACTTTTTCTTGTGAAAGGACGACGCTACGCTACGAGTAAGGAGATAAAGACGGCATCGAAGGAGGAGCTGAACAAGGTCACAAAAAAAGATTTTTTCAAGTGCTTCGATGATTGGAAAAAATGTTGGCACAAGTCTATAATATCTGGTGGGGATTACTTTGAAAGGAAAAAATAGATATTCATGAATAAATAAATAATTTTTGAAAAAGCACAAAATTCGCGATACTTTTTGAACAGATCTCGTACACATGTATAAATTTTTATAATATATATTTTTTCAAAAATAACAAGAAAATTGCGCAGTAAAGGTTTAAAATACATTCATGTACGAAATATAAATATTTTACTATATGTATTTGGGTTAAAACTGTTTCATTTATTAGTTTCACACTTCAATTACAATTAAGTGTTAAAAATAAATGTATGCTTTTAATGAGTCGTGTTATTGACTAAACAACCATCTGGAGCCTTTTCTAATTCTGTAAGTACAACAAGCATAATTACTTCAATACACATTAAGTAACAAATAAACAACTTCCTAAATAGCTCCTTTGTTTAAGAATACTTCCTTTTACAATTTTGTTCCTGCTCTGCGTGACCATAAATAGCTTTTGAAAGTGTTCCTAAAACTAAGCGAACCATGCAACGCTACTGAATAGCGATACAGGCTATTGGACTTTTAAGGTAGTGCGCCTTAGAAAGAAACCAAAATTCTTGTACTCTTTATCTTAATTGTTCTGTTGCGGTTAATTGTACCACACAGGTAAATTTTTATGACTGTAGGTAATTAAAAAAACTGGTCTTTAATTTGTAGGGTGTCCATGAATAATGCATTTTTTAGTTTATGGAAGAAACTGGACAAAATGTGCCATGAAAATTAATGAAGAACAATAAAAGAATAGATAAAAGTAAGAACAAATCTACCAACATCATTTATAAGTCTTATTATGATGATCAAAAGACTGCGAAGCGATTTTAATTACGATTTATCAAAACTTTATACAACGAATATGGATACTTGGTTGACAGGCCATTGTCAGTAGCTTCATCTCTAGCAAATTTATTTAACACGTTGACGCTGCGAATTTTTCCGAAGCTACATTTTTTTTTTATAAGTTTCTGTAAGTATGACCAAAAAAACCATATTCTGTCGTTTTGTCGTCTATCTGTCTGTCTGCCTGCCTGTGTGTCTGGCATGCTTATACAACTATTTGACCCGCATGTAGGAAAAATACGAAAACATCTAAAAAGCATATCCCCCTAAAA
The DNA here is from genome assembly GCA_963971575.1 of Liopterus haemorrhoidalis. NCBI lineage: Eukaryota > Metazoa > Arthropoda > Insecta > Coleoptera > Dytiscidae > Liopterus > Liopterus haemorrhoidalis. The sequence goes on along the minus strand of OZ020618.1, from coordinate 37,675,396 downwards.
ATATAAACAAATATGCAAGGCTTCGAACCGTTATTTTTTTCGTTTCGGACCATTTAAAAAAATATATATTAGTTCGGTTCCGGCAAAAATTGCGTTTTTTTTCGGCTTTCGGTTCAGTTCCTAGTGATAAATTTTTGAATGCTTTTAGTTGAATTAGAAATTAGTTTTCGGTTCAGTTCCGGTTCGAAGCCTTGCAAATATGTGCTAATCAAAAAAAAATATATATATTTATTTTAAATTCTGAGTAGGGTATCAAATGAAAGCCCTTAATACGTGGATTAACGATCAAAATTTTATTTTTGCATAATAAATTATTTTGATGCGATCACGTTTTCGGAAAATAACGCATTTTTTGTGTTTTTTTGTTTACAATGTACACAAGTTATAGTTATATAACACACTATACTAGAAGGCGGATCCTGGTCTAATGGTTAGCTTGCTCGCTTGCTACGCAGCAAACTAGGGTTCGTTCCCTGGCAGAGGAGACAGTTTTATTTTTTATTTAGTTTAAAATATTTTGTCAAAATTCTAGTTATAATTTGGCAAATGTTGCATTTATTTTTAAAATCGTAAATTTAATAACGAATTGGAATTGTTGGAATTAAATTTTCATTCTATTTGTCATGTATACGACACCAGAGGGGCGGAGCATATGACTTAAAACAACCAATGGAAGCCATAGGCACAATCAAAGTCTTAATGAACCTTGCTATATATATAAAAAAAAAAAAAAAATACTGCACACATTTAGAAACGTAAATAGTCGTATTAGGTATTCGAATTAAAATTAACAAAAATTTGTTTTTAAGGCTCTTAGATTAACAGACGATAAATGATTTTAAAAATATCGTTCATCTTGCCGTGATTACTATAAAGCAAAATTTGTCCTACACACTCAGCATGCCGCCTTCACTTATTATATGCCTGCGAAACCCTGAAATGTGTGAAAATTCACACTTCGCGTCAATTTTTGTATTTGATTAAAATGGCTTCAGTTATCATAAAATTAATAATAAGATTTAATTCGAATTATATACAGAATGTAACAACGACAGGTGACAACTCTTTTTATAATAATACTAAACATTATTATATTTTTATTACTAGAGCTACAAAAAATACCTACTAAATAACAAAGTCGTAGGAGATTAAACGGGATAAATGCTTACAGAAGAAAATATCACAGCGTTTTTTATTCTGAATTCAATGGAGTAAACATGTTACACCCTTCCATAAATAAAATTATTGAGAATAATCGTTTGAAATTACAAAAAAAAGTGTTTTTAATATACTTCATTTATATTTATTTTTAATATAATATAGTACAGGAGAAAAAACTTTTATTATATTTCTTTCAATAATTTCAGTATGTTATACAACTGGACGTCTCCACCTAGGATTTTATTTCATGAAGTGAGAACGGTTGGTTCACAACATTAGCTGTTTATAGGACTCACTTAAAAGACTCCTACTAAAAACTTAGTGTCCCGCCACTGTCTGAACATTCGTATAGATCTCTGCAGAAAGATGCTGCATATTATTGAAAAAGTAATTTCTTATATACGAACAAGGCAGTTATACGGGTAGGTTAAAGGTCGTATGTAATACGAAGAAAATTTACTAGCAATACACTGCCGCAATATTTGCTACACAGTATTATATTTTACTACAAGTCACAAAAATATAAGCTATTAAAAAACTCTTGTAAATTGCATTTGTGACTAATTAACCATAAATTTGCTAATGGTCGTGCTGCAAAATATTAAGGAATAGCCAGTCAGTTTATGAAATGAAATATTAAGAAAGTGGTCAATTAACCATTTTAACTGCTCCAACAATTATATTTCCTAAATGGTACAAAACCCTTTGAAAACTGTTTATGGCATATTTTTATGGTACACATTATTCAAAGGCGTGAAATGCTCTATTGGGTATAGTATAAACTATACCATAAAAATAGGAATAGATTCCTAGTTAAATAAGGATATGGCCGCCATGAATTAATTAAAACAAAGGAAGGACCACCTACGATGTTTATTCAAAAGATACCTGTGAAAAGGATCGAGAATAAAGTTATGTGATTAACATATGTCAGCACATTAAATTTGGTTAAATTATTGACTGCTAATGCATAGCCATATTTAAGGTGTAAGACTTTTGTATAATATTATTTCGGATGTTTGTCGAACATTGAATCTTCTTTTCCTTGTTCTTGGGAAGGTGACTTTCCAGTAAAAAAGTTAACAAATAACTACTCATAGTGCACAACAAGGCACGGAAATTTATTTTATTTATTTATTGCATATTTTACAGGCAGGCAATGCCCAATTCTTACATAAATACTTAAACCTAAACATATAAATTTAAATTGTAAATATAATATAAAATAAAGGCACATAGGTACAATGACCAATAAAACAAAGTGGCACATCTATACATATAAAATCGTAACTAAGCTACCTACTCATAATCAACGCCCAGCCCAAACCACTGAACCTACAATCATTAAATTCGGCGAGTATATTCCCTCCATGACGTAAGCACCCACTAAGAACGGATTTTTCGAAACTCATCCTCTAAGTTGGTGAAAAGGGGGTTAAAAAGGGTAAAATATGGCTTCACGGTTTTCTTAATATCTCTTAGGTCCAATAAGATATCGACTTAGTTTTTGCTCACAATGATTACTCATGTAAATATTAAAAAACTTATTTCAGGATTTTATTCTAATCGATCCCTAAAGGGGTGAATCTACAATCAGGGTGAATTATAGAACCCTTCTCATCTTCTGTGTTTATTGTATTATAAAATTCCTTTTTGGCATATAGGTGCCTTTTTAAAATATTTAGAAAATGTTTTGACCGTTTTTTTAATTTCCACCCCTAAAGGGGTAAATTGGTATTTTTTATTCGATGGAATTTCGTCTAGACAAAGAAACATAAAAATCGGGGATTATATCCCTTTTATGACTTAAGAACCCCCTAAGAAATGATTTTTCGAAATTCGACCTCTCAGGGGTGACAAGGGGTGAAATGTGTTTACACGGATTCCTCAATTTCTTTTAGGTCAATAATATATAGCCTTGGTTTTTGCTTATAAAGATTATCCTTATAAATGTTAAAAAACTTATTTCAAGATTTTGTCCTAATCATCCCCTAAAAGGGTGAATCTACAATCAGAAACAATTATAGAAACCGCCGTATTTTCTGTGTTGGTTGAGTTATAAAATTCCTATTTGGCATATAGATGTCTCTCATTTAAAATATCTCGAAATTATTTTGACATTTTTTCAAAATTTCACCCCTAAAGGGGTAAAAGGTTATTTTTTATTTGATAGAACATCCCTTGGACATAGATACATGATATTCGCAAAGTATATTCCCTTCATGAGGTAAGCATACACTAAGACGGAATTTTTCGAAATTCAACCCCTAAGGATAAATATCTCTACGGACCAATAAGATATCGTCTTGGTTTTTACTTACAAAGATTACCCATATAACTGTTGAAAAACTTATTTCAGGATTTTGTTCTAATCCACTCCTAAAGTGGTGAATTTCCGAACAGGGTTAATTATACAACCCATCATATTACCTGTGTTTGTTGAGTTATAAAATTCTTTTTGGCATATAGGTGTCTTCAAAATAATTCGAAATGGTATTGACAGTTTTTAAAATATCACCCTTAAGGGGTAAATGGGAATTTTGTATTCGATTGAACATCCCTTGGACATAGATAAATAAAATTCGTGAAGTATATTCCCTTCATGACGTAAGCACCCACTAAGACGGGATTTTTCGAAATTCCACCCCTAAGAAGTGAAAAGGGGTGAAATATGATTTCAAGGATTCCTCAATACCTCTTAGGACCAATAAGATATCGTCTTGGATTTTGCTTACAAAGATTACCCATACAAATGCCGAAAAACTTATTTCAGGATGTTGTCCGAATCAACCCCTATAAGGGTCTACAATCGGGGTGAATTATACAACCCTTCGTATTTCCCGTGTTCATTGAGTTATAATATTCCTTTTTGGCATATCGGTGTCTTTTTAAAATATCTCGAAATGGTTTTGAGAGTTTTTAAAAATTTCACCCGTAAAGGGGGTAATGGGTATTTTTTACTCGATAGAACGTCCTCTGGACAAGATACATGATATTCGTAAAGCATATTCCCTGTATGACGTAACTACCCACTAAGACGGAATTTTTCGAAATTCAATCCCTAAGGGCTGAATTGTGATACCAAGGATTCCTTAATATCTTTTTGTACCAATAAGATATCGACTTGGCTTTTGCTTATAAAGATTAACCATACAAATGCCGAAAATTTTATTTCTGGATTCTTTCCTAATCAACCCCTAAAGGGGTAAATCTATAATCGGGGTGAATTATACAACCCGTCGTATTTCCTGTGTTTATTAAGTTATAACATTCATTTTTGGCACACCGGTGTCTTTTTCAACTATCTCGAGATAGTTTTGACAGTCTTTTAAAATTTCATCTCTAAATGTAAATGGGGGGGGGGGTATAAATGGGTATTTATATTCGATAGAACTTCCCTTGGATATAGAGACACGAAATTCGGTATATTCCTTCCGTGATGTAAGCACCCACTAAGAAGAGATTTTTCGAAATTCGAGCCCTAAGGGGTGAAATGTGATTTGAAGGATTCCTCAATATACCTTAGGACCAATGAGATCTTGACTTGGTTTTTGATTACAAAGGTTACCCATACAAATTTTTGAAACAGTAATTCAGGATTTTGCCCTAATCAACCCCTAAAGTGGTAAATCTATATTTGGGGTAAATTATAGAAACCTTTGTAATTCCTGAGTTATAACAATCCATTTTGGTACATAATTTTCTATTTAAAATATTTAGAAAGCGTTTTGAAAGTTTTTTAAATTTCATCCGTAAAGGGGTAAATTCAATAGTAAATTAATAATTGCACGATGATGGCAAACCGTCAATAAACCATAGCGAAGCACGGGTACTCAGCTAGTATTAGTATAAAATAACTTTTCATAAATTAAATTTGTTCACAAATAAATTATGATTTACAAAAATGTCTACCTATTACTTTTGATTCTTTTTGATTACTTTTGAAAAGCTTGCAGACAGTCTGTTAATAACTGAATGTTTACCGTACTCTGTGGAACTGTGAGAGATAGAAAGTAAAATTATAAATGTTGTTCTAGAATGGTAGGCAGGAACGCATATGTTAAACATCTTCAGTATGTCTGGTGCGTCAATAATGCCGCTCAAAACTTTATACGCGAAAATACTTTCAGCCATTTTTCTTCTCTTCTCAAGAGATTGGAATCCTAACATGTGTAATCTATCGTGGTATTGATAATTATCTTTATTAATTCCTAATCAGTGCCGGCTGTGGGTTTTGCGGGGCCTCGGGAAAATATTATATGCGGGGCCCCTTCCCTAGCCCTAGCTACTAATAATTGATAGAAATATGAAAGCGCGGGGCCTCGGGAAAAATCCCCGAAGTCCCGACCTCTGAGCCGGCCCTGTTCCTAATTTAAAAAAGATAAAGTTGACAAATCTTTTCTGTATGGTTTCAATTCTTTTTAATAAACCTTGGTGATAGGGAAACCAAATTATACTGCAGTATTCGAGGTTACTGCGAATTAATGCACTGTAATGTAATATTACACAGCTGATGTTGTGAAAATCCTTGCAATTTCTAATGACAAAATCACTTACTTTAGATGCTTTTTTGAGAATATTGTTACTCCTAAATCTTTAATTGTTTCAACTGACTCTAACTTGATATATATTTTTTTTGAAAAATGAACAACTTCACATTTCTTAATATTTAATTCCATAAGATTTTGATCACACCATAATTCCAGTGATTTAATATCTTCTTACAGTAGTTGAGCATCCTGAATATTATCTATTTTACAGAATAATTTCATATCATCAATTGCAAATCAATTAAACAGTATGGTTGTAATAACGCTAAATAATTGTTTTTTTTTTAAATCTATTTATTGCTGGTTCAACAAAAAGAAATTTTATTCACAGCAGTGGTAACAAGTAAAAGAAACTAGTTCAATAACATGGGGCAAACTTAACTATCCTTATAATACTTAAAATGTAATTTATAATATATCCCTAGGTTTGCTTTATGTATAGTTTCTGGTATCTTTGCTAATATTTAATTCTAAATTAAGTCACGTTACTGTCACTGACACTGTCCCTGTCATTGATGCTGTTGTACATGTCGAGGTAGCTGTATTTCCAGTTTAGCATGTATACCTTTTTGGCCAATGATGTAAGTTATCGCACCTTCGCTATTTTTTATATTGTTTATAAAACGTAAGATTACTTTTCTAATAAATGATCCAATAGTTCGTATATTTGGTTTCTGGTTAAGTTGATCGTTCCAGATGAACCATGCGGTACTTCTGGTGACTTCTAAATAATTGTTGCTGATATGCATTTATATTTTCAATAATACCTTTCACATTTAGAAGGAAAGCAATATTTCAGTTCAGCATTTGGTAGCCTAAATATAAAAGTTTTCAATTTTGTTGAAAGTGACAGTTCTTTCGTTATCGTAACTATTAAATATGGTCCTTTATGTACTGTATACCTAATGTAATATATATGTACTACATTTCTTCACGACCACTATAGAATTTGACAATTCTAAAACCAATTATGACTACAGAAAGTTAATATTCAAACATAAGAGTTGGAATGTTATTCTAAAGCACTTATCTTCTTATGCATTTTGCGTGTATTTCATTCCATCACTTGTTATGGAATAACTATTCCATGCTTGTTGTCTTTTGTTTTTGAAGGGTTACATTAAGATATATGCAACGTTTACATTAAATAAATGCAACATAACTTCCTAACCTAAAATAGTGGCCGATGTGCGGCAAATTAAATTAAAATTAAACAAATAATAAATTTTAAAAAATAGTTTAATTAATTGATTAATTTGTTATGTAATATAAATTATTTGTTAAGATAAAATGTTTGTTAAAATAATTATTTGTTGTACATGTTTTTTTTTTTCTTTCTGGTAGTCGTGGAGAAAGTAGGGTCTGTGACTCAGTTGGAAGAGAAAATTCGATGCTCGTGGTTCCACTCGCATCGAATTTTGTCATTCCAACCTTGTTACAGAATATACTATTCAAAAGGTGGTATTATTTTAGATGTGGCTTCCGAAAATACCGACCAATTTTGTGGACAAAATTAAATGGTGGTTCTATTATGGTTTGTTGTTTTTCATAGCATCGTAATTTGATACTAATTGATTCTACTGTTAACTCTGAAAAATGCATACACATTATTTCTGAAAATTTAGAAGAATCAGTACTTAAAATGGACATAGAAGAAAAAGTTGTCTTTCAGTAAGACATTATGTTAATAAGGTGGGGGGTCTCGAACCCGGGTCCTTGTGCTCCGTAGACAACCATCTTACCACGGAGCCATGTCGACAAATATTATATTGAAAGATAAGGTATTACGCCTTTTCCCTTTCAAGTAACTTAAGTGTCAGCCCTGATTATGAAGTGTTGACAAACTTGTGCAGTTTGTATGTAAGGTCTTCTTTTACTGCGATTGTTTGTATAAAGCTGTTGTCACTCTGTTTTTCATTTTCTAATTTTATCTGTGTCTTATTATTTTGATGATTTTTTATGAAGACCTTTTGATACAACCACCGTAAGAGAAGTTCACGTCATTTTCTCAGTACTTGGGCACTTTTATATTCCTCCGGATCGTGTATTTTGAAGAATTGAAATCGAGCTGATGAATCGCGATACAATCCTCAAACCAGAGAAATACTGCGAAATTTTCACAAGGCATGGAACGGTTCTAAAACTGTGCGAAAACTGTCGCTTGTACAACTGGACAAAAGTTGAAAACTCGAAAAAGACACATTAATGGCACTTTAATTTTTCGTTAATGTTCCGGTTTGTGTCAGAGATGAAATTTCTTACAACTCCGATTGTGGCGCGTCGTAAAAAGCCTTAAAAAATAAAGTGAAAAATACAAACTATGACCTGCCCACTGATTGAGGTAGGTGTTCTAGTAAAACAAAACAAAAACTGGATGTTAAAAAACTTTTAACATTGCATTTTGGAGGTAACTGGAAGGAAATACCGGATCTAAAATGTAAGATATAATAGAAAAAGAAATTATAGAAGATCAAGAACTAGTACCATCAGAAGATGATCTTGACCGTGGAATTATGGAGAAAATAGAAGGAATTTAATATTCTTCATGACTGTATCTCTTTTGTTTATTATTATTTTTTTTAAATCGAATTTTCATTGAAATTAATCGGTTTAAAAGAACTTTACTTATGATGACTTTTGAATCACAATAATATATTAATATGTAATATTACTATAGTAATATTTTATTATTGTTATTTCGTCAATTTTTTATTTTATTTATTTTTTTTTTTCTGAACGTCTCTTTTTTTCTGTATTTCCGGAAAGCGTCTTGTCTAACTAATTTAATAAAACTAATTTTGTAAATTACTCAACAAAGGTAAGTTATAAAACAAAAATCGAACATTTCTGTACATCACAGGTATCTAAGAAAATAATTTTAAAAAAAATGATTTTAAATAATTTATAATTGCATTAATCGTTTACTCTCAACTTTGATGGAGAAGAGACGTTTTGGAAGTAGGCTCCTCATATGTAAATAAAATCATATTGCATCTATTAATTCTGTAAAGGCAAATTAATTTATTGTAGCGTTCACTGTGTTGGGCATGTCCCGATTGTGAACCCAAATTGTTTAAATAATATAAATAAAATAAAATAAAAAATTCCAGCTTGAATTTATTTAAAGAAGAAATTTAAAATTAATGAAAACAGCACTCATTATCATCTGTGTTAATAGATTCTCAATAACATAGTGTAGTGCTTATAACCTTTTGTTGCGTTATTTCAATTTTTATCTCACAGATTAACATTGTTCAGATTTGACACTTTTCATTGGAATATTTTAACATTGACAGCTTTATTACCATAGCTCATCGACACTTGCGCCAACTGACATTTATTGTTGACATTTGCATGATAATAGTGCAATTATAAATACATATCAATTTTATTTTAAATCGTTTATTAGGCAATAATTGCTGTGACAAATTACGCTGGGCTCTGTTGACATTAACTGTCATTAATGTATCCATACATTGGTTTGCATTTTTAAACTGGAACCTTGTATAATAAATAATAATCGTTTACAAATAATCCATTGAACATTAGTTTACATATAACAAAGAATTAAATACATTAAAAGAGATATGAGGCTGCAAAGAATGTACTGTGGTCTTTATGCTTATTCTAATTTAGACAGCGAAAGTTGAATTATATAAAATACACCAGTGATGGAGGAAATGAACGGGTCGCTCTGAACTGGAAGACTACTTGTAAGACAACTGGAAAACATGATTGGTTAGAACCGATTGCTACTAGTTGAAGCGAAATAATCCAGTAGTACCTAAAGCGAAATAAGCAACTACTAAAAAACAAAGTTGGATGCAGGACTTTTCTAAAGGGCATAATATCCTTACCGGGCCAATAGAAACCCACAGTACAGATTGATATATAATAGTCACTGTAATACTAACAATTGGAAGGAGGAAAAACCCTTTAATTAAATGCTGCCTAAGCAGTTTCCAAAATGGAATAGCAACTGCGTATTATAGGCTATCCTAATTAATTCTATTGAGTGGATATTGGGTTACCCATTTGGTAGTCAATAGGATCTGGGCGAAAGAAAAAGGAAACTTGATATTTCGATGAGTAATAGGTTGGGATGCGCCTACAATTCCGCCACGTAAAAATTATTAGAAAAATCTAAAAATTCTAAACTCCGAGAACGAATAAGAAAGAAAATAGATTCTGTCAGTGCTAGGAGTAAAACCTGAAAAAACGCCAACACAAATGTAGTGTAGAGTTATACATGAGAAGACCACGACCTCTAGGCTTGCCATACCACTAACTATGACATGTATAATTAAAATTAGAAGAAGAGGAGAGCAAAAACCAAACACTTTTTAGTGGCGCTATTAATAAGTATCGCGGTACTAATATTAGGCGGCCAAATTATGGAACGTTTTACGATACAACAACGTTGTTCGCGCCACTAGCTTGGTGTATTTAAGGTTTAGTTTAAAATTCGTTTCTACAGATATCTTGCTCGGGCTTGTCTTTTTAGCCTGTACGATTTAATAGTTGTTAATTGTGATTTGTTATCGCTGGCATGCTGCGGATCTACCTTCCCAGCAGCGCTACCTTCGTAAGACTCATGAAAATTGTCGGTTTAGGTTAATTTGTTATTTATAATCTATTAAATTATCGTTTATTTGTTATTTATTAGTTTATAAAGAGAATGGGAGTTTTAGACCACGCTGGTCTGTGAGTTTGTATTCCTGGACTTTCATTTCCACAAGCCTTTTGTGCAGCAGCACTTTTTAAGGGTCCCCATTCTACGCAACGCATTAACACTCAAAGGTAAAAAACATTTTACTATTTTTACCATTTTACCCAAGCTAGCACAAACAGCAATATAGACCGCACTTAAGCTGTTCCTCTTGACGTTACCATTAGAAGTGACGTAACAAACGCGTTGTAATTATTAAAACGTGTAACGAAAATCAATTTTCAATAACGGTAATACATAAGGAAAAACGAAACTCATGAAAGGTTAATAAACCAAATTGCTGATACTGGGGTACTGAAAATCCAAAGTGGTTCTTCAGTATCCATTTTTGTATGCTTGTTAGTCTTAACTGTATGACCAGTTGCATTATTCCATAATATACATGGATCTTTGTTACGGTGGATATAATCTTACATAAAAAAAATAGAACCCAAGTTGTTGTTGTAAATGGTTATACATCAGAAAAAAATATATTTTTAAGCTCTGGAATACCTCAGGAATCATATTTAGGACCAATACTGTTTAAAATATATATTAACACAATATCCCGCTGGTTTAAAATATCTTATTTCTTATTATTTGCAGACGATCTTAAGATATATAAAGCAAGTACTTCTATTGAAAGTTGTAACAGCATGCAGGAAGTTCTAGACAGGCTTATACAATAGGGGATACGCATAAAATTTGTATTTCCTTAAAACTACATTATTTTGATATGTTAATGTTAGTTATGTCACCTAACAAAACAAAAATTACATTTTAATTAATATTATAGCCAAATTTTTGAATTAAAATATTGTAAATTTGAAATAAGCCGACCACGGAGCGAAGGTTGCCGAGTAAAAACGACTGAGTATGACGTCAAACGATAGGGGTTTCACGTCACGGATACAGCTACAACATAATCTTTACACGTGTGTATATTGTATTGTTCGAGAGTTTTGTATTTGTTTTTAAACAATTTTTCACGCAATTATTATTAAAATGGCAGATAAAGATTTTGTTAGGGCTCAGAGTGATAATTTACCCAACATTGATGTATTTATGCTCATGGAATATATGAAAAATAATGAATGCTACAGTGCTGAAGAAATACGTGGTGTCAAAGCAGACCTGTAAGTAATTTTTATTTTATATTCTATAACTTTATGTAAACAAACGCTGCAACTCTGTAAAATGTAAATATTTATGTAATTTAGATGTCAGAATTTTACTACATTGTTTACATGAAGTTACAAAACGTTAGAGGCATAATTGAAATACTGCAATATAAGTTATCTATTTTAATATAACATTTAATTCGGTAAACATGTATAAATTGTTTTTATAGAATTAAACTTTATTTTAATTAAAATCACTCTAAACTTTACATAACCCATAAAAGTTATACAAACAAATAAGTTCACAACAGACTTTGTACGCCGGTAAGCTAGTAGTGTCATGCGTCAGTTAGAAGGGGTATGACGTCACACGTCGTTTTCGCGCGCTACATACATTTATGATTTTTATAAGCCTTCAAATTACAACAAAAAAAAATAATAATAAGAACTGTTTTTTATGTTTATATGCAACAAGAGGAATATAATAAAAAAAATTAAAAAAATCATGCCTATCCCCTATTTTGTTCATATAATGATTTACCTCTAAATATGAATAAATGCTTTTCAATAAGTTTCACTAGAAATTACAGTAAAATTACACACATTTATAATATTAACAATACTGTCCTTATCCGTAAAAACTGTATACGTGATTTAGGTGTGCTCATTGATTACAAACTATCTTTTAATGATCATGTAGAACATATTTCTAAAAAAGCTTACAAACTTTTGGGTTTCAATAGAACTTTCGTTAGAACTTGCAAATATTTTAAAAACATAACTCACTTTTATTATTATATAAATCAATCGTAAGACCCCACTTGGACTTTGCAACACCAATTTGGAATCCATCAAACACAAGATACATAAACCAAATAGAATCTGTTCAGAAAAAACTGATTTATATTATTTGTAATAAATATTTTATTGAGTGCAGAGATTATGGGACTGTGTTGATTAAGATCTAGTATTACATTTAAACCACATAGGTTTTATAGCAACTCTCATAAAAGCTCTGTAGTTAATATAATGATGTTAATTTTCAACAATTCCTTCTCATTTATATATATAGATATTCATTTTCTCAGTCAGACGCAATTTAAATCTATTATTATAAACCAAAGAAATTTATAGTATCTATGTATCTCATTCTCGCTTATTCACTTATTTTATTTCTTTTTATACATGTAATGTATAGTTAATTTTCTAAATTTTATTCGTTCCTCTCTCTCATATAAGTATATATATATATATATATATATATATATATATATATATATATATATATATATATATATATATATATATATATATATATATATATATATTTCTCTAATATATATAATTCTCTTGTACTATGCTATTGTTATTATAATTATTATTTTTATGTACATGTAATATTATTATAATTGTAATTATGGGTTAATCTATAATTGGCTGTAGATTAACCTAATAAATAAATAAATTAAATAAATTAAGAAAATAAATTATATAAAAAAACCTTAAAAGACGTGTCTATATGCTTATTGGTATATATGAAGACATCAATTTGCAGAATATATAACGTTATGATTTTCATGATTATGTGCTGATATTACAAGTTCGTAGTAAATAAAAAAACAGTTTTCCATTAATCTTTGAAAAAGCACGTAAGATCATCCATAAAACCAATTTTTATATCTTAGGTAAGTTGTTTTACGAGATTTAATCAGTAATCCGGTATCTCTGTTCATCTCCTGAAATAATGAAAGTCTTATTTTTCAACAGGAAATTCTTGTTTCTCCCTCATTTATTTTATAATTTAATAATTTCTGCTCGTAATATATCAAGCTCAGTAGCATATATTTTACGCTACCCACAATAAAGCAAAATCTTTGTATCAAACATATTATAAACTAGGCAGTAGTTGTATTTTTAGGTCTTTACACGTTTTTTTTTTCCTATATCAGCTTTCCTGGCCTTTAGCTATGTTGCTGTCGAACGTGTAACTAGTCTATAATCGACCTGCGTTAAGTCCTTCATGTAATTAGTCACGCAGGTAAATTTTACCTTACCTGACAATTATTAATATGGTTATTAACATTCAATTTCGCAAAGAATATCGAATGCATAATTGCTTAAAAAATATATGTCGGCTAAAAGAAATTATATTTTACTTTTCGGTAACATAGTGGTTAGGGTACTCGAAAATCCAAAGTATCTGTAGGTATGTATGTAAATAATTGAAATTAAGATACTGTAGGAACAAAGAAATAATTAATAATACCTGCATATATAAAACCTTAACAACAGATAGTCAGGAATATTGTGATACCAGGATTCTAAATACAGGCCTATCGATCTGATCAAGGAAACAGACTCTTCGAGATGAAAATAAATAATGGGATTCTGATATTAACTGTAAACTACAGAGTTTCTTATGACAACTATAAACGTTCACCTTGCATATGAATATTATAAGTTATTTTAGATTATAGTTAGGGCACAATTGTTCATTCTAAGAAATATGTAAGAAACATTCATATCAAGGGGCAAAATTATTCTAATGTGTTTAATTGTCTAAATATTATGTGTATATCGCTCTCTTACAATAGTGAGTATGATTATGGTGCAATCATTTAAATAAACAAATGTCTTGTTTGCCTACAAATCAAAGGCGGGACCTTCCCTAACTGGGTGGTCCTATGTAGAGAAAATTTTAATGAGATGAATTATTTAATTTCGTATCAATATTTTATCCATTATCGTTGGCGATTGAATGTTATTTAAATTATTTTTGTGCGTAATCAATGGTAGAAATTAATTTAAATAATACCAAATATTGTACTTAAAACCTCTGCCTATAAAGACGTATTAAATCTAGTTCAAAGAATAAGTACGTCTTAATTCTAATATATATTTCGTATGAGAAGCATAAAACAAAACAGAAAATAACTAAGCACTACAAAGAGTATATAATATAAATTCATAAATGTTACAGAAGAACATCCAGGCTGTCCCATCACTGCATGGCATCTGGGGAGATCTCAATCAGTTCTACGATACCGCCAGAGAATCCACGCAGAGGACAATCATTCCATATATGTTCAATAGTTTGATAAGAATAATTCTAATTATACAAGTTATACAATGAATAAAAAATAGCAAAATACAAATTACATGAATTATCAGTGCATAATTTGGTAGTATTAAAATTAAAAAGAAACTTTCATATCTTCCTAGGAATTATTAAAGAACCCTTATGGCAGAAATGGCCAAACGGCTTGACCTAGATAATGGAAACTTGACATGCTTATACATATCTTTGATCCGAATATAGGAAAAATACTTTGATAAAGCACAGTACACTAAATATGAAATACTCTACATGAAATACAAAAATATATGGATGCATTGTCTGATATGGCTTCATTATAATTATGTTTAGATTCATTTTCTGTATTCTGTATTTATAAAAAGTTAACAGATGCATTACGTATCCTGACTTGGCATCCATTATTTTTCTGGATAACGATTTAGTATTATTTGGTATAAATATCTGCGTTTATAGACTACTATTGTTACCCAATGGTAACTGGTATAATTTACTGAATTTCTGGAACATGGTTTGGTATTATATGGTTATAATTTACTTGGTTTTTAGACTGCGATTTGGTATTATACACCATATTCAACTCGGCCTCTGTACTACGTATTAGTTTTCTAGTGACAAATATACAACTTTTGACCTACCAAATGGTCCTCCTTCACTTACTAGATATCTACCTGAGGAATGTAAAAATTTGCATTTCAAATCAATTTTTAATACCAATTTCTACGGATGTGAAATAGAAATTTGCTACAAGTGTTAATGTTATGTATTAGATATTATAAATAAATACCTACGACAAATTTGACGTACTATCTAGTTACACAATACCAGAGATCATTCTCAGAGACAGAGTTGTGAAAACATCACTAAAGAAGTCTAACACATTACAGAGAAACTTACAGTAGTTGCAGTTAACTGCACTAAACAGAAATTTGCATAAAAGCCCATATTTTGCGCAAAGCAATTGCCCGAATGGGCATTAGCCTATCATACATGGGCGGAATTTTCAGTGGATCTGGTCCGAAGAGAGGGATGCCTCTGTCCGCGACGGAACTGATCCATCAGGCCCGGTCCTTCGTTGCCCACCAACGAATAAATAATGATTCCTCGCTTACAGAGTAACAGGCCCGCCTTTTCGTGTATGGAGCGTAAATACTGACAATTTACAGGAATCTAGCCCTACGGATCAAGTCCGTGGCTTTTCAAGCATTTTTGAAAGGACACGGACTTGGAAACCGTATAATTTAGTTTAGTTAGACCAATCTGGACCCATCGTATACAATTTTTATTTTGTTTCAGTTTAAAAATTGAAATGAGAAACGAGAGATACACAACACGTCGAAAAATAAACACGTGACTGCTGTTAGCTAGTACCAAAAGCGATTGCCAATAACCAAAGCGGAAATTCCTAGAGCAGTGTGCGTTTCCATTCTACTTTCAACCGTATTTTACAGCATTGAAAATGGTTGGGACCTATAACGTTGTATGTACATCGCATTTAACTTATAAACTGCGTAGTTAACTTTTCCTTACAAGTTATTCTCTACGATTATTATTTGCGCAAAATTTCGCGTGAAAAAGCGATATAAAATTCGCAAATGTCAAACCCACGAATGAGAATGTCCATATCTTGTATATTCATGAAATATTATGTCTTAAAATTTAAAACATATTTTATATATAAATATTAAATAAAGGTTTGTTTGCAATCAACTGCATTTTCTTATGCTAACTATACTGTTACTTTGATTGCAGGGGGGCACAGAGGGAAATACAATTTAAAAGGGGACCACGAGTAAAAAAAGTTTAAGAAACGCTGTTCAAGACATGGCCTAGGCATCTGTTGAACGTTTGTTAGTGACTGACAGATTATTTTGTATCTGGATATAGGTTTCTGTGAAAGAAGGGAATAATAATTTCAATAACAAACCTTTTGTCTGTGCACACGTTGGGTCCGTAAATCCACGCAAGAACATGATACGTAACCAAAAGTTAAAATAATAATAATAATGAAAGAAAAGCTCTACATAGTAGATGCAATGAGGATAATAAAGCGTAGAACAAAACAATGGAAGGACTAAGTTTTGAATCTACGAATAATGGTCTGATCAGATTATAAGGGATTGGACAAAGGATTATAAACCCAAGTATACGAAACAATCATATATAGATCGAGATCTGCGCAATATCAGCAAAAGCAACTGCATTAAAACGGCGTTAAAGAAAAATAATAGAAACACTTACGAATTTGTTTCTAAATCGCCTCGTGAAACTTACAAATTTAAATAATATCGTTCTATTGTCTTGATCATATAAGTTGGTTCTAACGCCACAATACAGTTATCAATTAATGTTCGAATTCACGAATTATGAAAACATCTTTTCAGTCCATTGTCATGATAAACTGGCATATATTCATAACAGGAAATAATGTAATTACTTCACGTTTTATTTTATTTATTACCTTTCATAAAAAGGGAGTATTCAGTCCATAAATTTTCAATTAAAGTCACATTTAAAAATTATTACAATCTTACAAATATTATATTCACATTTCATAACTAACTCGGTTTCCACAAAATTAATTTTATTATACTTTAAATCACAAAATCGTTCATTTAAAAACAAACAAATATATTTACAAAAGTGTTGATACAATTTTTACAACATGGCGCATTTCAGTATTTGCCTTTTTTAACACACAAAATTTCGACAGTAAGATACTGACTTGGATTCTCTTGATTATTGGAGTACCGAACAAATGTTCATACCTCCTTAATCGCAATTATATATCTCTGTTTATTTTTTCATGGTGCCAATGTGGCCCCACTAGAGTGCGTCTTCTTTTCAGAGTTTTGCCTCATTCTCTATGACATGTTGTAATTGATCATCTTGTTGGTTTTTTGTTAAGTCCAGATGATAGATTTTGGTCTTCTGTATTTCATACGGGCATTTTCATTATATGATGATAGTATATTCTTTATATCTTCATCTGGATGGTTCTCTAATACTGTCAAGAATTTTGTCGCTCCTTCTTTAATATATTCCGTTATCTGTGGTATTTTGAAATCTCTGTGGATTAGCGAATTTCTCACAAAACAGGGTGCAGATACAACTAATCTTAGTATTCGATTTTGTCTTCTTTGCAAAGATTTAATAGTAGGCTCGCTTGCATGGCCCCATATTTGATATGCGTATAGCTTATGTGGTCTTAATATAGTTGTGTATAATCGTAATTTATTTTTGATGCTCAATTTGCTCTTTTTCCCTATAAGAGGCATCATTTTGTATATGATCCCCGATGAGGTGGCTCTTTTGTCCTTTATATGCGGCTTCCAGCTTAGTCTTCTATCTAGTGTAACCCCAAGGTATTTTGTTGTATTTCTCCATGGTATTATGGTATCGTTATATTTTATTGGTTCTGCTTAGCCCTGTCTTCTTCTACTGAAGTAAACTGCCTGGCTCTTCTCGGCGTTTATAGTTATCCTCCACTTTGTGTACCAGCTGTGGAGTTTTTCAGCGGCGAATTGCAATCTTATATTTATCGTTTCTTGATGACTGGATTTATATAATATTGCCACATCGTCTGCATACATCGCTAGTAACCCTCCGTGGTTGATCTCTAGGTCGCTGCAGTAAAATAGAAATAGCAACGGGCTTAATAATGATCCTTGTGGTACTCCAGCCAACATTTCGCGCTTTTCAGACAGAGAGTCTAATATTCTTATTCTAAATTTCCTTTTCTTCAAATATGAGGCTACTAATTTAGTGACATGTAAGGGGTACTGATTTGATATCATTTTATAAATCAACCCTTGGTGCCAGACTTTGTCGAAGGCCTTGGCTACATCGAGGAAAATCGCACCGGTATCCCGTTTTGTGTTAAAGGCCACAGTTATATATTCTGTTACACTTAGAAGTTGGTGAGTCGTGGAGTATTGCTTCCGGAAACCATGTTGGTACTCGGGAATAATATTGTGCGAATCTGTATATTTCTGTAATCTTGTCAATATAATTTTTTCTACTACTTTCGCTACGTTGCTCAGTAAGCTAATGGGCCTGTAATTTTGTGGGAAATTTGGATCAAATCATTAAAAGCTAAATATGCCATCAGTTCTTTAAAGAGAAAAGCTGGAGAGAGACTGGCTTCTGATGTCATAACTCTCCCAAGGATAGCTCAATGTTTTCCTAGCATATCTATGGAGTTATTTGGTCAAGGGCACGCCAAGAATATAGGACTGTAGAACCAAATTTGTTAAGGGAAGATTTAAAAATACGAAAGTGAAACTGGATTGGCCCTTTGTTGTATAAAGACCAAACGGGCATCACGAGGAGGGATCTGGAGTGGAATCCACAGGGGAAAAAAGGAATAGTGCAGTCACCTTATTATTGGCGAAAAAAACCTGCAGGAACTTTGGTGTCTAATTAAGCCTCTCGCACACAAATGATAGAGATATAGAGGATTTATTTAAGTTTATGCTCTACAGAGTAAATTTAGAAGTCCAAATAAGTTACAGTATAACGAGCTGAAACCCATATTAAGCTAAGGTTAATATTGTTACGGTTCAAATTCACGCGCGTCAGCAGCAAGGGTGCGCGCGCAGCGCTGAGTCGTTAGGGAGAAGGAAAGCGGAAATAGGACGGGAGAACGAGGTAGGTTACCGGCAGTAAGGCGGACGGGTAACACGTTTTGTTTTGGTCCTCCTGGTAGGAAAAGGGAGTTATGTGTTTTCGGCATTATTGAGTCGGGAGTGTTTGGTGGAGTTAATCGCGGGAAATGCGAACTGAGAGCGTCGAAGGTGAAAAGGCGTCTGAGCGGTGTTGAAGTTGAGCGGAAGTCTGACCACGTGAAGTGGCGTGGTCCTCAACGTAGTACCACTTATTTGAGCCCTTGTATCGGCGAGGACCTGAAGGTTCCTACGACCCCTTGGGAAGTCACGTCGTATCGAGAAGATCCAAAGGCTGGCGTGACTTAGGCGCCTGATTCACAGTCCACCGAGGTGTAGATTTGTACGAGGGTGGTGTTTGTTTTTCTTTATTACATTATTATTAAACTCATGTTCTTCAGCCCAGTGTTTCCTTGATTGTTGAACGACAAGTTACCCATTCCCCTCTCTTACAGACAGTTGGAGGCTAACATCGCGGGGAACGGTAGGTAAACACACGGTTTTTCTCAGTTTCCCCTATGAAATTGAGTGGCGCCCAAATCTGTCGGGGTGTGTTTGCGCACAGGAACTCGCCAACCCCTTTAAAATGCCGCCTGAACTAGCGGGGTGTGACAATATAAACGGTGGGCAATGGCAATTACCACTGAAGGTCAATGATGGTAGATTTGTGACACTGTAATAAAAAAGTTATTAAAAAACAAACTTATTTATTAAATATTTGTCAGTATTTTCATACAATAAATTTATATATGGATTGCACGTGATGCATTATGCAAAATGTGCCTGTGGTACTGGGAGCTGGTTTCCGGGTCCAAATTATAAAAAATTATACTCGTAAATAATAATATAACGTATTGGGGCAGGTACGTTCTCTGTTTCTAGACTGCCGGGCATAGATATGTAATTCACGTGGTCATTGTGACGTTTCGATCAGGTCTGTTACTCCTGTATAAACGGGTACTCATTTTAGGTATTAAATACTTGGGGCTGAGTCAAACACATAGCTGACTTGCGCAATATCGGAAAATAAAAATACGAAGGAGGTGATGGGTTTCACACCCGCGTCCCTGTGTTCCGTAGACAATCTACTTACCACGGGGCCACGGCAAATCATTAAAATTAATATTTATTTATATTGTGGAGTAACAATTTGAGAGGGGGGGGGACCTAAAATTTGTGCTAAAGCCGTCATAAAGAGTAATAATTCTTCACTTGGCAAGAGTTTGTGGTTTTCGAAATCACGTATGAATCATATTTGTGATGGGGTAAGATTATTTACGCAAATATATCTATACAGCCAAAGCAACAGCAATATTGAAAATCTTGAAAATAACGGAAAAAAAATTGATCATTTAAGTGTATTGATAAGCACTGAGCAAGTGAACTTCAAAACGCATTAGTACAATAACTGCAAGAAAAACTTCACCATTTTAAAACCCTTGGTATAGAAATACACCTTATTTGGATTCCTTCCCACTTTCGTATACAAGGCACTAAGAAAGCCGGTACTGCTGCTAACAGAGTTCACCCAAAAGGAACAACCTTCGACCTAAATATACAAGCAAATGACTTAAATGACGAAACTGACGAAATTAACAAAATAATAATAAAAGAAGAAAGAAAATGGAAACACCTAAGAGAAAACAAACTGCAGCAGATAAAGGACACAAAAAATGGAAATTCTAAGGGACGGCAAATAGCCATCTCAAGACTAAGATTCGGATATTCCAGACTTACTGACAAATACAGACATGAAAGAAAATACCCACCAGCCTGTGACAAGTGTAATACAAGACTAACAATCGAACATACTATATTAGACTGCACACAATACGAAACAATACAACGATAAAACATATTTGACAACACAAGAGAAGCCCTTAGTGACAAGGTGCAAAACTCAACGAAATCTTACTAGACACAAATTTATACTCTGTATTGTAACATCACATAATAATAATTGTATTGTATATCACATAATAAACAAAAATTATATTATGAATTAATAATGTACTGGCACTAATCACCATAAGCAGTGGATGAACTGTTCCATCACTGTATAATAAAAGTACTCTTGTGGCAATATTTTTAATTTAGTTATTGGAGGTTTGAATTACTTTTGTATTTGTTCTGCGCTGATATCCGAGTTAAATGTATACTTTACTAACTAGCGCCGTACTAAAACACCTTTTGAGCTCATTTAGAGGTATGCGATTAGAGCCACCACCTCCATTTTACAGTCGGAATGAACCCAGACCATCTTGACTGAAGTAAGTACAGCCGATGTTCACGTTATATTTGCCACCCCCATTAACTAGCGATTCGATACCCTGACCAGACAGAACTCGTCAGAAACACTTTTTGGAAAAAGGCTGGTAGCAATATGAATAGCGCATTTATGAGCTTTCTTAAAGCTCAATTCTCATTTCAACCAGAATTGACCGTTATATTTTAAAAAGAATACAATGTAGGTATATTATTTCACGTTAAAATGACCAAATCATTTACGTTGACAGTAACAACATTAATGTTGAGATTACAATATTGGAATCATGTTTCAGCACGGAGTATGGCAGTTAGCAGGTCGCCGAGAGCAATCATGTTTATATTTAGATCAGAATCCTCGTCACGCAAATACACACTATTAAATGATATTTACTACTTTGACACCTTCACCGTTGACGTCCTTATTAGAATATTGTTCCACTATGCATATAATAGGACTTCAAGTGATGCATGAAATTATTAAAAATATATATAGCTGAACATACGATTACAACAGGTTGGATAATAACCTACAAGGAAATATGACAGATGATAATATTTTAGTGCCATATCTAACTTTAATGTCATAATTAAACAATATATACCTACCTGAATTATGAATTTTCATACATATTAGGGATTCGTAGGTATATAGTAAGAGAGATTCATTTGGGAAACCAAATGTTGAAGGTCTACCGCTGGATTAAGAAACCATAGTCCAGAAGACGAGTCAATTATACCATATAGTACCAAATTGTAGTTCAAAAACCAAACAGACTATACCACATACCTATTTGTAGTCCAAAAATTGCGTTGGATATACCAGATACACGCTATGAGCAGAAACACGTTATTACAACAGACCTGGCTATATAAAGTCAGTGACCATCCACTCTCTGCAGAGCTATAGATTAAACAACCCACTAGCACACATAAAGTCGATTCCGTAAATTTATCAATTTTTTTATTTTATTTATTTGAAAAGTAAAGCGTAGAGGAACCTTGTACCCTTGAACCTAGTAAAACGTATTGCGCTTAGCTAGCTAATTGCAGATAATACTGTATCTAATTAGCCATTTATATTTTGTGAACACTGTAACACTCTACCTAACCTAGGATTCAAACACTATTAGTTCTATATGATATATTCAAATCTCTCTAAAACAAAGCTAGAATAAAGTTTACCAAAATCGTCAACAAGTAGTATTTTTACGTTGTAACATGGGAAGTGCACTTTTCTAACAAAAAATATTGAATTCAAATTTGCTGAGTGTAATATTGCAAGTACAAAATACAAAGAAGTGTTTTCACTTGTAGATATATTTTTAATTACAAAATTTGAAAAACTACTGCCCAACTTTGGATAGATTAAAGCATGGAATTGAAGACTGGGCACACAGTCACAAGAAAAAGACTATGATTGAGTGTAGTCTGTGAACAATCTTAATTATTAATGTATTCAGATATGTATTTAGTTGCCCTTCTTAGAACCATACTCAAATGGAGCATTGGGTACCGCCAGACTTTTCTAAACATGGATTAGTGCCAGGACTGCTGCCAGTCTTGAGTTCTTTTACTTGAATGTCACTTGCACCAGCTTTCTTTAAAATTGAAGCATTCCTTAAATGGCAAAAGTACGTAGTAACGCAATGTGTAGTAGCTACGTATTTTTGCGATTCGAGGAATGCTAAAGATTAAGGGAATCTAGTGACACTGGGCATAAAACCCTTAACAACTTAATGTTGCCATACGTCAACAGTATTCATGGTTTACTTGATGCTGAATAAATATATTGATGTATATGATATTTTAAAGTAGGCAACAGTGTTAACTTACCTAATGTAATTTTAGTTTACCCATATTTGACATTTATGCAGTTTCGATTCTGATTTACACTACTTTGATGGTTAGTGCTTCCAGTATCTACTATATATTTGAATTTATTTAACTTAAGAAAATCGTCCAGCCTTTAGTTTGCGAATAGTTAGAAGACATGGACATGGTATTTGGGGTTATTGAAGATGAAAACGATATCAACAATCCAGAAAAAGTAATAGTTATTACTCCACTTAATGCTTGGATTCTTACTGATGAGGCATAAATTGGAGACATTATGAGGAAGCATAAATTGACGTTGATGTAAACAACACGAATAACATGTAGGGAAGACATGTTATCTAAACTTGATTAGCGCTCAGTTTGCAACTATGGTCATGGATTTATTACCTACATAGTAAAAGATAATATTTCTTCTGAACTGATATATCATCTTGTTTTAATAAGTTATAATTAATATGTATATTTGATGAACTAACTCTGAAGAAGATTTGATTAAAATCGAAATGATATCATAGTTAAATAAACTTGTTTTATTCCTATAGTCCGAATCCTATTAATTCATTATTATGTATCTTCATTCAATGACCTATCATGGATTAACAAAGAAAATGTGTGGTAGCTGAAACGCTTAGTGTTTGGCAACATCTAAAATTTAAGGCTGAAAAGTAATTTTTGGCAAAATAAACATTAATAACTAGAAAACTTAGTTATAAATATATTTAAAAAAATCAGGTTAATACGGGTTAATATCGTGTCCCATTTCACAATGTTATGTTGCGATTTGTTTTTTTGACGAGTCTGACCATTAAAGATACTATACGAAATTAAGAGGTGTATTATTATAATAAAAAAATTGCAGTATTTTCATATAGTTTTTAAGTTACTGTAACACGATTTGCAATATATTTTTGGTCTATATGTTATACTTCTATAAGCTTCTAAGTAAATTATCATTTCATTAAAGTCCCATAAAATTGATTCTTTCTCACCAAAATACACCAATTACAAAAGCTAGCCGAAGTACAATTACTTCCTCCCCTCTAACCCTTACTCAAAAATACAAGAAAAAAAAAAAAAATACCCTATTAAAATAAATATATATTTTTTTGTAGATACATAATTGTGTGTATTTTTCGGCCGAAAAATACAGACATACAGGAAAAAACATCCTATTATTTCCATCTTTCTATGTTCAGCCGCTTGGTCACAACTTGCGCAAATAGCCTTTGTTGCTGTGCGCCAAAAATTTTAACTAACTAACTAACTTGGTCACAACTTCTACCGAACACACAAACATGCGAGTGACGGTATAAGGCCTTTTTTGTCATATGTACAAAATAGTAAAAACGAAGTATTGGGTTTTTTCTGAGATGTATTCAAAGTAACAACTTATAGGTAAAAAACAATGTTAAAGTATAATAGCTTTAATACTTGTTAACAGATTTAATTTTTAATAAACAATTATATAATTTTTTTAACAATGTTAACGCCAACCACACAACTCTATTACAATAGCGACGTTTGTAATCGTCAAAGGACGAAGTTTCTTTTATGTTTTTATAATTTAATTGGCAAACTCTAATCAATACCGCAGTGGGGCAGCACTGTGCGCTACGCTCACTGCCCTTACCCTGGAAGTCAGCCAACAAGCCAACCTATTAAATATGTAAATGATTTTAATGGTAATTTTACTAATTAGAATAATTTTCAGTCTGTGGTTCTCGGAAGATTTCTCCATTCATCCTTACAATTATTATTATATTTATCACGTACATTTTGTCATGATTACCTTCTATTTTTGAAACGACTTAATACATGGGTGAAGATTTAGAAACACCAAATATTTGCAAGGAAAAGTTCTCGGCAAGAGAGGACAAGGCAGAAGACGTATTTAATGGTTGAAACATTTGAGGGAATGGTTTTATGCGACAACTAAACAGCTCTTTCGGGCAGCCGTTAACAAGGTCAAGATTGCCATTATAATATCCAACATCCGAAACGGATAAGCATAAATCGAAAAATTCTCTTTGTGCTGATGACTTTAAACTATTTAAGTCCCTTATTACAGACGGTAACATACTCCAGATGATCTTAATAGTACTGCCACTTTTAGTCTGCTAATTGGATGGTTCCAACAACGGTATCTGATCTGCATATGGGGACGATCTACTGTTCTGCATATGGTGATACAATAGCCGTCTCTTTACTACTTCACTGATGGGTAGGGTTTCTGGACTCGACTCGACTGGACTCGGACTCGTCGAATACTTGGGTAATTACTTGGATTCGGTACTACAAGTATGTAAGGGACGTACAAATATGTTTTACACGTTTTTAAAATTAAGTAAAAACCAGTAAATTAAAAAGGTGCTTTCTAGAAATGTTTTGATAGTACTCGTTAGTATTTCACAAATATTTCTACCTTAAGATAAAAAGCAATTCATGGTTTTATCTAGTTTTAAAATTGAAGTTTTGAAAATAAATAAATTTCAGTACCTATTCTTTTTAATTTCTTGGAACGACCACAAATTTCAGTTGACAATCTTGTGATGCAAATATAATTCTAATTTTAACAAATTTTGTATTTTATTTTTTGTTACAAAAACTTTACCAGGGAGAATCATTATTGAGCTCCAAAATATTTGACGTTTTCGCTTATTAATTTTAGTTTAGATTTAGATCCGGAATCGACGAGTTTTTCAAAATTTAGGACTCGGACTCGCCGAGTCCTAAAAACTCAAGTTTCCAGAAACCCTACCGATGGGCAAATATGAGGCAAGACGTCCAAATATGTTAACACCGTACGTGTTCTAAACTGTTACTTGTTCTAAACAATAAGTTAAGATGGTAAAGAAAGAATGGTAAATAGGTAAAGAAAGCTTAATCGAGTAATATACGTCATTAGAAAGAGTTTCCTTTTGATACCTGCTTTTCTAGTCAATCTTCTCAACACGTACGTGAATTCAATACTCCAGATCACTCAAGCTTCTCTAAGATATGAGGCTACTCCAAAATGTGCAGAGGCGTTACACTAAGATCTCACTCACATATCGTTTTCATCTATAAAGTAAGACTACACACACCAGGACTACTGTCTCTTGAAGCTCGTCGCAGCCATGGTGACATAACTATGTACCGCATGTTTACCAACTGCTTCAACTGTGATATGACTCCACTAATGCATTAGTTTGAATACTGACACATGTCTTCGTGGCCACAGGTATAAACTCAAGCATAAAAATTTTAATGTACCTGCTAATTTTCTGACCAACCGAGTATCGTGGAACTGTCAGATTGCAAAAGTTGTTCAAGCTCTAAATATCAATACTTTAAAGAATCGATTAGATAAATACTGTTCGCTCCACCGTGTTTTAATCCTTGACGTTATTTTATTTAGTTTATGTAGGAATTGTAGGTAGGAGAAACCACATTTTCTATTTGTAAGAGTAGTCAATTACCTATCGCTGTAGACAGTTATTGCTAACAGACCAGTTTTTTTTTTTTGTTGCATTTTTGCTTTGATATCCTCTGGTCTTTGGTCAGTGTGTCGTCTCGTTCTATTCATAATTTTACTACAACGCGGGCAGGAGTGCCTTTTAGGCTCAGATGTGTTGTGTGAGTTGTTCCAGCGTCTAATCATCCTACAGCCAGTTGGTGCAGCAACGGACGACACAAGGAGTTCTTTCAGACGCATCGAGGCAACACCGAGAAGTAAGTCCCGTTATACCATTTTGATACTCCTATTTTACACCCGTATGCCAAACGAGTCAGCTTACAGTCCACTTCTTCAGATCGTTTTTCTAGACGTACATAAGAAAAACGCTACAAATACATTAAATTATCCTATATAAGTTAACTTTCTATTTTAATTTTTTGCAGTTTTTGTCTTTTTGCTATATGTATGTTTTGCTACTAGCTTATACTTATGGTGAGATTCTGTCATGTATTGTACATGCTTAGATCTGTATGTTCCATATTTTCTTGTATCCGTTAGTATCAACACACAAGCCTTTTTGATTGAACACACAGGATTTTTTCGGTAAACTAATAAATAATAATAATGCAAACGAGGAGAAAAAATTAAGGTAGACGTCGTACATCAAGTTAGTGTTTAATTTTTTCTTTCCTTAGTTTTTTCTTTTTTTTTCTTTTGTTTCACTTGGTTGCAACACCTATATTTGTGTTTCCAATGGCCGTTTGCACCACTACAATTATAAAGTACAGTTTACTTAAAGTAGCGTTCGCATAAATCTTGGTTACACATTTTATTATAAATTTACTGATTTTTATATATTTTTAGTAAATTTTGCCCAGTTTTACCTACACTGCAATAATATTTGTCAATTTGACACATTTTGTTATAAATATTAATCAAAAAGTATTTTTATTCATTTCTTGTATATTTATTTGAGATTGTCTATTTAAATGTTTGTATAAATTTTTACTTGCTCTTTGGTATATAAAAAATAAACAAATAAATAATAAAATAAGTGAACAGGAACTGAGAGGCAGCCTATTACAGTGGATAGTTATGAGGATGAGGAATGAAGAATGAGACAGAATGGTTAGAAAAATATGGGAAGGTAGATTGAATACGTCGACCAGTAGGAAGACCTCGAAAGAGATGGAGAGATCAGATAACCGAAGGTACAGCAAGTATTGGTGTACAGGGTACAAGGCAAGACCTGACAATGAACAGATCAAAATGAAAGACTAATGTGAATTAGGCCAAAAGTCAACCTGACTGATACAAAGAAGAAGAATTAAATAAACAAAATTTATTCTTAAGAAAAAGTAATAGTTTAAAGCAAAATTTAAACTAGCTCAATAGCTCTGTAGTGTCAAAGGTTATGTGAATTCAAGCCTGTCCTCAATTAAAATTAGTAAATCATGTACGGAATTTTTTGTCAAACGGAAACATTTGAAACAGTTGTTACGTCCAAATATTCATCAAGAAGTGCCCTTTCATAAATGTTTCTTACTATTTTATTTCCTATAAAATCTACTACATATAAAAACTACATTCAAAATATCTGCAAAATCCCATTCTTCTAATCTTCCATACTGAGCTTCTTTTAGAAGCAATATTAAATTAACAAAATAAGTAGCCTGCCAAGTTGACACTTCAGATGCTAGACTATAATCTGTGTTACGGTTAGAATTCACGTTAAACCGTACCTTATCTAAGGTTTAAATTAACTACATATTAAGGTACTTTAATCTTAGCTTAGAGAGCGGTTCAAATAAACCTTAGTTTAAATTTTAGTTAAACTTAAGCTTTACTTTTGAACAGTTCCGGTGCAAACTGCCATAAGTATTTAGAAAAAGGTCCTAGCACCTCACCTGGCCTCCTTTCTAGGGAGTGTCTACCAAAATATAGGGTTCATCCGTCCTGGTTTTCCGGGATTGTCCCGGTTTTAGGTCAATTGTCCCGGTGTCCCGAAAAATGTTTTCGGGACGGTCGACTATCCCGGTTTTTACATAATTCTGCATTTGTAAGAAAAGAAATATTACAACTAGTTAATCTGAGAGGTGAGGAGGACCCTTCACTGAAATCTGATCACCCTACCAAAATATATTGTAATTATAGTTGTAATCAAGTCTTTGATTTTCATCTGTGTAGCTCTGAAGAAATAAACCAATTCGAAACTGGTAAGCTGTATGTTGTTGCATTATTTATGTCTCGAACCCGTATAACCCTTCCACAACATCCAATTTACGGACAAGACAAATTCTATATAAGTTGAAATAAATCACAATATCACTTTTATAATGGCACATTTTTCAGCAATAGAAAAACTGTATACGAATTTTAAAACCAATGCAAAACTCTTATATTTTTTATTCAAATTTCAGAATTACAACATTAATTCAGCACAAAATTTTAAATTGCAAATGTAAAATATCCTGTTTATATTGTTCCTCATTCGCATTATTTTTATTTGGTATTAAAAAAGCTTGTAATAAAAACGCATGTGGTTAAAAAAGTGTAGTCAGCATATTCCATGTTCACCTCTTGGCGCTTATTTGAATATCGCGATACAAATCACTTCCCCGCGTCCATATTTAGGTGTACGCGGAGAAAAATGATGTTTTAGCCAGGGTTAGAACACATGAGGGCGGTCATCCCTTCCGGCATGAACAGCTCATAAATTATGATTAAAACGTGGTTCACTGAACGGAGATTTAAATTTTTTCACCAGACTGACTTTTTTGGGGAAACGTTGAATTGATTTTATTTAGAAGAACACACATTTCTTCCCACATTTGAATGAAACACAAGGTGGTCTAAAATTTTATGTATTAACCAGTAGTTTCAAAATGTTTGTAGTTTATTCTAAACCATTAAATTTCCCCCATATTTTTTTACTGTTAAATATTTTTTAATCCACAAGATTGTCCAGACTGTACACTCCAGAAGAAAGACAATTGTATTCATCATACAGTTGACATTACAGATACATTATTCTTTACTGGCTCCTGAAGCGGTAAAAAAAAAAAAAAAACTTGAGCTTATTTGAGGATAAAACTATACTTCTGGCCGGTATTATAAAGCAAAATAGTTTGCTACTAAATTTTAGTTAACAGTTAAACTAATTTAACCCATAGATTTCGGTATTATAAAATTTGTTTTAAAAAAGTTACCAACTAAATCTACAAACTTAATTAGTTGATAGATTTTCTGGGTACTAAATTATAGTTGGCAACTATATTTGTATTACATTTAAATAGTTAGCATTTTGTTTGCATTGAAATAACTTGTTTTTACTATTTATACTAAAATATATATTTGATAATTAATAACTGCAAAGTAATAATATTGTACATAAAAAAAAAAAATACATATGAATAGATTTATATAAATAAACAACACAAAATTTACAGGTTAGGTCTTCAGTACCATCTGTCAGTAGTGTATCATCACCATCCGTAAACAGTATTTCTGATAGTGATAATGATGAAAATTCAAGAATACGTCTTTTCTGGAAAAAAGAAACCCCTTTAATTATTATGACGATGAACAATTTGAACACAGATTTAGGTTTTCAAAAGATACTGTTTTGTCTATTTTAAAATTAATTGATAATCAAATAAAGTCCTTAACTTATATTTATGAACTATATCTATTAATTGTTCTTTTTCAATTTCAGTAAAATTTTTGCCTCTATCCCGTTTTTTTTTTTTTCATGTGAAATACTTTTTAACTTCTACTAATTCTTTTCGCTGTCAAAATTACAGGTTATAAACGTGAAAGTGTTAAAGCTGGAAACAGAAAAACCGCGAAATATAGTATAGGCATCTACCGGTCAGTTGTATAACCAACGTTCGGTCGGTAAATCTTGAGACTAAATTATTTTAATTGTGAACTAGTTAGTTAGTTAGCTGTCCTGATTTATAATACCGAAATTAAATAACTTTGTTATATTAGTTACCTAAAACTAAATTTACCGTAAACTAAATTTAGTTTACAACTAATTAGTTGAACCTTTAGTTAGGTTTTTATAATACCGGCCATTAGTATAGTTTAAAAATATATTATAGTTTATAGTCTATTCCAAACGTTTAAGCGGAACTAAATGATGTTTGATTTTCTCACGTTGTCACGAGAATTGAGCTTGCCTGGTTATTTCATGATTCATGTTGGAGTTAACATTCATATCAAAATTCGAAGGATCACCAGAAAAACAGAGCAACATTTATTATAAAAAATAGTATATAACACATTTTTGAAACACGAAAGAATAAATAAATGGGAAATTTGTATTAAGAATGACAAAAAAATCGAAATGTAATGAAAATGACACTCATGAAATATTATAATAACAAGTCAACTTAACCTAGAATATACAATGTAATTTTTGTGGTGTAGGCTTGACAATTATACTGTCAGAGTGACATTTAATATAATTATGTATTTTTAGTAAGCTATGCTAGTTACAAAAGAAGGCTTAAACCTTCACCTTTAACAACTTAAGTGATCGGCTACCCAGACTAACTACAAGATGCCTGGTCCGTCGATTGGTAAGTACCAATCATGTCATTTAATTCAGCTATCATAATGATGAGCCCTGGATAAAACTCACGGTTAGTACCCGAGCTCCTTTAGTCAGGAATCTTACTTCAGTTTACGACCAATGTTTGTATTATGTCACAGGCTCGCTACTTAGTTAATAGTAAATGGTACGATCTAAATCTAAACGTACCGCTGGCCCGCTACCTATTTATAAAACCATTCTAAAATACAGGGAAATATTCAAATACTGCGAAAACTGAATAATTTACAAAAACTTCCTACTAACATAAAACTCCGATAAGAGTGTAGTTCAACAATGACTCAAAGGCTTAACTGTCCTTAAATACTAATTGAAATCAGTATGTGATTTTCTTTCTTATTTAGTGTATTTCTAAGTAATACATTTTCCACATAAACCGTTACATAATTTAATAACTCTTTCCACCTTGACATTTGTAACTTGTAAGAATCGACATTAATATACTCACATGTCAATTAAATAATTCTTTTGCTTACAATTTTTATAGTACGTAATAAATAAAATTTCTCATGAATGAAGTGTAAAAAGCATTAAGTAAACAAGTTTTTCTTCCATTAATAGCTTTTTCTTTGTTTTATATCGTAAATGTGTGACAGCATATAATTTGTTTAAAAAGAAAGGTAAAAATAAAAAAGTTTTTTGCTAAACATATTGTTACGAAATACGAACCTGTAAGAACTATGCTATACTTTATTTTGTGAAGATTTGTAATATTTTATTTAAATTACTTGTTAGAATTACATCTAATAGAATGTGTCTTCAAGACATTCTTTTTATGTTGGTCATGACAATTATAAATAAACAGTTCATAAAGATGTATAATTAGGGCAACACAATAATACCTTAAATAATGAGTAAGGGGCCAGACAGAGGCAGACCGAGGTTATACCCCATGGTGTGTACAGAAACTACTGTTTAAATTCCCACTGTAGTATACCTTTAAAAGAGTGAATGTCGAATAGGGGTTTCTAGTTTTAAGAATAATGCAGAGGTTCGTTCAGAAAATTCTTTAAGCCTTATTTGAGTCTAACAGGTTAGTTAAATATTGTTATAAAATAATTGGTGTATTATTTCGATTCTTAAGTAAATAAACAAAATCACAACAAACTTTGTTATTTGATTTTTAGAAACATATCTTATGTATTCTTACGAGTTACGTTCTCTATTATTATTATTTTTTATAGACATATTGATTCTGTACAAAAACTATTCAATCAAAGTGAAATTCTTGAAGGCAGTTCTCTGAATATTTCAGCAAAAAATGGCGAAGCAATTAATCCAATAGAAGCAAGATATCTGATGATTTAATTATTATTTATCCGATGACCATTGACTACTATAAATACACCTAATTTGTTTTACATACCAGGTGAATTATTTAAGGACCAATATACATGTTTCACATATAATGTTAATGAAGTGAGTTATTTCATTTGCAACATAGCAAATTATGAAAGCAAGCTCATATCCATGGCAACCGATGTGCAATTGTGATTAGATATAAAATTTATTTGACATGATAAAGTTCCTTTTCGGCTAGACGGCTAAAAAATAGTAAATTATACTCTCAGAAAGACTGATAGTAATAAAATTTATTATTTGTAAAAAGTTATTGTTTTTCCACACAGAAGCGGCAAAACAAAATCGACAAAATATGAATAGTTCGAAACGAAATATTGTTAAAAACAGCCGAGTGTGCCGCACATATTATATGGGAATACGAACTAAGGTTAAACACAATAGACCGTAAAAATTTGACGCTAATATTTTGAGAAACAATATGGTCACGGGGTGTCTTTAATGATATGATAAATATGGTCACAGGCGTGCGTTTAATTAAATGATAAATAGTAATATAGAAATACACAAAACCAATTTAAACGTGTTGAAAATGTGCACGCCACTGTAACTGTCTGACAAAATGATTTATAACTATCAGTCTTTCTGCGAGAGTATAGCAACAATAAATGAATTTTTATTAGTTTGTTTATATTTACATACAAACAAAAATAATAATGTCCTTAATAGCTAAGTCCAAAAAATATTTTAAAAAATAATATTTTGTGTTTTCTATGGATACGATAAGCATTTGTTTTATGGCTATGTTGCATTTGAAATAACTCACTTCATTAACATTGTATGTGAAACATGTATGTTGCTCCTTAAATAATTCACTATAACCAGCTATATGGTATATGCTATAACCAGAGTTAGGATGTACTTATGTTTAGAATTAGATTTAATGTTTTCACAGGCGTAGTTTATCAATATAAAATGTGGCATTTTATATTGATAATTAGATTTGGCATAATATTGAACTAATCCATCGCATTAAAATTCTATTTCTACATAATAATAATATTTCTTCGTGGATTTCGACTGTAGGATTCACAGTAAATATATTTATTTTATAGAGTGTTGTGTCTTTGAAGGACTCTAATTTTGGGACCTATTTTTACTAAAGATACCTATTTTGACCGTAAACCGTCTGTCACTGATAGGGCATGTTAGCAAGGCAGTGCTGTGATTATCTGATATTCTGTTTCCGCGCTATAGCTTTGACTTGTACGGCTGGCTGTCTTTTGTTTACATACATGAATAATGACTCCCGTGTAGTTGTCCCGTCATATATTTCGAATTTTTGCCAACCCATTCCAATATGGCAGCTTAAGTTCGTATTTGCTATCAAGTGTCATAGTAACACATCTTTACATCTTTTCCTCGGGGCTTCTACATTACACCAGTTTGCAGTTCAAAGTAAAGTAGCTAAAGTGTCCAACCCTTCTGGTTGGTTTTGCATGACCAAGCAATCTATACTAGTGGAGTTGGCCACATTGAGGGCAGATATATAGGTATTATCGACGTTACTAGCATTTCATTTTGAAGGATAGTGTCGGCGGTACGCCGTCCATGTTTCTAACGCATATAATAGGGTTGGTAGTGCTACAGTATTATAAACAACAAGTTTAGTATCTAGTTAGAGGTGGTGGTTTAGCCATACTCTTATTCTAAAATATCCGGGGGCTTCCAAATGAATTAGCAGCAGCTGATAGTCAATTATTTATTTCAGAATCAAGTCTACCATCACAGCAAATGATGCTCCCAAGGTATTTAAAAGCGTTTGTTTTTTTGAGAGCTTTATCGTCAACAAAAAAGTTAGAAGTGGCATAAGTTCAGTTTTTGTCTTATTTATTTGTAGACCAAAACGCTTGCTTGTTTCAGAAAGTTTTGATATTAATTCTTGTAAGTCATCCGAATCACTTAACAAGAGTGTACAATCGTCCGTAATGTAGAGTATTACAACTTAGAGGTGGATTTGAATCTTGACATACATAGGTCCACCCAATAAGTGAAGCTTCAAGACGGTTATTTGTTTGAATGTTTGCCCCACAATCATAACCACAATTTTAAGAAAGCGATACACACAATATTTAATTAAACACATTATAACATATTTACCGCTTGATATGTAAGTCTTTAATAAATTTCTTTTTAAAAAAAAAATGTGTCCTAACTATGCCTAAAACATTGAGAAATATAATGTATTAAAATCTGTAGTATGCCGTCTTTATTTTACACAAGATGATAAACCGACTGAAATAACGATAAAATTATTTCGTGCCAACAAAAGCAGCCATAATATTCATATTACATAACCCTATGGCTCTCAAGTAAAACGAGTATTAACCTAAATATTTACAGGCCGAAAAACGTGGAAATGTTCTCATAAAGGTAGGAAGTGTATATAATTTTTTTAATAAAATTAATCGAGCCGGGTTATTCTTGAGGTCTCTTAATAGCTTTATGGGACATTACATTCTGGAACGAGGTAGTTAGGGTTAACAACCCATGGGCTGAAAATAACCCTGCGATAAATCCAGCAACAGTACTAACATCTAGTGGTAATTGTAACAACACTTGTATTTATTTGTTCGTAACACATTGGTTTAAATGGGGATACACTCGTACATATTTTATCAAACATTCCGAACAAATAAGATTTTGTTTTGTTTTCCACTTAACAGTTTATTTTAGCTGGCATTTGTTAGGAATACTTGTTTTTTGAATGATTATTGATCTGGAAAGTTTGCTTTCGCTTACGTCGTAACTTCCAAATATAATCACTTATTCAGAGTATCTGCAAAAATGGAACCCGGAAGAGTCATAACTTATAAATAACGTCTAGAGGAATAATTCAGAATTATGTAAAGAAAAAATCAGTCAATATACTCTTACTTATAGGGATTAGCCCAACGCTGTAATCGTAACATTAGCAGAAGGTGTACTGTGCATACCTATATTCTTATAACCAGCGGGTGTACAACCCCAAATTACCTTGTTAAATGCATCACAATTTAAAAAAGGATAGGGTACACACTGTTAACTAGAAACAAAGCAGAGAGCCCTGACTAACACGTTCAGATATTCAAGACTAGTGGTTCCCAATTTGTGTTCCGCGAAACGGTAGGGTTTAGCAGAAAAAATCTAGGGTCCCATAATAAAATAAGTTGTAATTAATAGTTTAAAATATGTAAATATAAGAAAAATGTATAAGAACCCAGGGTATTAAAAAAAAAAACTCGCATTAGAAAAGCGGTAGAAAGAAGATAAATAATGTGAAAAAAAAAAAAAAATCTATGACGACATTCTCCCGTGAAAGGATATATAGAAGTAAAATACAAACTCAAACAAGCCCCACACCAGAGATGGTAAATGGACTCAACGATTAAGTAAAACTTTTCAAAGGTTTCACAATTTTTTTGGGAAGGGGAAAGGGTTCCACGATTAAAATAAGTTGGAAACTGCTAGGGAGACAGTAATCTATAAAGTCTACTAACAAGGCAGCCATAAAACTGCTTAGCAAAATTATGGAAAACCTTGAAAAAGGGAAACATGTCGTTGGATCTTTTTGCGATCTCAGTAAAGCTTTTGACTGCGTGTGTCCTGAAAAACTCCGGGACAAAATGTGGTATTATGGAGTTCGTGGTGGAACACTTGACCTGCTGACAAACTTTCTGTCTAACAGGATACAGCAGGTCTGGTACAATAACATCCTTTCTACACCTAGGTCGGTAAATATAGGAATAGGACAAGGAACTATTCTTGGACCTTTCCTTTTCATAGCATATATTAATGACCTGCCTGAAAATATGGCGGCCACAACAATACTGTTTGCCGATGATTCATCTTTTATCGACGATGGTGTTGACTGTGAGGATGCCCAGCAGGCAGCTAGCATAACACAAGAACAGGCTTTACAGTGGTTTAGCAGTAATGGTTTAAGTCTAAACCAAGACAAGACAAAGACAGTAATATTTAGTATGAATAGACTACTTAACAACAATTCTTTATATCAAGATACCACTGTGAAGTTTCTTGGGTTTCAGCTAGATGGTAAGCTTAGCTGGACACATCACATTGGCTACATTTCTAATAAACGAAATAGCATAGTGTATATGATTAAAAACTTAAAATTTAATGTGTCCGAGGAGATCGTTAGAATGGTTTACTTCTCCCACTTCCAATCCTTAATTAATTATGATATTGAGTTGTGGGGCAGTACAGCTTGTTCGGTTCGTATCTTTAAGATACAAAAACGAATTATAAGAATTATATCTGGTGCAAAGCCCTATGACCACTGTAAGGAACTATTCAAACAACTTCAAGGCTTTATTTATAAATAAAATTTGTTAAATGGAAATAATATCAAATTGTTAAGACATAAGTTAATGTATATATTTATTGTACAAACATCTTGAATAAACATATTATATTATTATTATAAAGCACGTGAAGAAGCATTACGTAATGTGTGTGCACCAAGATAATACGTGTAAGGAAATGCTCTCTAGATATTTCTTTCTCTCCCACACCCTCTACTTTCCTCCTGGGAACTATCAGTTGGGTTAACAATTGGCCTAATTCACATATATATTCCATTTCGATTTGTTAGTGATAGGTTTTCTGAGATATCCTACAGCAACAGCTAGCAAGATCTTGCGAAGCATTCTTACTGATTACTAGATGGGCTGAAATAAGTAAGTACAACGAACCCACCATTGTATAGGATATTTCCGCTCAAACCATTATATTGATATATCTACATTGAATACTACATTTAATGAATTCCTTGAATGTGGAACTTAATCACCATAGAAGAATCGGTTGCAGAACTGCCTCTAGAGTTGCCCGTGTGTCTCAATACCATGTATTCGTTATCCGAGGGTCAGTATTCCTTAGAGGTATGGTTATGGGGTTCGGACTTAAGGAAGATTATTCGGTAGAAATACTAACTCCCTGGCTGACTCCCTAACCTATCGCTGCAACCGCTTGATATGTGTAACTATACTTATAGTAGTAAATAAAGTCGTATTTCCCCATGTAATTTTTCTCAGTTAACGTAAAGTCTACTATATGATGCCAGATAAACTCGAACTATTCTTGCAGTTCGATCTTTCTTCCGACACCCTCTTTTAACTTTCCGACCACCACGATAAGCATAATTCAATTGTCAATAAAATTTGTATCAATCAATATCTCAATATTACGTAAATTTCGCACGACTTGGATTTGTGTCTATGATTATGGATCATCTATCTGTTCACAGCTAATATTTAGCAAAAACCCATAAAAAAGAAAGATATGTTGCACCAAAGAGAAATAAAAAATTTCCTTTTTGATCTAACCCTACAAGGTCATTTTTCTGTTTTAACTGTTCAGATATATTTCGGAAGGCTTTCCTAAGTTAATAATGATTAATCTCGTCCAAATAATTAAGTATATATAAATATCGCTCGCGAATCAAGTTCCAAACAATGTACCAATAGCTACAGAATTAGTTGTTGAACAGTTTTTCTGTGCATGTCTGACTTGAGACCTGTTGACAGTCTTATCACTGTAATCGTAAAATTTCTCTGGATGACAATATTGCAAGCCGTGTGTAGTAAATTTAAATGTTAGCACTCAGATTTTTAAGCAAATTCAACGAAACTAACAATACTTAATTTTCTGACTACGAGTTCACGCCCTAATCTAAAAACACATTAAACTTGCTACGAAAAGGTTACGTAGTTCTCCGAAGACTATCGCTAACAAACTTTGTCATCTTATCAAAAACAGTGAGTATTTCATCCGCGAACGCTAAAAGGATTAATACGTACGCGCGTCGAGATGCAACCTGTCAAAAACATCATCCGCGAACGAAGCTATTAGTAGCAAAATGCTACTTTTTAGCAATTATATCAAAAAACACCGATACAGTAGCAGCAGAGAATGCACAAATATTAAAAAATTCTGTAATTCAACATACTGCAAATATAATACATACTTTTATAGGAATCTAATCAGTTGTAAAAAAACTGCCATATTTTCTGCACATTATTTAGCTATCAGAATTACTTTTTGTCTAGACATCATATATCTCCAGCAATGTATTAATTTTGATCAACATAGACACCATATTGATTTTTGATTACTTAAAAGCCATTGTACAGATTAAGATCTCAACTAGATGCTAGTCCATTACATTATTAAAGCCAAAACCTTAAAAAAAGAGCTAATCAAGATTTTGTGTAACAATTATGTAGCATATAAACATTTAACATCTTGTTAGTCACGTAATTGAATTTGCAATTTGGCGAGAAACTATAAGTTAATATAACTGCCAACAATTAACTTGGAATAATTCCAAAAACCTTAATAACGTCTAATGGTAATTACAACAACTAACACGACATTATTTGTTTGAAACACATCTGAAAACGTCTAAAAGTTCAACTAAATACGCACCGCACTACGAACAAGAAACTCGGAAACCATTTTCTTGCTTTATCAATTATTCCTTTTCCTGCGAAATTACTCTGGTTATCTCTTCGCTTTTCTTGTTTATCTATTCCCACTGTATTTATCTTGTGTGCCACGGTCGAGTTTCTCTTCCTTTTGTTGGTATCTCTGGAGCCTGAAGGAAATTGCTGCCTGCCTTAGCAACCGACATGTCTGACTACGAAACCAGCGCATGACAGTAATGAGAATTCGTTCTATTCACCGTCAACGTATTCGCCTCCTCCGTGCCTCGTATTGTGCTGTCTCTGTGCAAATATTCTCCCAGATTACGGTCCTGCTTTAATAATTTATTGTGGACGTCTCTGGACGTATTCATCATAACTTTGGGCGATTCAACTTGCCCGACACTCGTTATTTGCCCGGCCAAACACGCGTTTTTTTCTGTTTTTTATTAAATATTTTCATTAAGGGATGGAATTGATCTATAACGTGAATCGCGGAGTGTTTGATGAAGAATTCCTGTAATTATATCGAGCTTGAAATCGGTTATAAGATGGATATGAAATATACTTTTACGATTTATTTCTCTAATAGAACCTTTGATAAACTATTATTAAAGATAGAGAATTTTAAAGCAAGTTTTCCTGTATTTTCAATAAATTATATTATTACTGTTATTATTAATAATATTTTGTGGTCTTATATGCCACCTACGCGTTGAAAGCCCGCCATTATTTATTTGTTATTAATGTTATACTTTTATAATTATAATGAAAAGATGAATTTCTTTATGGCTGTTCGAAAACTATATTAACCTCTTCTTGCATTTTGGCACATATGTGTACATTTTAAAAACCAAGATCTAATTCAACGCCCTCAAGCAGTACAACAATACAACAAGTTTATGGGAGGAATAGACATGGCTGACAGAATGGTAGCACATTATACTCATACAGTAAAACGCAAGAAGTGCTACATGAGAATAGTCTACCCTTTTATGAATGTAGTTATCGTAAATGCTTGGGTTTTGTATAGAGCATCGAAAAGTTCTAAAATACCTCTTTTGGAATTTAAAGCCTCCGTTGCAAATACTTTGATACAATTAAATAGTAACAAAGCTAGAAGAGGAAGACCATCTAATGAGCACTCTCCTAAAAAACCAAAAGCATGGACCAAAGTTGTACCAGAAATTCGAACTGAGGGAATGGGACACTATCCAGAGAAAAAAGTATATAAAAATCCACCACGGTGCCATGAAAAAAATTGTTCAAAACGTATAAGATATGCATGTAAGAAGTGCAAAGAGCCTTTGTGCCCAGAATGCATGGAAAATTTCCATGCATAGAAGATATTCGTATTGATATTCGCTCTATGGCCATATATGTGTACGTTTGGTTTTTACATCAAATATTGGTCAAAAATAAGTTAAATTTAAATTTTTTGTATTTTTTATATTTTCTTTAATATAAACTAGCGTGTTTAGATTTTTTAAATATTTTTTAAATTTTGAAAAAAATATTCGTGCAAGAAGAGGTTAAAGGAATGTGGAAAACAACATTCCTGGAAAAAAACTGCCATTAATGTAGTAATATAAAAAGATGAAAGTGTAATGCAACGTAGTAAATTACACAAAAACAAAAACTAATAATAATGCTAATAAATATATCTTAAGTTCGGAAGTGTGGAAATCAATCTTTATATTTTTTTATAGTAAATTGGTCAAGTGATAGTAACAATACTTAACTACAGACTTAGTATCTATTAATAATGACGCATTTTCCTTACGCGTTCCACCAAACACGGACCTTCAACAAGCTGCGAAAAACAAGTGAGAATAACTTTATTTTTGGACATTTCATACAGATTTTGAAAATATAAAATATTTAATAGAAATGTCAAAAAAAAAAAAATGTTATTCTTAAACGTTTTTCGCGGCCCTATGAATATCGGTATAAAAATTATTGTATGCAACACATGAGGAAAATGAATCGTTTTTAATAAATACTAAGACTTTTAATTGATATTGTTAACTCAATGACAAATTTACTTAAAAAAAATATGAAAATTAATTTCAACTAGAGATGTGACAAATAGTACTGTTGCCGAGTATCAAATAATTGCTATTTTTATATTTTCAAATATTTATCATTCAGCATAAAACTTTGCCGAATATTTATTATTTGCCCGACTTGCCGTAGTGACAACTTTCCTTATGATTTCTATGGACATCTTCCTAGAAATCAACTAAATAAATATACTGACATTGTAAATACCAGTGCCTAATAAATTTATAGTAAGGGAAAGTCGTGAACGTTGATGAATTGGGCAAGATGAAGAATTCTTATTATTATTATTTTTCTTTTTTTTTTACTGGTCAAGATATAGCGCAACGTTTATAACTTGGATATTACGAGGACAGCACCTCACAAATACTAACAAAAATGGCATTCGTTCAGTCATTACATGACCGTTAGATTTGCGTATTATTAAATAGTCTGGTAGAAAGTGTTTTAATTACGTTATAACTTGAGAATAAAAGACAATCGCATAACAATATTAGTCTTTTATACTTATTTTTACATGTACCACTCAGCCTTATATACAAGGTGTCTCCAAAGAAATTTTATATTTATTTAGCTTACTGCGTGAACGCAACGTATCCGAGGGGCGCGGGGGTTATGTCAATCGGTAGCCTGGCTCTTGGGAATGCAGTCGCTATGGAGCGTTTCTCGGGAGCAGACCGCGCGTTATGCGTGCGAGAGTTTTACAAAAACGGTGATTCGGCGACTGTAGCGCGTAGAAAATTCTGCAGTATTCGAGGTTTTCGCCACTTAAATGATGCGCTAAGCATTCCTCTCATTCGACATTGGGTTAAAAAGTTTGAAGAGACTGGTAAAACGCTGGATAAATCAAAATCCGGGCGACCTAGGTCATCAAGAACGGTAGAAAACGTGGAGAATGTTAATCAGTCTGTTCGTGACGACCCGAACCTTTCAATTCGGAAGCGCGCAAGTGCTTTAAATGTGCATAGATCATCATTACATCGCATTATGCACAAAGACCTAAAGCTACACCCCTACAGAATTCAATTGGTGCAAGAATTAAAGCCCCAAGATGCCAGAGGCTTAATTTCGTAAATCAGGTGATTGAGCAATTTTCAACGTTTACCAACATTTTGTTTTCGGATGAAGCTCATTTTCATCTTAATGGCCACGTAAATAAGCAGAACTGCCGCTACTGGAGTGCAACGAATCCGAAACGCAAACATCAGAAACCCCTACATTCGCCTAAAGTGACCGTATGGGCTGCGATGTAGGCGCGAGGAATTATCGGCCCTTACTTTTTTGAAGACGAAAGGGGGCGTGCAGTTACAGTGAATTCAGAGCGTTATGTGGAGATGTTAGACAACTTCTTGGTACCTGAACTGCAAAACTTTCCTGGCTATAACCAAAGAACATGGTTCCAACAGGACGGAGCAACTTCACACACGTCCAATATGTCTCTGCCACGTGTTCGTAAAATTTTCTCAGGCAAATTGATCTCCCGGAGAGGTGACATAAATTGGCCTCCACGCAGTCCAGATTTAACCCCTATGGACTTTTTCCTATGGGGTTATCTTAAATCTAAAGTTTACGCCAATAAACCGACTTCACTGGCGCATTTGAAAGAAAATATCCGTCACGAAATGGCAGCCATCCCTGAGTTCACCTGCCGAGACGTCATAAGTAATTTTACTGTTCGATTAAATGAGTGCCGAGAACGCGAGGGTCTACATTTAGACGATATTATTTTTAAGAAATAAATCCCCAAAAAGTGTATTTTAATAATTAATAAACATTTTTTCTATATACGGCTTACTTTTTTTTTAATCGATCCACTAAATATAAAATTTCTTTTGAGACACCTTGTACTAGCATATGAACTAGGCATGCAAATTGATTCTTTGACTTGAAAATCTTGTTTCTTTTTCAGACTTTACTGAAAAGCGCTACACACTTCAAAAACACGTTCACTGAGGAGCAG
Organism: Liopterus haemorrhoidalis; assembly: GCA_963971575.1. Lineage (NCBI taxonomy): Eukaryota > Metazoa > Arthropoda > Insecta > Coleoptera > Dytiscidae > Liopterus > Liopterus haemorrhoidalis. Next base: position 37,632,135 of record OZ020618.1, on the reverse strand, counting down.
ATGTTAAATCTTACGCAGTGTCTCCAAGACTTGGACAAATTTTCGAAATTTTCGAAAATCGCTTTCGACTACGTCAAAACGCTTAAGATTTCTCACCGCTTCATTGGAGAGAAAGAAACCGGGTAAAAGTTTTTTACAAGGGTTCATGACAAAATTATGTTTAGTATAAGGAAAGCAGAAGCTACCTCGTTTAATATTTGTATTTCTGTGAATTTTGAATTTGTAATTAAAACACAATGATTACAATAAAAAATGAATCCTGTTAATTGTTTTCTTATCCCTCACCATCTTACCCCTCTAGTGAAGTCATCTTATTCGCATGTGTCGGCAAAATGACGAATTTGAAAAAAATCATGGTAAATTTTAAGCTTATGAAAACTCGAAAAACAGAAGTTTGGAAGGAAACTATAACGATTTCCCTAAATAAAGAATGAAGATATAGGGCTAAACCCTGATTAGAAAAAAAGCGAAAACTTACTACAGTCAATTTATCCCTCTGCCACCACCACCAACCAAAATACCTATGAGAATAAATTTTAAAAATTATATTTGAATATTCGGCCGAATAGAGCATTTTATTACACATATAACGTATATCAAATAGTGCCGAATTATTTGTTAAATCTCTGATTACCACACTTATGCAGAAATTAACCTTTTTCTGCCGTTATTGTGGACACTACATAACTTAACCGAAATAAGTTAAGTAAGTAGGTATGTTTCCTAACGGCCGTAAAAAAGGTTTATTTCTAGGAGTGAAGTCAACAGTCAATCTTACTAACAGTACGGAAAGAGAAACAAATACTATTAATACCAAAGAGGAATGTAAACACAGAGTAATATTGTTTCTTAATTTTATAAAAACTCCGTGATGAAAACAATAACTACTCTAATTTATAACTGAAAGTGCAAACATCAAATTGAAGTAACAATGAGGCACATTAGAACAGTTTCAGAATGTCTGGCGTGTTCAGCAATGTATTTACATTACCAATGTAAAGAAACTATATCCCAAGTATATCTGGCGGCGAATGCAATCTACTTGCTTTATATGCATCATTTATTAAATTTAAAATGTTGACGTTATAGCGATGACTTGGCACAACGAGCAATACATCTGAAATGTAAGAAAGTTAAGAAGAAACGAGAAATGGGAGTTAATGATGCAAAAAATTCAGAGCCCGTTGCAAAAAGAATCACAGTGGAAATAATAGGAGAAAAAATCTAAACGTAACATCTGATGTTTTACTCATTATAGAAGTCAGGTAATGAATCTTTATTTCGTGTTTTTCACGTAAGACGTGGGTATTAAACACAAATGTTTCGTTATTCACCAATTGTATTTATGAAGAAAAACGAGATATAATAAGAATTTATTAAATTCAGTTACCTTTACATGATTATATAAAAAAAAAAAAAAAAACGTTAGATATTCTCAATATTTGCTCTTCAGATATTCACAGCCTGTGAAATAGGCTGTGAATATGTTGATTGACAGAATATTATTGCGTCAACAAATGTATTCTAAAGATGCCAATGGTACATTTTATTACACAGATATTATAGTACCTAAGAATTAAACTGATATTATATAAATGGTCGAAAATATTGGCCTTTGAACCCTATTTTATTCTCCCTGTACATATCGGACCTGGAAGAATCAATTAATAAATGGCCAGCCGGTGAAGTAGTAATAGGAGACACCTTAATATGGCTACTAGCCTACGATGATGTAGTACCTTACAAAAATAATATGGTAGTAATGAAAAATCAAAAACGTTAGTCTTTAAAAATGGGTTGGTGAACAGAAAGAAGAGGAATGGAAATGGAAAGGAAAAAAATAAAACAAGTAAAAGATTACAAGTACTTAGAATACACATTCCAGAAAGACAATAAGGATAAAGCACACCTAAAGGAAATAATAATAAAAAGATAGGTAATAGGATGAATGTGGAGCATAGGAGAAATAATTTTCCGCAACAGTTTTAAAAGAAAATGATTTATGTTCGATAATTACGGTAGAAAACTAATGCTATACGGACAAGATATCTGGCGGTGGATAGAATGGGAAGAAATAGAGAGCTCACAGGTGCAATACTTGAATTGGAAGTTAAGTTCAGCCAAACAAATCTCAGGCTATATAGTAATAAAGAAATAAGGAGAGACAAGATAATAATTTTGACAGGAAAAAGGGCAATGATCATGGAAAACAAAATCTTAGAAAAATGTTTGAAAGAGAATGAAAAAGATAATAGGCTTACTCAACGGACCACATTATTAAGAGGTTAACCTACTTAATAAAAAATTAACAATACCAGAAGACATCAGACGAAGATCAAGATTGGACACAATCATAAGGGCAATGGAAAGAAATAGAAACGTGCAAAAACAAGAACAGTGGAGCAGAATAAAATAGGTCCCGCTTTAATAAGTTATACCAGCACGTAGCTCCCACAGAAGTTCCTAAGTACCTGACAGAACTGATGAGAGGTGAATGATTGTGAAATGAGAGTAATGTAAATATATTATTCTCGCCGGAATAATATCACCGACGGAGAATCGCACTACCAACCACACAATACAGACTGTCTTTACCAGTCCAAATTGTTGCGATTTAATGCACTCCATTTAGGCCACTCCGTCGGCTAAGGTAGAGGAACAGCTCTGCAGTTGAACCCGATACTACAATATAGTTACGAAACTGTGAAGAACTGAAATCGGAGGACGAGGACCCTTTACAGTTTCTGGGAAAACATGGAGAAGGAAGACTGGATGCAAGTACAATTAAATACACGGTTGTGTAAAAATGTATATACAATGTAAATGTTTGTGTAGATTTTAGGCCGAAAGGCAATAAAATAAATATATATATTTTTTAAAAATGATCAATATTCTAGAATAAAAGACTTTAGGTACCAGAAAATTCTTATTATTTAAAATATGCAGAGAGAACACAGGAGTTTTGGACCTTAGTAACAAGATAGAAACGTCATCAGGATTTCCAGTAAGTAATGGTTACTGCAAGTCTTAAGCTAGATTAAGCTTCGTGTAAAACTCTAACTTTATTTGCCAAAACTTTTGTTTAAGGGTGCGCACAACCGTATAGTTTTTTTATACAAAACTAACAATCTGAAATAAAATTAGTAACAATCTATACATCAAAATTGTCAGCGAATTTTTATTTATCAAATTAGTATATTTTTAATTGTAAAAATAAACAAATTACGTTATAGATGCCATCTTGTTTTCAGCGAATTTTTATCTATCTAATACGATATTTTTAAATGTAAAAAGAACTGTCATGTAATTGTAAATAAACCACTTGCGTTATAGACGCCATCTTGTAAACCATTCGACGCATATTTGTGTACCATGCGGCAAATTATAGCAAAGCTTCATTCTACAAATATGTATGGACATATGTGTTCTATTGTGAAAATAACTTATAGTTATGGTAATTGGTAATCTACTTTTGCCACCATCTCGAATCTTCCGCGGTTCTCAATATAGGTGCTGCGGATAAAAAATTATTTATTTTATGTAATACTTGTACCAAGTGGCACTTCATTAGCATCAAATAGAATATTTTCCAACGAAGGTTCTAAACTATAAACAGGCATGTCGAAATTTTTTTTTGGCGTATTATTTGAACATTTCCACATAAAACTGTATAAATATTATATAAAAATTATTTGAAACCCACAAAAATATTTAAAAAATTACAGAACATTGTTGTGTGATACCTATTATTAAGTTATTGGCCAATAACATTTTTGCAATCATTTTTCTACAATCAAAAATATTCTATTAGATCAGGGATGAGCAACCCGCGGCCCGCGGGCCATTAAATTAAAAATTACAAAAGATACATATATATTTTAAAGCATAAATAAGAGCAATATAGAGCAATTGGTTGCAAAGAAGCAATGCCAAACTTCTCATTAAAATTTGTTTATGATTTTTTCCCCATAATAATTATCTTTGACTGTTTTTTTATACCTAGCATTTCTATTATATGTGTCATTTGTGTATTTTTTTGAAAATAACTTTGTTATTTTGTTAATAAATAGATAATTTGTGTTTATCATCTTGTGTTCATATTTTAATAAATTTCGTATGCGGCCCGCAGGAAATTTTTAAATTTCTAGTTGGCCCGTAGTAAAAAAAGTTTGCTCATCCCTGTATTAGATAGATAAAAATTCTGTGCAAAATTTGATGCATAGATTGTCACTAATTTTATTTCAGATTGTTAGTTTTGTATAAGAAACTAATAATCTCAGGGGGTTATACGTAGCGTTAATGTAATTTGTAGCTAAAAGTGAACAAATAGGAAAGTAATACTATTCATGTCGTAACCAATATTTTTATATATATATACTAAAAATCAATTTTATTGAATACACAGTGAAAATGAAAAAGTTTCGTCGTCACCTGATCAGACAGTTTTATTTGTTTCTGAAAATATTGTTTTCTAAGGATAGCGGACCTGGGCTATCCAATTAAATGTTAAATTTTATCAGCGGCGTTCATACTGTTTGTTACTGTGACATAGGTATTGCAGTTTTAAATTATTACATCTTTTAAAAAAATTACATCTTGTTCGCACCACTCGTAAACTTGAGATTTAGTTTAAATTTTATTCATATAAATTCTCTTCCCAGATAATGAAAAAAGTCGCTCGTTATCAGTTGCAAGACACCTGGACGTTAGCCGGATCACGTGTTATCTGCATACTGTTCGTACAATTATAGTTTATGTTAGCGCTTATTTATATATTAAATAATATGGTTACAGCACACAACAGATATTGTGTGCCGAGTTTACGTTCATGAAATTTCCTCCATAGGGCTTTAGTGCAGTAAGTGTACAAGGGATTCCAATCTACGCAACGCATTAGCACTCAAAGGTAAGTCCCGTTTTGTCATTTTCACCCCTATTTACGCTCATTTTGACCGAACTAGCGCAACCAGCAATACGGTCCACACGAAATCGTTTCCTGACGTTACCCTCCGAGCGACATAACATATCTCTATTGTAGTTCAGGTAAGTTTATAACAATTAATTTAGAAAATGTAATGGGAAGTTAATTTTTAGGGTTTCATGTCTACACCAGGATAAGATGATATTATAAAGGTGATCATTTTAAACAGTTATGATAATTTTATATAGTTTTATGTCTTTGACACAATTATAATGTTTCAAAGTAGCTGTTGTTTATATTTTTCAATTCATAAGAATGCTCTGATTGATCTAATGACGTTACAAGATTAGATGATCCAATTGCACAGATTTTGTTAACATTTCCGTAAGAAATGTTGGTTATCTAGTGACTGATTGACTGAATCTGAGGTTACGTAGTGACGTCTGGTGATAATGGCGCTAAATGAATCTGTCAAATTTCTGTCGTTGATTGCTACTACTGCCGCGTTTTCCTATAATATGAGTTTATTTCTAATAATAGAATGGGTTAAAAGATTTATTGTTGAAGAAGTTGAAATTATATTATAGAAGTGATTTCATCACTTCTCGTGATCGCTGAAGACGGAAACAGATTGTTGAGCAGTTTCCGAAACGTCCGAATTTTTTATATTACTCTTGAAGTATTATATCTTTTTGATACTAATACTCATACTCATTATATTGTACTATTCTAGCCTAGTACTATCAGCAATGGCAAACGTCCAAAATAAAGGTGTCTGCATTAATATTGGACCATTGCAAAATAATTTCAAAGATATTATATTATGTATGTTGCAAAAGATATTGGACAAAAACGTAAAAATCAAAGAAAATGTTTCAAAATAAAATTTTAATTTCCAACCATACCGCATTTGTCACACACAGCATTTATTTAATGCATTTTCTCTGGCTATGTTTATATCATATTCAAACTGGCTGTGAGGTTCACATTATTTCGCGCTAACCCCCATCACAAAATAAATACCAACAAACATGCTAGATCATCGTATTGTTTAGAAATGCTCTGAGGACTCTGATCACTGGATATACTAAAAATAAGCTACTATGTACGATCCGCCCGACTTTACGAACTGATCGGGAGCATTTAGATCAGTCGGATTAATCAAACTGACTAAAGGTAAACGCTTAACGTGTTACCATCCTATGTGAGATGGATTATCTACACGACATTACGAAAGTGGATCGCGTGACTTCGAACCTTTTTCGCTCGTACTGCATATTTTTACAATTCTAGGTAATTAAAGTTGCCACACTGTCATTGACACACACCAAAATGATGATAATTAACAATAAAGTGCGCGATGAACAAGGCTAAAAGTAACTAATAATGACATTAATTACCATATATGTAATTTAAATATGTTAATTTTATGTACCTAGGCTAACTGATATATAGTATAATATTAGCTAGGAATGAGGAAATAAAACAAATACTCGGTTGGTTTCACTAAGGTTTTTTCTTTATTATGTTATGTTTCACCCTTAAACTTCGGATACATCTGTTCCACCTAGTTTACCGACGAGCTGTACCATGCACGGTACCTGTTTTTGATTAATAGCTTTATTATATGACGCCAATTGAATCCTAAGACAAATATCATTAAATATAAAACCTTAGTGAAATCTGTATTAAATTATGGTTCCGAAGAATACAGAGATTGGCGCATTCAACAGAAAATTTCTAGGAAATAAGTTCGATGGTATAACACAAACGTACGGAAAAGAAGAAACATTGTCGAACTGCATAAGGCATTTTCCACTAAACATGTAAGTTACATAAAATACGTTAATTTGGACACATCTAACGGATGAACTATAACAGAATGCATCTAAAAATATTGTCACATATGTAGTAACTACCAGTCAGTATGTAAAATAAACAAGGGAGGGACCAAATCATATAGCCTGCTGCAGTAGAAAAGGACATTGCAATTTTCGAAGTAAATTTTATTTGGACACGTCTAACGGATGAACGGTAACCGAATGCATCTAAAAGTATGATATGAAGTACTACCATAGTCAGTATGTAAAAGAAACAAGGGAGGGCCCAAATCATTTAGCTTGCTGCAGTAGAAAAGGACATTGCAATTTTCGAAGTAAATTTTATTTGGACACGTCTAACGGATGAACGGTAACCGAATGCATATAAAAGTATGATATGAAGTACTACCATAGTCAGTATGTAAAAGAAGCAAGGGAGGGCCCAAATCATATAGCTTGCTGCTGCAGAAAAGGACATTGCAATTTTCGAAGTAAATTTTATTTGGACACGTCTAACGGACGAACGGTAACAGAAAGCATCTAAAAATATGATATGTAGTACTCCATAGTCAGTATGAAAAAGAAGTAAGGGGGGGGGGCAAATCATACTGCTTTGCATTCGTCTACCTTTTCTCGCGACTTATACGCTTCGATCGTTGGCTATCATGAAATCCGCACTTGACTAGCTGCCATCCAAAATAGTATTAAGGTTAACACAGTGACCCATTTTCTCAAATTTGCAACCAAAGGAAGTCTTGAGCTTAATGGGCCACATATTTTTTGTACAATACTACTAATTAATAATTACAAGTTACCCTTGGATATCGTATTATTCTTTACCCCGTACATAGCTATATATCCTGACAGGAATTGTTCTTCTTTCTTTTTGCGACATTTTGTAAGAATTTCCAATTTCCAAGGATGCCAATTTATCACACATTTTTCATTCATATTTCAATAAAATTTTATAAAACATCATTTTTATATATGAGAATTGTTTTTATTTAAGAAATCGATGACATCACGTCACCAGCATATACAAATGTCTACATAAATAAAATAGTTCTTGCAGTGACATAAACTCTGTAACTGAGTAGAACTGTCACAGATCCTCGGAGATACAAAATGAAAAATTCAAAATGATATATACGCCTTACTTACGGCTTCCTTTTCATTCATAATGAATTAATTATATTAACTTTGACATTCCCGGAATATACCTAATGTAAATGGAAATGTAAAATGTAGGCGAACGGACGTAATATAACGTATGTTAACTTACATATTCTGATGCGTCATATAAATGTTTAATTATGTTCATATACTATATAAATCCAGCAAATTATGACCTCTTTCCGTATATGACACCTGCACATATTTTATACTAATTAAGAAATATATTTGTTAATTAATAAGGTCAGTATTAAATATTACGCATTTGTGTAAGAGTTGCTATCACAACTGTTGAACCAATTAGTTATCTCAGAAAAATGTAAAATAATGGAGCTCAAGTTCACGACTCTTGTAAAAGAATAGATATCAATCATGTTTACCCGATTTAGTGTATTTGTATTTAGTGATCTCTATTGGCAGCAATGCTGCACGTGTCTTATGGCTTACATGTTTGATGATTTCTATAGTTTGATACATCCATATAATTTGGATAAACAGCCCGCGGTCCAACCCCTGCCAGTTTAATTTGTAAAACTAAACGTTCGAGAATCTCCTCTTTTCGACATTATACATGTATAAGCTGCTCAGGTGTAAACAATGGTAAGTGATATTTACTAATATATTAAAATAAGTACGTAAAACAAGATTTATGCTATACCTGAGAATGTACAAGAAATGTTAGGTAGGTAGAACTGCGCCTTCTAGTGTTGGTCTCAATAATATCCGTTGTATTTTACGTTTACATCTTGTTTAAAATAACAACTTTCTCAAAAGCATGCTGTTGTTGGTTCATCACCTCACATATGGTTTGTTAAAATTACTGGTACACAGCGTCTAGGGTTATTAGCGCCGTAAAATATGGCCAGAGTATCTAGTGATTGTGTTAAAATTACATCGGATTCCAAATAGTGCATTTACTTCTTGAAGGACTAAAAAGTTTGTTCTTCAGTCTCTCCATGGGATGCCTAATAGTCGCCTCCAGCACCACATTTCAAATATCTATATTTTTCGTACCAACCTGTCTAATTGCAATTTGAAATTCTATCTTACTTTATTTGCCAATTATTAAATACCTAAAAGAGTTTATACATATTGACTTGAAATATTAAGTTACATACGTAAGTCCGTTATCCACAATATATAAATCCATTATCCACAAATTTTAATTAAACCAAAAAAATCGTAAAAGATATTTTAATGGATTCATTTCAGAACGAAAAAATATAGTAGTAGTATATATTTTATACATAAATAAATCCAAAGAACTGTATTCCAAATAATCAAAGTCATATAAAGCAAAAGTCCATATATCGAAAGCAAAAGAAAGTACAGTGTTCTTCAGTGTCTTAATATTTCTCACCCACTTTTGCAACTTTCGTGCGGTAAAAATTTTCTTACCGTTCACTGATATTTAAAATGATAAATAAAACTATTCTACTTGTCGGGTTGTCCTATGGCGTGTAAGCCATTTATTAAGTACCCTGTAAAATTATAGGACGAGTAGCCAATTTAAAAAAAAATATATTAATAAATTATTATATACGTACATGTTACGATCAGGGCTAGTTCTTGGACCTCGTTTGTAATATGTTACGTTAGCAACCATAACATAATGACATATGTGTGACAGATGGTAAATAGGCGAAATTAATATTATTACAAACGCTCTAAAGCGTAGACCAAGGTGCAGTTTACCTCAAATAGCAAATGTAACGATCTGACGATAAATAAAAAAAAATAAAAAAAAAATGTCAGAATGGACGAGCGTTTGTTTATTGGCAGATAAATAGAACGAAGGTAACTGATTAAATTGATGATAACTAGAATGGTAAGAGACATTTTATTGCTTTGACTAAATGATTAGGCAAATGAGTATGAAGCAGCGACAGTCACTGAGCTTGTTGGGTACTGTCGACAACCTGTAATGAAATAAACTGATAGATAGTTGAGTTGAGAATTGATAATTTGTTGAGTATCGCAAGACACACTGTACAATGCTCTTGATATGGCACGATATGGTCGTAATGCGTGTTTTTTACTCTGGGTGGCCAGGGACCTCAAGGAGTTCAGAGGAACTCTGGATGGTCAGGAACCTCAATGAGTTGTTGGACCTAAAATGGTCGTGTTTTGCTTGTTGACTCTGGATGGTCAGGGACCTCAAGGAGTTGTGTTTGACGCTGAATGTTCAGGGACCTCGAGGAGTTGAGTGAAACTCTGGATGATCAGGAACCTCAAGGAGATGGGCAAAACTAACAATATGTTTTCGTTTCCTCCGTTTTATTTTGCAGTAATTAAATTCTGAAAATGCCGCGAGGACGTGGCAGTAGCAGGGCGACCGTGTTAGGATCATGGCTAGTTCTTGGACGTCCTTAGTAATATGTTACGATAGCAAACCTAACATAATTACATATGTGTGACAAATTGTAAATAGACGTTGTAATAAATGCTCGTTTGTGCTTGGATTTGTGTTTTAATTAATATTATTATAAACGCTCTAAAGCGTATATCATACATAAGTTTTATTAAGGATTACAGGGGCAGTTTAAAAATTAATGGTTTGTTAAAAACAGAAATTACAATAAATCATTTTGTGTCGTACCCTTGGTACGTACCCCAAGGTAGGGTGACAGAAAATGTAATTTAAAGAGAACATGTTCTTTTTTTTATGAGATCTTTCTTATTCTTTTTTATTAAATAAACTTTTTATGTGCTATACATGTATATGTTTTAAAAATTATTATATAACTTTTTTTAAAGCCATTTTTACACTTATCTATATTTATTGTTCTTGTCTCTATGTTCAGATACAAAGTTAAAAATTAATGCGGCTTATGGCCGATTGCTAAAGAATGAGTTATGTGATTTACTCGAATTATGCCTTACTCGAGTAAAAACAACATACTAAAAACCTACCATTATTAATTGAGTTAGGGATAGCTCCAATTAAAATATTTAATTCTTCCCTAAAATTATAGTAACTTTTTCTATACATTTTTTCTCACAAATTTGCCCACCTGAAAGCTTAAATCGCCACCCACTGATGGACGGTGCCGCTTGGATTGAAGATAACTGGAATAGTAGAATCTGATACTAGCATTACTTGAAAAGAGTTTTGCGCCATCTACCTTTACGTGCCATCTATGCGGTTGGAACTTAATATTATTAAAAATATTAGAAAAGCGACTTATTTTGTTTTAATCACACTCAATTACACTATTTTTAAAATGAAGCTCCCACCCAAAAAATACAGATCATGCAGTAAAACTATTTTACGAATTACATGTAAATAAAGCTCAAAATCATAAATTTTAACATAGAAAATTCGAAACATATTTAAAACGTCTTTCAAAACAGACATAGTCATTGTCAAAAAACATGTTCTGAAGCAGTTCTCAAATATCTCAGATTCAGTGAGATCAAAAAGTAACATAATATTAAACTACACTAAGTACGCCACTAAAATCTTAAAAACCCAATAAATATATATATTAATATTAGATTTAATATACCATGACATTTATAGTAAATTATTACCAACATAAAATGTCGATTTCTATTGATTTAGAACGTTTTTACCAACATAAATATAACTTCTTAAAAGATCATTTAAAAGTAAATTATGACCGTATAAAATTTAAATAACAATATTTACACCTTTCAGAACATAATCCGAATTATACTAATAAAACAGTTTGACAAGCCGAAAGCATATCTAAATACCACAAAACTTAATCCTAAACGCGCTGCTAACACTAATTCAAAATTAAGTGCGTGATAATCCTCGTATGTTTGTTTTGTAGTTTGGAAAATAAGACGACATCTACAAACTCTAGTTGACGAAGTATAAAATATAAATAATTAAAAAAAAAAAAAAAAAATACATTTCTCTATCCCTTCATTAGGTATGTCGCCCGAGAATCTTGTTCAGAGTAAGTCTGAAAAGAAGGTTATAATCAGCTTAATGTCATCTATTTTGTAAAAGAAATATTCAGTAGCGAGATTTCTAAAATTGTTTAGTTTAAATTAGCTTTGAAGATTGAACCAATGGGCTTGTTAAAGTAAACTATGTCAATAACTGATAAAAGACTGAGAAATTACAATATTATAAAAAACAGGAGCCTGTTGATTTTTTCGGAATTTAATTAGGAGATAAGATATTACTTAAATATAAACGACATGGAGGAGTTCAGCTTAAGGGAATTAGGAAGCCTTATAAACTTTAAAGTATTTTCTGATGTTTGTTGCTTCCTAGTTCGAGAATACGACTAAGATTAAATTATTTAAGATAGAAGGACGCAGACACGTCATGGCCTTCGGTAGTTTATGCTAGTAACAAAAGATGCAGCAGAATCGGTACAAAATAAAAACAGGTTAGTTAAATCTGTATGTGCTCAACATCTAAAGGCGTATCCAGACACTAAGCTGCCTTTAAAAAAATAAAAAATATTTATATATCCTAGCTCTTACTTCTACTCAGAAGCCGGAACGAATCTATATGGAAAAAATAAACTTAAGCTTCAGGAGGGGGCCTAAAAAAATGCCTTGAATAAATAAATAAAGCTTGTAAAAAGCAAACATTGAAAAGAAATTTGTGATTGTTAGAATTTTCCAAATTCTATTATTTTGTTAAACATTCTATACCTACATATTTATGTTGTATTTGTATAATAGCTAGTTTTATTTATTACTTTTTTCGTCTTGCTCTCTAGAGGGTAATCCAGAAAGAAAAGGCCGTTTGCACATAGTTGCTGCACAGGTCAATTCCTCTTCCCAGTTTAATGTTGGCCTGTTTTCTTAGTGTCCCCAGAGCCGCGTGCCTTAATACATATTTTTAAGAAAGTTATGCGTCGTTAAAATGAACCGTACTATTCAAAATCACGCTAACTGTCAAGTACGGAGTAGACCTAGGATGATTAAGTAAAGGATGCGCTATTCGTGAGTAAAATGTGTGGAAATCCTTACTGAGTGAGAAAGATATATATCGCGGTACTGCGTACACACGTAAGACGCTATTACTGTGCTAAATTGTTAGATATACACAAGGTGGCGAAAAGAAAAATGTTCAACAGACTTGTGATATTTCAAAACGAATAAAAATATGTGTATCTATTTGTGTTATATATTTTATTTCCATACTTTCATTTAATCAATTATCACAACCAAATAAAAATTATCAAACCATCCCTTATAGGTAAAGATTAGAATATTTCTATGTAATGTAAAAAAATATATATCAAAATTAACCCCTCTACACCCCCACCCCCATATATTTCATTTTGTACATCCGTCTTTCAATCCTTCATTAATCGAACGATAAAAATTAAATTAATTTATGGTTTGTGGGGGGATACTCAAAGGATGTGACCCTTCAACGTCTTATCGGAATATTTGAAAAGGACCCATAGCTAGCCACCTCTGGTATTTTGAATCATTAAATTTAATAGAGATTCTTGCAATCGGGCCATAGTCATGTAATTTTCGCAACAAGATGTTTGGGTAGTATTATTTAGCACTATTATTTTTCAAGCTTATTTTAGTTTATTGTAACTACCACTTTATCCTTTAACTGACTGATTAAATTCATAATACTGCCTCCTTTATTGGCAGCCTTTAATTTTTAAAATATCATTAAAGATTGTTTTAATGACAAATAATATTATTTTAAAATGATGAGATAAATTTTAAATACACATTCATACAGTTTCAGGTCCGTTTGACACGATACGCAGAAAATTAACACCGTGTTATACAAATTTCTCAAATATGTTATAAAATTTGCTGTGAAATTACGAGATTTTAGAATAATTTCTAAGAAATTCCATAATTATTTTCATTTAAAAATACGCTTGTTTCAAATTCAAATGTAGCACATGCGCATTACGTAGTTGCAGTGTGCACAGTACAGACATATATTGCCTTCTTTCTCAACAGGGGTTTCCACACAATCGTCAATGTTGTTAGTATACGAATAGCGCATCCTTTACTTAATCATCCTAGGAGTAGACACTCTAAAGACTACGGCGAGCCATCCAAAACCGGAGACATGGAAAGCTTTATCGCAGCATTATTCTTCTTCACGACAATGTCCTGCCCCACACTGCAACCCAAACTTTGTTAAGCAGTCTTGGGTGGGAGGTTTCCGTTTAACTACTCTATTGTCAGAATTTTTTTCTCTTTCTCTTTTTTAAAAACCACAGACCAGGACTAAATGTCCCAATTACACTGTGGCTCACAAACATCCACGCCGTGACCGGGATTCGAACCCGGGACCTTTGGCTCGTGAAGCAGGAGCACCACCTCTACGCTACCAAGGCTGACAAGGATTTTGCTTAGAGCGATTTTTACAATTTTTCTAAGCTTATAGAATTCCCGAGTGGAAAACGTTTTGTGGGTGATAACGAATATGAATTTTGCAGGGATGCATGGAGATTTAGGAGTGTTTGAATGCACACAGAATTTCATCTTACTTTTAGTTGAGTGGAACTTCTGCGGTTACGCACTCAAGGCTTATTTTTGAGTTCATATCGTTCTATTTTCCATAGGGTGTAATCACCCATTTTTTCCCTCTTCTATTATGGCTTTGGATTTTTCCATTAAGCCAGGTACTATTAACTAAATTTGATACCTTGAATATGTGAGGACAGGGAGAGAATGTGTGAAAAATAAAAAATATTGCCGAGAGGCCGTCACGACAGGACTAGCGGGCAGAATTAGCCATGGGTTACCAAATTAGAACAAATATAATTTTTTATACGTATTTATTAATTTGAGAGTTTCAGAAATTAATTCAATAAATTCATATGCAATTTATGAATTAACAGAAACTACTTTTGATACGTTTTGCAAACAAAAAATTACTAATTGAAAAATATATATCATTAGCTGAACAAAAAGGTTTAGAAAATGTCAATAAAAACCAGAATAGTACGAAAATTTAACACTGTAAATAGTCGATTTCACCTCTATTTCATTTCCAGTGAACATTTTCAATATAATTTAGATATATATTTTCCTTCTTATATATACCTATAAGTTTACTTATACATATCACATGCATTTATTTTCACTGCATATCTTAATCAGAAAGTCACGCCACACCAATGCGATATATGCTGACGATATTACTTTTTTACATACAAATAAAACTAGCGACACGTTAGAAGATAAAATCAGGAATATGTACATATCAAGAAATTATTGTATGAATCCAAACAAACAATTTAAAACTGAATGAAAGTAAAACGCAAAACATTAAATTTAGTAGAAATCCGATTCTGAGTGAAATTATTATAAATTGTACTGTTAATTTTAATTTTAATGTTAATTTTTTATGTATTAACATTGAATCTCAGATAATATAGAGAACCCATTTAAATAAAGTTGCTAAAAAGCCTAGCAATTTATTGAAGTTGAAGAAAGTCACGAGAACAGCATGGGTTGAAACCTGGAAAGTTTTATATTTCGCATACTTTCATTAGTCCATGTTACGTTATTTATCATAATAGGAACTAAGGGGGAAACTCGCAAAATAATGATAGAATTTTAAAATTACATAAAAATAGCAATAAGAACAATTGCAAAAGTACCAATTGTAAAAGTTGTTTGTGTGTGAAACAAAATTTAAATGATTTTATAACTAGTAACTTATACCATCGAAACAAGAAGAGATAACGATATATGAATAATGACACGCAACGATGGTTACCTAACGAAGTGATCGATATTATGGGCCCGACACTATTCAATAAATTAACATTAGACATGCGTAATCTTACTGTAAAGAAAAAAATTAAACAAGCTATAAAAAAATAGTTTTTGTTGTTGCACTGTAATCTGTAAGGTATGTATAGCAATGAATGTATGATTTTTAAAGTGTACAAATACAATTAAGGGAAGATAATTATGTTATTATTAACTATGGGCTAATTGCACGATTTACTGAATAATAATCATCAGATATGTGCATATTCTCTGTACTCTGTCTTAAATAAATAAATAGTAAATACCAAATATAGTAACAATCTATAATTCAAATTAAGCAGTAAATTTTTATGTATTTTATATTTTAATTGTAAAAAAAAGTTGTAAATAATGAAAATACATTATAGACGACATTTTGTAAATCAATCGAAGCATATTTATGTACGATTCGACAATTGTAGCTAATATTTCATGTTACAAATCTCTAGCTATTTTGTTGTATTGTGAAAATTATTTAGTTACTGTAATTGGTTGTCTATTTTTGCCGTCATTTAGAATCTGTAACGTTCTCATTATAGGTGTTAAGCTAAAAATTATTTAATTTTCGTGAAGAACAGGTGTTCCAAGTGGCATTTTATTATAATCAAGTATAGTATTTTCCGACAAAAGTTCTATCAACTATCTTGTCGAAAAATTGTTGACGTATTATTTGAATCGCCGTGATTCCCGTGTTAAGACGGTTGTCTACGGCAGCGTTTCCAAACCTTTTTTCATGGCGGACCGGCAAACGACCCAGAAAAAAGATTTGCGGACCGGCAAGTAATGTGTATTGCAAAATTATTACAAGTGTATTATTAAAAGTGATGAGCAAAAAAAAAACAAGGTCTTCACCTCCAAAATGTAAGTAATGAGCAAAAAAAGGTCTTCACCTCCAAAATGTAAGTGAGGAGCATAAAAAAAAAGGATTAAAGGTCTTTACCTCCAAAATGATGAGCAAAAAAAAGGTCTTTCTCTCCAAAGTGAAGACACAAAAAAAAAAAAAAAAAAATTGGTTCTTCCGCTCAAAACCCGGAGATTTTGTAACAAAATTTCGCGGGCCGGCAAAAAAACTCACGGATCGGTGCCGGCGGTTGGGAAACGCTGGTTCGAATCCCCGCACCTCCTTCGGCTTTTTTTTTTATCTTCCGATATCATGCACACAGTCAGCTCTGGGGTTAACTCAGCCTCAAGTACCTAGTTATTATATAAATCAGCATTTCTCAACCGGGGGGCCGTGAAATCTTCGTCGGGCGGCCGCGAAGTCATATAAGATCATAGCATGAAATTCTAATAGAAAAACGCTCAATTTTGCAAAATATATTCATAAATATATGACAATTATATTTATTAAAATACAGCTTTTAAACATAAATAAAATAAATTATACTTATTTTGACAACTAATTTAAACTTTAAAAGGGTTCGTGTTGGAGTTACTTCAAGTACTTTCAAGTAGGTACGACTTGAACGTGCAATATTTTTTGTTATGATCCGAGCTACTGTTAATTAAATAGTAAGGATGCGAAAGTGTTCAATATGAAAAGCAACTTTGAACACTTGTCAATAAAAATACTTAAGCAAGCCATTATAGGTAACCGTAACAGATATTAAAAATATGTTTATGTAAAAGTTGTTTCTTCTCAAATCCTTTATCCAAATATACCCAACACGCCATACGTTCCTATATAAAAAAATCGAAGTTGTCCTTGATGGGGGGCCGCAGACCATATTTACGTTATTTTGGGGGGGGGGGCATGCCCGAAAAGGTTGAGAAAGACTGATATAAATATTATATACTGTTATTTGAAACCAACAAAATATTTAAAAAATTTCATAAAATTTTGGTCCGACATCAATATAATAATCGATAAAATTTTCATCACTTTTTTTACAGTTAAAAATATCCTATAAGATAGATAAAAATTCGCGACGAATTTCGATGCTATTGCTAATTTTGTTTCATATTGTAAGAAACTTTATGTATATGGGGGTTATATGTATCGTAGAAAATACTATTTTAACGTCGACGTCACGGCGGTCCGCATCTAAATAATTATTGCTAACAAAAGAACTGCAAACGAACATAAATATTCCTTAATTAAGACAACAACAAAAATCATAATCTTTATATATTGCTCCTGTATACGTCTAAACTGAAAGTCATATCGGTAGATATTCTGTTTTTGTCTTCCTTTTGGACAAAACGTCATCTTGTTTTAAAGTTACGCAGAAATTCTTAAGCGGATTTATGTCATGTTAATATTTGTCAACTGCAGACAGTGTTCATGTTCGATGCCGAAAAAGGATTACTTTTTAATTAATAACTGCGGTCATTAAAGTGAGCTGACATTCGACAACTGTAGTAGAAAAATTAATTCGAAAATCAATTACGAACAGGTTCCGTTATTGACTGGCGCTCGTAATATTCAGCAACTGAATTTAATAATATGTCATGGTAATTTTTATTTACTAAATATTATTTATTTATCTGATAGGTTTGATTTTTAAGTTAGTTAGGTAATCTATAGCCATCAATTTAATAATATGTCTACTAGATTTGAATAAGGAGAAGAGTGAAAATATGTGTGATGTCCCACAAAATTGTAGTTGAAAATGTTACAACCAGTAGTGTAGCAAAAGAAAACCAAGACAATTGCCCGTGGACGTCAAGCTAAAGGGACGCCGAAATTCTCTTATCTATATTAATGAAATTGTTGGCTATATCTGTTTTTTATATTTTTTCAGCCTTATATTGGATTTGCTACACGTTTCAGAGGATTATAAGACAATAACCGCAAAAAAAAATGTTGTCCGTCTATCCGAGATTTACGCAAAAAATGACACCATATTTTCACATAATTTGGTATGATGATGGAGGCTAGATGATTCCAACTTAGGCCATAAGGCAATTCAAAATTTTAGTTTTAGGGCATGTTTCGGAGTTAAAATTGTTTATTAAATAACTTAAAATATCTCCATTATTGACTTAACAGCAAAAATGTATATAACAAAGATTGTTTATAATAAGAAAACACATTTTCGATTGAATAAATAATTAGGGAGTTACGCTAGTACACCCTAAAATTAAAATCTTGAAATATTTCACTTATTTACTTTTCATCAAAAATGTAAATGAGGATACATTTTTTTTTCTCTCTTTAACCTAGTTTTTAGTAAGATTATTTAGGTGGCAAAGGACATAAATTACTTATATGTTACTATTAGCCAATGACAAGTAACGTTATTATTTTAATTTATCATGTATTCTAATGTTTGGATACATTAGTGATTTTGTAGCAAACACAAACATCCATGCCATTATGGGATTTGAACCTGAGCCGCCATGGTAAGGAGTCAGACTCGCTGACCACTAAACCATGGCGACCTACTAGTTAAAAGGTAGAAATATCTCATTAATCATTTGCTTAACAGCAAAAATGAATATGAGAAAAAATATAATGTAAATGAATAAAGTATATGAGAGAGAAAAACTATTCCGCTCTGTTTAATGCAGTTTTTAATAAGATATATGTTTGGGAAGCCATGGGGAGAGCTAGCTATAATCGAAGTATCTCACTTATTATTTACTAAACATTAAAAATATATGCAAAAGAGTGGTTAAGAGTTTATAAAAGATTATTCTTTGTTAACTGAAGATCTCGCTTATCATTTATATTACAGCAACTATATATTACAAAAACCATACAAAGTACAGGTACTCCAGCTAGATTTCAATTTGATTCATGTACTATAGAAAATGTAGGATATGTAAAGCAATACGTTGCAATACCAGCAATAATTGAACGATTTAGCACTTTAGTATTGATCGAGAAACATTAGACCAAATCGATTTAAATGTTATTATAGATGGTTTAGCTTCAACTAAAAATAAAAGATTCATGTATAAGCTCACCATAAAATTTATATTCGATTTAATACACGGAAATAATTATTTTATGCATAAATAATAATAAATTATTGCAGCAAACAACAGATGTTTTTCTCTACCCCGGGTAACATAACATCGCTACTGGAATTAAGTTTTTAAAAAAATGCTTTTTCTTATTTTGTTATTAAATTAGGGCTCGAAATGTGCCGGAGCAAACCGGAACAGTGTACTAGTTCGTGACATTATAGAAAATACCGGTTCGTAAAATAATCGAACATACATATTAAAAAGTATTGTTCAGTCGCACTATAATTTTGAAATGGCTTTCCTGTTCGTGAAATTTTCTATTTCGAGCACTGTAAAATTTAAAGATATTATTTATTTTACATATTATTGAGAACGACCGTAGAGCAGTTGATTAGTGTATAATTAGCTGTGGATAAGGTACCAAGTTCAACTACAGTCTTAAACACGTTTCAAATTGCTTCCTACTAGTTCTACCTAGGAAAGCAGAAGCCACACTACCGAGATATTTGCCCAGGATATCTCCAAAAATAAATAAAATTGGTTCGGAATCCACCTTAATTTGTAGGTACTACCATATATATCTGTGATAAACAAATAAAACGCAATACACAAGAGTAATTGAGAAAATCACCACTCTCAGTACTCAGTAGATGGATATTTGAGATTTAATTTATATAAAATATCTTCAAATAAATTACAAGAAAACACAATACCTAGTGATCGGAGAAGAAGGCAGGAATATCGTTTTGGAGAACAAGACTAAACATAAATATTCTGAATTTAAGTAGCTTAGAATAACCCTATCAACTTCCGAGACGAACCAGGAGGACATTGTCGGAAAAATAAGCCAGGGAAAAAGAGTTGTAAAACAAATCAATCTTTACTCCAACCTCAATCAGTCCTTTATAATGATAAAGTTATTACAAACACCAAGAAAACCATTTACAAGACCTTATTAGAAAGCATCTTCACGTACGAATCGGAATTTTGGAAGCTAACTAAGATGGATAAAGAGATTAACAGCTATAGAAAATGGTTCCTGAAGGAGTTGTAGTATGTTGAAGCTTGATTGTGTACGTAATGAATCGATCAGCCTAAATGGGTGACGAAGGAAACATAATAGACACCACTGAAAAGAAGAGACTTTCTTGGTTTGGACAAATGCAAAGAATGCACAGATACGCGATGGCCCAAAAGAATGGTGAATTAGGTGCCTGAAGGCCACAGAAGACCTAGTGGACCTCTCATATCCTGGAGAAGAGATGTGTATGCAGCAATGGAAAATAGATATGAATATACTGAAAGCTACTATCTTGTATTGTAGCTTTGATTATGGTCAACACCGAAACTGCAGTCAGTTTTTCAATTAAAACCTTTTTAAATTTATATATAGTAGTGGTATTTTTCACGTCAGTTACAATAAGAAATTATTAATAACGTGTCATATAAAAATAAAAGGTTCCCAACAATCATATTAAATACAAATAAAATAAAAAAAGTAAGAACAAAATATTACGTGCTAATTCCCAATACATTTCATGAATATGTATAGGGTAGTTAAAATTCAACACTAAAATAACATTTCCCAACAAAAATACCTTACCAAATACAATATAACAAATATATCTCCACTTTATCAAACTTTTCTTTCAACAATAAAAATTATCAGATTTACGAAATGAGCATTATAATTATAAAGCGTGCCACCCGCAACGTAAAGAAAATCGTCGCGTGGCACCAACTATAATGGAATATGAAGCAGAATTTATTTGACAAGTCGAGGATACGTAATATGTTTACCCTCCGTATCGTCGAGATGCTATCGGTAAGTGTCGCGTCGGTTGGCGGCAAGAACAGCTAGATTTTCCGGGTTAGATGTCGTAAACGATTCTAGTCAATTTTGCTGTCTGTTAAGAACAGACTAACAGTAACAATGCACATTAGGGGTGACTTCCTTTTATTTCATTTACAATTTATTTTGTACACAATGGTTGTAGATACTGAATAGTATTAATGCAGACAAAACTAAGCATTTCTAGCTTAGACATAAGATATTAAGACTCCCAATTCCCCAAATAGTTATCAATTTTCGTATCTAAATTTTGACCCAAATTAGTAGTTATATTTGTTCAAAAATTATAATACAAACAAAATCTTTAATTTATTACACATAAGTAACATTATATTTAAACAGTTATTGTATATAATATTTAATTTTTAATCCAAATAACATACACAAGCTGTGCAAAAATGGTAGAGTTTGCATTGTTCTTATGGGCATTATATTGTAAAAAATGTATTGAGTGATCCAAAAAAGGGATATGCGCATTACGTATGATAGTTTTTAGCGCTTTAATTTACGCTTTAAAAACTTTTTTCTATTCAATGAAAATGATTGATGTTTAGAAATATTTGATTTAAAAAGTTTTTTAGAATTTTGTGACGTAATTCCTTTGATACCGCGAATCACCTAATAAATGCATCTATTTTAAAATAATTATTCTTCTGTACACGTCACTGCACGAGGATCAGCCAATCATATATAAGTATTTGGACTAGATGACAGTGATATCCACTAGATCGTTCAACAGGGATATCCTATAATAAATGGGATGACCAGATGAAAAGCCTGATATGCCAGTAATTGTACGAAACAACGCAAATAGATAAATAAGATGAAGAAAGCAGATAAATATATATAAAAGCTATCGAGTCAAAATAACGCCATACCCTGTCAGAGGTGACCGGAATTGGAGTGATAGCTGCTTGATTTTAATTCTATGAACATCGAAATTGATACTGAGACAAATTTGACGAAAATATTATATTACTGAGAACTACTTGAACATTTTTGACAAAAAAAAATTGATACACATACGTGTTCTTTTTGTCCCGTTTCATGGAATATCGTAAAAAAAAGATTTTTGAAACCCTCTATCTAGTCCAGTTAATATTATGAAACTATGCATAAAATTATCTTGATAAATTTTAAATCTGCACCTGGTTATTTTCCTAAAAATAGAACTGAAAGTCATTAATTCAATTTTAATGTCAATCATTCAGCATAAAATTTAAATTATTTTCCAATCACTGTAAATGGATTGATATTCGATTTCTCTTTCCTTAAAAACACATAATTAATTATTTGCAAATGAGTTTATAGTCTATTCTAGGACAAATATGACAGATTTCATCACACCCATTTTAGATAAAATCTACATGATATTCAAGGATATGACAATATTAAAATTTTAGAATTATTATTAATTTACTTTATAAGGAATTCTATAGAAATATTTTTCAGTTTATACAAAATGTATGTTATCGAGTTAGTTTAGATAATGGTAACAGTATTACTAAATATGACTATTATAAATGCAAGTGTAACATACATCATTAGTAGATATTTTAAACAAATTTTAATGGTTAACATAATGCTGTTTTTACATATTGGCTTTATAGTTATTTAAGGATTCTGGGGATTTGCCAGCAATTCTTATCAGGACTTTAGAGCTGAGCCCGGAGCTAAAGCAGAGCTTGCCGCTGAAGCGCATCCCGCAATTGACTACGCAACTGTTTTTTTATTATTTTTTTTTTTTTTCACTAGGTTAGTTAAAAATTTTAATCCAATTTCTTTAATAAAAACAATGAAATTTATTTATTAAGGTATTAATATTCACTATAAAAATATATTTTGTGTTTCCGAGTTACACAATTCTAACGAAGTCTTTGAACGACATTTTCGTGAAAATACCTACAATAAAATACAATGAAAATTGACAGTACGATGGAGGGTAACGATTGGCTCAAAATAAAATCAACATTCGAGGCTACTGAGAGTTATCCAGAACCGAAATCAAGCTGCCTGTCTAGTTATATTAATTAAGCTCACTACTCAAGTAAGCGTCGAGCGAATATTTTTTGGTATAAAATTAATACTACATAATATAAGACAAACAATGAAACACAATTTGCATTCTCCAAATTTTATTTACAAATTAAATTATGACGGTGATTGATGAACTACAATTATGAAATAAAATTTATTATTTAAAATTAAAAAAATATAACTTTATTCAACGTTTAAAGATTAATGATTCGAATTAAAAAAATTACTTGAAGCATAAAGTGGAGCTGGAGCATGCATGTAAGAGCAATACTGGAGCGGAGTTATTTGAAAATTTACACTGCTCAAATCTTTGATTCTACCACATAAATCATAAAAGCGTTTCATCTAAAGGACTATGAGCAATCAAACCATGGTATGCATTAACGACCGTATCAACTAACACTGATTTGTGCATACAATAAAAGAGTAAATAATGTAATATAAAAAGAAAAATGTGTTGCCAAACTGGCAGCATATAACAACTCCTAAATCGGTGACGGAACAAGAAGACAGAAAAAACAAGAGCCACTAGATCTACCTTTTAGATATAATATCAGTTGGCTACACCAGTGTTCTGCGAAGTGGAATCTGACGGTGTCCTTTAATAATAGATATGGCAAGGCTTCCGCAACAAAATAAGTCTGGGCACCGCCGATATTTAAAATAATAAAATAAATGAACCAATAATATGGTAGTTACATTAGGATATCGCTACTGGGTAATCGTTTATAATAGTATATTTTTTATAGTCTATATACTTTATACTAAACAACATTATATTTTTGAACTTAAAATCATTAGAACAAAGAAGTAAATTTTATATCCTGCTATTGTTCAAAATCTTCAATAATATGATTGACACACAGACCTTTGTACATGAATTTACTTTTCTAATACCAAACGAGTCTACACGATCTCAAAATACGTTTTATATTAATCAATTTAAAACCAACTGTTGTAAAAACTCACCAATTAATAGAATAATGATTTCTTCAAACAATAATTCCAACATTTAGACATATTTACCTTAACATTTAACAAACTAAAAAAATTATTGTAATGAGATACAATATAATTAATTAAAATTGTTTACGTACACAATCTGTAATTTATAATTTCTGTAAGTTAATGTTCACTATTTAATTGTATTCCGTGGGCAACTGTTAGCTTCCTTAATATAAATAAATAAATAAATAAATAAATAAATAAATAAATAAATAAATAAATTAACATTAACTAACCTTCTGGTACTTAATAGACTGAAAATATTCTCAGTTTATGAGAAAATAATTTTATTAATAATATAAACTCAACAAATCGTTATCAGCCAATTCAACCTTACTATTTAGTTGGGAACTACTGTAAAAATGCTAGATTTTGCAAAATAAGATAAACTCTTGGCTAACTCAATAATCTCTGTCGTGATATTAAAATCGATATTAACATAGGCAAAAAAAAATAAAAAATAAAATAAATTTAACATCATTTTCAATTTGTTCGCTATACAGTGTAACAAAATAAAGGGAACACGATTATATCTGTTAGGAGAGGTTAGGAGAAACACAAAATATGTCGTATTTTTAGTAGACTATATAATTCTTGTCCAATATGAAAAAAATGACTATTTTAGGAGATATATCAAATTTTAGTTTTTTTTTTAAACGGAACCACATGCATATTTTTATAACAAAATATTCTATAACTTTATCTTCTGAAACTTACTACTCATCTACCTCTACAATTGATCTTTTTTAACGTAGAGCGCTTTGGATAAAATTGTTTATACAGCTATTAATTGTTACAGTAATAAATACTACTAAAAATTAATATTGTTCCAAATTAGAATTTAAAATTATTTTCAAAATGAGTATTTCAATAAATGAATAAATGGAAATGCTACTTTTTGCAATGCAACAAAAATACAAGAGAATCTTTAATTTTATAGCAACAAAAATATCCTGATTGTCTTACCCAGCCCATATTTATTTATCTAGCTAGGGTAAAAAATTACGAATTCATAAAACGCATTTCCGAAAAAAATGAACAGAAGAAAAAAAAAACGAAAAAAGATAACCGAATAGTAGATGAAGATTTTGAGATGAATATTTTAGCATATTTTAATGGTTATCCAAGATATTCGGTTAGAGGAGCAGCTGCTGAACAACATGATCCACAACTAGAAAAAAAAAAAAAAAATAGTAATAATAATACAAAAACAACTCCTTCCAAATTTTTATTCAAAAACTCGAAAATCATCGAAATCCTAGAAGAATGCATTTTTCTCTTATGTATCTCTTATGCAGTATCTTGTTTTGGAGATATATTGATAACCAATAGATACATGATTTTTTTTTTTTTGTAAAACGGACGTCTGGTGACTAACAGAACATTAGGACTATATTCCGTTAGTCACCAGACAAGGTTTACTTTTCCAGCAATGTTGTTCTCTGGCACATAATAGAACAATAATTGCGAATTATATAAATCAACAATTTTCAATTTAAATAGGAAATAAGGGATGCCTAGGTGTCCAAAATTTACAGGTCGTAAACAGCGCCCTATGACATAACCTAACAACTACTTATACGGTAGTCGAGACCGCCGACTCCACCTCTCGTTTGAAGCACTTACCTATTCAAGAATATTAATTCAGAAATACAGTTAATCATTTTAGGGAAGACTTTGGGCAACGATTGTAACAGCCAAGAACATTTTAGAAAAATATTGTGCTGGTCCTAGAGCTCGCTCTCACGATCCCACGCTTACAATGTGAAATCTAACAGCTACACTAATATAACCACAGCATAATCAACACAGGTTTCCCAAACTCTACAGGCAATAAAGACTTGTGGCAGTTCAGACATTAGACAGACATAAGGCGAGAAAAAAAAACGCAAATACCTGGATTGGTCATACTTTTAGATTTGAACAAAACTCACTGTAATATCATTGGTTTTGATTCTAGTGGGAAAATGAAAAGTTGGAAGTTCGAGACAGACATGAAGCAGCACTAACGAAAAAAGAGATGCATATGGGAAACGCTACAGCCCAATAAAAGCTCTAGCAATAAAAATTACAGATGACATTTCAGTAAATTTCTTTGTTCCATCTGAAAATTTAAAGGTACATTTACATTAATATTACAAACAAATTTTTCTGTCGCGCGTAATCATAGAAGCATCATAACTTCTCTTTTTATAGATCGAATTAGCAATTTGAAGATGACAACTTGGTGTATAATCGAAATATTCTTATATTACCCTACAGTCTTCGTAACTCAACACTTTGAGTACGTAGTTTATCAATACTGAAGTTACTCTTACTATAGAACACCATAATAAAGAGAATCGTAATGGTGCAATGGGCAAAAATATGATAGCAAAAATTTCGAACCAATGAGATAGATTTCTGGAGACGATCAGCCAGAATATCAGCATTGTATAAAGTCCTAAAAAAGGATCCAGCAAAGGACCCAAAAATCAACTGGTGAAAAAGAAAAACAAATCATCTGATATAGTTAAGTGTGGAGATTTACCGAAGAAAGAATTCCGAGGTACGGCAATGCTCACGGATATGGGAAAGAGGAGGAGCAAAAAACAAATGGATGCAAGGACTGCAGAAGGCTATGTCGAAACAAAATCTGCCTCCAGAATGAGGCACAAAAGAACGTTTTAAATTTGGCATAATTATATTAAATACTCCTAAGACCACCATTGCCATTATTTTGGCTCTATGAAATTTAATACATATTAATTTCCAACCATCGTCTCATACAAATTAATAAAAGTGTATGAAAAATAAAAGAAAAAAAAAAACAACATGGTATGCTTTAAACATTTAATTACGAGCAAAAATGCATTAACGTGGATACAAATACGCTGAAAATGTTAAATCAGTGAATTTTATTAACTATTTTAAGTCCGTCCTGTTTAATCAGAATATTTCTGTCCAATAGGCAGGTATTTGTAATTATCCCCTGAAAAATATATGAGATTCCACAGAGCAAATCAATTGTTCTGGAATTTTACAATGAAGTAGCTCCTATTTATTGTCTCATGCGCAATCTCATTATTGCGACGAATATTAAGCAAGACCTAAACCACACAAGTTTTTTCCAGACTAAGATTATGTCATAAATATTTACAACGCCGACTTACCTTACTAAACGGCAAAAATTAAATAAAAATTCCTAATGCAAAAATGATTATTTAAGTTTATTTAATTTAGTTTTGTAAAAAGCTTAGTTTATGTCATTATATTTTTGTAGTTACATAAATATTAAATTAACTGAATATGAACCGATATGAAAAATTATAAAATAGGTATAAACATTTTTATCTACGACCATCAAATAATAAAAGCATTTTGTGTGCAACTGTTAATACATAATGCTGTTCACATTGCAACAAGTGTAAAAAAAAGAGACGCGCATGCGTGTTCACCCAAAAAAATTGTTTTACACTGCAAGTTTTTATTTAGTAAATTAGTTAGTTAAAATGTTTGGCGCTCAGCAATTATGACTATTTTCGTCTCACACATCCCATATTTGTATCTAGAATATTATTTATAAGGTAGAATAAATAAAATAATAAATTATAGTGTTTTAAACATTGTTGTAGATTACTATTAGCTGATGGTACGATAGCTATCTTGAGTGGGGATATGCAATATTGAGAAAGTATCGATAATATCGAATAAAAATATCGATATTTTCATGAATCGAAAGGAAAAATGAATATATTTTCTATATAACGTAAAAAACATTTTATCCTAAGGCATAAGTGAAGATCTAATAAATATACCGGACACCTGGAAAGACCTGGCAATAAACAGATCAAGATGGAAAACTATTCTCACTCTTATGAATCAACCCGACTGACAGTTTTCTTAACATATGAAAAACATCGCCACCTAAAACCGTATAATTTACGTTGAGAACCACTGTTTCAGTCGATTGCAATTAAGTTATTTCAATGGGGAAATAAAAATCTGGTTAAATTCTCCATTAAATAAAGATTAACATAAATGTTACCTTGAGTTTGCATCCACTAATACCCATAATTCTGCTCTAGTTTAGCATCGGAATAAGCGGTTTACTGAGATATCTATTTTATTTTAATTTTATTTTGATACTCTGAGTTAGCATCACTCAATTTAATCACAAATCACTAATGCCAACTTACGCTTAAGAATATTAAATAAGATAATCGCACAAATAAAAAAGCGACACTAAGGCAAATTTAAATTAGATATATGTTTTAATTTTTTATTTGATTAAGTTATTAACAAGGAATGGACAAACATAGGATATAGTTCTTTTTAATTGATTAGCCAGTACCGCAAAAAATTATAAAAAATATTTTATCAAAATCAACCATTTCTTGAAAATATTTTTTCGTCCGTTAATTTAAGTACTATAAATACTAAAATATATTAACAAAAAAAGGAAAGCATTTTAAAATGTAACAAAAATATATTCGTAAGGCATTAGTTTCTTTACCACTGCTATCATTTTGACTACAACTATATATGTTAATATTTTTCATGCCACATATTTTTCGACCTGTTCCAATAATTCGTCTATATGCGGCGCAAACATCAGTTAGATGCATACCAAATTTTAGCTCTCGAGGTTCAACTGTTTGGCTGCAACTTCTAACGGACAGATAGATATTGGGCCAATAGCTACATTTCTGATGCAATTTAAAAATTAAATTAAAAAAAAAAAAATCTTTACAACTGTCATTTTGCTGTGTGCATCATTCAAATGTATGACGTGTACACACCTTTGGCCAAATCAGTAAGATGTACAGACGTGTTTCATCGTCGGTAAATATCAGCTTGAATTAGCCATCTAACTTTATTGTTCATTTGTACTGTGTTCTTTCGTAGTTCAATGTACGTATATTCAGAATAAGAATAGTTTAAATATAAATTAGTTATACAGTTGTCAAATGATAGTAAAATTACTTAATTGGCAATGCAGAATCTGAGCAATGCAGATACAATAGATATTGATACAGAAAAACAAATTCAAACTATGGGCGTCCTTCAAAAAACAGTTTACCGCAGTCAGTAGTTTTGATAATATTGGTCATCTGATAAAAAGGCATGAAAAGAATGCAAAAAAAAATCAGATTGTGTAAGAGTTATACCATTTATTTATGTGTAAAATATTAAGTACGTCTGCACCCAGGGTGTTTTAAAATGTTTCATATCAAATAAAATTCATATTTCATTCATAAAAAAATTATTTGCTTATTACATGTTTACGTATATATGATATTGTTATTAGCCAAATGTGTGTATACGCATCCGTATATTCCTGTAGAGCAGTGGCGACTGGTCTATAGGAGCTGCAGAGCTGCAGAACTGCCAATAAATATAGTAAACATATATTTTTTAAATTATTATTTTTATTGCATAATATTTGAAAGATTTTTGAATTTATATGTATATCGACTAATTGTATTCTGGAATACGCATTGTATCTGTAGCACAACGAAAGATATATTGTACCTTCTATTCTCTCCGTTTCTCTTTAATAATTTGCTGACGAACTATAATAATAATTTTATTTCACTTTCACATACATATACAATACATTACAATTGAATATACAATATTGTGTCACATACATATGTGAATAGTAGTCACAGAGAAATAGTAAGAATATAAAAAATGAACATAAAATAAGATCTGTTAATTGATAAAATCATTGACATCGTAGATAGATTTTTCAATAAGGTGGTGCTTTACTTGATTCTTAAATTTATTTAAATTAGTAATGTTTTTTATAACGTCAGGAAGTGCATTATAAAATTTACAACAATTGTAATAAGCTTTCTGGTAGCTCGAAGTAGTGTGGATAGCAGGTAAAAGTTTTTGTTTATTTCGCGTACTGTATGAATGAGACATGGGTGAAAATAAATGCTTGTTTTTATGTGTAAAAACGCACAAAGATAATATATATTCTGATGGCATGGTAAGTATTTCTAAGGATTTAAATGAATTTTTACAAGAGTCTCTATATTTTATTATAACTACGCAGTTCTGTGCTCAGAAATATTCTCTTTCGTTGCTATTCGGATGTGGATCAGCATAAATCTTCCGAACGAAAGTCACGTGTCGCCAATAGTAGAATATTTGTTATGCTCAGCGCTGATATTTTTAGAATTATATTATAGAATGAGTTTATTGTGTAAAAATTTAACGTTTAGTAGATAAAAGTGGATGTGATTTTTAATTAAAACAAAGAACGTCTTAAAACAGAACTTTCTGTAATATATTCAAATAGTGAACACAGAAAAATATGTGGCGCTGTGTCTTTCCTAAAATTTATAATTTTAAATAATTTGGACGAATCGATGGCGGAGACAAAGAAATTGTTACAATTTCTTGTAACAACACCCATGGGTAGTGATGAAGCTGAACGTTGTTTTTCCACTCTAATACGGATAAAAACTTTTCTAAAAAACTCGATGTGTAAAGATCGTCTAACGGCCCTTTCAGCGCTGTCAATAGAAAAAAAATCATATCAACAAAACCGAACTTTACCGACAAAGTTATATATAAATTTGCTGCTAAGAAAGACCGGCGTATTGAATTAATATTCAAGAAATTGCATTAAGGTAACAACATAAGCATATAATTTTTACTCTTATTATTATTTTTTTCTTCTTCCTTGCAGAACATCCGAACATTTTTTTCACGAGCCGCCACTGCTGTAGAGTTAAGCATACTTATATATAATATTTAAAAACGCAATAATTGTCTTAGCTGATGTACTTTAATTAATTTGCAATAAAATTTTTGTGAAAAATATATTTTTTAATATCTTGCCCACTAATGGCCAAGTTGCACTAATGGCCAATGGTCTTAATTGGAAAAGACCCAATGTTCTTTCGAAATTAATACGATTAAAACGTGTTAACACCTAGATTGGCTGCTTTTGAGTTATAAAAGAAGTGGAAATATAATCCTATATTTCATTTGCAACTATCTAATTTTGTTAAATCAAATATTGTAAAAATTGTTTTGTTACAAGTGTTACCTTTAAAGATGCCAAACTGCACACTATGTAATAACTAATGATATGTAATTATAAACAACTTATTGAAATTTATACCGACTCAAAAAACTAGGTAGTTGAAGCGTCGTTAAATAAAACGTGTAAAAAAAAACAAAAAACAAACAAACAAATGTGATTAATAATTTTCGATTACTGTTTTGAAATGGACTATATTCACTTAACTTATTTTAAAACAAGGTTGTTAATTAATATTATGTTCATGGGTATTTTTATCAGTAATTCTATACTGATTGTTCTAACACATTTTCACTTTAAGCTTCACTTGTGTATGTATAATATACTCGTATAACACAAATAGAATACTTTTTAATTTTAGTATAAACTCATACACGACGGTTTCCCATTACATTGTCCCTGGGGTAATTGGAATAACAGATAGTGCCAAACCAAACGTGCGAATCAAACTTAACCTGCTCACATTCAACTATCTTTAGGATCTACATAGGTCTGATGTACCGTATGAAAATGTACTATAATTTCACATAAAATAATCTCTTTATAGGTCTAATTCAATTGTTTCCAGATCTTCGAATTCCTCAGAACTGAATGCCACATAATTATCTTCATACTTCTCTTCATCTTTACGATTGTTTGTAATTAGAGACGGCACGTTATCTCTTCAACCTTCTTATCCCCTTATATAAGCCCTTGTATGCCGTAATCCTTTGAGCGGAACTAAAGCAGTCGAGGATGAAAAACAAATGTTTCATAATGGGATCTTATGCTTTGGTTAATTTTATTGTCATACGTAAATCT
Organism: Liopterus haemorrhoidalis; assembly: GCA_963971575.1. Classification (NCBI taxonomy): domain Eukaryota; kingdom Metazoa; phylum Arthropoda; class Insecta; order Coleoptera; family Dytiscidae; genus Liopterus; species Liopterus haemorrhoidalis. The sequence goes on along the minus strand of OZ020618.1, from coordinate 37,599,829 downwards.
AAACTCTGAATTGTGTTCATAACTAAACACATATCCAATTTCAGAAGAGTTTTAATTTATAAAATAAACGGTTAATACATACTTATTTAATGATTATGTCTAAAGGAACTGTTAGGGCTGAAATATTTATTGTGACAGTGGTAGAACGAAGAACAAAAAAGTTTTAAAAAAACTCAAAAGTATTGACTTAACGTCAGTGTTTCTGACTGAGGTCCGCGAACCCTTGGGAGTCTTTGAGACAAAGACCCTTAAAATGATATTTTTAAGGGTAAAAATTTAAATTTACCGAGTTCAATAATAAGATTATTAATTTAATAATACGTAATACATAGTATGTTTAATATTAATCCGACGATGGTCTAATAGTCGACTATACTGCACGATAAAGACAATATTTCACAATCCCAGAACAAACTGAATTGGCTGAACTCGTGGGATGGTTGATTAAAATTATTTTGAAACAAAACAGTCTTTATGACTTATGGTTAGTAAGACCTACAAACACAGTATAGTAACAGTCAGGCCAATGAGCGTCTCATTGGTCGAAGTGATCGGCGGCCATTAAGATTCCAAACAATTGTTGATTTACAAGGCATACTCTAGGTTTTCATTTTTTGAGATAAATAAGACATTTAAATACATTTTAGCTGTGAACTGTTTTATTGTATCCAATATATTCTATCAAATACTGAACTAAAAATTACTGTTTCATTCGACGGAAATTAATACTACAGGTTTTATAACTAAAATAATACTTTACTAAAAAAAAAAAAAAAAAACTAAAATAAGACTTTTAACCTAACTGACAGGTTTTTTTGTATGTCAATAGTAACGAAAGAAAATTTCCAATAATTGCAATAAATAAATTTTGTGATAGTACGGCACGGGCATAAAAAAATATAAATTTTATATTTGTACCAGGGCTTATATTCGAACCGGAACTGAACCGAAAACCGAAAAAAACCGTTATTTTTGTCGGAACGAAAACCGGAACTGAACCGGAAAAAAATATCGGTTTATTTTGGTTCAGATAATGTTTATGTGAATGAATATACAATACATTTTATTTAAGATTATTTTTTAAACAGATGAGCAGAAAAAAATCGTCATTTGTAATTTTTGAACTGATAAGTAAAAAAAAAATGCGCTTCTATTATTTCGGAAGAGAGGGGTTGAACGCCCAGAACCTATTCATATTTTGTCGCTTTTGTTTTACCGCTTCTGTGTGATAATAAAATAACTTTTTACAAATAATAAATTTTATTACTATCAGTCTTTCGGAGATAGAGTATAAAAGTTTATCACTCGGAACTGAACCGAAAACCGAAAAAAACCGTTATTTTTGCCGGAACGAAAACCGGAACCGAACCGATATATATTTTTTTAATTGAACCGGAACGAAAACCGAAACGAAAAAAATAACGGTTCGAAGCCCTGATTTGTACTTTAGTTAATATCTCTTGCATAATATTTAATTAAAAATATTTGACTTAAAAAATTCATAGTCCTTCTTTAATAAGACACAAAAACTACTTTAGAAGTTACCATAACACTTGGCCACAGCCTACACTAGAGCTTGCTTACTGATTGATTTACTTACTTGTGATTCATATCACAAATTTGTAGCTTAGCTGTACATGATGCATTTAATTATAAGCATAGTTACAGATACTATTTCACATTGACAGCTGTCCGACATTGATAAATTCTAGAGAAGTTATTATCAAAAAATAAATAAAAATTAATGCAACAATTGTACATTATTTCATTGGTAAGCACAAATAGTCACATAAACAATAGCGTATGTTATTAAGAAATAGCTTTTTTACAATTTCCCATTTGCGCCATTGGTAAAATCGAAACTTTAAAATAATCTAATGAGCAGGAAATTCAAACACCTATCAATAATTTATGAACTCTCTGTACTTATAATTTTCTAATTTAACTACCGAATAAATCAAGGTAAAGGTACGAGTTTTCCTATAATTTACTTAAAAAATTATTTTCAAACAAAAATGTTACCATGTTTTCTTTCTATCAACAGATAAGGATGTTCCTAGCAAGGAGTAACACTATTCCTTTCCGTAATTAAAGGTAACCAAGCAAACAAACATCATGATCCATTTACATTTGTCGTAGGCTTGATGCACTGGTAGTAACAAAAAAGAAAAAATTACTGGTAGGTAAAAAACATGTAGATAAGTTGATACTTTCAAAAAGTAACATAAAGCGAGTTTGAAGCTGGTATACAGGTACATCAAACCGGTAACAACCATCGGTATTCAACGTACAGCAATTACCAAAAAGTGTTTTTCAAACACACCTCACTATTTCATCTCTAGTACAGTAAATCACCTGACAAGTAAATTATATTGATTTTAGAACAGTGTTAACAAAAAACATTGCCCATCATCAGCTTACCACGCCTGTACATCTCTGAAAACACATTTCCGAGTAATATTACCACCACTAGCACGTTTTTATTTCGTATGTTGTATTTCGTATTTGAGAACCGAAACACTCCAGCCTACTGCTTCAGTGTGTTCGGCTAATGGAGCAAAACACATTAACGCACAGGAAGTGTAAGAAAATAAATGTTTATTAATATAATTAAAACCATCTAACTCAAGTCGTATTTTACAACTTATAATAAAAACTTCTACGTTTCAAATAAGTACTATAAAAATAGTCAGGATGTGAAGATGTTTTTGGCAGATTATTAGCATATTTTCATAATAATTAACAGTGGTTTCGAATATACATGGTAAATGGAAGGACTATGGTAACAAACAACATATTAGTATATGCGTCGATAATGGTCATGCCAATATTGAGAACCAAAACTCCAATTAGTACATTAATATAAGATATGTGAAACACAGCATAGTGTTTTCATTTTACAATCCCTTATCAACAAATACATATCTATATCACACTATCCTGTGTAAATCAATTATAACATATTTGAACTACTCGTACCACGTACGTCCGTTATTTTATCTTTGGCTGTTATATTTGAATATATTCACAAAAACCTATATGTGTTTTTACATATGCGCTGCATTAACCAAAGACAGGGAATATAGACACACCAAAAGATTTCTTTCTTTAAGTCTCCGAACGAATAAAAACGTTGGATTTATAAAACCTTTTCAAATGAATCATACACTCACTTTAAAGACTGTCGGCAAGTAAATTCTCAAGGACTTTAGCTATGTTTGGTTCACGAGACTTTACATGCCAATTGATCGACAGAGAACCGACAAACAAACATATATCTATTTCACACAGTTCTACGTAAAATTCAATGTTTGAATTTCTCATAACTCAAAGTCCGTCTATATTATTTATCTTCCTTTGTTATATCTGATTATATTCAGATTAGTATTGTCTGTGTTTTTGTATATGTAACGCTTCTATTGCAGCTGTGAGTAAAAGGAATGAAACAAGACAATAATTTTCCGCACCTTCCGAACCAACAGCATTGCTTAATTTTTATGATCTTTTTTTAACTTCTAGACTTTTTATTAACTTCTAGATTGAGTAAAACCTCCACGAGTATAAATTAATTGGTTTAGAGCAGGCACGTACAACCGACGTTGCCTCATAGTTTCCGGTGCGCGATAACTATCCAAAATCTCACTGAATCTGGCCCGCGAGTATATCTTTGTTTTCAGAGATCAAACGCGGTTTAATTGTTAAACGGTTGATGTTGATAAGGCCAAGCAAGCGCCACTTTCTCTGCAAATGGAACTGCTTGAGCTACAGGAGAACCCAAATTTGAAGTACAAAAAATGAAGGACATTCCGCTAATTGACTTTTATAAGAAATATTTGCTAGTAGACAAATATCCGAGATTCACAGTTTTTGCTCAGAAGAGAATTACGCTCTTTGGAAGCACTTACAAATGTGATCAGTTATTTTCTAGGATGAGGTTTGTTAAATTTAAAAAAAAGGACGCGAATAACGGATTCGTACCTAGAAAACACGTTGCGTTTTACTACATCAGTTGTTTCCTTAGACATTGCCAATCTGAGAGCACTATGAAATCCAACCGCCCCGTTAAAATTAAATAAACATTTTGTTCTTATTTAACAATATTTATGCATTATAAAAGATCTTTTATTTTTTTCTGTTTTTTTTTTTATGAATCTTATGAACTTACATATATTTTTTGTATAGTTTAGATATATTTCAGTGAAGTAATGTTAAAAAAACTAATCATTCTTAAAAAAAAATAAAATAGATCCTTAAAAAGTACTGGCCCGCAAATGTATTTCAGATCGCTTAGTATTTTATTTAATAATAATTTTTACTAATTATTCAATATGCTTTTCAGCGTACGTTGAGAAAATACAAATTACTCAATAATACTACGCTAAAAGTACGAACGCCCATCGTTACCCATCAAGAGAACGTCTAGTTGGCAAATAAAGGCAAAATCTCTGATTATTGACCTCCGATACCATCTGTCCGGTACTATATTGGTCAAAAGTGTAGAAGAGTGAGTGCTAGTCGACCCATTAGTTGACTTTATGTATTTATGCTTAATTATTATTATTTAGGAAGTGGTGTCAATGTGCCTTATGAGCAACGTAAAAAAATATTGGTAACAAGCGATTTGCAAGTTCAAAATTTGACGTGTCATTTGGAAGTTATGACAAGTAACTTTCATCATATATATGTAATATCAGTTTGAAGAGCGGTCTAAGGATGGACTAAGGCCTTAGTGTTGTAAAGTAATTAGTGTCTAGTCAAACATTTCGATATTTTAATACAAATACAAAGTACAGGCAAAATTACAGTATGATCGAATAAAAGGAGTCTAGTACGCCTTGAATTTAATGTTTTTATTGATAAGCTAGCAATTCTCTGTTGTGTATCATTTTTGAGCATTAATCTCGTTACTTATGATCATAATGTGTATTTTTATTATTATAGTAAATACAAATACAGTCGAACTTCTATAAGTAAATTTTTTCTATATCTCAATTTTTTTCGTATTTTTTTTGCGTCTAGATCAGTGTTTCTCAAACTTTCGACAGTTGCAGACTACTTTCTGAATTCCACGCTAACCGCGGACCACCAACGCAATTTTTTGGCGAAAAGGCCCATTATTAATACTAATGAACTTTGTGTTCGCGGACCACGAAGCACTGACTCGCGGACCAGTTTGAGAAACACTGGTCTAGATAGCGATTTACATAAATAATTGTTTCTATACCTCGAATTTCCCCAAGTAATATTTTTCTATAACTCGAAGTAAAATTTGGGATTTTTGAAGTCTGTAAACTTCCTAATTTCGAATTTTTATAATGAATATTTTCTCCGTATTTTCCATTTTGATACTTATAAGCAATGATACAGGAGCGCTGTCAAGTCCAGTTGTCGCGGTACTTTCTCGATGAGATCGGGAAATTCCAGGCGTATGATGGTGAATTGAAGCAAAGGCATAAAAGTGAATTCGATACTCACACAGAATATATTACTCTATGAGATGATATAACAAACTTGTCTAAAGCGTAGGACAACAATGTACACAAAGCAACCATAAAAATTGTTTCATAAAGGCTGGCTTCAATAAACAAGACGAAACCAACTGGAGTGAAGAAGATGATAATACTCCTCTCTCAGAATTGCAGTCCGCGTTTATAAACAAATTGTGGGTATTACAGTGTCTCTTGATGAATATTTTTCTGAAGATGACGACGTGGTTGTAGAGGACTATCCAACAGATGCAGACGTTATGAAAAAAAAAAATAAAAAACGCGAAGATGAAGATGTCTTAACTGGCAACGAAAATACCTCGCCAGTGCCAATTTCGCCTACAAACAAAGAAATGCGTAATTTTTTAAGCAAGTGTAGCGTATATTGGCGTTCTAAAGAGACTGTTACGGACGAAATGTATCGCGCGTTAACAATTTTAGAGAACTTTTTGGATAGTTAATTTTTAAATGTAGGACAATAAAAAATCACTGACTTTTTTAAGAAATAATGTTAGTTATTCAGAATTTTCTTCTTTCTTATACAGGGTGTTAGGTAAATGTCCGACACAATTTAAAAGACAAGTTACGTAAATTCGATTTTTCCTTTGCCAATTTTCTCTAAAATGTGAATTTCGTCCAAAAATAAGCAAACAAAAAGATGCCCTAAATTTTGAGCACCACTGACTTTTTTTAAATTTTTCATATTAATCCAGAAGTTGTGTAGTTGCCATAGAGAAAAAAATATTTTAATTGTAGTTCAATTATAGAATGTCAAAGTACGTGTACGTCAAAATTCAAAATTGTTTTTTTCTCTATGGCAACTACACAACTTCTGGATTAATATGAAAAATTAAAAAGTCAGTAGTTTTCAAAATTTGGGGCATCTTTTTGTTTGTTTATTTTTGGACGAAATTCACATTTTAGAGAAAATTGGCAAAGGAAAAATCGATTGCATTCTACGTCACAATGCTGTCTTTAAAATTGTGCCGGATATTTACCTAACACGCTGTATATATTATGTTGTTATATATGTTTATATTTAAATCCACATAAAGTTTGTTGATTTCATGTAGTCCTATATGTATTTCCTCTCAATAAATTCATAGGCAAGCGTTATTTTATTCATTTTGTAGTTATTTCTGTAACTCGAATATCTCGAATATTTTCAGTGAACTATGATGATTCGACTTAGGGAAGTTCGACTGCATCTTTTTCCTAATATGTTTTTTTTTTTTTAATATAATTGAAGTCAAATGTCCGTTGAATTATACTGGAGAGCGATATTACCAACTTTACTAAAAAATAAATAAATTCCATGGCTAAGTAGACGGCTTTTTTTCTCGATCATGTTATATTTACCACAGATTTACTTGTATATCCGGAATTATGAGCACTGATGTAAATCGTTTATTTTATCTGCAATTATGAAAATAAATTTTAATAAAATCTTTCCGCTATAAATTCTATGGAATTACAATCTAATCTTCACACAAATTAATCAAAATGATCTACAAATCGTCTCAACACCAGTCTGTGAATATCAGAAACCAACCGTTTGGTCTCGATATAAATCACTGCATAAGTGATAAATTATTACCCTATGAAATTAGATGTTTGAGAGCGCGTTTGGAAAACGTGCAGGATCCCCAATTTATGTAATAACAAGCATGGAAGTAATATATGATAAACACAGCACGGTTTTCTACATTCTTTAACACAACTTCGATCATTTCAACCAATTTATAGGCGGGCAGACTTTAAGTAACTATTTCACGTCCAAATGCGTGATAACACTTTTTTCCGGTGTATTTATCCAAATTGTCGATTTATCTGTAAAAGTATACAAATAAATCAAGATTGAATTGATGGAAAAAAAAATAGGAGTAGATAAAAACGATATTGGATTAAATTAATTTTTGTAATACTAAAAGCTTTTATTGTTTTATATATTCATTTAATGTGTAAATGTGTATATTCCTCGAATTATTAAAATCTATTGTAGAAACTATTTTGTCATAATGTTTGACAAGTGGTTTTGTCGTCCATTAGATCACAATAGGGATAAGGACGTTTAAAGATAGATATAAAAGTCAAAATGATGTGCAAAAAAATGATATGAAATCCGTGATATATATGTCATTTTAATAAAACATTTACATTGAATTACAAAAACATTTAGAAAAATATGTCAATCAAAACATATATGTATTAATATCTTATAGTCACACAACCTTCTTCTCTAGTGAAGTAAGTGGTTTGTAGACTGTGAACGAAATGGGTAATTTAATGCTGGACATATCACTGTGATCTGTAGGGACAGGCAAATTGTGTCCTCTGTGTTTCTTGCGGTCTACTTTGACGTATTTCCAAAAAAAATATTTCTTTAAAAATTTTATTTTATGCTCGATGATTTAATTATCTACTATTATTTTGTACAAGTGTTGGTATGTATGTTCTATTCAACTTTTGGTGTATCTTCATTTTTCCGGAATCGCGGAGAGAGGAAAATGAACCGCCGTCTTATCCGGGTGATTTTTTTAGTGCTTAAACTCAATTTTATTTCGACAGGGGGTACTGACTAATTTTTATTGATAAAAAATCATGCATTTTTTCCTCGAAACCGTGGCGTTGATCGTCACCATTGCTCAGCACGGATAGGTTGTACCAGACGATAAAAGATGTTTATTCATATTTCTACTATTTAGGAGACGATTTCAGACCAAAACTGAATTGAAAAACTACAGTTGAAAGTATTTTATTAATAAAATTGATGAAATGTGTAAAAAATACATAAGAGTTGATAAAGATAATGCAGTTTTTTAAGGTTTTAACACATTTTCATAAATTTTTGCTGGCCATAAAATTGCCTTCAGTTAAAAATGCTATTAAACGGAAAAGAAAGTAAGAATTAAGGAAGTAAGAATCAATTTTGAGTTATCAAAATATATTTTAAGGGTCGATCGAACGTTTTAAATGTTAAACCTATCTGTAGAATACGTTCAAATAAGTTTTCAGGGTGAGAATAGATCTGTTAAGCAGTTTTGTTATTTTAATTCTGGAAACTGTATGTTATTAACTATTTTACTAACTATATTAACAAAAGTATAAAGTACAGTGTATTACGAGGATAGATAAGACAGAATAATATTCGATATTTAGTAATCGCGTAATTTTAATTGTGTTAAATCTTGAAGTATTAAATACCCACATGTCATTTTAATATAATATATCTTTAAATAAGTGATTACTATAGGACGAAAGTGTTTTTTTATCATCATGAAGGTCTTTGAAGGTCCGCTGTTTTTTTTTTTTTTGCAGAAAAAATGCTAATTTTGAGACGTATTTCAAAAAAACTTAAAAATTATGATAAAAGTATTCATCTCTCGAACAAGGAGGATATTCCTTCGCATTACTGAATTATAACAAGTATAGGTGAAATTTTAGTGATTAAATAAATTAAAAAACGACTATAATATATTTGAATATAAACCAAATTATTTACAAAAAATCTGAAAATAATAAATACCTTTTTAAATAGTTAAACAAAATACTAAATTTAATAACGTAAAATATTACTACAACGAATATATTATTACAACGAAAATCGGCAAATTTCAGTGTTACTCAAAAGTTTTTCTAAATTTCCAAGTGACATAATTAATAGTGAATCCTATGCAATAATATTTAACTATTTTATTAATTTTTCTCTATTTTATTCAGAATCCATGTATTATTTATAGTGAAATAAAATATTATTGTTACGTTTAAATGGTACAAACGTAAATTAATTAACCGATTTGGATAATACTTTGAACATTGTATGTATAGATTAGAACTTCCCGAGTGTTATTGGCTATATCAGTGTTTCTCAACCGGGGTGCCACGACACTCTCACCGGGGTGCCACCAATTTGAAAAATTATTTCAACGTTAAATTGCTCAGAACTTCCTGTTTGTTATAGCTAATGATAATAATAATAATAATTTTTGCTGACGTTTCGTGGATGTACCGCGGGCGCATCACTTCGATAACCACGTGACAGGCAAAAAACGAGACGAGTTTTATAATCAACATTGCGGCAAAATGCCTTATTATATTAAAACGATTCGCTAAGGGACGAGTTTTGTCAACGTAGGGGAAGAAGCCCGGCGTAGCCGAGCTGAGGCCCCTAGTTTTACATACCGTAAGGAGTGTTATTAAATCTTATTTTGTTAAAAATTACCACTAGCTATTTTAGCTTGTGTCTTAGTTGTAACACCTTGAATTACATAATTACAAGCTTAATTAGTGGTGGCCGCATGCGCAAAAACGTTCCTTCTTGCCGTTGACAGCTAGCACGTTTATGGGGTTCAAATACTGAATGTATCAAATAATTTCTGTAAAAATAATTAAACGAATAACGGACTCTGTTTAGCCATTCGCAAGACCCATATAACCTTGAGACGTGATTTCAACTCCTGATTATGTCAAATAATTTGTTTAATTTTTTTTCATTCATTTTACGAGTTCTGTTTTACCGTTCGTAATCGGCTATAAACTGTAGATGTTTTTCTATGTACGTTAGAAAAGGGGTGAAATAATGACCTTATAACTCCTGAATGATATCATACGTGTTACATTATTATATATTTTTACTTTTAATATTTGTTTTATATCATTAATCCTCACAATTCGCAAATTTTGTATTATTTTTTTAAAGTCTTTGAATGTTAAGGTTAACTAGAATGTAACTAGAAAGTAAGGCAGAGAATGTACGTTCTCCGTTCCTAGACCGCCGGCCATAGATGTGAAAGCCACGTGGTCAGTGTGACTTTTCGATCGGTCCTATTATCCCTGTATAAACAGGTATTAATTTTAAGTATTAAATACTAAAAAAAGGCTGACTAGACTGGGATTTCGAACCCGCGACCCTGTGCTCCGTAGGTAACTGTCTTACCACTCAACCTTAAGAGCTGCAAGACAGTTAGGACAACTGTTTTAAGCAATACAAAAGATTGTCTCATTAAACTTTCAAGTTTCCTTAAATATAAATATTTTACAAGGAAATTAAATAATGGATTACCAAGAACTTCACCTGTCAATAACGCTGATTTGTAAATTTATTGACTTCACTATTTCTCTGAGACTGACATAATCAGACCACCAAAATAACGAATAATTGACTAGTTGGTCGGTCCTCACAGACATTCTGGACAAGTACTCATGTTTATTTTATAGGACAGTCGAACATTTTGGAGAAATTACTGTAATCCAATAACATTGCTTTATCCCACATAAAAAAATAAATTTAAATTTTCAAAAAAAAAAAAAAACAATAACAAAAAACGCTGGTCTTAGTGATACTATACCTTACAATCAGCTTCTGTTCGCCAGATCTTATCCAAACACTTCCACGGCTACCTGGTGATCGTAAGCTAAATCAGGATTCATTTGTAAATAAAATTGAATACCAATCACTGACAATCCATTTGACACGATTTAAGTAAAATGAAGAAAGCTCGGCTTCGTATAACCTCCAGGATACTGTCGAATCCTCGAATTTCAAGTAATCGAGAGGTCTCTGAGTGCCGTGGATACAATAAATCAATCATCCAATCCAATACTTACTCGACTACGGTAAGATGTTATAAGGTGAAGAGTTTATAAGAAGATAATGATCTTCTTATAAACTCTTCCTTTCCTTGATAACGCCTAATACCATTACCACTGTACTGTACGTATTGCAAAGACGACTGAGCAAAACAATTCCTTACTTTTATACATATTTTACTACACATAGACCTTTCCGTTTTGCAGATTGTCTTTTACCCTCTAATATGTTAACAATTACAACAGCCGTGATGCAAAAATTATGCATGTAGTTAAATACACACACATTTCTTAAATTTCCAGCTTTCCTTGCGATTCACCAACAACTTTGTAACAATATTAGTAATTAAATTATATCTGGATCGATTTAGACCGTACTTGTTAAGCTAGACCCCTTTTAACTAGATTTAATATGTCTTCCAACGATATAGTTTTTAATGTTAATTTTGGTATCTTTTAAATTAATTTCTACCATTTATTACGCAGAAAAATAATCTAAAGAACACTCAATCGCCAACGATGACGGATAAATTAACACGAAATTAAAAAAACACATCCAGTTTTTTTTTTTTTTTAGCTCGTAATTTCATCATTTAGTAAAACTTTTGACTTTTAATAAATTTTTTCGAACTTAGCTAGTAAGGTCGTCATCCACTAGAAGTTACTAAAGCCATTATCCAGTACAACCTACACTAAGGCCATTATACACTAGCATTTTGGACAACACAAATTTACATGCGATAACCGGGATTCGAACCCGAGCCCCACGTGAAAGTTCAAGAAGCCAGAGATCACTCGACTTCGACTTGTAGGCACAGTTATTTTTCGAATGTTTGCACCACAATCAAAATAAATAAAATAATAGGTTCCAATGCCTAAATAATCGTTTAGTAGCAGAGAAGGTAAGCTCTCTAACCGCCGACCACAGATATTGAAGCCACTTGGTCAGTGTGACGTGCACCACAATCTTACTCACAATTTTAAGAAAGCGATATACACATAATATATTATGTCGCGTGGATTAATATAATCAGATCACTAGAAATTATTTATTAGCAAATAACGATACATCAATAAATGTCAGAATCTCTATTTGTCAACTGTCTAATAATTCTCGTTGCCGTTGCTACGCAACATGGTAGGCCTTACAACATCTTCCCTCTGAAGACAGTTGGCCGCCCGTCAGGAACTAGGTTGATTATTGGTTGGCAGAAGTACTAGTGTAAGACGTGTAAGACTTTTTCTTCGGATCTACAATTAATGTTTTTGTTAGTGACCGGTTTCGGCCGGATCTTCTAACAGCTGTCTCCGGTAGAGGATTGTCGTTATCTGGTCCCGCTATATCTTGATCAGCTTCCAAATCAGGAATTTCAGCGACTGGAAGGTCTCCTTCTGTTAATAATTCAAAATTACTGGTTCTGGGCTCCTGGGCGATATCAAAAGTATCTAAGAGTGTATCTACACTGTTGTCTTCTTCAAAAGAGTTGACGTATCTCTTTCTAATTTGATTGGCGTGGCAAGTTCTCAGACGACCATTATCTTCCACCTTATAGAGAACGTTTCCAATTCTTTTTTTGATAGTAGCTGGTTGCCAGGACCCATTTCCATTTTTAAATCTTCGTATGAAGACATGATCACCAATAACAAATGAACGATCGCGTGCACCATGTCGTACGTTAAAATTTGTTTCCATGGCTTCATTTCTAATGGGAACGGACGACTGTTTTGTTGCACGAAGTAAATCAAACGAAGTTCTTAATTTTCGATTCATAAGGGCTTCCGCAGGGCTTGCATTATTGGGTACATTTAAATTTGGTGTGATTCTATAATTTAACAGGAAGGTTTGTAAGTTTTCCTGTGTAGTACCTTCCCCTTTTAGTTTTAACAAAGCACGTTTAAAAGTGTCAACGAATCTTTCAGCTTGTCCATTTGACTGTGGATGATAAGGCGCTGTACGAAGGTGATTAATTCCATTTAATTTACAAAAATTGTAAAATTCTGTAGAAGTAAACTGAGTTCCGTTATCAGAGACTAGGGTATCCGGCATACCTAATCTACAAAAAATTTCTTTTAATTGTAGTATTGTAGCAGATGTTGTGGTTGTTTTCATTATGAAAATTTCAGGCCACTTTGAGTATGAGTCTACTGCAATCAAATAGTTTAATCCTTCAAATGGTCCAATATAGTCTATATGCACTCTTTTCCATGGTTCATCAGATATGGGCCAGGATGATAATTTAGTTTTCACTGGCATTTTGGCAACAGATGTACATTTTGGGCAAAATTTTACTATTTCTTCTATTTGCTTGTCAAGACCAGGCCAATAAACAAAACTTCGAGCTAGTGATTTCATTTTATTTATGCCTGGGTGACTGGCATGGAATTGGTTTAAAACTTGTTTTTGCAGGTTTTTGGGAATCACTACTCTTTCTTGGTATAAAACACATCCATTAAGTGCTGAAAGTGATAATTTACGATCAAAAAATTGTTTTAGGTCTGGATCGTTGCATTTTCTTGGCCAGCCATTTTTCATATAAGTTAGTACGTTTTGTATAATTGGATCTCTTGCAGATGAATATTCAATGGCTTGAGCTGTTACAGGTAGCCTACGAACAGAATCAGAATATATGCGTTGAATTTCATTTTCTAATGAAATAGAGGCAATAACAAAGTCCTCCGTTGGTATCGTGTGTTCAGAAATTAAACGTGATAAAACATCTGCCTGTCCAAATTGAGAGGTTTGTCTATATTCAATTTCAAAATCATATGCTTGCATAATCAAGGCCCAGCGTTGGAGACGGTTAGCCGTGTAAACAGGGATCCCCTTCTTAGACCCAAATATTGCTAACAATGGTTTGTGGTCAGTGAGCAATTTGAATTTTCTACCATGTATCATACGATGGAACTTTTGTACTGCGAAAATCAGAGCTAAGGCTTCTTTTTCTATTTGGCTATAATTTTTTTGAGCTGCTGTTAAGGTTCGATTTGCATGCGCAATAGCTTTTTCAGAACCGTCGGGAAATTTATGAGAAATTACTGCCCCAATTCCATAGTTAGATGCATCAGCAGCAACTATGATCTCTTTTAGCGGGTCATAATGAGTCAAAAGTAAATCTGAGCTCAATATATCCTTGCTACGTTCAAAAGCACTTTGGCATGCTGTTGACCAATCCCATTTAGAATTCTTTTTTAATAAACAATCTAATGGTGCTCGAAGGTCACTCATTTCGGGTACAAACTGACCGTAATGATTTAACATACCTAAAAATGAACGCAGAGTTGATATGTCTTTAGGCACCGGCATATTTTTGATTGTTTTAATTTTATCTGGATCTGGCCGGCGACCATTTTTATCAATTATGTAGCCCAAATATTTGATTTGAGACATAAAAAATTCACATTTTTTTAAACGAATACGAAGTCCAAATTCTTCTATTCGTCGTAAAACTGCATATATTTGTTCTTTATGCTCTTGTTCGGTAGAACTCACTATTATTATGTCATCGAGATACGCAGTTACCCTGGGAAAATCTGCTAGCATCGTGTCCATCAATAATTGAAAAATACCGGGAGCTGATTTTACGCCAAATGCTAGGCGATTATAAACATATAATCCCCTGTGCGTATTAATAGTTAATAATTTTTTTGATTGTTCATCGACTTCAATCTGAAGATAAGCATCTGCAAGATCGATCTTTAAAAAATATTGTCCACCATTTAGTGTTGTAAATATATCTTCTGGTAAAGGAAGAGGGTGCGTATGAAGTTCAAGGGCATTGTTTAGCCCTGTTGAATAATCCGCGCATATTCTTATAGAACCATTTGGTTTTTTTATTACAACTACTGGTGCAGCCCAATCAGAATAATTTACTTTGGTGATTACACCTAGATCTTCTAGTTTGTCCAACTCTTTATCGACAATTTCCAGTGCTGCATATGGAACAGGGCGTTTGGAACAAAATATGGGCTTAGAATTTGGTTTTAATTTCAAAGAAGCGACCATTTGAGTGCAACGTCCAAGACCTGTTTCTTTAGTAGTATTTGGAAATTGTTGACATAGTTCAGAAAGAAATTTATCTGGATTTTTATGGGCATTAAGTTGAGTATTTTCTTTATGTTTTATTGAATAGACTTTTTCACAAATTGAATTGATAGGTACGTCCCATAACTTAAGTTTATCAATCCAATCTATACCTAATAAATTTGGTTTCGAGTTGTTTATTATGTAACAAATACCATCGGCTTTAACATTATTAAACGAGAAATTACAAAGCATTTCGCCAACAAGTGACATCGGTTCGCCCGATGCATTACGTGCTGAATGAGAGGTATTGATATAAGTTGGTCTCCCTATTTCATGCCATAATTTTTTAGAAATTATTGTTATGTCGGATGCCGTATCAATTTGTAATTTACACGGAACGTTATTAATGTTAATTACAATGAATTTTCTTTTATCGTGAAAATTTATTCGTGACACGGTGAAGGTGCTATTTTATGCAGTTGATTTGTTTAGCCGAAATTTCTTTGTAGTTTCTTTGACAATAACAATATCCTTTGTGACCTATTTTATTACAGTCAGCACATCTGTGATCTCTAAAATTACACTCTTTGACAAAGTGCATTGCACCACATTGCCAACAAGGTGAAGAAGGAATAGGTGGCTTTGTTTTGTCATAATTCTGTTTTTTATTAAAATTGATTTTATTAATAGAAATTTCTTGTTTATTTTGTTCTATAATAGATGCATCGTGTTTTAGGTAAACCAATTTTCGAGCTTCTTCTGCCATTTGTCTCAAAGTGATATCGCTATGCTTTTCCATTTTGAAAAGAATTTGTTTGCGTATATCATTATCTGTTGAGTCCTGGAGACCACAAACAAAAATAAGACATTTAAATTGGTCTTCTGTTAACGAATTCAATTTAAATCTTTCGCATTCTCGGTTTACTCTACCAGCAAAAGAGATATAGTCTTCTGAAGACTCTTTTGTCAATTTGAAACAATGATACCTTTGATTAAAAAGTGACGATTGTGCACAAAATAATTCTTTTAGTTGCTGTACTGTTTCATCGAATAATATCTCTCTAGGGTGTTTAGGTAAAATAAAATTAGCATACCTGTCATACACTGTGGTGTGTAATTTTCTAGTGAGTAGTCTTACACGAGCGCTGTCGTCTAATTCTATGCCATCTACCCGAAAAACATCTTCGTATCTTGCAAACCACAAGTCAAATGTCAAGCCTGCATCTGGGTCATAAGTGAATTCTGCGATACCATTTGCTAGTCTTTCTATCTGCTTCGTAGATGCTTCGTTTTCCAATGGGTTCTTGGAATTACCTGTTAAAGTTTCTATGAGACGCAGCTGAGCTTCTTCAAATTGTTTTTGTTGCTCTTTTAAAATTTGCGCTAGTTGTGATGCGTCAAAAGACATCCTCGTCGCCAAATCTATTATGTCGCGTGGATTAATATAATCAGATCACTAGAAATTATTTATTAGCAAATAACGATACATCAATAAATGTCAGAATCTCTATTTGTCAACTGTCTAATAATTCTCGTTGCCGTTGCTACGCAACATGGTAGGCCTTACAACATAATACTTAAACACATTCTACAGAATACAGAATATACTGATGCTAGATATAGATGTTTTTATTGGTATTTATCACTTGAAATAAATTCTAAATACCAATCAAAGTATTTGAAATAACAAATACTATTAGTCATCACTCATAAAAAGCATTTAATTTATCAATTATTTTTAAAAAGTATTTGAAATACCTAGAGCCGGCTTCTGAAAGCTTAGTTAACTATAATCAAATATTTAGAAAATGGTTGCTATGGTTAAGTGTGGGATTGTTATATTGTGACCGTAGTTGACCATTTGCTTATAAGTTACTAATCTTTCAGAAACCGGCCAATACTGTATTTCAAATACTTCAAATGTAATCGAAATAGTAGAAGTATTTAAATTCTAGAGAAATATTTGAAATATTAGCTAATATTTACAATACTAGTGTAACGGGACGCCACTGTACCCAGTTTGTGAGTGCGACATGCGCAATGCAGACGTGGTAAGGGATGAGGGTTGCTAAGGTTACCAAGTTGTTATTGTGTGTTGAGTATTCAAAACGTTAAACACGAAACTATTTGACTTATGTTCTAGCCGACCAGCGTAGCGTAGTGGTAATATATGTGTTCTGCGTTACTAAGGTCTCTGGTTCGAATCCCGTTTAGGAATAGAATTTTTCACAAATAAAAATTGTCCTGGCTAATTGCCACAGCAGCAAAGGCCATTAAATTAAATTTAAAAAAAAAAACTTATGTTCTATTATAATTAACTTCAATATTAAAAGTAGTTACCATATGTTGCGTAAAGTGTAGTGTAGTTAATCTTGTTGTTTGTTCTACCCGTAATGTAATTTTAATAAATATATTTTGCAACAAAATGCTACACTAGGAAAATATTTTAAATAATAGAGAAATATTTAAAATACTAGGGAAATATTTGAAAAATTAGGAAATATTTAATATACTTGGAAAATATTTTAAATACTAGGAAATATTTTAAATAATAGGAAAATTATTTGAAATACTAAGGAAATATTGGCAATATTATAAAATATGTGAAATAATTACCAAGGCAATATTTGAAATACAAGAAAAATAATTGAAATACTAGGAAATATTTGAAATATTAGGAAATACTTGAAATATATACCAAAGACATATTTGGAATATAAGGAAAACATCTGAAATACTAAGGAAATATTTGATATACTTCCAAAGTAGGGATGGGGAAAAAACATCGATGTTTTTACCATCGATGTCTACTACCGATGTCGATGTTTAAACTTTGAAATCCAGAAACTACCGCTAGAGGCGCTAGAATCTTAAAATTTTTATTTTTATTAAAATTAGAACACAAAATATAAGCGCCATCAATTGTGATATAACAATACTAATACTGATAGTTCTTATTCTTCTTAGCAGTTAGCAGAATAAGAAAAAAATAAGAAGAAACTTCTAATATTTGCAAACAATGCCAACAACCAACGACGCCAACATAATTTTTATGAGTCTTTGCTTTTGGAGTCCTGTTGATATTTTGCCAGTTGTTATTCCTCCAATCCCTGGAATTACCGTATTGTGAAATATAATTATAATTTATTTATTAATAAAACTATTATTAGGATTATTATATTGTAATGTTAGTGTTAAATTAATATTAGGATTGCTATATTAGTGTTAGAAAAAATGTTATATGTATTAATAAAGAAAAAAAAAGAAAAAAATGGGTCATGACAGTATGTTATTTTTATGTTAAATAATATAAAATTAACATTAAGGTGAAATTAATTACCATTGAAAAAGAATATTTCTATTTAAAAATCTAATAAATGCTTTTTGTGAATTATATGTTACTTTTTTTCGTATTTTATCTTTACATTATTAATTAAAACCTATATGATATAAATATAAATAGCTTTTATTAATTTTAATAAAATATCGATATTTTTCTTTCGATGTTTTTTCAACATCGCGCCGTATGTTAACATCGATGTTAAACATCGATGTTTTGCCTTCGATGTACAATCCTATTCAAAGTATATCAAATACTGATATTTTCAGACAACTAATAGCAAATACAAGTATCACCAAGAAAGTATTTGCAAATCCAAGTACCGAGAGCATTTTTTGAATTATTTGAAATACTATACAATATTTCAAATACTACTTTCTAGTTGACAAACCTTTTCAAATAATTTATTTCAAATATTTTCAGCTTGGCTAGATACTCTAAAAATATTGAATAAAGTTGTATGAATGTTGTCACAACCTGGTTTAAATATTTTATTCCAACGTGATTCATTGTAATTAATGAGTAATTTTTGTGCAGTGTGAATATTTGTTATTTTTTCAAATAATCTGTGTGTCAATGTTTCTGGTATTGTCAGACATCAAATATGAAATAGTAAGCTATAACTATAGATTGAACCTGTTTTTGAAACGTCATAAACATTTGTATTTATTTGTCGTTATTACATATGGATGTTTGTAAATTACGTTTATCCATAATTTAGCTAAAGTTTAATTCGAAACAGATCTGATCTGACCTAATTCTAGCTGTATTGGGAGAACATTATTACGTTTCTCTGTTTGCGAACACGGGCAGTCTAATCTTCGAGGAAATCTAGAGCTTTACATTCTAAGGTACTGTCGTTTATTTAGTTCTGTTTCTTTAGCGGAGGCTGGCTTGAAAACTATTTGCATAGAACAATTTAATTTCATTATTTGTTTAATTATATGTACATGGTGTTATTTTCATGTCAATTCATTTTTAAATCAATTTACACAGTATTTAAATGTGCAACATAGGTGTTTATCAAGTATTATAAAATAGTATTTTATTTAACAAGCATATAATCCAGGCTATTATGCACGAGGATGAAGTCTACCACCCGAGCCGTGGGCGTGGGGTGTAGACCGAGTGTAAATAGCCATTATATGCGAGTCAAATACAATATTTCATTTACAACTATAGTTTTATCATTAAAAAATGTGTTAAACTATAATATAATGCGCCAATGTGTATCCCTATCCCTGCGTAGGTGCGTACCTGTCTTCCAAAACAAGTTTGCAGCGAGATTCCGTAATGTATAGAAATAATCCGAAGCTTACCGAAGTGTATATTGTCATATAACGCGTGATAATAATAATTGTTAATTGATATGTTTACACAAAAATAATATGAATTAAAATTATTAGTAGCAGAAAAATAATTATTTTAAAAAATATTCGATTTTGAAGAAAGTAAGTAAGAAAAATGTGTTTCTTTTCTTTATTATTATTTTGTCAATGCTTTATTATTTTTTTATTTCTACGATTAAAATTTTAAATTATCTAACGTTTTAAATTTACAAAAATGTAAATATAATGCAGTGAGTAAAACATGCTTTGGTAAAAATGAATAATTTTTAACAAAAATTACCGGCCGAGTTTGTTTATTCATATCAGCGCCACTAGGTGACAAGTTATTTGTGTAAATTTAAAATTGGTTCGAAATATTTAAAATATTTTGGTAAAAATTACAAATTATTAAATTAAATAGTTTGCACCTTTGAAATTGTATGTCATGTTAGTATTAAAACATGGTAAAAAATTCACTTTCTTAAAATGTCACTCCATTTGACATATGTCATAAAGATACATGATATCTTAGTTATAATGATCATAACCAACAAATCTACAGTAAGGTTTTACAGCGAAAGGAATATTTTGAAATGACAAATTTACATTTAAAAGTCAGTACTATAAAAATAACGAAAATAACCAGATCTGGTTTGTCCTTACAAAAGTGAACGCAATATATTAAAGCGGGAAAACAATTAAATTTTACTGTGTAATAGGTTCTCACGATTATATTATAGATTTAACGTCTCAAATCATTTATAGTTTTAACATTATAAATGTAATGCACTGTGTGAAAATGAATCGTTTTCCCATCTTAAAAAGTTAATGAATAAATAATTCGGAATAATACTAATTATTTGTCTAGTTTTTAATAATGGGCGAAGAGTTGATTCAATTTTAATTGGATGAAGCAAGGCTTATGGCTAGAGAAAGAAGTCTGAGATGTCGAGCAAGTTCCACATTAAGGTAATGATGTGTTTGCCAACATAGTTGGCAACGGGTGCACTAGTTTAATTTAAAAACACAGGCATTCTCAGCGTCAATTGTTTAACTATAGAACCCACGTGATCAAGAGCGTTGCCGAACCATCAGCTGATCATTAAAACCAGAAATTTAAAATTTAAAAACAGAAATTCTGAGCGTCAATTGTTAAACTTCAGAACCTTACCTCATCAAGTTGGCTACCGAACCAACAACTGACTGTAGCGTCCAACGATGTTTATAATATTATTATATATTGTTCTATTTATTGTAACTTATAAATAATATTCTAGTTATAAAGATGTGCTGTATGAGGCCCAAACAGCCATCGTTGAGCACCAAACATTTTAATTAACTTACAATAAAAAAAAAAAACTTGCAGTGTAAGCGTTCATTAATCACGAATGAGCACGCATGCACCACACAAATATGAATTTACAATTGGACACATAATGTATTTATTATTTGACAGTCGTAGATAGATTAAATTATTTCCTAAATTTTATTTCCCTCTTCATGACCTTTTCTCAAATATGTTTGGCGTTCTAAAGGGCCTATCACATTAGAACGCTATCCAGGTTTTGTTTTTGTATTTTTTTTTACACAATACACGTCTTTAGTTCTTGACTTACCACACGCTATTTAAATATTACTTAAGACTTGGAAATTCTGTGTTTGCGCATGCGTACATCGTGATATTATGACAGTTCACAGTGTTACTTTCAAAAGTTAATGGGTGAGGTTCCACTAAAATAATTAGTAATTCTTCGAAAAACATTTTTTTATTTAATATTATAATAAAAAAAAACATACAAATAACTATACAACAAACTAACCTCAACGTAAACAAAAGACAAAGACGCATCTGCTTACAGCGACATAACAGAACCGTTGTCGCAAGCGCGTTTTGAAAAACTCGGTTTGGAAAACTTGGATTGAAAGACTTGTATTGAATCATGTTCCATTTGCGTAGTCTTTAAAACCTAGGTTTTTTGTCATATTATCACATACAAATGACTTCGATTCGAATACAAAAACTTAAATTTTCCAAGTAGACGTTAATATTAACTCTAGTGTGATAAAGCCTTAAGGTGCCATCGAAACCTCTCCTCCCAGTGTTCCTCAAATGGGACTTTTTCACATATTAAATTTTATATGTGTGATATCTATTTCAGTGCTGGTCATCTTCGTTTTTTTCTTTTTGAAGGCCACTGGAGAGCTTGATTTGGCCATCTTTCTTTCATTTTCAACATTTCCGTACCATCCAAACTCTATTGCCCAATCATTTTGTCATGATTAAGGTAACACGCATTACATTCTATTAGGTCTACAAAGTTGGTTGATAACTTACAAATATAAGGAATTATTTTATTCATCAAAGTATGCACCCATATTGTCTATACACTTTTGCCATTTAAGTGGCAGGTTGTTCAGGCCGGTGGTATAAAACCCTAGTGGACAAAAGTCAATGAATTCCTGGAAGGTCAGTTTTACAGTATTGTCGGAATTTAACAGTTTTCCTATTAAAAAGTTGTCCAAGTTGCGGAAGAAGTGGTAGTCAGTGGGGGCTAGGTCTGGTGTGTATGGAGGATGAGGAAGAAGTTCCAACTCCAATTCATGTAGTCTTGCCACAGTCATTTGTGCAGTGTGAGGTCTAGCGTAATTATGCAATAAGAGGATTCGATCTGTTGACCAATCTAGGCTGTTTTTCTTTAAGTTTTTGCATCATTTCGTCCATTTGGTTGCAGTATATTTCTTAGTTAGTTAGTTAAAATTTTTGGCGCACAGCAACGAAGGCTATTTGCGCCTGCAGTATATTTCTGCTGTGATCGATGAGCCAAGTTATTTTTTTTTGTTTGGTTTGAAATTACCTATATGAAATTTGGCGAACCAATTTGATATTGTCTGCTGCGTAGTAATACTAGAGCCAAATACACTATTAATGTTCTGCGCAGTCTGCGATGCCATAGCTCCACGTAAGAACTCATAATTCATTAATTCATTCATCTTCAGCACATAAACGTCCCACAGTAGTCTCATCTAGCCGAAGTTTCCACTACCGTACTGCTACTTTTATGTTGGGCACAAGCCTTTCACTCCGAAGAGTGAAATTTTAGGTCTACAACTCCCACGGTGACCTAATCCGGGTTGGGAGCGGTGATATATTTATGATATGATGCTTTTTTTCATACTTCATAATAGTACGAATTTCCGGCCGTTCCAATTTCAACAACATTAATTTTTTAAAAAAGTTTTTGATATTTTAGAGCATACAATGATTTCTTTAAACAAGAGAGATGTGTAAGTTCCCAAAAAAAAAAAAAAAAACAGAACGGTAAAATATTAAGCCAATGTCAAATAATATACATTCTATTAAAGTTGGCAATATTATTAACTACAAATTTCATCCTTGACGACCTGATATATTCCCTCTGCTCTCTCCTTTCTGTCCAGGTGTATTGTAAACTTCTCATAAAATTCAATACATTTTCCTGTCTGTTAGCTTGTCTATAAAAGGATATGTTTCTCCTCTACAGTAAAGTTCTTTTATACAGAGAATGACGTTACTAGTAATTGCCTATTATATTTACGTAATATGTATGAAAACATACTTATTTGAAGCACTTGAAAGGCCCCAAGCGCAGTCAAATTTTGAGTAGTGTGTCTTTGATTGCTCAGTGAAGTTATTATTTATATAAAAAGTCCGAATGCATATATTATTGTTTCAATTATGGCATGAAAAAAATGCATGATACCATATAGAGGACGTATCAGCATCAGAACATATAATCCGGCAAAGATAACAAAACATAGGATTTTAGTGAGAAATCCATGTTAAAGTGAGATTGGGTACATTTGCAACTCACCAGTGAATTCAAAAAGCTACAAAAAATGGCCTTTTAGTCACTTTTAGAGCCATATCTTGATTATCACTTTTAGCATCACATACAACAAGATTATTATTACAACAAAGTTTCTAGAGCTGATATATTATAAGAAAAGAAAACACTAATCTGTGGTACCGTAAGGGAGAACTATGTCTTGCAAGAACTAAAAGAAAAGTTAAAGAATCTTCAAAGAGGAGAAATGACATTTTACGTAAAGTACCCATTTTCGAAATAATAGCCGGTGACATGAGATCGGTTTTGCGGAAAATCGCCGATCAAGATTTGTTAAGAATGAGCTAAATACGAGAAAAAACCTGAAATTGGTTAGTGATCAGTTAAACGGAGAATGTTTTAGTTTGCAGTCTGAGATACTAATAGTTCAAGCAGAGATATAATAATTCGAGTAAGTCCGTCAAGAAGGGGGTGGAGAGGGAGTGGAATTCCCCGGGTCCATGTTCCTGAAGGTCCCGAATCAGGGTCCCAATATATCGTCTTTTATTTATTTTGGGAACCTGGTAGAAACCTATTCCCTGGGCCCGGATTTGGCACTCGATGTCCCATAATTTAAGCTGCTTTTTCCAAAATTAGAATGCAATTAGTGCAATGACTGCAAGAACCGGCAAAGTCTATTTCGTAATTATTGAAAATTTTAATTATAAAAGCATAAATGTATATTTTAGACATGTTTGTTTAAAATTGTCTTGACATTTTCAACCAACGCCCATACAGAGTTAATTTCATAAATAAGTAATAATTTTAAAGTTCATGAATAAATTATGTATTAACCTAATATTCCACCCCAGAAATGAGCTACCACAAGTAGCTGCTATGTTTACGTATTTGAGGATAAGGTCACGTTACTTGCGGTAGACTGGTATAATATTTGGTTTAGACTTTTGAAATGAAACTGAACACTCAAAATCATGCTGTCTAAAGACGAAAGTAATTTAATTAACTTTATCTCTTCATACTGCAATGACTTCGAGATACTTTCATAATACACCAGCTTTTACAAACATCAAGAGTAATAATTTAATGTTTTTTCTTTCTATTGTTTCTTCTGTATATATGAAATAATAATAATGTAAATGTTAAGAAAATAATTTCGCAATGAATGGAGTCTAAATGGATGTAGCATAATTAATCAACACAAAAACAAAAAAAAATGTTAATTCTCACTTAATGTTTTCAAACCGTTCAAATATTTACTTGCTTCCAGTTTTATATTTTTAATACACAAGTTTATGCATAGTTGATAAAAGCTTTTAAAAAATATTCATAATTCATGTCTGGTTGGTGCTAGTAAAAAACTACTTATTGCTTTGTTACGTTTTAAAACATTGAAAAAAATAGACCTTAGCTTTCGTTAAGTATCTTATGCACCAATACCCTCTAGATCTTCCGTCAGTTACATATTTTCATCTCTTCCCCATTTTTTATGTGGTCTCACTGGCATTTGGATATTAAATCTAAGTTCCTTTTTATACCATTTGTTCCCATTCAAATTCACCCGTAGTGTCCGTGAAACTGGTCTGTTTCTCATATCCTGTGTGATACAGGATCGAGTCCAAGTCTGCGATAACTTTATTCTTATGGTTAATAGTTATGGTAATAATTTGTATGGAGCTATACGGCGTAGGACTTTATTTTTAAATACTATGAAATATCTGTATAGCATCAGTTGACTTCCATGACACAGAGCAGCAACATAAGGATAAGGCAAGCTATAATTGGATAAAAACATTTTAAATTCAAAATATTTGTTCTAAATACAATTGATTTACATATATTCTGGTGGCTCCAACACGTAATTTAGTTAACAAAGGTATTAGACAAGGTGACTCCATCAGTCCTCTGCTCATCAACATTATTATTGAAGACTATAGAATGAAGAATTATTCTATAATTATTAAATTCTTGTTTACGCCTGCTTAATAGTATATTATGTAACGAGCATGGAATGATGGTATAGTTGCGTCACGAGCCACAGGCGAGTAGCACAATTCATACGAGTTGAGAAATTACTATTCCATGCAAGTTTCATACTATGCTTTTTCCATGACTATAACTTTATTACTTATTTAATTTTTATTCAATTCCCTTTAAAAACTATCATTAATTTGGCAGTTGCTTTCAACCTATTGGTCATGTACGTGTACCAATGGTCATATAGGTGACACACGGAATGTAAATTCAGTTAAAATAACCATAGTTGCGTCAGCTGATTAACTGACTGACCAAGACCAACTTTACAAAAAAACTAATATATCTACAAAATTCGATAAATTTAACTATATTATTTAATTTTAATCAGTTTTCAAACTAACAAAAATTTGACATATGCTTTCAACCTATTTATTACGTTGCCTAGCAACGGTCGGCAATTGTTGCTTTAACCTGTTATGTAATGAGCTCAACCTGTTATGTAATGGGCTCAACCTGTTACGTAATGAGCTCATTACGTAACAGGTCAGCGGTTTGTAATAAAAATGAGTGGGGAACGTGCTGTATTTACTAATCACTGACACGCATGTAATGAACATATATCTATATAGTCGTGGAAAAACGTATTTACGTCAGCATAAATACGCCTATAATGTAAAAAAAAAAAAACAGCGCGACAGTAATGTGTTGCCTACTTAGTAAACATAATGTTTTCTTATCAAAAAGACATAAGGAGCAAATATTATTATGTATATATTTTATGTTGCATGCATATGTATGAATGCTTGTTGTAAAAGAATTCTCTAAGATTAGGCATTTAAGATTAAACTGGAAGACTAGCATCTGATGAAATTTCGACAAAATAAAGTCAATAATTATTACTATTACGTATATTATTAAAAGATACCAACGTCAAAAAGATGCAGAAATAAGAAAAATATTTAATAATAAAGAAGTTGGCGTCATACAATAATGTGTTATAAATCATTATCAGATCATGTAAAGATTTTAAAAACACCAAACTTATAATTTTACTTTATAACTCATATATTTAAAGTCATGTAAACTATTCTATCTCCATAAGGAATCCACAGTATACTGCGTACATACATAGGACAGAGATAATACAAAAATGATTTATCAGATTTATAGCCAATAGATGTCCTATTTCTGGACTCATATAACACCTCATGTACCTACTTCAACATTAAAACACTACAAGCTAGAAGAAATATATCTGATAAATTGTGTCTAAATAAATTATTAACTAATCAAATAGATTGCATACAACTAATAAATAAAATAAATTTTAACATTAAAAACAAAAGTCTCAGATTCAAAATTCTTTTTCGCCAACCATTTGCCAGAACAAAGTCAATGCAGAACATCCCAGTTCATTGGTTGGTATCTACATTCAATAATTTTTGATTGTAGTGTTTGAGTGATTTAGATTTAGATAAATTTCACGATTCTTTTAAAACATTTAAGATCACAATTGCTAAATATTATTTAAATGCCATTACACGCCATTAACTTTATACGAAATAAAGCTACTGCAGCGTACTTGAATATGTTTAAAGTATAATGTATTTATAAAATTAATAAATAAATAAAGCACTCGCTAAGTTTCACAAATATAAGTTTAATGTACTCTATACGTATTTCGGCAGTGACGCCAACTACAGGAGTTTAAATTACAAACAAATATTATTTTTAA
This sequence comes from Liopterus haemorrhoidalis, assembly GCA_963971575.1. Classification (NCBI taxonomy): domain Eukaryota; kingdom Metazoa; phylum Arthropoda; class Insecta; order Coleoptera; family Dytiscidae; genus Liopterus; species Liopterus haemorrhoidalis. The sequence continues at coordinate 37,572,529 of OZ020618.1, read as the reverse complement.
CATATACATTCAGTGGGAACAAATATTATTGGTAGGGAATACAAGTGTAAACAAATTAGCAGATAAGGGAAATTTTATTTTTTACCGATTTTTTAGGGGTGAGTTGTAAACATCAATCTGGTTATTCATTATGGAAATTCCAGAGTTGATATCTTTGTAAATTTCTCGGTATTCTAAAAGGTTCAGTTTATAACTTTTAATATGAATTTTTAATATCTTTTAATATCTTCTAATTTGTTTACACTTGTATTCCTTACCATTCATATTTGTTCCCACTGTATGTATCTGTTAAAAATAAGTTTAGTTTGTAATTTAAACTCATTTACATGGCGTCACTGCCGAAATACGTATAGAGTACATTAAACTTATATTTGTGAAATTTACTAAATGTTTTATTTATTTATTAATTTTAATAACTTATACATGTTATTTTGCCATAATATATTTCATATTGTAATACGTAAATAAGAGGGAAACTTCATTTTTTCTGCTGTACATTTATATTATTTTAGAGCGGAAATTTTAAAATGGCAATTTGTGAAACTTACCGAGTGCTTTGGTTGCTTATTAATTTTATATTAACCATATTTCACCGAGAATACACGAACTTCTCTGTCAATTATATAATATATTTGTCACATACGCTGAAATATATTATAATTTTTATTTGTAATTTGTACATGTATGTTATGTATTTGTATAAAACGTTTGTAGTCGTAGTTTCCGGACTCGTCCTGTTTACGATTCAAATCATATAAATAAATAATTATGGAAAATACGCAATATGATATAAAATTAAATTGAAATAAAAGTTATCTTCAAAGAATGTACTCTAATTCATCTCACAAATCAGTGATCTACTTGAAACTTAATACATTATTGCTTGTAACTATCTTTCAGCTCCGGACCTAGCCTAATTTTTACAATTCATCCCTAATTAAAACTCAATAGCAATGCTTTCTTGGAGTCTGTGTAACTGGTGGATGTTTGTTAACACCTCGGTCAAGTCAAGTGAAATAGTAAAATTGATTTAAAGTTAAAAATCTCTGCAAGTTAAGTGTGAATTAAGAGCAAATTAAGGTACTCGATTATGCTCTTGATCTTCATAAAATCATAGTATTAAAGGATATAAAACTACAATTATACATAAACTCAGTTGAACCATTTAAGTATCAGCACTATTTCCAGTCCACAAACTAAATTGCGTTAGATTTTAATTCATTGCGGCAGAGGCCATAAAAGTTTAACGTCCTTAGGAGACGTCCACATAATCCAACATTTTAGTTAGTGAGTATCCTGTTGATGTGGGGGATCTTTTATTGCGTCCAGCCTGTGGCTGCGTGATCTGTACGGGATTATTTGCAGTGGTGGAGATGTCCCTTGATACTAACGGTTACGGATGTTGCGCTTGTTTAATTTCTCCCCTCGTTTGTCAAACTGTTGATGCCAAAGATCAACGTGGGGTAAGAACGTGAAAAACGTAGATATTATATAAAGGTATTTATTATTTGTTAGATCTTATTTCTAACTTCATTCCAAAAAAATGAATTTATTTATTTATTTATTATTACAACTGCCCAACAGTTAACCCACAACGGGCAGGTACAAAAATATAAGATTAATATAGAGCTGGACAATATCGATAGAAGAAGCTCCATAGACTTCTCGAAGAAAAACAGAGAATGCCTAAATAAGAGAAGGAGAAGAATACTATAATCATTCTTCTATAAATTATATTTTTAATATGTAGCAAATCGTATTGTATTTCGCAGTAAATTTAACTTACTCTCAGCTGCTTTATTTTTAAATGGCACAGTTTGTCAAATAACAGAATGATCGTATTATAGCGTATCGTTTAAATAATAAAGAAAAAAAATAATACATCAGAATACCGTGGAAGAAAAAGACAGCAATATGGAGAATGTTGAAAATAAAGTAACAAAAACATATTGATTATTATTGACTTCTTTGATAATTTAGTAAGTTTACAGAATTTGTGTTTAATCACACCTGTCGCGGGCCACACCGTCGCTGCTTACATACAGGTCTACAGCGCGGTTGAGGTAAACACAATACAGTTTGTTTTTACATCACACTAGAATGGTAGTAATAATAATAGTAATAATATTTATTGTGTGCTAAAAATGTTAGATTTTTTACAATCGTCAATTCGTTGATAACATTACTTTTACTTTAAAATATGTAGGGTAGGGGACATTACAAGATGCATATTATAATATTTGATATTTGGTTATAAATGTGCAGTATTTTTACGAATGTCATACATAGGTACATGATATTTAGCTGAACAAATTGAATGATCATAGAACCTCCTTCAAGTCACTAAAATCGTTTAGCAGATACTCTTCAGTGGAGTAGAAGGCCCTGCATATTACACAACTCTTGGTTATTATTTATTTATTTTTTTTGAATTTTGAAATGTTCAGGCTTTTGATGGCTGGAGGAAGCACATTGTAGAATTTAATCGCGAAGAAATTGGTACTATACCTGGACATTCCAAGTCTGGACGTAACTTTGGACTAGGAATTTGGTTTGGTTTTCATGAACGTAGAGGATGCAGTGGAGAATATACAGGGAAGGTAACGTTAATAAACCCAACTCCACAACTGCTTTCTTGCAGTCGCACCGGTATTGGATATTCCTCATAATCCTGACAACTCTATGTTGGAGAGAAAATAGCCGTCCCACATGGCTGGAATGACCCCAGATTAGAATGGCATAAGTCAATAGAGCTTGAACAAAGGCAAAGTGGTAGATTCTTAGAACTGCCTTAGACGCACACCATTTTAAGTTATTTAGGCAGTAAAAAGACGAACAAAGTTTCTTGGCTATTTTGTTAGCATGCTGATCCCAAGTCAGCTAGCTGTCTATTTCTAAACCTAGAAAGGATACCGAGTCTGGATTGTTGGTGTCCTGTAGATTTTTAGTAGAGAAGTAGACATCGATGTAGCTAGATGATTAGTAGTATATCTGTTTTTAATTTTTGGGTCTATTATTTGATTTTTACCCATTCCAGATGAACGATATTTGAATAAAAAAAAAAAAATATATTTGTCTGTCTGTCCAAAATTCACACACAAACGGCTGGATATATTTGCACGAAATGATGATAAATAGTAAAACCAAGATTCGAACCTAGGCTACATGGCATGTAGCCTAGAGGCTACATGACATGTAGCCTAGTTGTTTATTCTAAGGGCGTGTTTCGGAGTTAAAATACTGAAAAACATCAAGAAAATATCTCCCTTATTATTCACAGGAAAGTGTATATATTGTGCAATGCATTTTTTCATTTGTATGATCATTTGGGGAGTTATGAGACCACACCCTTAAACTAACTTTTAAACAAAAACAAAACAATAATTTTAATATTATTTTATTACGTCATTGTGATTAATCATTACTCCATGATAAAAGATGAATTAATTAATTTATTATTTAATGGCTACTTGTTTGTGGGACAAACGAAAAAAATAAATAAATAAACATTTGGTCCGATTAAAACAGATGATATGTGACACGTGAATAGATAATCTATAAATGTTGTCGAGATTTACAAGAGGGATAGAATACACTGTTTAGGGCAGTGTTCTTCAACCCGTGGTCCGCAGAAAATTCATGCCGGTCCGCGAAATATTTTGACCGAATCATGTAGATGCACACGTCTATTCACGAGTACATAGCACATTTTTTTAGTCGACGCGGAAGCTAACTTTTGTCCGAACCATGATTTATTTGATATTTACTAGCTCCAATACAACGCCTCTCACAGCTATTTTTCATACTTCTGAAGAAGCTAGCTCTTTGGAACAGTCGTTTATAAGAGGACGATATAGAAATGTTTCCACTGTTGCAAGTACTTTTGATTGCTCCTGTTTTCAACCAGAAAGTCATATTCAACAATAAGTCAACATTTAAGAGCATTAGCTGAAAATTTTAATAATTATTACCCTAAAAATGAGGATCCTCGTGAAAAAGAAAAGCTGATCGAGTTGTCTTGTGATGTCACGCTGGTGTCCAGGCATAAAATGCAATCATTGTCTCTGTACTACAGAATTTTGGATATCGTTAGAAAAAGAATATTCATCTTTGAGTTATAAAGCTATCAAATAATTAGTCATTTTTTCAACTTCCTATTTGTGCGGAAAGATTTTTTCAGCCATGTAAATTATAAAAACCAAACAGAGAAATCGAATGGATTTTAACGCAGCGCTTCGTCTGTCAGAAACAACTCTGCAGCTACGTATATCAAATTTTTTAACCAAGAAGCAGCAGTTGTCTGTATAACATATAGCTTTATAATAATAAAATACTATATATATTGGTTTTTGTGTCTTAGCTTTCAGCCGGTCCACCATATATTTATCCTATTTTCAACGGTCCGCGGGGGCAAAAAAGGTTGAAGAACACTGGTCTAGGGTACATAATCAAGTCTCAAAATAAAGAAATATACGAAGTGTTCGACACCATACCATGTACCGCAAGGTTAAGGCAAATATCTCGAACAAAGTAAACTAACAACGTTTACAAGGACCTCCAGAAACTGTCAACTAACAACTAACGTAGTCTGGCTGCAAACCGCCTATACTTGAGACAAATAGACCATGTTTAAAATAGTGCGTGATGATTTAAAATGTAATTTGTCGAATATCTACACCCTGGGTACAGATACTAGGGGTCATTGTTTAAAGTTAAAGCGTCAAAAATTTAAGAAAAATGTGCGTGGAAATTACCTAAAAAAAAAAAAAAAAACAAACAGAATTTTTAAATCCTGGAACAATTTACCTGCCAGTGCCTTCACTTCCAGCTGGAACCATATTAAAAATTGTATAGATTTAATGATTAATTAATAAGTATGTAATTAACTTATAATTGAATATATTATTTATGTGGACATAATATTGTATGCTCTATTTGTGTAAAATGGAACAAAACAAGCCTAATGGCTTCAGTTCCTTATTTTCTTTAATAATAATATTTAAATATGCAAAGAATTATTTTAGAGTACTATGAGATCTAGTGTACTCTAAGAAAGCGTTTCTCAACCGGGGGGCCGCGAAGTTATACGAGATCGAAACATGAAAATATAATAGCAATGCGCTCAATCTTGCAAGATATAAATTTTATTCATATTTATAAATACGGGTCTTATATTCAGAAAAATATACCTTTCATAACATAAATAAAATAAATATTCTATTTATTATTCTATCTTATTACTTATTTTGACAACTAACTTAAGCTACAGGCTATTTCAAACGTTTAAACGGAACTAAATGGAGTATTAATTTTCTAAAGTTGTCACTAGCTAACTTTATAATGAATAAAATGGGCTTTTGCTAATCAAACTGATCAAAAGCAATCAAAATTCAAGTTGTACTTTGAAGTAGGTACGACTTAAAAATGCAATATTTTTTATTATATATTTTTTTTATTACTCTCTTACAGATAACTCAAAGATGCGAATGTGTTTAAATCAAAATATAAGGCACTTTGAACACTTGTAAATCAAAATACTTTACTTTCAAGTCGTTAGAGGTAATATAATCGTCATATATATTATAGTTTTCTGTCAACCGTAAAAGATACTGAAAAAATGTTTAAGTAAAACTTGTTTCTTTTGAAAAGCTCTATCCAAAGATACTCAATATGACATACGTTCCCATATAACATTTCGAAACTGTCCTTAATATCCTGTACTTCCGGAAAATTTCAATACTACCATTTAATGTTTTGTTTAAATTTTAATTCAAAATTTTTGCTTCATTCATAATTCAACATGCTCACAGGTTGCCTTTTCGAGAAAAATCGTGTTCCCTCCATCTTGATACACCAGATATTTATAGGGGGGCCGCAGACAATATTTACATAATTTCGGGGGGTCCCAGGCCAGAAAAGGTTGAGAAACACTGCTCTAAGATATGGACCGGTCAGCTCCCTGAGCTTTTTTTGAAAAGTTCTGTAAGAAAAATAGTTTAAACAGGTAATACTTTAACTTTTATTATGTAATTTTATTATTTTTAACTGTACACCGAACAAATTTTCAGACAAACATGATAAGGAACTTTGTTACGTTGGATTCAATCTTATATAACTAACCGATCGCAAGCAGTTGCGGTTAACGCAGTAATTTCAGAATTTTTTAATTTTTATTCAGATGTCATCCAGGGGTCGCAAAACTGGGCCTTATTGTATATTTGAATGACGTTAATAACTGTTTTAGACATGGTAAATTTGCCATATACGCAGATGATACAAAAATGTATATGCCAATATCCACTCCTGTCGATTGCATGCTGTTACAGACTGATTTAGATCGTTTTGCCGAATACTGTTTGATAAACCAACTTATTAATACTTCTCCAAATGTAACTTAATAACCTTCAGTAGAAATAAAGACATTTTCATTTATAATTACAACGAACTTCAATAACTAGAGTAAATAAAATTAGAGACGCTATTAGATGATAAACTAATTTATGATTCACACATTGATAATATCTGCAAAAAAGCTTACCAAATGCTTGGATTTATTATGAGAACTTGTAAGTTCTTCTACAATACTTCTGCTATCCAATATCTATACAATTCCTACATTCTAAGTCAGCTCACTTACTGTAGTTCACAATGGAATCCACTTTATGGAGTTCAGACAAAACGATTAGAAAGAATACAAAAACGTTATGTTCGATGTATATCTATAAAAAGCCCACTTATTAACACAAATTATTTAATTTCTTGTTACTACTTTAAGATACTAACTCTAGAAGATAGAAGGATACTATCGAACCTATCACTTCTGTTTAAAATTATAAATAATATAATAGATTGCTCAGATTTACTACAAAAAATTGGTCTAAACGTCCCCGGTAAAAACTTACGAAATATCACCCTCATTAGACACGGCACGGTCAGAACATAGCTGTAGTGTTCGATAGTTACCCTACAGAGCCTGACAAAAAGAGCACGAAGTGCTCTGAACGTAATCACCGAGTTCAGGCACATTCGTCTCCTGAGGTGATATTTGAGGAAACAACCACTCCTAATGTTATTATTATTATTATTATTATTTATTTAGTACAGCAGGCGGCAAAGCCGATAATGCCTTACTTTTACAAGTATAGTAATTTATATATTACAGCTAACACATTTATATAATTACTTATGATGACAATCTAAACAATATATACATACAATATATTAAATTAGTTATAATTTTGCACAGAAAATTTATGATTTAAATGTTTAACAATTTGAAAAGATAACTAAACATAACTACTGAAAAAGAACTTCATCTATTTTATTTTTAAAACTATTTACTGATGTTGCGGTCACAGTATTATCTGGTAAACTGTTCCACAAGTGATGCACTCTGTTGGCTAAGAAATGTTCCCTTGCTAGTTTTTTAAATTTTTGTCTCTCTAATGTTTCCCAAGAAATTTTTTTATCCAATGATAAAAACAAATTAAGATTCATCCAACTTCTGAAGGTGAAATTTGAAGCCAAAAACATTGAGGTTTTTCAGGCTGAAGAAGATACTGACACGCTAATCATCACTACAGGTATCAGAAAGGCCTCTGATTTTCAAGTCGCGGTTATTGCTGGAGAGGACGTAGTCTTGTTGGTGATCCTCACCGGTCTCAGATGTCCCATAAAAGGTTCCATATGCGTTCAGAAGTGTGGAAGAGGCAAAACACCAGATGTCTTCTACTCAACCACCTCAACATCTACAGACAGTCAGCTCATCACTTTCACTTATGCCTTCAGTGGCTGTGATTCCACCTCGTGCTTCTTCGGCCACGGAAAACTCAAGTTGCTTCAAATACTACAGAAGCATGTAGACCTTCTAATCCAGCTGCGACACCTGCCCAAGTAGCTGAAGCCGGGGAGAAGGTACTCTTTGAACTGTATGTTGGAGAAAAGTCCAGTCAAAATCGAAACGACCTGCGCTACAAGCTCTTCACAAAGGCTGCAGTCAAGAGCAGTTGCAACCTGGCTAGACTTCCTCTCACGCAAGATGCTGCAAAGCTACATTCGTTTCGCACATACTACCAGGTGCAGCAGTGGCTGGGCTACAAAAAGAATGCGCTGGAATGGGGATGGGTTGCTACAGCCCGAGGCCTTCATCCAAAGATAATGTCGAGGAAAGTAGCCCCCTCAAACCTTCTGAACATGATTGCAAGAAGGGATGCAGGAATGCTTGCAGCTGCAGGAAAGCAGGTTTGAAATGTTCCGTTGTCTGCGGGACCTGCAATGGCCAGTCCTGCGAAAACCTACCGGAAATGAAGATACACGTCGACGACAACACTCTCGACTTGAACGACCTCGACGACGACGAATTGGATCGACGATATTGATATTGAAGATGTCGTGGAACATCATCAGGTATAGTTACACTGGTATTGTTGTTGAAAGTTACCATTATTTATAATAATTAATACTTACCCACATGTTATAGATACCATTACTTCTATTTATTAATGCGTACCAACTTTCATGTGCGTTGTACTTATATTAGGACTTCATGACAAGGTTTTACCTTGGGATATGGAATATATAATTTTTCATTTCTGGCGATTGAGGACGATGAAGAAAACGGTGAACAGTGACTTCCCTCCACCCATCCCACTCTTCCCCCTCCTCCACCACCTCCTTCAAAATGTTAAATTGAATAAATGTTTACTTCACTGACTCATGTTAGACAGGTTATTGAAGATAAAAAGACAATTGTATATGATGAAATATGAAAATTAGCATAAAATTTTCAAGTTTGAAGATTTTTTCAAATTTTGAAAAGCTGTATCTCGGAAACTATTAGGGCTACTAAGCCCACTTTGATCTCAAATTGTAGACAATTTAATCTAGTTTAAAAATGCATATAGTGATATTTGTCGAAAACGTGCCCTTTATGGTCAAAATGGGCAGAAACCGAAAAAAGTGCGAAAATTTAGTAGTTTTTGAAATATTCAAAAGTGTTCCGGAGGGCTGCCGAGGTCGAAAACTTGGATTTTGCATCTCAGGCACATCCATACAAGAACAAAAAAACGAAACTAACTACCCCCACTTGAAGCAACTTATGATGTACTAGGTTACTGGACTATATACCCTACTCTAGAACTAATTATATGTTAAACTCTCCATTAAATAGTTGGAGATTTTAACATCCAACTATTTCCAGAGTTAACTATACTCTATCTCTGAAAGACTGATAGTAATAAATCGATTTGACAGGCAGTTACCAGTGGCGTGCACATTCTAAACACGTTTCAATTGGTTTTGTGTATTTCTATATTACTATTTATCATATCATTAAACACACCCCTGTGACCATATTTTTCCTCAAAATTTTAGGGTCAAATTTGTATGGTCTATTGTATTTAACACTAGTTCGTATTCCCATATAATATATGCGGCACAACCGGTTGTTTTTAACAATATTTCGTTTCGAACTATTCATATTTTTTCGCTTTTGTTTTACCGCTTCTTTGTGATAATACAAACTTTTTACAAATAATAAATTTTATTACTATCAGTCTTTCGGAGATAGAGTATATACTATTTTAACTCTGGAAATGCCTTCACCTGTGTTGTCTTTTTTATTGTGTCATTCCATAAAATAACAAATCAATTTATGAAAAAACATATAAACTGTTATATAAATGCATAAAATGTAAAATTTATCTTTGAATAAAAAATCTTAAAATTTATATTTTGAATACTATTTTTTAAGAAACTAACTTAATTTTGTAAAATAACAAATTTTTATGTAAAATTGTGGTTGTAACTTGTGGGCTTCGCCTGTTTTACAATCCCTCCAGTGTAAATAAATAAATAAATAAATTATCGCCAGAAATTCTCAAATCATATTTACCAATATCATCTATATTAATACTATGAGTAAAGAATTTCAGAAAATCCTTGCCCTATATACCGAATATCTTGTTATTAGACTCAACACATCGTGAAAAACTTTTGAAGAGAAATGCTAAAAGTGTGATAAAAGTTGAAGATTTTGGAAAGAATAAATCTCCTTGCGTAAGGAGGTCGACTTAAAGGATTTAACAAACATGTTCAAAGACACTTTGAATCAAAGTACTTATATGGTATAAAATACTATGTTTTCTATTTGGAAAAGAAGTAATATTTAGATATTTGCTTACCGTCATGCTCCAGTCCTCAAAGGGAGATTTAGGAAGTATTTTTAAACCCGAGAGAAGTTCGTCCTCTCCAAGTCTGAAAAGAATGAGAATGTTTAGAATAAGATTTTTAATGAATAAATTTGTATATAAATTCTGACATTCAATGTCGGTAAGTTTTTATTTTATATTTATGTATTTTGACCGCTGTTTTGAATATAAATGAACACGAAGACAGGAAAATCTTCCATTTCTTTATTAAAAACAGAATGCAATATACTTTTTGTCAAAATGTAATTTTAATAACAATAAAAAGATGTTTTATTAATGTCATTGCATTCTTACATGACAACTAAATAAAGATTATCTTAAAACTAAATTTACGAATGTTATAATAATTAACTAAGTTATTATCCGTCAACAATGACGGATTTATAATATAAAAACTTCAATTGTTTGTATGTGTACTTGGTTTTATTTTTTAACGTATCTTAATATCATCCCCGGTCAGCGAATCACGGGACAGGATATTACCCGTTAGCCAATCACGGGAGAGGGTGTCACCTGTCAGCCAATCAAGAGACAGGGTGTCCCAGTCCCAATGTTACCGACACTACATACAGACACTTTCTAATTATATAGTAAGACTAGGTTATTACCCGTCAACAATGACGGATTTATAATATAAAAATTTCAATTGTTTGTATGTGTATTTGGTTTTATTTTTTAACGTATCCTAATTTCGTCGCCAGTCTTCGAATCATGGGATAGGATATCACCAGTTAGCTAATCACGGGAGAGGGCGTCACCTGTCAGCCAATCAAGAAACAGGGTGTCCCCAGTTAGCCAATCACGAGAACTTTAGAAAAATTGACGTCATAATGTTACCGACACTACATACAGACACTTGCTAATTATATAGTTAGATTATTTATTCATTAACTTTTTAAGATGAGAAAACGATTCATTTTTACTTAGTACATTACATTTATGTTGTTAAAACTAAAAATAATTTGAGACGTTAATTTATGCCTACGAAACCCTAAACATTTCTATATGTAATTATATTCGTAGATACATAGAGAATAAATCTGCAAAATATTGTTCATATCAGTTAAAGGATATAGGCTTGTCTAGAGTTTCTCGTATATGCCTACGAAATCCAAAACATTTATATATAAAATTTTATCCGCAGCTTCTTAGAGAATAAATGTGCAAAATATTGTTCATATCGGTCAAAGGAAACAGGAGTATCTAGAGTCTCTTGTTTATGGCTACGAAACTCTAGACATTTATGCTTATAATTATATTCGTAGATTTTTAGAAAATAAATCTGAAAAATACTGTTCATATCGGTCAAATGATATAGGAGTACCCTAGGGTTTCTTGTTTATGCCCACGAAGCCCCATACATTTCTATAGGTTATTTTATCAGATTTTTAGCAGACTTTTAAATAATAAATCTGCAAAATATTTTTCATATCAATCAAAGAATATAGAAGTGTCTACAGTTTCTTATTTATGCCAACGAAACTCTAGATATTTCTATACGATGTTTTATCCCCAGATTTTTAGAGAATAAATTTGCAAAATGTTTTTCATATCGATCAAAGAATATAGGAGTGTCTAGAGTTTCTTATTTATATCTACGAAACCCTAGATATTTCTGTATGTTATTTTATCCGGCAGATTCTTGGAGAATAAATCTACAAAATATTGTTCATATCGGTCAAAGGATATAGGAGTCTCTTGTTTATGCCTACGAAACCCTAGACATTTATGTATGTAATTATATTTGTAGATTCTTAGAGAATATATCTGCAAAATATTGTTCATATTGGTCAAAGGATATAGCAGTGTCTAGAGTTTCTTGTTTATGCCTACGAAGCCCTAGACATTTCTATAAATAATTATATTTGTAGATTCTTAGAAAATAAATCTGCAAAATATTATTCATATTGGTCGAAGGATATAGCAGTGTATATAGTTTCTTGTTTATGCCTACGAAACCCTAGATATTTCTATGTTATTTTATTCGCAGTTTCTTAGAGAATAAATATGCAAAATATTGTTGATATCAGTCAAATGATATAGGAGTATCTAGAGTTTCTTGTTTATGCCTACGAAATCCTACAAATTTCTATATGTAATTATATTCGTAGATTCTTAGAGAATAAATCTGCAAAATACCTGTCAGTAAAGTCAAATTGGGAACACCCTGTTTCCCAGTTAGCCAATTACGAGAGCCTTGGGAAAAATGACGTCACAGTGTTACAAAATCACTAACACACGGTAGCTAATTATGTATGTACGATTATTTATTCATGAACTTAAGATTAGTAAACGATTCATTTTTACTTAGTACATTACATTCATATTGTTAAAACTTAAAATAATTTGAGACGTTAATTTATGCCTACGAAACCCTAGACATATATGTCTGTAATTATATTCCTAGATTCTTAGAGAATAAATCTGCAAAATAATGTTCATATATGTTAAAGGACATAGGCGTGTCTAGAGTTTTTCTTTTATGCCTACGAAACCCTAAACAATTCTGTGTAATTTTATCCGCAGTTTTTAAGAAAATAAATGTGCAAAATATTGTTAACATCGGTCCAAGGATATAGGATACAAATTCGTGAATTAATTCTATGAGAGTGTTAAAGGTTTAGACATACTTAATTTTTAAGGTAGTTTAATAAGTTTGTGGCGTCATTCGTCTGATATCGTGGATCACCAATAATTAATATTCAACTATAGAAAAATGTTGTAGAATGTGGATAGTAGACTAAGATTCTAGTTCGTTCAAAATTTCTTGACTTTTTTCTAAATAATCGTAAATGAAACAATATTGACCTGATCTTTTTCTCGTATGAATGTAGAGTAGACGTCAGGTTATGTAAACAACTACAAACAATAGTTCCATAAAACCCAATTACTCAAATAATGGAATGTTTACTATAACAGTATTTAATTAATTATATTTCATGTTTAAAATACATCTAAATATAGAGCTATTTGTTCTTACATATTCTCCGTAGCCACACTTTTTACTAATTCTTTCTCCACATTTTTTTAATACAAGAAAGTAATCAATATCGGAAAAATTTCTTTTTCTCGTAATCCTATGGTTTCGCCGATAAAATTTGGGGTTTCGCAATAATTGTATATTAAAACACCAGTTTCATAAGTTTCACAATTTTGCTACACGCGTCGACAAGTGCAGCAAAAGCCTCACGTTGAAACATTAATAGTGTATTTGGCTCTAGTGTTACTACGCAGCAGACAATATCAAATTGGTTCGCCAAATTTCGCACAGGTAACTTAAAACCAAAACAAAAAAAAAAAAAAAAACTGGTTAATAGATCACAGCAGAAATATACTGCAACCAACTGGACGAAATGATACAAAAACTTAAAACCTAGATTACTCAACAGATCGACTCCTATCTTATTGCATGATAACACTAGACCACCCACTGCACAAATGACAAAACTACAGGAATTGGAGTTGGAACTTCTTCTTCATCCTCCATACTCACTAGACCTAGCCCCACTGACTACCATTTCTTCCGCATTTTGGACAACTTTTTAATAGGAAAACAGTTTAATTCCGACAATACTGTAAAACTGGCCTTCCATGAAGACATTGACTCTCGTTCTCCAGGGGTTTATATACCGGCCTGAACAACCTGCCACTTAAATGGCAAAAATGTATACACAATATGGGTGCATACTTTAATGAATAAAATAATTCCGTATATTTGTAAGTTATCAACCAACTTTGCCTTTTTTTTCTACAAATTTCATCCTTGACGACCTAATATAATCAAACAACATCCGTGATTAGCGAATTTGTTATGTGATTGTAGCGGCTGTTCGGACTGATTTGACATTTTTATTTTTTTTTAAGGTAGCTATCAATTATGATAGGTATAATTTGTAGATTATTGGGTTCTAGTTAATTATAAAATATGTAAATATGTGTGAAAAGTTATTTAAAAAGTTTAATTATTTTTAATTATATCATAGAGAGGGGATTCTTTTTCCTCTACTTTACACTACTAAAAAATGACAATAACAACTAAATTTACAATTATTTCATAAAAAAAAAAACTATCTATGTACTTGAGACTAGCATGAAACTCCTGATTAGGTTTCAGCTACTCATAATTAAACCCATTTTTGAAAGAACCATGATTAATAGCGCGACAGCTCGAGGAGAACCTAGGACTCCTATTTCCAGGTGTCATGACCCTATTGTCAATCTGTTTACATTCAGGAGAAATATGGTCAAGTTTACGTCCGTTTTTTAAACATACACAAAAAGGCACCTAGAGTTTACAGCCGTTTGTGAACTTTTAAATTAATCGACATAAGCAGGTGGTCAACCAGCACTTACAAACGAATTAACGCTAGCAGGCACAGGTTTGCTCTTTTGATTTTGAAAGAATGTTGAAAGGAACATAGTTTAATCCTTCTCATTAATTACCAGATTGGATGAATAATATTTGCTTTTTCATTATTAATCTATAGTTCTTGCATTCTTATTTCTTTTATTATTATTTATCGTTTTATATTTATAATCAGTAAAAAATGAAAAAATTGTTTCGAACAATACCAATGAAGAACTGATTGAAGGCCAATTGAGACGGTATGATGCAAAGAATAAGTGAAGCTAGACATACGAAAACGATCTACGAAGTCAGAGTATCTAAAGGAAGACCCAGATGAAAATCTAGAAAAGAATGCAATGACGAAATCAAAAGGCGAGTGGAAAGTACGAAAAAAAAAAAAAAAAAAACTAAAATTAAATGAAAAATTCTACATTGACGTTTTTTCGCGAAGGGAGAAAATAAATAGAAATAGAATTATCCCACAACAAAGCCCAACACCAGACATGGTAAATGAGCTCAACGACTAAGTAAGTCAGCAAAAACAGACAGGGTCCCACAATTTTCTTCTTAAATTGGAAAAGATTCCACTATTGAAGAAAGTTGAAAACCGCTGCTCAATAGGATAACATGCTAAATATTGACTATTATAGTAGTTGGTTCATTTGCCGGGGTATTCATATAATCAAGCGCCTACTGTACTTACATATTTTCGGTTTTGTTTATCCAGAAATTTATAACTTCCAGTAAACAAATTAATTATAAATTTGACAAAGCAAGAACATCGAAGGAACACGAAAACTTTAACACAACCAAACTTGATTATTGAATTACACAGTCTACATTAAACAAATATTTCGTGTTCATTTCCGAGAAATCAATAGTATCAATTGTAACTGCAAAGGTAACTTAAAGAGGACCAGCTAACAAATGCCTTAACTAACAAGGTTACGATCCCCATGGCCCAATGTATCGAATTCAAATCCCTGCGGTCTAAATTACCCCAGCCAACGTACTTCGCCGAGTTATTCTCAACATGTAGTTTCACACAGAACAGCCACGTTGAAACTAATTCTATGTTCAGGAAGGTACACAACATAAAACAAAAACTAACGTTCTACATAGACTTACTGCAGCATTCGCAGGGTATTATTGGTTATAATCAGGGAATTTATGGCTGAATATTAATTTGGTATGTCACAGCTCGGAAATATGAAATGTATTTTAAATTAGAGATGCGATATTGGGAAAGTTGGATGATATTTTAAATCAAAATGTCGTAGCACTGTCAAATTTATGTTTAATATAAACTAAGCAATTTTCAATTTGATAGTGTAACGGGAATGTAAAAAATACGGCCCCAGAAGTCATCATTGAATGAAAAAGAGTATTTGGGAAGGGTGGGTCATTACTTACCAGAACTCTAATTAGAAAACCATCTATTTTTATATGAACTATGAACCAGCTATTTTTATTATTAATTAAGAACAGCGCTTTCTGTTTGACTACGCGACACACTAAAGCTTACTTAGGAAAATAAGTGACACCTGTATAAAATAAATTTTATAACAACTATCGAAGGAAAACTACGCACTTAATTCTTTGATATAAAAAATTGATGTGATTTTGCATACATTTTATATTAACATATGCAGGTAAATAGTAAGTAACATCATTTATTGATGCATTCTTGGTTGTAACCTCAATCATAATTTTCGTCTGTTAATTCATGCCATCACTAAGCTCGTCAACTATGTAAACGATTGTTTTGAAAGTCATATAATTCCTAAAGCCACTTTATGTGATGTCACAAGCATTTGATTGTGTTCCTCACAATTTGCTTGTGGACAAGCTTGAAAATTATGGGCATACGTGTCACTGCTAATGTTCTCATCAGATTTTACTTTTTGAATCGATAGCAGATCGAATGATCTAACTTCAACATATAGGAAAGTATTTTTTTGCAGTTTATCAGTGAGGAAGTTTGGGCTTTTTTCATATTCAATATCAATGACCTCTCAAACATGCTTACTGATAAAATGGTCAAAGATATACTTTCCACCAATGACACTACCGTCCTGACAAGCATACGTCTGGTAACAATGTGGTCAAACATACAGACCGTAGAACGATGAAAGTTAAAAACGGTTTAGTTTCAAATCGGCTTTCCTTAAATAATAACAAAACTCAACAATTTATTTTTTATACTTTGCGTTCACAATAATATTATTGTTACAATGAAAACAGTTTAACAATAGAAGCTACTGTTAAACTATTTTTGGTGACTTTTACTTTGAGAGATTGACAGTACTACTCGTCTACGGCGTGTCATTGATACAATTTCCAAAGTATTTCCATGTCAGATAATTATTTTTTAATATTATTATTAAGAAAATTCAAAAAGAAAGTTTGTTTTGCATCTACCAAATCACTGTTGTGTTGTGTTATCACAGAAATTGTTTTATTATACATTGTTGCTATGGTGACCGCAATTCACAATAATCCCTAGATTGTATTCCGACATTATAAATGACATTTTAAAATTTCTATAAATTAAGTTTTTCTATAAGATAAAATAAGTATAAAAAATTGTTTTGTGGCGCCCGCTCCCAGCCTAAGTAAGGTAGGGTGACCAGACAGTCACACAAATGGTCTTCGCGGCGGAGACCTCGAAGGACCACCAGCAGAAAGCTGGAATATAGAAAGAAAAGCGTAGGTTATGTGACACGAACGCACCGAGTTGAGCCGCTGAGGAAGACACGGACGACCTAGAGGAAAGGAGAGGGGATATAAACTCTTCTGCTCCTAGGGGCTGCTCTAGGAGACTAACACAAGGGAAATGGTAGCCCTAGCTGGGGTGTAGATGGGTAAAATCCTAGGCCCACAAGTAATGGCTATGGAGGAACCAAACCTAGAAATCCCACGACGTCTCTGAAAACCCTAGCCAAGCGACAAACAATGCGGAAAACGTTGCTCAACACGGTGGACGTATCACATAAATAAAATAGCAGTACCACAAATACAATATTAAATAATAAACTGATAACAAAATTAATAATATTACAAAAATTACTGATGTTAAATTTAAATTGAAAATAAATCAGCACAAGTGATCAAGAGATCAGCGTGTGCGAACAAAAAAAAAATCGCAAATCGAGGCGATAACAAAATAGAATTTAAGTTACAAAAAAAAATATATAAAATAAACATAGAATTAAAATGTATGTAAAATCGGAACAGACTTACAGTAGATATATTCTTAATAGATATATAGAAGATTTATTGCAATTTTACATATGTGGCACTGGTGTCCCAAAAAACAGGTTCCTGGGTCTTCGGAATAGATCCTTGGATAGTGGTAGACACATACAAATAATTAAAGAGATGACAACAAGAGGGTGTAAAATCACTAGACCCGCGATAGACGCATATTATCACTTAGAAAACGGTAAATAATATTTCGGCTAGGGAAGTGTACTCTCTGAACAGGTCAGTCGGAGTGGATTAGTTTAGTTTGATAATATTGAATCTTGCAGGTAGCGGCATTCAACATTTTTTTAAAAACATCAAAAAAATTTTATGATTTAAATTAAATTAAGTAAAATTTAATTTAATATTAAAAGCGGCCTACGGGCGCGACAAGTATATTATGCTCGTTTTATACGTCGTTTCACACTTGTTACTTCGGAGTACGACGAGCGAAGCGAGGAAACAACTCGTTTGACAATACATCGTCTTATAAAACTCGTATAATAATATACTATTTTCTCTTAAACGTAATATTAAGATAAATATTCAGTTTGGGGAGTCAATTATTATGATCATATCAACTATTAGGCAAACGATGTTAAAAGGATAACCTACGCGTTCATCAGTCAGAAAACTTCTGTATCTCTTGATATGTCGCGTATGTTTTATTATGCTGCTTTTCAGTTGCGATTATCGTACGGCATCATTCATTGTCAATACGTTTTTCTATTTCAAAAACGGGCTGTAAGAATCTTAAACAAATTCCCAACAGGTATAATTGCCGAGAGGTCTTAAGGAATTGTAACATTATGACAATTTATAGATTGTTCATATATGTGTGTCCTGTATATGTTTTAAAGAAAAGTTTGACAAATATGCAAACGTATCCTCGAGGCATGATTACTAAGTTTGCTTTGGTGGCAACATTTGACTGCCTAGACTGAGATCCAAATTTAGAAATGGTATACATTTGGCAGTTACCTTCTTTGACCACCTATCAGGTGAACTCAGAAATGTATCAAATAGGTTATTTAAGACCAAAATAAAAGAAACATTAACGGAAAATCGTGATTACCATTCAGATGTATTATTTAATATTAATTATAGCAACTATGCTCAACATATACTTTAAATTCCTCCTGTTCCATTCTTATTGTTTTACATTATACATAACTCATTTAAGTAGAATTATATATTTCTCTATATTTTGTTTAAATAATGTAGCTTATCTTGATATGACCAATATGTAACGACACATGCAAGGTCGTAAGATATCAAGCATGAAATAAAATATTATTCTTATTATTATTATGCTTTAAAACATATTTATTATATTACATAAAATTCAGAAAATTTTAAAAAGTCCTGCATCTTTCCATAAAAAAACTTGTTTAAAAATGCTGTTTCTAATGTTTCAGATCACATAAATATGTAGTACTCTAAATTTTTACAGGGTTTCAGATAAGCTACTCTAGATTTCAGGAAATGGGACAAATTGTTGTAACACATATTTAACAAAAAAAAATCGCGTCGGAATAAAAAGTTACTTAAAAACTACTCGCACCGTAATCTACGTTTCAAAAGCTTTTAATTAATAGTCTTCTGAACATTTTTAAAGAAAAATTTATTCATAAAATATATAGATAATTTTTAGTGATTTTTGAAAGTCTCAGTAATTTTCTCTGACTATATGCGGATCAAAGAATTGCATATATATGCAAAGTTTCAATTATACAGATTAAGCTGTTTGGGCTCAATTTCCACCGTGGCGACAGACTGAGAGACATAAGAATACTGGTATGAGGAATTCCTGGTTATGCCAATGGAAGGAGTAGTCTAAAAGAAACATTTAAACCTAAAATTTCGCAACACCTTGTTACAGTGTTGCGACAAACTAAGATATTGCAGCACACCTGTTGTAAAGAACTCATTTAAAGACAAGAAAATTTAACGAATCTTATACCAATAATGTTATTGCAGCTACAACATTAAATTTAGTCCAAATGATCACCAAACCTGCATCGGAAAAAATACGGTATCGAAATAAGTCTTTGAAGTACCATAAATAATGCTGGACGAAGAACGATTATTTCGACTATTATCACATTTTAATTTTCTTCTGCAAATAAAGCAGATTTCATATAAAAAGACGAAAGGTATAAACAAGTTATGTCCGAACTCCCACCAGACCTTACCCTATCCATAATTCTTGGCCCTTGAGTTTTGAAATAAAATAAATAATTAAATAAAAGTCGTAGCAATTAGACTTTTTAGTATTAGTAATGAATAATATAAATTTATTCCCCTATGTACGTAATGAACATAATTGCTTTCGAGGGTGGTTCAGGTACACAACTACAAACTTATTCAGAGTCGTTATATAAAAAAGTAGAAATATAATATCAATAATGCATTCCATTTACAACAGTTTTTCATTGTCTGTGTTAACATAAATAAAACTTTTACACAATTGACAGGGCCACGCTAAAGGCCGCCTCAACAACCGGCGGTAATGCAAAATCTTATTTTCTGCGCTTTCTCAGCGGTAAAAAAATAATAATACTATTTATGTAACAATAACAAAAGTGGGAAAACATTCTATTATAGGAGAAAAACAAATAAACAAGAAAAAAAACAATATATTATATAAAGAATGTCACGTATTATAATTAAGTAAGCCTGAAAAGCAATATAATTTAAAAGCAATTTCCTTTTCTTACTTTGCTGGTAGTCTTTCATGATAACGTCTAAATATAAAAGTTGACAAACATAATTTTTTATGTATTAGAACTTAGCGCCAAATTATTTCACCTTTCTTGTCCCCATAGAAGATCAAAGATAGTTCTTAAACTTTACTTTGAAAATGATCTTTCTCTACTTGCTACAGACAGAGGTTGACTTTGCATTCTTCTTAAACAGAAATACGAGGGGTGTTTGATAAGTCAGTGACTGTGATAAAAGATGACACTCAGATCGCAAGTTTGACACTTACCATTTTTGTTTTAAACGTACACACAAAGTTTCAAGTAAATCTTTGAAATAGTACATTTTTAACAGCGCTCGGAAACTGATGTTTATGTTAATTTGATACAATCGGAAAAAGTGTGTTGATATAGCAATATATTTTTAGTGGAAAAACCATTAAAGAAAATGAAGCAGAGCTAAATGGTATCATGAGAACTTTGCTCAGTCGCATGGAATGTTTCACATGTGGTTCACTGAATTCAGTTGTGGTCGTACGAGTACGAATGATGCTAGCGGCCAGGACGTCCGAATGAGGTAACAACTGAAGAGATGGACAATAAAATTCATGATTTACGTCTACTCATAATGGGTCAAAAATGGAATTGCGTGACCATTTCGAAGCAATAATACATAATTGCATAGCACATCACTACCAGATGTGAAAGAGCACTCAAAACATTAGATTTCTCCTGGGGAGCGTGCTCCGAAGGGATTCCCTGACCGGAAAGTTCATGTTCACGATATTCTGGGCTTCCCAAGGTATAATTTTCATCGACATTAATATTCCTCATTATTTTATCTATTACACACTGAACTGATGAAAAGGCGATCCCATTTGACGAAGAAAAAGTTCTGTTCGACCATGACAAAGCATCAACTCACTCGTCCGAAATCACACTGGCCAAATTGTTCGATTTGCGCTACGAACTGTTCCCTCAGCCACCTTATTCTCTAGATTTGTTACCCTGCGACTTATTTCTTTTTCCAAACATGAAAAAATGGCTCGTTAGAAAAAGATTTGCATCGAACGAAGATAACTTCGCTGAAACACAGGCCTATCATGCAAAGTTCGAGAAATCGTACATTTTCGAAGGATCGTTAGGAAAAATGTATCGATCAAAAAGGAGGTGATGTTGAAAAATAAGTCAATTTATTTATTTTTTTTTTCGATGTCACTGACTTATCGAACACCCCTCTTATATCTAAAATATATTGTTGATACAACAAACATTTGAAACAAAAGTCAATACTTGCAACGAGGAAGATGTATATTATATTTTATATTGTCACGTGGGTGGTTTGATTGAGACACAACTCCTGGTTTCAACATAACAAATTTATTAAATATGTATATCACATTTACAAAATAATGTTTGAATTGGTCCATGGAGTTGGGAAAGTCTTTGGTCCACCCCGTGTTAGCCAGGAACGGCTTGGACCTATCTCCGAGGCGGGGGCTACCCATCCGGGAGTCGAGGAGCCTGGAGAAGTCTTCTCCCACTCACATGGTCACTACTTGCTTGGCTTCACCCTCGATACAAGAATCTGGCGTCAGTGTCGTGGTCGTCACCTTCTGGACTAATACGTGCAGCGGATTTGGCTATGTTCCACTACTTACATATTTTGTGACTGCCGGCCTTTTTGTAACGAAAATTAACCCAGTTCCAATAGTCATTCGTCATGACAAATATTTCCGATGAAAATGCGATGTCTGCATTTTCGTAATCAGGCCATATACGTCAGACGCTGACGAATAGTTTTTAATCAGACAGCTGACCGTCACAATGTCTAGATGTCGTAATCCTAACCAAGGATTACCTATGTGACAATATGATTTACAAGGATTCCTATTTATTTCACCCTTTAAAAGCATATGGTGTTTATTTCTTTTTAATTACAATGAAGCAATTCTGAAAATTTTTCGACCCTGTCAACTTGCCGCGGTGATGCGGTTGTACCACTTGCACCACCGATTTAGCGCGGGCCTGATAAATGCCATAAACAAACTACAAACCAATGTTCCAACACCATCAGTTTACAATGTTCCGAAATGATGAAGTTTTTACGTTTTCTCCTTGGCCAGTTCAAGCGTTCAATATAATATGAATGATGACAAAATGAAAGCGAAGATTTATATGTGTTGAGAGAATGACTGCAATCGATGAAAAGATGAATTGGGAGTTGGAAAATTTACAACCGGAAATCAAATTTTGAAGGATTATACGTGAGTTGAATTTATAAATTTTATTTTGATATTTTGTCAAATATATTTTTATATAGGAAATTTCATTTTATATTTGCAAGATATATTTCCTGCAACTCTACGGAAAAATGAATAACTTATATTTCTTAATACAAGCATAGTTACATCCAGCATGATTGTTAATTTTATGACAATGGCCATGGCAGTCAAAAACATTGTATTATGCATTAAATTTCATAAAAATTACGTTCATATTCTCATAGAACATGAAATTAAAATATGCTTATATATTTGCTAGAGACAAAACAAAGTACTTCAGGGCATCGAGAACACCTCAAAATAATGCCCACCAGCAATCGCAGAACTGCAGATAGAATACGTAACACACTTCTAATATTTCGGAAGCAACGAGAACAGCAACAGCAACATCACGGAAGAAATAATTTTAAGAATCCTCTCTGCAAACAAAGCCTTCTTAACGTACACTTAACAGTCTGCACAGATTACTCTCGCTATCCCAGCACACAAAAATTATATTATACAAGACCCTTCGCCCCATACTCCCATATGGAAGTGAATCTTGAACAATTACACAAGAACAAGAACGACGGCTGAGAAGCTTAAACGCAAGATTCTACGGAAAATTTTCGGTCACGTCCAAAAGGATGAAATATGGGATATCAAAAGAAATAATGAGCTGCGCGACCTTTATAATAAACCGGATGTGATTGGCTTTATAAAAAGTTCCAGAATACGTTGGATCGGACACGTCAACAGAAAGCCCATAACATGCCAGTGAAAGGAGTATTCGATAGCATTCTAGGTACAAACGGACCAAGAATAAGACCTCGAATAAGATGGGTGGTCAATATGCACGAAGACCTGCAAAGAATAGATGCCCTTAACTGGAGAAGTTTAGCGCGTGATCGCGGAAGATGTAAAAAGTTTGTGAAGGCGGCAAAAACCCTCTAAGGGTTGTAAAAGCCAATTGATTGTATACCCACTCCATATGCTCGTTCCCAATAACTGATTTATTGCGGAAGCCATGCGACTAATTACAGATTTTTATAATTGCGTTGTCACGAACATTTAATTCATTTAATATTAACAATACCCTAGATTTATTAAACTTTTCTTCCAATGCATTTGTTAGAAAACAATAATAATCTATTTTGAACGTAGAATACGTCTATCGTTTTGTTCCAGTACTGGGCCTCTCGGCATATATCCGTGTGTCCCAAAAAATGCTAAACCAGACTTCCTTCAATAATTTCAAACTATAAAAGCTAGCAACAATATAATTACTGAATTAAAAAGAGGAATGTCCAAAGAGTCTATCTAAATAGCATTTAAGATCAGAGGCCGTAATAGTGAGCGGACCGAGCGTCTACTATTTTGTGGTGAAATAGGAGCGCGCGGTAAAAATAGTATAACTCAGGAACGTATCCAATAGCATGAATATCGAGGTGTAAATCGTTTGGCCTATGCAAGATCTATCGATATCTGTAATAATATTTGAGAGAAAACTTGATTAGACAGCAAAAAAAAAAAAAACTAATAAAAATAAGTCTCTCTAAACCTAAACTCATTTTTAACACCCACACAACACGCAACAGCCACGAGACGTATTCTGCGCCTAAAAGACTGGCGACCGTGGCTTCGATACAGCCCCCGCCCTCCTTCTTTACAAACTTTATTTTGTTTTTTATCATTCTTTTACAGCATAACATGTTTATTAATGTTGTATTTTACTCTTGCTCTAAGGAATTCTTTTCAGTAACCAAAAAGTGAATTAATAAATTAATAATGTTCAGATCTTTGTCTTCACAATAATTAATAACCAAATATTGGTTGGTACCGATTATAGTAATCACAGTTATTTCTGGGTTGCATTAAAAACATGGTCTTAGCTATATCCTACTCAATAAAAATTTAGGAATACCTATAGTATTTACTCATTTTAATATTTTTAAACTTAAAAATTTCTTACATGGTAGTACAGATTCGAATCCAGAACCTTTATAACCGAAAGCTAACTGGTTCGTGCTTTACTTCAACTACAGTTGAGAATACAAAATAGTTAAAATTGACAATAATTCTTGTAGTTTGCTATGAGTTCATTAAAATAAAGCTTATATAACTCAATCATGGTAAGACGAAAGATCATAAACAACAAATTATTCAGAATATCATAGAAGAACTCGAAAGAGAAAGAAGTAAACGAACCGAAACAAAATGATCGCAGAAACGACCAACATTGAACCAACAGAAGAAAATGTAAATGTAGATAAGTTACGATAAATTTTGTCCAAATGAAGTACATATTGAGTTTATATTCAACAGTTTTTGGTAAAACATTTTTTTTTAAGAATTTATGTTTTAAAATCATTGAAACCACAGTTTTGACTACATCGTACCAGTATAATTTAGGAACTCTCGTATGATTTTCATTGCACATTTTAAAAAATACTAACCTATTCCTAAAAATATTTTATGGGTTATTTAGACGTCGTAAACCATTACAAACTAATATTAATAATTATTATAATAAAATTTAGCTTTAATTTTTTTAAATTATTTATCTGTTATCTCGTCCTACTCTTGTCTCTGCTTTTATGTTATACAGTAACGAACTTTCGCAATGGCCGCAGGCCTTACAATCTTGAAGTAAACAATTTGTGAAAACTTGAAGCCTGTATCAGCGGTAGTAACAGCCACTGAAACCCTATCATCTACTTAAAATCATCCAATCCTCCTAATGTCGAAATACAAAGAAATATACATTTGAACGTACATGGTGATTTTGAGTATTAAAGGAGCTGACAAAACAATTAATGTACTATATATAGTCTCATTATTAGTAAGAACTGTATGGTCGCTTTACTAAGATAACCAGAAATAACATTAAAAATCGGGACGCTCAAGCGATTTTTTTTTCTTATTGTTTAAAAATGAAGGACTTTTTCTGGATTGAGTGCAGGTAGAATTAATTAAAAATCGATTTAAAAATATTACTTTTCGTTACAAATAGCAATTGTAAAAAAAAATAATAATAAATATAAAACTTTGGTTGTAACATACAACGACTATATTAATTAATATAATACTTTCATTGCACCGAATGAGAAAAACGCAAGAAAACAACTTAATTATGACAGGTAGTAGTCCTTTAGTATCATAGTAGGTTTATTACAAAGCAGAGGTGCTAGGAAAATATTTATCTGAATTATGATTTTTTTTGAAAGGATATTTTCCTTTCGGTAACATTTTAGACAAATCTGTAGTTTTGATCAAAATTAGTTCTTGTAATTAATACTTTCTTCAGTTTATCTATTCCAAGTTGAGTCTTAACACTAGTCCAAACTGTATTCATAATAGAAAATACTCTTTCAGCTGAAGCATTTGTTCCAGGAAGAGAAAGAAAAATGTGAAAATACTGCAAATTATCTAAAATTAACAAAAGACACATGATAGGTGCTAAAGTGAGAGCTTTGTACAGAAACATATATTTCTCAATAAAAAATGAGACAATTCGGAAATAATGAATTCTAATCGGGACAGTCTGGACAGTTTTATAGATTCGGGACTGTTCCGGGTAAATCAAGACATCTGATCACCTTAGCTCTTTATTCAAAAGCTGTTTAAATTATAAAGCGACTAACTGCTGAAATCACAAAAATCTGTAAAGGTAGAGGACCATCAAACAGCTGTGATATTTTGCATAGTTTTTATAAAGCTACTTTGGCGTTATTGTAACTCGCCCATCTAGAAGAAACAATCGTTAAATTTGGAATTCAAAATTGAATAAATATGTACATAAATTTGTTAATTGACATTTAACTCACGTTGAGTTGTGCCACCCACATATACATGACATATTAAAAAATAATAATTCCTTCATGATTGTGCGGGAGTCCGTATCCTATTCACTGTCATTTTTTTCCTTCCGTAATAAATCATTTCACATTATTGATGACGTGAGGGAGTCCGCCTACAAAAGTGACTTTTTAATAACGTGCAGATAGCGTTTTGCATACATTAATATGCATGTTTTAGAATACGGTGCCGGCGCTGGTAGCTAACGGTATATTGCTGTTATAATTATACAAACAGCCCAAGGCCGCCTTGGATAAAGTATTACTCCAACTAAGTGCTATACTGTGCTCAGGTGTATGGCTGTTTACTGCTCGAGTAAACATGGCTCGCTACCCTGAACATTCAATGACTTCGGACGTCGAGTTGTATTCAGTAAATTCAATATTTGAAATATGGACTTTATTAAATTCTGAGGTTAACGATCGTAGCGCAATAAAGTTGAATATTGGTTAATGGTTTTACTGGAAAACCGGATACAACGGGAGAAATATTAAGAAATCATTAAAATTTAATATTGACCATAGGAGTTGCAAAACTACTTAAATTCTAGACGAAATATACTTCCTACTTATAAAATAAATTGAAAATACACTCATTAAATTATGGTAATACGCAAATAAGTATATACACAAGGTAATTTACCTGCATCAAAAACTACAGACCCATTCATTTGATCAGTGAATCTTAACTTGTTACCAGACCAGATTAAATTTTGATCCAAGGTTAGCTATGTTTACCTACAATTTTTTTGTAGATTGCAATAAAAGAAAAAAATTGCTGTAAACGGTTTAAAAAAATTCCGAGAATGAATCTGTAACGAATTCGCTCGCTCAGAAATACCAAAAACTATCAATAAAGGTGAATTCAAAACAGTGAATATATAAAACGTATGTAGGACCTATAATGATATGCTGTTGAAAACCTTGATACTATCAAAACAAAAGCTGCTCTCGAAAAAGCAGATCAGAACTTTACTCAGTTCAGAACTTAGTTCTACGGAACATCTGTGGAATAGAGCGGTCTGGAACAGACTAAGGGAAGAACATAACAGGCCCATATCTAAACTATGAATGTTACACGACTGGCAATTTTAGTCGAATAATAGTCAACCACGGGAATTTAGCCCCCCCTTGGACTACAGTTTCGATTTCGCCAACCAAAAGGCCATTTTCTTGGGATATTTATATTTTATGCTATAAAGCATCGTCAAGACTAAGTCTGTCGTGCATAAATTGCCACTCGAAAAACATGTAGTTTGCTTGGGACTTCAGGGTGGTCTCAGGAACTACCGACCTGATTTGAAAAATTCTTACAGTGGTGGATATCTTAGACATTCCTGATTGATATATGCTATATCAGTGATTCCCAACTGAGGAGGTGCTACCCTCTGGTATGCCACAAAAGCTTATTGATGAACCAATTTAAAAAATTCTGGCAGGAGTTGGTATCTTAGACCTTTTTGAGTGGTATAAGCTATATCAGCGTTTCCCAAGCGAGGAAGCGCGACTCTCTGGTGTGCCGCAAAAGCAAACGAATGAACAAATTTTAAACCAGTCTTTCAGTGGTGAATATCTTATATCTTCCGGAGTACCACAAGCTTTATCAGTGTTTCTTAACTGATAAAGAGCGAACTCCTGGTATGCCTCGAAAGCAAATTACTGAACCGATTTGTAAAATTCTTTTAACGAGTTACAGCTTACACCTTCCTGAAGAACATAAGCTATAACAGTGTTTTTCAACCAAAACGGAGGGTGCGAAATCCTGGAGTGCCGTGAAAGCAATATACTGAACCAGTTCGAAATTTTCTTTCTGTGGTGTATAACTTAGACTAGTTTTTGAAAATTTATAACGTTTAATAATTGAATGAGGCTTTTGACCATTTTATTTAACAAAAGTCTAATTCAATAATTAAAAAGTGAGCTCGCGACAATATAGGAATATATAAATGCCATACAGTTCCGCTTAATCGTTCGGAATAGACTATACGCATTATATTTATGGTTTATTATAAAAAAACAACTGTTTTTGTATCGCTCCCAATATCAGGCGTCGCGGTCCACAAGATATTGTTTAACGGGCTGTTAGTTTAGTACACAATACGAGTGCATCTTAGAATACTTCTCGAGTTAATAAAACTACTCGAAATCTTTAATAAATGCGAATGCATATGTGAATATGTAGAAAAAAAAAAAAAAGATAAATAACACACATAACATATATGCATTAAAAATGTCACAGCAAAATATTTTTATTGCATCCGTCATATAATCCATAAAAAATGAGCAAATGCTAGTAGACTAGTGTACTTGTTTCATTAGCAGAAATTTAAAATAAAATGTTAAAAGCTTTCTTTGATGTGCGTAATTTAAAAATACATAAACGGTAATATGTTTTGCATATTACACCTGGACAATCGCTGCAAATTGCATGGAATTATTTTTATTGTATTGCAGACTCTATTGTGAGTCTGTTATGCATAAATTGCCACTCGAAAAACAAATTCAAACGTTTCATTAAAAATTTTATTGACGCTTTTTAGAGCATCAATTTGTTTACATTTGAACATTTTTAAAACTGTACATCTGTATATTTGCATTTCAAAACATAGGTACATCATTTTAAAAAAATCCTTCCAGGCATACAGCCAAAAGCGCAAAGATTCAGATTGCATTTTAACAACGTTTCAACCATACATTTTTTAGAATTGTATCTGTTTCACGTCTTAAAACAATTATGAAAATGAATCCGGACTAAAAGAAATTATAAATAAAAAGTTTCCGACAGTACAAAATAAATACATCGATTAATAAAGTTTATATGAATATTTTTACGAGTACGTTCAAATAATATAATAATAATAACGCAATGAGTAATGTATTTTACAGTAGTAGCCATGTTATTATTGGAGTTTTGTTGTTATGACCTAAAAACCCTTATAATGGTACTCAGGTGTCTGTCTGTCTGTCTGTTCGGTAGAAATTGTAGCCAAACGACTGATCATAGAAAGTTAGAAGTTGACATGCTTGTATATCTTTTTGACCCACGTATAGGAAAATTATAGAAAGTCCTAAAAACACATCGCGGGAAATATAAACCAATACGGATTTAATGAAAAATAAATATTTCCAATATATATATATATATATATATATATATATATATAAACCATCTTATTTATAAAATTTTTATAAAATTTTTCTTAAAATGTAGATTAAAGAAAGAAAAATAGTTTTCTTAAATGTTTTTATCTTAATACTATTGTAGTCAAAAAAGTACAAAAAAATCCATTGTCCCCCACCAACTAGCTCAGAGGAATTATTCTAAAAAATGCACTTTAATGTGAACCGGAACAATATCACAGGTATCTACGATCTGATAATTATTTTAAAAAATATCGATTTTCATGCCACATAGTGCTTACAATTTTTAACAGACTGACGAGAATTGGCAAGATATATTTGGGTCTTGATGCAAGCGCATCTAAGGTACGGTTGCAAATCTCTAAATTAAAGCAACTGGGTTATTCTTTAAAAATTTTATCGAAATATATTATTTTTAATAAGTACCCACAATTTGTTATAATTTACTTAATATCTACAAAATACTGAAATGTGAAAAAATACACACATATTTTTTAAAAAATATTTTGTAAGCGTTTTTGTTGTTGTAGAATGGTTTTGATAGCTGTTTATTTCATAAGATATTTTTGTACGGTTAGGTTTACCATAAAACATGCGTCATTCTCTAGTTATGCAGTTTGAGTGGTAACTACCCTTGAAGCCGACTTAGAACTTTTGTTACTAATGCCTGGTTTATAAACGGAACAAGAATAAGGAATAGGAAATAAGTATAGTACACAAGATGTTAAAACATGGCTGCGTCGTATATCGGTTTACGTAGGAATGAAATTTAACCTAAACACAAGAATAGTTGGTAACATTTAACATTTTACTCCTATTCCAAGAATAAGAGACGAAAAGCATGCGTAGAGCGGTCAAAATGTCTGCCGTAATAAAATTTGTTCAACAGATGTTTTCCAGTATGATCAGAAGGTTGGAAACAACAATATAATGTGTAAACACAAGCAAATAAATTCACAAAATCTTCTGAATCCATTTTACTGAACACGAATTTTTTTTAAAGGTTATATTAAACACAACAACCTGTCAAGAGACGACCGGTAAACATAGGCCTACGCAAGTACGTAGGCGCAGCGACGAAATGTTAAGTCCGATATAAATGGTTTCATATTTTTTATTCTTGTGTACTATTCTTATTTCTCATTCCATATTCTTATTCCTTATATAAACCAACCATTACATTTCACTAACAAAATATCAGGTCAGTAACAGCATCATACACAGCGTTGCCATTCCTACCGATTTTTCGGTATATCTACCGATTTTGGAACATTGCTACCGAACTACCGAATTGCAACTTATTTCTACCGATTTTTTTAATTTTACAAAAAATTCTACCAATTTTTACAGATTTTTTTCAAATTTTACAATTTTTATTTAACATATAATATTTACAGGCTATTCCGAACGTTTAGGCGGAACTAGATTTTGCAATCTAGTTACTTTCATCGTTTGAATCGTGCTTTTTGGCAGTTTTGTTTAAGCTTTGTAAATCATACTTACTATAAACATTATTTGGTTAAGGTTAATATCATTTTACAATGTCATTTTCTTTATATTTTGTTTTTTTGTGTCTTTCTTAATACAAATTTTTCATTTATATTTGTCATTAAAATATGTTAAAAAAAGTATTTTATTTCTGACATATGACATTCGTTTCCATGGTTTCATTGTAGGAATTTTAAATTTTGACATTCCAACGTAAAAATTAAATAACCCAAGCAGCTCCCTTCTCGTGACAACCTAAAAGAACGAAATTCGCATTTAGTTCCGCCTAAACGTATGGAATTGCATTTTGTACTGGAAAAAATAATTGAACTAAGTATTGAAAAATTAAAGAATAGGTAGTGTTTTTATTTACCTATTCATTTATTTACTTTATAGGATGCAGGTATAATCTGTCTCAATTTGTAATACGAAACTAGATCTGGTTACTTTAGTGACTGTTGTGGTGTAAATAGACTTTTGTAGAATCATGTGAACTTGTAAATCTGGCTTTTAAAAGTATGGTTAAGTTTCATCATATTGAGGTTATTACTAAATTAACATGCCAAAATTGTGATTGACATGTCAAATATTTTGAATGGATATATTAATATTTATTTCATCAAACTTTCGATTATTACTCGTATACCTAATAGTAAAAAAATATTACGATTATCAATGAAATATCGTGATAAAATATAAAAAACAAAAATACATATTATACAGTCTGTTTCAAACGCTTAGGCGGAACTAAATGGGAATTTCGTTCTTTTAGATTGTCACGACAAGGGACCTTTCTTGGGTTATTTCATTTTTCATGTTGGAATGTCAAAATTTAAAATTACAACAATGAAACCATGGAAACGAATGACCTATGTCAAAATTAAATTATTTTTTTATATATTTTAATGACAAAAAAATAAATAAATGGGAAATTTGTATTAAGAATTACACAAAAAATCAAAATATAAAGAAAATGACATTTTAAAATGATATTAACATTAACCAAAAAATGTTTATTGTAAGTATGATTTACAAAGCTTAAACAAAACGGCCGAAAAGCACGATTTAAGCGATGAAAGTAACTAAATTGCAAAATCTAGTTCCGCCTAAGCGTTTGAAACAGACTGTATAATAATAATTTTATCATTTTATTTTGCTGCCCTTAAAATCTAATTCTTGTTTTGCAAAATTTAATAACACATTTAAACAAAAATATTCATTTTTTGAATGTAAATCCTAAATTTTTCTCTGCAAATATTTCCGAAACATGTAGTTTATGGTTCTATCTGTTTTCTTATTATTACCTCTTCCCATGTTCGTCGGTCTTAAATTTTCTACACCTTCGTTTAAAATATTTCTTACTTCTCTTTCAAAAATCTAAAGAAATTGAAATGGTCTATAATTTCGCTTCTTTTTAATTTTGTTCCATTTTTTTCTAAAAGTGTTCCATTTTTTTCTAAAAGTTTTCCATAAGCATTATATATGTGTTTTTTGTATATTTATCTAATTGTTGCCTCTTATGCATATTTTCTGATGTTATGTTCTTATTTTGTTTGTATAAAAATACTTTTCAATTAAAAAAAAAATTGACATATAATTTAATGTCAAATATGAATTGTCAAAGGTTTTGAAAGGTGCCATTTCAGCAGTACCACCCTAAGATGATATTTTAAATAGACAACATAAAAAATAAAAATTTCCTCTTAGTTTCGTATTACAAATTGAGAGATTACAGTCTGTTCCAAACGGTTAGGCGGAACTAGATTTTGCAATCTAGTTACTTTCATCGTTTAAATCGTACTTTTCGACCGTTTTGTTTAAGCTTTGTAAATCATACTTACAATAAAAAATTTTTGGTTAAGGTTAATATCATTTTAAATTGTCATTTTCTTTGTATTTTGATTTTGTGTGTCATTCTTAATACAAATTTCCCATTTATTATTTTTTTTGTCATTAAAATATATAAAAAATAATAATTTAATTTTGACATGTCATTCGTTTCCATGGTTTCATTGTTGGAATTTTAAATTGTGACATTCCAACATGAAAAATGAAATAACCCAAGCAAGATCCCTTCTCGTGACAACCTAAAAGAACGAAATTCCCATTTAGTTCCGCCTAACCGTTTGAAACAGACTGTATATAATCATAATAATGATTTATAAGATAAAAATCACCAGTGGAAAAAGATTTGGGGTAATTATAAAGAAAAATTAATTTTAAAAAAATTATTTTTACTTACAATATTTTATATCACGGGTGTCCAACCTTTTAGTTTCCCTGGGCCACATTATAAGAATACGAGTTGTTTTGGGCCACACATAAAATACACTAATAATAATTAATATATTATATAGTTTGATAATGATTTTATGATTCTCTCTCAAGAAGGCATTAAATTAAAAAATTCATGGCTTATAAATTAATAGCAAGTTGAAATTGTATTTGTAGTGTTATTAATGGTACTTGAAAATATAAAGTTTGTAAGTTAACAATTTTTCGTAGGGCCGCATTCATAGCCGTCATGGGCCGCGGGTTGGACAAGCCTGTTTTATATTGTTAATAGAACGTGTTATTGATCATGTTAAATTTGATATATTGTACTGTGTTTGATGCAAAAAATTATCAAAATTTTTATTTTTCACCATTTTTACGAAAATTTGCCGATTTGAGATTTTAAATCTACCGAATTTAGCAGAAATCTACCGATTTTTGCTGATTGCATCTACCGATTTCAATTTCCCAGGCATGGCAACACTGATTATACAGCAAGTAACATCAGTTTCGCGTAAAATCTAAATTCAAGTTTTTCAGGCTAATTATCAATCCGACATTCATTCATAGTGTATTTTAGTTTATATTTCATATTTATCTTTGTAATAATATTTTTAATTTAATATATGTTCAATGTGCACCATTTATGACTATTATCATTAAATAAATAATATTTTTTGGACTTAATAAATGTTTTTGTGAGAATGCGCTTTAACACGAACAGTTTTAGCTACTTTAGTTTATATTATCTAGTTTTGCACAAGATTTAGTTAGTTTCTTTGGTTACATAAATATTACATAAATTAGTAAACTTTAAAATATGCGTAAATATTTTTTTTACCGATTTAATTTCATCTAGTTTTTTTTTGTGCTGTAATTTGAAAACCGGTTTACCTAATTTTTGAAAATACTAGAATTCGAAAACAGGTTTCTCCCAAAATACATACTTTTATATATATTATGCTCTTCGTTAAAGAAATGTCTGGAACCACTGTAATAGGTTATCAGCTTAAAAATGTGTCAAATAAGCAGTGAAGGCAAGTTCTCTGCACCTAGACCTTGAATAGGAATTGAGAAATCGACTAAACAATATATTTAATATAAGGATGTTGTTGGGAAATAGGCATTATTAGCGTAGAATTTTAACGTATTATAAATTTCGTTATGCAGCTCAAATCTAATCTAAAATCTGAAACATAATAAATTGGTTCCTCAAACAAAATTAACGCTCATTCAAAAATAATTGCTTAACCTAATTCAAGTATTTTCAACATGTCATTCCACAACGATAACAAACTATAAACACAATATAATTAATTAACAAAAGTAACCCGTTATATTCCTATATAATTTTATATGTAACAATGATATACATATTTAATTCGCCGTTAGAAGATTTCAGAAAATTTAAGGAATTCGGAGCGTGAGATCCCTTCCCGACATAATAGCAAACGTGAATTATCTTCCTCTGTAATTAGATATCCTTGAATCTAATTTAGGAATTAGCATTAGTAATGTGTTATACAACTGGCATTGTTTGACATACAGGCATTTATATTCGCAATTCACGTAGGATGCATTATGTACCTTTTAGATTATTGTCGTTTGTAACAATACCTTGTAAACACAATACCTGTGAAATGTTTAAAGCTTATATTGTACTAATTATACTCTATTATGTATTTACGTTATTAATTTATATGTTTATAACAAACCTAAGAGACAGCAATTCATAAAATACAGCGGAAGAAATATTTGAAATGTTTCTTCTGGTATTATCAAATTGAAAAGCAACAAATAAAAAAATATAATTTTTAGGAAAAAGAAAATATGAAACTATTGAAATGTTACCACTTATCAATAGCTATATTGGTATCACTGTATCGGTTTCTTAAGAATGGGGTAAACACCACAATTCTCATAAATTTCTTATACAAAACTGAAATAAAAATAGTAAAAATCTATCTAAATATATAATTTTGCAGCGAATTTTTAACTATCTAATAGGATGTATTAAATGTAAAATGTTTTTCATAGAATTATAGATGATAAATTCATTTCTGAACGACGACTTGTAAACCAATGGACGCATATTTGCATACGCCGCGACATATTGTACCTTAAGCTTCATTCCACAAATATGTTTCCACCTATATTGTTCTATTGTGAAAATTACAGAGTTATTGTATTTGTCACTATCTTGAATCTGCAGTAGTTAGAAACAGATGGCACTTTTCAAAAGGATTTAATTTTCGTAAAGAACACGTGTAATTAGTGGCATTTCATTATCAACAGCATTTTTCGGAGCTTCTAGACCAGTGTTTCTCAACCTTTTCTGGCATGGGACCCCCCGAAATTATATAAATATTGTCTGCGGCCCCCATATATATATATATATATATATATATATATATATATGGTGTATCAAGATAGAGGGAACACGATTTTTCTCGAAAAGGCAACGTGTGAGCAAGTTGGGAAAAATTTTGAACTAAAATTTATACAAAACATTAAATGGTAGTATTGAAATTATCCGGAAGTATAGGATATTAGGACAACTTTTACTTAAACATTTTTTCAGTATCTTTTACAGTTGATAAAAAAACTATAATATATATGACGATTATATTCCCTATAACGACTTGCAAGTAAATTATTTTTAAATACAAGTGTTCAAAGTGCCTTATATTTTGATCTAAACACATTCGCATCCTTACTTTTGAGTTATCTGTAGCTCGGAGAGTAATAAAAAAAATAAAATAAAAAATATTGCACTTTTAAGTCGTACCTACTTTAAGGTACAACTTGAATTTTGATTGCTTTTGATCAGTTTGTTTAGCAAAAGCTCATTTTACTCATTATAAAGCTAGCTAGTCACAACTTTATAAAATTAATACTCCATTTAGTTCCGCTTAAGCGTTTGAAATACCCTGTAGCTTAAATTAGTTGTCAAAATAAGTAATTAGATAGAATAATAAATAAAATATTTATTTTATTTATGTAATGAAAGGTATATTTTTATGAATATAAATATAAGACTCGTATTTATAAATATGAATAAAATTTATATCTTGCAAGATTGAGCGCATTGCTATTATATTTTCATGTTTCTATCTTGTATAACTTCGCGACCCCCCGACCAAGCCTTCACGCCCCCCCGGTTGAGAAACGCTGTTCTAGACTATAAAAACCATATCCAAAATTTTTCTAAATAAAACTATCTAAATATAAAACCTATATAAATACCGACCGGGAGTCGGTAATTTTTCTGCCAACTCCCCCCATTCCTGATAAATTATAACACGAAAAAAAAAAATTAACTGGGAATTGCAACACTTCTATTCTTACATAAAATAATGCGTAGACAGTTTCGTTCTAGATTCCTTGTTACAAAAGTAGCGGAAAATAGCCGTATTTCGGATAGTTGACCAATTTCGGATAGTGCCGTATCTAATTTTGCGAACAAAATCACTTTCTACATGATTAAGAAATCAAACACAAACTATTAGTTATATTTTAAACATTTAAATCTCTCTAATAAATGCCTAGAGTAAAGTTTGCTAAAACCGTCAACAAGTTTTTGTGTTTTTACCTTGTTACAAACGAAGTACATTTTTCTAAACATATTGAATGAAAAGCTCGTGGGTTACTATAAAAAAAAAAAAAAACGATGAATTGTTTTCATTGTTTTCATTTGAAGTAATTAAGATATATTCATAATTACAAAATTCAAAAAACTCTAACTGAAGTCAAACAAGTTGCCTATCTTCAGATACATTGACTTATGCCATCGATTCCAAACCTGTGCTCCGCGTGCACTGCTCAGTGGCTCCGCAGCCGTTCCAGGAAATTTAATATTTAAATAAAAATTGAATGAAACCAAATGAATTAGAAAAAAAAAAAATCAAAATAAGAAGACTAGAAATTACATTCTGAACGAAAATTTGCCAAGTTCGAGTGATTTCTGACTCGAGCCGGTCTATGACCCTAGCTGGAATATCATTGGCCAGATGCACTATTTTTTAATAATCTGCGTGTATTTTGATTATTTGCTTCATTTTATAAAAATATGTCGATCTATCAACAAGTGAGCTGGGAAAGATACGTGATATTATAATGAAATTTAAAATGAAAAAATTTACCCCCTCTTACGTCACATTACTTCTAAACACCATTAATTTGTAAGACATAGGGTAGGCCCAAGGGGCACCGTCATAGAAATTGACTCTAAAAAGAGCTCCGCAAATCAAAAAGGTTGGGAACCACTAACTTATGCAATTGAAGACATGAAGACTATACAAACACAAGAAAAAAAATTGTAAACAATCTTTAAAAACAAATATATAAATTTAAATATTGTATGTAACTACCCCTTCAAGAATTTTATGACTTTGTATTGATCCCTTCAATATAAATAAAAATGTATATAGCCCACAGCTGGATTTAAAAAATTGAATTAAAGTAAACAGGCGAGGGAGGGGGGGGGGGGGGAATGCAAAATTTTCAAATTATGACTGAGGAGGGTAATCCAAATTTTTCAAGTGATAACTGCAGGGGGAACTTAGAGTTACAAGTAATGACCATGGGGCAGGAATCCAAAATTGTCCAATGACCAAAGAAGACGAAAAATCCAAAAGAATAGCAACTGGGTCGACCATGACCCCAACAATAGGCCACCGAACCTCGGACAATAAAGGGCCACCTTTAGATCCCTAACTGATGCCTGGGGGGTACACATTGAGCATTTTAGGGACCCCTAGGTTAGTTAGAACAGTGTTGACTGAACCACGCCAGCAGATTTATTATTATTACATTGTTCATAAGTAAAGTATCATATCATTAAAATATTTTCCATATCATCATTTTTTCCATAAAAAATATTACAATTACAAAAGCTATCCAAAATAGTTTTTTTTTTCTAATCTTAAACGATTTAAAATTTATTATACCGCATTATGTTCATAAATTATTCATATTTGTTATTGAAATAAATGAATATCTAACCGTAATTTGACAAGAGTATTCTAATTAAATAAAAGGTACAAAAATGTGTTGAATTAAAAACTATGAATTCGATCGGTTCCTTTACTCTTAAATTTGAAATTTAAATATACTAATATGTAACTATTAAACTCTTAAGATAATCTTTATATTACAAGTTCCATTATAACCAATTTTTAAATAATTTTCTAAATTAATACCTGAATTTTTGACACTGTCATTATTAAAACATTAGCATAAAATACAGGAAATCAACATAAAGCGAATACTATTATTAAAGTATCACAATTACTGCTACTGCTGTTTAATAAAACGCATTTAATTACTTTTTAAAATGTATTATTACTAAATTATAATAGTGAACTCTTAAGAGTTTAAATTGTAACTGAAAGCATAAATTATTTTACTTCTTATAGTAATTTTAAAACTACCGTAATACAAAAGATCAAGGTTTGTTTGCATTCATATTTACACATTCATAATTAAAAGTATATTGTGTAAACATTCTGAGGGAAAAATTTTAGTTCCCATGACAAATATTAACTATGTCATTTACCTTCTTTATTAATATCTACAAATTAAAAATTAAAAGCTTAATTAAAAAGTTTTCTTTACTATTTATCCTTACCGGAAGCGATAATTTTTAAATTTATAATTGTGTGACAGTGATTTCTCAAGACATATCTGATGTAAGCAAAAAATTTAAAGGAAAAGTCAAAAACATACTTTTATAAACTTAAAACTGCGTTCAGACCACTTTAAATTAGTTGACTGTTCATTGTGGGCTACGAGTAAGTTAAGTAGATAGTTTTAACGTTCAAAGCAGCGTTTGCAACTAAGGAAATTAGTGCGCTAAGAATAGTGCACAACCAACTACGGTAGCTTCGTAAAAAGTATACTATCTATTTTTCTAGTACTGCTGTCCTAGATTTTTCCTAATGAAACCTAACCTAATTACCTAAATTGATCATTATTACTGTTCGACTTTGTAATTTTAGGCGAGATTTGTTGCAATCGGCCCCAAACACGCATGCAAGTCGGCCAATTTGGCTTCTCAAATTAAGTTGGATAAAAAGTCAGTTGTCGCCCGCGTCCTTCTGTAATTCGTAAGATTTTTATTATCTATTATCGTTATCCTAATTCTGCTGTCCTACATTTTTACTTCTATAAAAGTAGTCTGGAAAACTACCTTAAGTCGTATAAATCTTGGAAAAAAGAAATAGATACGAAATTATTTATTAATCCATGGAATATTTAAAATGTTTTTCCGAAATGCGAATCGACAATTTTTCATTTAGATCACAAAATCATAAGATAAGTGATGGCTACACTTAATTTTTTTAAATTTTTGTTTATTTTTGTAGTTCTGCATCACTTATAATTGAAAAATATTAGATACGCAAAATGTTAACCTAACGACCAGCATTGATAACTCAAATGATAATACAAACGATATTGCATGTTTAGCGGAAAAGATCAGAAAAGCAAGTGGATCTATTTCGATAGACAAAATACTTGATTTTGTAGAAAAAATTTGGAAACCTGATGAAAATTTGAATTTTCCTACAATAATAGGAAATGAAAAATTGCAGAGAAAATTTCAGTTTAAATGGTTTAAAAGATATACATGGCTGGTATATTCTCGGATTGAAAATAGTGCATATTGTAGGTTTTGTGTCTTTTTCGCACCTCCAACACACACGTACACACTATATATGTCCATGTAGGTAAATTGTAGCCCCCGCCAGCAATAAATCCTGGGTGCGCTACTGCCCAAGACAAAATCTTGGCTACGATATGGACAAAAATGATTTCAAAATGCTCCACCATGAGAACCACAAATTATATATTTGATGATAGGATAAGTGAGGATTATATTGTGAAAATACTAAAACCATCGAAAAAGTACCTAAGAAATTAAAATAATGATATACACGATTCTGAAGAATGTAACATACCTGAATGCGTAATAAATATTTAAATTACAGCGGAATTAAACGTGTAGTACAAGCCTATATAAAAGTACTGGTCATATTACAGTTGATTAATAAACCCTTCACTTTTTTAACATATTCGACGCCTTTGAAGCGGTATCATTTGATCTCACATTACAATCATGGGAGTTCATTACAGATGTTAGTAACATCCGGCATACACAGAAATGCTCATGAACAACAAAAAAAAGCTATTTTCTTGTATTTCACACTTAATTACACTCTCATCCTCATTACATTGTAACTTTTTTAGTCAATTTTGTTTTCGTTATGGTAAACATTACACCATTTATGGCGTCTTGATTATATGTGTTGATTTTTATGCAACTTTATTAATAATAGGGGCAAAGACTGATGAGACAGTTATTGGCACTAAATAGCTACGTACGCAGTATAAGTACAACTTATTTATTGGCTTAAGTGATTACATACATGACAGTTATAGATTTTAAAAGCCTGCATATGTTGACACTGGAATCAATGAAGAACGGCTGTTTCGATAATAAATTTGTTATTAATGGGGCAGGGTTTGGTAAACAGTTGTATTAATGACCGCTGACTATAGTTGATTATTTCCATTTGGTTAAATTTTTAATTTATATATCTGAGATTTGTTGAACGACTTGAAGATTTAACGTGGTGTACTTACGTTAAATGTAGTGTTGAGTTAATCTACATGAAATTATATAAAAAAATATATATATCG
This sequence comes from Liopterus haemorrhoidalis, assembly GCA_963971575.1. Lineage (NCBI taxonomy): Eukaryota > Metazoa > Arthropoda > Insecta > Coleoptera > Dytiscidae > Liopterus > Liopterus haemorrhoidalis. Next base: position 37,531,300 of record OZ020618.1, on the reverse strand, counting down.
AGATACTAGTGTAGAGGTTGGCGAAAGGATCATTCGGGGGGCGATGGAAAAAAACACCTATATAATGACTACAACGTTATATGTAAACATTTTTAATGTTTACATGTCATATATCTTCAAATAGTTTCCGGATTATTTTTATTGTGTACTATCTTGTGTACTGACTGTCAAAAAAAGGTGGTAGGAAATTTAAAATGCGTAAAATAAAATTTATTTTTTACGAGATGCCGAAAAAATTTTTGGAATATAGTGAATTTTAATTGTTGAAATTGAACTTTTGACCAATTTTATTTAACAGTGTACATGGGACGTACATTTAAAAAAAAAATACGAGTGTCGTCTCAAAAGTAAGTTACACAATTTTTTTTATTCCGTGTGGTTAGCGGGAAAAGTCTTGGAGCTGAGGGAATTTACGTCTGGGTGTAGTGGCAGCACTGTAAAATTTCTATGCGCGTGCGTCGATCGATCCGGCAGTCAGGCTCCAGCCACTTTGGAGACTCAACTTGCTCTTACCGCCGATTATGAAGTTCGTTGTGTTATTCGTTTTTTGACAGCAAAAAAAAAAATAAAAATGAAAAACAAATAAATAAACAAAAGGAGGGAAAAGTTGACAAAAACAGTTTTTTTGTTCCACGACAACGCTCGCCCGCACGCTGCCCGCCAGACTCATGACCTGCTTGAGGAGTTTCGATGGGATGTTTTCGGACATCCGCCTTACTCCCCTGATTTTGTACCAAGTGACTTCCACCTGTTTCCGCAGCTAAAGCAACATCTTAAGGGAAGACATTTCGCCAAACGAGGATAATTTGAAACTAATTGAAAGATGGCTAACCAGTATGGCGGCAGAATGGTATGACACAGGATTGAAAAAACTTTTACCACGGTACAAAAAATGTATTGAGACACAAGGCAATTATGTAGAAAAATAATTTTAATATGTACTTTTCGAAATATACCTTTTTAAAGAATCATTTAACTTTATTTATTAAAAAAAAAATAGTGTAACTTACTTTTAAGATGACCCTCGTAGGTTAGGTTTTGATAGGAGCCCCAGACCCCGATAATACAAAAACTTCGGGCCGGCAAGGCAGCATTTTCGCCTAACCGCCCGGAAAACGACAATTACGGGCCCGATTCCATATAAAAAATTGCGCGAAGATAATAATTGTACTTTATATTTTCTGTAACATAGTATGTAAGAAGCGTTTAAGCGACGTGCTTATATTATACGTGGAAGCTAACGGAAGGAAACGTCACAAAGGGGCCCAAATACTGATAACTAATGACAGCCAACTACAGTTAAATTGGGTCTGACCCGGACCAATAAACACTCTTATTTTAATTATTATTACATTAACTATGAGGTTAACTATGACGTATGATCGTTTATCCGATTTTAGTATGTTATTTAAGTCTGCACAGAAAATAATAATAGAGTACTAATAATAGAGTTGATTTTATAGAAAAATTATTTAATGCCAATATGTCAATGATCGCACACGCCTTTAATTTCTATTTAAATAATGTTCTGTATTTATGAATGTTTATTTAATAAATAAATGTTTTCAAAAATAAGCCTTCATATTTTGCCTCCCCTTGAAAAAAATTCCCAAACCTATATTCTAAATATGTATGGTAGAAATTAATATTAAACAATTGTAACACTTTATACAATACCAGCATAAAACAACAACAAATTGAACCATTACCTTAGGATAACAACAAATAAAAAATTTGTAATCAATGCTAATGTGAATAAATCAACGTATTATTACCTTAAAGGTTATATTTCTTGACCTAAAAAAGAAGGAATAAGAGTTTGCGTTACCCGTATTGTCACTATTAATAATAAACACTCGTGAACTAAGAAAAAACCTTTGAAATGCTGGTAGTAGAATGCAATCCTAAGACATTTGTAACGTATTACCTTTATAAAGTGTTTTGTTTAAGATGAGATTAGTTGTTTTACGAGATGAAATTGTAGGTGTGTAAAGATATAAACATGACAAATAAATTGAGGACAGTTCAAGATAAAATGTCTTTTATTTTACTAATAATTTAAGTTTATTACAATGATGTGTTCTTACATTTTGAGGTCTCTTGATTGACAGGTATTTCGCAGATTTACTCTCTAAGAATCTACAAATAAACTACATATAAAAATGTGTAGGATTTCGTAGGCATAAACAAGAAACTATAGATACTCCTATATGATTTAACCAATATGAACAATATTTTGCAGATTTATTCTCTAAGAAACTGCGATTAAAACAACATATAGAAACGTCTAGGCTGTCGTAGGCATAAACAAGAAACTCTTAGACACTCCTATATCCAATGATTGATATGAAAAATATTTTGCAGAGTTATTTTCTAAGAATCTGCGGATAAAATAACATATAGAAATGTCTAGGGTTTCGTTGGCATAAACAAAAATCTCCAGACACTCCTATATCCTATGTTCGCTATGAAAAATATTTTGCAAATATATTTCCTAAGAATCTGCGGATAAAATAACGTATAGAAATATCTAAGATTTCGTAGGCATAAACAAGAAACTCTAGACACTTCTACTTTTTTTTACTGATATGAACAATATTTTGCAGATTTATTCTCTAAGAAACTGCGAATAAAATTACATATAGAAATGTTTAGGATTTCGTAGGCATAAAAGAGAAACTCTAGACACGCCTACATCCTTTAACCGATATGAACAATATTTTGCAGATTTATTCTCTAAGAATTTACGAATATAATTGTATATAGAAATGTTTATGGTTTCGTAGGCATAAAAGAGAAACTCTAGACACGCCTACATCCTTTAACCGATATGAACAATATTTTGCAGATTTATTCTCTAAGTTTTAACAATATAAATGTAATGTACTGAGTATGAAAATTAATCGTTTTCCCATCTTAAAAAGATCATGAATAAATAATCTAACTATATAATTAGCAAGTGTCTGTATCTAGTGTCGGTAACATTTTGACGTCGATTTCTCCTAAGGTTCTCATAATTGGCTAACTGGGGACACCCTGTCTCTTGATTGGCAGGCAGGTGGCAGGTTAAAAATAAAACCAAATACACATACAAACAATTGAAATTTTTATATTAAGTATAAAAAAGTAACGCGTATGAGTTTTCGCCGTGAAAAAGTATCGTTTTTCTACACTGCAAGTAGTTACTAAGTTAGTTATTTAGTTAAAAATTTTGGCGCTCAGCATTTATTTGCGCCTCACACAGCCAATGATTATAACATATATTTAAAATAATAAATAATAGATTTTTAAACATTGTTGTACACAGCAATTAGTGAAATGTTAAACTGTCTTAAATTGGTAAAAGTAGAAAAACTCGTACAAATAATCTACGTTAAAATATTAATATATAAAATTGATAATAATACAAGGCCTGCTTATTTTTTGGATGACATAAATACAATTAGTGAGAGACATACTCACAATACTGCAGACAACGGCAATTTTTATGTTTCCAATATTAATATAGATTATATATATTTGTTAAATTACCAATATAACACACATAACCCCAAGATTAATCTTTTGAAATAATTTCCTTAGTGTTGACTATTTACATTAATGAATTTTAAATTAATGCCGCCGTCAATATAAACGTGCAGACAATTGATTTTAATCGAATGGTGTTCCCATAATCCTTACTATGTACCTCTGATTATTACTAAGATAGATTAGCAAAATATTAGCTGCTTTCCTTTTACAAGTTAAAATGCTTGGCTAAGCTGAGAAGTTAGTCAAATGTCTTAGCAAGGGAAAGGAGGGAGGAAAAAACTTAGTATATCTTAGCCAGTGTCTTATAAATGGAACGCTCTTACAACTTAGATTAATTTAGCTTAGTTTAGATTTCTTAAGTAAAGTGGTAAAAGGAAAGCGCCTAATAATTTAGTTGTTATGAACAGACTGTGCATAAAATTTAAAAATAACACTTTTCATAATACTCATCTACCAGCAGGTTGTAACATGAAATATCTTTTAGCAAATATTTAACATAAACAATTACGAAAGTATGCCAAAATTTGATAGTTTCATGTTTTTACACACATTTGTTTTTCTTTTATGTTATTATACCAGTCTTAAAATAATATGTTCTGGAAATATGTAACCTTGTTAAAATTTGTTAGCAGTCCAAAACCAAACCACTCGACCACCTAGTCAGTAAATAAACAATTGTAACCATAAAGCTGTCAGTATAATTTATTTGCTTATTTTAATTAATAATGCAAGCGAATTAAAATACAAAGTATTATGTTTTTCGAAAATAATTTGACATTTTTAATAACATTTTCTTATACTTAAATAATATAAATAAATCAACAGTTTCTCAAGGCCTGTAGCGCATAGGAGCAGCAAGTTCTCCGTTTCTAGTCAAAGAAAGATATGGATTGATTGCTAAGATAAAGAACAGTTAGGAAAAAATGCGACAAACAAGGTTCAGAATTGACCTGGTTTAAAAAATTAAATGCAACATTTGCCCAAATATAACTAGAATTTTGAAAAAATAATTTAAACAAAATTAAAATGCAAAAAAAAAAACAAAACAAAATTTGTCTCGAAACCGGCAGCGAACCTTAGTTTGCAAATTAGAACGCCAGAATGCTATATAACATAACCACTACACTATGAAAGCATGCTAGTTTATTGTGTTACATAAGTTATTAAATATTTTACATGGTCAAGCAACATGGTCAAGAACACAAAAAATGCGTTAATTTCCGAAAACATAATCTGATCAAAATTTCCTGTTGTACTATTCCGGTTCACACAAATATACATTACTTAGAATTTTTTTCGGATTTTTAGTTTAAACCCTCTGGGCTACAGGGTGTGGGACAACAATTTTTTTTTTTTTTGCATAATTTTGGTAAAAGTCGCATCAAAATAATTTATTTTGCAAAAATAAAATTTTGGTCGTTTATCGACGTACTAAGGGCTTTCATTTGATACCCTACTCAGAATTTTAGAAAAATATTATTTTTTTCGATGAGCAGATATTTGTTTATATTTTTAGAGGGACATGTTTTTTAGATGTTTAAGTATTTTTCCTATGTGCGGGTCAGAGTTGTATAAGCATGCCAAAATTCAACTTTCTAGGTTTAGCTATTTGGCTACAATTTTTACCGAACAGACAGATAGACAGACAGACGACAAAATGACGGTATAAAAGTTTTTTTGGTCATACCTACAAAAACCTAAAAATTAGCATCGTTGGAAAAAAGATCAGCTTGTAGACCTACAGCACAATACAAGAATAAGAAAAAATTAATAATAATAATACCTCGAAATCAATTTTTGAAAAGGCGAAAAACAATCCTGGATTGTCGAACCACTATTGATAATGAAAATAAAGGTCATTTATTTATTTATTTGTTCTAAATAGATAAAAACAAAGCTTCATGTTTCTAAGGTCAGACACTACAATGGCAAGAATAAGTTGTGCGGTTTAATTAAGGTATAAAGTTTTAATTTCGGTGATTACTACTCACTATGTAACTGTCCACTAAATTTTATACATTGACTTTAGTTTCCGAAGTGAAGTAGTGAAATTAAAAATACTATTCTAAAAGTTATTTGCTTTTATGTTTTTAGAAAAATGCATATACATTTTTTTTGGAACAATGAACAATTTACATGAGAGGCAATTACGATGTAAGTTTATTTAAAAAATACTTAATTTTAGCAATTATAAAAATAAAAAATAATTAAAAAATGTATTCTCTTTCCTGCGCACAAAAAAAAAATTAAAAAATAATCAAGTTTTGAAAAATTTAAATTTACCTTTTTGTTATGAAATTGTTATAAAGGAAAAACACCACAACAGAAACACACGGAATATAAGGTTGGAGTGAGAAAGATGAATTCTGATGGCGTGTGCGCTGAAATTACTTTGTTTTCTTTTGTCATTTCCGGTTCCCTTTTACAAGGGTGGAAGAATAGAATACACTTGTGTTGGACTTGTTAATTTTTCAGTTGGCGAATCAAAGAGAAATGCGTTGGAAATCCTGTACATAATGAGAAAGTAACTGTATGACTTCAGGGGCGTCGGTAGTTTCATGATTGTTTTTATGTATGGCAAGATTTTCACAAACCTGGCATTATAATTACGTACTGTTAAAGCTTCTGGACTGTTAATATTCAGGTTGATAGTGCCTACTAATAAATTGTCAGTTAAATTGGAAACAGACCAGTGCTTTTCTTGCGCATTCCTTAAGTATATTGTTTAACTAGCTCATAACATAATACCATATATTTCATAAGAGAATGAATATTACTAAACGGATATGCATTCTGCACGGTGCAACACGCACAATAATAGTAATAATTAGTATTAATAATAATTAATCCTAAAGTTAACAGCCGATGTTTAGTGACTAGAGATGCCACCAGCAGAGTGAGACTGCAGAGTTCTACCGATACTTACCGGTGTCAAACAGGGTTGGGTGTTGTCATCTCTGCTATTTCGAAGTGTTAATTGCAATTGATGCACTTACGCGACCTATTAATAACTGCAACCGATGACTACAATGAGGACTTACCGAACCACTAAAAGACTTCGATTATGCGGACGATATTTGTCTGATTGCTCAAACTTTCCACGATGCCCAAGAATAAATCAGTGCACTGTACACAGTTGTATACCAGATTGGGTTAAACATCAATATCGGAAAAACTAAAAAGATGAGATTATATACCACCAGTGACAACCACTCAAATTAAATTAGACAGATAGCAGTCGAATAGACGAGTTCTGCTACTTAATCAGTATAGTTACCGAAAGTGGAAGAACTGACGCTGATATAAATGCCAGAATACATAAAGCAAGAATTGCCTGTAGCTTAATGAACAATCTCTGGCGTTCGACTGTTATCTCTCGAAAGACTTAACTGAGCATTTTTAACTGAAATTATGACCAGCAAATTGCCAGCATTTACTAATAAATGTTTGCGAATTATAGGAGGTATTCACTGGCCAGATACCATTACTAATAAAAACCTACGGCAGCTAACAGAACAGAGATCCGACAAGATATCAAGAGCGTAAGTGGATTGGTCCTACCCTTAGGCGAGAACAACACAGCAAAGCGTTGGAATGGAACCTGCAGGGCAAAAAGCACGTGGAAGACCCTAACTGACCTGCCGATGGTCAATAGAGAACGAGGGGAATGCGTATGAGAAAAGCTGGACACACAGATTAAAGGATTAGCGCCCGATGGAAACACATCATTGAAACCCTTTGCTCAATGTAGGAGATATAGGACCTAATACATACATATTGTTTACAGCTATTAGTGCGACATAGTTTGGCGAAATTAATCTATTAAGCACGGTTGCCACGGTAAACGTGTATAATGAGAAAAAAAAAATTGCGAAGTACATTACCTGTCAATTAACAATAGTGAAATGAGACAATACTATAAAAGTCGTAAAAAAATCAAATTTTGCATTGAGTATACTAAAAACATACGTATTTTTACTCTTGCAGTCATGAATTTCTTATAGCATACAAGAGGTAAAAGCAAGTCTTTTGGCTATGGAAATAGTGCACAATTCTCCATACAAGACTACATGCTGCTCATATTTCTTTAAAACGTACATCATGACTGTTTACAGTTATGTGATTCTTTTGGCGCACGACATATGCGGCTATTAGCGCCTGTGCCTGTTTACAGTTAATTTGTGTGGACCTGTTTGTTGCATGTGAAGGCAAATATCGCTAATTATAGAACGATTTCTAGTACTCACATTATAATATCCGTAGTAAAATCAGTCTCCAGCTACCGAAACTTAGGTGGGTTATACGCGGTTCAATTTATTGTTATGTGTAAACTGATGAAATCAATAAATTGAGCAATTTATTAATTGATCAATTTATAATTTATATTAAAAATAGAAAAAAAAAATATTTTTCATCCATTTTTTTGCCAACTGATTAGTTGTAGTATAAAAATGAAATGTGTAAGTTATATATTTCATTTTAACATGTGACAGTTCCGCTTGGAACTGCAAACCCTCTAACTCACCAGCCTTTAGGTTCTTTCTTTTGTTTTTTGAAAAAATTAATGTTCCTGAAGACATAGACCACAGCTCGTAATTTTGCACAAATTTGTAATAAAGATTTTGAAGAACTTAACAAATCAATTGTATTGAAGTTTTACAGTTGGTAATGTAAAAATTTTCTACAAAATAGATGAATTGATGTTTGTAAAGTGTTCATTTTATTTCCAAGGATATCATTAAATTAGTAAATTAATTGATACAAATATTGATCAATTTATTGGTTAATAAATGGAACTCTGTAAGACAGACTATACATTAAATAAATGAAAAATAAATCAAAAACAGATAAGAAATAAACACACGATAAATCAGCTAAGAGTTCCTTTTTTTCCCTTTTTTCTTTTCTATTTTCAGGTGAAGTGGTAATGCAAATTATTATTACTTGAGATATTTTTATCATAATGTAGTGAGAAAGTAGTAATAAAAATAAGATTTGCAAACTAATCATTTTTGATTTTCGATTTTGTTTATGCTTTACCATAGACTGTTTCTTGATTATCTAATCAACCTAGGTTTGAACCACCGTTAGAACTAGTCACCTCCAAATTGTAATGATACGATCTCATTGAAATACTATACTTACAATAATCCGTGAAAGAAAACAAGTAATGGCATAGTTAATAGCATGGCATCATCTAATGTATATCAGAAGTTATTTATAAAAAGAATATAAAATACTGATGAATTATATTTCAGATGTTTTTTACGTTTAAATAAAATGTTCAACTGCTGTCTGGATGATAAGTGTATCTGCCGCCTAGTTTCCTGTTACAAGGGTGACAATGATGTGACAATTTATTTTTCTGAAATGTTCTCTATTTTAAAAATAGCTTTACAGGAATAAATCATTTTAATCTAGAACGTAGAGCAGGTCACTCAGCATTGAATTTCATTTGATTTTTTGTCCTTTTGTTTGTTACAATGTTAATAGCATTTGCTTTTAACTTTTTTATAGTTTCAAAATAAACCATCGGCAAATGTAATGTTAAATGTGTGTTTTAAAAATTTATATGTTTGAGAAAAACATGACATAATTTTAAAACAATGAAATCTCTTTCACTAGACGTGTTGTTTGCAATTTTATACATTCATTTTGAATGTGTTAAATAAAAAAATACACAGAACCGTACAAATACATTTATATAATAAATACATAAAATAAACTGCTGTAGATCACGAAAGTGTTACTTTAGCGCAGTGTCAACATTTATGGAATGCCGACGACGCAATACTAATGGCGAGAAATGCTGAAGATCCCAGAAGCTGCTGATTTTGTAGATAAAAACAAAGAAAATGTTAAGAGCTCAGTACACGGAAAACCAAAATTATGTCAGTTATAGTAAACAACCAGAAGGATCTTGCTGAAATCTGCAAGTATCAAGGAACAGCAATACAGAAATGGAGTATATTGAGCACTTTCTATATTGAGCGAAATGCTCATTTTTCGCGGAACTGTAAAGCCCTACAAATGTTCGCGGCCCAACAATATAAAAGAACATTTTATTAATTAGTTGAACTGTAAATGAATACAATATGTATTGTATGATTTATCTATGATTTATCTACGATAGACGCACCAAGATTCGCTAGTGTAGAGGAGTACTGAGATGACCACTCTGTAAAACTTTATCTTGGTGTGATAATGTAGACCACTGACATTCGACACCAATTTTTTCAATCGTCCAAACGCGATATATCCTGAAGATGACGTGCCTGATACCGATATTCCAAAAAAATAAGGCATGTTGAGCATTGACATTACTATAATCCAGAAACATCTTAAATGGACAGATCTTGTAATTAGAACGGCAGATAACCGTATGTCTAAGCAGGCACTGTATTCAGAACTATCACAGGGCAGTAGAAACCCTGGAACACCGTACAGGAAATATAAAGATATGGTCAAGAGCTTACTCATAACATGGTACCACCTATATTCATCTTGCGAGAATATATGTACTGATCCCACCAGGCGGAAAAACGGTGTCTTTGGCAGTGAACTAGTTTGAACAGTGGAGAATAAAACTAGCTGATATTGCTCGTGCTAGACGGAAAGAGACACTTAACAGTATGATAAGTGTTGTGTGTGCGGAAAAACTTTTATGTCGCGTAATGGACTCTACAGCTATCAAAAAGCACATTTAAGAAGAACTGTATATGGAAGTATATACAGTTCTTCTTAAATAAATTAATTAAAAGCACGCATCGTTTCTTGACGGGTTGAAAATACATACATATACAGAATTTTATACATTTTACTTTATCAAGTACAGGTAGGACTCATTTTGCGCCGGTTTTATATACGCCGGTCTCGAAATAACGCCGCTTGAACGCCAGAGTCGTGTGTCGACGTCGCCGCCGAATCTGGGGTCGAAGCGGGGATGTTCTGAGGTTTTACGCACGCGTAGTTAATAAAGTACATCATTGCTTAGTAATATTTTGCCAGTACAGGGTTGCATTCAGCACATTGAGTTTATTGCAGTTATTATATAGAATATATTAATAAATTTTTACGTCTGCCAAATTAAATTTTCCTTAAGGTAAATTTAATTTGTTATTTGTAAATAATAATTTATTGTATTATATATAGTGTAGTATATATTATATATAGTGTAATTTATTTTATAATTTTTGATAAGGTGATAATTTTTTTTTAAATTAGGTAAATATTTCACAAAGCATGTCTTCTAACAAGGAAAATAAACCACCTAAATTAAATGCTAAGAAAAAACGAAGATCCATTACAAACCAAGAGAAAATGGAGGTGATTAAAAGAATGCTAGATGGAGAAACACGTCCAAAAGTTTGTAGGGACCTCAATTTACCTCCATCGACTGTTACAACCATCATGAAGAATGCTTTAGAACGAATTTTGACAAACATAGACATCCTTACTGAAAAACTTTGTGAGCTCGATAATGATAGTGAACGCAGTATGCAAGTAAAGAGGAGTGTTGCAGCTTCTTTGGCACCGTATGTAGAGCTCCTCCGAGAAAAAAAGAGAAAATTCACAGAAAAATAATTTTGTAAAATATATTTTTTTAATATAATTATCCTATTTTTTTTTCTACATCATATTTTTCTTTATGTTAAATTATTATTAATTTTTTGTTGTTAGTTTTGTTAGTTGTAAGTTTGTTGTTAAATCATATCGTTGTATTGTATTTATATAGCACAAAAGAATAAATATTTATTTGCTTCATTTATATCTAATTAATTTTAATAAAATTTATATAGGTCCGGCCCTGAAAACAAAGTTTTGAAATTCGTGGTATTCATACAAAACACTTGCAAATATATTTAAAATCGTTGAAATATCAAAACAAAAATACATCAATGACATGTAGATTTGAAGTCAATCCGTCTCTGGAATTTCACATTTTAGACTATTTTTGCGCCGATTTGTTTTACGCCGGAACGTAACACCGGCGTAAAACGAGTCCTACCTGTATATTATAATTAAGTATTCTTTCAAGCCGGTTAAATTTCCTAACGGACCAGCGGCTAGGGAACGCTGATTTGAATTTATCTTTTATTTCAAGTTAACATCATTTTAAAGAGTTGTTAGGACGACATACGTAATCAGTAATCGTAGTATGATTTTGAGCCTAAGAATTACTCACCGATAAAACTATACTAATGGTATTACAATTATGGCAATTTAAATGAAGCTAAATGAAAACGAAACTATACAAGAAAGAACTGCAAAAAATAAACATGAAAATAAATATAGAAAAAAACCAAAACCATGGTTGTCAGCAGAGAAGCACAGAATAGAGCTAGGAGAACTAATAGAACCAGTCCAGATGTTTATATATGATATAAATGGGAGTCAGTGTTGGCAGATAATGGAAAAATAGATGCAGAAATTACTGAAAGATAAGGAGTAGCTGGAAATCTTTTAACACTATAAAATCTGCATTCCTGGCAAAATCAAAAGTCCAACAAGAAACCAAAACCCAAGCTGTTAAAAATGCGCAGTTCCAATCTCAAAACCCTTTAGTGCCCCTCGGCAACTAAAGTTGTCAAGTTTTATAACCTAAAACTCTGATGATTTGAGTCATAGGGCAATAAGAATGTAAACACTTATTATCTGTACCTTTATTTACAACCCAGAAAATAAATAAACCACTTTAAATGCATAGAAACAAAATAGTCTCAGTTTAAAGAAAACAGCGTCACGTTAAATATTTACCACCGGTGCATTGTGGAAGAATTGTAAGTATATTTTTTTTCTATGAATGAACATATTTTGTTACACGTTAAAATATAAAGAAAAACGTTCATTTAGAATGTTGCTTGGAAAAGTTTTTAAAGATTTTGGTTTTGAAATGTTCAAAATTGGACTTGAAAGTGCGTGGCAACTAAAGAAGTAATTCCAGAGTCAATTACAGTATGTCCACCTGAAGAATACGGCACGGACACGGATCAAGACTCAGATAAATCTGATAATGAAGTGGAAGGCGATTTTAATCATCTATCAGGTCGTATTTTAAGTAGTGGACTTGGACAAGGAGGAAATGTTGATTTAGGATTAGTTGAGCTTATGACCCTTCCTGCTGGGGTAATATTATATTTTGACAATTTGTTTACTTCGGTAAATTTAATACAAGAACCAACCTTGAAAAAAATCTGGAGTAAACTGGATCACGTGGCGAAATGATGTCCTCTACATGCGATGTTTTACTGGCTATTCGATGGAAGTATAATAGTGTTTTCACTGTTTTTACAAATTGTCCTTTAAATCCAATGAAAACAGCATCACGATACTCTCGGGCAGAAAAGAAGACCATATCTGTGCCACTTCTAGGTCCGATTGCTAAATATAATACTAATATGGGCGGTGCAGACATATCGGATCAATTTGTATCTACTTATGAATATAGTATAAGAACTAAAAAATAGTGGTGGCCATTCTTTTCTTGAGCAGTTGGCATATGCTGCGTTCAAGAATGATTATTATACCGCCGTTTAGGCAATGAAATACCACTTTTAGAGTTTAGACGGCAATGTGCTGTTTTTAGTTTTAAATCTTTTGGTTCTCTAAAAGTGCAACCTAGAAATAGGCCATCAATGTTTTCTCCTGTGCTAAATGAACTACGAACAGACCGTACTGACCATATTGTTGTACGTGGGGAATCAAAATATCGTCGGTGTCGTGTATGTAATAAAAGAACAATATTTATTTGCCGAAAATGTGATGCACCGCTACATCCAGATGCTCGTTTTAAAATTTTTCATTCTTAAAAACATAAAATAAATGTAAAAAACAATGCTAGTTTCACAGTAAAATAAAATTTTGTATTTCTTAAAAACTTGTTTGCTTTTCATATTTTTACATCTATCTGCCCGTCGGCAACTATAGTTGCCAGCTAATATTTCGTAAGGGGTATATATTTTTTTAAATGAAATTGTCTTTATTAGTTTCATACTGATATTTTCGAATGATTTTGATATAAATATCTTGAAAATAACATCCACGGAATTACGGGCTCTAATGGGTTAACGTACGTATCCGGGTTGTAGTTGATGACAAAAAAAAAATAATAAATAAGTAAGAGCTACAGAAATAAGATTCCTTAGGAAGATAGCAGGTAAAATGAAATATCATATAATTCGAAAATTCCAATACGGAACCTTGGAACAGTTCCCGTGGAGCATGTAACAGAACAAAGACAGTTGAGATGGTACGGACAAGTTTGCTAGCCAGAGTTGCATTTTTTAGGATGATACAGGCATTAGGTAACCGTAGTATGACTTTGACCCTACGTATTAATATTCTTTGATGCTACTCCTTCTCTATTTCATTGTATGATGTCGAAGCATGGTCTCCTATGGATACAACAAGCAGAATTCTGAACGCATTCAAGTTATGATCCTACAGGAGGACGCTTCGAATTTCCTGGATAGTAAAAAATATCGTCATACAACAGATGATCTTCATCACTCGTCAGCTTTCTATCATCACTTTTCATGTAATTTTTTCTAACAGATTACATGATAAAAAATTACATGAAAAGTGATGATAGAAAGCAGCAACTAGGTCAAATTCACGTGAAATCTAAAAGGAAAAAAGAGCAATCAAACCTCATAACGTGAAATCCAAAATACAAGTGATTGCAGAACATCATACAGCGCAAAGGCAAATTATACCGATTGTCTGACAAAAGCTTAATTTATAATGTATACATATCACCGGTATAACATAAGAATCACAAGATTATCTTTCTTCTATTTATTAGAAACAGATTTTCACAAGAGTGACACCCTTTTGTACACACTACTATACACATGGTATGCTTATGCTATGTCTCTATTATAAACGACGCATAATGGTGAGTGTTACGAAGCTCCCATTTTAGATTCACTGACGTTCAAAGTAATTTACCGTCATAAGCGATCGTGTACCATCGCATAAAAATACGACATTACAGGACGCAGTTACATATACCCATACGTAATATAATTTAAAGCGTAGAAGTGTATTATATAACATGCACTATTAATAAGACACTTACATGCGTCTCAAAAGAAAAACAGAAATAAACATAGTACTAATAGTAGTAATTTGCAGAAAAAGAACAAAATCTCCAAAAAATGCTCTCCCAACTATGTACAGCAAACGCCGAAGCAGGCCTACAAATCAACCTGGAAAAAAATAAAATACTATCCAAACTGCACACAACGCCTGTGAATAAAATATAACAAAAACAAAGATAACATCCTTGAAATAGTGACAGAATATTCATACATGGGCCGATTGATATCATTCAGGGATAGTCAAACAGTTAATACCCGGATTTCAAAAGCCGGGAAAGGATTTTGGTCCCTGAAAAAGGTTATGAAAGGTAATATATCAGTAAATCTAAAAACTAAAGTACTGAATACTTGTATTATGCCTATCCTAACTTACGGTAACCAAACGTGCTCACAAAAAGACAAGCCAACAAAATAAAAGTTTGTCAAAGGGCGATAGAAAGAAGTATAGTGGGACGAAAAGATAGAATACGACACGACACAATAAGGCAAAAAACAAGAATGAGGGTTGACAGATGGACACTAAAAACCACAAATTGGATTCCATCACATGGAAAAAGAAAGAAAGGAAGACCGAGAAAAAGATGGGTGGATAGTGTAGTAGCGTAAGCAGAAAATTTCTAGCAAAAGAAACCAACGAATTAACAAGAATGGAAAAAAGCAAGGGAGGCCTATGCTAAAAAAAGGGCTCAGCATACCTGAAAAAAAAAAAAATAAAAAATAAAATAAAAAATGAAATAAAAATGTGTTAATTATATTTGTTATAACCCAACTAAAACTATATTGTAAATAGGTAATTTAATAAAGGCTATTATTATTATTATTATAAACAAAGTACAACACCATTCATGCAAGCAAAATACAGTTCGCTTCCTCCACTGGTTTAAATTTCAAATAAAAACGAACAAACTTCTTAATATTCTTTGCCTTCTGCCTTCTCATTTAGGAGTATAAACGTGCGTATTTTCGTATTTCAGTGCTAATAATCCTGACCCATTTCCAAACAGCATTCAGAGAAAGATACAGATATTACCGTCACCAAATATTCAAATTCTTACAACCGTCTTCCCAGTTATAATATCCTATAATACAAAAGAAACTTCAAACAAAAAGCGAACAAAACACGAAGATAATAATAAAAACCAGAGCACCCCTTAGATAATTACCATTTCAGAAAGAACAGACGTATTCTGGCGTAATAAAAAATAATTACAAGGTGCAAATAGATGCATTCACAAAGCAAAGAACAATTCTGCATTAACCGAAGTCGGTTTGAAGGAACATTGCGACTATTTCTGCGGTAACTACTGAGAAAATGAGACATTATAACAGAGTACACCAACTTTTCACTCTATGTTGTTATTTCAACTTACGTGACAAGCGTCCTTGATTAAAATTTTTACAGTAAACCTAAATAAGAATGATATCTACTTCGTGAATATAGCTTTTCCCGATTTTGTCGCTGTAAAATGTTTTTGAAAAAACATTTTATAAAACGTTTCATATTAATTTTTTTTATCGAACATTTTAGCTCTTCGCACAAGTTAGAAGTAAACTGTCACAAAAATGATAATAATAATAATAAATAAATAAATATACATTAGTATTATTATTAGAGTTGCCATGGCTCCCTGTTGAGACGGTTGTCTACGGAATATCTTGCGATATTGTGTGATCAGCTATGAGATTAACATCCTCAAGAATCTAAAACTTGAAATAAGAACCTCTTTATACAGGGATAATAGGGCGGGTTGAAACGTAACAATGACCATGTGGCTTTCATATCAATGACCGGAGGTCTGCAAACGGAGTACTTACCTTTTCTATCCTTATACGCCGATCTACAGGTTGGAAAACAATTTTTTATTTGTAGTATGAGGTAGCATCACGAAATGGAAAACGATTACATAGGGGGGGAAGCGTTTTTTGGACTTTCGTTTATGAATATCTATGCATACGCTACGTCGCTTTTACATATGTATAGGGTAAGCGATAAAAAGGTGAATGATGTGTTATGGCAGGTAATTTCGATTATTATATTTTAGTCAATCGACAGTTAAATACACACACTTATCACACTTAAGTGTGCGGTTTAAATGAAACTTGGGTATTTTAAGCAAACATAAATTAAAGAATTATCAACATGTGGGTAGTTCCAACAATACGAACTACCCGTTATACCGAGCGTGTATATACGTCTATAGACCTTCTGCGTAAAACGTTTCCTGAGCAATATATGGACAATAACCGCCAAAATAGCAGTTGCAGTAGCATAGTGGTGAACTAGCTTTGCAAGTGCAGGATCCTGAGATACATCCCCAGTACGGGCAACAGATTTTTCAAAATACGTAGAACCACTCAGCCTTCTACTCGATAATATGGGAGATGCTTTAATGGGTAATCCAGCAGTCTTGGCTATCGTAAACAAGTAGAGGCTAGGTTATATCAGACAGTGCTAATCGCGACCTGAAAATCTCCAACACCTAGGCCATTATGCCACACCAAATAAAAAAAAAAAGACCCTATTTGCTGGATTTACTGGCGCCATATTTCTTTTAGGCTAAACAAAATTCAAATCCGGCAGTTAAAATAGAAAATTCTTGATATCATAAAAAGAACAAGTATTCAAATGTACGAAAATTATGGAAAATATAATTGAAAGAGTGACATTACTAAGCTAGAGACGATCATTTTGCCTACGTTGTATTCCATCTATAATTGCCAATTCATAATAAACGACTTACTAACTAAATATATAAAGAAGAGAGAGATTATTATTTTGTTCTGTATACAGTTCTAAACCGTTCACCCGATCAGATCAAAATTTTGCATATTTACGTTCAACGACCCTTCAGATATCATTGGGTACATGACATTTGGAGACTTCACATCTTGTTCCGGATCTCATTCCCAAAACTAATGAAACGGTTGCCTAAAATCGATTGCCATAAGAAGATCCGACAAAGTTCATATTAATCGTCTTACCGGACAAAACTAAACTCGAAGAAAAGCCGATTTTTTTTACTAGTCCTGTACTTATATGTTTTTGAATTATTGGTAGCAATCACGAATATTAAAGTAACTGTCCGAGAACGATAGTAAAAAATTCTGTATAGATGCATGGGAGAGGAAATTAAAATAGAAAATATTTTTTTAACGTGAATATATTGTAGTGCTATATATTGAAATTTCGTAGCACACTTATGAAAAGCTCATGGTCCTCAAATGGGTCGCGTTTAAATACTGGTAATAAAATATGTTCCTTTGATTAATGCCCAAGATTTTGCTAAGACATATTTAGTTATATAAGCTACTCGTGCTATCAACGAATGTGATACATCTTAATGACAAGCAGATATTTTGAACCTCTAGTTTCATAATTACAATTTACTTACGGGCCAAGCATACGTACTAAGAAATGCGTCGTTAAGCCATCATACAGTGGACTTACAAAAACCAAGATTGTAAAACTTAGTAATATAGTGTAACTGTAGGCAGATATAATACAATAACAAGTATTTGTATCTAAACATAGAAAAGACAAAGAAAGAAAAGTTTTCAGCTGATATAACCTTATGGGACCACCATAGTATCGCATATACTACCGATAGAATTAGACTGTCGTTGGCCCAAATATCGTTACGCAGCTCAAGACTGTACTTGACCGCACTTGAAGTGACGATACTCGAGAACAGATTAAAGCAAACCATGATGAAATTTTAAAATTTTACATAAAGACAAAATTAACCTTGCCAGTCACAAGATTATAATGTTCGTTTATGTTGAATATTATTGCGTAAAATTAGCACATAATTCTTCATATTGTATAAGATATAACATCAACTTTTAACAAAGTCGTTTATTAAAAAAACTGCAGTTACTCAAATGTATTCGAGACCGAAATGTAACGATAAAATCAGATAACATTTATATAATAAGTGTCCACTATTAGATACACATACTTCATACTGAAAGATTGTCTTCGTTTGGTTGAAAACTTCAAGCATTTCAAGAATATGATGCATCTCTTAGAAAAGCATGCAGTACATCAACATATGATAGCTATAAAAATAAAAAGTGCATAAGTAACTATAATTCTTCTTTCTGCGATTGAATTGAAAAACACGTCCTTATCGAGCTATCCGAGGCAGGTATTTTATATATAAATTAATGAAGATAAAAAAATAGTATAGAAATGAAGATGCATTTATTTTTTCTATATGAATGTATTATGAATCCAAGGACGTATGTTACGATTTATTAATGGCTGATTGCTAAAGAACGTTAGATATTTAAAATTTATGGCGCTTGCTAAAGAACGATTTGAATGTTTTAACTAGTCTCATTCCTAACTCAAGTTAAAATGATATGTTTGTGTATGTTGTTTTGATTCGAGTAAGGCATAACTCGAGTTAAAATATTAAACTCGGTCTTTAACAACCGGCTATTAGTAGAATATTAAAAACTGTAAATATTTATAAAATGTATTTGATTTTATATAGTATAAAAATTCTAAAACAAGAAAAAAATCTTTATTGTTCTACGCATTTTTTAAATTTTTTTTATGCTGCATGGATAATTGTCTAGTTAAGGGAAGACGCATCTAAAGCTAAATACTTGAAAACGTTCACTTACTATTTAATTAACAACTGCTAGACCCATATAAGAAGAGTTTTTAAAACATTTTTTTAATGCAGTTTTTAATCCATATTCAAGAACTGGAAATTTATGTAAAAAAATGGCAATTCTGTGAGTTTTATCGTTTTTGATGAGTATTTAATGTATGGTAAATAATGGTTCTCATCTAATACTCTAATTTTGCCAGAACCATAATATTCATTATCGAAAGTTCCTTTCGGAATGGAGAAATACATTTTGACCATTTACTTTAATACAGGGGTCGGCCCGTAGGACGAATGCCCGCCCAACTATTGCTTACTACACACAAGGCGTTTTTTTTTTTTTTCGTTAATACCTGTAAATCTACGTAAAAAAGATCGTAAAAAATATAAATTACAAATGTATGGCCATCAAAAATGTTTTGTTACAGAAAGCAGCCCACGACAAAAAAAAAAAAAAAAAAAAAATACTAAATGAAGCCCGGGACCTAACAAATATTTCCAACCCCTGGTTTAATTGCTTGTGATGGCAATATGTATTTTTCAACACAACCTAAATAAAATGAAACAATTAAACATAACCTCAAATTCAGGGCAGTAATTCTGCCAACATAATTGTTTAGAAAAGAAATTCCACGGCAATCCAGACGAATTTATTTCGATCATATTGTACTTTATAACATGGTCTTGGTGACACCAACTGAGAAGATGCGTCCCAAAAATGTATATTAATTTTATGTGCAATCGCAAAACCGTTCGTGTAATTTTCAAATTTAGAATTTATGTAGAATTTATGCAGCAGACAATATCAAATTGGTTCGCCAAATTTCGTACAGGTAACTTAAAAACAAAAAAAAAAAACTTGTCTCATCGATCACACCAGATCTATATTGCAACCAACTGGACGAAATGATGCAAAAACTTAAAGAAAAACAGCCTAGATTGGTCAACAGATCGACTCCTATCTTATTGCATGATAACGCTAGACCACACACTGCACAAATAACTGTGGCAAAACTACAGGAATTGGAGTTGGAACTTCTTCATCATCTTCCATACTCACCAGACTTGGCCCCCAACGACTACCACTTCTTCCGCAATTTGGACAACTTTTTAATAGGAAAACAGTTTAATTCCGACAATGTTGTAAAACTGGCCTTCCAGGAATTCACTGACTCTCGTCCGTAAGGATTTTATATCACCGGCCTGAACAAACTGCCGCTTAAAAGGCAATAGTGTATAGACAATATGGGTGCATACTTTGATGAATAAAATAATGCTTTATATTTGCAAGTTATCAACCAACTTTGACCATTTTTCTACAAATTTCATAATTGACTACCTAATATCACTTTCAAATTCTTATATTGGTGAATTAGATATATTTTGATGCTGTAAGACCCAAATCATATAAACATAATACATTTTTAAAGACTAGTTTTATTTATGACGTTAAGACTAACCATACATATTTTATTTACAACTATTTTTTGTTATATACAAAACAGATAAATGTACTAAAAGAAAATTGTATATATTTCCCAACTTTTAGATAAAAGTATGTAAAAGATTTAAAAATAAATAACTTTTTTATCCGAAAGCTCAACAACCAAGAATTCCTCTGACAAATCTGTGCTTGTGAGCTGTCCGTTGAATTCGCTGTGTTTTTCTTATACTGTCAAAGTTAACGTTATACCTTTTTATACTGTACGTAGAACTGTACAGAGAGTTTCCAATCCACGTAAGATTGTGTGCATTCAAAGACTAGAAGAGATCGTGCATTGGAGCAAACTTTATGAGTGAACAAGCAAAAAATTAGAGTAACAGAAATCTTTGCAGATTTACTCGAGTAATAGAGATGTTTAGAATCTCCATATATAGAAGACAGCAATATATTACTTCAAAATTTATTAAGTCTAACTTGAAAAGTCTTGTAGGATGATGCAATGAAAGATGAAAGTCATTTTTGGAAGTAGAGCACTTTTTGTTAAATTATATTACAACTCTTATGTCATGTACTTGAAATATATAACAATGAACGTCAAGTGTCTTTTTCTTTGTCACTTTACTTTGTCGAGTAATTCGACAATGGGACCGTTAAATTCTTTATTCGAGAAAATTTAATAAAAAAATCTATATTTATTTCTAAACCAAGTCATTTAAACCATATATAAATCCCATATTTAACGCTGTAGCGCCCACGATATCGCCCAGAATAAACAAGTTACTCAACATAAACAAATTATAATAAATTAAACACTACTAGAATTTCGTAGAAAAGGAAAAAACCAGTGGCAGCTCCTGGAAACTTCTAATGGTGATGCTGCAGCCAGAAGTATAATTGAGATTTTCTTTTAGGAAAGTACACCGAACTCTTTTATTACATGGTTTCGAAATATCAAGGTCCACTATTGGAAAATATGGAAACTTTCGAAGGAGACGATTAATTTTAATTCCCCACCTAATACAGTGAAACAAATTACTGGGCCTAATAAACAAACATTAACTGATAACCTTACAATTTCAAATTGTTTTAATGACTATCACATAAATATTCCAAAAACTATGGCTAGCAAAATTACAAGTCAGTCTACTAATCCCTGTTTCAATGCTAAGCGTATTTCAAAAACCTTGTTTTTCTCACCTATATCTGAAAATGATATTATTAATGCTATCAATTTTCTCAAAAATTCAATTTTTTCTGGTATAGACGGAATTACAAATATAGGGTAACTGCAGCGAATTTCGACTATGCAGGTAATTTCGACTATCCCATTATTTCTCTAAATAATTGCTGCCATATAGCGGTAGTATAACGTAACACTATGTTTATATGAAAAACTAACATCACTTTATTTTAAGCCACGTGTGAATATCGTTAGACGAACAGTGTAGATATTTATATTTTTTAAGTGTTAAAATATTTTTTTATTGGTTTTAATCAGCAGTTGTTTATCAAAGGAAAGTTGAACAAAATATTTTGCATTGAATAAACTGATAAGAACTGATCCAAATACATATATATTAGCTGGTAAAATTTGATTTTCATAATATTTTGTTACAATATCACAGGCTAAATAAACCAGATTTGATTGCAGGTAATATCGACTAGGAGGAATGAAGCTACTACGGACTAGTCGATATTACATGCATGCATGTTTCACTTACTTAATTTGACAATTAAAATCACGTCTTACTAAAAGTCTCTATTATTATATTCTTTTACCTAAATAAAATGTAAAAGAGACAAGAAATGTTGATTATCTTAAAATTTTAGGGTAGTCGATATTAACTTCACTTTTTTGAAATCTACGTTTTTTTCATATTTTTGTTATGTCGAACTTAAGTTGTAATAACAGCTTGTTTCATCATGAAAATATTCAGCACCTTAAGATAAGTGAATGAGGTATCGATTGGGACCACTTTCCTGCCAAAATATTGAATAGTACGTAAATTAAAAAATAAATAAATTTGGCAGTCGAAATTCGCTGCAGTTACCCTAACTATCAAAAAAATTCAAAATAATATTTCTGTACCTCTGTCAATTTTTTTAACAGGTGTGTTGTAAAAGGCTACTTTCCTAAAAAACTAAAAATTGCAATTGTTAATTTAATTAATTATTTTTATTTTTGGACTTAGCTACTAAGGCCATTATCCAGAATTGCAATTGTTAAAATTTTCCATAAAAGTGGTCCCAAGGACGCACTTGGCTACCGTCCCATTTCCTTAGTCTCTGTTTTTTCCAAAATATTTAAAAATATAATTAAATCAAGAATTGAAATATTTCTGGAATGATTTAAAATTCTTTCTCCCTTTCAATTTGGGTTTCGACCTCATGTTTCCACCAATGATGCTATCGCTTTCTTATTAGACGATGTTTGCAAAAATGTTTAAATGAACAAATATTCTGCAGCTATTTTTTTGGATTTAGCAAAAGCGTTCGAAACTGTCGACCACACTCGTTTGATCAGCAAACTGGAATCATGTGAATTTAGAGGGAATATTTTGAGCTTACTAAAAAGTTACTTGACTGACCGTATACAGTACACCTCTGTGAACAACGTTCTAAGCGATCCTGGGAACACCTCTGTAGGAGTTCCTCAAGGAACAGTTTTAGGCCCACTTCTCTTTTTAATGTATATCAATGACCTTTTGTCACTTGCCAGGTCGCTTAGTTGCTTATGCCGATGATACTGTATACTCTGTGTCAGGGAACTCATGGGATGAGGTTTTTAATAAAGTATCCGAAAACTTAAATAAAATTATTCTAGCAAACTCCCCAGTAATAAGAATCTAGTCATACATAATGCTAGTTGCCAACAAAAGAAATTACCCTGTTTATGCAACAATATTACAGAGATTAAATTATCTATAAAATACCTGGGAATTTATCTAGATAGTTTACTTAGCTGGAAATCTCATATTAACTATATTACAGATAAGATAAAAAAATTGTCCTATGTTTTTAGAAATTTGAAATTTTGCCTAAATTTTGCTATCCTAAAAATTATATATTTTGGGCTTGCGCAGTCAATTTTGAATTATGGCATTACCTTTTGGGGCGGGGCAGTTAAGACTACAATAAATAAAATTAAGGTTGTCCAAAAGATGATTCTTAAAATAATGTTGAATAAACCCAAAAGATACTCATCTAAACTTTTATTTGACAATGCCGGTATCCTGTGTATTAATCGTCTCTATATTTTAAATATCACCCAGTTTTTCACAACCATAAACATACGTTCTATAACATAATTAATTCTTATTTACACAGTCATTCCTATAATACTAGAAGTAAATCAAAAGGTTTTTCTAAATCATCTTGCGCAAAAAAGAATGTTAGTAACGGCTATTTCATGAATAAGTTGCCCAAATTGTACAACAATTTACCCAGTGATATTAAATCAAATTTTCACTCTCTTTCATGTGTATCTTTCAAACGTAAAATGAAAAATTGGTTATTCAATACCTCAACTGAACTGCTCAATAAAATTCTTCTTAAATCCCATAAATTTCTAAATTTGTATTTATATTTTGTTGCTTATTGCTAACTTTATTTATTAATTTATTATTTATGTATGTATGTAAGTGCTATGTATATGTATACATACATATATATATATATATATATATATATATATATATATATATATATATATATATATATATATATATATATATATATATATATATGTATATATTTACTATATTTGCTAAAAACTTAGACATTTTGTATGTCGGAGAGTCTATACTTGAAATAATAAATATTCTATCAAACATCGTAGGCCTCACTAATAGTAATATTAAAAATAGTTTTGAGTTTGTCAAAAAGGTCAGAAATTTCAGTATCCCCAATAATCACATAATGCTTTCACTTGATGTAGAATCACTCTACACCAATGTACCAATTGACCTGGCAATAAAAATCATTGAAAATAAATGGGACCAAATTACAGATTTCACCACACTCTCCAAAGAAGAATTTCTAATAGGTACCAGGTTTTGTCTTAATAACACATACTTCAAAGCATTTGACAACTTCTACACCCAGACGCATGGTTGCGCTATGGGTAGCCCGCTATCGAGTGTAGTAGCCAACTTAGTCATGGAAGAAGTTGAAACAAATTGTTTAAGTAGATTACCAGAAACCCCTGGTCTTTATTACAGATACGTAGATGATATCATTCTAATATATCCCAAAAACTAAATTAATACCCTAGTTGAGTGCTTTAATTCTTTTCACCCGCGATTGAACTTCACATATGAAGAAGAAGAAAATGGTAGAATAGCTTTCATGGATGTTTTAATGATAAGGTCTGAGGATAACCAGATATTTACGGATTGGTACTGTAAAAATACTCACAGTGGCCGATACCTAAATTTCTGTTCTAATCACCCTATGTCATTGAAGGTCAACTCCCTCAACAATGTGCTTGACCATGCCATAAAGTTAGCACATCCTAATTACAGGACTAAAAATCTTCAAAAAGTAAAAACAGAATTTATTAATAATAACTACCCTCCCAACCTCATTAACAAATGCATTAAAAAAAGAATATGGGCAGCATATAATTCTAAACCCACAAATAAAACAGATAATAATAATAAATATACCAGCTTCCCATATCATAACTCAGAATTCGCACCCTTTAAAAATATTTTCAACAAATTTGATATAAATTTAGCCTTCAGTACAGATAATAATAATAATAGTAATTTTTCTAAATTAAAATCTAAAATTCCCAAACTTGATACCGCTAATGTTGTTTACGAAATTCCGTGTGGGGAATGCAGTAAAAGTTACATAGGCACTACTCAACAAATTTTAAAAAAACGTATTTACCAACATAAAAGTGACGTAAGATTAAAACCTAACAGCACAGCTCTCGCGGTACACTCTAATAAAACGGGTCATATATTTGATTATGAAAATGTTCAAATTTTGGATAAAGAAGGACATTTTCAAAAAAGAATGATATCAGAGATGCTGCACATACACACTTCTAAAGATAAATGCGTAAATAAAAAAACAGATACCGTCGGTCTTAATAATTCATATTTTAAACTTTTCACATAATAAACAGCTGTTCCAATACCTACCTGTCACAAGTAGTTTCCTCACCTTATCATATGTCTGTGACGTCGATCTGTTTACCAGTATAGGACAGACCGTTCGGCTAGACTATGATTAACCGTTCCTGTCCGTTCCACACATTTTAATGTGGAAATACATTATTTTATACATCTGACAATAATATTGGGTAAGCTATCTTTGTTAAGAACACTTCCTTTTGTTGCTAATTATGACTGTATTAAAGAATATTGTTTGTCCATTTTGTTTTAATTTAAATGTTTTTCAGTTTATGAGTTTAGCACATATATTATTAACCGTACGTAATACAAAATGGAGTTCGCGCCATCTTGGTTTTATTTTTCATATTTTGGTTTCATTGTTAGTTTTCTAGTTTTTCATTTTACTTTTACATTTCTTCATCACAAATATTCTTTAATACAAGACTAATAATTTCGATTTTGTTATATTTCAATGTGTATCCTTATTTTTAGACTGAGGATGATTGGATTACCAATCGAAACGTCTCGATAAAAATTGTTTTAATAAATTTATGACGAGTATGACATAAGAATTTTATTTAATACCCATATTAATTTCGTCAAGAACTTTCTTTCGTATATATATATATATTTATTTTTTTTTTCTACTATGATGGCAGTAACAGATCATCTTTTTCTCATATTTGATTGTGTTTTAATTATTTGAATAGTATTTAATGTTTTGTCACCACAAGATATTACATATATATATATAATTGTGACTTGTTGTTTTATTTATTTTTTGTAAATTTAGTAAAAAAAAAAAATTCAGTATATTTTGTGTGATGGAAGTATGTACCATTGATATTTTTATATTTTCTGAATATTTTCTTGTACTTAATAATATTGTACTAACCCTGTGTGAATTAATTAATAAATTAATTATTTATTTATTATTATTTTACTTAAAAGAACGAATAATATATCTTTACACAAATTATTTATTCTAACACGATTTTATTTAGTAATATTGTACTTAAAAAACGAGCTACAAACATTTTATTAATTAGGTTATGCAAAAAATAAATAAATAAATAAATAAATAAATAAATAAATAAATAAATAAATAAAAAACTTCGCTATTGGCGAATGGACAGTTACAGGTGTGGACAGGATTATTACTGTCATTCCACAAATATGCATTCCCTTGCATTTCAGAAAACAAAATCTCACACTCGAGGTTCATTATTTTCCGATAAAAACAAACAGGTTTTCATTAGATTCTAACACATTAGACATTTCTAGCGATGAAAGCCATATTTGTCCCGTCCGCCATAACTTGCGCGTAAGTTATCAGGTATCAATGAATAGTATGTATTATTTTTTTCTTAATTAAAATACTCTATGAATAATATTATTACCTGTTTTTACACGAATTTCTATACCACAATATTGTTTTTTAAATTGAAGGAACCTATCTTAAATTTTTCTATGTATTCTATCACTCTTTCACATTTTTTTACACGGTTTTTGGTGGAATGTATCTAGCATATAAAAAAAGATTTGGGCGTAAAACATTATTAAGATGTACCTAAAAGATTAACTTTACATACGTTTACAAATTAAATCATATAAAATGTAGAAATATTACACATTATGATTGAATATGTATTAGTCAAGTGGAAGAAAATTATCGTTTTATGTGCTGTACAGAACATGCGATATCCTACATTCTTATTCATTCTTTAAATTATTCTTTCTTTAAAAATACAAAAATATCTTTAATCAAACGTGCACTTCGCAAGCCTTTAACTACATG
Organism: Liopterus haemorrhoidalis; assembly: GCA_963971575.1. Lineage (NCBI taxonomy): Eukaryota > Metazoa > Arthropoda > Insecta > Coleoptera > Dytiscidae > Liopterus > Liopterus haemorrhoidalis. The sequence goes on along the minus strand of OZ020618.1, from coordinate 37,503,680 downwards.
TGCCTCAAACTCAGAAATTGTAATGCCAACCATTACTCCCACTGAATGCCAATCATCGCGTAACAAGAACAATCGGAGCTGCCAATGTCTGCAGCACATTGTATATCATAATTTGTAGACAAACTACTTGTTTTACACATGACGCACAACAATAATTAGGGTTTTGAATAAAAAATTAAGTAAACTTGGAGACAAAGAGAGTGAAAAATATCAAAAATTACAATATTATATATAATAGTCTATAGTTTTATCGATAAAAAAGAGTAAATTGAATTTAAAAACAGAAACTCTGAACTTCAACTGTTAAACTAATCTAACCTACGTCATCAAGATGACTACTGTACCATCTATACGAACTGATTGTAACGTACAACAATTATATATATAAAAGGCCAAATTTCTTTCTTAACGTACCGCTAAGTTCCTGGGTGCTAACGGGTCTTGCGGCATGTCGACAGTCACGAACCGAGTGGTGGAAACGGGAACGACGTACCTCGACAAAGCACCTGGCTTACCAGAGCTCGCAAGTCAGTATGTACAGAAACTTGACGAAAGAATGTTATGTCAATTAATGTTATGTCAATTAATGTTATGCCCGCGGACGGTATCCGATCCGATACTAATCTTAAAACGACACGCATTGAGAGGCTTTTTAGGATTTCCTAGGTATAATCAGAAACAGCTGTACCATTGATGTTCTGCATATGGCCCGCGAGCCGTATCCGGCCTGATATTAATTTTTAAACCTCACGCATTAAGCAGCTTTTTAAGATTTCCTAGGTATAATCAGGAAACATTTTTGTTTTGTTAATATACGCGGAATCATGCAAATTTTAATAATTGATTCTTGCTTATATTGACATATTCGATATCAGTTTGCCAACGTTGTTGGCAAGGGGTCTGCTTGTGTTTAAAATATTATTATTTGTTGTTTTATTTATTCTAACTAATAAATATTTTAATTATAAACATGGGTTGTGTGAGGCGCAAATAGCCATCGTTGCTGACCGAAAAACATTTTAACTAACTAAATAAAAATTTGCAGTATAAGATATTCTAAAGCCACGGGTGGGCACGCATAAGCAAGTGCACTGTTTATGCACGGCGTGCAATATATCATCAGCTTTATGTATTTACAGTTGGAAACATAATGTATTTATTATCTGTAGGTAATAGCTAAATATATTTACTAAAACTGAATGTGGTATAATAACTTATTAACCCCTAAATATGTTTTTTAATAACTGAAAATAGGTAATACGTATTAAAAAAATAATGGAATACCTAGAAGAATAGATTTGGATAACAACTTTATAAAAGCTGCATAAAGCATACTCTTGCAGTATACAGTTATCGTAGCTTGCTTCAAAAATCTGTATTTATGTGGTATTGTGTTCTGTTAAATTTAAAAACACATCGCTACTGGAAGAAATGAGCCATCAATAAAATCCCATTGTGTGAATTTCTCTATTATTAAACAAAACTACAGGCATGACATCAAACCATACAATATACACAAATACTATAATGCACATTCTTGGAAAAATTATAAGAAAAAGATACTGGGAAAGATATTCTCAATAAAGATTTACTGACCGAACAAAATGAAAATGAAACAGTTGAAACTTCAGTGTATTTTGAGTATGTACATATCTTGCATAATACGTTGCTACATACACAACTGTGTGCCATCTAACTGCGAAAGAGTTCTTTCCAAAAAATTTCATATTTTCAATTCGTAGAAAAATAATCGGGAAATTATGAAAATTGGAAAATTGCTCTTTGAACAAGGGAGTACTCACAAAGATAAAATAAACACGACTATTCAAAGTAACTTCAATAAACTTTACAGAGGGTTCTGCCATTAAATCAAAACCTGAATTTGCTAACAGGGGTCGGCAAACCTTTTGTTCGTCGCAGGCCGCATTCAGTAACAATTTTTTTTACGTGGGACGTAGTTCTTTTTGTAATTCCTTTTATATACTATCTTAATTTCTTGTTTACGCTGGTTTACACGTATTTACGTTGGCATAAATACGTCTAGTATGTAAGAAGCGTAAAGCAGCGCGGCAGTAATGTTTTGGCTATGCTGGATAAGAAAACATTTTAATTTCTTATTGGTATGCCGCATAAAATCGTGCTAAAGCAATATCATATCATATTTCCATGCAAGCAGACAAAATATTTGAATCTCTAAGGTAGGAAATAGGCTCATATGTAGGAAGGCGTTCTGTCACCACAGTTTTGCCAACCACACGGTAATAACTGTGTTTACCCGGTAACTCCATACAATTAAACAGTCAGGGTCTAAATCTAGGACCGTAATCGTGTAACAAAATACGGTGTTTTTGGCAATACTATTTGTTTAAGGAAAGTGAAACAAATTGCAATGATACTATAAACATATTTTTGGGGAAATTTTAGTTAGAATTAATAATAATAACGGTGATATTGTTTAAACAAAAATGTCAGAATTTGTTATAATTTTTTTATACTTATTTCTTACTCATGTTGTGAAAAAGTATTTAGACAAGTCAATTTAAAAAAGACAAAAGAAGTAAATAGGTTAATTATATCAACTATAAATGGTAATTTGCTATCTAGTGATAAAGAAAGAACGTGGGACTTGCTACAAAGCAATGACTAAAAGTTTGTTGTCTAGAATGACGAAAAGTATATTATAACAATAACACAGAGAGTGTTGTATTTCATCCAAGCCTAAAAGTGGGATATTAGACTTGTCTAATTTATGGCCTGCGATGTTCAGATAATTTCTGAAACTTCCAAAAGGCTAAGCACCCCTAATCGCCGAAAAAACGTAGTGCAGCTTGTATGTACTAAATAACACAAGAATCTTGGATCGAAAGCCCAAGACAGCATCCTGGTAATAGCAGAAGCGGTCAGAAACAACCTAATGCCGTGCATACACTAGAAAGACATGGCCGGCAAGTGTTCAGCGACTTAGGTAGTTTAAAGGTTATAAGTTTGTTCGTACACACATGATACTCAGTTTCACCGTCAGTAAAATTCAAAGGCTTGTCGTTGAATTCTGGTGACAAGTGTAGAGTTAGTAAGCTAGTCAAAATTTTTGGCGCAGAGCAATGATGTACCTAACAAAGCCCCTCTAAATGATTAAGAGTATATATTAAAAAGAATAAATTAAGCAATTAATAAATAAAATCTTAAGACACATACTCAATCAAAAGACCCTTGCAGTTACAATTAAATAGGATAAAAATCTGTTCGAAAAATTGAACAGATATAGAGTGAAGGTAACGAGTTGTAACTAGACTACTATCGAATACCACAAAAATAACAAAACCCATTAAAATAAAGTGCAAGACCACACATAAAACCGTAAGTTCGTCAAGTGTAGACATGCTTTAGTAAAATTAAGTTTTTATAATCATTTAAGCAAACGTTTATACCAGAACCTTCATCATTTATAATGTTATTCAATCGGTAAACTTACTAAATTCTTACGAGTTGACATTTTGGAAACTGCTGTTTCAAATGCATTGTGAGTGAAAAGCATAACGAGGAGCGAAACGAAGCGTATGGATACCGGAATTGGCTGCTGTTATTTGCCAGCTAAACAACCCTTTCGCCCGCAAACACTGACTTCTGTGGCTGCAGAATGCGACACAAGGAATATTCAAACACAAAAACATAATAATGGAATGTCAGCTATACAGATAACTATTAGAAGTTGCATTCCAAGACGTTTCTAAAGGCGTTAGTTTAATATGTTTTTCTTGGTATTATTTCTTCGCAAGTTCTCTTGAATAGTGTTTATTAAACGACTGATAAAACATTGTTAAAGGATACAACAATGATACTTTAATGGTTTTTGTCTAAAACACAAGTTTGCAAGTCACGACCAGTATTTTGCAATTATTAGTGTGGTATCAGACAACCACAATACACTGTTAACAATAGTTATGCAGTTGAACAATGTACAAAGTAAGATGTACACTAAATATACTTAAAAAAAAACAAACCTACATATTCTAAAATTGCGGAATAGCTTCGAAACGAAATCTGGTAAAATATTTGTATGCATACAATATTCAGTAGTGCTCTTTGTGTTTCGGCCGTAATTTCTTCTACACTCTGCCTAAAAAATGTAAAGTTTAATAAAAAAAAAAAAACTAATTTATACCGCTCAACAAAAACATTAGGGCTAAAGGACGAGACGCAAAAGGTAAGATATAAACCAGAGACGACACAAAAAAAAATAACCCTGTCAGGCTTAGACTTATCAAGGAAAATGCGGTTAAATTTAAACTGTCTGGGAACAGACCAAGTCAGGCCCTACCAAAAGCCCAAAAAATGGGTCCTTCTTACGACGACGGACTGTGACTGCGGAGCATCTATACAAACCACCGAACATATCATTCGAAATTTTCCTCTCCACGCTTTTGAGGACGAACAAGACGGACTCTTTTTTGCTACGTCTGCTGCCCTTGAATGGATCGACCAACTTGCCATCCAACTGTAAAGGCCTTCTCTTTTTTCTAATCGATTGCTTGGTTTCTACTCTACGATCAATCATATGCCTGTCTCCTTGCACGCGTTTCAGTTTTTGGCGCACAGCTTCAAACCTAAGTTTCAAATCTACTATCTGTCTTTTTGGGATAGGCCATAATAGATAATGAGGTAATCCAAATTCTAAAAATATCAATGTCCAATTCATTGTAAGGGGCTAATGCATTCCAGACATGGCCAACAAACCGGCCGCGATCGTTAAGTAGTTCACAGATTTCTAAGTAGCTCACGGAAGATTTTTCGGCACAATATAATTGTCTGCTGACAAGAATACTTGTAACACGTCACTCACACTTCGATGAAAGAAGACAACCTGCGTAATCCGTTAGCCGTTTTATAATAAAATGGTAGAAGAAATGAAAATTATTAATACGAGAATTAGAAAATCAGCAGTACTCATTTTTTAAAGCAAGTTATCATGTTTTAAATGTGACATAATTCAGAGAATTTAAATTGTTTATTCACTATAATTGTTTGTTATGTAAAATCATAAAAATTGCTTGTATTGCATTTCATACAGTTCAGATTTTTCTTTTATAAACCTTTTTATACAAGAAAGTCCTTCTTTTATAAGTTACCTATATCTGAGGTCTTAACGTTTGCTAAAATATCTGCACACTTCTTCTACTCTTCAATTCGACAACAACGGAAGTGAAGTATAAATCGGTTGACCTACAGGCAATTTAATGTATACTATTTTTAACGCGCAGAACAACTACCACCTTTTTACGTGACTTGTATGAAGCAGAACTCGGCATACCAGCTCTGTGGTAGTTTCTGCAGAGCATCAAACACGACTACCAGTCTTCAAGTCTGCCGGTTCCAAGATCATTAAAGTAAAGGTTGTCTCGTAACTTCTGACCAATCAGAGCGTGTGAGGGAATACGTCGCATGAATGCGTAGTTCAAACTAGCATACAAAATTAATATATATGTTGCATGTTTTTAAATATTTTTATTCACTATATTCATAATAGATATTTATTTCAAGACAGTTCTACTGAATAAATAATAAATAAAAACCTAAGGAAATTTTATTCTGATTTATATCAAATTTAAGGCGATGGGTATTTGTATTATACTTAATAAATAACCATAAAATCGAATACAAATATAATTTTAGGAATATTTAAATAAAAATAGAAAAACTAATTGCTATAATAATACAGTAATTAATAAAATTGGAGGTTAAATCAGTTTTTAAAAACAGCTGGACGTATTTTAAAGAAATTTGGTACAATAGAGTAGAACCAGGATCAAATATAGGCATGATATCTCAAAACTTCTTTCTTAGGGGGTGTTTCTGGGTTAAAACTGGTACTAAAACACTTAAAATATTTCATTTATAAACAGAACTATCTTAACAGAAAAACTATACAATAAAAATTATTTATAAGAAAACAAATTGTTCATCGCATTTTTTCAATTTGTTGAATATCAGGGTAGTTTCAGGGGGACACCCTCAAATTAAAATATTGAAATATTTCACTTCACTTCAAAAATGAAAGTAAGAAAATTTATTTAGAACGAAGAAATATTCCTTTCAAAGTAAAACAATATTAAAACAAGTACATAATCAAAAAAAATCAAACACGTATATATAACATATACCATAAACAAAGACTGACGTCCCGTTAGCATACAGATGACGCGTAGCTTCGCTATTTACCCTCACTACTACAAGTTACGAAACAACCTTTACTTTAATAATCTTGAACCGGTTCAACAAGTCTGTCCCCATTCTGCCATTTACACCCAAATTCTGATCAGATCTTTTGGATGGGAACAGATTGACCAGCTACCGTACAGTCTTGACTTGGCGCCCAGCGATTTTCACCTGTTCCGCTACCTAAAGAAGTTTCTCGGCAGCAAGCGCTTCGCCACAGACGACGAGGTGGAAGAAGCAGTTGAAGACTGGTTATCCTCACAGGCGGCAGACTTCTATGGCTTAGGCATAAAAAAGCTTATAGAACCTTATGATAAATGTTTAAACAAAAATGGAAACTATGTAGAAAATTAGAGAAAGATGTAAGGAATTAAATAAAAAAAAAAATTTTGAAATAATCTGTGATGGTTCATTTTTTATAAGGAATCGGACCTTAGTTTACGAATAACCCAATATTTGTTGGCAATCAATGTTGTCGTTGCAGGATAAGTTAGTCTTGTTTACAATGCTACACACATAAAATAAATAACAAAATAAATAAATAAAATAAATTACTACTGGAATAGATATCAACATGTTTATTACGTTCACAATTTCATAATACGCGTTTTAATTTACTGTTACTATAGAAACGTACGTGCATATGTAACAATAGATACTTGAGAAAAATATCGCAAAAATATGAAAAATTATAAATATTTATTATCGTACCAAAATATGTCTCAAATAAAGATTGTTACGAATATCATGTTTAGCAACTTTTGTTTGGATAATTTTTTCGAAATATTTTTTTTGGTGTAAAATATTTGTGAAACACATAAAGGTGATATCCATTTCGGTGGACGGATCTGTACCAAAAGTTGACTGACCAAATTGAGATATTCACGTCCGAAACTTATGTATGAAATTTCTTAAAAATGCGCTCAACTGAAATTGTTCTACGCGTGTCCACAGACATCACTCTAAAAACAGTTTATTCGTGCTAAAAAAGCCTAATTAGTGCTTATCTGTTAAAATCTCAAAAAGACAAAATTGGTATGACAACAATATTTCCCTCTTTGTATGCACTTTCGGTAAAAAGTTATCAATTTCATTCAGGACTGACAGATTCAAACCATTTACGTTTGGATGGTGCGACAAACGATACAAATATGTCACACCAGTTGGCCATAATTTTTTGTTTCGTTTATTACTTACTTTCCGCCAACTTCAATACTATAAATTCATTTTAATCCTCTTAGAATGGAATTACAAAACATTATTCATTTGAAAAACGGTAAATCCTTGTGAGAAGACATTAAAATCCAGTTAATACCATGACTCAAAGTACCAACTACTAAAAACTTGCAACAACACAAGTCTCTAGAATTAATTATAAGTATATAAAATTTTATGACTTTTGCAAATGAATTGTCTAGTGACTGTATTGAATGAATACACGCTTTATGTAGCTACCTTATGACAAATCCAACTTTATGACATACATATAGGGAACAGTAACTATCGTGTGACAGCGAAACATAACTTCAATGATGTTATAAAAAATAAAGCCAGCACACTAAACAATTTAAATTACAGAAATGGGAACGTTGCAACTTAACACGATTTAAGTACTGTGCATCATATATGATGAGAATTAATCTTATGTCTTCATACGAAGAATGTATAAACTTGGAAGTTATTTGTCAGTGATTGCAAGAAGGAGAGTGTACATGCTACAGTGAATGTATTATATTCATTAGAGTATTAAGGCAGAAGAAGAAGCTAGTCTGTGGCCGCAAGCAATAAATTGTTTGCAATTGCCGTTTAACCGCTAGTAAGGGTATGGCCGTGGGTTTAACTCCTGTCTATGTCAAATAATTTTTTTGCTTAGCAGTTTGCAACCGGCTACAAACTATAGGTTTTTCTGAACATATTAAGCATCAATATACACTGATTAAAAATAAGGTGGTGAAACCTACAAACAGGAAGCTTAGGCTCCCCTCGAGCTGTTGGGCCAATGATGATAATTAAGCCAGAATATGCGCCATTATGTCCAACTTGTCGTTTAATTCGGACAGTGGCAGATATATTCACAATTAAAAGTTTGCCACTTTCTGCAGCGAATCTTTATTTTCTACTAAAGACAAACTTTTCTATAGAAAAACATACTGATTTTAAACAACGAATGGCCAATTGCTATAGAACGAGTTAAATGTTTTAACTCGAGTAATCCCTAACTCAAGTTGAAACGATATGTTTTTGTCTGTTGTTTTGGCTCGAGCTAAAACACTTAACAAATTCTTTAGCAACTGGCGGTAAGTATTCAAAAATTTGCAACAAAACGTACTCTGGTATTTGTAATCATTATCTCAGAAAGAAGAGATGAAGGATCATAATCCAACCGATATTGAATATGGTTTATATTGAACATTATTAACTTAGTTTTTATACTTGACATGGATATAGTGCTCTCCAGCCCATTGAAATAGCTTAAATAGCACTAAATGATCTCGTACCGATGTGTAAAAATTAAATTGAATCCAATATACACATATAATAGTCAATAATTATTCAAAACTTTTTCCATAAAGGTTCATCTTGTGGAAAATAAACGACAGTAAAATTTCAAGTGACATCAAGCAAGTTCACCTGCAGTTTTCTTTCGGGATTTACGCTGTTAGGTAACGAATTTTTTTGATTCTTTGGACAAAATGGCATTGTAAACAAGTATTTGCGGTCCAAAAACTGATGAAGATCTGAAATAAAGAAATCCCAGACATGTTTTATTTTTTATATTTATTTTTATGAATTAGTCGAAATCGTCTGGAAATGATCGGAATACTACCAGGATTAGAAATTAGCAGTGTAAAGAAAACGCTGCTAGTGCATTGTAGTCAAGTCTTTGAAATTGTGAAAAATTATTAATGCCAGTAATTCTTCAACATTTAACTAGCTGAACATGAATGACACTATGAATACTGGATATTGTCAACATTGCGTTGTTAAATCAGAATTTCACGGCTTTTAGAAGTAAAGTATTAGCGAAGATACCTCAACCTGTAAGAAATGATGAATATATCAGCCTACCGAAATAAGATACCTAAAAATACTTGTAACTTAACAGTGGTATATAGAGTTTATATGAATAAAGACAAGAAAAAAAAATATATAACAGCAGCAAACAATGCTTCAAAAAGTATTAAATACAATCTCAAGGCTTAATCTTATGTACGAACTATACGAGGTAGGTTGACTTACACCTTGGCAAAAAATAATTTTTGACATCTCGCTCTGCTAAAGCCACTAATTTTTAAACAAACGATTGCTTGAAATATTTCAACGTTCTTGTTACCTCTGGATGTTGAACCTTGTATTTTTCCTTGGCTTATGAGTTTGAAAATAAAGATCATTTCACTATTCATGCTCAATTTCAAAATTATGGGCAGTCGTGTCGGATCTACAGGCCGAGAGATTAATTATAAATAGCCAGTACAATATTTCTGCTGCCCCCAAGAACTTCAAGTGAAGTGATTTTTTAATATCTGGCCCCCGTTTAGCTCAATATGGACCGTAAAACACATCTAGCATTTAATATGTATGGCCCACTATGGGAAAATGGTATGCCACATATTTAAGGCGTTCAACATTAATAATGTTTATGAAATTGAAAACAGGAGGGAAAAATGCTATTATCTGAGCATTTGAGGTATGAAGGAGGACATACAGTCGTGAATACCTGTCCAACTTTTGCCGTTTTACCGATGATATAACAATTCCGAAGAATTTCAACGATTCTGAAGAAACGGTACTGTAATTTTATATACCTACTAAACATATCAGTCAACATAATAAAATCTCAATTGTTTTGCAATCCGATAGAGCCATCAAAAATCTGTAGTAGTCAAGAAGTTTATTGAGGCCAATTGTTATCACTCAAGAGATGGCGAACCACATAATTAGCCGCGACGATTTCCGGTGGAGCAGCAAGTTTACAAAAAGAGTCCGAGGAAGTGATATAGAAACGACGTAACAGACAGTGCCGAACAGATGTGATATACAGCAGCCACAGATATAGTTAAGCCAGCGAAGATTAAAGGAGGCACAAACCATACTAATATGGATAAATAAATGCTTGGTATAGTGGTAGTATAATGTGAAGAAACCATAAACAGGATCTACTGGATCTAAAAAAAAAAAATATAATTATTTGGCGTAATGCCTAGAAGTCAGAGATAGACAGACACGACTAGAGCCCTACACATAACTTTACGACTGCATTTTATGGTAGCCGAGACCAACAGCGTACTCTTCAATACGCCCAAATTCCCGAATATTAACTCAAAGATAAAGATAGTCATTTTAAGTACGGCTGAGTGAGCCCACGGTTGCAACAACCAAGCATTATTCAGGAATATCTTCTGCCCATGCTGAGGATCCATAACGGTCCTACAGTTACAAAATGAGTAACTAACTAAACTATCAAAATGTTCTCAAATCGGTCTTGATCTTTTCCGATACAATTTTAATAGGGAAACCATTTAGGTTATGTACACACCATGCTTTCTTAAGATCTAGTACATTGTAAATTCTGATTCTTATATTCAGCATTAGGTCAGTATTTCTTTTATATTTATTTGTATGTTTCATATATGTAATGACTTTATCATTGACGGCATTGTATTATTTTGTAGTTGTTCATTAAATTTTTCTGATGATGCGGATTACCCACGAAACTAGTCGAAACAACAACACGAGTTAAATATAAACACCTATATCTACCACCAGCTTAGTTCTTCACGACACCAATTAATTTAAAACTATCAAAGGTTGAAGTTGAAAAATTGGTCCCATTGGTAGACCTTAATAACAATGTGGTAACAAATAACAACTAAGCATAGCATATTAAATATCGACGCTTCAAAACACACGTCTTGAGAAACTGCATCAAAATTCTACGACTTTTTGTTTTTGAATATTTAGACTAATCTGATCTCCATAAAAATACCAATTTAAAAATTAATGCATTTTAACCTGAAATTTTTCGTGTACTGTATACTTACAACTGTACCGTAAAGATCTTACCCACATTCTTGGTAATGTGAATGTAAATAAAATTAAAGTTTATACTAGGATTGTACACTGATACCATCTTCATGTTAAATACGCCATAAAATAACCAGTTTATATACGAACAAATTTAGCGTGATTTTTGTTACAACTCCCACGCTCCTGAAACACTGTTTATGTCCTTGTCGCACGCATATTTAAATTTTTATTTTATTACAATACAAGCATTTTTTATAAGAAAAGTATACTCTTGTATGTAATCTTAGATGGGCGATGACGTGATAAAATTCTTAATAATACTTGTTAGTGTGACTATTTATTTGATTTCTAATTTTATCGTTTCTGTTAGGAAGGTAATAATCGTATAAGGCTTGTAAAAAAGAAATAAATAATGAAACGAAAGACAATTAATGGAGTTTAGATATTGAGATGGATGGGATAAGAATAAGGAAGAGTAAGTACTTACGGGATCAAATAAATAAGAAGATATATTTTGAGAATAAGATATCAAACAGAATGAAATTAAGTACCGGTACATTCCAAATTATATTATGCAAAATTCAATCTAAAAAATAAAATTTATATTTTTCCTTTATAAATGCCATATGATAGCTGTGATTATGGCAACGAACATATAAATGAATTGAAATAGTATATTTCGCATCTAACGCGGAACGCAATATATTTCGCACCAGAATGTGAACTTTCGAGTGCAGAATACGGTTAGTTAGTTAGCTAGCTGAAATTTTTGGCACACAGAAACTGTGGCTGTTTGCGCCGTGTGCGGAATGTGGGTTCTCCGCGTGCTGGACATTATAATATTCCTCCAATACCCATTTTTCAATAAACAAAAATATTATACAAGAAAACACAATGTATTGCTGATAGTGATAAATGCGCACGCAGCCAGTACGGAAATAAAAATTCTCATACCGTTGGACATGCGTATTGATGCGAATGACTAAATTCTCAAAAATTCTCAAGTAATAAATAGTTTTGTTTTTCTTTTCTACTTGTTGTGACGATTTTTTGAAACACACGTTATGTCTTGCGATTGGTGCTGTATTAATATATGTATGTATTTTTCAACGTCTAGTTCGGACGTCTAGTTCCGGCACTAGGTTAGTCCGAACTGATTTTTCTTTAGTGTATTCCCATTTCCCGATACTTGTCGTACGGACGAAAATTTGCACAGTTCAGTATAATTCAATGTATAATAATATTTATTATAATAATAATAATAATATTTATTTATTGTCCACATACAATACATAATCATTAATGGACACTCAATCAGATAAATTACAATAACATGAATTAATTACAAAATGATAATTGATACACAGAAGTTATAAATTAAGTTCAAAAAATTCCTTAAAACTATACATAGGGTTTTCAGTCAATAAGTTTTTAATTGTTTTTTTAAATTGTACTGAACTTAATTCTTTGGTGGAAACTGGTAACGCATTCATAAACTTTATAGAATAATAGTTAATACTATATCTAGATTTATTTATTCGTGTAAAATTGGGGTAAATATTTGATTTATTACGTGTGTTATATTTGTGAACGTCTTCATAAGAGACAAAAGAATTTAGGTTTTGATGGGCATATACTAAACAGTGATAAATAAAAAGTGATGGTAGTGTCATGATTCTAAATTCTTTAAAGAGTAACCTACAATCGGCTCTATAAGATGCACTCCCCATCACTCTTATTGCACGCCTCTGTAGTCTAAAAACTCTTTCAGCAGAGGCAGAGTGTCCCCATGCTAAAAGAGCGTATGTTATGTGCGACTGAAATAACGCAAAATACGTAATTAATAAAACATCATCCCTTGTAACTGATTTTTGTAGGTTTCTTAGAAGATAGATGGTTTTGCACAATTTCCCACATATGTGGGCAACGTGATGGTCCCATATCAAATGAGGATCAATATGGACTCCTAAAAATTTAATGCAATCCGGATTATTATAGTTATGATTTTTTGTTGTTATGAGTAAATTTTGCGTTTTCTCCTCATTTAATGATAATTTATTTGATAAAAACCAGTCTTTTGCTTTAGATAAATTATCACTAGAAACATGTTGCATGTGTTCCAGGGACAATTATGTTGATATAAGGGTCGTATCATCGGCATATAAAATAGATTTCGTCTCAATAGCAGAACAGAAATCATTGAAATAAATTAAAAATAGTAATGGACCTAAAATTGAACCCTGCGGTACTCCATACATAATATTGAGCGAATCTGACTTTGAATTATTTATACATACAAACTGTTTTCTGTTTGTTAGATACGATTCTATAAGTGAACAGCTACTGTGACTGAAACCGTACATAGCAAGTTTATCAAGTAATATATCAGGCGATACACAGTCAAAAGCCTTGCTTAAATCCAAGAAGGTAGATAAGCAAAACTCTTTAGCTTCAAAACATCTGGATATTTCGAGAATAAATTCCAAAATAGCTTGTGTGGTGGATCTATTTTTCCTAAAACCAAACTGTGACTCACTAAAGAGGTTATTGGATTCGAAATAAGACGTTATCTGGTTAAATAGAATTTTTTCAAACACTTTAGAGAAGACAGGGAGCAATGATATAGGACGGTAATTATTCGGATCATTCAGTTCGCCTTTTTTATGTAGCGGAATAACTGATGCCAGTTTTAGAGAGTCGGGGAAAGAATTAGATAGTATACATGTATTTATTACTCTTGTTAAAGGATATATTATAATATTTTTAACCTTTTTCACAACATTCATACTTAAACCATATGCATCTTTACAGTTGCTATTTTTCAAGGAGTTAATTATATCTATTACAGTATTGAAAGAAACAGTTTCGAATGTGAAAGGATTATTTGAAAGAATAAGATTTGGTTGAAAAAAAGATAAAGGAGAAATGTCAGTAGTGGGTAAAGAATTAATTATATTGCTTGCAATATCTACAAAAAAAGAATTCATTTTGTATGCAGTAAGTGTTGAGGCGCAATTGGTCCATGTATTTTTTAACCGGTTATTATTTATAATTTGCCAAGTTGCTTTCGGAATATTATTTGAATTTTTGATAAAATTAGAATTAGCCGTAAGTTTAGCATGTTTAATTGCCATTCTATATTTAGCTTTAAACGTATTTCTCTCTGTGTAGGATTGTTGATTGGGATTATTTAAGTACTGCTTTTGGAGGATGAGAAGAATGGCCTGCCACATTCACTATTCCTCGAAATAGTGTGTATTAATATATATAACTATTTTCCATTTGATATACTTTACACTACAGAAAAAAAATTATCGAATAGACATGTCATTATGTGCATCTAAATGATGATAAATGTCCAATATGGACACATTGTAGATTATAGGTATTACAATCTTAGTCGGCAACCTATTACCCGCGGGTCACCAAGTGACCCATTTGAGTTCCGCAGATAAAGGGAATAAAAATAAATTATAAAGAATAAACATAAAACTTTTATAATAAAGCGTGACGCAATAGAAGAAAATATTTTAGATTTACAGTAGTTTGAATATTAGAAAATTGCCTGTTTAAGTTCAGAAATGATTGATTTTAAAAGTTCAACGTTGTGGACGGATAAATTCAAGACATTGCGGAAGGATATAGAAAACACGAAAGATAATCATCTTCTCATGATATCAAGTGCTGGGCATCACTTACTACAAGTTTTCATCTTTGAAAAAAATTGGCTTTACCATTTTGTCAGCATTTGGTTCTATATATAAATGTGAGCAAATATTTTCACATGAAATTTATTTTAAATAAGAACAGGAGCAGCTTAACTACTGAAAATTCAGACGCTTGTATTCGTCTTAAGCTGACTAATTAAACCAGACTTGGCTAAATTGACGTCACAAATTCAGCATCAGGGGAGCCATTGATAACGACGAGATCATTTATAAATAAAGTTCATAAATTAATGAACTAAAACTTGACAATTATATTTGTTTTTACAATAATTAGAATTATTTCCTGTTAAACTGAATGACGGTTTTGCGCTGCACTGCAACGTTATTCAGGTCGTCTATGGTATGTTCCATATTCGATAAATAATTCTATTTTTAGTATGCCGAAGGCAAATTCACTTGTATTGATGTGGATAAAGAACTATCCCGAACTAGTTCTGGACAATGACACTTCCACCTCAACCTATTATTACAAGGTGGGGTACTTGGCTGAATGCGGCTCTTTTTTATGCTGACAATTTCGATGCAATAAAACAAATTGTTAGTTCTTTCTCCGACGATTCAACAGCTCCAATTGTTGATTCAATCTTCGAACCAACATGCTACACACTGCCTAATGCCTGTTTTGAGGAAGTGGCTGAAACCGCCTGCAGATTAAGTCTGAATTTTGACAAAGAAGACCTAATTATCTTATATGCCGGCACAAACAACGCTCTTCGCAATATTGCCATACCTCAAGAGTTCCTGTTTGAATTGAAATGCAAGCTGCCACATACCAATCTTAAAGTTTTGACAACACCTCTCTGGACAAACCATTGCAGTTTTAACTCACTTGTCTTACAAAATAATTTTCTTCTATCTTCTATTTTTGCTAAATCTTCTGTCGTCATAAACCCCAGCTCCATTCTCAACAGCACCGACTTTACACGCCATGGACTTCACCTGAATATTGATGGCAAACGTAAACTGATGGAATACATCAAATATTACATTTTATTACCATCCACACAAGTCAGATTTCATGGAGGACAACCATCCCAAAAACAGTTTTTTCGTCAACGGTCAACACCTTTCAGCCAATCTTCTATGCATGAACATGAGGTCTATACGAAATAAAACTGAAATAATAGAAGCCTACTTAATTGATAAAAACTTCCACTTTGTATGCATTACTGAACATTGGCTGAAGGAAGAGGAAATGGATTCTTTTCGTCTTCTAAACTATGATTGTGCAGCCCATAACTGCCGGAAAACAATGGACGGTGGAGGCACAATGATATTAACCAAGACCAACTGCAAAGCTATTCCCCTTCTCCAAATAAATAAGTGCAGCATCGAGTCACACTGTGAGGTCAGTGCTGTATTTCTTAGTGTGTACAATTTAACTATTTTATGTATATACAGATCTCCATCTTCTGACATGGCCATTTTTATAAGAAATCTTAGTAAAATACTCAATGTTCTAGATAGTTCAAGGAATATTATTGTCTGCGGTGATTTTAATGTTAATTTTAATAAGAATAACTGCGATGTAACTCATATCACTGATTTATTTGGTAGTTTCAATCTAGTTTCCACAGTAACCTTCAATACCCGCCTTAATAACAGAATTGACAATCTTTTTCAGAATATGAATCTTCATGCAAACAGTATGAAAAAGATTCCGGGTTTTGCTGATCATGATGGCATATTGGCAACTTTCCCTCTTCAATGTAACTACGATCCTTCCGAATCCACCATACCTACATACAGCTTCCACAGAAAGATCTCCGACTTAGGTTTATATCAATTTTTTAACAAAATTGACTCGATTCAATGGGATCAGCTTATTTTGACATCAGATAAAATTGATAATTTCGATAAATTTTTCCAGTTATTCCTTTCTGCTTTTGATAAGATATTCCCTTTAAAAAAAATTAAAATTTCAAACAAATGTAAATCCTGCAAAGTTTATTGGTTCAATGATCACCTTCGAAATATGAGGAATATCCTCCACAACCTAGACCAGCTTTTCTTGAATAACCCTAACTCTCAAAATAAAACAGCACTGAACAATTACAAAATTATCTACAGGAATGAAATCTCCGCAGCCAAAATTGCAGCTCACTCCAAATATATTACGGGATCTAACAATTTAAATAAATCAGCGTGGCAAATTATTAATAAGCGCAGAAACAAGTCAAAAATCTCTGATCCTCCTTTTTCTGCCGACAACTTCAATCAATATTTCTGTACTATTGCCAAAGCACTAACTGAAAACCTACCCCCCTCCAATGTATCTCCTGAATCCCTCCTTAACCATTCTTTATCTAAATTTTCCTTTGAACCTGTGAGCGAAATTTCACTTCGAGATATTATCACGTCTTTAAAAAATAGCGATACTCGTGATGCTTATGAGCTCTCGGTAAAAATTATAAAAGTAGTCAAAGATCCCCTAATTCCTGTTCTAACAAAGGTATTTAACACATGTATCAAACATAATTGCTTTCCCGACACACTAAAATTGGCAAAAGTCCTGCCTATTTTTAAGAAAGGTGACACTGACAACCTCAACAACTACAGACCTATATCTATACTTCCTATCTTTTCCAAAATTTTTGAAAAAATTCTTTATAAACAAATAACTCAACACTTCACGAATCATAATTTATTTTCCAATAGTCAATATGGTTTCAGAAGCAACCTAAGCACAACCCATGCAATTTTAGAATTCATTAACTGTACATCTGACGCACTCGAATCAGGCAAATATTGTCTCAGTACTTTTCTTGACCTAAGCAAAGCCTTTGATTCTATTTCTCACAACATTTTACTTGACAAACTTCCCTTTTATGGTTTTGATGACAATAGCTGTGCCTTGCTTAAATCCTTTTTATCAAATCGACAGCAGTTTACCCAAATTGGCAGTAACAAATCTAAACCCCTTCCTCTTCTTCTCGGCGTTCCCCAAGGCTCTGTACTTGGCCCACTACTATTTTTAATATATATTAATGACTTCCCCTCTTTCATGGATTCTAAATCAATACTGTATGCGGATGATACAACCATATTGACTACAAACTCTAATTTAAACATACTTCAATCTGAAAATCTCTCACTACTTGACAAAGCTAATTCCTGGTTCACCATCAATAAACTATCCTTGAACACTACCAAGTCCCAAAACTTACTCATAACCACTAAGACACATGACTATGACAATCCCCCGTATGTAAGTTTCCTTGGTATACACGTAGATCCCCATCTAAGATGGGACCAACATACAGAGTTTCTGAGCCGTAAACTAAGGTCTACCATATATCTAATTAGAAAACTAAAACTAGAGGTGAGTATAGATGTGGTTCGAAAAGCTTACTTTTCCCTTTTCCACTCCCAGTTAAGCTATGGTTTATTAATCTGGGGACATTCACCAGATGCCAAAAGAATCTTTGCCCTACAGCGTAAGGTTGTAAGAATTATTGCTTCTGCTACTTTTCAAGCCGACTGTCGTGATCTTTTTGTAAAACTCAATATAATGTCCCTACCTTCCCTTTTCATATTTTACTGCGTACTCCATATTCACCAAAATCTAACAAATTTCCCAACCTGCAGTAAAACCCACTACCATAATACTCGGTTAAAAAACAATATTCGTAGTAACTTCTTACGCCTTAATAAATCGAGGAACTCCATCAATTATTTTTCAATTAAATTTTTTAACCTTCTACCTGTTGAAATTAGAGAACTACCACCCAAAAATTTCCACGAAAAAATCAAAGCTATTCTGACTGTAAATCCTATGTATAGCTTTGATGAGTTCGAGAACTTTAGTTTTAAATAACTTATATTTTTATGTAAATGACTGACTAGTAACGTTACCATGTAATAGTATTTAGTCAATAAACATTATTATTATTATTATTATTATTATTATAACAGCAATCAAAGATTGCAAAATAATTTTAAATATAAATACACTGACTAAAGACTTAGGTTTTATTAAAGCAAATTATGGATTTATTACTGAAGTACTAAAAAAACTAGAGACACAAGGTTTAGAACTCTCCGAATCCATAGATTTAATTCAAAATTTAAAAAATAGAATCAACAACGTTAAAGGAACAACTGCAGATCGGATAAAAACTAAATTACGGGAAGTTTTAAGAAAAAATGAGTTATTCAATCAATTTATGAAAATATGCAATATATTCCAAGGAAACCATGAAGAAAATATTCAGCTGAATCCAACAATAATAATCAAATTCAAGATCGCCCCAGTTACATCAGTTGATGCAGAAAAAAGTTTTTCCTGTTACACGCAAATATTCGATCGCTGGCAATCTTTTTTAATTGATAATTTTTAAACACAATTGTTAATGTTTCTAACACTCTAACAAAATAGAAATATTAAATTTACTTCTTTGTTAAAGAATTTATTGTATACATATAAAAATTATATATTTTTTAAATTATAAAATAATCTTTGAATAAAAATTAGATATACTCTTACAAAATAATTTAAATTATTACATTTTTTATTAGATTTCCCCTTATTTTCAACAAAATTTATGTATATATATGCACATATTTTTGTACATTTGAGTGCATATAATTATCAGCTTTACTTATGGATAACATTGCTAATAATGTAACAAAGGTAATCCTAGGTCAGGATTGCGATACGTAGACATTGCGACGTTCAGCTGTTTGATAAAAAACTATCAGTCAGCGTCTAGCATATGTTACCTGATTACGTAATGCATACGCTGCATTATCGTAATAAGGAAATATTTGTCATGACGAATTAATATCGGAACTAGATCAATCAGTAGTATAAGAACATGGACGTCGCACAGAATTCAGACAGAGAAACCTAGACAACTCCTCTACAAGTTGCAGTCAACACGGTGACGACCCAAACACCGACGTCATATACCCATACATCTGGTGAGCCAAGCAAGCATTACCATGTGAGTGAGAGAAGGTTTCTCAAGATTCCTCGACTCCCTGATGGGCAGCCCCCACCTCGGAGGTAGGTCCAGCCGATTCCGGCCAACACGGGGTGGACTGAGGACTTTCCCAACTCCATGGACCATTTCATACAAATACATTGACGACTATAAAACATTGTAAAGGTGATACACACCTCTCAATATCACCATCCACGTGATAATATTTACAGTAAATACTGAATCCCTTGATGAAGAAAAATCAGACTTGGGGAAATCTGCTGATGAAGATATACAAATTTATGTGGTTTCTTTTTCCCATATTACATGTTACTTCTCATAAGTTATAATAACTGTTTTATTGCTACATACCAACATTATATTATTTCTTTACATTGTCATTTGATCCTATTTACTTCTGAAGTATGTATTTATAAAGTTGAATTGTACTTGTAAAACTATCACAGCGCCGTTTTATTTGATTAAACAGACTATATCTTTCACTTCTATACAATTCCAAATTGCATTCTATAGTGTAAGCTATGGTTTGTTACAAGTATGTACTTAAATGCTAAATTCTACATTATAGTGCATTTTATTTCATTCTGATCTTTATCTTAACATCAGTGTTTTTTGTTTCTTAAGATTATGTTAAATATCTTTATTTATTAAAACATTTAATTGTTAACACGATACTAAAGGCGCAGTTACATTTCTCCTGTTGTGATAATTAGTTTTTTTTATTCTCAATGTGAAAAACTTAATGAATCGCTAACAAGATCTTTAGAGGATATATGTAACATTTATGAATGTAGTGATATATCTGTTTAATAAATCACTCTATCCAATTACATTAAAATTGATATAGTCAGCCAGTGTTGATTTACTTCCAATATTATCACACCTTGTACCTCACCCACTCCTTCCTTTCACTCAGAGAATTTTGTTCTTTGTGATTTGTATTTGTTTTTACAGTAAATTATTATCATTTAAATTAATACATGATACTTAAAAGGTATCAGGTATACAAGTAATTGAATACCGCTAACCAGAACCATATATCAGTACAATTCTCAATAAATTCTATAGCAATGCTTTGACCATGATTTAACAATCATGGTCAATGTAAGATTTTAAACTGGATTCACCACCAAATATTTTCACTTACCCGAACATTATTTAACACCGTCGAAAAAATTATTGTAAGAGTTCGCTCGGATTAATTTTTTTTTTTTTTGCCGCAGTGCCATAATAGCCGGCTGTCTATGCATACTTACTTACATAATGTTTTCAATGCGATAAAAATTCGCTACCACTTGTCGGATAAAACCTCGTAATGAGTCCAGGCTCCAAAAGTTATTTAAGTCACAAGGAATGTAATTACGTATTACAATTCTTGACATATTGACGTTTTTCTAAGAAGTGCAAAAATTAAAATTTAAAACTACGAATAAATATTATTATTATTACATTTGAGAAATGATGATTCGAGCCGTTAGACGAAGTTTGTTTGTATTTTGAGCATGTTAATAGCCTGTACGTTCTGTGATATTGATTATATTATTTTCTTATTATCAGCACAGTTTAATGCAAAATAATGAGAAAATTTTTGAAAATCATCCTTTCGAATCCAGTAATTTGTTATTTGTCATTTAATGTTGTTAAGTTAGCTACGCTAAATAATAGTAATTATAAACAATTATAACTTGTCTTTGCCGACCGGTTGCCGAGGTCTCGGGTTCGAATCCAGTTCAAGGATGTAATTTAAAAAAAAAATAATAAGAATTGTCCTGCCTAATTTCCAAAGCAGCAAAGACCATAAAATAAAAAAAGAAAATAATAAATAAACTACTCGTTTGTAAACGAAATTTACGTTGATAAAATTTGTGACAGAGAAGGCGAAAAATTTGGCTTGACGAGGCAACACATTTTGTATGTTTAAATTAATTACCGATCACATAAAAAAAATGTATAAATTTACCAATCACTACTACTACTATACCAAAATTTTGTAAGTAAGCAAATGTTAAGATGAATTTTAAAATCTCGTTGGTGGTGAGAATAATAATTATATAATTCCATACTAACTAAAAGTAACAATATATTAAATAGATGATAGTTTAACTCGGTGAAATTAGATTATAAGTGAAAGATGATTACATGAAGCACTCGGTAAAGTTTCATAAATATTACCGAACGCCAACATGTATAAGAGAGGTAATCACACCGATTTTGACATTTCGACGTATGTTCACGAATCTGTCGAACTGTCAATCCGTGATTACCTTATCCATTATCATGAAACTTCATATTAACGTTTCAACGTTTCCACCATTTGATCGAAAAATAGGTCAATTGCAAGTGGCAGTTTACTTGTGTCATTTTTATGTTTTTTGCGAATACTTCGTAAGAGACAAATACTTGCAACACAACATGAAAGTAACAACTTTTATTTGAAAAAAAAAATATTTACTGCATTTGCCTTATGGATGAGCCCTCGGCGTGTGGCAATCCGAACTCAAATTCTGGATTTAGTTTCAAAAATTTGTTAAAAGGTATCTTATTTGATAACGTAATCTGTGGTGACCATAGCTGATTATTTTTATTTGTCATGCTAACTGATCAGTTGCATTATGAATAATCATTTCTGAGAAACTTTACCAAATGCTTCATTTCCGAACCTTTTACCTAAAGAGCCACAACATTATTTATATGTAAGTACATTTAATTTTTTGTCTACTGTTAGTTATCCTACGCATCTACAGTTTATTAAATTAATTTTTTTGAAATTTTCATCGAAAACATAGGTTTTGCTAGCGACAAGATTCGCACACGATTTATACACTGATCAGAATGGAAGGAATATTTCTGTTCTGTTGTTCCAACGATAAAAATGATATATGTGGGCGCGAGTTATAAAAAATCCATCTTTTTGGTTTATATTTAAAGCATTTTCTTATATATCTTCAGTGGCAAATTTGATACTCGATTTATGCACTAATCAGAATTGTAAAAATTTTAAAATTGGTTTAGTAGTTCGAAACTTACGACAATTTTAAATCTGGTTAAGTAAGTAAAAACTTTAGTCATAAACTCAGTAGCCTTATGGTAATTGCGACTCTGAAATAAAGCCAGATAAAAGTTTAACAACATTAGTTTTCCATTAATATTCATTAGGTTAAGTGTAAGAGATTTTAATCAGGTGCCCAACTATACTGATCATATAATAACTTAGTAATAATCAAGTTAGTTTGACATATGTGAAGCAGAATAGTTTAAATTGAAGATTTGCGTTACTATATAAAAAGATAAAAGAAATAACAATAATAAAATTATTGTAGAGTACTTTGCCCAAGAGATCAGGCTATTGACGTGACATGCGCGGAAACCAGAATTCGTATAGTAGCTTCGTTGCTAAACAACGGACGTAGGACCACGTGCAAATTCTGTAGCTATTAGTTTGACGTTATTATTTAGTGCATACAAGGTGATATCACTGGCGTGGTTTCATGAGAAAAGCACTCTTTTGTCGTTATTTAGAGTAGGTAGATAAGATGTATCTCATAAGTAGGTAGCAAATCTTGTTTAAAAATTGACATTTGTTTTCGTTAGCGTATATTTTTAAGACAACATAAATGAATTACTTTACAATTGTTATTACACAAGTGGTATTATTACTCTTGATATTGCAAGTACATATTACTGCATTTTATTCTTAGTCTGACTAAGTACGGAAAAAATGCCATGACGTAGAAAATGTTCATTGGGGCGAAATACGACTAATTCGAAAAAAATGCGTATCGTTACAGAATATAAATCAAATGAAGACAGATAAGTTCGTATTAACCACTGCACTGGTCATAATCAACCCTAAAAAGCAACACAATCTAGAGAACTGAAACTTTGTTCTTCGAATGAAGTAGACAAACATTTCGTCGAAATAATGAAACTTCTGTGCAAAAGAGACACGTCTTTCTTTAGACAAAGACCGTCATGCTTCGTAATATGAAGCAGAACTACCTGTTCAACGGGAATCTCCACGTGTCACCGATTAAGAGCGTTATGCTACTCAACGTGAAGCAGAATTTCCCTCGAGTGATGGCGAGCGAGGCAGCTAGTAATACATACATTCATACATACATACCTAAAAAACATACAAAATGTGTTTATCGACGTGATAATTGTAGGAAAGGATTTGGTCAACAGTAAGCAATCGTAGTTAAATTTTAGGGGAGCCAAAAATGCACGCGGATTTTCAACCGCGTGGAAAATAGGCGCCCCTAAGCCACACGTTTTTTTCAATGACCAGCCGTACATCAAAACCTTAACGACTAAATTTGTGAGAAAATAATTTATGAAAGTTATTAAATTAAGTAAAAACCTAAAATGACAAATGAATATTGTAACGGCCATGGGTCACTTGACTTGGAACATATACGAGGCACAACTGTCAACGGAAATGACAGTTCTTTAAAAAAAATGACATTCAGTTTTTGACAGATTTTTGACAGGTGATAAATAAATAGACAGTTATTGTTAAAATAAATTAATTAACTAAATATAAATGTAAATATAAATGAATAGAGTTTTAGTGTGAGACAATTAAAGTTGTACTAGTATTATTAATAATAAATAGGTGATAAATATAAATAATAGTTTTAATTGGCATATCACCTTACCGAAGAACTTAAAAACGTTACAATATAATCTAAAAAAAAATTATTCTTAAAATAATTTTAAGAACAGAACTGTAATGAAAATGTAACTAATAGTATTTGGTTAACAAATCCCGTATTCAGATTCAGTGGTAATCAAAAGTTTCACATTCAAAGTAGCAAATATTCGTTAGAGATTCGCCTGCAATCATACTAACAGTTTCTTCGTGATGCCAGACATCAAAGCTGCTCGCTTAATTTAGGTGTCAAAGAAATGGAAAATTAATTTAAATCACACAGACTCGAGAAGAGTTTGTTTGTTTTGCGAGGTTGGCTGCTCTAGTATTAGAGACGTAGGTGTTACGTGTGTGAATTAGAGGGTGGGAATAGAAATTTTCAAATACCAGTGGCGTCCAAGCACATTGCATACAAAAAGTATCATATACCTGAAAACAGTTATGGAATTTGCGTGAAAAGTCATTTGACGCACAGCAAAGATGGCGCTTAACGCCTTCTGTCGTCAAACATGGTACAACCCACAAAAGTCAAGAGAAATGTGCAGGGACAAGCAAAGATGTTTTAATTATTGAAACAAAAACATCTTGGGCTGATTTGGAACAAAACTGAAACAAAAATGTTGTGTTCATCTTTTGTTTCGAATCAAGAACAAACAGTTTAAAGCAAAAAAGTTTTAATCTTCAAAGTAAAACTTTTATGTTTAATACTGTTTTGACTGATCTGATCTCCATACTCATGTAACCTCCAAATATGAACATTAGCTAATGGAAATATTCAAAACATCATAGATCTTTGAAGGTGAACACAAAGAACCATATCAAATCTTAGGTTCCAAACGCAAAAACTGGAAAGAATCCATATATTATACTCAGAGCCGAGTATCATTCACGATATGATAGACATCAAGAAAATAATTAAGGACAACATTAGTGGTTCTGAGAAAAAGACTATTTACTATCCGCAGGTCATTCTGAAGACGTAGAAAAAGGAATGGCAGGATAACCGATGAACTAAGAACTAGTTGAGTCTTGTATTTTATTAATATTGAAACTGCTACTGTATTGTAGTTTGCACTTGATCCCCACTTCAAAACAAAACTGCTGTCTAGGAACACCAAGATCAAGATCAAGCTATAGTACGTGCCATACTTACGAATGGCTCCGAAACATAGACCTTAACAAACCGAGATAGACAATACCATGTTACGTCGACTCTTTGTTCCCATTCGAATTAATGGTGAATGGAGAATACGTAAGAAGATATTCGAGAACTTTACTCAAGCCCAAATATCACAAAAAAAAACTGGATAGGATACGTGGTGAGGATGTGGAAGGGCCTAATGGCTAGGATATGGGACGGAGGATTGAATAACCGTCGACCAGTATGAAGACGTCGTAACCCGACTGACAGTACCCAAAAAAGAAGAATATAACCATAGCTAGCCCCGTACTCATATAAATCTCCGCACCACAGAAGACACAAGAGCTATAAAGTGTGTATAAATTAATAAAAATGAAAAAAAAAAAAAAAAAAACTGACTATTAATGTAAGACGTCGAATCATTGGTTGCAGTCGTAAAACCGAAAAGTGGAGAAAACGCAAGTATTAATACATCGCGCAGTGTATTCAAAAATGAATAAACTGCACCAAAATGCATTCATCAAATATTGCTTGAAAAAAATATTAATAATTGAGACATAATAAAAAATAATGAAGTAACTGAAAATTTATAAATAGTCGGAAAAAGAGTATAGAGCTGAATTGTGTTATCGAATAAGGCATCATACTATTTGTGAACATTATTTATATCAAAGAAAGGAAATTACTTCAGACATAGTTAAAAATTAAAGAAATAAATATATTACACAGCCCGGAAATTAAATTACACACTTTGACATCCGGAATTTATTTTTTGATTACAACCTTTTATATTTAAAAAATACAAGTACTTGAGCATTACAGAAAATTTGAGGAAAGTGTTAAATAATATATTAACCCATATACAACATATTAATAAGGGTAGCGAAGTAATGAAAATATGTATGCAGATAAATATAAATAAAAACATTTGTAAACACATTAATAAATACAAGTAAAAGCGCCATTTAACTTAATTATCCATTTCCAACCCAATTTATTTTTATGCTGCTAAAATTTGGGAAAACGTTTTTTCGTCGTTTTTCATTAAAATATTATTTCATTTATAAGGTCTTTTATTCCAGCTTGATTATTTTTCGCAAAATTTTATTTATTTATTAATGATACCAGTTGTAATCATTGGGAATAAGTCACAAAATAAATCATATAAATTTTTTTATTTAGCCTGAAATTATATGCGACACATAATGTAACATTTTCCAGAAGGTATAATTTATATACACTTAAAATCAGGGGCGGATCGAGGAATTGAATCGGCCCGAGTGATTTAGATGATTCGGCCCGGGCGATTTGGATGATTCGGCCCGGGCTCACGAGACTTGTTGGCCATTTATAGGGAACGTTTTAAGAGGCCCGGGTCCCTGGTATAAACCAAAGTATATTTAAGTAAACTTACTTAATTTATATTTTCAATATTAATATCGAAAATAAAAATACAGCCCAAAAAGCTATCGGCCCATCGGGCGATGCCCGATCGCCCTATAGGTCGATCCGCCCCTGCTTAAAATATTACACTTATATTTTTGTACTATACGGAATACTAATAACACTTTTCGCCCGGATGCACAAACTGGCAATATACTTGCCGTAGCATGACTAAAAACCCACTGAATATATAAAAACACCTCAGTACCAAATAAACTCGATTCGATTGGTAAAATGTTCCGTGTTTTTCTAAAGACTTCTAGATTATTCCATAATTTGCATGGAAATGGCCTACTAGAACTTTCCAGATTATTCCACGAAATTCCACCATAGGCGTCCTATGAGAGAAATCAAAACATTTTCGTCATTTTTTTAAAAAATTTTATGAAAACATGTCAGACCACAAATTTGCACTAAACATCTAAATTCTAAAATGTAAACAAATTTCAAAAACTCGAATTACGAATAAACTTTTTTGATTTTAAATGAAACATTTATAATAAATGTAGTAGTTGTTGTTGTAATACTACTTTATTAGTTGTTATATTAATAAATATTATTTATTAATTGTTAAATGGTACTTTAAAAGGCTCGGTGATGTAAATCAAATGTAAATACAAAAGCTTGCTGCGAGTTTTATATTATTATTATTATTTTTTAATGAACCATATTTTTGGCGGAATTTCTAGCGAATTATAGCCACTTTTATTCCTGTAGTTTTTCGCTTGCTTATTCCTCTTAATGTCTTTAATTTCGTCTTCATCGCTGTCACTCTAGATTTCAGTATTAGACTCTTCTATCTTCATATCCCTTGATCTGTGAAGTTTTCCAAACCTATAATTTTCTTCGAGTGCCACAACGTTATCAACATAGCATTACCGATCTGTGAAATTTTTATTTTGACATTACTCAAGCGATCAATGACCACAAATGCAATGATAAATATTTTTAGATATTGGTACGATTTCTAAATAATGTATTGAATTTAACATTATTTACTTCAGACAATATATTTTAACGTTTTATTTTTCTAAAAGAGAACATAAAGATCTTATGATCGGATAAAGATGGTTATTTTTTAAAATAGCCAGTTAAAATGTGATCGTAGATTATTTACTAAATGTGTAAAACGAGCTGAAACTTTGGAATGTAAAATTGAGCGTGTGATTAGACAGGAGTATTTGGATACAGTTAAAGTTGATGACGAGAAGGCATACCATATGTATGTATGTATGTATGTAAAGATCTCATAGCCGATTAGCGTAGCGTAATGGTAACACACGTGCCCTACGTTACTAAGGTCTCTGATTCGAATCCTGTTCAAGCATGGAATTTTCATTATGAAAAATAATAATTTTCCTGGCTTAACTCAGTAGCAAAAGCCATAATCATAAAAAAAAAATCTATAATAGGCTAAAACAAACTGTCGTATAAGTTGTATGAACTAGACACCATGTCAATTTACTACAAAATTTATTTAAAAATTGATGAAATTTCTTAATAATTACAATGCCGCCTATTCCAAGAATATTATGGCATCTATGTGCCGTATATTAATAAACACGTTAAAAACACATGATAACATGGCATCCTTATAACAATATAAAGTAACTGGATTTATATGAAAAGAGGTGGAAGTAATCAGCTGATTTCTCCGAATACTGAAGGGGATGAAACTGACTCTTTAGCAAAAAAATTGTGAAAATTCTGTTAATTCATACTCTGAAATATTTTTAATACGTTACCTTCAGAAGAAATTGTCAAGTGTATCTTTCAAATCGGAGAAGGAATTTGTTGAGAATCATGCGTTCGAAAGAATTGGAGGTGATGATCTGTAGCAAGTAGTTTCATTATTTTTATATTTCCTGAGGTTTCAAATTTGTAACCTGACTACAATTTTTAACTATTAGACGAACAAATAACAAAAACCAATTTTTGACAGGTATTATTGTTATGTCTGATCTTTTATATACAAGATTTCAAACAGGCCAAAGATATTTTCCCCTTGTTTTAAAATTTTACAATATATATATTTACAATTGTTAGAGTTGCATTATTTGTAATTGGTAATACAGAATGCGTAGTGCTTGCAATTATGGAAGGAAATATGGCAATATATAGCACATTGTCGCTTAATGAATGTACTAAGACAAGGTGAAAAGGTAGAATGAACCACAATGCTAACATGCCAGCAGGTTAACATTACATGTGGGTGGTCATCAATTTTCTAAAAATATTGCTGACGATGTCATTGCTTCAAAGTCAGAAATTATTTAAAAAGAAATGTTGGGTTCAGCAAGATATTAGTTGTTTTCTTCATTAAAAATAAATGTATGATACATATAATATATATACATATGGAGTCGTCAAAGTATGTGCTTTGTATGGTATTTTTTAAAAATTAATACCTACGTATTTTTCGTTAATTGTGTGTTTAATCATGGGAAGAATAGACATTTTTAGTTCTATTGAATAAAAAGTTCATTTCTATATACGATATATAGAAGTTTATATATATCGAATATTCTGACACAATAATCGAAATCTATATATGAGCAAGTTACAATCACCAAGTAACTAGACAAGTTTAATGAAATTTAATATCATTTTCAATCTGTCATGTATCGTCATTGTTATTCATTCCTAGCTTCCGCCAAGTAGCACAATGAAGAGAAAAGATCCAGGACATCTGGATTGAATCTAAGGAAGAACATGCACCGAGACACAAGGTTGTTAAATGGCGAACTTTTTCACAAATATTTCTATTCTTCATGCTGATTGCAGCTTCAACATTTACCATTTTCTTTAGTAATTTTCATCAACATTATTGATAAATTTTCAAATTATTTGCAGCCTATTGTTCGAATTAAGCATGAAATATGAATAATCTATCTTTGTCCCATTAATTTTTCTATGTTACTACTTCACATAACATATTTTGAATATTACTGATGATCATCTATTATTCGTATAATACGGCAGAAAGAAGTTGGTATATGTTTTACTATTTTATAATAATAATTTATCGAATAGAACAATAATAAAACTATATTGTCGTAAAATACATTTCGTTTTTGAAAATAAAATAATTATTAGAAACTAAATTGGCAGTAAGTAATATCGTTTACTGCCTAAGTTTTATTGCGTGGAATGGTCAACACTAATAAATATAAATCAACCACTTAATAAAAGTGAATATTCAAGTGAATTTTTTACTTAAAAATGTTTAAAAGTCAGATTACAAGGATAAATGTGATGGAAGGGAAGGAAAGGGAAGAGAAGAGAATACAAAAAGAAGCTGGAGAGAACAGCTTTAATCAATTAATCCAGCACCGAATGTCAAATGTCTTTTTATGTGAGTGTCAGTGCGCCACTGTCATTCAAGTGAAGCAATGGCAGAGAGCACAGGATCGCAATTCATATTAATATCAGTGAGAGCAAAGAGCACTACATTTCAGTGACGGTGAAATATATACATCTCTAGGTTTGTTCCCTTGCGCACTCTACACCGTACCTGATCCTGGCCTAGCCTGTCTGCGCTCATTATGAATTATGTACAATTTCATTACGTTCCTCCCGTATACTTCTCACACGGTATGTTCCGCCAGTGTTGAATGTTCGACGAGGAGGCGCTAAAATACGAGACTCGATGGCGTCTAGTTCAGTGATTCCTAAACTGTGGTACACGAGACGGTTTGAAAACTTAGTTGAAATTTCACATTATAGTACAGGATTAGAATTTGAAATTTCACATTATAGTACAGGATTAGAATTTGAACTATCAAAATACACTTCACTAAATTTAATTTAAAGTATAGAAATATTTTATTATAAACCTCGAAATTTTCCGACAGACAATATTTTCAAAAAGTTGTATTAGAAATTTGCAGGATAGGCTTTATTTTTGTTTTTAGCTTTTCAAGTAAGATGTCAGAAAATCCTGCAGTGCATAGTTGTACGTTACTTCCGAGAATTAATTTATGAAAAAAGAAGGTCCCTGAAAAATCCAAGAAATACCACGTTTACAGGATTTATTTAACACTTCAGGGAAATTTAGAGCAGCATGGTTCGCTTTTCTGAATAAGTAAAATTTGCAAGGTAAAATCTTAGGAAAAAAAGATATGGTGTGAATTTTCACATATTTCACGGTTTTGCATTTATCTTGAATAAGTGACGGCAGCCATCATATGCGTAATGCCTATGTCCCAGGCATTTTTTGCTATATACACATCAAAATGAACAATATTTAATGTATCGTTTGTTAAACTAAATACTAAATTTTATATTTTTTATTTATTGATTTGTTGACTTGTATAACAGTACGAACCCACGAAATATAACTATATCATACATTATAACTTACAGGCATAAAGACGTTCATTTAATGTCTTATTGAATGTCTATGTCTAACATAAATATTGAATTTGGAGGGCCAATTACATTTCGTGGGACTCACATAGACAGTCTTGCTGGTATGATCACATCAACTATTTGGCCAACGTTCTGAAAAGCATGATCGACGTTCATCAGGCTGAGAATACCTCTGTGTATTTTGATATCTTGCGTATGTTTTATTTGGCTGCTTTCAGCCAAGTTTAACGTACGGCCATTCATTGGGGTATAAGTTCTTCAGTCAACAGAATTAATCTTCTCCAAAAACGAGCTGTAAGAATTTCAAACAAAGTTCCCAACCGGTACCACTGCCGAGAGCTCTTTAGGAAGTGTAGCAATATGACTCTCGAGGCATGATTTCAATGTTGGTTCTGGTGGCAATATGAGACTGCCTAGGCTTAGGTTATCTAAATCCAGAAACGCTATATATTTGGAAGCCACTTTCTTTAACCATCCACCACGCACACCCAAAATTTTCATATATGGTGTTAAAAACAAAATGAAAGAAATATTAACGGATAATTGTCTATGCAATACTGATGATTTTTATAATAATTATTTTAGCACTTCTGCTTAGTACTAAACATAAAATTACCCCAGTGTCATCATCGTTATTTTATATATAATTCTGTTGAATAAGGTATATCTTTATTTTATATATTTTTATCTGAAAAATCGCTTTATCACCAATATGTATGATAGAACGCTTTATAGCGTTTACGATAATATCAATTAAAACACACAAATCCAAATACATATAAGCATTTATTACTACGTCTATTTACAATCTCATTATGTTATAGTTACTAACGTAACATATTACAAAGGACGTCCAAGAATTAGAGTTAGTTAGTTAAATTTTTTGGCGCACAGCAACAAAGGCTATTTGCGCAAAGAATTAGATCTGATCCTTACATGTATATCTAATGACAAATGTAAAAGTCGTAAAATGTCAATCATGATATCTAAATACTCTACTCTTAATGCCTAACACGAAATGTAAACTATACATTAACTTCAGTCAATAACTTAGATATTTTCAAAAAAAAAAATCTTATCTAGATTTTAGGTTAACCTCTCTAAGTTACAGGGTAAAGGACAATTTTTTGTCATATTTTGAAAAAAAAAATCGTGTTAAAAGGATGATTTTAACAAACAACTTTTCGTTTCTTGCTATAATGTACGTCTTAAGAGTTTTTTCTTGACCCCACACAATATATTTTAAAAATAAATTTCTTTCAAGGAAAAAACAAAATCGAAAAACTAACCTGGTCAAAAATTCCTCATGAGCTATTTCGATCCCCATCAATACATATTATTGAGATATTTTTGGATTTTCAAAACCAACCCTCTTAGGAAATAGGGTATGACACAAAAGATTTTTGAATTTTTTTTGCAATAATGTAAAAATATTTGATTTTATAAAAACGTTTGATTTCATAAAAATATTTGATTTTTTAAAAAATTAATTTTTGTTGGTTTTTCTCCACATTAAGAGGTTTTATTTGATACAAACTCAAATATTTTAAAACATATTTCCTCGTTGAATACGAAGTTGTCTACATTTTTTCGGGCGATTTTTTTCCGCTCAATATTTGACCTCTATGCAAGTCAAAGAAATGTAAATGACAATGTATATACGTGCCAAATGTCAACTCTCCAGGTATTTTTCGCTATAATTTCTACCGAAGAGAGATAGACACAAGTGACAATATAAGTGTATTTTTTTGTCATACTTACAAAACCCTAAAAAGGACTACACGGAAGAGATTCTGGTTTGAAGAATGTGTTTGGGGAAAACGGCACCAAAATCGTTAAACTTAATCAAAAAAACATAATTATTACTTCTGAAGAAAACACTCGACCACGTAGATATTATATAGTTCTAATATTTCTTTTATATATGTTTCATAATTATGTCATTCAAAGATATATTTCTGGCCAGAGACGACTTCACAAAGCTTAGAACATCTTGGTTATTTATTGTTTGGGTGGTCAAACAGAACATAGTTCCTATAGACCTAATATGGACAATCAGTTATGCAACCAGAAAGAACGGTTCGGCCGGTGAAGCATATTTACATGTATTTCGAATGCTGTATTCAAAACCAAAAACCAGATTGTCCATATTAGTAGCAAACTTCAAACCAGAGATAATCCTTGAAGAAAAAGAAGATATTTTTGTCACTCATATGTGAATTTTGTTTGAATTATGTTTTCCCCGTAACTAGATTTAAGTAACCAAAATAAATATATATCTGTGTGAAATTAGTTTAATTGGTACAAGCAAAAATATTTAGCAAAAATACTTTATAAGAGGACTTAGTTTGAGGAGCACTGGTCGTGACCTATCTCTATGTCGCAAACACAGACACGACAAATGAGACGACGTCTAATATTTGGAAAACTGAAATGCACTACTCCATAAGCTGCACACTTAAGCATCGTGAGGTTGTCATTTCACTGTTCCGCTTAATATGCTTACAGCATATTTTGAATAACTAGTACATCCTTGATATTATGTACTCATTCAAAGTGAGTTATGTTTGGGAAAGTTCTTTAAATATTTGATAAATACATAAATTAGCAAAGCGTGCATGATACATTCATTGTAGAGAAATGCAGTGACGTGAAATAATGACAACATGTAAATTTGCATACAAGGCTCTTTACATCCTGCTTTTCTGTAAAACCAAGATTACAAATATGTCACAGAAAAACGTAAAGTGTTGAATAAAATAATGTTGTTTCATTCTATAT
Source organism: Liopterus haemorrhoidalis (assembly GCA_963971575.1). Classification (NCBI taxonomy): domain Eukaryota; kingdom Metazoa; phylum Arthropoda; class Insecta; order Coleoptera; family Dytiscidae; genus Liopterus; species Liopterus haemorrhoidalis. Next base: position 37,469,378 of record OZ020618.1, on the reverse strand, counting down.
ACATTTATAAATATACATAAATACGTAAATAAACAAATATTAAAGATTTGTTGAAAAATATACCACACTTACATTCAATGTCATTCGAATGTCACACGAAGATATATATATATATATATATATATATAGATATAAAATGTTCTTTAATCGTCAGTATTAGTTAGGAAAATTAAAAAACAAGTATCATGGTACGTTTCGCGTTTTATTAGTTAACGCATCTTCAGCCTAAAATAATTATATACATTGAATTACAATTTTATATTAATATAAAAAATGGTATAAAAGGATTTTAACAATATAATCAAAGTTTACGTAGATGTGATAGTAGTTTTGTAAATATATTGATAATAGAATTAAAAACTCACCAGTAGATAGAAGCAATCATGGTACACAGTGGTCAGATGGTAAAAGTCCAAAATTTTTGTCAAAAGTTAAAAAAATGGAAGTCAAGATTTAAAATAATAAAATTCACTGTGTACGTGTAATGTATGTCAGGTGACTGTGATAAAAATTCTATTGAAAAATTCTATTGCAATATCGTAATCTGGTAATCAAGGTACGTTTAGACTTGTTGAAAAAATGTATCATAGGAAATATAGGGTCAATGACTGCTGTCTGAATTTGAATATATACGGGAAGTTAAATTGAATGGATATATATTGAAATATGTATTTTAAGTTTAGTGTAAATTTTTGAATAAGGGGTGGTAAATTTTGCTCAAATCGTCAATGTCTGTCTTTTTGTTAACATTTTGTCCTAGTGTGTCGAGTATATGTAACATTTCAGATGTAAGTCTTTTATCCCAATTTTTTTCTTTGTCTAATATTTTGACATTAAGGTAGTCGAAGTTGTGATTATACTTATTAGCGTGGATGGCAAGAGCAGTACTTTGAGGCTTAAGCCTTACATCTGATTTGTGTTGTGTTATCCTGTGTCTTAGCTTTTGAGATGTAGTACCTATATATGTGCGAGGGCAGGAGGAACATGGGATAGAATATACTAGGTTGGATTGATCGAGATTTTCAATTTTTGATTTTAATTTTGAAAAGTTTTGTTGGTTATTGTTGCTGGTGGTAAATGCTATTGATAACTTGTGGTTTTCAAATACTTTTTTGTATTGGTTAAAACTAGGATCGTGAAAAGGGAGTGTTATGTATTTTTTGTCATTCATGTCTGTCCGGTTGTCATGTGTATTGTATATTTTGTTTGTTCTTTCTTGAATACGTCTCTTGATAAGTTTTAAGGGAAAGTTGTTGTTTAAAAACGCGCTGGTAACCTTTTTAATGTTTTCTTTTCTAAAACTGACGTCAGATAGTTTTAGAGCTCTGTCGATAGTATTATCTAAAATGTTTATTTTTTGGTTCTTAGGGTGGTTTGAATAATAATTTAGATAGCGCCAACTATGGGTTGGTTTTTGGTACCAGTTTGTTATTATTTTTCCGTTTTCAGTGTTTCTTATAAGCGTCATGTCTAAGAAATGGATAGAATTGTCTTGTTCTGTCTCGAGTGTGAATTGTAATCGTGGGTGAAAGGTGTTGAAGGAATTTGTCAGTTCGTCTATTTTATCTTTTTTGTAAGTCAGTACTAAGTCGTCAACATAACGTCCGTAGAACAAAGGTTTTTCGCTTAATTTGTTTAAACATTCTTCCTCTAATTCTTCTAATACCATGTTGGCAATTAAACTGGATATAGGGTTTCCCATTGCGCAACCGAAAGTTTGAGCATAGAATTCTTGACCATGTTTAAAATAAGTGTTTTGTAGGCAGAAGTTGACGCCGGTCTGAAATTCTTCTTTAGACAATGTCGTGTAAGGTTCTATGTCGGTCCATTTTTTCTTAATAATTTCAAGAGCTAAGTTCACAGGTGTGTTTGTGTAGAGAGAGATTACGTCAAGGGATGCTAAGATGTGGTTATCTGGTATCGTGAGATGTTTTATTTTTGATTTGAAGTCTAAGGAATTTTTTACGTTGGAATCTTTTTTACCTATAATGTTGCTGAGGATATTGGCTAGATATTTGGACAAGGTGTAAGTAGGGGAGTTTATGCTGGAGACTATGGGGCGGTAAGGAATTCTTGGTTTATGGATTTTAGGTAAAAAATAAATTCTAGGGGGAACTGCATTAGTTGTGGATAGTTTTTGTTTTGTCATTTTGTCAATTAGTCCTATGTCAAGCCATTTTTTAACTAAGTCATTGTTCTGTTTTTGTATTTTGTTGGTGGGGTCAGATTTTAATTTTTTGTAAGTCAATTCATCTTTCAATGTTTCGGTGGTTTGTATGTCATAATCAGTTTTGTTTAATATTACTGTTTTTGAACCTTTGTCAGCATTTGTCACAATAATGTTTGGGTGTTGTTTAAGGAAGTGACGTGTCTCTCTATTAATATTGTTGAAAAATGTATTTGTGTGATTTGTGTGTTTATTGTTTTTGTGCTGTTGTATAAGGGTCGCAGTACAGTTTTTTACGTCTTGTCTTAAGTTTTGGGCGTCAGTTATTTTGTTTGTCTTAATTGTTGATTCGGTATTTTTTATTATGTCGAAAATTGTGTCTTTTTTTATTTTATTTTCACTAAAATTAAATTTTGGACCTAAACTGAGACAGAGTGCAACATTTTCAGGAAGATCTGTATCGCTTAGATTTTGAACCCATTCTTTGTTGTATTTTACGTTAGGTTTTAATGTATTACTAAGTATATCAATTTTTTTTTACATCTATATATATCTTTGTAACTCTGGTGAAGATTTAAATTAAATCGAAACGTAAGCGAAGTTAATAAATTTGTTTTATTTTCTGTCTGGTCCGAATCCCATTACCTTCAACTATAATTAAAATTACATTCAACAAATGTATATTTATTAAACAACTCGTTTATTTTATAGCTAGTTCGTCTTCCAAATTAAAATTTTTATTTGTAGAGTAAAATACTTAAACCTTCCTATATTTGTTTAAAAGCAGTTTTTATTATTGTAATTTGGTCAATCAATATTTAATTTATCCTGCTTCGTTTCCTTATTATAAACAAGTTAGCAATGGTTAAATAGTACCCTATAACACAAAGTATACTAATGAGTATAGGTATCGCGAACTTAAAATAAAAAGGTTCTATCTACAATTTTGAGAAAAATGAGATTTTTAATTACAATGGTTCCCTGTGCATAATTTTACCTTCCTAATAATCTTATATTCAGATCAATTCTATAAAGTTACTATAATAGTTACCGTGTAGTAACGTTACTACAAGATAACTTTTATAATGACTTTCATAGTAACTTTAACGTTTTTCGCATTCTGTAATATCCAACTGTAGTGACGTCGCTATGAAAGTTATATCTTAGTGACAGTTACTGAGAAAAGAATGAAGTTAGTTACAGAAGCGCTACACGCATACACATTGGTGGTATACAGATGACAGTTGAGGTTAAAAATGTCAAAATATTGTATTGCTTACATTATTTTGTTGTTATATAATACATACATATGTATTATGGGATATACATTTATAAAATATAAAAAAAAAACAAAATAAGAAGAAATTAAGGAAAAAAAAAAGAAAAAAAAAAAACGGATAATAAAGACTCATATTAAAAATGAGGAATTGGAAAAGACTTTTTGATCTTTAATATATTTCATTTCCTGGAATATAAACATTTACCTACACTCATACATACATATTTTATATATGTATTTAATTTATATAATTGTCTTTACTAATCTTCTTCATGTTCTATTATATCTAAAAATAACATTTAAAATCAAATGCCCGCCATTTTTATCTTCATAAGAACTAAGTTATTACTTATAAACCAGCATTTGGTAGTTACTGTGATAGAAACTTTTAAAGTAACATGTTACTAAATATTGTAGTAACTTTTGTCTTACGGAATACGAAATACCTCAAAGTTATTATGATAGTAACTGACCTTGCATAGTGACAAATTTAGTTACTATGATCATACTAACTGAGTTACAGAATTGGCCTGACTGCCATTTATTACAGTAAGGGCCGGCTTTAAAATTCATGGTTACCCGTTGGTTAGCTCAAATCGATCGGCTAACTACATATTTGCAATATAATAATTACCATAAGTTTCCACCGTAACCACTAGCCAGAGACTTAACTACCGATTGAAAAACTATCCGTAAGTGTTTTTTTAATTTAAAAACCTTAGAAGTGAGAACCGTTTTCCTCCACTAATTGAGCTTAATAACAAACTTCTATCTATATGCTCTCGTATCTGAAATGCAGCAGATTGAACCTTTAATATACTTGAAGAGGAAATCGTCAACTGCAATTCTGAATTGCTATATTGTCTAAAGTAATGTATGTGCTTCATAACATTCAGGTACAAGATTGATGTATGAACTCGATCTTCTCAAAATGGTCAAATTGTCAAATACAACCCTTTTATTTTAAGGTTGCGATATGTTCGAGGCAATTGATATGAAGAAAATATGAATAAACTGCTTAATAACGATCTTACGGTTTAATCTTGTCAACTGAAAACCTGATTATTAAACAATCTTTATTCTTGTTTACAAATAAATATTAATTTCTTACTAAACCAGATTCACTGATGAACTATAAACATCATGCTGCAATACTCATCTTAGGATATATCTGAAATAAACATCCTTAGAGACAATTGTAACGATTTAAAAATTGAATTTACTCTTGTTGTACAATTTGTTTCGCTCTCGGCATTGTACGATTCTCAGAATCTCATAATAAAATATTGGAGGATGTTCAGCGATTGTGCAAGGTTATTTTTGTTATTTTTTCTTTTTCTTTATTTGCAGAAGTCACTCAATTATTAATACAATACACGTTCTCCACTGACTAGTGTTGGCGACGAACATGCTCTTTCGTTATGTTACCGACCGTTCAGAGCAGAGTTGGATTTTATATTTTCGACACCAAAATTAATTTACATGCTTTTCACAGCGAGCGTGAGAAAAATAACAATAACTATTATTATAAGCAAAAAGAATTTTATTCCATTATAAAAATTCTATTACGTTCTGATATTGTGTTTACTATATTCGATTATGAACAGGTGACAAACATAACATACTAGCTTCTTTACAAACGCAAATAAATAGAACATGTTTACACAGAACATGAATGGTGTATATAAAAATAAAATTTCATATTAGGTTCTTTATATTATTTATTCCATTCAAACAGGAAAGGGAAATATGAAAAAGTGAAAGAAATTCTGAATAAAAATTTGTACAGAAATGTCACAATATATGATGTGACATAGATAATTTAGTAACACTCATTAATTTAATTTTTTTACCATTTGATGAAAAAATCATTATAAATCCTTATAAAAACCATAATAAACCCAGCATTAAATATAATCAAGGACACCAAAAATATTTTGTCATATTTTTTCATGCGAGTGATAAAAGTTTTGACCAGTGGTCGGCAAAGAAGTGCCCACAGGCGCTATTCCGCTCGTGGTAGATTTTAATGTGTCCTCACTCAAAGTTTTCAAATGTAAAATAAATTGTAAAATAGGTTCCCAACGCCTAGATGGGCGTAGAAGGCGCAGTAATTTTAAGTACCCTTTTGCCAAACCACCGGCCATATATAAGAAAACTGCGTAGTTGGTGAGACGTTTCAATCGGTCCTATTATCCCTATATAAACAAGTACTCATTTAAGTATTAAATACTTGAGTGAGTCGACCAAAGAGCCGTACAATATCAAAAGATCAAAATCCGAAGGAGGTGAAGGGATATCGAACCCGCGTGTCTGTGCTCCATAGGCAACCGTTTTACCACGGAGGCACGACAAGCCTTAAAATAAAATCATTATCACATTTCCCAAATTTATACATATAAATGGGAGTTTAAATGAAGAAAACTTTACTGCTACGTCATTTCTAAAAATTTTCGATTCACTCTTAGAATAGTCGAATTTTTCATAAAGGGAATCGCGTTACCAAGCTATCAAAGAAATACGGCTCAATATTCGAATGGGCTTGGGGACCTTAAATGCTCAAGGATCCTCTATTTTTACATAATAGTTATCTATTTAAACTGTATTTGTAACGGGATGCCACTGTGCCCAGTTTTGTTAGTGCGAAGGGATGAGGGTTGCTATGGTTACGAGGTGGTTGATTGTTCGTTGAATGTTAAAACGTCAAAATATACAAAACTATTTAACTTTTTTATATTGTTTTAAATAACTTAAATTTACAAAGTTGTTACTATATGTCGTGGATAATATGGTGTAGTTAATTATGTAGTTTGCTCTACCCTTAACAAAATTTTAATAAATATATATTTTGTACTAATATGCTACATATTTTAATTTACTTCAAATACGTTCCATACGTACTAATTTAGGTATCGTACGTAATTACTTGCGACATGATTCTCATTATAAAAAAAAAAACTAGAGTTTTCTTCCAGATTTTAGGATTTTAAAACCGTTTGTAAAAAGTTTCATAAATACTTTTAATATTTCCAAAGATAATGTGCTGCCATCATTTCTGCATATTTCCAAATTGTAAACACGGAAAACCAGTGGTGGGATTACGATTTTATTCTATAGTTGACAATAAAAAATAATAATATTAATAGTTGTTTGGCAACTGCCAATAATTTTTCTTTTCTTATTTTAATGGCCTTTGCTGCTTTGGCAACTAGCTAGGACAATTCTAATTTGTGAAAAATTCCATGCCTGAACGGGATTCGAACCCGAGACCTTAGCAACGCAGAGCAGATGTGTTACCACTACGCTACGCCGGTCGGCGCAAATAAAATAGAGTCTTTGGCAATGAATGAATAGAATTCTATTCACCACTGGAATTAGTAATGATTAGATTACAAAATGATATTTATAGGCACATCATAATGACAAAATGTTTGAGAACTTAGTAGATGAAAGAAGTACCCTATTTTGAGAAAATTTACATTAGAAATATCTTCTTATTTTACAACCATATATACTAGTGTCTTTATTTTCAAACATGAAATATTTTAAATAAAAATACGGATCAAGACTTACTCCCATTTGGATAATTTGAAAATAGGCACTCTAATCATGTGCTTTTTTACAATAAGCTAACTGAAGATTTACTGTATTTTTGACACTACCACATTCAATCGCACTAAAGTATTATGTATCTCGTTTTCATAAATACCCACATTTTTTTATATAAATTAGATACATATAAATGCGCCCTTAAATCGAACTTTCATGTCAAAAACGAAAGTCTTTACTTTCGGCATTATTCGATTATTGAGATCGATATCTATAGGTCTATCTATACGCCAGTGTTCAAGACACAATATAAGGTACTTTTTTGTATCTCTGTTAATGACCGGAGTAATATACAGAGTGATTATTTAATGGCGAGACGAAGTCACCGAATTTTACGTGCCTTCTAGCAGAAATACTGGTGAATACTATGACTATAATAACTATGATTATGAAGAAAAAAAGATTATGCGCATGCGCGCATAATCGCCTGCTACGATGTGTATGAAACGGCAAATTATTAAAACTTCCAGTGACGTCGTCTCGCCATTAAATAATCACTCTGTATATGCAATGAAAAAAACAATTATTCAGTATGCAAGAGCTTACGTTTGAACTAAAAAGAGACATCTATTTGATAAACATATAGAATATACTTTATTTTAAAAAATACGCTCATAGATACTGTCTTAATACCTAATTAATAATAATTTTTTAATTGGCTATTGCATATATTTGTCCAGGTTATCCACTTTGGTTATTAACTTTTATTTGAAAATTTGTTTACCAAACTAAATTTGTCTCAGTACATCATGACTAAGTGTGAACAGTTACTAGATTTACCGGCTCGACTCGCCTCAAATTAGTTTCATCTGTTTTTATCCCAAATGTACTGGAGAGACCCGATGTCAACAAGATATTCAAATCATTAAATCATTTCATTACTCCTCAGACAAAAGAAGGCAACTAACAATATTCAACGGCTAATACAAAGTCAAATAAATATGGATCAAAGACCTAAAAAGACAAGCAAACACCAAAATCAACATATGTCAAAAAAATAATGCAATAAATATGCAGTATGTGACACATCACGCTAACTATAAAGCCAAAAGACTGACACAGCATACCGAACAACCTTGAGTTGAATTTATGAAGAACGAATACTCTAGGCAAGCCAAAATCCAGAACTTATAAAAAAGCAAAATTCATTTATTTAATTTATTAACTTTATAAAGAAACAATACTGATCAAATTTTATGTGACGTATTAATAATTAAATAATATGAGTATTGCACCTATAAAGCAGATATTGTGCAATAAATACAAGTAATATTTTATTTTGAAGGTTTGCAACAATTAAAAAAAAACTCGCAGACGAACTACATATAGCTTAAGGTTGAAAAAAAAAGATCGCATTATCAATTCATATTAGATGTCTACTGTTAGTAATACATCTTGAACCAATCTTGTCGCTGGGGAAACAAATGTTTTCGCTGAAAATTTCAATTTCAGTAAAATGTGTTAAATCTGAACGAAATCCATGTGATTTCGTTCCACACACGGGCACATAGTTCATTATAACTTTGGAACTACTGAACCGATTTTAATAAAAAAAAAAAAAAAAAAACAGGCTAAAACTTGACCAGATGATGTAGCTACGGATAGAAGAAAAACTCCCGATTGAAAATAAAACCAACATTTCCCAAATAACGGCTTAAATATAAACTGAAAAAAAAAAATTGCTATGCCATTACCCGCATGCACAAATATCACTATAACCTTAGAACTACCAAACAGATTTTAAAAATTCTTTCCATTCTGATACTTTGCCGCTGGCGGAACCAATGTTGTCGCTGATAATTTTAAGAAAATGCGTAACATTTTTTAATATTTCGTATGGTATAACGCCTAGGTTTCAGATATTCAGGTCGCATCTAGCGCTCTCTGACGTAACCTAACGACTACTTTTAACGGTAGCCGAGACCACCGGCTTTACGTGCCCTTTGAAGCACGTCCCATATTCCCGAATATTAATTCAGAGATACAGGTACTCATTTAAAATATGGGTGAGTGGGCCTACTGTTGCAGGAGTCAAGAATTTTTTACACAATCCCACACTTATAAAGCGAGTGAGATGACTGCTACACTAGTGCAACCGCGATACGTTAAATATGAACGGCCAACATGAACTTCGTTCCACACACGCGCACATATTTCATTACAACTTTGGAACTACTGAACCGATTTTAGTAAAACACAGCCTAAGACCTGACTAGATAAAACACTGCATGAAAATCGGACCAGCAGTCCTCCAGTAATGCGTTAAATATAAAGCGAAAAGATGGATTAGGTATTACCTGCGCGCACAAGTACCATTATATCTTTGGATCTTCAGAACAGATTTTAAAATTTTTCTCAATTCTGATGTATAAATATTGTACCAACTTTGCTGCTGAGAAAACCTATGTTGTAACTGATAATTTCAAGATAATGCGTTAAATATGAACGGATATCTAGTTAAGAAATACTAAAATGATCTTAATAAAACATAGCCGAAATCTTAACCAGATGATGTTGCTATAGATAGAAAAACCATATGAAAAAAAGATCAGCATTTGTCGAGTGAAAAGCGTTCATATGGACAGACACACAGATAGATAGAGAGAGAGACGTTGCCTTTTATATAAATATATGGGATCTGATGTAGGTACTGACAGAAGATAATTCATTTTGTATGCAGATAACTAAAAATTACGATATTATCGATAAATGGAGTACGGCAAATGCATTTTTCTCTTCCCCAAAATATTTCTAACGGTTTCTATTTTCTACCACATTTTACTTTTTTACTGTAAGAAAACGATACATAATATATAAAGCATACAAAATGTTTTTATTAACTGTTTATGATATCGTTTAAGCTCCTGTTCAACAACAGATTATTAGTAAAAGGTGTCTCAAAAGAAATTTTATATTTATTTAGCTTACTGCGTGAACGCAACGTATCCGAGGGGCGCGGGAGTTATGTCAATCGGTAGCCTGGCTCTTGGGAATTCAATCGCTATGGAGCGTTTCTCGGGACCAGACCGCGCGTTATGCGTGCGAGAGTTTTACAAAAACGGTGATTCGGCGACTGTAGCGCGTAGAAAATTCTGCAGTATACGAGGTTTTCGCCACTTAAATGATGCGCCAAGCATTCCTCTCATTCGACATTGGGTTAAAAAGTTTGAAGAGCCTGGTACAACGCTGGATAAATCAAAATCCGGGCGACCTAGGTCATCAAGAACGGTAGAAAACGTGGAGAATGTTAATCAGTCTGTTCGTGACGACCCGAACCTTTCAATTCGGAAGCGCGCAAGTGCTTTAAATGTGCATAGATCATCATTACATCGCATGCACAAAACCCTAAAGCTGCACCCCTACATAATTCAATTGATGCAAGAATTAAAGCCCCAAGATGCCAGTCAGAGGCTTAATTTCGTAAATCAGGTGATTGAACGATTTTCAATGTTTACCAACATTTTGTTTTCGGATGAAGCTCATTTTCATCTTAATGGCCACGTAAATAAGCAGAACTGCCGCTACTGGAGTGCAACGAATCCGAAACGCAAACATCAGAAACCCCTACATTCGCCTAAAGTGACCGTATGGGCTGCGATGTCGGCGCGAGGAATTATCGGCCCTTACTTTTTTGAAGACGAAAGGGGGCGTGCAGTTACAGTGAATTCAGAGCGTTATGTGGAGATGTTAGACAACTTCTTGGTACCTGAACTGTAAAACTTTCCTGTCTATAACCAAAGAACATGGTTCCAACAGGACGGAGCAACTTCACACACGTCTAATATGTCTCTGCCACGTGTTCGTGAAATTTTCTCAGGCAAATTGATCTCCCGGAGAGGTGACATAAATTGGCATCCACGCAGTCCAGATTTAACCCCTATGGACTTTTTCCTATGGGGTTATCTTAAATTTAAAGTTTACGCCAATAAACCTACTTCACTGGCGCATTTGAAAGAAAATATCCGTCACGAAATGGCAGCCATCCCTGAGTCCACCTGCCGAGACGTCATAAGTAATTTTACTGTTCGATTAAATGAGTGCCGAGAACGCGAGGGTCTACATTTAGACGATATTATTTTTAAGAAATAAATCCCCAAAAAGTGTATTTTAATAATTAATAAACATTTTTTCTATATACGGCTTACTTTTTTTTTTTATCGACCCACTAAATATAAAATTTCTTTTGAGTCACCTTGTAGTAAAGGATTTAGGGAGTCAAAAGTTATACACATATTTACAACTGCGCGAACGTAACTCCAGCAATGGTTAGGGACAACTAAATATAAATTAAAAACAAAACTATATACCCAGTAGCCGAAGCAGTCTAAAACGTAGAAAAAGATATTTCACCAGGTATCAAATTTATCGTCTACTTGCCATTCACATAACATGAATAAAAATTTAAAAAATCTATAAATCATAAAATTCTATTAAACCATATTTCGAAATTATATTTGAAGTCATATATTTTTATGTTACGCTGGTGAAATAAATAACAAATTGGGAGATCTGTTTAAAAGATGTAGAAGAGGGTGCGTAAGAATTTAGATGACATGAAATGGAACTGTAAAATAGATAATATGCAGTAAAACTGAACTTTGCTACGTACAAATTCTATAAAACCAGTGATGGCAAGTATAAAACTGATACTAAAACCTGCTATTCACAAATTTCTTACAATCTCTGTATAACACAAAAACGTAATTTTGAAAACATGCATGATTTACTACGTCCCTACATAAACAAGGAGAGCTTTAAAATCTCATTCTCCTTTGTCATATTGGTGACACTGGATTTGTGGAATTCAAAACATCTAAGTTCATATTAAAATTTTAGATTATTTAAAACATGGTTTGCATTAAGTGGGCCCGACATTAAACAGTGAACTTTTATTACACAAAATTAACAATCCTGTGTAAATAAAAGGTGTCACCATTTCAAATTGGGTATTTGAATTATGCGCCATATTCAGTCTAACTTAATATTGCCTTATTTGACATGCCATCTAGAAAAAATAACTAGAAAAAATTCATCATTCGGCGTTTTAAAATAGAAGACCATATTGAAATCGTGTAAACATTTTACGAAAATTCGCAAAAAAAACCAGCATCAGCCATGAAGTCCATTTTCAGACCGATAATATACCAATAAGCAAATTTTCACATTTGGAGAAACGTGAATCCTCGAGTGTATGAAGAACAACCAATACATAGGCAACGAGTTACAGTACGTTGTGGTTTTTGGGACAGAATGCGAATGCTATTGGAACACGTTGGACAAACTTCCTACGATCCCAACTGCAGAAAACGTTCTTCCGCAACGTGCCGTAAGGAAAGAGAAGCAACGGTTTCACTATATACGAAATTTTCTGTTCGTGTCATTTAAGAACATGGTGACACAAAATGGGCAGAGAGGTCGTTCTATACCTTTAGATATTTACCTTTCGGACATTTTAGAGGATAGAACCCGTGTTAACAATCTGCAATCGATCGACGAGCTCAATAATAATATTCGTTGAAATATTGATAAAATTGAATGAACATTCAGATTCTACATACATCCTAGGTATCGATATCAACTTTTCATATTATATCATGGAGATTATTGAGGATGTTGGTGAGTGGAAATCACATTATAAACTAGAGGGCCATGTATTCTCTTTTTTTAGATCAAGGCTATCAGTCTTAAAAAATACAACTCTTCATCTACTTGATGAAGCTTTTTTAACACCCTGTATAAAGTTGAATAGATTGAAAACTCTAATTTAAGAGAATATCATAACATAACACGGGATTGTCGATGATGCTGAATGACTTTGAGAAATGAATCATGAACAAGTAAACAGCTTGACTCTGTTTGTTACACTTAAAATTCAAAAATATTACAAATCAACGGTCGTAAAAAGTCTGGTAGTATTTTCATACTCATTTAAAAAGGAAACAAATTATGTAAAAATATCTACTGTAAAAAAGAAATCAAATCTCCAGAGATTGATCCAATTCTGGTAGGTGCCTTGTATTATTTGAGTATTAGCAGGAGTTATTTGTAAATTTCTGGAAAATTATCGAGTATCATATTGATAAGGATAATAGAACTCCGAACATGATCATCTCTAATACACAAAAGATTCTAGATTTCGCCTCTTATGTTGTTGTAAAACCCTTATACGTAAAGACTACAGATTATAGGTAAATTTAAACACGATCGTGTGACCAAGGCCCTTTCCTCGTTCCCCACACTTACATGGAAGACGCCAGTTTATATAACTGTAGCAAGAAAATCAAAATGAATTACGGAGTATGTGTAAACAATATATATTTAGGATACCTAGCAAGTTGATTCAGAACATCTGTTCCAACTTTGGCAAACCTATCAGTCCAAATGCTAATACAAATCGCAACAAAAAGTACTCTCAAATATTATAAGAGATTTGGAAAGCTCAAGTTCACCATTGGTTACAAATAAAGCGTAACTGGATTAAATAATTGCTGAATTTCAGCAAGACGTCACAAAATCTGCAAGAGCCTAATCAAGGTCTAAAAGAATTGTATTATCATTTGGAAGATATAATAGGAAAATCCAAGGTTAATAATCTAAATTTTTTTTATTTTATTTTTTTGCAGAGACCCAGATAATCGATAAGTCGAATCTGTTAACGATGGAGATGAAACCCTTAATTATTATCTAGACTGTAAAGATAATAATGATGACAGCAAACCTTCAAAGCCATCCTACGAAGGATCTCAACCAAAATCGATGAAACGCCATAGACGACGACCATGGCGTCGTCTATGTCTCATTCAACTCAAACCAATCTGATGAAAGAACTGACCAACCACCTATACGAAACCCCAAAAGAGTAGTGAAAAGAAAAGAGGTTCCACCGAAACATGATTGAAAAATGGATCTTTCTATAGAAGACTTGATACCGAAATAGACTCGGCATCCACAGTGGATGAAACTAAATGAGAGGAAGATATAATGACCAACCAGAGCCTCTCTTTCTGGTCGAGCTAAATTTGAACTTAGACGCGAAGTTGTCTTGCGAAGACAGGAGGAAAAACGAGAGAAATCGCTCCAACAACTCCTATGAATTTGGTTGGTCTTGTTCCTTAATATTAAGGCTGGACGCTATGTTTCTGCATCACCATTCCAACTCGACTTAGCGACAATGTAGAATACTATTCTTTTAATTTGGGATATTCTAGTGAAGTACCGTAATGAAGTCAGCAGATACAATTTAGATTGCAGACAAAAAATATATATTAAAGATTCACAGTTTCGCCAAAAACGAAATGAATATACTCAAAAATTATTAGTTCTTCTTAAAATATGATAAGACCGGGTATAGGAACCTGAAAAAGATTGGTTTTCCGTTTGTTTTGCTAATTACTTCGAATCGATTTCCTTTAAACGTCACTCAATCTATTCGGCCTAGGGCCTATGAAAATCTTAATCCGGCATTGAAAATAGATCTGCCTTTAGTTATCTGAAAGTCAAGAATTAGGTCTGTTACCCTAGCACAAAACTACTTACTATGATAAGACCGGGTATAGGAACCTGAAAAAGATTGGTTTTCAGTTTGTTTTGCTAATTACTTCGAATCGATTTCCTTTAAACGTCACTCAATCTATTCGGCCTAGGGCCTATGAAAATCTTAATCCGGCATTGAAAATAGATCTGCCTTTAGTTATCTGAAAGTCAAGAATTAGGTCTGTTACCCTAGCACAAAACTACTTACTAGGATAAGACCGGGTATAGGAACCTGAAAAAGATTGGTTTTCAGTTTGTTTTGCTAATTACTTCGAATCGATTTCCTTTAAACGTCACTCAATCTATTCGGCCTAGGGCCTATGAAAATCTTAATCCGGCATTGAAAATAGATCTGCCTTTAGTTATCTTTATATATCTTTATATCGATCCCCTGATGCGAATTTTCAAATATTTATTAATTCTTTGGAAGAAATCTTCAAACATCTTGATTTCTCCAAAAATGTAATAATATGCGGCGATTTTAATGTAAAATTTAATTTAGATGAACATAATACAATTGAATTACTGGACTTTATGAAAACATATAATCTAGTACCTTCTGTAAATTTTCCTACTAGAGGGAAAAATCAGTTGGATAATATTTTTCATAATCTCGATATTAACAATGTGTCTACTTGTCAACTTATTTGTGCCTTATCAGACCACTCTGGCGTTAACTTTCTCTTCCTAAGGTAATAGACAAGAACTTATTATTGAATAAAACGTATAGACCCATTACTAAAATAGGACAACACGTGTTCTACAATTCCTTGGAAAATATGGACTGGAATTTTTTATACAATTCTAGTGACGGAAATCCTTCATTTGATATGTTTTTCCAAACTTTTCATACGGCTTTTGTTTCAAGTTTTCCTCTAAAAAAGGACAAGACATCTCCTACGTCAAGAAATAAAAATTTAGTGTCGTGGTTCAACAAGGACATAAAAATTATGCGTGATAAACTTCTCATCCTCCAAAAACAATATTTAAAAAATCCCAATCAACAATCCTACACAGAGAGAAATACGTTTAAGGCTAGATATAGAATGGCAATTAAACATGCTAAACTTACGGCTAATTCTAATTTTATCAAAAATTCAAACAATATTCCGAAAGCAACTTGGCAAATTATAAATAATAACCGGTTAAAACATACACGGACCAATTGCGCTTCAACACTTACTGCAAACAAAATTAATTCTTTTTTTGTAGATATTGCAAGCAATATAATTAATTCTTTACCCACTACTGACATTTCTCCTTTATCTTTTGTTCAACCTAATCTTATTCTTTCAAATAAGCTTTTCACATTCGAAACTGTTTCTTTCAATACTGTAAGAGATATAATTAACTCCTTGAAAAATAGCAACTGTAAAGATGCATACGGTTTAAGTATGAATGTTGTGAAACAGGTTAAAAATATTATAATATATCTCTTAACAAGAGTAATAAATACATGTATACTATCTAATTCTTTCCCTGACTCTCTAAAACTAGCATCAGTTATTCCATTACATAAAAAAGGCGAATTGAATGATCCGAATAATTACCGTCCTATATCATTGCTCCCTGTCTTCTCTAAAGTGTTTGAAAAAATTCTTTTTAATCAGATAACGTCTTATTTCGAATCCAATAATCTCTTTAGTGAGTCACAGTTTGGTTTTAGGAAAAATAGGTCCACCACACAAGCTATTTTGGAATTTATTTTCGAAATATCCAGATGTTTTGAAGCTAAAGAGTTTTGCTTATCTACTTTCTTGGATTTAAGCAAGGCTTTCGACTGTGTATCGCATGATATATTACTTGCTAAACTCGCTATGTACGGTTTCAATCACAGTAGCTGTTCACTTATAGAATCGTATCTAACAAACAGAAAACAATTTGTATATATAAATAATTCCAAGTCAGATTCGCTCAATATTATGTATGGAGTACCGCAGGGTTCAATTTTAGGTCCATTACTATTTTTAATTTATTTCAATGACTTTTCTTCTGCTATTGCAACGAAATCTATTTTATATGCCGATGATACGACCCTTATAACAAGATCATTGTCCCTGGAACACATGCAACATGTTTCTAGTGATAATTTATCTAAAGAAAAAGACTGGTTTCTATCAAATAAATTATCATTAAATGAGGAGAAAACACAAAATTTACTCATAACAACAAAAAATCATAGCTATCATAACCCGCATTTCATTAAATTTTTAGGAGTCCATATTGATCCTCATTTAATATGGGACCATCACGTTGCCCATATATGTGGGAAATTGTGCAAAACTATATATCTTCTTAGAAACCTACAAAAATCAGTTACAAGAGATGTTTTATTAATAACGTATTTTGCGTTATTTCAGTCGCACATAGCATACGCTCTTTTAGCATGGGGACACTCTGCCTCTGCTGAAAGAGTTTTTAGACTACAGAGGCGTGCAATAAGAGTGATGGGGAGTGCATCTTACAGAGCCGATTGTAGGTTACTCTTTAAACAATTTAGAATAATGACACTACCTTCACTTTTTATCTATCACTGTTTAGTATATGCCCATCAAAACCTAAATTCTTTTGTCTCTTATGAAGACGTTCACAACTACAACACACGTAATAAATCTAATATTTACCCCAATTTTACACGAATAAATAAATCAAGATATAGTATTAAGTATTATTCCATAAAGTTTATGAATTTGTTACCAGTTTCTACCAAAGAATTAAGTTCAATACAATTTAAAAAAACAATTAAAAACTTATTGACTGAAAATCCAATGTATAGTTTTAAAGAATTTTTTGAACTTAATTTTTAACTTCTGTGTATCAATTATCATTTGTCATGTTATTGTAATTTATCTGATGGACTGTCCATTAATGATTATGTATTGTATGTGGAAAATAAATAAATATTATTATTATTATTATTATTATTATTATTATATCTGAAAGTCAAGAATTAGGTCTGTTACCCTAGCACAAAACTACTTACTATGATAAGACCGGGTATAGGAACCTGAAAAAGATTGGTTTTCCGTTTGTTTTGCTAATTACTTCGAATCGATTTCCTTTAAACGTCACTCAATCTATTCGGCCTAGGGCCTATGAAAATCTTAATCCGGCATTGAAAATAGATCTGCCTTTAGTTATCTGAAAGTCAAGAATTAGGTCTGTTACCCTAGCACAAAACTACTTACTATGATAAGACGGGGTATAGGAACCTGAAAAAGATTGGTTTTCCGTTTGTTTTGCTAATTACTTCGAATCGATTTCCTTTAAACGTCACTCAATCTATTCGGCCTAGGGCCTATGAAAATCTTAATCACGCATTGAAAATAGATCTGCCTTTAGTTATCTGAAAGTCAAGAATTAGGTCTGTTACCCTAGCACAAAACTACTTCCAATCTACTACTACTTCAAAACCAATCTTATCACACATTTTAGATCAAAACACAATGTCTCGTATAAAAAAAAAAAGTTAGACGAAAATATCCTGGGACTTCCGTTAGAAAAATCAAAGAAAATATTTTATAAAGTACAAACATGAAACCAAATTACATGATGCAGTAAAACTACCATGTATTTCGCAAATTGACAAATTTTAATTACTTATTACACCCTCCGTTAACTTCCAAAGCAATTAGTTCTAAAATTTTAAATGAAATCATCTGAAACTTATATAACTGGTAACATGTTAGTTCGAATAACCGAAACTAGTTAGCTCACAAAGAATGCTCAATTCCTGTTACTATCCCTGAGGATGCCAAATCCATGGTGACAAGAGAAATTTCCTGGACCGCTTTTAAATTTGTGACTGTACAATTTTTGGGAAACAGAGCCGATAACTAGATACAAACAATATTCACATTATAAATAAGGTTACAACATGTCTTTAAAGGTACATTCTCTTCACTCTGGTTTGCATTTTTCTGGACAACTGATGGAAAAACAGCAACAGGAACTCTGTAATGCCAACCAGTGTTACCATTTTTTTTGTAATTGTTAACAATGAAACACGGTATTTCTATAAAAATGTTACAAAGTTTTATTCTCTGAATCTCAATTCAACCTTACGAAGCATATTTTTCAAGATCATAACAACATGTATTTTCAAACCTAGAACAAAAACATTTTTAGTAGTGATTTACAAACTCCCTATATCCAAATGAAAATAAAAAATTTCATAAAAGAGATCTTCAAGAACTGTACTCAAGGCCGAATATCAAAAACTGAGGGGGTAGACGATCACAGTGGACAGGACATGTGAGGAGAATGAGGGAGGACAGAATGGTTAGGAAGATATAGGAGAGCAGACAGAATTCTCGTCGACCAGTGGGAAGACCTCGCAAGAGATGAAGAGATCAGCTAACCGAAAAACTATCTAGTATTGCTATATAGGACACATGGAAAGACAATGAACAGATCAACATGGAGGACTTATGTGAGTGAGACAAAAAGTTAGCCCAACTGATAGTGCCCAAAAAATAATTTTACAAACGATAAAACAAGATTAAAATTTGTAGAACAGTGTAATTAGTAGTATCAGCACATTTCTTAAAACGAAGTCTGTGTTTACTTGAAGGTCTATTACAGTGACTTATTAAAATGGTAAATAATTCCTTTTCATCAGTTAAAATAAGGGCTCATGCCACTGACAATGGTCTGTAACTAAAAGCCGTGTGTCCGTTCATGCATTTCTTCTTGTAACGATCAAGAGTGGACATTAGGTCTACCCATGGGACACCACTAACACCATTGCCTGTTGCTTCAATCGCATACAAAGTGCATATTACACAACTATATTGATTATAGTGTGGTCTTATGCTATAGAGTTATATCAGAGCTAACCATAAAGCGAGCCCGTTGATATGAACACCGGTATAATATTTAGAAAAATATGCAGCCGCGTCCTGTACGCAACCGGATACGGTACCGTAACAGACCATTTATATCGTTCATCTTATGCTGGTCTTGGCAACCTTCATGCTCACAGATTGAATAAATTTATATTGATATCTGTATGTATAATGAAATACCTAAGTTGCTTCGGAATTAGATTTATATCCATATAAGATGAATGTAGATTTGTTTTGTGGGAGGGAAATCATTTAAAAGTGTAAATACCAGCATTTTCAACTGATTGGTAATGTAAATTTATTAATTAATGTTAAGTAAACTAAGCTTAATTACCTGCAGTCTACTTAAAACATGTAGTAAAATTTTATGCATAGAGGCGCGTGGTTCTGGATTTTTAAAAAACCTGTGCTATTTCAATTAAAATAAATTTTATACAAAAAATAATAAAAATAGAGACAATACAAATAATAAAATTCGAATAGCACGTCGTTGAAGAGAAAAATTTCTATTAGCTGAAGCAGAATGCCCCAAGCTAGAAGAGCATCAGAAATATGTGACTGAAATAGGGCATTATATGATATTAACATTATTTTTTTTGAGACAGTATTGACCAAATTGCGGAAAAGAAATATAGACAGATTATCAGTGATTTATCTTCTCTTAGATGCATTACGCGCGAAACTTCTAGCTTCGTTTCGTGGCACACCGGCGTCAAAGGAATGCACCCTTAGGGAGTCTCTATAAAAGGAAAGAAAATTAATCAGTGTGGATTAGAAAGATGATTTAAATTGGATATTTTTCCACCTAAAGCCAACAATGTTCCTGTCTATAGCAATGAAATTGAAAGCCATATCTGTTTTTATTTTTCGACCTCATATTTAATTTCCACACGCTTCAAGTGATTATAAGACGATATCCGCAAATAAAAATCTGTTTGTCCAAGATTCACGCAAAAACGGCTGGACATATTTTAACGAAATTTGGTACAATGATAAGAGTAGGCTATAAAATTTTCATGTTTCAGGGTTAAAACTGTTAAATAAAAAACTTAAAATATCTCCATTATTATTAGTTTCTATCTAAAAAATCTACAACAAAAATTGGGCACTATTCTACTACTGCAAACTCACCTTATTGCGCATTTGTACTGTCAATTTTAGGTGCAAAATTAGGTAAATAAATTACTTTTTGTAAAATTTTCGGTTGGGTTACCTTATTAAATTATTTTTTCTAGTATTATTTAGTCACAAATCATTTTATTTATTTGTATTAAAAATTTTACTTGATTATTTAGTCACAAATATTGCTGGCTTTGCAATTGTAGAATAGTACCAAAAATTGTTTATAATAAGAGAAAGAGAAAAAAAAACTTATGATATATACATTTGTACAATTAGATGCATTTTTGGGAAGTTACGAGAGAACACCCTAAAACTTATCATTTAAAATATATCCGTTGGTGTTGACAACAGCAAAAACGTATATGACGAACTTTGTTTATAATAAGAAAACAAATCTTTTTTGTTTTATGATTTCTTTTTCAATTTGATGAATATTTGGAGTTACAAAACCCAAAAACTAAAATTTTGAAATATTTCACTTATTATTTAATTTAAATTAAAAATGTATACATATATGAAAATTAGTTTTGAACGAAGAAACATTTCTTTTATAATAATAATAATAATAATAATAATAATATCTTTATTTCCGTCAGTGATAATACATTATGGAATTGTCACAAGATTCTACTCGTAATACAAAGATAAAGTTTGATACAGTAAGTAAAGTTGAGAAAAAAATAATATAATAATTAAATGTACAAGTTAAGAAAAAACAATTATTAATTACACATAAAAATAAATATTAAATCCATAATAACATTAACTTTGCTCTGTTAGTTTATACAACAATTACCACTTAGCTCTTCCAACACAAACATAAATATATCCTAGGGTAATGGGTCATCAATGTACTCATTAATAGAGTACATTGAATATGCTTTATTAACTAAAATCTCTTTTATTTTTCTTTTAAAGCTGTTTAAACCTAAACTCTTTAATTCTTCTTCACTAAGATTATTAAAGAGCTTCGGACCCCAGTAACTAGTACTATTTTTGCTAGATTTAAGTCTGAGCTTAGGGATTTTTAGGTTGTTACCATACCTAGTTACAATCCTATCACCCGGATTTATTTTAATGAAGTTTAAGGCATGTTGTTTGACATAAATTAAGCAATAGTATATATACATAAAGTCTGCAGGAAGACATGTTATTTAAATTGCATAAGATTCTTATGGCTTTCTTTTGCGCTATGACAACATCTTTGGCGGAAGGGGATGCTCCGCATAACAGAATGCCATAAGAAAGCTGGCTGTTAATAAGGGAATGATACGCTACTATAGCTGCTTCTCTTGTTACTATTGGAGTAAGTTTCTTTAAAACAAAGAGAGACTTTGAAACTTTACTTATTAGTGACACACTATGATTTTTCCCCGATAATTTTGAGTCTATTGTTAGGCCTAAAAAACGGATCTCTTCATCAGATTCATGGGTAATGCTTGCATGAAATTGAAAGTTTTTAGTTTTTTGTTAAGTTAAATTTCACATAATTATTGCTAAACCAATTTTCTGCATGTGCCAGTTCTAATAGGAGACTGATACTGCTGTATTTCTATTTAAGTTTGCATTTAAAATGGTAGTGTCATCGGCGAACATAATAGTTTTAGAATATTTTAATACATCGGGGAGGTCATTTATGTAAATTATAAAAAGAATTGGTCCTAAAATTGAGCCTTGGGGAACTCCGGATTTTATTTCAAGAAAATTAGAGCGTTTTGTATTACCTTCAACAATTTATATGCAATACAATGAATATTAGTGAGGGGTCATTGGAAGAGCTACCTATAAAATTTAAATATCACACTTATTATTTATTTCACTTCAAAAATATAAATATGAAAAATAATTTAGAATGAATAGATGACTCTTTTCTATTCAAGGCAGTTTTTAATCAAATAAATATTGGGGAAGGGCTATGGGGAGCACTACATATACACTTCAAATATCTCACTTATCGTAATCACTTATAGACAAAAATGTATTTAACGAAAACCGTACGAAATACGGATACATCAGAGAGTATTAAATATTAGAATTTATGAAATCATTCTTAGCAATTTTTAATTATTATTAGCTTTATTAGCGTTTATACTATTCTGCAAAGGTACTAGGAATTTATGTCCTAACAAATAATATTAGCATTATAATTTTTATGAGGATAAAAATTGTTCTCGTTTTTATCGTTATATTGGGAATCGGTATATTTTTGGGAATCAATAAAATTTATTCACCCAGGTTCCATTACAGCGAAGACCTGGTCCTGATGATCCTGTCCCTGCTCTCTTTGTTATTAGTGACAAAAGAGCTTACAATATATATGCAGTATTTAGTGAGCCTAACACAGATTTATATGTTTTAACTTGCACAACCAAAAAATATAATTCTAAAAAGTGATTGTTATATTATTATTTAGATGGGTGTCAATTAACAAATAATAAATATAACTTACTATTTCATGAAGTTAGATTTGCAAAAAGAAGTTGACTAACCTGAAAAGAAAGACAAAATTTCATTAACATTATTGAAAAGTGTAATCTAGTAATATGGCAATGTAAAATCTTTTTAAAAATAATGCAATGAAATGGTTAAAATTGTTTTACAGAATATTATTTCTTCACAAATGAATGATTATAAATCTCGATTGTTATCCAAGTTACGTAATAAAATTTACGTTAGATAAAGAAATACAGGCATATTATATATCGACATTTCTGTGCATATCGTTGAATATTTTACGTATTTCTTACTATGCACACTTTCATTCTCAGATATCTTACGCTCTATCTATATGGGGACTAGAGCCCTGCAAATCCGCGGATATCCGTGGATAACCCGCGGGTATCCGCCATTTTTCTGCGGAAGTAGATAAATTATCATTTAAATCATGCGGATGCGGATCGGATTATATATCATATCCGTTTATCCGCAATATCCGCGTGAACATAAAATCTTCGGTTGGACGCCTCTTCCTACAGAAGACGCGTTTAGAACCCCAAAAATGTATCGCTATCATTTATTTGTATTGTACTTATGGCAAGAGTGAAATAATGATACGATACGGCACTTTTTACTTTTTTTTCACTCTTACTTAAATAGTTATAGTAAAGTTTATTAAACAGTGGTAGATACAACAATTTTATTTGGATTTATTGCGTTTATTACTTTAAAAATAATTATGTATCACCTTATTTTGCATTTTTGGAAATATTAGCAAAAATTAACCATGGTAATTTGCCATATTTAAAAACAGAGAAGCTCATATCAAATTTAAAAAATAAAAATATCTTAAAATTCTTGAAATCGTCATATAACTTATAATCGTCATAATCTTTTAATAATAGGATGAATTTAAGAATTTAATTTTATTATTAAAAACTTTTTTTTTTTTTTTTTATTTGCTGATCTTATAAGCCTTTCTTTGTTATTTACTGGTCATAAATGTGATAAATTAATCTGTTTAATTATTTCTAAATATCGCTGCTCTAAAATAATAGTGGGATATCCTAAAAAACTAAGTTTTTGAGATATTGCTGTTTAAAGTTTTACATTGTATATAAAGTTGGTTTAAGAATCGAATAATTTTAATTTCCATCTTTATTTTTTAATCTATATCTCAGTACGACGTTAGATAAAAAAGATATTTCTGGAGCAAGTAATATTAATGTGATAATTTTTTTTTTTAATTTAGTAATGTTTTAAAACAGCGATGCCAAATAAGGCGAAACATGTTAGATATTTCCAAACAGATAGTAAATCCTGTGCGGATTGTGCGGATATATTTGCGGATGCGAATCGGATGCGGATCCTGTCTATGTGGAAACAGAAAAACGTATCCGCGCAGGGCTCTAATGGGGACACAAATATGCTTAATATGGATAATCCTACAAAGCAGAATGTAAGGCATATTTTATCAATCAAAATATAATGATTCTGCCATCTCTATATCGGACCAATTCTGTAACTCAGTTACTATGATTTTAGTAACTAAAATTGTCACTATGAGCAAGGTTAGTTACTATCATGAATGAAAGTCATTATACTTTTTATAATATTTTATATTCTAGTAACGTTACTACACAGTAATTTTTTACAGAATTGATCTGTATATTTACTAATGTCCCCTTTACAGATTTAAAAATATTGGATCCTACAATAATGTTGAACAGTTAAATTCTTACAGCACAAGAAATAAAACAAAAATCTACCCTGTTTAAACAAGATAAACAAAAACAAGAAATTGCAGCAATTATTATTCAATTAAATTCTGAAATGTGTTACCAACAAAAATTAGATCAAATTCCACAGCAATATATAAAAATAAAATTAAACATTTTCTAATAGAGCATCGTTTTCATAAAGTGGAAGAATATACTAATTTTAATTTTAAAACAATAAACTGGTGAATTTAAACTCAATAATATAAACATCTAATTTGCAATGTGTTATTTTAAAATTTTATTATAGTATGACCTATGTATGTATGACTAAAACACATTACGTGTAATTTTGTCAATATATTATTATTAATTTATTTGTTTACATTTTCAATAAATAGGGATCCAAAAATAAAGTTAAGGAAAAATAAGTTAAATAACGTATGCGACTCACCATCATTACAAATAATAATAAAAAACTGAAAAAAGTGTCAGTTTTAATTCTCGATTGCGATAATTCATAAACATGTAAACTAAATTGAGAATAAAACATCCGATTTCGGGAAAATATGTGGTACTTTAAAATGTTTTTAAAGTGGGGTTCGCGATAAATATTTTAGGTTTCTTAGAAAATTTTAAAATACATGTTACATACATATTTTGCTAGTTAGTTTTTAAGTTTCTCGGCCGGTGCTAGCACACAGCTGCCGATAATATGTCTGGCCGAGACCGATTATGATTTCGTAAATATATTGTAAATGAACCTCTGGTCTAATTAAAGTATATTACAATAAATTTATAACAAACATTTTCATATTTGAATAAAATAAATTTCATATTACGCACTTAATTTCGTAGAATGTAGATTCACAGAGAGAGATAAGGCATTTTTTTTTTTCACTTTTCGCTATATAGGAAAAATAGCGTGACCACCTGGGCTGAAAAATGACCACTTTTTAGGTTAGTCAGCCGGTGCGGAAGTTCGCCTTTTATTTCTAATCGTGAAAAGGGGAT
The DNA here is from genome assembly GCA_963971575.1 of Liopterus haemorrhoidalis. Taxonomy (NCBI): domain Eukaryota; kingdom Metazoa; phylum Arthropoda; class Insecta; order Coleoptera; family Dytiscidae; genus Liopterus; species Liopterus haemorrhoidalis. The sequence continues at coordinate 37,443,653 of OZ020618.1, read as the reverse complement.
CCCTAAGCAAACACGTTTAAGAACCACTGCTGTAAAGGGAACTTTACATTAAACTTTAATAAACCAAGTTTTAGAGCTCCAACCGAAGACTGATTTTATCCGACATTTGGTTGCAGATTTTTAGCCATATTTAATGACACGCTGTCTACAAGGAGCGTATACCGTCAACCAGTTAGTTGGTTTACTGGTGCGGCCAAGAAAACGCAAAATGTTCTATTTTCGTAGTGTCCAAATGCCACTTGTTAAAACGACCAATGTAAAAAGGCAAAGCTTTACGCATGACCGGCGAAATAGCTGTTTGTCCCGCTCTTTATTTGAAATGTGCTCCATCCTTATTACATTCGTGTAGTGTTTAGAGAGCGCTAATACATATGATATAAGACACATATATTCGTTAGTTATAATCATTTGTAATGAAATAATATTGCGCCGTCAATAATCGAGTACAGTAAAGATCCAGAATAATAAGATTCCAGATGATTTACAACCTTTTCATATTGGTATTCTGGAATATCATGTTCAGCTGTGCCATGGACAACAATTCATGAAACGTAATTATACACAGAAGAACACAAATTATTGCCTTTTCTTTAAAATTCATTTTAAATTCAAATTAATGACACTTCGTATTTGAATGGTAATGTACATATATCATATTTGCGGTCATTCTACTAGTCGTTGATACACAAAATTGTAACCTACGGAAATGTGGCATGTCAATACAAAAACAGTAACAAAAAAAAATTGTCGTCGGCTGTAGCTCTTATATCTGATTCTTTGGTTCCGATGCAGCTCAATGAAATAACCGTCTAGGAGACATGTTCTGGCAATAACCTATTTATATGTATAAAAATATATATCATGAAAGTTTTAGTAGACATACAATTCATAACAATATATTGAAATATACGAGGGCTATTAGGAAAAAAAAACGTTGTTGCGTAGCATGAGTAGTAGGCGGTACAGTGCCGCCATTGTTACATCGGTGCGTGCATTCAGTAAACTTCCAGCAGTGCAAGGGGGAGCGTGGTATTGCCGAGCGTTCGCTTCATATAAACTCAACATGAGTGCCGAAATAAAATAACCCGCCAAATTTTAGAGAGAACAGTCGGTTCACGAGCTCGAAGCTTTCAGAAAAATTTCCTCAAGTTTCTTTCACTGTTTTGTACGCGATAGTCACCAGAAAATTAGGCTACCGGAAGTTTTATGCTCATTGGGTAGCAAAACTTCTGAGCGAGATCCACAAAATCAAACGATTGGGTTCCGCCCTAGACTTTCTTCTAGACTTGGCTCCAAGTGATTTCCACCTGTTCAACCACATGAACTGGCTTGGGTCCCAGCACTTCGCTAATGATGAAGATCTTCAAAACGCTGTGACAGATTGGCTACATTTCCCTGGCGGCGGCAGAGTCCTATGAAGAAGGAATTTCAAAGCTGGTTAAACGCTGTGACAGGTGCTTAATTAAATTTAAATGGAGATTAGGTGGGAAAATAAAGAAAATATGTAGTTTTAAGATGTATACAATAAAATATTTGTATCTAGGCTGGTTATATTTTTATAGCCAAACGGAGGTTAGTCTCCGAATAGCCGAAATAGAATTTTTATCGTACATATCATTAATGCAGCCATTTTTATTCAGCAGCTTTATATTGTTTTGCGAGAGACCGCAAAGGAAACCAGATGTAAGATGACGACATGGAGCGACGATTTGAACGCATTCGACAAATTGTGCCCAACTACAGCAAGTTATCGAGAAAAATGGAGAACAGGAGAGGCCTTTTACTTAGCAGATGTAGGTTAAGTCCAAATAACAGTAAATTAAAATGCCTAAACTGCAGTCGGCATGACAAATAAATATATTTTTGAAACTTTAGTATATGTTAAATTTGTTAAGACCCCTGTAATTATTAGCGTTTTCGATTTGTATGCCCGGAGTGCTCTAAGAGAAAAAAAAAATTGTTCCATTTGGTTGATCACAGTTGGAGCGCTTTAAAGATCATTTTCGATTAGCTCGGTCAATCGTAACGTGGTTTTCGGAGCGCTCAGTTTGATCTGTCTCATGACACAGATCCAGTAAAGCAACACTAAAAATGGCGCCAAAATACAAATATAACCTCATAGTTTTGCTAAATATTTCATTTTCGGTTTTGTTTGCAACATAATTTCTTGGCGTTGTGGGTTATGCCTACTACAAAATAATTGCATTGGACGAATTTTTAGATTGTAATCGGATGATGAAATTATTGATTGCGTTATGCATTTCGTTATTCACAATAGACGAAATAATAGGAGTAAAAATGTTATACACAATTACACCGACAATTAGGTATTATACATATAAGAAACAGATATATAAGGATATTCCAAACCTTTAAGCGGAACTAAATGGATATATACTCTATATCAGATTGGTCTAATACAGAGTGTGACGTCACAGATTGGTTTCAGGGCAATCTCAGATCAAATATCTATTTACAAATCGAAATCGCTACTAATCTAACCCGAAAATTGCATATTCTAAAAGAAAAATCTGATCCATTACAAATCTATTTAGCAAAACTACGTTCTGCAGAAAGAATACAAGATTAGATGATGTAAGTTCAGGAATGTAGCAAATATGTACATATCTTACTTTCCGAAAGTATTAATTTATGGTTTAAATCAAAATGTTCCGTTGTTCTTATATTATTATTAATGCGATTTTCTTTTAAAAAGTCAGTCGTGGACCGGTAAAATCCACTGGATACGCCCAGCAGTGGCTACCTTGATATCATCATCACTTTGAAATATCACTCATCTTATGATGTAGCCATGATATCTATTGAATAATTATTTAAAAATAAATTGAGTTACTTGATAGCACTTTTAATGATCATTAATTATGAAAAAATGAACACATGTTTATTAATATGCATATCATAGCGTGATAGAGATATTTTATATCTATCTGCATAAATTTATTTTAAATTAATTCGTTTGTGGGTATATATATTACCCTAAAACTAAAAACTTGCTGTACCGAATAAAACTCTAATAATAATAATAATAAAAATAAAAATCGATAAAATCGTGGTAATAAATCGAGTCCATTCCCGCCTGCAGATCTTCTGCCACCTCTTTGATCTGCAGGATCGTGCCGGCACTGAACCTGTCGTAATTTCCGAGTCTGCATATCGCTAGGGTTTTGGAAGCAGCCGTGTGTATTAAACTACACTAGTCTCAAATATGACGTGGTTCAAAAGGTTACTCAAGTTTGCGAATAGTACAAACCCCAATTAATAATAATATACGCTCATCGAGATCTGACAACTTCCAAATGATAATAATATTGTCACAAAGGTAATCCTAGGTCAGGATTGCAACACCTAGGACATTGTGACGTTCAGCTGTTTGCTTAAAAAACTATTTGTCAGCGTCTAGCATATGTAACCTGATTACGTAATGCATACGCTGTATTTTTGTGACGAGGTAATATTTGTCATGACAAATGAAGAACAGAGCTAGGTCAATCATAAGTATAAGTAAATGGATATCGTACGGAAGCCGGGCAAAGGAACCTAGCAAACTCCTCTACAAGTTCTACTTAACAAGGTGACGACCAAGAGAAGGACTCCATATACCAATTACATCGGTGAGCCAAGCAGTGAGCAAGATGTGAGTGGGAAAAGGCTTCTCCAGGCCCCTCGACTCCCTTTGACAACCCCCGCCATGGAGATAGGTCTAAGCCGATTCTGACCAACACGGGGTAGACAGAAGGCTTCCCAAACTCCCATGGACGAATTCCATCTTACAATAACACTGTACATTTGATAATTATTTAGAAAATTTTAATGTTACAACCAGGAGGTGCATTAATAACACCAGCGTGTCCATGGCATCCCTCGAGGTAAAATAGATATTTTTAGGACTTTCAGCGCCCCTGATTTAATCTTTTTAACCAATAATAAGCGAAAGCGTTAAAATTTATATGGAAATCAATTTCCTTAAAAAACAAATTCTGAGACCTCTGTACCTAATTATTGTAAAATAATCATGCTTGCACCAACGTGTTCTGCAAACCTGTCCGCAGGTTGAAACTTAATTTTTTATGCTTAAAACTGGTTTTAAACTAAATCAAAACACTCGGTAAAGTAGGCGTTATGTAGATAAGGCGTTATGTAGATAAGGCGTTGGTGATGGCCAAGGGATTTAACCACAGCTGGTATGCTTATTGGTTATTGATATAGGTTCAACCGATTATCAAAAAATGTTAATAACAAAGAAATTTACACACGACACAGGAGCTCAAATAGAGCCAATATATGTAAATATGAACATACTCCATTTTTTCTTTTTTAACAGAATAGGGCTATTTAGGCGAAAAGGGCGTAAGCTAAAATGACAGACAGGCGATATAAAACAAATAGGGGTACCTATATGGACAAGAGTAGCCAGGGATAGGTACAGATAATAAATTATTATGCTTTACTACAATAGAAAGAAAGAAATTCATAGTAAGGATACTAATTCCCGGTTTATAAGATTCTTGACGAAGCCAAATAATTTAATTCAAGGTCCAGCAAGGTCCTGCCAATAAAAAAACAGAACTAATAATTGACTCAGACACATTGACACTATTTAAAAAAATGTGTATATAAACAAAAATTTGTTACTAAGTTGAGAATGCATGACGAAATAAAATAAATTTCGAGCTATATGATCTATGAAATACTCGAAAAAAATATTAGGCGCGTTTAGAGAACGCAATTGTTAAGTAGCAGCGCACTCCTGTTTACTCGGCAGTGCAAGTTCGATAAACGAACAGCAAGTTAAAAACTGATGTTAATTCGTCCGTTGTAACTATGATTGGGGTAATAGTGATAAAAAAACAAAAATTTTCGGTTAGCAAATTGATAAGCTGTGTAAGTGTAAAGTCCCACTGACTTCATCGAATCGCTGGAGTCTACATAATCAACGTTGCGTTCGTAAATCGCGCTCAATTGTGAAGAGATCAAGATAACTGAAACGTTACCCAAATAGTTAACAGACGACTAGTTGAACATATCCTTAGATAAAAGCACAATAATAAAAAACAATGACCTCGAACATTATGGGTTGATAAAGTGGAAATCTTAAAGAGCTAAACAGCACGGAATGCTCCAGCTTCAGATAGAATTCATGGAAGCAAGTTTAAGAGAATGAAGAAGCATTCACTCAAGACCATCAAAAACCCTCAAATAATCCACTTAATATAAAATATTCATACCAAGTTATTAGGTGATAAACATGCAATTGCTAGTAAAATAAAAAATACTTCAATTTAAATGTTACTACTAGGAATTATTATAAAACTGTAGGTAGAAGGTACGAAGTAGTATTTTAGTTATTACATTACGATTTGTCGTTCCGTGGTAAGAGGTCGACTTATCCTCAATTATTCTAACAAAAAAGGATAGCTCTAAAACGGGCGCAATACAACCGGTCGCAGGAATAGAACTGAAGGAAACAAAACTTGATGTGAGTATGGGTATGGGTACCAGTAAAGACCTACAGTTTACGGAGCAAAATACTGAAAATACGGCAAATAATCAATACAACTGGCAATACCTTCATCCAGTCAAGAGTTAAGCCTGTTTTATAATAAACCCATAACATATTGCATAGTCCTGAATAAAGGATTTGACCCTTCAAATCATCTGTTTATAATAAACATAACAAAGAGAGTAGTGTTATGTGTATGCTTATATATCCATAGGATATTTATTACTAGCTGGGGTACCCGAGCTTCACTACGGCATTTAACTACTTTAAATCCAAGAAAGTAGGACATAAAACTCGCAACGTTAAAGTTAAATATATAAAAAGGTATAATAATTTTAACTAACGTTAGGCAGCGGAGAAGAAACAACCATCCAGCAGTGCCATCTGTTGACGAACTCCACAACCCTCAACATATCTGCATTTTGGATTTCTGAATACATTGTGATAACTCATATTATCAATTATGAACTACTCATTAATAAATTTGGTCACAAAATTGGGCAGAAAGATACAAGTTTTAGATTGGCTGTTCCCGTGAAAAAACGATTACTTTTTTTACAATTGGGGATTCGTTTTCCAGCATTCAATGCCTTTTTACTCCATTCCATGTTGAATGTTTACTGGCATTTACTTAAATTAACGCGCACAATTATATGAGTGCACAAACCTATACACACTGAGCGCACAAGTTCTTTGATCTTATCGGTGAAACCGACAAGCTAGGGATAGCATTCGTGCGCGTAAAACTGTAGGCGCACACAAATTGTACCTCGTACTCACCTGAGCAATTTTACGCGCACAGCGCTAGTGCGCACACATATGCTCTAGTCAGTACGCGCCTTAACAGGCGATGATTTTTAAAACATTGTTCATTATGATGTGAATACAACGAATATTTTGCACCATACAATTAACATACGGTCCACCCTGTTGGCAGCCATAACTTACTATCAAAGATACCTGCAAAACCTTAAAACATCTGAAAATTGATACTTCACATCAATTTTTTATACATTTTAATTTAATTTTGTTCAGAACGAAATATTATCAGTAAGCCGATTTAATTAAATACATTTTTATTACAGTAATGTGACAGATGTCACTGAAACCATATTTCATGTTGATGTTAACATTATTTATAATTTTTATTGTTTACTTGCCACTATCCAAATTATTTTATAAAATTATTTATTATACATGAAATTAAAACTACATTATTAATGTTGATAACTGATAATTCACATGCAACAATTGAAAGTTAACAAATAAACGATGATTATTGAAATTTAAATTTATTAATAAATATTATAGTAATAGTTATTACTTTATTACAAGCCTAGTTTATTTATAAGTTATTATGAAAGAATTATTACAAAGAGACAACAGAAAATGTGTATTTATTAATTTAAACAATTAGTTAACATTTTAAATATAGAAGGTAACAAGCAGTAAGAACACAGATTAATTCTGAACAGCGTAATGGAAAAATAAAAAAGGTAGCATTAAATCTATTGATTAACTGCAGCATCGACACAGGATTAATGACATATACATTTCCCAAGAATTCTCACAATTTGAAAATTTTTCAAAATACCGAGAAATTCACAAAAATATTAACTCTGGAATTCCCTTAATGGATGACCAGATTGACGTTTACAACTCACCCCTAATAAATCGGTAAATAACTTTTTTCCCCTTTTTTCCCTTATCTGTTAATATGGTTTACACTTGTATTCCCTACCATAATATTTGTTCCCACTGAATGTATTTGTTAAAAAATAAGTTTAGTTTGTAATTGAAACTCCTGTTGATGGTGTCACTGCCGAAATACGTATTGAGTATATTAAACTGATATTTGTGAAACTTACCGAGTGTTTTATTTATTAATCTTAATTTAATATTTGTATTTTAGTTAAAGTCTCTCGCATAATATTTAGTTCAAAACATTTGACTTAAAAGAGTGCCGCGACTATCTGCTTTACTTCTGGCACGACCCTATGAAGCGTCTCAACCTGCGGGTGAGACTTATTTGTAATACACAAGAACTACATTATGAGTTACCATATGTTTGGCCTCAACCAGCACTAGTGCTTGCATACTAATTGATTTACGACGGTTGTATATTTATTTTAAACATATGTGGTGTTTAGATTAAAGCTTGGTTTATAATAAATCCATAACATAACGCATAAGAATTGAACAATAGGTTTGACCCTTCAAAACATCTGTTTGTAATAAACAGAACAAAGAAAGTAGTATAATTTTTATGCTTATGTATCCATAACATATATATTATATAGCAGGCTTAAGATTCTAAGAATTTAATATTCTCTCTCTACGAACCCAACGATTTAAGCTCTCAAAGCTAGATCGGGACCAGGAAGGTAACAGATGCTTCAGGTCCAAGAAGACGAAATCAAGAGACAAACTGCGCTCCTAGTTCGCACCCTGGGTATTTCTTTCGTAGGCAAAGGACTCAAAGACTAACCGTGCTCCTAGCTCACGCCATGGTGGAGATCCTTCAGGTCCACCAAGCCGGACTCAGACACTAACTGCGCTCCTTGTTCGCACCTTGGGTATTTCCTTCGTGGGCAGAGGTCTCCGAGGCTAACCATGCTCCTAGCTCACAACATGGTGGAGGTGCTTCAGGTCCAGCAAGTAGAACCTAGAGACTAACTGCGTTCTTAGTTCGCACCCTGGGTATTTACTTCATGGGCAGAGGACTCAGACCAACTGTGCTCCTAGTTTACGCCACGGTGAAGGTTATCCAGCACGTAACGATGGTGTTTACATGTACGCGTCGCATAAGCATTGTCCCGGTCACTACGCCTCACAACCGTAGTGTACCATCCTGTCAGAATGGTTGACAGATACTGTCACCCCGGCTAGGAAACCGGGGAGGGGTTGCAATTTAGTAGTCCGCCATAAAGGCAAATATATGACTACAGCGAAATGTACACTAAATATATGAACAAAGGGGAATATAGGTGAAACCAATTAGCGAAAAGTAGTCGCACGATAGACACAGTATTGCATGTTTTGTGTACGATAGATGTGATTTGTTATAATAATTCTTTATGTGCTAATCTGAACTTCCTTCCAGAGTAATCGCAAACATATACCATTGTGTTGATAAAATGTGTACATATTCTCTGAGACATAAAACTGTTAAATAAATTGTTTGATTTAAAGGATTCACGGTAAGTTCATCGAAAATCAATTCATCGAATATCAATTCATCGAAAATCAATTCATCGAATATCAATTCATCGAAAATCAATTCATCGAAAATCAATTCATCGAATGATCAATTCATCGAATGATCAATTCATCGAATGATCAATTCATCTAATGATCAATTCATCGAAAAAAAAATATTTTGTAAATATTTGTCTACTTTTATTGACCACTGCTCTTTTTACTTTCCGATCCCCTCGGCATTCCTCTCAAATATCGATTTCACTTTGAAATATTAACACATTTGCAAAGAAACATTTATACAATGATAGAAGATTTTAGATGTAGAAAAAAATAGACAAAATACCGGACAAAATGAGAGGCTACTGAGCGGCGCAGTAGAGAGCACGGCACTGAAGAGATCATTGTAGAGATGCGGGGCGCGGCATCACTTCGGCGCTAGCATTTTCACCAAGAAGTCAACAGTTCCTATTAATAATTGCAATACCGGTATACCCTGTAACGTTTTAAAAGAAAATTTGTTTATTTTATAAACAAATTTAAAACTGTACGCTAATGTACAGCAGCCTACTTCATAAAATAAGACAATATCGCATAAATTTCGGTAACCATGACTACACAATAATATACAAGTAACACCATTCATTTTCTTGATTCATAAAAATTATTTGTAAGTGGACCTTTGTTCTTAGCAAAATAAAATAAATATACTGTTAAGAGTATCGAATATTTTATAGACCTTTGTAGGGATTTTTTGAGAATGCAAAGGTGAAAAAGGACATTGAGTTCCTATGATATTTTCGGGATAAAAACCGTCACTTACAAAATTCACTTTACTGAGAGCTGCATTACATCTTAAGGTGAATATCAAAATTAATGTGTTGTATTGCTTGTATATTTTTGTATAATTGTATGCGGCGTTTAAAACGCAAGCATTTACCGAAATTTAATGGATATGATCTTATTTTAGGCTCTCCTTACCACTCTCTCGCTCTTGGTGCGTCGCAGCAACTGTTCATAGCTAGCTTACGGCATTGCCGTACTTGTGTAGAGAATTTGGGAGAGTTCGTACCAAGCGTCGGAAGAAGGCTGGATAGAAGAAACTTTAGAAAAAAGTTCAGATAAGCTATTAAAAAAATTATTCATATTATTGTTTATATGTTATCTTGTTTATTTTGAATATCAGTAATATTTTTTTTACGTTAGATTTTATTCGGAATGAGTAAAAATTTCCTGGCGCTGGTTGACCAACCCGGGAAAACCTTGTAATCCAGCTCATTCTGGTAAAAACCACCTAGTGAGACTGATTTAGTCAGTCTTCATTAAAATCTAGTCAGTGCGTGGGATCTATTTGTTATGAATATTATATTATATGAATTTGTTATTCGATTATGTTATTTCAGACCAATTAACGCCCTTTTAATTTTTTTTTTTTTTTTTAATAATTTCATTATATTTTGAACCGGGCGCCCGGCCAGGAAGGGCGGCGGACGGTCCGGTTAACACTTGTATTTTAAGAGTGAGGACCTTTTTTTTGCTCTTTACTTTGAATTTGGGTGGTGAAGACCTTTTTTTTTTGCTCTTCACTTGGATTTGGGAGGTGAGAACCTTCTTTTTTTTCCCCCTGTGTCCCGGTTTCCCTTCACTGAAATCTGGTCTCCCTAATTAAAGGTCACAACCGGTATACCGAAAACCGGTATTCCATGCTATTTTACAATACCAAAATACCGGTATTAATAGCGGTCAAATACCGGTATTTACTAACGATTAAAAAAATAAATAAAAATATGTTTTTATAGTTTTATAAATTTAAATATTTGAGGTTTAACAATATTGCAATTATATTTTAATATAAGAAAATTACAACTTTTAAATATTTATATTTCTTTGAACTAAAAAAATCATAATACGCCCTTATTTGACGATTTATATTGTTAAATCTGGCTAATTTCCGAAACAGCAAAGGCCATAAAAATAAAAATAATAATAGTAATAATAAATAATATTGTTAAATGAAGAGGAAAAAAATGTAAAGGAAAATAGACGAGACCAATTAGCAAAAGCTAATTTAGCCAAAATCATTGTCACTCTTATTAAAAGACTTTAAGAGACACGAACCAACGAAGAACGCGAAACAGATTTACATATTTTAAACAGTAACGATAATATGGAAGATGAAGCAGAAGCAATGTCACTAGTAGAAAAATTACAAAATGGTTGAACAAAAAGATTTGCTAAGAACGACTAAAAGGGAGGTGGAATTGTTTGAAGACAAAAGCGTTAGAGGAAAATATTTATAACTAGTTTATCGTTCCCATCTTATTTAGATTTGCTATATTATTGCTAACGTACTGATTTTTTTATATTAATATGAATAAAGATATGGAAAACTAATTATTGCCTTTAATTTTTTTTTTTTTTTTGACCCATTGGCACCGGTATTTCGCTATTCATTTAAAAAAAAAAAATACCGAATACCGGTATTGTATTTTTGGTCTGTTATTGCAGTCACTAGTTCCTATGCAAAAACAAATGAAATTTATCGAAGTGAAATTCATCGCTAATTTTCTTATTACCTTACGATACACTGACGTATGCCACATAGCTGCTGCATCCCCAACAGTGACTAACCTATTGGTTTCCTAGCCTGGCGTGTTTTCTTTATTTAAAATTTTACGAATAGTCGATGTTCGTATGGTATTTTGTGTTATGTTTTAGAGTAAATTAAATTTAATTGTTTTCAATGACCATATTAAGTGCTCCACCTCTATTTACAATTATATTATGTTATAAATTTTTATTCATTATTCAAAATAAATATTGCAAAAATCAAAAGATATTTATTTAGTTACTCATTTAATTTCAGAAAATAAATAAAAGATAAAATAGTGTTTAGATAAAAACGATAGAACAAAACAAATTCAGAATTCAATTATAAATATCAATTAAAACCTGAAAAAAAAAAACATTACCGCAAAATAAATATTAATTTGTTTTTGTTTAATTATTTATTACAACTACATTAATTTTACTAGAACAAAGAAAGCGCGGCAATAACAATCAACCGTGAATTAATTATATGCGCATATTTTTTTCTACAATATCAAGAAAGGTTTTTTAATGAGGAAAAACAAAGTTTTTTGAAATATGTCGCGTGCGCGTGCCGTTCACTACTGGCATCTGCGTGTTGTCGTACCAAGGTTGATTACCTTGCATTACCGTTTTAAAAATATGTACGCATAAAAGATTTATTTTTATTTCGGTAAATTTTTTAATATATATATCTGAATAATTAATGTAGTCATGAAAAAGGCTTGCTTTTACTGAAAAGCAAATTGGGTAAAATTAATATTTGGGTCATTGCTTTACACACCGTTTTATTAGGATTGAAAATCTGGTATACTTGATGCAAGAAAATCAAAAATGCTTATTCCAGATATTACCAGCTTACTGTAAATTTACAATTACTTTCTCCCAAACTAAACACATAAGGTATACTGAAAATAAAATTTCCATAAGGTACAACAAAGCGTAAACAAAAAGGAAAAACAGGAAATAGAACGAAGTTTACTAAATGTTAAACTGTTAGGGCCCGGTCTTTTCACCTTCAGAAAAAGTTATTCCTACGAATAAACTATGCTATCTGGCAGATAAGTTATTCGGTAGTAAAGCAACGAATAAGTAACAAATAAGTGCCGTCACTGTCACAAAAATAAAAATTAATTGAATTCTCGAAACAAAAAACTGCAAATTGACTCGAAAAAATAATTTGTTTAAATTTTATTAATTGTAGAAATAATGGCGTAACTCTAAACCAATAGTGCGCAAAAGTCTACGGTGAGAAAAAATATGAAAAAAATATCTCGTGCATATCAGAACATAAGCTGGATATTAGCTTATGTTCTGATTTCATTTGCATACCTTGTACCGAAAATTAAATATACAAATGAGTATTTTACGAAATTGCCTGGTATCCAGGAGTGGTTACAGCCTTAAATGAAATTTTCGTAAAATTGCTTTTTTTCTGGAAAAAAGGCTGAAGTAAACAGGTGTAAACATTAGCCGGGATCCACGCCTTACAATAAAATGTTTAATAATTCTAATATTCGCTTCGAATTTGAGCAATAAAATTATGATTGGTATACAAAATAGTAGCAACTGCAGTATTACGGAACTTTATTATTACAAGAGTGGATATGAAGAACCACCCACAAAAGATCAGAACCGTTTCGGTGACGTTCCTGAAGAAACTGATTACTCAGAAGAAATTAAAATGAAAGAATACTCCGTGATTTAATTTCTTATTTTCAAATTTCATATAACTAATTTTGTATTCACAACAATCATAATAAAATTAAAAAATTAAATAAACGTAGAACAGTTATTATTAATATCTATTATTATTTTTTTTTCATTTCCCCAGTTTTATTACATGCTTTCGACATTAATGATTGCTAAAATCTTGTATAACGCATACATAAATATAATTTTATTAATGACAATAACAAAAAAATGGCTTGACAGCTGTCAGGCTACCTATTTATTTATCTATTTATTTCCATAGAGAAACAATAAAATGTCTTTCTCAACGCCTATAATTCGTCTCAATTTGTAATAGGAAACTAGATCTGGTTACTTTGGTGACTGTTGTGGTGTAAACAGACTTTGGCGTATCCGTGTGAACCGATACTATGATAATATTATAAATTTATTGTCAATATAAAACATAAAAAATGAACTTTCCTTGTTAGTTACATATTACAAAATGAGACAGATAATATATCAGTTACATATTCAGTGTAGCCAATTTGAGGATTCAATATGTCAGTATCATTATCCGTCAGATAACTATTTATCTGATAAATTTGAATTGAAAGACGGGATGACATTTATTAACAGATAAAGTATAAGATAATTTTAACTATCAGATAGTTACCCAGAACTTTATCTGAAGGTGAAAAGACCGGGCCTAAGTCTTTCAATATTAATTGTCCCTTAATGCCAACAGGACACACAGACTGAATCTCTTTAACATTTGAAATTTGACAGGGTGCTAAGAGTCCAAAACATAGCACGGGAAGTCATGAATTCAAAACACAACTTAATTTAGGTTTAATAAATAAATAGTATATTATACACCAAGGGGAGAAGTGCATATTTATTCACGCGGTGTAAGATTCTAACATAAAGCGAAGCCGAGGGCTAAATACACCAAAGGAAAATGCATTTTCTTACGAGATGTATATGCTATTTTTCCACCAATCGTTATGAAAAGCTAATAAAACATTATTATTATTTTTTTTTTTTTTCGTTTTGAAATGTGTCAATTTTAGGCAGTAGAAGTAATCAAATTGTCACTTTTAGGCACTAGTGTCTTAAAGTGATAAATGTAAAAAACAAAACAAAAATCACTGTGGACCATAATTTAAATGAAATTCTTATTTGTTATAAATATTTACAATACAATTATTTAGGTTATGAAAAAATATTTCAGATTTTTTAGGTCTACAACCTACAGATTTTCTCTTTAAGGCAATAGTGTTAAAATTGTCACTTTTAGGCACTAGTGCCTTAAAGTGATAGATGTAAAAATAATATCAACACGCCAACATATAATGTTTATATGTTGAGGTCAAGATAAAAAAAATATTCTTTTTCCGAAAATGTTCTCTTGGCCTATTTTGGTGACTTATTGAAAATTATAAAATCATCAACCTAATGGTTACGATATTCAATGCTAAGGAGCACATTACAAATCAACCAAAATATCAATATTGCGCAGTATGGGAACTGATGAGCACTTTTAAAACAACAGATGGTTTTCAACAAAAAACATCTAATATTTTTACAACGGAATTACCATTTTTATAAAAGAAGCTCCAGAACAACAATTTTTACTTACAAAAGTGAGTAAATTAAACTGATTTAAATGAATCCAACAATAATTCGTATTTCTTATCAGTATCCATATGAAATCTGAAAAATCTATAGACGATAAAAATGTGTATCGGACATTGCGAACAATTTGTCATTTCGATAGTATTATATGACTCTTCTGATACAAATATTTGTATAAGAAGTTTTATCGTACGATCCTCCAAATTAGCTCATATCGCTCATCTCTATTACATACATATTTTTATAAGTGGTAGGTAACAATAACGGGCACCATGGCTGTGTGTCGAAGACATGAATTGTACTAGTTGAAAGAGCAAACACTATTACTAGATATTCAGGCCTTACAGTCTATGGTTCTGGTGTCTGACACAAAATCAAAAATCCCACGAAAATTCTCGGTTATTTGGTATTTCTATAAAATATACAAAAAATACGCCGATCTGCCCAAAAACATATGGAACAGAACTAGTTTTTCTTAAATTACCAAGGAGATGAGTGCACCGGAAAATAGGAGCAACAGGCTAACGAATTGCAACTTTTTTAAAACTTCCAACGACAGAACTTATATAAGACATTGTTTTCGACGATCATCTGCCACAGTTTTAATCAATATAGGTGCAGATGTAACTCCCCTGAAGCGCAATGAAGAGTGGAAATACAAAAGTGTTGCAGCAGGATAAATAGAAAATTCTTTGAAACACAAGATTGACGCAGGTAACAAACTCCTAAAATCTTTTGAAAATAACATTTTTCCCATTACGGTTACAACCAAAGATGATACAGTTTCAAATATCAATGAAATAATTCAGATGGCGTCAGTTGATTAATCATAGAAAACAATAAATAAGATTCCAGACATTAGTATTAACAATTGTAGTAATTTTAATATTGACATAAACATATAAATTCTATATTCATGATTACAATTTTTAATAATACAAAAATTTGCAATCGTAGGAAAAGCAAAGTTTGCAGAATGCATATTCCGCACCCAAATTATTTCATTAATTCACCCGCAGGTGAGTCGCAGCTCGTTCAGCAAACTTCATTCTCGTGCGGAATATATAGCATTCCGCGCTAGCTGCAAAATATACTATTTTGCTCGACCAAAATAATAGCGGAAAAATTATATATTAGAATGAGTACAATACTAATAAAATAGTTAACTTTGATTTGTCCTATTGTTTACATAATTACAATACAAAATTGACAGGAAATAATCGTAACCTAAACGATTCATTCAAAACTATATTTTAAAACTATGGATTTACTTATTGTGGGGGCAATTGGGCGGTTGGTGCATTAAATTGGTTTGTGTAAACTTCTGGAGAACGAGTGAACATGTAAAAGAAAATCATTCGGAACATATAAACGAAGTAGCAGTAACGGTGGTTGCGGGTTTGTTAACTCAAAAAATACAGCTGTTATATGAAAAATCCTTTAAAGAATTTTGTGAATGGTGCGGAATAAAAAACGTTAAAAAAACAAACGGTAAAAAGCATTTGTTTTTCCTAAACTCAACATTTTGAATTGTATTTTTAATTTTCAATAAAAATAATTGTATTCCGTAGTATCATTTTTGTCATGGAAACATTTCTACGCTTTAGGGATTAAAGTGCCACTTTACTCCCCATTTGAGAGAGTGCAAAAAATGAAATTAGTCACAAGTAGATGTGCTCACATAGATAGGGCCAACAAAGATCATTCGAAGAGAAAAGTTCTGCTCTAAGCAGCATAATAAACGAAAGTCGAGAAACAGACCAAGACATGATTGCTAGGAACAAATAAGGGAAGAAAGCGTTCAGATTACTCCATAACTTGACCTTTAACTATACTACCTAGGAAGCTTACCTACTACAAACATAAGATGGTGTACATTTACCAAACACTTAAGCCAATTTACACATCTGTCGCAGCTCGTATCTCATGAAGCAAACAAATAAGGCGATAAATTTAAAAGACGAAATCGACTTGATTCAGCTATTGGACTCATACAACTATCCAGTGTAAATTTGCAAAGAAAATAATGAATTTGTATCGAGTACAAAAAAAACAAAAAAAACATTAAGAGACAAACGACGCAGAAAAAGAGAAATAAAAAAACTGACACGGGAAAAGCTGGATCCTTAAAACAGCTCTAACAACGAACAGTACCAGACATAGAAATTTACTTGAAGCTCCAACTGAGGGGATATATGACCTATGAAGTAGATATGGATTCGAAATGTACTTAGAGGAAGCCAGTATCCCCTGTACAGAAAAAGTTTAAACTAGTATACGCAAAGCGAAAAAATAGTCTTAACAAAACCTGGGAATTCACAATTCAAAATGAAATAAACGTGAATCTGAAGTGAGAAAAGTAAAGCTAACCTTTGCGCGGACCATCTGATATTCAAAGGTTGATGCTCTCAACTACTTAATGCAGTCGTTGAAACTTACCCAGGAATTCTAGATAATTGACCGATATTGAAAGAAAACAGAAAACTTAACGCATAAACACTTTGGAAAAATTGCCAAGATGAAAGCTATTCCTACAGAGGCCCAAGATCATTTCAAGATAGTCGTGTCAATACTGAATCAATGGAGTGAACGAACAACTAGAATACAATATAGTTATAATGAAATGTTAAAGCATATACTATCTAATTATTAAAATAACAAGTCATCTATTAAATAGCATATATTTCTTGGGCGACCGTATCAAGAATTTGTTTTTTTTATCATACAGCACTTGAGGAATAAATAGAAGTAAATCATCAACGATCTAGGCTAGATGCTAACACCATGTATGTGTCATTTCTTAAATTGACTGTATACTGAGTATTGTTAAACATTGTACTATTACCATTTAAGTAAAGAAAATTTACAGGTGCACCTATAAAATGCACCTTTGCCAAAAATTTCTTTTTTGTCATCACCTGGTTGATGGCCAAAACGCAGCCGAGGCCTTCAAAGTCAGATGAGGACGAAAAAGATCCACTTTTGACCATGGTACACAAATAACTAGTATCTAAAACCATAAAAAATTAATGCATTATATATCCAACACTAAATGCATAAAGCTGCTCATATTACACGTTGTGGAATATGAGATTTCATATTTCACATATGAGCACTTCTTCAGAATATACAGTCGATTTTTAGCCAATTTCAAAGTATCCAAATTTAAAGTACAATCTTTTTTTCTTCCTCAAACTTTCTACTGAATTTAATATAAGAACTAAACTGAAGACGTAAGAGCCATGTATCCCAAATTATATATAATTTAACTCTTATGATAACACATTCTGTCATGTACTCTCCAGTATGCGTAGACTATTGAAACGACAAATTATTACCAAGTCTATTTATTACAAGCATTATAATTCAGCTACAACCTATAACGGTGCATCTTAATCTCAGGCTTATCGCGGATCGGTACAATAACCTATTTTCTAAGCGGTTCGATGATCATTTTATTTTATGTAACGCAAATAGTACTAAATAAAAATGTGGCAGTTTACATAAAAATAATAGTGTCAACAACAAAGTCTAAAAATGGCCATGAATAATCTATCGACATGTGCAATATTATTATTAATCCTTTCATAGCGAAAACCGAATAAATTCTGAAAAAAAAATATTGTAACCGTATTACGCAAGCCGTATAATTATGCGAGATATATTTAAATACTGGAATCCTACGTATCCGCCTATTGACTCAACAGTTACAATCTATCTTTAAGTAAACCCATATTTAAGTGGGGTGACCAGTAGCTATTAGCAACTAGGGTGATTTTTCAACTTGTACATTGTTTTCTACATGTCTTGACAAATTATGATTAAGGAGCGGAATTTGTTAGGTTATGAAACAAGAATCAAACATTTGCGGCAAATAACCCATAACATTCTCCCGTATCTAGTTATGATACAAACGTCGTTAAGATACGGTTTTATAAAGTTTTATGGTAAAAAAATAAAATAAAAAAAAAAATAAAAAAAAAATAAAGTAGAGGTGGTACAATTATAATGAAAATTGTTAGTAAGAAAGAAGGTATTGACAAGGTACTGAAGGATTGGCAAAATATGCAATCTTTACACATTGGCAAGAATGACATAAATGCAGATAAAGAAGACATTGCTACGCTTTATCCAAAATCTGATAGTGACATTACTCACTGAATCCACACATAAATAAAAAAATATATAAAATCTCCTATTCTGTAATAATTCAAGTGGCAAAGTTTGATACCAACCATAGTTTTATTTAATATTGGCGCAACTGAATAGAAATTCGAATTATGGACAACTCACGACTAGTGAAGTTTTTATTTTTTTATTTTCTCTCTAATATTAAAAAATAAAAATTATTTTCTTTATAAATTATATTAATAATCGTAACTAAATGACTAACTCTGACAACAGTGTTAATACATGATCTTTTATGTGTCAACTAGAAAAAAACGAACGAATCCGCAAGACATTACCGCGTCCGTATTGTGGTACCTGTATTAGAAAACGGAGTTAGCAATGAAAGGAAAAGAAATATCATATCATTTAGAAATATTTGGTCCACCATGAGCAGAACAACAACCTACACCTAGACTAGGTCCCTTCACATAGTCATCCCAAGGAATGAAATGGCTGATAGAAAAGCGAAAGAAACCACCACATTAGAACAACCAGACGGTGCTCTCATAATGATGGAATATGGTTGGAAAAATATGTTAATCGAGAGGAACCTAGAAAATTGGCAAACCGAATGGTTCTCCAATGGAGAACCGTCACCAATAGTAAACTTAGAGAAATTAAAAATACTGTTAAACCATGGAGAATCTTCGGAACCAGAAGGAAACAAATCATGGTTACCAGACTGAGAACATGACATAGCCAAATCACACTCCAACATAATTTTAACAGGACGACTTCAGACAGATGCCAGAATTACAATGCAAAAATTACAGTGAAACACTTATTACAACAAACGACAACCCCGAAAAACTTACTGAAATTCATAAAAAAGACTGAACTCTGTGGTTCCATTTAATTTTAATATTAAAATTTTCATTTATTATCATTTTTTTTGAATTTATATAAAATGCCACTTTCAGACTTAAAAAACAACAGCTAACCTGTACTATCTAATTCTTCCTCGTTTTCTCTATATAGTTGAGGAATAATTAGATTGCATTTAATTTATTTATTTTTTTTTTTAAATTTAACTTTCCTATTTTTTTAACCCCCCTCCACAATTAAGAAATGCTGGCTATGCCACTGCGTGTATATGAAAAGCGATTATGTTGATAAGTAGAAAGAGGCTTGATAAATCACGTAAATGCACTTCCGGCAGAAATTTATCTCGCGGCCCGTAACTGGCCATGCCTTCGAAATTGGACAAAATTGTCGAATTGTAAATATATGTACACTGTAAACAAAGTTATTGTTCATTTTTTCGAAGTCCATATCAAAGTCCTTCATAAAAATTTATATACATTAATAATTCAACATTTTGTATCTACAGCTCTGATCATATTATTAGACGCGCCTTGATGTTTGAACAGAATTCACAGTGGAAAAAAATCACCATATGCCCAAAAAAGATAACTTAATCATTTCACGTTAATGGCCTTAGCTACTGAGGCAATTAGCCACGATAATTCTTATTTTTCATAATGAAAATTACATTCCAGAACAGGATTCGAACCAGAGACCTCAGCAACGCAGGACACGTGTGTCTCCACTACGCTACACAAGTCTGCTAAAGGGATCACTTAATATTAGAGAATACAATTCAAGATCTGGTAGAATCATGTACTACTATTAGTTTATTTTTTTTCAATTATTTTCCACCCAGTTTCATTCGAATTATATCAAATTACTAGCTGGGGTACCCGTGTTTCGCTATGGCAGTTACCTATTTTAGATCCAAGAAAGTAGGATATAATGCTCAAAACGTTACAGTTAAATATATAAAACGGTATAGTAACATTAACTAACGTTATGCTGAGAAGAAACAACTATCCAGCAGTGCCATCTGTTGACAATTTCCACAACTCTCAACATATCTGCATTTCGGGCTTCTATTTAGACTGTGCTAACTCCGTTATTATTAATATTTGATGAATAGTGTAAAATACTACATGATTATGCGTGAAATGCTCTAATATATTATTCTAAAATAATAGATACATTATAAAACTACGATGTTATGCACCCACAAACTTTATAAAACAAATACTATTACATTTAAAAACAGAAAATTGCTCAATATACGATTTCGGTGCATCATAGGTATAAGCTCTCACGGAATTTTCTTATTTCTAGTTAAGATGTACATTTTTTTGTCTACATTATGCTAGTGTTTCGCTTAAGGTTGAGCTAACATAAACAATTCAAACTGCACGGAGAGTGCGAAACTGATGGTTTACCGATACCCCCACCCCCATCAACGCCACCTAGGGGGACATGCACGAAGTTGGAACCCTCACTATTATTATTTTACCCCCCTGTACTAAATTTGGTGAAAATTGGTCTATCCGTTTGGCTTTCTATAAAGAACAGACAAACAAACAGAAATTTGTTTTTATATATAAGATTATTACTACGATCAAGTAAATATGTCATAAACAAATTAACTTTCTATAGTACAAAATTTCATACTATGATTTAATAGATTGTTAACAATAATAGATACGCCGTCGTATAATGTTGGCGCAATTAATTGTAAAAAAAAAAAATAATAATAATAAGGAACGTCCTAATATGGCTGTATACAAAGATTTCCGTTTATACTAATTCGCTACTAGTAAACATTAATTTTAAATATGACCGGGTCAAATACAGAGGACAGGCATTCCAACAGTCATTGTATGTCGGACAATATTCGCTAATGCCCACCATGATAGTCTTATCTCGCATAATAGCTAAGTGAGATAGTTGTTTAGTTTTAAAGACACTGTTGTATGCAGATGTTGTATGCATATTAGAAGATGCGCTTTACTACGTAAATTATAACTTTAAACAACAGTTCTTGAGGTAGTTAGAATTGTTTAATTCTTACACTAAAATGTGACCAACATTCAAACTACTTTCCTGAATAACATTAACCGAATATTCGGTCTGCTTAGTGTCACTAGTCGAAATAATCCGAACTAGAATGATTTGGCCGACATTTGTAGCACAGAGGTAACGACCCTGCTTCTCGTGCTAAAGGTCCCGGGTTCGAATCCTCGTCAGGGCATGGATATGGATATAAATATCAAATCAAAGATCAAAAATAAACAAATAAATAAAAATAAGCATTCTATCATAAATTTATCACCGCTCCCAACCCGGTTTAGGTCACCGTGGAAGTGGCCGACATGAAACTTCACTCTTCGGACTGAAAGGCCTGTGCCCAATATAAAGTAGCAGTACGATAGTGAAAACAACGGCTCGGTGAGGCAACTTTGGGACGTTTATGGGCTGAAGAAGAAGAATGATTTGACAAAGAAAGTTGGCCTTGGTAGCGTAGAGGTAGCGCGAAAAAGAAAGGCAGATAATTAAAGGTATAGTTATTAAAACTTGCGAATAGCTAAATTATTTGTACCATATTGTACAAGGCTTAGTACAAAAATACTCGGACTGCAAATTAAGCTCAATATTTAACATGCGGAAATAAAATTAAATGACATGCAAGATAAGGCCAGTTGCTGGTTTAGTTCCAAATGATTTCATTTTTCAAAACTTGTAGCTTATTTTTAAATCAAATTTTAAGATGGATTGATCAAAAGTACTTGATCAAGTATGCTGCCAGGCATTGTATACAGGGTGACCAGGTCTCAGGGTGTCACCCGGAGTCTCAGGATTTCACCATCGATTCTTCGGGCTCCAGCTTTTGTTATAAAATATCCGTGTTACGCGAATTTTATCTCAAATTAACGAAAACGGTTTATAGCTATGAAAATAGCATAGTAACGTTTCATATAATCATAGCAAATCTCGCACGGATTGCCATCGTATATCTAATTCTTTCTATTTCCGATCACGCAAACGGTTAAAGCCGATTATCCGGATATATAGAGCCTGCAGCACTCGCCGACTGTTTGACTGTTCTGTTTCGCCAACTGCTGCACTCGGACTATTAACTGTCAGTCGGTAATGCGAGTCAGACAGTAGCGAGTGACGGTTGACGGTCGATGGACGTTGTTAACATTTTAGGAAATAAAAGCAAAACTGAATAAAATATATAAGGCATTTATGTCAGGAATTTAATAATTACCTTTCAAAACATGAGCAGGAGTTACTGAAATGTTGTCAGACTAATAAGAAACATAATTTCTAATTTAGTTTCCCTGTTTCATTTTATTTATATTTTATTATTATAAGCATTTTGACTGATTATATCACTATATACACATACAGAGTTCCTATTTCAGTTATTTCAAGAATAATTAATGGTAATTTAATTTAAATTATATTTTTTATATATGTATGCATATATGTTGTTTTTTGTTTTGTTTGTATTGATTGTTATGATATAACAAACAGTATTTCCGATATATATATATATATTTTTCAATTTGTGTTTACCTATACTAAAATTTGAACACCTTGATTGTATATGGATAGGGGCGCCGAGGGCGGTCCGGCTCTCAGTAAAACAATAATTCGGGATCTGAGGCCTGGGAAAATAATATATCATACCATCCCCAGACAATTGTAGTTATGGACCCGATGACAGATAAAAAACTGAGTGTAGATAGAAATTGCTCTTTATTTTTTCTGCAATATAATATATATTTACGTTTAGTGATGTGTCCATAGTTCACGCGAAAGTACCGATAAAAACGCCATAAACGAGCCCAAAATACTTATAACTGACGACAGCTATTATAAGTATCAATCTTCAGTTAGAAGTACCTACTGTCAACATACATAAACAAACTGTGCAGTCAAATCGGGTCTGGGGCCCGGAACTAAAACACTATTATTTCAATTACTATTATTATTATTTTTAGGTATTATAATTACCAACAAAGAAATTAAATGAAATTTCAGCAATACCTCGCATAGTCCGGCTTTGATCAGTCCGGATTCATTATTAAGAAATGACATTACCGATGGCGGCGCTGTGCTCCAAGACAATATGGCTGTCGTCTCTAGTACTCAGCTGTGAATATGCTAATAGCGAACAGTTAAATTAACCACAGTGCATTTTTATCTTATGAAAATGCGAGTAAATATTTGCGATTTTTTAAAATTTCAAGCGCTACACATATATCGAGGTGTATAACAGAAGGTGGTCATCAAACTACAGTATCTAAAGTTTAATTTCAATAGATTTATTGAAGTGTAATTTGTAGTTAAGCACGTGTTAAATGCCAGGCAGGTAATTTTATGTGGTACATCTGAGTGTCGGTCATCTGAATTTACAATATATGGATTCTGTTTGCAAACAAGTGCATTATGTTCACTGCTCGTGAAATAAAATTAGTGTTAGTTGGACAGGAGCAGCTAAAAATTAAAAATGCAACTTGCAGGTGCAAGCATATTAGTGCAATTTTGTTTTTCTGCGACAAATGTAATGAACTAACTCGCATAGTATCAGTTACTTTATAACTCAAAATATATTCATTCCTGTCCATAACCAAATCTTTTCCCAATCTGGACCTAATATTAACATTTCCTCCATTTTTCTTAAGAAAAGAAAAATACTAGGATGCTAATCGTTGTCCTGTCCTGAATGAGAGTCAAAAACACTACAATCTGTTTTACTTTTATAGTTTTTCACAACTTCTATCGACAAAAATTGAACAATAGAACAGTACTAGAGCGCCTAGTACAATATTTGAACACCAGACTGCGTATTCAAACGTGTCAGTTCTCAATAGTCCGGTTTGAAAATTTCAAAACAAACTAAATTTTAATTGGGCAAAATAAAAATATATTCTAAAAAAATAGTACAGAAAATTATTTTACTATACGTAAATGAACAAGTTTTCTCCTTATACAGTCAATTCTCTTTTTGTGCGGTTTTAAAGATATGGGATACGATACATATTTCTATTTTTTGTGGGGTTCCCCGTTGTATACGTATGTACCTAATCACGGCGAGAATGAAAACGCAGCATTATGTTTCAGTGGTTCCCCTTTTAACGTCTCAAGCGTCGGTTTTACATGGCATCAGAGAACCGTAGACAGAAAATTTATTGGAATGGTTGAAACCTTGTCACAGCAAATTATGGTTGTTGATCCCAATATAAAACGTAGCCTAGAGTTCGTCGAACAGTAAACATTGTAATTCGTTGCTACAAAAAAATGTATGAAGAGAAAAGGCCAAAGAAGAAAAATCGACATCGATATTGCAATTTTTAGAGAATAAAAATGAGTTACGAAAAGCATGCATTTTTTAAAATGATTTCTAATCAAGACATTTTGATTTATTAATCGTGTTTTATTTATCGAAAGACACGGAGATTTTTTTAAAAAATTAATTATCATTTTTTGTACGTATTTTGTTCCTCGTTTAGTCCGGTTTCAATCAGTCCGAGATATTGGCGAAACCGATAACCCGGACAATACGAGCAATTGCTGTATGTAAAAAAATCTATAATATAATACGCCAACGTGTGTCTATGTTTGCGGGGGTGCGTGGAAGTTGTCTGAAATTTAAAACAATTGAAGCGAAATGTAACGAAATATTCCGAAGCTCACCGAATTTATATTGACATAAACACGTAATAATAATAGTTGTTAATTGATTTGTTTACACAAAAATAATATAAATTAAAATTATTAGTAGCAGAAAAATAATTATTTTAAAAAATATTTGGCTTTGATTAAAGTAAGTAAGAAAAATGTGACTTTCTTTTCTTTATTATTATTTTTTTATTTCTACGATTAACGTTTTAAATTATCTAACGTCTTAAATTTTCAAAAATGTAAATGTAATGTATTCGAGAGTAAATGAGTAAAACTCGCCTTAAAATTATAATTTTTACCAAGAATTACCAGCCGTGTTTGGTCATTCATATCAGTGTCACTAGGTGACAACTTATTTGTGTAAATTTAAAATTGGTTGAAAATATTTAAAATATTTTGATAAAAATTACAAATTGATACATTCAATAGTTTGCACCTTTGAAATTATATGTCATGTTGGTATTAAAACATGTTAAAAAAATTCACTTTCTTAAACTGTCATTTCATTTGACATGTCATAAAGATAAATAAAATCATAGTTATAAGCAGTTCACTTATGTAAGAACAAACTAGATCTGGTTATTTTGGTGATTTTTATAGTATATTACTGACTTTTAGAAAGTTGGTTATATTGTAAAAAAGGCTTTACAGTTTTGGATTATGTTTGTATTATTTTAGGTTAGTATTATATTTACAAAATATTTAAGATGTCACTATTCAAAATGAAATATGACGAATGATATTTTTTTAAATGACATATCTATAATCTGACTTTTCAAATTATTTTTCTGTAATATCAACACGACATACAGTTTCAAAGGTGCAAACTGTTGAAAACAAAATTTTCTCTTAGTTTGTTCTTACAAAAGTGAATTGCTTATATAATGACTATAACCAACAGATCTGAAGTAGGTTTTACAGCGTAAGGAATATTTTGAAATGACAAATTTACATTTAAAAGTCAGTACTACACTATAAAAGTAACCAAAATAACCAGATCTGGTTTGACCTTATAAAAGTGAACGCAATATATTATAGCGGGCAAACAATTAAATTTCACTGTGTAATAGTTTCTCACGGTATATTTCAAACTGATTTGAGATATAGTGTCAGTACGCTTTTTTCCGTGTTTATTTTTCCGTGTGCGCTTTTTTCCGTGTGCGTATTTTTATATTATATAAGTAATTGGAAAATTTATTTTAATAAATATATTTTAAATTTAACGTCTCAAATCATTTTCAGTTTTATTATTATAAAGGTAATGCACGAGTGAAAATTAATCGTTTTCCCATCTTAAAAAGTTAATGAATAAATAATTCGGAATAATACTCTATTTGTTCAGTTTTAATAATGGGCGAAAAGTTGCTTCAATTTGAATTGGATGAAGTTAAGCGTATAGCTGGAGAAAGAAGTCTGAGGTATCGAGCAAGTTCCACATTAAGGTAATGATTTGTTTGCCAACGCAGTTGGCAACGGGTCCAGTAGTCATTAATAATACAATTGGATAGCGATATGTAAAAAAAAAAAACAAAAAACTGTCCCGGGCCCTGCAGTTTTTCCAATTATATGTGGAGTACACTCTTACATTCTGACATAAAGAGAAGGCACAATAATACAGTTCTCACAAGTTCGTTACACAAAACTAACAATCAGAAATAAAATTGGAAACAGGCAACTCTTTGGTTTCTTTATTTTTTTTATTTATATCTTGTATTTGTTCTTTGCAAAAATTGGTTGTATATTTTCCAACGAAGATTCTGAACTATAAACAATGATGTAGAAAAAAAATAAACTTATTATTTGAACATTTTTACACAAAACTATGTAAATATAAGATAATGCTATGAAATCCGCAGATACATTTAAACAATTAGATATTCGTTATCAAATTATTGAGCGATAACATTTTTACAACATTCTTTTCTACAATCAAAAATATCCTATTAAATTAAAAAAGTCACTGCAAATTTCGATTTATAGATTGTTACAAATTTTATTTTAGATTTTTTTGGATCGGTAAACAAATTCATTGGTCTGAAAACATTGAAGTACACAACACAATAGTGAGTAGAAAACCTGAGATGGCGATGGACTGGACTTGTTGCGAGGTTAGCTAATGGTAGAAACACAGAAAATTATCTCGAATGGGCATCGCGTTACTACAATATGAGTTGAAAAACAAACACTTATTTAAAACAAATTCGATAGTTAGGCAAATACATTTCTTTTATCTCCAGCCTAGTTTCTTCCATGAAGTAAAATAATTTTAAAATTTGATTACTTTTTATTATACTTTGTTAAAAAGATACTTTACGTTATTTTTATCTGTTTAATAAGGGCTGCAGACACTTGATAAAGTAGAAAATAAAAAGTACAATAAATAAAGTATATCTGCCCATGAAAGTTTAATTTTACGCAAACAGTATATTCCCAGTGTAATAAAATAAGAAAAAACTTTGTCAATTAGCTGCTAAGATATGTAGCTAATTACCTAATTCAACAATAAAGATAAAGGTGATGAAATGAAGAGAAGAACGCGGCCAGTCTAATGAGATCTGTCAAGGCTAATAGCTGCCGAGAAACAGGTGTCTGGCTCCTTGAAGGAATTCACAATAGAACTACACAAAGCACGAGTATGCCATGAAATGGGAGAATTAGGAGAGTATGACTTCTCTAACTACCTATATAATTCTGTCTGCAAGATATTCCCTACTTCGGCTTCGGGCGCAAACTCTCAAGTTTCGTATTTATGTAGGGCATTAGCTTGAACTTACTCCGCTACGATGGACATAAACGTATATTAATTCATGAATATTTTCGTCAAATTTTAAGTTTTATTACATACTTCAGAAAATTTATATGATTACTTGAAAAACTTAATAAAGAATTAAGTTGGTTATAAACGGATGGACTAATAATAGTAGACGTCGAAATTCGCTTCCCCACCAGTTCGCACTTAGCTAAGCAGTGCTTAACAGTGTCAATCCAAAAACAAATCAGAGATATCCTAGCTAAAAACTAATTGAACTGCACAACCCTCCTTTATTTACTTATTCACTAATTATTTAACTTTCTATTCTGCTATCTCAACTAGGAGTAGCCAAAATTTTCTACAGCACTACCAAAGATAATTCTGCTGCATCTTGTCGTTGTTTTTCGAATGGTAAATTCTTGCAACCTGTTGCCCGCTTAACGTTTGGATTCCAATTCTTGCTTGCATAGTACCTACTTGATACAGAACTAATACTTGCGTCACAGTAAGTAGGATTCACTCATACAACTCCACCATACATGGACGTTCCAGTTACAATTCTGGTAGGGTAGCAGGCTATCTTACTTTATTACCTTTACTATTAGCTTGCCTTTAACTTGATATTGCACGCTGCCTGGCATAATATTCATTAGGGAACTTTCCCTGTTAACTCACTCCGCGATTGTAACCACACGTTATGCGACACCTTACTCTTGCTAGAAATTCAAGATGATATGACATCATTACATGTGGGCTTCGCCAAAAACCTATCACTTCCAAGGCAAGCGTATCCCTTTCTGTAAGTCTGAAAGTACCCACCGCGTAAATCTATATAACTTCACCTGCCATGATAGACGCTGTATCGACCACCAACCAGCGTACTTACAATCCACTCGCTCTGTGCCCGATAAACCCAAAGAGTTACTGGTCCTTCGAATTTATTTACACCCAATAAATATTTGGTGTGACTTGTAAGAAAAATACATTCATTCAAAGAGATTTTAGTACCAGGTATATTGTGCGAAATAATACAAAAGTTGGATGCAACTCCTGAAAATAGAATTAAGCTATTCACCATAAAACCAAATTTTGGAAAAATATTGAAAGATACTTAAGCCTTTACTCTACTGTATTCACTTTAATTACCAGTTTGAATAAATAAAATTTACTATTTATCCACTATTAATCTCCTTTTGTCTCGTATTTTCAATAATGTATTATTGAATTTATCATTTATTGTTTTATGTATGATCAGTGAAAATTATCAGGGTTCCTAAATTGTACATCCAGGTGAGAAATGTTCCTTGAGTAAAATATGATGAGAATCTCTACTCCCAGAAACATGACTGACTTGAAATCAATGACAGGTAGACGAGTTAAATGGAAAAGTTTTATTAACAGCTTATAGTCTTCTTAGCCCTTAACAAACCAGTATACGATTGCAACATAACAATGAATTTATATATAAATCAATTTAAAAATGTGTCCGTCAGATACTATTGGGTTGTTGAGGATGAAAAGGGATCCAGCAAATCTCGATGATGGGACAAGGTCGGATGATGATAAGGAAACCTGACAAAAACGGAGCCAATACCAAAATATATACATCTAGTTGAACGCATTATTATTTTCGGTTATAATCGTAACAATGGCTTGTTCAAATCATTAAATTGGCTATGATATTAACGATAATACAGCTCTACATTTTTTCTTTAGTTACCAAATATATTTGAACTACATTAGGGTATTTTGGGGTTTCTAAATTCAAAGATAAAATGAGCTTAATACAATTGGCTCTAGCTGATGAAATAATAACTTGAATAATCGACGTTAGGATAAGTAGACTAAGAACCCTTAGCAGGTAATAAACAAATCAGTAGGTTTCTTAGACGAAAGGGGAGCATTTGACTATACTAAAAGACGTAGTCTGAGGGATTAATTTATAAAATTTACTACAAACAACATAGTTTTATTAATTAGACCAATCAACCCAAAAATTCATTTATCCATCACTCCCTATCAAATTCGGATTAATGAAATAATTAAGGCCTTGAACAAAATGACGATTGTTTCCAATACACATGTAGATTGTACACTGAACTAAGTATGGAAAAACCAAAAACTGGATGTTTTTTATGGTCCTCAAATTAAAAATTCTAAAATTAAAGGACTAAAATTCATGAACTAATCAACGATTCTCATTTAGCAAAACATGTGCATGGTGTTGAATCTTGTACCTGATACAATTGTAAAGGGATGCATGGGTAACCAGAAAGCAGACAATAATGAAAAACTGGTGAAAAACATGCCAACTTTACGACTTTAATGTGGAACAAGACGAGAAGTTTCATCAAGATATAAAGGTAATATAGTTCACATAGCAAAGCAGATGGGATTGACACATGATGGCAGAGCTTTGCAAGAGCCTTCTAAGTAACATGTAACAAATTTACATTGTCCTGATAACCTACATTAAAGAAAACCATTCAAACAGTGATTCAGTGTACATAAATTGTAATTATTTAACTCAGAAAATACCATTGTGTGCACTTTTGTAGAATTTGAGACAATTTCAATAATAATAATAATAATAATATAATATAATAGATTTGAAAGTGGCCGATTCTCCATTCAGTTTTCATAACAATTTCATAAGCTCAAAAATAAAGACAATCTACCTTGACCAATTCCCATATTCGGAATCAGCACCACAAACTTATCTTAAAATGCCCTAATATAATTGTCAATAAAATATGTGTTGATCAGTGTAATTATAGACATCTATCACTCATATGAACCCTGAAAAACCGTATCACCGGTACCCTGCAACAGTTCAAGCCTGTAGGAATTGGGTTATCGATTCCCGAGTGTGTACAAACTAAACAATTTTTCAAAAAGATGACGTGGAAGGTTGCCACGGGGCGAAAAGCTTTGGTTGTCAAGTCTCCGCATATTGCGTTGTTAGGACTGTGATAACATACTGGTTACTATGGTTTACCCTCACTATATATCCCGGATATTTTAAAATCAAAATTTCTTGTGTATAAGCTGTCTTTCCAAGGATCACGTTTTACATTGTATATTTTTATATTGTATAAAATTATGTTCCAGCAAATCTCTTGTTATTTATAGTAGCTTCTTTGATCTGGAAAATATGAAAGAGCTTATGAAAAGAGACAAAATATTAATATATTTAATGCTTTAGAATTAAGCTAATATTATAAACCATTAATTGTTCCCTTAACATGAATGTTTTATAAGGCAAGGGAAATGAAAGAAATGCCAACATAAGATTGAAATTATGCCGTATTACAACAAGAGAAGGTGCAGTAGAGAAGAAATACCAGCAATCAAATTATAGATATCCAAAAACATGTCAGTACCAATTTTGAAAGACGTCTCTAAATCCTGAACTAACTTAGAAGAGCATAAAAGACATAAAATAAAAAGCTCAGTAATAAAATTCGTACGTAAATTTTTTTGTAAAACAAAATTATAACTATAAGAAAAGAAGAGTTCAGAGAGAGAGAGAAGATATAAAGCCTAGTAAACACTTTTTAATATGAAAGGCTAAGATCGTCGAAATATTTTTACGGAATGGTAAAACTGGAAAACGAGTTTCTAAAGCCAGAATAGCGGAAGATAGTAGATTACAAAAATCTAAAATGAAAGAAAAAACAAAAAAAGTTACAACGAAAAGAGGCGAAGTGCGGGTAGATAAGAAAACGTATCACGCCGGAAAAATTAATGAAGAACAATACCAGAACATAATTATTTCAACCACAGCCTTAACCACAAGATACAAAGGCTTAAGCAATAAAATAATAAAAATAAAACCAAATAATATAATAATTATTTTGAAAAACAGTTACTCATAGGCTTTAAGCACTTCCTAAATCCCTTTTTGTCGCCCACTATTCCATGACATAGTATTTATGCGAAGTTATGTGACGGCAGTTTCTTCTCTGCGGTAGTTCCTGCATTTTAGTCATTTTCTACTAATCTATAAGGCAATGGACAATAAGTTTAGAAAATATTTTACAATGTTACTTCCATGAATCCTTTACCTATTTTTATCTCGATAATTAAAAAGAAATACATATTCAGAAGCAATAAATCGCAATTACTATTTATTTCTTTATCAGTAAATTAATATGTTTCCCAAGCAATAGGCTTGCCTAATAAGATATAAGTACATAGATAGAAACATACTCGTATAATCGACGTTTTTAATAAGAGCAATAATCATGCAGTATAAATTAAAATCACATGCCTTAGAAGGAAATAAAACTATATTATCTCACAGTACAGGTTGGCATTGCAAAGCAGCCATGAAAATGATATATTACGATTGCGTTGATAATTTCTTTATTCATTCATCAAGTTTACAAAGTATTAAATAACTTGGCTGCAATTAACACACACGAACTATCACAAAACAAAATAATTGGAATAAAATGCAGTAAACTTACAATTACTAAAAAAATTATGAACCCAACTAAATAAATACGTCAAATTATAGTAACTAGTATAAACTTATACATTTAAACCACAATTTAAATGATAATAAGTTTCTGGGTTAAATTTTAATATCTTGCTTTTGGGATACCAAAGGTATTACAAATAACCTTTATAACGTCATCCACGTGTCTGTCTGAACTGTAGAAGTTCTGGTAAAACGGCTGGATCCAGAGCGATGGCGGATTACACATTAACGCTGCATTTATCCCCCAGAGATTACAAGTTTCTTATACAAAACTAACGATCTGATGCAATATAAATAACAATCTATACATCAAATTTTGCACCGAATTTTATCTATTTATTTTCAGATGTAGAAAAAAATTGTGGTAAATATGTTATCGTTAAATAACTAATAGTAATTTTTTAAATATATTTTTCTTTTTTGCGTTCATAAGATAGTAATTATAAAAATTGAGTGCTATAAGTTTCATCGTAACACTAAAAATTCTATTAAAATTGGTACAATAGCCTGCAAATCATCCAAACTTATGGCTACCTTGAAAAATATAAAACTGTCAACCCAGTTAGGCCAACTGCTACGTTCACATACCAAATTCCCTAAACGGTGATGTGATTTAATTATATAATGTAAATTTATAATTTTAAAAAGGCATGAAAACGTAAACGAGAAAATAGCATAAAAAACTCGTTAAATAAGGCTTTTGTCGCACTTTTCGATTAGAAAACTCGTCGCTTCGTAGCTCGTTCTTTAAATTCGACCCGTGCTGTCAATTCATGCCTCATCAAACTTGTGTTTAAATATACTATTACGGATTTCAAATAACTTTTATATTTATATAATTTTAAGTAAAAATGTTCAAATAATACGTCAACATTGTTTTGGACTTGACTGCTTATAGTTAACAATCTTCGTCAAAAAATATTATACCTGATAATGTTAAATAAGTTATTTATTTAAATTAAATCATTTATACCCGCAGTACCTATATTGAAATTCGCAGTAGATTCAAGATGGCGACAAAAAATTGACCGCCAAGTACAATAACTGGTTTTCACACTAAAATAAATTAACTGCTAACATATTTATAGAATGACGCTTTAACTATAATTTGCCGCATCGTTTGCAAATATGCATCGTTTGCAAATATGCATCGATTGGTTAACAAGATGGCGTCTAAAATGCAATTAGTTTATTTACAATTACATAACCGATTTTTATATACTTGAAAATATCCCGTTAGATAAATATTCACTACAATTTTTGACCTATAGAATGTTATTAATTTTATTTCAGATTGTAGTTTTGTATTAGAAAATAAAACTATACGGTTGTGCATCTCCTTAAAGCTGGTTTACATTAAATGGAGAAAAGAGTCAAGTGAGCAGGTTACTTACTTGTGTTTTTCGTAAGCAAATAACCAGACAAATATTGTTCACATTCGGGCAGATAATTCTAGTGAAATTGCTGATTCACTACTGAACTGTTCAAATTGAGTTATAAAAAATATGTTAATGTTATATTTTCACATGTTAAGAGTTCCTTCGAGAAGAAATTAAAAAGGGGATAAGAGTTTGGGTAAAAAATAGAATCACCTTCAAATTTGAAGCAAGTAGATGTTTACACGGGACTAGTTGCCCGGAACAAGTAACCTGCCAACTAGACTTTCCTCAACTTGCTCAAAGTAAACTAGCCTTTACTACGCAATTTAGAGCAGTTGAATATTAATAAAAATAGAATATCTATTCTCTCTATAAATTTAAAATACAGAAGAAGTAGAGATCGACTAATAATAGTAATCTTTGATATTATGTGATAAGCCGGTATAGAAGACCCTCCTCCACATTTCAAGGGTCCTCAAAACAATACCGAATTTCACTTTTACCATTTTCCTAAAGATAGGAAATTTAAATAAGTTAATGTATTTAAATTTCCTATGGCTGGTTTGGAGCTTTTCCGACTCCAAATTAAGTTTCACTTTGGTCCTCTAATTTAATTTATCTGCCATTTATATGCGATCCAGAGTGTTGAAACCTTACATTCATAAACGCTTCTTTCGATCTGCATATTCAAAAAAAAATACTTTAACATTACCCTCTTTTGAGTACAAAAGGCCGAAAGAATACTGAAACTACGAAAGAACATAAAATTGAGATTTTACACATCTTAATATTATTTTGATCGCACAAAAATTTGCATACATTGATAATGCAACATTACAATCAACTAAGGTGTCTCACGCCATTAATATCACGCAAAGATAAGTTGAATTCTTAAGACAATTAAAAATACCTATAAAACCTACATCAACAAGTGAACTCGAACTTCAAACCGGTTGTCTCATCTGATTGGATAAAACAAGGTTTAAGTAACGGAATCAGAATGCATTCGCAAACTGATTAGTGTTGATTTAAATAATTGACAGAGTCGATAAGCAAGAAAAATTCTGTTTATCGAATTCTTGAACTGGAAATATGATAACGACGCTCAGCCATACTCGATTTTAAAATTATCTTAGATATTTGCATAAGGAATGCCACGAGCATTTCTCTGCAAAATCCGAGAACAATTTGACATGTTTATTTGGATGGATTGGTAATTTATTTCACAATTCAAATTTTAATACATTTTATTCCAGTTATTTTGTTTTATAGTTGGCGTGTTTAATTGATATCACGAGTTATTTAATGGTTCGCAATGTTGATAAATGTTTAGGGGCATTATCTTTATAGGAGTACTACAATGTAGTAATTATTATTATATAACATTTGGTGCAGCAGTGTCTAAATTGTAAAAATTGATACATGTAAACGATAGTTCCATGTTATGGTATGCGAATAGATGGCTTCTTTTGTTAGTATGTTTAATATAAATAGAACGATGGTCAACAAAAAGTAAATAGGTCGGGTATGTAGAGAAGGCTAGTACACAGTGGATCATAGGACACAGTGGGCCAATGCAGATAGCTTTTATTTTTAAGCGTAATACCAGTACAGATAATACGATATTAGTTAAGTTTGAGTAAACTGTGGCACCAGTGACACACAAATTATCATTGTGTGTTGACGTGCTATACGAATACTCCCGTAAATTAAACACTGTTCTATTTTAATATGCATTGTATTTAATATCCATAGAAAATTAATAGATAAATTATTTTAAACTAGAGAATGGATACTCTCGCCAACATTAAAACGGTCGTTTTATATGAATATTGTCGGTAATTTTTTCAGTGGCAAAAATTTGCATTAAAATTTGAATAAAACTCTTTGACCAGCAATTTTTTTGTCTAACGCATTAGTGGATCATTTTGCTTTGGGCAACAATGAATCCCATGTTACCTAATATAATCGAGCTACTTGCAGTTATAATTTTTTGCCCTATGGGTCCAAGAACCTACGAAATCGTGCTCGAATAATAAGTATCTACTTATACATTCAAGAAATAATGCAAAAATCGATATAACTTGTACACATCCATAAAGAAAAAAAATAAATAAATAAATAAAGACTGCAGCCAAATTCACACAAATAGCTTCAAGGACAACAATTACGAGGGTTGCGTCTTATATTTCAGGATTGCATTAAACTAGTGCTGTCATCTGACAACTAACGCTTCCATCGTCAAGTTTGACATTGTTGACGATATACGTACTCAGAATGTTTTGAAGCTATATCTGTGTTGGTTACAGTAACTTGAAAAGAAAAAAATATCTCTGCTAAAAATAGAATTAAATCGTGAATATTTTCGAGCTATTATTTTTAACAACTTTGGGCGTGGATTAACCCAACAACAGTGTAGCGATGAACTTAATTCGACTTTTGGCAATGAAGCACCATCAAGGACTACTGTTTATCGATGATTTGCAGACTTCAATCGTGGCCGTAGTTCGCTAAAGGACGAATTTCATGATGGTCATCCAAAATTAGTTGTTGTTCCGGAAAACATTGATGCTGTGCGTGAACTGATATTGCAAGATCGTAGATAGCATAGATTCACTATTGCATGAACATTTGGCCGTCAAAAAGATTTGTTCGGGTTGGATTCCACATAATTTGACAATTCGAGTGGAAAAAGTGCTTCGAAAATTGGTTCAAACGCATGCAATATTGTATTGATCTTCATGGAGAATATTTTGAAAAACAATAAAGCCAATTTTGTTGATTAATAATTGTTTTAGATCTCAAATCCATAAATATAAAAGGCAACCCTCGTATACTATAAACGAGTTAATAGAAGCCATCATTGTAATATATTATCAGTTATGAGTAATTGTAGCTAAGTAATCGCAAACTGGAATTTTTTCATAAAAATCAAATGGGAGACCGATCATTAACATTGGAAAGGACATTTGACAAGAGAAAGAAGTCAACTTACTGAATATTCGAAACTGTTGACTGAAAAACATATTTTACGTAGAATTCATATTTTTACAGACATTTGCGAAACGCCTAATTTAATATTTTCAGACATGTCAAAGGTAGTATTAAAATTTAAGCAAATTAGGTTAATAAATAGTTTTTATAAGGCACGAACTATGTTATTTTCAATGAATTCGAGAAAAGGCTACATAGCAAAATATCTCGAAAATATAAATAACATTATTTAGATTTAACCTTGGTTAATTTTCTTCACTATTTCAACAACATGACACCAATTTAAATGCACAAATGTCGAAAATTTCTTAAGTCTATTCTTGCATTTTCGGTTTAACACTGTTAAGAAGCAGTTAATAGAAGCCTTGGTTGGAAAATAGTATCAGTTATTAGTGACTGTAGCTCAGTAATCGGTCATTTTCGTCATAATTTCAGGTACGTAGGGGTAATACTTTCAGAAAAAAAGTGATCCACAGTGAATCAGTCTCCCCTATTAAATGCATAAAATACGAATTTCTGGCACATTAACTATAACTACTAATATCGCTCTAATAAAAGTTACTTCCACAATTAATGGAAAGCAGTACTAGTTTAATCAGTAACCAGACACTATTTAGATATACCAGATATTTTTTAGCCGTATTGATACTGAATAGAACACAAACGATATAATGCGTATGAGCAGATAAACGGCTGTTTTCCGCTGCGACGAAAAAAAAATAAATAAAAAAACACATACTGTCAGAAAACCATAACTCTATGGGCCGGTTTCTTAAAGCTTAGTAGAATTTCATCTTTTGGTTAAACTCGGTTACAATATAACAATCCCATAAGTAACCATAGAAACCATTTTACAACCATTTGGTTATAGTTAACTAAGCTTTCAGAAACCGGCCCTTAGTGTACGGACATGTAGAAAGTTTTATTCCGACGACTCTAGGCGCTGATCCACCCGATGCCGACCAGTGAAATAAATATCCCTCTTTTGAAGAAGTGGCAAATTTTAGTGGGTATATAACACACTTAAGCAGGTACAGGAACATTCATTCTAAACCAGACTATTTTTTCAATGAAGCATTGTGCGTCTAAGCAATAATATAAGCTATATTCAAAATAACTATATATATATATATATATATATATATATATATATATAATATCTTCTCCCAAGTTGATTACGAATTCATCAGTGGCTGCCGAAAATAAAGGCTTATTTGTGAAAAATTCCTCTTCAGCTTTTATTACTTACATCGATTTTTCCAATCTTCGGAGCAAAAATTAATAAAAAAATTCTTCACAAAAGACATATGTCAATGTCATTATTTTAATAACATTATTGAGTTGATTATACATCGTTTTACCATTGCTTGGTCACGTTCGCGGTACATAGTTTTAAATTTAGTTCATTTTTTTTTTTTCCCGGAGATGAAGCTAAGTTGATTGAGCTAAGTTGATGGATACACACATCAAGCTGGAGTTCGAACCTGGAACCTGTAGTAAGCGAAAGAGACCCTGCACTGTTGAGGCTGAACTGTAAATACCAAGGCCAACCCAAATAAACGCGGGGCCCGGCGCAAGAACAATCTGTTCCAAGCAAATTTTCTTAATATATAATAATTCTTATAAAATAAATAGTATATAAATAAGATATTTAAGAAATTGAGTTTTAGGGTGTTGTCTTAGATTTCGATTGAGAAAACACATAAGACAAAAAAGATTTGTTTTCTCATTATAAACAAATTTTGTCATACTCGTTTAGGCAAGTCATTAATAAAGGAATTACCTATTGTAAGATTTTAGTTCTAGGACAGGCATGGCCAAAATCTTCCTAACGCGGGCCAAAATCTTCCTAACGCGGGCCATAATCTATCCGTTAAGGGCTAAAGGCAAATCAAGTGAGAAATGAGAAATCAAGAGGAAAAAAAAGGGCATCAAAATATCCGGGAGAAAACAATATCTGACGAGAAATACGAACGACCTCCAAAATTTATACGAGTAAAACAAAAAGGAAATGTTCATGCGGGCAACACAAATGCACTTCGCAGGTCGGATATACTACGCGAGCCGAAGTTTGGACAGGGTCTCAGTGTTATTCGCTAATATTCATCCAATTGAAAAAAGGTGTAGAACGAAAAGTGTTTCCCTATTTTAAACAATTTTTGTTTTAGACGTTTCTGCTGTTGGCCATAATATGACAGGTATTTCAAGTTTGTAGTTTTAGAGTACGGGGCGTAACTAAATATTCATAAAATGGAAAAATTTTACAAAAGGGAAAAGATTTGTTTTCTGTGGCAGTCTACGGGTTTATCGTATGGATACACACTTTTTTAAATTATTGACCAATTTTATCAGCTTTTGTGGCGCAAATTTATTAATTAAAATGTTTGAAAATTATTTTAATCAATTTATTCGCCATTAGTCAATAACTTTTTAAGTGATATGATACAGTACTACTTCATGTATGCATACTATTAAGAGTTGCCGTGGCTCCGTGGTATGACGGTTGCCTACGGAGCACAGGGACGCTGATTCGATACCTTCCACCTCTTTCGGATTTTTATCTTCCGATATAGTGCAGAAAACTCTGGGGGCGACTCAGCCTCAAGTATTTAAAACTTGTAAATGAGAACCTGTTCATTCAGGGATAATAGGATCAGTCGAAACGTCACACTGAACAAGTGGCTTTCATATCTATGATCGGCGGTCTAGAAACGGAGAACTTACCTTTTCTGCCCCCTTATACTCCTTATACTATTAAGTAGTATTTTTTATTTTATTTTTTAAATAATCTTGTAGTTATTAGCTCTCTTCTGTTAAAAAACTATTTAAAACGAGGGAGGGAATATGCGGGGGATTCTGTT
Source organism: Liopterus haemorrhoidalis (assembly GCA_963971575.1). Lineage (NCBI taxonomy): Eukaryota > Metazoa > Arthropoda > Insecta > Coleoptera > Dytiscidae > Liopterus > Liopterus haemorrhoidalis. Next base: position 37,403,902 of record OZ020618.1, on the reverse strand, counting down.
ATATGTGCTTTTGGCCGGCCCTGATAAATAATTTAATTTGTCAAATTTCAACAACGTTAATAAAAGTGGGCCAAGCTCATAATCTTTTACTAAATGTTAATAGCACAACTACCGAATGCACCACTAGACATTACTAAATATCTGCTGCTCATAATACGAGATTAGTGATAATATTTCTTAGTGAAAACAAAGTTAGTAGTGAGTATTTAGTAGCACTTGGGGGTTATATTATGCATGATATTAAGCTATTTTACATCCAAAATTTGAACCAAAATTAGGTAGTATAATATGGGCCTAAGAAAAAATTGAGATATTCGTAAAATGCGTCAGTTAAGGGACCGTTACATGCCTCGAAAAATATATTGAACTAAAAAAAACCTGTAGGTTATATTGAATGACAGAATTAAAAATATATACATATATAAGTTTTCTAAAAACAGAGTAGAAAAATTATAATTGGATCATTCAGATATGATTTACAACATGGATTTGCAAAAGGTGGCAGCATTTCTTTTGAATTACACGTTTGTACTGCTTTGCGATATTTCAGTAAAGGTTCATATCAACAAGAGATCGGTAAATACCTAATTAATTTAAAAATAAACCTTTTAACATAACTTTACGAAAAGTTAGGTTATATTATATGCAAACTGGCCCAAACATTAAGTGCACCCATAAAGAACAGTAACTCTGGTTACACCAATAAATCATGCATCTCGCTTTTACACAGTAACTGAACGATATGTTGCACTCTGTTCATATACATCAAATTTAGTATAGAACATACCATATTACTTTTGAATATTGACCTAAAACAATTATCCCGTATAACTATTATTACATTGTTAAACTACAAAAGAAACAGGGTTCATGTTTACAACTACGTTGTAAACAGTCAACGGTCAGTGGCGCATACATACATTTAAGTACTAACTATAAATAAGTATACTTGTTTTTGTTAATCCTTTAAGTAAAATGCGTAATGTGAAAAACTAATCCCTACGGCTATGGGTTGACACGCCTAGTTATATCACTTCTATTGTAATTTTATGAGTTCCTTAACTTTTATTATTTTATTGCGATCTTCAAAACTAAATTTTGTACGGACTATAAAACAGTATTGTCACATACTATTTTATAACTATCTAAAATAAGCTAAATGTGATATTATGGAAACAAAAATAATAATATTATACTAGCCTATTTTAAGTGAAGCTTGGTTGTAGAATTAAGTAATTGATTATGAGCATGGCCCAGTAAAATTAAGTAAAACTATCGATGTCAAAAAATTATAAATTTTAAAGAGCAATTATTAATAGAGTTTATGGCTGACAAATAGCTTTAAAACAAGAAACATCAAACTGTAAAACTTGCGTTAAAATATAAAAATATAATGTATTCCAGTATAATCGTTTAATACATTTTTTTATGTTTATTTTATGAGATGTTAATAAAATGTTCATAGTGATACCTCTTAATAAAAAGTTTAAATATTAATGGCATTAGAATATTTTAATCATAAATAACAAATAAAATAGGTATAAGAATCGCCGACCAGATAGAACCAGCTTCTCATGTTACTTTAGCTGACAGATAACAAAAGGTTTTATTAATTCATGGACCAGTGTTTTTATTTTCAAAGATTCAAGATACGAATCAAGAAATTAAGCACACAGCATGAGTAAAACCGGCCGTGTGAATGTATTATTAGTGATCCAGCAATGTTAGATGAGCGAGAGATAGCACACCGTAAATAATTCACGAATAACAAAGCGTTTTTGTTTATTATTTTAATGTGCTCAATTGTTTATGTAATTTATAACGGATATTTTTGTGATATATGGTCTTTTTTATCACTTCTTTTAGAATTTGTAATTAGTTTTTCATATTGAAATCTTCTGTTATTTGAATAGAGTTTTTTATACTCAATAATTTAACATAAACAATCAAATATTTTCAGAGATAACTTTAGTGTAGATAATACAGGCTGTCCCAGAAGGAAAGGTCAATATTCTGGGAGGCGACGACATTGGTCATATCAAAGGTGCGCAAAACTGTATACTTTCTTATACATAACTAACAATCTATTGTGGAGGCGGCAAAAACTCACCAAGCGTTGTAAAAGCCAATTGATTGATTATGACCATATCACATTTTTGGACTATTATGACGAATGTCTTTTGAATATCAACAGTGAATTTACAACAACAGGAATTTTGTTTTGGTTTAGGTACTAACAAAACGCTTAGAAATACAGTTTTTAAGTTGAAAATTAAATTTGCCATTTCTGAAAATGAAACGGTAGTTGATAAATCTTAACATGATTCATAATAATGACACGTGTAAATGAAAGAAACATATATATATATATATATATATAAACTAGTATATGGCGCCTGGCCTATCTCTCAATGTAAATTAAAATGTTCCAACATAGAGAGTAAGATATACATATGTCTATCTCTTTTGGTGACCGTAAAACACAATGCGCATGCTCGGGTAGTGTCAATTCATTTTGAAAAAGCAGGATAAAATCAGATGAAATGACATTTACATTTAAAAAAATAAGATTAGAAGTTATCAAACAAAAGCCCTAATTATTTGGTTTATACTATTTGGTAAAAAAGACGTAGCTGTACCCGTTTAAATGGCTAATATAATATTTACTGTGAATATTGACTGATTATTTAAAAAAACAACACACTTCTTTACTTTAAAATTACATTTATAGTTGTAATACACAATTTGCTGGTATTTTCGTTATAAATTCGAACTCTTTTCACAATTTAATACAGACAAAACTTCATATAATATTTCTAACAGAAAGAATGACGCCACATGTCCACATGCCTAGCTCCTTCTCTTAACTCCCGCTACGTAACTATAATTTTTTCGACCGATAGCAAGGTCGCAATTTAGACATGCGCAGCCAATTCACCGGGCATAAAGGGGCACAACAATACATAGCTCCATCCTTCTATCATGGAACATCTAGCCAGCGTTCATGCGCCATATACTTGTTTATATATATATATATATATATATATATATATATATATATATATATATATATATATATATATATATATATATATATATATGTTGGAGTTTCTCGACGAATTTAAATATTATAAATAAAACACTATCTTGTATATTCGTCAATTTATTAAAACCGTAATTAAAACATTACAGATACGTTTCGTGCATATAGTTGCACATCTTCAGTCTGCAAAGAGAAGGATAGATGCAAAGAGAAGATATATCACATGGTAAGCGTTTGTTCTCTTATTAAGTACACTACCTTGTTTCATCACTTGTGCCTTGTTTATTTTCTATTTGTAAAATTATGTTTTTATTAATTTTAGACAAGTATTTTTATATTTTCAATATTTTTGTTAGTTTGACAATTTTAGTTTTTATTAATATTTTTTTAAATTGTGTAATTTTGCATTTTCAAATTTTTTAATTTGTTAATAGTGTGTAATCTAAATATCTGTTTATAGTCATATTTTTTTTATATTATTATATTTTTTAGATTTTTATTTTTACAAATCATTACGTTTTGTGGATATGTTGTTAGCCGTTTTACAATTTTTTACTCATTTCTTATTAACGGTTTTTTGTAAGAAATAATGTTTTAAATTTTTCTTTAAATTATTTGTTTTAGTTTTTTTTTTTTACTGGTACCATTCTCTATTTTAATTATTGATACATTGTTACAGTTTTTTATCCTTTTGACCGGTTTAGTGCCTTTACTACAGGTTTTCATTGTTAATATCTTTAGTTTGTTCAATATATTTTTTTTTTCATGTTTTTTATTCTTCATATTTTGTTTTAGTTTTATCTTTTATATATGTGCATTTGTAAAAACTTTTTTGTGATTATGTATTCACGTGTGCATTGATACGTAATGTTGCACAACGTTCTTATTTCACTGATTTCCTTCTCTTTGCAGACTGAAGATGTGCAACTATATGCACGAAACGTATCTGTAATGTTTTAATTACGGTTTTAATAAATTGACGAATATACAAGATAGTGTTTTATTTATATATATATATATATATATATATATATATATATATATATATATATATATATATATATATATATATATATATATATATATATATATATATATATATATATATATATATATATAGTTATATATATATATATATATATATATAAACAAGTATCAATAGTAATAGTAAGTAACAATATATATATATATATATATATATATATATATATATGGAAAGAACAATATTATTTTAACAAGCCTCTTAGTGTATGGGGACATTCTACCCGTACCCAGCGAAATTTTCGCTTCCAGCGACGTGTTATTAGAATTATTTGTGATCTAAAGTATAGACAGGACTGTCGAAAATATTTTAACATTTTAGGAGTGATGACATTCCCGTGTCTGTACATATTTCACTGCCTGATTTACATGCACCTAAATAAAAATAAGTTCAATAGCCAACAAGAACTCCATAGATATGAGACAAGGGGTAAACACTTAATACGGCCGACATACACTAGACCAGAGGTCGCCAAAGTGGTCTATATAGACCCCCAGGGGTCTATTTAACAAAAGCGGGGGTCGATCTGAGCCAGGGGGTCGAATGGGGGTCGATCCGAATCGGAAGGGTCGATTGGGGGTCGAAGAAAAAACAGTTCTTAATACGCAAATCACACATACCTAATTGAGTATGTAAAATTTGTGAATGTTTTTATAATTGACTTAATATCAGTTTCTTTATAGAACATAAATTAATAAACGTATATTTATTCGGGTGAAACAAGTATTTACGTACCAGCGCGCAGTGGCACGAACTCTGCACTTCTGGTTTATAGGTCATATGCATATGTGCGCTTGTCCAAATGTCACGTGTGACGAGTGTTGACGTTACAAACGCAAATATCATACGCAGTTTCAGCTATCTTTGCAAACTGTGAACAGTGTTAGATAAAAAAAATAAAGAACTTGAATTTTTCAAAAAAACTTATAGAAAAATTCACATGTCGACCAACTATAAAAAGTTTTATGAAGCAGTCTACTAAAGTTGAAACTGAAGGAGGATTAATAGCTTCGTACAAGATTTCGCTTAATATAGCAAAGAGGGGGAAACCACACACAATCGCTGAAGAAGTTGTTATAGCTGCAATAAAGACGTCATTGAGGATGTAATGAAAAAAGACTCCGTTAATATTTTAAAGTCATTGCCATTAAGTGCAAATTCTGTAAAACGGCGTATCGACGAAATGGCTGAAGAAATAGAAAATACGGTAGTTTCAGAGCTAAAAAATTGCAAGTTCTCTATTCAACTTGGTGAATCTGTTTTTGGTGTTTCTGCTATTCATATGGTGTACGTTATATATTTAAGTAAAATTAAAGGACAAGTCATTGATGAATTTTTATTTGCTAAATATCTCGAAACTGATGGAAAAGGAGAGACAATTTTTAGATGTTTACAAGAATATTTAAATAAATATGATATTCTGCTTGAAAATATAATAGCGGTAGCCACAGATGGGGCACCTGCTATGGTAGGGCGTTACCGAGGTTTTGTTACATTTCTCAAAGAAAAAGTGCCCGGTATACGTACTATTCATTGTGTGTTGCATAGAAACAACTTAGTAGCAAAATATCAGAGTCCAGAGTTACATAAAGCTTTACAGTTTTGTATTAAGTGTATCAATCAAATTAAAGACCAACCTCTTAAATCAAGATTATTTTCCAAACTTTGTGAAGAAAACGACGAGTTATTTAACCAATTACTTCTGCACACCGAAGTTAGATGTTTGTCTAGAGGTGTATGCTTGCAAAGGCTCGTTGAGTTATTTGACTCCACGACAGAATTTCTCAGCAAAATAAACCCTGTTCTGAGTGACGAACTCCAAAACAATAAGAACCATATTTTTTATTTAGCGGACTTATTTGGAAAATTTAATGCTGTCCAAACAAAGCTGCAAGGAAAAGATGTAACAATTATCCAAGCTCGAACAATACTGTTAGGCTTCCAAGTAAAATTAAATTTATTTAGATCTTCATTGCTACGTAAGGATTATCAGTATTTTTCAAATCTGCGACAATTAGAAATAAAAGAAGAAGCCTTGGTAATATATACAAGTCATCTTCAAAAATTGAGCGACGTTTTAAACTGCGCTTTGTTGTTTTATGAAAACATTGACATCCCTGATTGGATTATTGCGCCATTTTCTGCTCAAATTGATAACGTGGACATAAACCTGCAAGATGAGCTTGCTGAATTATTATCGGATCTTGAAGCAAAGATGTTTCTTAAAAATTTAACAATAAGCAAATTTTGGACAAATATAAATATAATGCAAAAATATGTAAAACTTTACGAAATAGCTCAGCCATTTATGCTAGCATTTCCAAGTTCCTGTATGGTTGAAGCCGGTTTCAGTCACGTAAATTCAATCTTAACTAAGTACAGAAATAAATTAAATGTGGAGTTTCGAGGGGATTTAAGATTAAAATTGACCAATTTTGAACCTAATATAGCGAACCTTGCAAAAAAAAAAAAAAACATTGATTAAGAAGCAATAAATCTGTAGTTACTTTACTTATTATTTCTACTTATTTATAATTACTTATTATTTAATAAATATTAAGGTATTTAAATTTCAACATTAATATATTTTTCATAAAACTATTGTTACACAATGTACTATTACTTTAATAAATGTTTAAAATCATAAAATAAATGTACAAACACAGTATCTAATAGCTTTTTATTTTAATTAACTGAAAATTACATTTATGGGGGTCGATGGAGATTTCGAAAAATTATATAGGGGTCGATGATCAAAAAAGTTTGGCGACCCCTGCACTAGACCAACGTTTCTCAAGCTGTGAGCCGCGGCGCCCTGGGGCCGTGTCTAAGCTACAAGGGCGACGAAAAGTCCTAGGACCATTTTTTTTGTGTGATCACTTTGTAGTTTAGAAGTAAGGACCTTTTTTAGGGTTTTGTAGATATAACCACCAAAAAATCCTTATAACGTCACTCATGTGTCTGTCTTCCTGTACGGTAGAAATTGTAGCCAAACGGCTTAACATAAGATGTTGAAATTTGGCAAGCTCATACAACTCTTTGACTCACATATAGAAAAAATACTGAGAGTTCAAAAAAATACATCCCGAGATAAATATAAACAATTATGTATTAAATTAAAAAAATATATATTTTTTTTAATTTTGAGTGGCATGTTAAATGAAACCTCTAAATGCGTGGATCAACAAACAAGTTTTTATGTTTGAAAAATCATTTTTTTTTGCCAAAAATGTGTCAAAAATCTTTTGTCTCCCACCCTATCTCCCAGATTGATTGATCTAAAAACCTGAAAATATCTCCATAATGAACATTGATAGTAACCGGAATAGTTCAACAGGAATTTTTGATCAGATAAGTTTTTCGAAAAATGTCATTTTTTTTTGTGTCGGTAGTAAAAAAAAAAATATTTTTTTATATTTTATTGTGTGGTATCAAAAGAAAGCTCTTAAGGTGTAGATTAAGAAACGATAGATAGTTTTTTGAAATTTGTCTCTTTTAACCCGTTTTTAGCCAAAAATGTGCAAAAGTTGTTGTCTCACATCCTTTTACCAAAACGGGTTAAACCAAAAAATGTAGGTAATATACATTGATCTGAGTTGGAAACGTACGAGAGAAATTTTTGATCAGATTGTGATTTTGAAAAATATGACCGTTTTTGTTTTTGACAAAAATAATTATTTTTTTAATTCATGGCTAAATTATGAATAATAATTTATTGGCTCTATGGCGAATAATCTATTTATAGCTAATATAGCGCGTGTATTTTTTTTTAAGTTGAAAATATAAAATAAAATATTATTTTTTAAATAACTGCGAACCTAGTTACACACCACACTACACTCAACACTTCAGTTTAGTTAGGAGTTCAGGAGTGTTGAGTTCTTTTAATATACTATTATACGCTGTAAAAAATGCTGGGATTTTTGTCAAATAACGAAGAAAATTGATTACCCAAAAACTGGTAATTTTGATGTGATTATAGAACAAATATTCTTAGACATCCAGTATTATGTTAGCTTCTTACGCTTATTAAATACCTACAAAACCCCCCTGAAATGTGTGAAGTTCACACTTAAAATAAATGTTTTTTTTTGTCATCACTTTGTAGTTTAGAAGTGAGGACATTTTGTCTTGAATGTATTGACTTGGGGCGCCACGGCAAAATTTTAATACATTAAGGGCGCCCGGAACCGAAAAAGTTTGGGAACTACTGCACTAGACTCAGTTATACCAGATATTCGGTTAAGTATTACTCCACCAAATTTTATAACATCTTGCCAGACAATATTAAAATCGTTCTTCAAGGAAAATCCATTGTATTCGTTTGAAGAATTCCTGGATAACGATTTTAATAACTTAACATGATATGTACTCGTATATTTTAATTTAAATTATAATATATTTTTTCAATTGTACTGATGTTGAAGTGGGTAAAAATGTAAATTTCAAACACAAATAAATATTATTATTATAGAAAAGTCTACCTCAACAAGAACTTGACGAAGTTTGTATACTTGTTTATATAAAAAATAGCTTTAAATCATAAACACCTTCTACACGTGGCGCTGGGGAACTGCTGCAAGTAATGTTCTGCAAACAGCTAAGAACATATTTCGAGAAATTTTGTTGTGACAACTTTTGCTGAAGTATCAACATGCATCATGGGAATTATCACGATGTCTTCCATGTACACACGTGCGTATATCTCTCGCTGAGATGTCTCCGAGATGAATATAGTATCTTAATTATCCAACAGAAGACGGTCATACATTAAGACACGAGTACGTGAGTGTGAATGCGTGAATATGTACGAGCGTGTTTACGGCTGAAATTTTTAATGTTTTTATTTTATTATAATGAGAATTATAACAGGGACTTTTACTTAATTTTATTGCTTAAAAAATGCGTTTAACTTCTTTCTCACGAAATGTGGAGAATATTTTAAACGAACTACGTTTCAGTTTTATCAATAGAGTTCCTTACAACACATAGGCTCCCTCAGTAAGAGACAAGGAGGCACTCCCCCTGGATTCACCACTTTTAAGTGTTTTATTCTAAACCCATTGCAACCTTTTTTTCGTTTTGTATTTCAACCTTTTTGTTCTCAAATTTACTTATTTTTATTGTGGCGGCAGTGCTTTATGGCCCATCCAATATAATTCCTTATACTAATTTCCGCAGAGTTTCAAGTATTTTTACAACCTTAATTATTTTACAAGTTTTGTATTTTTCAAATAGTCGCGTACTTTTCTTTCATTTAAGATATTATTTTCACCCCAAAGAGGACATAAATCTGGTACCACGACCCACGACCCTTTTGCAAGCAACCGTTCTCTATGACGGTTTTGAGTTAGCAACACTTACCATTTACTGATACATCTCGGAGCAGATAACATCATATCAACCAATGTACAAAATGATTTAAAAACAATGGTTTAAAAGCAATGTTAAATTTAACAAAGAATTAAATCCTCTACTATTTTAACATAGGTCTGAGGCTCTGTTCAATATTTAACATTACACTGTTACCATAGTTTTACTAATTTTTATATCAAATATTTAATTTTAATAACTGAATAGAAAAAGTAAGTTATAATAAATATATTTTACATCCAAAATTTAATATATTGGAAGACGTGTGTATAAGTCTTATTAATGTTTAATATCATAGAATATAACTTCTTTAAATTGTTTTTCTTTTCCAACAAATTGTTATCTGACTCATTGTTATCTGAGAATTTCTTTGAAAGACATTTTTAGGGATTTTAAAGGATACATTACAGTCAATAATTAAGAGAATTCACTTAATTGATAATCAGAAGTCTTATGTTTACAACACGTAACTTTACAATATTGTTTATTTATAGTTTATTTTTCAAAGATACTTTTGTTTAAAGTTATACCTAATAACTTTGACAACTCCTTGAACAATCTTTTTTACCCTTCTTCCTAGAAATACCTTATAAATACACCCTTCTCAAGATGGGGGCAGGAAGTATTCGGTCCGGTTAGCGTTAACATCTAAGTCAAGGGTGCCAAACTGGCGGCCCACGGGCCGCATGCGGCCCAATACTTGCATTTAAGTGGCCCGTAACGACTTCTTATACTATAATAATTTTTTATACTATATATAGTATAAACATTTATTTGAACGAAAATATCTCGTGACAGAAGCTGTCCGGGCCGCAGCGTCAAGACTTCGGCAAGGGCGGAAAACCAATAGTCAGGCAATAACTGTTGCAGTTAGCCGTGCGATAGTCGGTAGAGCAGTGACTCCCCGTGATTCCAAATAATACTCTTGTAAGCAGATATATCAAATACCACTTTTCTATAGGTGCAACTGCTGTGTACAGTACCACTACGCTGATTTCGACCCGTTTTTGTTTTGTTGTTCGATGAAGCAAATATTTTGGCAAAATTTAATTGTTATTATTTAAATGTTATTTCCTTACTTCCTTCAAATAAATATTCAGAAAAATGGAGGAAAATAAAAAACAGAATAAGTAACAATATAAATATAGGCTATTCCAAACGTTGAGATGGAACTAGATTTTGAAATCTAGTAATTTTTATCTATTAATTTGGACTTCTGGTCATTTAGTTTCAGTTTTGTAAATCATACTCACATTGCAAATTCTAGATTAAATTGATTGTTATTATAAAATGTCCAATTCAATAATTTTAATTTTTTGTCATTCTTAATAAAAATTTGTCATTTATTATTATTATTATTTTTTTGTCTTCAAAATATGTGAAAATGTATTCAAATTTTTAATAAATGTCATCGTCTCTATGGTTTCACTGTTGGAATTTTTAATTTTCACATACCAACGTTAAACTTGAAATTATCCAAATAAGGTTCATTCTCGTGACAACCTTAAAGAACGAAATTACCATTTAGTTCCGCCTAAACGTTTGGAATAGCCTGCCTGAACTTAACGTGCGGCCCGCGTAAATTTTACTTGTTAGAAAAATGGCCTGAGGCTGAAATGAGTTTGACACCCTTGATCTAAGTTATTGAATTATTAGAGGCACTGTGTCGGCATTCTGGTGGTCTTACCGATTCTATTTGATTTAATTTTTTCATTATTTTAATACCTATATTTTAAACTTTCAAACTTACTCTTGTAAATAGGATACTATAATAAATCAAAGTCATTAATTTTAAACAGTCTTATTTAGCGTGTGTAAACCTTCACCTTTAAGAACTTGAGTGAACAGCTAAAATCCAGACAAATTATAAGATGCCTGATCAGTCAGGTGGATGTACTAATGCATATCATTTAATTCACATATCGTAATGATGAACCCTGGATAACACTCACGCCTATTACCCGAAGTCCTTTAGTCAGGAATCTCAATTCAGTTTGAGATCAGACGTAACATTATAAAAGGCTCGCTATCTAGTTGATAATAAATGGTACGTTGTAAAGAAACGTATCAGGGCTCGCTACAACGAGAAATCGTCTACTTTGTGAGTATATCCATTGGGCACAGGGAAAAAAATAATAGATTTTATAGAAAAAATCATTAATGACAATTTGCCAATGAACGCAGACACCTTAAATTTCCATTAAGTGTTTTGAATTTCTGATTGTTGTTTAAACAAATTACTAAATATTCAAAAAAACAAGCCATCGTATTTTGCCCCCTTGACAAAAAAAAAATTTGCGGGCATGCTACCACACATTTTCAGTTATTAATGTTTTTATTGTTTTAAATCAGTATATGCTCAAATAGTGGAACCCGAAATTTAAATGCAGTTAATGTAGTATGTAGTATGGGTTCTATGAAAGAAAAAATTTGATTAAAATATACGCGAACTGTGAACGATGGGCAGTTCCTAGTAAGAATGATCATAGGTAGCCAGGTACCCGCTACCAGACTAATTAAAATTGTACCCGATTCCGATATTTCATACCCGTTACCAGTTATGTACCCTTTACTCCTCAACCAACGAGTAGCGAATAGTTAACAAGTAATTATGTGAGGTATTTCGAAGAATATGTTAATGAATATTTTGTTCCACTGTTCTCGGTTATAATAGATTAATTATGCGTATTCCAGAATTCACTTGCACTAACGTATGACCTACAAGTGTCGGAAAATCCCTAGCACTACTATAGTCAACTACTGAATATTTTCAGAAAACATTTCTGAAAACGGGTACCAAACATTTGTTACCCAATCTTATATTTAGTTATTTGATGGTCACTGACGCCGCATTACTCGTAGTGCGAAATTACGTACAATTTTGTACAAAAATCTAATTTTATATTAACGCGCGTCAATCATTCTGTTGTATGATTTTCTGATCTGATTACATATTTAAAGATAACTAATAAGTAATTAACGAGTAGGGGTCGTTAACTAGTAGTGAACATTTAACGGGTAAGGGGTAGCGTACAGCTAACGAGTTAACTAGTAGCATATAACAAACGGGTAACGGGTACGCGGACGGAAATGAAAAACACTTTTTTATTAAATAAAGATAAGATGCAATTACTGTATGCTGCATATTTTTAAATAGATTTTTAAAATGGAATGATCAAAATAACTTGGTCAATATGTGCTGCACTCACTATATATTGGGAGCACACTATCACATTACGGAGGCGCAAAAGTATTCTTACTGATTTCTCACAAAACATTAAAAATTTGAAGTAAAATTAGTAAAAATTTAGGGATCAAATTTTGCAGCGAAATTTTGTTGATCTAATAGGCTATTTATAATAGTAAAAAAAACTGTTATTTTTTGTAATTAAACAAATGCCAATATATGTTAATGTATTGTAAACTAAGATACGCACTTCTGCGTACGACGCGGCAAATTGTAGCTAAAGTTTCATTCTATAAATGTTTCTACCTATAATCTGTCTCATTTTGTAATACCAAACTAACAGGGAAACTTCATTTTTTATGTTGTATATTTAAAATATCATCTTAGGGTGCTAATTCTGAAGTAACACCTTTCAAAATATTTGACAATTCATAATTGACATTAAATTATATGTCAACTTACTAACACAAATTGACAAGTATTTGAAATATATTTTATACAACCAGAACAGAAATTATGAATAAGCGAAATAAGATGAAATAAATATTTGTATATAATTCAAAATATTAGACATGTCAATCACAAATTTGACATGTCAATTTGGTATCTGACATGTAGTTTTTGAGTGAATATAACCTCATTATAATGAAATTTCACCAAAAATGTAAAAGCCAGATTTACAAGTTTACATGGTTTCAAAAAAGTCTATTTACACCACAACATTCACCAAAGTAACCAGATCTAGTTTCGTATTACAAATTGAGACAGATTATATTTAAAATATTGTGATAATTACTTATAGTTATCGTAGTTGGTGGCTGCAATCTTGAAAATGCCACGGTTCATAAATAGGTGATGTGGGTAGAAATGATTCAATTTTCGTAAAGAACACGTGTATAAACTGGCATTCCATTAACATCAAGTATAATATATCTTAAGATCAAGGTTCGGAACTATAAAAAATAAAGTATAAAAAATGACATAATATTTGAACATTTCTACACAAAACTATATGAATACGATAAATAAAAGTTACTTGAAATCCACAAATATATTTAAAAAATTATAGAATATTGTAGCTTTTTACCTACTATTAAGTTAGTAAGCGATAACGTTTATACAATACTTTTGTCTACAATACAAAATATTATTATATTAGACAGATAAAATTCGCCACAAATATTGATGTATAGATTGTTACTAATTTTATTTCAGAATATTAGTTTTGTATAAGAAACTAGGGGCAATTATCGGTTTATGCGCCCCTTAAGACACAGTCATCAAAAGTTCAATGCTGGAAAATTGTGTTCGGTATAGAAATACGTATGTCCAAAACAAAACAAATGCGAGACAAGTTGAAAATAGTACCCAACCGAACTATAGAATGAGCGACAAACGTAAGGAGTCCATATAATGATTCTTTGTACAAAAAGATACGGACTAGCATCCAAGAACAGATAAAAGATCCCATAGGAAAAACTAGAAAAACGGGAGAATGATGAAGTATCAAATATGACGAAAATAAGAGCAAGTATACATCCTATGATTCAATTAACTCAAGATATGACAATGATGACTAAAATCACACATAGCATCAAAATGTCAAGTTTAAAAATTTCTAATGTACTGAACAGTTTTCCTATAAAAGTGGGAGTACACCAAGGTTCAGCTCTGTTGAAACTCTTATTCATTCTTTTCATGTACACGACCTGCAACACCTCGTACCTCGGACTTAACTCTATACCGATGAAATCATGCTCGCGGGTGACACAAACTACAAGGTTCAAGAATCGAATGACTGTCTGCGCCAGTTTGGTCGTCGACTTAACTACAGAAAACCAGAGTATATGGAAACTAATCCAACTGCCGGAACAATCAAAGTCAACGGAGAGGATCTTACAAAGACAAACAGTTTTCGGTATTTCGGATTCCGAATACGAGTACAAAGCACGTTAGCAGGTGCGAGCACGTATAAACTCAGCTTGGTTAAGATGGAGAGAAGTAAGTGACATTCTGTGTGACAAGCGTATGTCCATCAAAAATATACAAGACAATAGTCCGTCCAATCGCATAATATGGACCTGAATGCGGACCGACCATAAAAAGCGCTGAACGTTCAATACATTACATGGAGATGCGCCTGATTGGTCCATAGGCATTTCTCTCCTGGAGTACACACCGAAAGATGTTATCCCGCAGCAAAATGCCGTGGCACTAATTCAAGAAAAAATCGGTAAAAATGCAGTAGTCGTTTAAACCTACCAGACGTGCAGCTCTTCCCTTTCCCATATTTCTCACAATTTTACAACAGATGGTAAGCACCCTCGCGGTACACCAAAACAACAATGGCAAGATACAATCTACAATGATATGAGGATTATCCGTCTACTCCCGACTGAAGCGTTTTATTGGCAAAAGTAGCGTTCAAACATCCAAAAAGCCGACCCCGCAAACACGGGAAAACGTTTAAAAGAAGATTATTACGTGTTTCGGCTTATTAGACCATCTTCAGAAGACAAAGATTAACTAAATCTTTGTATTCACTAAGTGTTGAATGCACACGGAGCTCATCTTTAAATGCCTTTTAACAAATAAGAAACCTGGCTCTCATAAAAAATAAACCCTGTGACATATTGGAGCAATTAAAAATAAATCGCAGTGTAAAATATTAATCGCAAAGAAAAAAAAAAAAATGCAGAGTAATGACGCCTGTACTAATTGATTGTATTTCATAAGAACCCAGATAACGTAAATATATTTTAAATAAATCTACCAGATAAAAAATATTGAATGACTTGCTAAAACTTTTCGGGAAAAAAATAAAACATATAAAACTGAAGAACCGCAAAAAATCAAATAAACTGTAGCGAGATCATTTGTGAATTATAGTTATTTTCTCATTAACATGTTAATTAACTTATAGACAGTGTAAAACCGTGTTATATAGTATCAAAAACAACTCGATATTTTGTAAAATTAGAGACGAGTTTCACATAGTATAAAATAAATATTACATACATATATCTAGAAGTAAATCATAGTTCTACTTGGTTAGCACGTTAAGCATTTTATAAAAGTAAACGAAACATTCTCGAAACAAATACCTCGTTATTTATACAACTCATAAATAACTGTTTTAATTAACAATCGATTTATTTTATTGTTTGTCGAATTAGCAGAAACAAAATAATGGCAATTGAGGTAAAGTTTTAATTCGTCTAATATGTTCAAAACCGTATATTGTACACCTGGGAATAACGCTTCGAGTTACGAATGTTCCTTAACTTGAACAATTTTTCCAAGAGTTGTGTCCGGGGATTGAAACAAGAGAGGCGGTTACAAAACGAACGTTGCCGCAAACATACTACTGATACAAAACTTTCTTAATGCACGTAATTTCTTCTTCTATCGTTAGTTGTTTATCAATTCTTCCACCCATGTGACAATATTACATGTCAAAACAATACTAGAAAGTAATAATTCACCATGGCAAAGTTATTAAGAAGATGCTAATTAAGAGAAATTATTTAAAAATTAAATATAAAGCAACCTAATGTTATAAAGAAATTCTATTATTTATTTTCCCTTATTTTTGCAAACAATCTGATCATCGCAAGTTTTAAACTGTCATATGGAACATAAAAAGGCTACCCATTCCATTATGTTGTCACTTATTAACGGCCATGATAACTTATTTAATTACATATGGGTATGTTACAATATATACTACGACAAATGGCGACTTGCATGGACGAACAGAAATACAATTAGTAAAAACCTTTCCTAATAAATGCAACATACGTTGGGTTGGTGCTAGAAGCAAAAGCGACGAAAGGCAGGAGTGAAAAGGACACATGCCCATGGCGCCATACAGTGAGAGGCGCCAACACAATCGCCCAGACACATATTGAAGGCTGTGGAGTCGGTCAAACTGTCAACTCCGACTCCGAAACATTTGGTACCATCAACTCCGACTCCGAAATAATTGTTACCTACGACTCCAATTCCGGAATTTTTATCACCTACGACTCCAACACTGACACCCTCACTTTATAATCAGATTATAAAGGTGTATCTTAGCGCCTTTGTAATGCCCTTCATTCGTAAATTATTGGACGAGCCAAGTTTGGGCTGATTAAAAGTGCATATGCGTTATTCACTGGTGAGAACTTTAGTCACTCAGGAAGAACTAGAAAATAGAGGTAGCGTTGATGAGATTTTCTACATAATCACTTATCTAGGAAACATCTTCTACTCTTGCCCGTTTAAAATCAATGAAATAATACAATAATAAGACATGGATTTTTTTCCTTTTATTTGTTGGCTTTAGCTGCCTTGGCTAATAGCCATTGACATCTATTATCCACTTAGTTTTTAGATATTGTTATTTATGATCTCGTTGTATTATTTTTATTTACTTTTCAAATATTGCCATTGAAAATAGCATGTCAAACTTAAAATAAAGCAAAGCAGTAAATGGTATGAATTTTACAGTCATAATCGTACACATGTTTAAAATTCATAAGTACCGATTAATAATAATTTCAAAACGTGAACAAAAGCCATTTACACCAAGTCGTAGTCGGAACAGGTATATCTTTCAGATTCCACCTTCGACTGCGGCTAACAACAATTTCTATTGACTCCTAAACTTTTTATTGCTCGTCAAACAAAGTTCTCGGTATACATAATTTTTCAACAAATTCTTCTTTTATTATTGTTATTATTTTGTTTTGCTTCTCAGGCGGTTTTCGGGATAGTTTTCCTTTTTTTTCCTCGTCTGGTGTTAATATCGGAGTGAAGATTCCGGTTCTATGTAGAAGACTGCATATCCTTCTAACTATCAGAATTAATTACCAACAAACAGATTTCCTGGAGAATTCAATGCTACCCGATTGAACTATTAAAAAGGTTTCAAAGTCTTAGGTGTCGCAAAAGAGCAAGAAATGTGGTACGTAACTTTAATTATCAATAATATTTATATAAACAGTTTGAAAACCCGCGATGTTTAAAACTCAAAAGTTTATAAATATCAGTCTAACAAACATTAAAAAACAATTATTGTGAGAAAATAAATCCTAAAGTTTGTGTCAGTTGTTAGAAGATATAAGAAAGATTAGAAAAACGATGGGCTTTTTAATATTTAGAGACCAACAGATTTTACATTGAATGAAAAACATTACGAAAACCATTTTATAGAAAACATTAAAGAGATGTTTCGTTGTGCCAATGTTGACCTAACTAAATATAGTTAGAATACAATTAGATACAGATTGGTCGGAAGTAACTCGTAAAATTACTGAACTGGCCGGATTCATAGCATTACTATGCAAGTACATTTTTATGCGTACATATATTAGATTCGATAACTGATGAATCAGCCAGACGGCTTGCGGATTGCATGTATGACAGTTAAGTACGAAAAATACCTAGGAATATTCCTTGCAAAATTTAAACGTAAATACTCGATGTTATCGCCTGGAGAACTAGATGCGATTAGAACTAATTTAACGGGTAAGAATGAAGTTTTTAAAATTATATATAATTGTGAGATAAAACAAATACTCCTTCGCTAAATTGCTCAGATTAAAGTAAATTCCTAGATCATGAAAATATAGTAGAGCAATGGGAGATATTTCGGGCAATGAAAGATTTCGCTCCTAGTTGATCTCGAAAAAAATCTATCAAAAGTTTAAAATTTTATAATTCGTTTAAATGAATATTGAAATAGTAATTTTCTGGTTTAGAACTATATTGCAGTCTGTGTATATTTTTGATATGGAGAAAGCCTTAAGTAATTGTAAACGCCGACTTCTTGCGGACGATGCTTAGTTGTATTCCAATCAAAATTGCTAAATCCTGTAGTAGACAGAAGCTGATTATTTTAAGGTTATACCAGTGTTGCCAACCGTACGATAATTATCGTACACATACGGTAATTTGACTCTTTGTACGATGTACGATACAATTCTCATTATCGTACATAAAATACTATAATTTTGACTACTGTACGATAGTTGGTACGATAATATTTTATCTGGAATTAAAGATTTTTGAAAATGCTTAACTTGCCCTGTTCTACGTCTACGGAAAGTAGTTCTAAAAAGCAGCGCAACTGATAAGGTTCATAGGAAAAAGTTTGTACCTTACTAAGTAAGGTACGTAGGTTGCATCTTACTGCGTACATGTTTTGCATTTAATTTAACGGGTATTCCCAAGATCACTGCTTGCGGGTAACCGACGAGTTCATCGAATATCAATTCATCGAAAATCAATTCATCGAAAATCAATTCATCGAAAATCAATTCATCGTATGATCAATTCATCGAATGATCAATTCATCGAAAAAAAATATTTTGTAAATATTTGAGAGGAATGCCGAGGGGAGCGGAAAGTCAAAAGAGCAGTGGTCAATAAAAGTAGACAGACTAAGAAATAATTGCGTAATTTTTTTTATATGGTTTAAAAAAAGGTGAATAAAGTGACATAGTGTTTGAATATAAATAAAGAAATATAATAAGAATACTTGTATAATAAAAGAAATAAATGTTTTGTTTTTAAGGTTTAATAAGACAGGTTATGGGCAATTGCAGGAAAATAATATTTAAAAATTCATACACAATGATACGCAATTTAATTGGGCTAATATGGGGGAAAATAAAGTACTATGCGCCTAAAAACAAGGTAATTAGGTTAGGTTTAGTTAGTAAAAGTCTAAAACCGAGCGGAGCGAGTTACCCATCTTCGAGTTTAAGAACAAAGCACTATTTTATGTTAGGTTAGGTTAGTAAGGGTTTTCAAACAGTACTCTGACAGTGGACAACAATGTTTCTGTGCATATGAAAACCTACTCGCACAATAAATTTGAACAGACATATAAGGAGCACTTATACTTAACTGATATTGAAATGTCATTTAGCTTTTGTTTAACAGTGTACTTTTTATAAATCTGTAGCGGAACAAGTATTTTGATTCATCAATGATTCTCACCTAACAATATTTCGATAATTGTTTTGTATATCATATATTATTTTGCCTACTATATACATATTGTCACAAAGGTAATCCTAGGTCAGGATTGCGACATTGTGACGTTCAGCTGTTTGATTAAAAAACTATTTGTCAGTGTCTAACATATGTTACCTGATTACGAAATGCATACTCCGCATTTTCGGTATAAGGAAATATTTGTCATTACGAATGAATATCGGAACTAGGTCAACCACTAATACAAATGCATGGTTTCGTGACAGAAAATCCTAGGCAACTCCTCTACACGTACCAGTCCACACGGTGACAACCGAGACACCCACTCCAGATACTTGTACAGCTGGTGAGCCAAGTAAGCAGTACCATGTGAGTGGGAGAAGGCTTGTCCAGGCTCCTCGACTCCCTGATGGGTAGCCCCCGCCTCGGAGATAGGTCCAAGCCGATCCTGGCCAACAAGGGATGGACCGAGGACTTCCCCAACTCCATGGAGGAATTCATACAATTACATTGACAACAGTAAAACATTATAAATGTGATATATATTTAAGAAATTGTATTGTTGAAACCAGGAGTTGTCTTTCAATCAAACCACCCACGTGTTCAAATAAGTATATGTATGATACTTGTTAATACTGTTTTTTAAAGAATTTTATAAACTGTATGTATTAAGTAGGGTTAAGAAGTTGGAAGACCGGCATCAGCTGAAACTTCGCAAAAATAAAGTCGATGTATTATTATTATTTATACACATCATTCCGGTTGCCAGAGGATATGGCAAGGCAGATAGTCCTGTAAAATGAAGCAGTATTTTGGCCTTCCTCAACTCTGTCATCAAAAGCAAATGGTACCGTATATCTCTGCACGAAAAAATGAGAGATGTATAAATAAACGCGCTAAATTTAAATTCTGGTATTAAACACAATTTCACAGACACTCGGTTGTATTCTGTAAGAAATGAGTTAAAATTAGCGTCAGGTTAATATTTTTATTTTAACACCATGTCTAACGTCATTATCCAAAAATGCTATTCTGTAAGATCATTTGTTAAGGTAAGCGTTAATACAATATTTGTTAACGAGAAGTACTAACTCACCTTGTAGAGAGACTATATTTACTGCACGCCCATTTGCTGCTACGTTGAATTTAAACAAGATTATACAATTTTTGACAAGAGTGTCAAATGCCAAGAAATTCTTAACCTAATATTTCGGTGTTGAATTAAAAATTCAGTCGCGAAATTTATTTAAAAAATGGAACAAATATGTTTGGTCCTGTGACACTCATTATAATGGTGGGTTGCTAACGTAAAAGTTTTCTCTAACTCGAGTTAAAATCATTTGTTTTTCTATGTTACAACATACAAAAACAAATGATTTTAACCTGAGTTAGGAATAATTCTTACTTTAGCAATCAGCCATAGTGGTTTCCACATTGTATTAAATAAACATATAACTTTATTCAACTTTTATTTAGTCTATTTATATACTACATTGTATTATAACAGTTTATCTAATTTTTGAATAAAATGTGAATTGTGTTCATTATATTTTTAAATAGGTGTTCGATAATATTAATTATTAAATAATTAATTGATTTATTACGCTATTTCTACCCTGGAATAACATTATTGTGATCTTCATTATCATTCTCATCAATTGTTTCTTCAAATAATACACCATTAAAATGTACTGCGATATTGTGAAAGACGGCAGAGGCGTAAGTGATTTTGTAGCTTTCAGATGATTATAATTTTAAGTTCTGTGTCTCAACAAAAACCATAACTGCTCTTCAATTCACCATTTACTTCCTTTCTATACAATAACTTGAACTTGTGTCTGGGCTACTTGTATCACAAAAATTACGAAGCGCCATTCTTAGCTCTACTGTACAGAATTCACTTTAAAAAGTAATAGAAAGTTTGAATTTTGTCTTATAATAATTAATATTCCTACCGTCGTTTGTTTCATTCAATTTTTCTTAATAACATGACATTTACTTAATTAAAATCAGTAATTTTTGCAAACTAAACACCAGCGTTAACTTTTAAAGCCACCGATTTAGTAGGCGCTTATTGTAGAACGTTAACTGGTTATATTAACGCGGCCGCGTTATAATTTTAACACATATATGCTAAGCTAATAGCATTTACGTTATAAATGGTGTTAAAAAAATTAACGTCAATTTCTGACGTTAAGATTTTAACATCATGCTTAGAGAATAGACCCAACTATGAAATAAAAAAATAGTATGACACTTAATGGAAAGAGGGCTAAGGGATTAAATATAAATTAAGAATCAGTATAGGTTCTTATTCCCCACTTCCCGTGCATTTCTCCTTACCCAATTAGGTGGAATGTGCGTTCACGTGTTCATGTATCAAGTGCCGTGTATGGAAGTTGCGGATATTTTATGGTATTAAATTTCAGTCAGTGTATCCTGGGCAGGTTCGTGGTTTCCGCCCGTAACCCGGTAAGTTCACGACAAGTTCGCCTGTCACTCTCAAAACTCTTAAATATTACAAGTGCAAATATTGTTTACAGCATGTTGAAATGTGCTAAAAGTGAATAAAGATACTAGAAATAACGGAATAGAGATAGAACCATTTCAAGGACACTAATATATAAGACATATAAAATTGGTCTCTAACAAAAATATTACAAGTGCAAATATTGTTTACAGCATGTTGAAATGTGCTAAAAGTGAATAAAGATACTAGAAATAACGGAATAGAGATAGAACCATTTCAAGGACACTAATATATAAGACATATAAAATTGGTCTCTAACAAAAATATTACAAGTGCAAATATTGTTTACAGCATGTTGAAATGTGCTAAAAGTGAATAAAGATACTAGAAATAACGGAATAGAGATAGAACCATTTAAAGGACACTAATATATAAGACATATAAAATTGGTCTCTAACAAAAATATTACAAGTGCAAATATTGTTTACAGCATGTTAAAATGTGCTAAAAGTGAATAAAGATACTAGAAATAAAGGAATAGAGATAGAACCATTTCAAGGACACTCAGGAAATAAACATATATATATATTTACGGCATGCTTCAACAATATTCCCAACAAACCCCGCATTATAATACATGCGTTATTTCCAAATGTTCTCTTATTACAACTACTAATTTCAAGTTAAAATATTTTAAATTTTATTTTAAATATTTTACTAGAATGGAATTTCGAACAGAGAAGTGTGCTCTAATTTATGGAGCATAAATTCTTTGTTTTATTTCAGTTTCATTTCTAGAATTTAATTTTGATTTTAAAAAGATCATTAAAAATTCTATTTCTGTTAGAAAACAATACCCGTGGCCTTTATTTGATTTTGATGCATTGATATTCACAAAACAATAACATTTTATTGATTTATTTCGTTAAACCGACGTAAAATCAATGATTCATGCCTCCAGGTATTGAAAGCAGATTCATGTTTATATTTGTACATTGTTAACAATAGTTTTTTTCTAAGGAACTAAGTATCCCTTCAGTAATAAAAATAAAGTACAGCTTAAAAAATAAAAGCTTTGGGAGAATTTGTGCCTACAAATAACTAGATGCCATGATTCATCATGCAAATCTGATTTAGCAGATCAAAACAGAATTAATTTTACTCTGTACACGCACCTCTCTTCCAAACAAAACATCAAGACCAGATTCTACCAAAATAAAACATCCCATACGTTAGTATGATTTTAGTACATTAATCTTAAGGACAGGGTTAGTATCAGAGATTATAAATGTTTGATACAAAATGTAGTACTTTGGTTATTCACACAAGCTAATTAGGAATTATAAAAAGATACACTTTTAATTATTACTTCCAGTTTACTAACTAACAGCTATACAGGTGCTGACCAAAAAGTATGCATTGAGCACTCATCCGTGCCGTACTGAACAGTGGCAGGACAACTATGTTACACACAATTAACAATCTGAAATAAAATAATTAACAATCTATACTTCAAATTTGGCCGCGAATGTTTGGTTATCTGAAACGATGTTTATTTAATCGTAAACAAATTGTAAACATTTTATGGCTTAATAACTTGATAAATCAAGCATAAATATATTTGTATATCACCTATGTGATGGTATGGCCATGACGTTATCATGGTAGATATAAAAAGTTTTTGTTGACTGTATTGTCAGTTAAAAGTAAGTTATTATTTAGTTATTGTTAATGAATCACTCAATTTAAAGAACACTATAACCTGCTTGTATATGTCGATTTCAAGATGACAATAATAAATTAAAAGTACAAAAGTAATTTTCACAATAAAACAAGATAACTAGAAAAGTATTAACTTGCTGCAATATACCGCGTTGTACGCAAATATACGTCCATTGGTTTACAAACAGACATCCATAATTCAATTATTTAAAGTATTTCTCCATATTCTTTCACAATTTAAAATACCCTATTGGATAAAATTTCGGAAATTTGATATAGTTTGATTTGAAGTAATTTGAAATTTTATTTCAGATTGCTAGTTTTGTACAAGAAACTTTTGAGAATTGTCTTGTTTACTGTACTCCTAACAAAGTGAAATCATCGACAAGTGACATATAACATGCTCTTTGTTTGGTTCGTTCCAAGTTAATACTAAGCAGAGATGCCCCAATAAAATTAAGATATTCGAAAACTGTACTCAAAGCTAAGTACCACAACAGGATATTATTGCAGACGATTGTAGTGGAACTCTACACAGAATGTTAGATAACTTGAAAGGAAGCTTGAAAAGCGTCAATCAGAAAGAAAAAATCCTTACAGCTGGGGACAACAACTAATAAACTATTGGTATAAATACATATAGCTACCAAGTATTGGTATTAATAATATTATTAATAATATCATACAATTGAGTAAGTCTTATTTTATATATTTTTGTAATGTACACTCATTAGTTTAATATTAGCTTTATATTGTATTATCTCTTTTTGTTTTTGTCCACTTAGATCAACTGAGAAAGATAATAAAGTTATCGAAACCGGTATTGAATATTCAATAATTTGATGTTTTTTCTTATGACCTAAAATCCCGGTAAAATACACCAACTCCACTAAAAACTGATAAAAGTCTATATACCTCATGTTGTACGATGAATGATTACCAGTTATTCTCGAATTTGTGTAAGTGACTATTTGTATAAATTTACAAAACTTTATGAGGAAAAGAAATATATACATCAACTTCCAAAATCAATATGAATTAAAAATATTAGGATATTCATTAGTTGAATAAGCACTTTAATTTATTTTTAATTTGTCATTTTTTAAGTTCAGTATTTTTTATTTACTACATTAACTTTTACTCACGAGAAAGTATTTGAATAGTGCTAATTAGCGCCGAATAGTGTATGTCATATCATTTGTAAAAAATAAAAATTATTTTATAGAAAAGTACCTAATATATAATGAACAACTTATCTTCACAGGTCGATCAAGTAGTATTTCAGACCACAAAAACGAAGTAGCTCACCTCTTGTATACATAAGTTTTGTAACAAAAATTGAACTCAAGCTCACTCTGTCCATGAAGATACAAAATCTCCCTATTTATGGTCCTGTTCGTTACCACCCGCCCATATTAATTAAGAACTACTTTCATTCGCCTACAGGTTAATTCAGAAGTTTTTGAGTGGTTCTTAATCTATTCCTACGATTTACATGCCCGATTCGCCTTAGAAGTGATATTTTGACATTTAAAATTCGCTCACAATTGAGAAAAACTTAAAATCCAAAATCGTACCTTTAGTAATAATTTCGTGCTGTTGATTTATTAAAGCATTATTTATCCTAACAAGAATTACTTGCAACCTATACATTTTGTAGCTCTTATTTACTCCTGTCGGGATCTCTATTAAGTGTTTTCCATTTTCATTCATTAAAAACTGATTTTTGTATACAGGTTTATAGAGTTTCAGGTCAACAGAAACACCTTCTCCAAGAATTCAATCGGGTTTGCAGTGCTATGCAATTTGCCAAGCCTCTCTTTGATTGTGACAGGAGAGGAAAAGTCTTTAGTTAAAAGTAGAATCGTGAATATGAACCCACAAAAAAAAAAAATAGTTGGACAATTACCAAAAACCAAGTTCACGCATCAAGCAAAATATTCGTCACCGCAAGAAAATGCTGTGTGTTTGGGAGTGAATGAAAGGAATAATCAACTGAAAGCTCTCTGTTAGAAATCAGACTATCACAGCCGGCATCTGCTGACAATTAGGTCGGCGCCTCTGGTGAAATCAGTTCATCAAAATCGTCCAAATCACTAATATGAGTTGATCCTACAAAACAACGCCTATTCAGGAAATTGGATTTGAGATTCTTCAGCAACTGCGATACACTTCAGACTTCGTGACGTATAATTACCACCCCTTCCGACTCGCTTTCGAATGTTCTTCGTAGACATACATTCAATGATGATGTAAAAATGCAAAACTGGCTAAAAAATTTATCTACTTCCAAAGATCAGGCTTTATTACAAACATGGAATGGAAAAAATTCCGGATCGATGGAAGGAAGTAGTGAGTAATGAAGAGGAATACATGACTGATTGAAATTGAGTTCTGTAGATTAAATTAAAAAAGAATGTTCTCTCAAAACAGTACGAACTTATTGGACAAAATAATACATAAGACATATAAAATTGGTCTCTAACAAAAAATTTCGGTCATTTTTACATTTTAGTGTATTAAGACCAAAAGAAAATCTAAAATTGATAACAACACTCAAATATTTCCTACTAGGTCAAGGGGTTTACTAATTGTTTTGTCAAATATAGCGTGCGTGTATTTTCCACCTCGTATTTTAACTTGTTCAATACTTTTCACAACTCTGCAATGTCACATTTCTGTAAATGTCCGTGTCCACTGCATGATGGATCATAGTTAACAAATAAATTAACGTTCGCACGTAACTGCGTATTTTGCATATTTTCATTTTTAATGTGCCTCGGGAAATTTAATTTTATTTTAAAAACAAATAAAACCAGTTTGATCGTGAGAGAACGATTTATTTGAAATTAAATAACAGTTATGAGTTGAAAGTAATATCAACGTATAAAAATAGCCGTAAAAGTTATTTTAACGCTAAATTTAAGAATAAGAAATTTTAATACTGGTGTATAATAAAACTTATCACAAGCATTTTATCGATTTTATTTTATATTTTTAGGGGTTGCATAAATAACAAATCGTAAATGTCGAAATAAAGGAATTTACTGCTTGCGTTATTTATTTGTAAAATTAATTTTTAACGTTTGGGTTTTTGTGAATTTCTAAATATAACAATAAAACTTGATATTTTATCGTATAGCACGAATTGCGAAATACCGATTTTTGTTCTCAATGATAAAGTTTTACTACGGCTAAGGAATTCATGATAAGATTGATACAACTTAAAAAAAAACAATTCGCAAACATTGTAAAATTTATATACTGAAGAGAACCACATGGCAGTAGAAATGTGAAGAATTATAACGTCACAACGGTAATCCCAGGTCAGGATTAAGACACCTAGACATTGTGATGTACAGCTGCATGGTTAAAAAATATATTTGTCAGCATCTAGCATACATAACCTGATTACGCATATGTTGCATTTTCGTAATTAGGTTATACTTATCATGACGAATGAATAGCAGAACTAGAATAATCGAAGTAAATAGATGTTGTACAGAAGTCAGGCAGAGGAACCTAGCAAACGCCTATACGAAGTTCTACTCGACCAAGGTGACGACCACGATACGAATACCTCCGGGCAGAGTAGGCAGCAGTCATCAACTCTCTGATGAGCAACCTCCGTCAATGGGAAGGTTCAAGGCAACCCCGGTCACCACGGGGTGAACGAGAGACTTGCCCCAGCTCCCACGGAAAATTACATTAAATAACATCGTAATTTTTAATTATCTAATAAATTCAATTGTTAAAACCAGGCTTTGTATACATTCGAAACCACCCACGTGACAATATGTAGAACAAGCTTGGAATAATAGTTAATTATACAACGACTGCGTAAACTGAAATATTTTTGTATGAGTGGGAAGTTTATCACCACAAGCCGCAGGCGAGTTATGGAAACACGAATACAAAAGGAAATTTTAAATGCTAATTGTATATGTAATTTTTTCTGCGACCACAATTGCGAAAATGTTAAATTCTGAAAACGTGATTTCAAATATTTTGTAAAAAAATTATGGCAACCTACAAATCTAGTGTTATCCACGTTACAGGCGATTACTGTACCACCTGTAGGCAGATTAGTTGTTTTTCTTCAGTTCTTTTTAAAAATTCAAAGATGAAAGTGTAGTACCAGCAAAGATGTAAGAAGAAAGAGATGCGTCCGTCCCCCCTGAAGGTGCCGGAAAAATTGAGAAAACTCCAAGAAAAAGAATATGAGCTCTTTAATGAGAACTGATGAAAGAAAAAGAAAATTATTAAATGTCAAAATCCGTAGTTTCAGATAATAAATAACAAATATGTTTATAATAATAAATTGTTCTAATATTTTCAACCAATATTTATATATATTTATTTTTTATTAGCCTGAATAATGAAATAAACTATTCAGGAATGTTTAGAGATGTCATAAAAAAAGCCTTTCGTGATGACGAACCAATACTGATCACACCAAAAGAAAATAATTTATAAAAAAATCGGCATAGGCTAAAATTCAAATTGCCAATATGTTTCCGTTAGTATTAAAGTACATTTTGCAAACGTTCAGTTGAAAAATTTAGCTCTTATATAAATATTAAAATATGGAGAGGATCCACATCTCAAGATAAAATGATAATTTGGTCTTGCACATGCATGAGCAAGGTGGTCGGCATAGTCACATACTTCAATGTGCCAGAAAGTGTCATTTCGAAAATAATTTGTCGGCATGTAAGAACAGATACAACATCGAGAAGGCCTCGTAGATGGTCGCCATATCACAACAGCCCAACAGGACAGAAATCTTCTGATACAAGCGAGAAGATAGCCATTTGCAAATGCAAGGCAGCTACAGAAAAACCTTCATAATGCCAGAGAGGTCCTGGTAATTGATCAAACCGAGCGGAATCAAACTGTAGAAAGATCGTTGACTTCATATCGACTTTTGCTTACCAACGACTCTTTGGAGCTACTCTCTGGAAACGTCTTGATCACAGATGAGTCCAGGTACTGGCATCCACAACGACAGCCGACGTCGAAGGATGTACGGGAGTGAACAGCAGTTACCACTGCCACAGTAAATCCAGCCTGGGTCTCATTCGAAGTGGTGATGATGAGGAGGATACCTCCCCACATCATGACAAGCTGGAGTACCTTAGACGTACATTAGGCTGGCGTACCATAGGCGTACATAAGGCTGACGTACCGTAGGCGTACGTAAGGCTGGCGTACCGTAGGCGTACATAAGGCTGGCGTACCGTAGGCGTACATAAGGCTGGCGTACCGTAGGCGTACATAAGGCTGGCGTAACGACTTACACGTTTTTAATGGTACAGTTACTGTGTAATAGTAATGTTACAGAGAAGATAATTCATTTTCAAATACGTTACGGACTGCCGCTAATTGGATGAAAATACCCGTCCGCACCGAACGAGAATAGTGCTTATGCAGACCCTCGATGAGCTCCATATTACCCATCTTGCCCTTCCAGGCTTCACCCGATAGTCATTAATTAGAACCAAACACAGCTAAATAACCATACTTCCTACTGTACAATCCCAAGACAGAATTCCAAATGTGTTGCCTCTAATGTAAGATGAAATAGTCCAAAAACATTTTAATATTTGTATTTTGAGCATGCCAGTAACTCGCTGGAGGTGACACAAGATTAAAAAAACAAAATAAATAAATAAATAAAGCAAAGGTACTGCCGTGCATACAACTGAAAACTTAAATTTGTTTGTATTTATTTTTAACGGAAAAGATTTTAGTTTATTGATTTTGGTAAGAAACATGTTATTTGATTTGTTTCGTTATTATACACGAAGAAATGTAGTTATTATAACCTATATTTGCTAAAACTTAGCAACATTAATACTATTGTTAAATACCTCACTTTTGGTTTTTGTAGTTTTTGTAAGAAAAATATAATTTATATATGTCACAAACTTCATTCACATATATGAAGCCAAAAACCTTCGACTCAGTTTCCTATCTATTCAATATTAGCAGTTGTAATCTTCCCTTTTAACTGAATGATTCGTTTTTGTTTTGTTAAATAATAAGACTAGTTGGATTAATTGATTGAAAATACCTGTTTTACTAGTAATTAAACTTTAATATCCACATTCTGCAAATGGAACTCACCTGAAAAAGAAAGAAATAGGATTTAATAAAAATTACTGGAATGTGCAGTGTACAATAAAACAAACTATTGCAAAAAGTCAGAGGTGAATAAACTGAATTAAGAATAAATTTTTACAATAATGAGAAGCAATAAAATTTTATAATAAAAATTCCTAGACAGATTGAATTATTTTTAGTTAATTGTTTTTTTTTTAGATTATGTTTATAATAGTACCACATAAATTTGATAGCATTTTATTAAAACTGCTGACGACAAACTAAGAAAAGTTGAATTCCTGGAGACTAAATCAATAGATTAAAAGATTTTAAATAACAAACTGTATACTTTTAAACACAAATTGTTATATTTTTGATTCACAGTATAACAAACCTAACCTACTTTTACTTACTAAACCTAACCTAATTACCTATATTGATCATATTTACAGTTCGTCTTAATAATTTTGGACGAGATTTGTTGTAACCTGCGTGGTGACATTTTGTTACGTTATGTAAAGGCATACAATGTAATCTTTCTCTGCTATGTATACTGAGATAGCCTCATTAAAAAAACTCACTATCCACCAAGTTTGGCACAGAATAAAACAAGTTTATTTGATACGTATTTCGGCTTATGAGGCCATCTTCAGAAATACAAAAGGTTTAACTCTTATTTAAAATGTACCCCACAAAATTTGAATAAAATAATCGTTCTTGAGTTTTATAAATACCATAAATACTTTATTTACCTACTTATGACAACGTAGGGCAATATTTTTTTCATTTTTTATTTTAAACACCTAATATTAATTAATTTATTTTTCATGAATTTTATTGGTTATTTTAAGTCAAGGGCGGAGTCAACTCGGGTGAATTTCGTAATATTTACAAAGGGCAGCTACGCCTAAACACCCGATTCAGTATGAATCTGTACGTTACACAGGACAGACGTAGCAGGTAGGGCGTATACTATGCTTTGCTAGAAATTTAGTTAGTATGAAACCGGATTTTATGAATGTTGGACGTATGAAAAAAATGCAATTGAAAATATTATAATTTCAGCTAAAAAACATTTTTAATATATTCCATAGTAAACCTGAATACAAATTATTAATAAATTATTTATTTACGATAAAATAAAAAAAGGGTACATTAGTACCCCACACCGCAACCAAAGGATACCGTAACGTAAGGGTTAAGAAATACATCCATGTAAATATAAAAATTACGAACTATGACAAATTTAGAAAACACTTTATTTTTGATGCACTCATTGTTAAACCATATGTGGTTGCCGGAGTATTTCTGTTTTCTCAAAATCCTTTGGTAGATTACAACTAATTTTTCTTTACTAGCATTCATAATTAAAATCGATAGATTCAGTTATAGGCTCTCGTTGAAACATAATGAATAACAGGAAAAGAAGTTTGTAATTTTTCTAATTACATGAATGTATTTCTTAAACCTTTTGTATTTCTGAAGATGGCCTCATAAGATAAGCTGAAAAACGTAAGAAATAAACTTGTTTTATTCTTTGAAACTATCGAGTGTTTTATTCTTTTCCTGTAATTCAATATGTTTCAACGAGAGCCTACAACTGAATCTATCGATTTAACCAAGTTTGGAAAATTATCGACAATCGACAACGTATGACGCATTAAATTTAGAGGTCTCAACGGTTGCTCGTGTTACCATATGGCAAACTTGTGATTGGCAATCAACAGTGCACAAGTCGTAGTCTATAGTCGATTAATTTAAGAGCTCTGAATGCAACTTTAGACTATGGGCGGCTTAACAGACATTTTCGAAAGCGAATATCGCGCAGATATAAATTAACAGGAAACCAAAGATATGTCTTAATCACCCGAAAACGATAAAATGGTGGATTCCAAGAAACGATTTTACACCTTTTATGGTAGTGATTTTCAACCTGGACAGTACCGCTTATTAGTAGACGTGTTAGGCGGGCGGCAAAATAATTACATGCAATATAAAAACCTCCAAAATATACAAATTCATGAGAGAAATTATTTGAAAAGAAAAAGTTACTATTACTCTAAAGAAGAATATTTGAATTATAAATTTTTAATTCATAAGCTGCATTATTTTTTAGCTATGTAAAAGGATAAAAAAAGAACATTCTCTCATTAAAGCAGACTTTCTGCAACTTTAACTAGATATTCGTACGAGGGATACGCCTAGCAATATTAAGTATGTATATAATACAATATTTGTTTTTAGACTGCCCAATTCCATAATAAATAATTATATTTTCTATAATCTTACAAGGTACTGAAGAATCAGCTAACAAAGCCAGGAGGTAGGCTTAAAAAAGTATTTTTTTGTTTAAATATTAGTGAGCGGTAAAGAAATTTTAACCTAATGAAAGTTAAAAAAAATGGGCAGTATTAGTAAAAGGTTGAAAAAGACTGTTTCGTCGGAACCATTTAACCCTTTCAGCCCTGACGATCGCATTTGTGTACATGCCTTTTCATACACCAAAAACTAATAGTCCAATAAAATTAATCTGTACCTGAATGTTCACATATGTGCTCAGATTCGTCACAAGACTAGTAGTGACATCTACGAACTACAAACTGCAATTTTTCCATATATTATGTTAACACGTATATGTTGACATCTTACCAAGGTACGGACAAGTTAGTTTACTTTTATAATTATTCTTTATATGAAACGTTTACTTTTCAGTATTTTTTTGATTAAATTTATAATAATACAATAATACCTTGTTAGTGATGTTTAGGTTGTGTAATAAATTCCCGCGTTTTTTGTATTTTATCTTTTTCCCGCAATTTTGTGTTTTGTTAGGTTAAGTTTATATATGCATTCTTAAGTGTCTTTCCTGCTCTACAAACTTATCTGCTTTAATTTTCGGAATTTATTAATTTTAATTGAATTTGAGGCTTTTGAAATGGAAGTTCCAGGAGGTGAAAAAAATCATTTTCGACATCTGCTCTATTTTGCCTTTCGTCGTAGTCAAAAAGCTACTAAAGCAGCTCGCGACATTTGTGACGCATATGGAGTAGATGCTATAGCTCCGAGGATCGTACCAGATTGGTTTTCCAAGATTAAAAATGGCAATTTCGACCTTGGTGATGCACCTCGCTCGACTTTGACGAAGATCGTCTCAAGATGTTTTTGAAGCAAGATGGTCGTCAAACAACACGAGAGTTGGCCGAAAAGATGGAATGTGCCTTTAAAACCATCGTTAACCATCTTCACTCCATGGGCTTTACTCAAAAACTTGGGAATTGGGTGCCACATAACTTGAGCGATGGCCACAGGGAAAATCGTCGCGAAAAAAGCAGCTTAAAATCTTGCCCGGCATCGTGCAACATGCGGTGACAAGCAACGATTTTTTTACAGAATTGTCACCGGGGATGAGAACTGGTGTCTTTACGTAAATATGAAGCAAAGAAAAGAGTGGATGGCACCAGGAGACACATCAAGGCCAAGAGTTAAGCAAGATCTCCATCCCAAGAAGACAATGATCTGCGTCTGGTGGGATTGTGAAGGTGTGCTCTACTGGTAAATGCTGTAGAAGAACAAGACTGTCGAAAAGGCACGCTATCTCGCCCAACTTCATCGCGTGAACGAAGCAATTCAGCAGAAAAGGGTCAATCGACGTGGTGAAGTCATTCTTCTTTATGACAATGCGCGCCCACACACCTCAAACATCGTCAAAGAGGCTCTGAATGATCTCAAATGGGAGGTTCTATTGCATCCGCCATACTCTCCGGACCTTGCGCCAACGGATTATCACCTTTTCCGCTCCATGTCGAACCAAATGAGGGGCGTAACCTTCGCTAACGATGAAGACCTCAAAACCTGGCTCACAAACTTCTTCAACACAAAATCAAATTTTTTTTGGCGAGACGGCTTCAACAAGTTGGTCGATAGGTGGGAACAGGTTGTAAATAATGATGGAGAATATATTATTGATTAATTTGTTACTATAATTATTGTTTTCTTCAATAAATCTTATAAACAAAAAAACGCGGGAATTTATTACACAACCCAATAGTATCAATCTAATCTCAATTATTACAATTTGCTTGAAATATTTGTATAAAGGATCTTGATCTCGAAATCATGTTTAGAAAAATGGTCACACTTGTTGACATCGATAATTTTTTTGCTATCAGAACGTATAAAAAAACTAAATAACCAATGAAAATATAATCAATTGTTAATAAAAGATTATCATTAGAAAACTGTGATTTATTTATAATTGAATGTAAAAACATTTTTTTTTCTATGTTAAGCGAATAACTGAAATTTTGTTGTTTTCTGGCCTGATGTACACAAAAGTTACCATCTGATTTTTTTTTTTTTTTTTATCAGATAATAAAATTTTAAAAAAACTATGATAAGTTATTTTTTGATCAACTGTGATTCCCCAACGAAAAAAACTTATTTACTTAAGGCAAAAATTTGCAGGGCCGAAAGGGTTAATAGTAAACTACAAAAAATATTTTAAATTCTAAATCAGAAAAAAAAGTTATAAGAAACAAAAAACGTCAAAATAACTTTCTGAATGTTAATTATTTTCTGCATACAGCAGCTACGGCTACAGCTAAGGCCACTTTTTGTGAATGATTTTGGTCTGTTCTCAATCTCAGTCGACCCAGAACGATCATAAAAGAAAAAGATCAATAATTGAAAGCAAATGGCAGGACTAACAATAAACATGGATAACACATATGTACGAAATGCATGAAAGAAGCATCAGTTTAAGTGAATGCTTGCTAGTAGATGTCAACCTTGCTACACATGCAAATTAAAAGTAATTTAAAAATAATTTAGAAAATCAGGCAGAGGACGAAAATCCTTCGAATATGTATAAATTTTCTTTATCTAACTGAATGTTCCTAGATTTGTCAAATTAAGTGTTATCAAGCTTCTATTTTTATTTATTAATCATACCTTAACAAAAACATAATCTTGTTATTATACATTTACTATTAGCTGGTGCATAATATATGCGTTGTCTAGTAAATACCTGCAATTACTAAAACCGCATTCAGAGCTCTTAAATCAATAGCTTATACACTGTAT
Source organism: Liopterus haemorrhoidalis (assembly GCA_963971575.1). Lineage (NCBI taxonomy): Eukaryota > Metazoa > Arthropoda > Insecta > Coleoptera > Dytiscidae > Liopterus > Liopterus haemorrhoidalis. Next base: position 37,368,891 of record OZ020618.1, on the reverse strand, counting down.
CTTATAGACTGTTTACTGTCACTAGAAGTTTGTCATATGGTAAGACGTGAAACCATTCAGACCTCTACATTCAATAGGTTGTTATTATTATTTTTAATTTTTTAAAGTTATAGCTAGTGAGATGTTTTAATGCGACAGACATATAAACACCTTGGCTATTGCATTCTATCAGTGACACCGTAGTTACCGAATGCCTTTACATAACCTAACATAAAGTCATTATTAACAAATCTTGCTCAAAATTACAAAGACGGACAGTAAATATGATCAATTTAGGTAATTAGGTTAGGTTTAGGTAGTTAAAATCTAATTATAAGAGCGATAATACATATAAAACATTTTACGAAGCCAAATAATTGGTTTAAAAAAACACAGATGTCGGATTAATCGTAACATATTAATTTTTAACTTGCTATGAACGGTACGTACAACATTAAAACAATGCATAAAACAGAAACATAACTTACAGCTAACAAAGAACAGTCTACAAACTGTTAATTTAAACAGCTCTGAATGCGGCTTAAGAGTAGTAAACAGATTTATTTAAGTCGATACTATTGATAAAATCTTACTTAAATGTATAAATTGACTAGTAAGTGTATAATATTTACTTAATTTTATACTTTTACTGTAGCATATATAAATGTGCTAAAATAACGAAATAAAATGAAAATAAGAAAAAAATGGAAGAAAATAGGAACAGAAAAAAAATATTTTCAGAGAAAAAAGAATATCAAGATAAAAAAAAAAAAACAATTTAAATATTTTGTGTTGCAGGTACATAAAAGTTATGGGGGCTAGCAGTACTTCTAAATATTTTAACACATCATGCTACGCAGAAAACACAAATAATTTCAGGTCTGCAGAGTCATGCGTATCCAGTACCACTACATATATCTCGAGTTGGAAAACGGGCTGGAAAACAGACTGAAAACTTTTCCCATACCTACTACTACTAACAAAATAACTCCATTTAAAGTATAAAACACTGTTAATTCGCACAAGATGAATCGTTGTTCATAGAAACTTTCCAGCAGTGAAATAAAAACGCACGGCACAACTAAGGTAAATTAACTTTATAACTCGTTCCCCTTACCCCTACTACCATCGGGGGCACTTAATTACAATGAATTATACGAATTTAGCCACTTAACCTCGAAATTATTATTTCTTAAATTAATAGCAGCTACCTAACACGTAGAGAGAAAATAAAAATGAGTGTAGTTAGCTGAGGGAAACTTTGCCATTTGCAGTGTCACCAAACTTGCTTCGTCTTAAGTAGTTTATCAGTCCCATGATGATATTACCAAGCTTACAGGACCGTCTTGGGAAATTTCTTTAGCCGCAACTATACAAAACGACGTAGAAATTAGTGAGACGGTGAAATTAAAGAAAATGCAATGAAACGAGAGCGAAATAAAATAAAATTAATAATTAATGAAAAGCCCATTCCTTAACTAATTAGTTTGCTACCAAAATAGAAAGTCCGAAGTTTAGCACAAATATACCAATGTTAGAAGAATGTTACTTATCACCAGGGATGCCAGACAAGAGTGATTTGTACCTCATCCCGCATAAACATTAATATGTCTCGCAGGCAGAAAATTTAAAGATTTTGACTGTAAAATAATAAAATAATTGCATAAAAAGTGATGGATGCTGCTATGAAAAGTATTTCTTTCCATTAGGAAAGAAATTCATACATATTAATGTATGAATTTCGGGCATTGGCAAGTGAGTTACACGCTAATGGTCGCGGGACACTTTAGATATAGGAGAACCCTCGAGCCGTTCGGGGATTTTTAGACATAAGCGTCCGCGTAAATAGTGTGATCAACAATGTATATGCTGTTTAGTAGTCTAAGCTAGGTGTAACTCGAGCGTGTGTTTAGCTCTCATTATAAAAATAATATAAATTATTTTGATATCAGTCTAATCAGCTGCTGTAAAAATTATTACCTATATATGTAAGGTAAATTTCATTTAATTTTTGTTTGAATATGTCTTGTGGTGGGTTGCTAACGTAAGAGTTTTCTCTAACTCAAGTTAAAATCATTTGTTTTTGCATGTCACAACATACAAAAACAAATTATTTTAACTTGAGTTAAGGATAATTCTTGCTTTAGCAACCGGCCATTATTAAATTAAAAATTAATTTTAATTTAATTTATTCTAGTCTTCTAAATATCAGATAATGAAAGTAGTTTGAAAATTCCGGAAAAGAAAAAAATACGATTGGTGCACTATTATGCAGATTGGGTAAAAAACGTAAAGTTGGATTAGTCGCGGTAGATACGCTCCTAGTGCAAAATGCTCTACATGCAACAATTTCATTTTCACAATTAGTCACGATGGTGAAAACGACGTAAGTAGATATTTGCAATCTAAAAACCACATTGTAAAATGTTCAAGCAATAGCAAGTACATCCAAAATTTCTAAGTATTTTATACCAAAACAAAGCAAGGTTCTACTGTTCAGAAAATCCAAGACAACATCCACGAGGCCCTTATTAATGTTAAAAACATAACTATAATCTGGATCCCTTCTCACATTGGTATAATAGGAAACGAGAGAGCAGATGTTGCGGCAAAAGAAGTAACAAATCTTCCGACTACAAATACACCAGTCCCAGTTGCCGACTTCAAAAGTCTCATAAAAGCCAACGTAAGAAATAAATGGAAGGAATATTGGAACTCAATCACCAACAACCACCTACGAACCATAAAAATGGACACCAAACCATGGGCACCCAGTGCAAACAGGCATGACCAAGTTGTGCTCACGAGGTTGAGGATTGGCCATACAAATACCACCCACAAACATATATTTGCACATTCTGATCCCCCCATTTGTGACACATGCAACTCACATATCACTGTAAGTCACATTCTAATCGAGTGCTGCAAATATACAACAGAGCGTTGCAACAACAAGATCCCCGAAACCCTCGAACGAGCCCTTGCCCACAATAAAGACCTTGAAACAAAAGTGATAAAGTTCCTAAAAGACATAAATATATACCACCTAATATAGACCTAACTATATACTTAGTTTATTACATTATGTTATATTATTATCATTATCATAATTATTGCATCTACTATTTGTTACCGTAATGTACCGGGGCACTAATAACCTAAGCTGTTGAAGCATCCGAAAATTTTGTAAATAAAAAAAAAAAAAAAAGTAAGGTTCTAGAAGATGTCACATTTGCAGTATCGTTTTGTTAACATTCTGTTATGCATTCTCATAGTTATGTCTCAGTTGGTCGTGCTAGCTCAAGTTAAAAAAAAAAATGTTTCCTGACTGCAATTGCAGCAAAATATTCTTGTGCGAAAACAAAAACTTGCAATTAAAACTAATATTCTTGGAAAGCACTCAAAAAATTACATATTGCAACAACTGGAGAAAAATCAGCCCTTTTCTATAAGCACGGGCGCTTCTAATAAAGGAAACGTAAAAACTTCGTTTATGAGATATTTTTACCAAAACCATGGTGTAAAAACTGATTTGATATCATTCATTTTGTTAGTAGTAGAGGATACTGAAACTATTTCAAATACTCTAATCCAACAGCTTACATTTAATGAATAATATGGAGCATATGGAGCAGATAACGCCAATATTAATTTTGGCAAGAAAATTAGCGTTTTCATAGCATTAAAAAAAACTTAATTAAAGTATATTACCTGATGGCTGCAATTATTTTTGTTGCTTTCTTTATTAGATACATTTTTAAATGGCCAAAATGAAGTAAAGGAATTAAAAATGATTAATTTTTCATTTTTGTCCCGCGAAACCTAATTTAAAATCTGGCAACCCTGCTTATCACTGACCAAAATAACTGTTCAAGTACCCTTAGGGTAGACAGACGCATAGTGAAAGCAGGTTATTGGCTGCTGGTAGCTTTTTACTGACGATGGTTCGCGCTGGAAGCCAACTCTGGGAGACCAGCGCCAGCCTCTACTATGCGCAGTATAATTGATAACACAAGGATATTCCTGCTCGCAGGGTGATCTTCGCCAGCGCTGGCGGCCAGCTACCAGCTTTCACTACACACGTACTCTAAGACCGCTACGACTTACTTGTAAAACACTAGTACTGTAAAGTGCCACTTTAGACACTACAATTCGTGTGTAACAAGCCAACTTAACGCCAGTAGTAGAAAAAATATTTAAAATCAAACAGTCTTTTGTATAATAGGCATCAACACTATTTCTGCTAAAAATATGTTAAACATGCTTTTTTTACGAAAATTATTTTGCAAAATAAAGTGTTGACTGAGCAGGTCACGAAAGACCCCAAGGACCTTGCTAACAGCTAGTAAGTTGCAATTTGCTAGATCCTGCTAAAATTAATGGAGGAAAACTATACACTTTGCTGCAGCCGAACAGATTACAGCTTACTCAAAGAAATGGAATGTGGCTCTAGAGAACCTTATTTGTGATATGTGTAGTAAACAACGATATTGATTAATTATTATTCTTGTCAAATATGTGCGTAGTCTAATATTAAAATATTATAAAAAGCTATTAAGATTAACAAATAAAAATTTCAATAAACGCACGGACTTACATACTGACAACCTAAAAACAACTACAAATAGAATAATTTCTTTCGTACTCAATATATTGATCAAGCGGAACATAACTGAAAATATATATTTTTTTAAATTTTTTCTTGAATTGGTTGACTTCTCCAAGCACCTGTACAAAGTGAATGTGATTAGTTTTCCAGCTGCCGCTCAAGTATACAGATATTTTGCGGTTACTTGTTTTAAAATTTAATCAGTTAACCTCAAAAATATATCAAACGTATAAACAATGGATTTTAAAAATAGAAAGAAATATTTATTATACGAAGAAAAACAAATTATATATATTTTAGAACTAAATAAAGATGTTACATGATGTAAAACGGGCAAACTGCAATTTCTGACATTTTCTAAATAATCAAAAAAAATTTATGTTGATCCTGATGTGACATTTGTGCATGAAATAAATCTATGTACAAGGTTGTTCATTTGGTCTTCTGAACTGAACTGAAATGAATAAAAAATGATTAAAATTTTCACATTCAAATTATTAACTCATACATAGTTCACTGCGAAAGAAAACGTCTATGTAAAGTCAAAAGATGTTGGCTATAGTTTAAATATACCTCAAAATACTCCAAATTCTAAATAAAAAAGTTCATTAGTATCATAGATTTTGCAATAATCGCAAAGTCTCCAATTGAGACCTGTTTCTAATACTCGCCGGACTACAACGGAGATAGTGCCGATACAATGCAGCGGGATGGGATTTCCCGTATCGTATCAAATCGAGTAAGACTGCGATCGTCAAAAAATAAAATAAAACTGATCTCTTGAGTTATGCAAAAATTTAAGAATTAATCATCCTAAAAACATCAATTTGTGATTCTCGTGCAGACTCGGTAATTTTATCATAAATTTGCAAAGCTTTTATGTCACATACCGCGGGGCCCTGTTAAATTATTGCTGCTACAAACTCTAAAGAATTCTTAGAATTAGGCTATATTTGTATTCTATTTTTGAAATTACTGCTATGTGTTTATTATTGAGCATTTATATCAAATCTCTTTAGTTTTTATAATTCATTAATTACACAGTTCTCTTACTGTAAGCATATACTTACATGGCGTGATAGTGTCCTTATTTGGTTTTAACGATTTACAAATATTTTATTGTATTGAGAAGTTAAAGTATTATTAATTGATCAAGATATTAAAACATGCTATCTAAAAGAAAAGAAGGTTTCCAAAAAAAGCAAATAAAGAAAAAATGCTAAAAGTCGAAGCAGCAAAATGTCAAAAATTAACATCTTTATTCCTAACTGTCTCAACTTCAAAAGAAGTACAACTGGAGGAAGATGAACCGACAAGTTCAAAGCGAGAGACAGAGGCACAACCAGAAAAAGAAATCCAAATCAACAATTAGAAAATTGTCAGCATAAACAACACAGCCAGGTACATTCTGATGAAGAACATGAGGAAATTTCTAAGCCCAGGCTCGAAGATTATGAACGAGGCGGAACATATACATTCAAATATAAGTACATATTTTTTAAGGCCCAGTGTTGAAAACTTAACTACGTATTTAAAATGCCATCCAACTCTACTAGGAATTTAAAAATACAATTTAAATGATCCAAAAATTTTACCATCAATAAATTGGCATCCGTCGATGTTGGTTAACTTTTGATGAAAACACAAAGATTTTTTTGTTCATTTTGCATCACTTTTTTGAAAATTACTTATCAGTCAATATTTATTAGTGGCTATGACATTCGGGGAAAAAAATGCTCCACATAAACATGTTTATCAAAGAATTAAAGAACATGAATTATCGTTATTGCATACAAAAAATACAGAAGCATGTTTAAAAATAAATAACAAAGTTTGGTAGGTATTTTTCAAAATTCTCGTTTAGAAAATGCTACTCGAAACCGTGAAATTTTACGGAGTATAATAGAGACAGTACAATGAATAGGAGAAAGCGCGGGTTAAATTATCGAGGTAGACAAGAATCGACTTCGACATTACTCGATAGTAATTTAAATCGTGGTAATTTATTGACAGCACAAATTTATAAGCAATTAATAAATAAGCGAAGGCCAAGGTGTGGAGATCAAATTTTTGTAAAACTGAAAATCAACAGGCCTTCAAGTCATTTTTACAAGAATTAGTAGTTTGTTGCCTTGATTTCATCTCCTTCTCCGGTTTCAATTTGTTCGTCATCGTAAATTAGAATAAAACAATATAAAAACATAACGTTTTTGAATATTTTTAGGATGTAAGGTATCCTGCAACTTTCACCGGGCCTAATTTTCTTCCAGTCCAAACTGATGGCGACCAAGCTAAATTAAAGGTAAGGAAATATTCAGTAAATACCTTGTGTATTTTTCTGTTCTTTACTCAGTCCCCTCATTTTTCCTAAGTTAATAAACTTTGGTTTCTAACAGATGTCTTTTTTTAGTGCACCCCGTATCGGTCAACCAGTTCCGTAAACCGACAACGCGGACGCCACTATTGAGAGATATATGGTAGGTATTAATGCAACTTCCTATAAAACGAGTTAGTTATTTTAAGTATTCATTGTCCAATTATTGTCTTGAAATCTCGGCTGGTGTTCATATAATTGAATTAATAGCCAGAATAAGGTCGGAACGGTTAAAACATTGGAATTAATGAATAACTAACCAATAACAATTATTCTTTATTAGGACATTAACGTAAATGTATAATAACAATTAATATTTATTTTAAAGCTCTCCAGTAACTCCATATATATATTTTGATCATTTGACTCTTAACTCTGTTGGGAACATGAACCATAGATTTAACTTATCTGTTTGTTCAAACTCCCAATGTAAATGTAAATCTAAACTACTGTCAGTTCGATTTTCATTACAGCATGTATAACTGAACTGACCATTATAACTAATGCACAGACTTCCTGTTTCATTCCGTGCACTTCAGGAACCACAGTTGTTAGCATTTCCATTTTATACTTTCGCCACCGGCACTCCGGCTCCCCTATCTCCTCTCACCCCGTACAATTCAGCATTACAATTGCATATCCCGCACATAATACCAACTCACTCTTTCATATTTTAACAGATAAGATAATTAAATGTTATTTATTATCTTAGGTTGTTTGCACATTTGTAACGACAGGAAACACACATATTATATTACGGGTTGTCTCACAATAACATTAATTTCCTTTCAAATTTTAATGCCACGGAGGATATTTTGAAAAACACATTAGATTACTTCATTTATCTTGTAACATGAACAGAACAAAGCAAAGTTTCTAAAGTTATTTTTTGAAGGTCTTTACGATTGGAAAAATGGAAATTGATACGACATTTCTATACATAAACAAAAAGTACACAATCGCTTTTATTTTTTCACGATGCACTGAACTCGATTTTATCTACGACCACTATCGTGAATAGTATACATTCCTATATTCTATATTATATAACGCACGATCTGTGCAATTGTTTTCTTATGATAATCATGTGTTCGATGGACAATCGCACAGATTTTACGATTTATTTATTTAACTTGGCAGAAAAAATTGGATTTTCATTTTGGTTACATAAGTTATCTAGTGAATTTTAATGAGTAAATGGTAGGGGAAGAGTGGCATGAAAGAGCCTAGTTTTGAAAGAGCCACTTTCATTTATTCGGTAGTTTGTGAACGAATCTCATGGAAGTTTTAGCTTTTATATAGCAACACTAGATGTCTATCGCCCACAAACATCTGACAGTTCACCGAAAACAAATGGCGCCAGAGCATCTTACAGAAGATTTTGTCATTGAAAAGTAAGTTTTTGAGTTTTCTTTCTTTGCTTTTTGAGTTTCTCATGTGACGAAGTATCGCCAAAATGATTATACCATAGTTTTATGCATATATTTAGCTTTATAATAATGTAAATATTTCGCAATCAATGTTTTTATTTTGTAGTATTTTTTGAGGTTATAATTTTTAAGACGAAATGTTTTGAAAGATCCGGCCTGTAGTGTGATGAAAGAGCCGGCTTTTTCATTCCCGGCTCTTTCAAGACCATAACTAATAATTATTTTAAATTCATAATTTTTGAGTTTAAATCAGGATAAGGAGAGTGAAAAAATACGAATCGTTCGCGAAAGAATTTTTCACGCGAGAATTTTATTTTTCATTCGTTCGCGAATTATATTATTTAATTCTCCAAGTTATAAAGTTCTCGATCACGAATAAAAAATACTTTTGTGAATCAAAAAATATTTATCATTCACAAATTTTTCACGTACGAATGATTCGGGATTTAAATAAAAACGCATGTTTATTTACACAGCTGCAATGCTGCAATAAATATTATTGAGTCAATAAATACACAAAAAAATTATGTAAGAATATTGGACAGAACACCGGCAAACGCTTACAAATATGTTAAGTATGGACCCGATTGACGTTCAGTGGCGTAGCGCCAAATTTTACCCTCACCCCACCCCGCACGAAATTTTTAGAAAAATCGTGTTTTATCACTTGCGTGTCATATCACTTGAGAGTGATATTTTCCGAACCCTGTATAAAATTCATTCGCGAGTGAAAAAAAAAAAAAAACGCAGAAAAATCGTATTTGTATCACTCGCGAGTGATATTTTCCGAACCATGGTTTAAATAGATTTTTTTCTGTTTTAGAAATCAAATGTGTTCATTACAAATGAAGCAACACTGTCTAACGAAACGAAAAAGACCATCGGCCTCTATAATAGAAGAAGCTGTTAATGAGGTGATACAAAAAGGCCAATCAATAAATAAAACAGCCCTTTCTCTTAATATATCAAGGGCTTATCTAGCTAAAATTGTCAAGAAAGTAAAGGCGTCTGAGGAATCGTGCTATACACATTGCCCTAACATAGGAAATAGACGTATTTTTACAGTGGAGCAAGAATCTATGCTGGTAAATTATTTGAAAACTGCATCAAAAATGTGTCATGGCCTTACCAGACAACAAACCAAAAAACTAGCATTTGAATATGCAGATGTAAATGCTGTTTGTCCAGATAAATGGAAGGACTCCAACGTTGCGAGTGAAGATTGGTTGAAAGGATTTATGAGCAGACACAAAGATTTAGCAGTAAGAAAACCTGAAAATACTTCTCTATCAAGAGCAACAAGTTTTAATAAAATGAATGTAAGCACATTTTTTGGAAAATTGACCAATGTTTTCATGAAATATAATTTCCCACCACACATGATATTTAATACTGATGAAACAGGCTGCAGTACGGTAACCAATCCTCCTAAAGTGATTGCTGAACGAGGATCGAAACAAGTAGGCCAAGTGACATCAGCTGAGCGAGGGACATTGGTAACAACCCTGTTTTTTATCAATGCTGCTGGTGGTTTTTTACCGCCAATTTTTGTGTTCCCCAGAGTAAATTACAAAGACATTATGTTAACTAATGGTCCAGCCGGAGCTCTTGGATTAGCAAATATTTCAGGATGGATGAATGAAGCTTGCTTCATGAAAGCCCTGGAACACTTTGTGATGCATGTGAAGCCATCAAAAGAGAATCCAGCATTGATTTTAATGGACAATCACAGCTCTCATATCAATCTCAGTGTGGTTCAATTTGCTAGAGAAAACTATATTATAATTGTCACATTTCCACCACACTGCAGTCATAAATTACAACCACTCGATGTCACAGTGTATGGTCCATTTAAAACTAGATATCGAATTGCCATGAATGAGTGGATGCTAACAAATCCAGGTAAGACAGTGACTATTTACCAAGTTGGAGAATTTGTTAAAGATGCTTATCTAGCAGCCTTCAGCCCACAAAATATTACACAAGGCTTTCTTAAAACAGGGATTTATCCATTAAATTCAAACATATTTTCCGAAGAAGAATTTCTGTCATCATTCGTGACTGATAGGCCTGATCCATTAACAGTAGTCGATACAAATAAGGAAAATAATTATGATGCTATTAAAGAGATCGTAACAGAAGAGAATTCGAGATCTTCTACACCTGCTACACCTACACATTCAGTTCCGAGCACTTCCAGGCAACAAATTATATCACCGGAAATTATAAGGCCGTTTTCAAAGGCAGGCCCGAGACAAACAAAAAAACGTAACAGTCGCAAAATGTCGTCTGCCATTATTACGGATAGTCCAGAGAAAAAAAAAATAGAAGAGAAGGAGTCAAAACAAAAGAAAAAGTATGCTATGAAAATGACTACAAAAAAATCTATCAAAGTACTTAATAGAAAATCTGAAACAAGTGATGATGAAAGTAGTCTGAATATCTCCCTGCATGATGAATCATCTTCTTCTGATTATGACAAAGAAGTATTGCCACAAGTTAAAGAAAGGGACTCGAGAAAAGCTGGTAAAACAGCTGGTAAAAATGGTAAAATTACAAAAGGAACTGACAATTGTATAGTATGCAATGGAGGCTACAGACAGAGTAAGCAAGAGTGGTTCCAGTGTAAAATTTGTTCTTTTTGGGCACATGAATCGTGTGGTGTAAAAGGGACACTGAATTATTTTTGCCAAAATTGTTTTTAAGGAAGGAAGATGACGAATTTGTGTTTATTTTTTCAATGTTCTGGTTATTAAGGACTCAGCTCTTTCATAACATTTGATGGCTCTTTCAATGCCAACATGTCATGAAAGAGCCGAATTACACTTTTTTTTTAAATGGAGTTATAACTACCAAGCTTGTTTATTTTTGTACTTTTCTCAATGACATTATGTAAATAAATAAATAAATAACATATTGAAGTAAAAAACGTAGCATTTAATTGTTTTCTTAATGTTTTTTTTAACTCACTTTTAAAACTGGCTCTTTCATGCCACTCTTCCCCTACTGTTTTGAAAAAATGTATGGTTAGGTTATTTTAGCATTAAAGCTTGATCATAAATTTATAAAATTTTCTTATAAAAAACTTAGTTTAATGTAATAAGTATATCACAATATAAAAAAGTAATTTTTTGTGCATTATGTATCTATTGGAATAATCATTTTTATATTTTTTTACATTTAGAAATGTTTTAAAATGAAATAAATAAATAATATTTTCCCAAGGCCTAGAAGGTCTAGATAGTCATAAAGGAGTAGAGATGGTAAGTTCCCCGTTTCTAAACCGCCGGCCCTAGATATGAAAGCCACGTGGTCATTGTGACATTTCGGTCGGTCCTATTATCCCTATATAAACAGGTACTCATTTTAAGTACCAAATTCTTTTAGACTTAAAGTACAAATATGTTTGTAAATATAACCTCAAACCAGAAAGTAAAAATTCTGTTTGCAATAAAATTACCGTGACCAGTACACTACCAACATATTTTTTTTTTTAATTTATTGCTTTCTAGACGACTTTATTTTTCGATCATATGGTATTTTAAGTACATATAATCTTGATACTTATTATATTCATCATCATCGGCCCGACAGCTCCTTGGCCTCCTGTTTCCAAGTTTCGAGACTATATTTTCAACCTGTATACATTTAGAAGTAATATGATCAGTATTACGTTCATTTATTTATTTATAGTACACACCGAAAGGTTTTCACCCGGGGTGGTGAACAGCTAAGCAGAAACCAAAATTTTTAAAATTTTTCTTAGACCCAATATTTGATAAAGTCAAGATTTGAACGGCACGAACAAACGCTTCAGCGCTTGCGACCACCTACGTACCTACATGTTTGCATGAGTACTCGTGCAGAGTACGCATTCGATAAAGTAAATATTTAAGTAACGAAAATATAACTCAAAATCTCGATTTTTTTGAAAACCGATAGTTTATTATCAAATTATTATTTGCAATAACACGAGAAACGCTATAATTGAATTATAAAAGCAAAATATACCTGCGCGAAAATGGAAATTGGATACGCTCTTCGCCTACAAGTACTTTAACAATTTATTTGAGCTAGAGAAAAAGAGTAAATGTGGGAGAATGTAATGTAAGACATCCAGAACAGGTAATTTTAGTTGAAATGGTAGCACATGCTTAATGAATTGAAACCATCACTTGCCTGAGAAAGTGCTCCAATGCATTTCATCAGAAAAAATAAAGGAAAAGAAGGCCTAAAAAACACAGGAACGCAAAGTTGGAATGTCCATTTAACAGTCAAATCTGTATTATATGGAGGGTTCAGATGCCAATCAGTTTAAGTCAATAAAAATTGAAAATGAATTGAATTGAAAATAATTGTGTTAAAGTAAAAAAATACCATTGCTTGTACAGATAACGATGAATATTTTTATTGCTAAATACTCCTAACAGACAAATAAACTTAAGTACAAGATTGCTTTATCAACTGAAAGATGTAAGAACAAAAAAAAAATTGAATTACGTAAGTTATTTTCAAGAAAAATCTGACTTACACTGTTCGGCTTCTGAACCCTCCATATATTGCAATTAAACATTGCAAATCTGCAATTTCAGTAATATCATTTATTAAAACATGCTCCAGATTGAATCCTTTATTATAATCGTTTTTTTTTTTCCTTTTTTTTTTTTTCACTATATAAGCGAAACCAAACTGTTTCAACTCGGATTCAACAGATATCAGTCTATGCTTGAGTCTAATCAACTGACAGAAAATACAGAAAATAGGAATAAAATATGCTACCAGCTAAATCGAAGAATTTAAGAAGAGGTTTTTTTCAATCAGAAATTCTTGGAGGGATATGCTATTTGATAAGTCGAACCATCTTCGTCATCTTCCAAGGTGCGTCTTATCACCTATCATCCGGCCAACTTTTGATTCATTCACGATAAAACACATAAAACTTTCATGTTTCAATGATCGGTTGGTTAACATCCGGATCAATCTGGAATGTAAATTTTTAAAGTTCTTAGCCAGACATGGGATCTTCTTGAAATTCTAAAACCAACAACCCATATCATGTTTAGTATGCTTTAGATTGAGCTACTTATGAAACCATGGAATTAACGGCAATGTGCTAATTAGTTGAATATCCTAATCCTGATACAAGACTATTGATATTGAGGACTAGAATCTGGGAATAAAGGACCGTAATAAATGATAACTCGAACAGGCAGCTGACAAGACAGAACCATGTTCAATGGATAGGAGACTTTCGCTTGCTTAAAATGTTTGCAATGAGTCTCACAAGAACATAAAAAGCTCTTGTTTTCTTTTTAGCCATAGTGAAATAGGCAATATTAGAAGGACCATGTCACAGTAAGATCTTCAGACAATAAGTATGAAGATAAACAAAAAAGATGCGGATACAATCAATATAGTGTAGTTTAAATTTGTTCGGTCCGGTTTCTATATCACCTGGCCAATATAATCACCTGGTAGTGCTAAACTACTACCACCAACTATAACATATAGTACTATACAGGAAAGAAGACAGTTTGACTGATGTAACACGTTTACGGGAGAGTTCAAAAAATCAAAACGGTTTACAATAAAACACTGCTAGTGTGAACAAATAACTACAACACAGAGAACCAATGACGTTGTCACCTATTGTCGCATGTGCTCCAAATACAGGTCTGGTATATCCAACTATCCTGATCTGATAAACTGGTTACAAGTAGTCCATGCTTCTAAGTTTACAGAAAATGCAATAAAAGTATTTTTGAACGATCAGCTCAAGAAATTGCTAGAGCTACCGGAGGTCTTTAAATATCAAGTATACAGCGTATTTAAGTAATATTAACCATATCAATATCTAAGAGCATATAGAATATTTTCTTCCAATAATTACACAAGACGTAGTATTGGTAAAAAGGAATGGTTTCGGCTTTTCTCTCTTAATTATTTTGATGAAATACATATATATGTATGTCAATGCTTGCATGACCGCTTGTGCAAAATACGCATTAGCGTAAGTAAAAATAAGCTAGTGCTAATATAAAGCAATATTTCAATTTTATTATAAAACCTTTTTTTGATCCGCAATAACAAGAGAACCACCCATAATCTAGTCGGCTATTATAATTAAATTCGAAATACTGGATCCGAAATACTGGATCCCACAGGCCATTTTTTTTTTTTTTTTTGTATTATCGAATCTGATTTTACCTTACTGATTCAGGAACTGACATCAGATATTTTACCAAAATTAGAATTGCGTTTTTATGCCTTTTATTTTTTGGTGACACATTGGTCTAACGCGGCTTGATACAATATTAAAAGTATTAATTGGCCGTAGAGAATCCAAAGTGTCCGCGAACTTGTATATCCTAGCAATAGAGTTAATGACTGTTACTGCATTAGTAAACGCTCATACCGCATATAAAGAAATTACAAACATAAAAAGTCATTTGTTTTTTAAATAAATATAGAAAATATACCATACATATTTCAAGTTTTGTTATATTTCAATATAATAGTTCATATAGCCGCACGGTGACATTGTGATCTCAGGCAGCAAACCGGGGTTGTAAACATGTCTAGCTGGCCGTTTATTTTCGGCCTATATGTATTTCAATGCACTGTATGAGAAGACAAACACCACATGACTCAATATAATGTCAAAGATGTGAGACGAGAGTGGAGTCGCGAAGTCCATATATGTTCCAAAAACATAGGAGACTAGCATTGTCTAGCACGACACTCACCGTGTTAATTATTACTATGCTAATGTACATATGTACGTATGTTTGCATGAACACTTATGCACAATATGCATTTATATTTAGTAAATATTTAGGTAGTGTAAATAATTGTTTGACCTGCAATAGACCAGAAACGTAAGAAAAAAGAGAGGAATAGCTGTGATTTCCCAGGATATTTCACGCCTTAGGTTCTGATGTACGAGACTTAAATAGTCTAATAGTGTAATGACACTCTCAAACTCCCAGAAAGCAACGTGAGATATTAATGTACATACATATACATTAGAGAGCCACCAAAAGCCAGATTCACATTATGTCTAATTACCATAAGAATTTTCTGTTATTTTGTACTGTAGTCAAAGGTTCATGGTAAGACGGTTAATCTGGAAACACAAAGAGGTAGGTTCAAATATAACGCACTTACTCGATTTCTGGACAATCGGTATTTTATTATCAAAATAAGACCGCAATAACCATAGATTATCTATAATTGAAACACCAATTATAAATGAAAAACTAAAATGCCTAAGCAAAAATATAAATTGGGTGCATATATCACGCAACCAGTATTATGGCAATTTACTTGAGCTAGAGAACTACAGTTTGAATGTTGGAGACGGCAATAAAACATATTCAGAGAAGGCAATTGAAATGGTAGAACCATGTTCAATGGATGAGAAACAATTGTATGCCTAAGAAAATGTTCTAATGTATCTTACCAGAGCATACAAAGTAGGCACCTAAGAAAAACACGGAAAGTCACAATTAGAAAGCCATGAATACGAAATCTATAAGGCGTTGACCGTCATAATAAAAAGGCAAGATGGAGAGAAAATCTGAAAAGCATCGAAACCGACTATAAATCAGAAATAGTTAATTTTTTGTTTTGAATGTACGATTTTCTCTTGATTTTTATTCACTCTTCTATCGTGGAAGTAGTATCTGAACTGCTTACTTCTGTACTATTTGACTATTTTTCTATGATTAATGCTGACAACCTCAATATACAAGAGTCAGTAACATATTTCCTGGGAATAATTCTAGGACTGATAATAATGGCAAAATTTAAATGGACTTGACATTATTAGTCATAAGCAAGGTTGACAAAACCGATTTTTTTTTTTTTTTTTTTTTTTTTTCTTTATATGTCTAAATTATTTTTGTTGGTAGTATTACAAACAAGATTATGGTTACAATTGTTGGATTTCCACCGAATAAATATAATGTTGTCAGTTGATTTTAGTCTTTATTGTAGTTACAGCTGACTAGTTTCGCTCAATTCGAGTTTTCATCCCACTACAATTTATTTTCTGACAAGGTTTTGCCGCGTATTTTGACTCCATTAAGAACTTTAATTATTCTACTATTTTTTTCGACATTACCAGCTTTGATAATGCTCGAATTGAACAAAACTAGTCAGCTGTAACTACAATAAAGAATATACTCAACTGACAACATTCTATTTATTCGATGAAAATCCAAAAAATCCTACAACTCCTATTATACTAACCACCAATAATCTTATACATTCAATATGATAATTGTTCTTTCAAAAATAATACGCAATCGTGAGGCGAGCAGATGTAATCGCAAACCAATAGGTTTTGTTAATTAGTTCTGACAAGCCAATAAGAATCATTTGTACCAATGAGCACCAGCCGCTATTTACACTCATTGAACATTGTTTTTGTGAAATACGCTTTTGCGTCAAAATTTAGTAATACAAATATCAAGCAACTTTTCGATTTATGGGCAATAATTGGGATTTATTATCAATATTTGACCTGCAATAGACCAGAACCGTAAGAAAAAAGAGATGAATTGCTGTGATTTCCCAGGACATTTCACGCCTTAGGTTATGATGTACGAGACTTAAATACTCTAATAGTGTAATGACACTCTCAAACTCACAGAAAGCAACGTGGGATATTAATGTACATACATATACTTGAAGAAGCCACCAAAAGCCAGATTCTCATTATGTCTAATTACTATAAGAATTTTCTGTTATTTTGTACTGTAGTCGAAGGTTCATGGTAAGACGGTTTCTCTGGAAACACAAGGAGGTAGGTTCAAATATAACGCACTTACTCGATTTCTGGACAATCGGTATTTTATTATCAAAATAAGACCGCAATAACGGTAGATTATCTATAATTGAAACACCAATTATAAATTTAAAACTAAAATGCCTGAGCAAAAATATAAATTGGGTGCAGATCACGCAACCAGTATTATGGCAATGTACTTGAGCTAGAGAACTACAGTTTGAATGTTGGAGACGGCAATAAAACATATTCAGAGAAAGCAATTGAAATGGTAGAACCATGTTCAATGGATGAGAAACAATTGTATGCCTAAGAAAATGCTCTAATGTATCTTACCAGAGCATACAAAGTAGGCACCTAAGAAAAACACGGAAAGTCAAAATTAGAAAGCCATGAATACGAAATCTATAAGGCGTTGACCGTCATAATAAAAAGGCAAGATGGAGAGAAAATCTGGAAAGCATCGAAACCGACTATAAATCAGAAATAGTAAATTTTTTGTTTTGAATGTACGATTTTCTCTTGATTTTTATTCACTCTTCTATCGTGGAAGTAGTATCTGAACTGCTTACTTCTGTACTATTTGACTATTTTTCTATGATTAATGCTGACAACCTCAATATACAAGAGTCAGTAACATATTTCCTGGGAATAATTCTAGGACTGATAATAATGGCAAAATTGAAATGGACTTGACATTATTAGTCATAAGCAAGGTTAACAAAACCGATTTTTTTTTTTTTTTTTTTTTTTCTTTATATGTCTAAATTATTTTTGTTGGTAGTATTACAAACAAGATTATGGTTACAATTGTTGGATTTCCACCGAATAAATATAATGTTGTCAGTTGATTTTAGTCTTTATTGTAGTTACAGCTGACTAGTTTCGCTCAATTCGAGTTTTCATCCCACTACAATTTATTTTCTGACAAGGTTTTGCCGCGTATTTTGACTCCATTAAGAACTTTAATTATTCTACTATTTTTTTCGACATTACCAGCTTTGATAATGCTCGAATTGAACAAAACTAGTCAGCTGTAACTACAATAAAGAATATACTCAACTGACAACATTCTATTTATTCGATGAAAATCCAAAAAATCCTACAACTCCTATTATACTAACCACCAATAATCTTATACATTCAATATGATAATTGTTCTTTCAAAAATAATACGCAATCGTGAGGCGAGCAGATGTAATCGCAAACCAATAGGTTTTGTTAATTAGTTCTGACAAGCCAATAAGAATCATTTGTACCAATGAGCACCAGCCGCTATTTACACTCATTGAACATTGTTTTTGTGAAATACGCTTTTGCGTCAAAATTTAGTAATACAAATATCAAGCAACTTTTCGATTTATGGGCAATAATTGGGATTTATTATCAATATTTGACCTGTAATAGACCAGAACCGTAAGAAAAAAGAGATGAATAGCTGTGATTTCCCAGGACATTTCACGCCTTAGGTTATGATGTACGAGACTTAAATAGTCTAATAGTGTAATGACACTCTCAAACTCACAGAAAGCAACGTGGGATATTAATGTACATACATATACATGAAGGAGCCACCAAAAGCAAGATTCTCATTATGTCTAATTACTATAAGAATTTTCTGTTATTTTGTACTGTAGTCGAAGGTTCATGGTAAGACGGTTACTCAGGAAACACAAGGAGGTAGGTTCAAATACCGGAATCCAGAACTTTTATACTGCGATAAAGGGAAAAAAGAACTAAACGTTAGCGTCCAAATTACCGCGTGACTATAATATAGTCGGGTTGTATACAAACTTTATCTGATCTATGCGCCACACAAGCATTATACCAATTATTCAATATTTAAAAACTATTATAACCACTACTTTCTTGGCGATCTTTGTGTACGAAAGCAGACAATCCTCAAATAATTCAGGTACAAACTCCTATTTGTATATAAATCAATGCACGAATAAGGAAAAGACCACTAGCTCAGCCCAAGTAACTATTGTCAATTTACAAAAAAAAAATAATAATAATAATCTTCAGAAATCCTCGATCTTCAAGTACACCGAAAAAAATTCTTGAGCTGTACAATTAGCTTCCAGCGTCAAATACTGTAGATTTTGCACCAGAAACTTCAGCAGAAGACCATGTGACAGATAATTCAGATGATACATTAGATGAATACATCGTTGCCAAAGTATTACTTTTCTTGCGTCGATCAGAAACTTCTAGAAAAAATAAATAAAAAATCGTTAGCGATGTGTGTTTTTCTTTTTTTTCATATGGTCAAGACTTAGTTGTGCAATGAGCGTGATATGTTCATTTATTCATAAAATATTATAACTACTATCAATAAAACAATATTTTTCACTTTACTAATGTTGTTATTATTTTGTTAAGTATTTAAAAAATATCAATTCAACTAAAATAATTGAGTTTTTCCCAAAAATAAATATTGTGGACTTACGTAATCTCCATTGTACGCACCGATATATCATCTTATTATTAAATTATATTTAATAATAAGATGATATTTCAAGGCTACATTTATTTACTCATTTATTTGTACAAGACACACAGCATAAGCCGAGGCTTATAAAGCTATATGTAAGTAAATAAAATAACAATATGACATTGTTTATTTTTCATAGAAATAAACATTATGAAAAAAATACACTTACATTGAAATAAAAATAAATATTATAACTCTGGCTGGTTGCCTTGGTTTAGCGGACAATGCATGTCGCGCTGAGTGCTAGACGAGGGGGCTCGGGTCCGAAACCCGATGATGGCATAGAGGTTTCTATTTGTAGTTTTAGGCTTAGTTTATATCAAAATAAATAAATAAAATTATATCCTTGTTAATGGTCATAGTTGACAAAATTTGCATTTTTTTACTTCGCCTACACAATACCCATAATAGTGCAGTTAAGTTAAGTATAATACGATCCAATGCTAGTTAACCGAAAAAAAAAAACACTGTTTTTTTAATAGGATTAAAACGTATTAACACATACATAGGCCGCACTCTACTCATTAAAATCGCTGAATACTTAAAAATCCGGACATTCGTAATTCTTAAGTATGGTAATTAAATAAATAAAATTATGCATCCATACCAGATCGTAGATGAATACAAGCAGCAGATTGAAAATCACTAGAGTTAAAACATATACATCATTAATTCTTGCTTATTTTTGTTTTGATAATGTATTTCTAAATCGTTTGATCTGTGTTCTCATCGCTCCTGATAGGGGCAAAATGAAAAATGTTCCATCAAAATGAAAAGGTTATATAAATATTGATGTGAAACCGACTGAATACCAGGTGCTAAGTGATATTGATTTACAATTTAGATGAACAACTCGTAAAAGTTCAACGTGCGTGTGTTTTTAAAATGCGGCGGACAAGATGAGTGTATTCATATACTGTCTGAATTATTTATTAATTTATGCCTCAACCCTCTCCGGTGGGAGGATCCTACCGGTTAGCTAAAGAGGTTTCCACAGCGGACAGAAAAGAACAAGGTCGGTGTGGCATGCTAAAATTCTGCAACAAAAGCTTGTATTTTAAAAATCATTATTGTTGAGCCCTAGATACATACATTATTTATTTTTATTTATTATTTATATATTCTAAGACACTGTTGTTTTCTTATTTTTAATATTTCATGTTCTTAATGCTAGGTTGAATAGATAGATCCAAGGGTACACTTTTAAGCCTTTTGGGGTGATAATTCTAGGTATATTAGTGATGCTTATTCAGAAAGTTTAAACACAGAAAACAATAATAAATAAAGTATACGACTTTTATTCGAAAAATATAGTGCCGACTGTGCGCATCTTTTAATAAAAAAGTTGGAAGAAGATGGAATAGAATTTCCATACAAAATTAGCCATATGTATAATTATTTGAAGTTGCTAGGATTTTTTGTTTGTTTTTTGTTGCAAAAACATAATGATTTTATTTGTTCAGATTTGAAGTATTTAATATAGACTATAAAGACTTTAAAACAAAACGATATTTAAACATGCCCATATTTATAATTCAAATATAGCCAGTCCTAAGCCTGGTAAAAATGTGAAAAAATGTTATGTGAGTATATACAGCTCATTCTAAATAGCATATAAGGAAACACGTTTAAACTCAGCATTTATTATAGCAATAATGTCAGCCATTATTGGAATCAATAACTGAGGGTGGCCATTTCATTTTGGAAATACTATAACTGCTGACCGACCCGTTAAAATTGTACCCAGTTCCGATTTTAAACATCAGTTACCCGTGATCTACTCGTAATTGTTAACGGGTAATAAATGAGAAGCGGAGCAATAAACTGATAGCAGGTATATAGTGATAGGAGATAATTAATGGGTAGTGGTTACCGGGTAGCGAGCAACCCGGTATTAAATCAGTGTAATTGTGACCGATAACCGGTTCTAGAAATTTTCATTTTCATCATTCCTAATAACAACTAAGAATAGACAGTTGGTGTACTTATATAATAACAAATTACTCGGTGTAACAATGCATTAAAAATTCCAATAAGTTACAAATGATAGAAATAAACAATACGTTTTCTTCACTAAACATTTATTCAGCTAAATGTATATTTCGAATGCTATGCATTCTTATGCAAAATAACGAAGTGCTCAATCTATCTACAGCCTGGTGTGAGATTTTTAAAAATAGTTCTTGCAGTACCATTCCTTCATGAATGATACATTATAAAGTTTGATATTTAGGTGATGTTTATCCAAAATTTCAAGGTGCTAACCTGTTTGCCTCATTAGTTCTGAGTTTATGTTTGGTACAAAGAGCAAATATTAAATTTTATTTTAAACTAGGTAAAACTACTATAGTTAATTTCTTAGAATCGTGCGATTTGTAGCACAGGTTTCATAGAGTTCAGCCCGAATACATTGACCGAGAATCTTGTTACTTCTGAACGATAATACACTAGCATATTAAAAATTTCCTAGCCAGAAAAGGTAATACACTCCTCGAACACCCTCTTTATTAAACAGATTGGGCCCCGAGAGATTTCTGGCTGTTCCCAAAACTTAAGTTGGCGATCAAACGAGAGCGTTAAGTTTTCGACCTCGGTTTTAAAAGTGATTACTAAAACGCAGTATTATGAATGCTTACGAAAAAAAAAAGAAAATAAGAGAAATATTATTGACTTCTATCTTTTAGGAACAGCCTCGCCAGAGCCTTGACAAACTGTATATAATAGTATGTCGCCGTGCAAAATGCAAATTGCAGCATCTCCGCCGTACGAACTGCTCGACTTTAGAGAAGAATCCGGAAGACCCAAATCATTAAGCCTGCTTATTAGATATTGGTTCAATAAGTTTAAAAAATAATAATTTGTTAAATTTAGGATTATGCCACACAGTAACATTCCGCTTGTTATATAATATATTATACATCGTTTACTTATTGTTAATAAACAGTTTATAAGTATTTAATAAAACGCATTTACAACATAAAGTGTATGACAAATACAGTTGGTCCATATTCAATTGAACAACAGAAACGCCTAACTTTACATCATGTTGTTATAGAGTTGTTATGTTCTTATAGAAAGTCCCAACAACTTATCTTAGATATACAATACGTATGTCAAAAGAAATTCTTAAGCAAGACTTAAAAAGACGAATATTAGTAAGTTTAAATGGTATAGCAAAATTCAACATATTTTCTATTAAAAAGTATTTAACGCCTGGGAGGTTTTAACCTGCACTGCATACTGTACTCACATATAGTACAAAAACCTGGTAAATACTTAAAAATATCGTGATGGTCACGAAAAGCGGAAAAGAGAGACGTGCGATAGCAATTACCCTGTCAGCAAAAGGGTACGCAGTACATACCTAGTAATAGATTTAATAAGAAAATTTTACTGAACTCAGATCTGGATAGATAATATACGTAAATCCAGCGAAAACTGTTGTAGTGGAAAACCAGACTATATAAAGGCCCAAACGTTAGGTCTGAAACAATATGGACGGACAAAGTTAAAAGGATGCTGAACGTCTGGATGGCAAAACCACCAATCCAAAACATAAATACGAATGGAAAACACTAAGAGACTTAAATCCGTCAACGGATGACAACTGACAATGATGAAATAAATACTCAAGGAGCCAAGCAATTTCTCATTTTCAATTTGTTTATTTATCTAATATTATTTTCTTTTCTTTTTTTTTTTTCTTATTTTTGTAAATACATATTATCTTCTTTTCCTGTATTAAGATATGATTTGTGATATGTATATATACTGTTTATTGTATATTTCTAGATATATGGGTTCGTGCAGTAAATTAAATTTAAATAAAAATAAAAAATTATCACATGCCGAATTAAGATTTGTGAACTCAAACACTACAAAAAATTCTTTTGTCCACAAATACTCCGGAAATGTAATTTCGATATTGTTATTGGACAATCCTTTGCAGGATTTCTATGCTACAGCCAGACGTCCGAAGGTCGGTACAGACGGTGTACCTGAACCGAGCTTCACGCCTACTGAGGCACTGGCGCCCTCTATGCCATGCACAGATATTTGAAGAAAATGCATTTCAGAAGAAATGTATGGAATATATCATTTCATTAAAAATGTATAAATGCTTCTTGGAGATTTAGCAAAATAATCTGCTGGAGCATTATCATTTCTTGGAAACCGTCAAAAAGTGTTGTTCTGCGTCTTCAACTAAACGCTGGGACTTACTAATACAATTTATTAAACAAGTTACATCGAAACCAGTATCGGATACCAGATGGGAGTGCCGTTTAGAAAGGGTTAAAGCTGTGAGGTTAAATCAAAAAAATGTATTGCGCTTTCTAAGAAGTTATCCAAAATATTGCTAACTAAACACTCAGAATTAAAATCACACAAACTGGTTTTATTCGACCAATTTTAGTAAGCCAATTACAAGGTACGATATGTTAGGTCGTTAATATTGTTAGCAAAATATTTTAAAATTCGTCGATGGATATTCGACGATTGGTATTGCAAATTCTCATATAAAAACGTTATTATTGTTTTAACAACAAATATATCGTACATCGGGGTTTATCATTCTCAATTATGACTGCTAAAAACTTGACGAATGAAATAAATGTGGATTCAGAATTTAATATGAAGCGTATCGGAAAGAAAGAAAACATTTTTTTTTATGAAGAATCAGATGAGACAATTTCAGGTGATGAACAATTTCAAACTAATCATTTCTTAGTTACATTTGATAAAGCAACAAATTCTTTCTTATAAAAGTTCAAAAATGACGAAAATCAGTTAGATTTTTTGTTATTCAAAAAATTTTAAAAGTTTGCAGGAGAACGAACTTTTAAAATGTTGCAAGGATTTACATAAAACACTAGAGAGTGATATCGGCGGCACTGATTTATTTTGTGAAATTGAAATGTGCAACCAAATCCTTTCTGGCCAGTTAGGCTCTATGTTGGAAATAGTTCAGTACATATATAGCAATAATATTTATGAATTGTATCCTAACTTTATAATAGCATTAAAAATTGCAATAATTATACCAGTAACTGTTGAAATCTTTTTCCAAATTATAATTCATAAAAAATTATTGAAGAACAACTATATCTGAAGAGATTACCATGAGATGTTTTGTTACTGATTATATGCCAAAAATGAAGCAATGTTAAGTATGCCATACGCGCAGATTGTATATTCCGCACTAGAACCACGCTACTTGCACTATATACTATTCAACTTTTCCTGAAAATCTACGAGCGAAAACAAGGACCTCACAAGATATATTGTTTTACGATTGACCATTGGGTTCATCGAGTTTAAGTTATATTTATGTATCGTAATTTATCGTGTATTTGAGGGGCTCGAAGGAAAAGTAGAATAAGTGAAACTGAGAAAAGTGTAAAATTGTGATGACTATGGTCTTTTAATGGCTACCAACAACTACACAAATGAATAATGTTTGCAAAACAATTGAGTAGGACCCGACGTCATTGTGTCCTGGTTAACAGTTATAAAATGGCGTAGGGAATTTAGTCGGGGTAGTCATTCTTGTGACCAGTTATGACGTCAGTGGTCATCAGTCCGCATCACGCTGCCCAAGGACCAGTCCAGCTGTTGAAGTCGCCAAGACGAGATGTGAGTATTGTCTACAGGGCTTCTCCACGTGTTCGCCTCGTGCGGATACCTGGGGTGGTTCGACCGATCCTGGAGAAGCCAGGGCAAGAACGAGACTAACATCAGTTTCTAAACGGACAACACAAGCAGCCATTTTTTCCAACAATTGTACATATTCTGAAGTAAATTAATCATGTATAATAAATTTTGTAGAAAAGTTTCCGTTCTTGACTTCACCTCGTGACATTATACACATTTCTTATAAAAAATCATGTATGCATCACTTGTACTACTTTTTCTCCGATCCCTTTATTCACCAGTGAACCTTTGTACATACATTTTATCTCCTATTCACGAATTGTGGCGAATGTGGCATGTTACCGAAATAATTGTACAAATATACAAAAACTAAAGTATAATGTTCCGTGTCGAGAGGCAGGTAAGGTACGAAACGTGTACTATTTCTCTCCCAAGTTTGAAGGAGCTGAGTCATATGACTGGGTTTAACCAGAGAGGTTTACGCTTTCCTCTCTAACAATTTTAATCTCTAATTATTTCCTTCCTGAATAAAGTTATGATATGAATTCAACGGAAATTCAGAGAAAATGTTGGAAATATTAAAGCTGTGGGGAATCCTGTATCAAAATATGGGTTAGGTAGAGTATGTGGGCTTAAAGCGTATGACGGCTCACGATCGCCGACTCTAGCGCCAATGTTTCCCGCATGAGAAGTTCGTCCTGTAATGAAACTAAATGCATATCTTAATGGTCCTAGTTGGCTTAGTTTAGGTCTCTTACTAAATATAGACAATATGGTCCCGCAAATGACACTTTAAAACTTTCAACCATACTAGTGGTCACTTTAAGAACCCAGGGAATAACGTTAGTTTACCACTTGTCTTTACTGACTTGGCGAAGTTAGCTAATAGAATTTGAAGTTGACCTGGTCAGTTATTTCAAAGCGAATATTATACAATACTCATATGTAGACCTAAAATATTAAGTAAGTAATTACCATTAAATTACATGTCCTCAATATAGTCCACTAATGTATTTCCTTGACTGGACCGCTAAATTATTTATTACCGACCATCAAATATAGAAAGGTAGGTATTGTAACTTATTAAATTTAAAAAAGTAATAAAGATTAAAATTGTGTTTGACCAATTTTGATTTTCGAGATTTTTACAGATAAGCACTAATTAAGCTTTTTGTAACACGACTAACTGTGTTTGACATGAATGTCGGTCTGTAGACACATGTTCGATTGAACAGATTTTTAAGATATTTCATATTAAAACTTCAGGCTTGAAAAAAATATTAAGCCCTTAACCGGGCACACTCGCGTATATGCGGGCGGGCCATAATGGCAGAAATGGACACACTCGCATATATGCGAGCGGCGCTGTATTTTACGTCATTATATTGTGCGTACTCGCATAACGCGAGCAATAAGAACTAATTTTATAAAATGCATTACTGTGCAGGAAAAGAGTTGGTATTTTAATATTTATATAATTTATTTTTTATTTGTATATTTTTATGTCGAAAATGCATTCATGTCTTACGTGCATATCAAAAAAATACTAGTAATGAGGCGGACAAGCGGTATTATAAAAGTTTGTTAATTTAAGACTTATTATCTCACCTAAATAAATAAATATATTATGTGTGTACACTCGTGACGTCAGCCGATTTCTGTATCTGGCGCTCCACAGGGGGCAATGCGTAGTCACTCGAGACGACGATCTATCTTTGTGTATTTTTCAATATTTTTGTATTAGAGACAATTGTTTTGTGTTTTTTTTATAATATATCTAATTGGAATATACCTTGGTAAGTTTTTTTATATTACTTAGTTTTTATTCAAAATCCGCTTTTCACTTAAAAATAAAATTAATATTTTTAATTAAAATTTCATTTTTTAATCACGGGGTTAATCACGTTCAGTTACGTTTTCATCATGAACGACCGTGACGCAAAAATTTAACGGCATGCACCCATCATTAATACAAAAACTAAAGATAATGAAACTGATATTACAGAAAACGAAAGTAATGAAAATTAAAAAACATTACTTTTCTACAAATGTATTATATACAATAAAAACATTATAGCCATACATTTTATATATTTTTCCAGTTTTGGTGGGAATGGGATGTAGCACCCCAAATAAAACAAACTCGTTTCCATCCCTTTGCCTGCATAAACATCGATATCTAATGTTGCATCTTTCTTGCAACGGGATCCTCAATTTAGATCATATCATGAAATTGTTACAGCTTGTGAAGTGAGATGCTGAAAAACTTAGTAGTATTCAGAGACAGAAAATCGGTTGGTGCCCTTAACTCTGTTCTATGTCGAATCATTAACTTATTTAAAACAATTCAGTATAAACAGAACCTGAAATTCAATTCCAACCGACTTTAATTTAAAATTTAATGATTACAAGTTTAACAGAGTTTTAAATTTACTTGACGAATAAAATTAAACTGTTTATGATGACACCCACCTGTTGTAGTAAATGCGAACTTTATCAAAGCTACATTATTAATAGACATATGATAAATTATTGCAATAATGAATAATAGTATTTCAAGAACATATCATGAAGTTGTTAGAGCTCATGAAGTGCGATGCTGAAAAACTTAGTAGTATCCAAAGATAGAAAATCGGTTGGTACCCTCAATTCTGTCCTATGTCGAAGCATTAACTTATTTAATACGATTCAGTATAAACAGAACCTGAAATTCAATTCCAACAGACTTGAATTTAAAATTTAATGACTACAAGTTTAACAAAGTTTTAAATTTAGTTAGTTAGTTAGTTAAAATTTTTGGCGCACAGCAACAAAGGCTATTTGCGCCAGTTTTAAATTTACTTGACGAATAAAATTAAACTGTTTATGATGACACCTACCTGTTGTAGTAAACGCGAACTTTATCAACGCTATATTATTAATAGACATATGATAAATTATTGCAATAATGAATAATAGTATTTCAAGATCATATCATGAAGTTGTTACAGCTTGTGAAGTGCGATGTTGAAAAACTTAGTAGTATCCAGAGATATAAAATCGGTTGGTGCCCTCAATTCTGTCCTATATCGAAGCAATAACTTATTTAATACGATTCAGTATAAACAGAACCTGAAATTCAATTCCAAAAAACTTGAATTTAAAATTTAATGACTACAAGTTTAACAAAGTTTTAAATTTAGTTAGTTAGTTAGTTAAAATTTTTGGCGCACAGCAACAAAGGCTATTTGCGCCAGTTTTAAATTTACTTGACGAATAAAATTAAACTGTTTATGATGACACCCACCTGTTGTAGTAAATGCGAACTTTATCAACGCTATATTATTAATAGACATATGATAAATTATTGCAATAATGAATAATAGTATTTCAAGATCATATCATGAAGTTGTTACAGCTTGTGAAGTGCGATGCTGAAAAACTTAGTAGTATCCAGAGATAGAAAATCGGTTGGTGCCCTCAATTCTGTCCTATGTCGAAGCATTAACTTATTTAATACGATTCAGTATAAACAGAACCTGAAATTCAATTCCAACAGACTTTAATTTAAAATTTAATGACTACAAGTTTAACAAAGTTTTAAATTTAGTTAGTTAAAATTTTTGGCGCACAGCAACAAAGGCTATTTGTGCCAGTTTTGAATTTACTTGACGAATAAAATTAAACTGTTTATGATGACACCCACCTGTTGTAGTAAATGCGAACTTTATCAACGCTATATTATTAATAGACATATGATAAATTATTGCAATAATGAATAATAGTATTTCAAGATCATATCATGAAGTTGTTACAGCTTGTGAAGTGCGAGCTGAAAAACTTAGTAGTATCCAGAGATAGAAAATCGGTTGGTGCCCTCAATTCTGTCCTATGTCGAAGCATTAACTTATTTAATACGATTCAGTATAAACAGAACCTGAAATTCAATTCCAACAAACTTGAATTTAAAATTTAATGACTACAAGTTTAACAAAGTTTTAAATTTAGTTAGTTAGTTAGTTAAAATTTTTGGCGCACAGCAACAAAGGCTATTTGCGCCAGTTTTAAATTTACTTGACGAATAAAATTAAACTGTTTATGATGACACCCACCTGTTGTAGTAAACGCGAACTTTATCAACGCTATATTATTAATAGACATATGATAAATTATTGCAATAATGAATAATAGTATTTCAAGATCATATCATGAAGTTGTTACAGCTTGTGAAGTGCGTTGCTGAAAAACTTAGTAGTATCCAGAGATAGAAAATCGGTTGGTGCCCTCAATTCTGTCCTATGTCGAAGCATTAACTTATTTAATACGATTCAGTATAAACAGAACCTGAAATTCAATTCCAACAGACTTTAATTTAAAATTTAATGACTACAAGTTTAACAAAGTTTTAAATTTAGTTAGTTAAAATTTTTGGCGCACAGCAACAAAGGCTATTTGCTCCAGTTTTGAATTTACTTGACGAATAAAATTAAACTGTTTATGATGACACCCACCTGTTGTAGTAAATGCGAACTTTATCAACGCTATATTAATTCTGTCCTATGTCGAAGCATTAACTTATTTAATACGATTCAGTATAAACAGAACCTGAAATTCAATTCCAACAGACTTTAATTTAAAATTTAATGACTACAAGTTTAACAAAGTTTTAAATTTACTTGACGAATAAAATTAAACTGTTTATGATGACACCCACCTGTAGTAGTAAATGCGAACTCAACCGTATTGAAAATGTATCAAAGCTATGTTATTAATAGATATATGATGCATTATTGCAATAATGAATAACAGTAGAGTAGGTGTTTCAGTTCAGAACCATAGATCCTATTTTTAAATTTCATAGCTAAGCTTAATTACAAAATTCCACGAAAACAAATAATGATACTATTTTAATTGAACATAAATAATACCAATGAAATGTTCTGCCCCAGTAAAAGAACAACTTCATTTATTATGCAAACAATACGTACCAATAAATTACATCATATTTTCATAAACTGAGGTTTAATAAACAAAAATAAATAAATAAAATCTAAACTTCAGATGAGAACTGTACAATAGTTCTTATCCGAAGTTTGCACATCTGATACAAAAGACGAATCTAACCTAAAGGTGCTGTTTCTGTATTAAAGCCTATAGGCTTACTATGAAAATTGGAAGTCCAAAGTATCTAGAAATGTTTTAGGTTTCGAGGTCTTCGTCAAGTTAGTGAATTTATAATTCTTAGGTTGAAGAAATGTACACTCGCCGAGAAAAAAAAATTAAGCAGTCTAAACCAGCGTTTCTCAACTGGGGGGCCGCGAAGTCACATACAATAGAAGCATGAAAATATAATAATATGCGTTCAATTTTGCAAGACATAAATTATATCCATATTCGTAAATATAAAATTTATATTTATAAAAATATGCTTTTCATTATATAAATTAAAAAATATTGTATTTATTTATTATATCTATTATACTTATTTTGACACCCAATTTAAACTAAGTAAACTAAATCAAGGACACATTGTGTAGGTATGTGTCGTTTGATGCGTTTCTATGACAACGGAAAATGAGTAACGGAAGAATACGTCTTTTTTAAAAAATGCATCAGTGGAAGGTACTTCCAAACGGTCGCACAGTGATTCAGAAGCAAAAGATAATATTCAGATTATACATAAAAAGGTCAGTAAAAATAAAATACGGAAATATGACTCAGATTATTTAAAATTTGGATTCACATGTTTGGATGTGGATGGGGTATCTAGACCTCAATGTGTTCTTTGTAATGTAATTTTATCAAATGAAGCCATGAAACCAAATAAATTAAAGAGACATTTAAAGACACAACATAAACAGTGTGAAAATAAGCTACTTGATTTTTTTATAAGAAAAAGAGACGAGTTGAATAAACAGCAATCTTCACTAAACAAAATACCTTTACCAAACAAATCAGTAATAAAATCCTCATTTATTATTGCACTGCATATTGCAAAATCAAAGAAACCTTTTACAATCCGGGAAACATTAATAAAACCTTGCACGTTTGTACTGAACTTTTTGGTAAATAAGTGAAATAAGCATGTCAAACGACACTGTTACTAGGAGAGCAAGTTTAATTGCTGATGATATACAAGAATAATTAATTGAAAATGTAAAGACTTCTCCCTGGTATTTATTGCAAATAGACGAATCAACAGACATTTCTAACCAAAGAGGATTTGTGCGATTTATAGATTATATAAAGCAAGACGTAACTGAAGAGCTTTTACTTTGTATAGAACTAAAAACTGACACAACGAGCAAAAATATTTTTAATAAAATAAATGATTTTATGGAGTACAATGGTATCACTGTGTTGGAATCTGTACGGATGAGGCAGCAGCTATGACTGGTCGACACCATGGCGTTGTAGCACGAATAAAACAGAATGCTCACCCTAATATAATAAATATTGCATTGCTCATTGCTTCATTCATAGAGAGCAACTAGCTTCCAAAGAAATGGGTGCAGACGAAGTTCTGCTTTCATCAGTAAAAATAATAAATTTTATAAAAGCAAATGCTGTTAATTCTAGAATGTTTGCGATTTTTTGCGAAGAAGTTGGTGCAAATTATACTTCTCTATTGCTGCACACAGAAATACGGTGGCTCTCTCGGGGAAAAATCCTTCTTCGCTTATTTGATTTAAAAACCGAAGTTGATATCCTTTTAAAAGATGAACAGTCAAAACTAGCACTTCATTTTGACGACAATAATTGGATCGCTAAATAAGCTTACCTTGCGGATATATTTGGTATATTAAATACTTTAAATTTATCATTACAAAAAAACCATTAGGAATTTAGGGGGGGTCCCGTGCCCGAAAAGGTTGAGAAACGCTGGTCTAAACTATTATACATTAAAACTTGATAAAAAAATATTTAATCGTTTCAATAGGGAACTATAAGTATCGTGAGGTAATACAGTGTTAATATAACAAGTTTGCATTAATAAACATTTACTAATTAAACAAGCTGTAGCAATAAATTATGCCCGCTTGAACAAAGACTATATTCAAAATTTTGTGCATTAGTTACCCATCTTAAGAATTTCTCCTAAAGCTCCTATGAATGTTTTTTGTACAATAAAATAAAAATGTGACGCGAAGACGTTGTACGAACTGCGTCATAATATGAAAATGGCCGCAGTATCAGATATTGCTAGCGTTTTGGATATACCTAAAAACAATATAAACTACGCAATACAAAGTTTGATACTAAATTCCTATCTCCAAGTTGTGTATTTTTTGGGAAAATTTTAGAATCTTCAATTTACAATTTTATATTTGACTCAGTAAAGCATAATCTTATACCAATACAACATGGATATTATCGCGGCAGGTCCGTTGAAACAAATCTAACAATATATATATATATATATATATATATATATATATATATATATATATATATATATATATATATATATATATATATATATATATATATATATATATATATTTATATATATATATATATTGATACAACCGACGTGGTCAGACCAATGATATCCAACAGGCGACCTAAGACCTAGCGTTATTTAAAGGATTTCGCGTGTATATATGCCAGATATAGAATCTACCAGTTATAACTCTCAGGGCACACTGAGAGGGGTAAGAAAATCTCAAAAAAAAAATTCGCTATGTTTAATAAACATTATTAGACCCAGTATATGGAACCGCTTTTTCAGTATCACCTGTATAAAATAGTGTTGTTCAATCGACATTGTCAGGCCTTGCGACGTTGCCAATTTTATCATAGTGTATAATATGATTTGTAAAGTTGAAAACATTCAAACCGACTCATTCAGTCCTACTGTTCAGGAGTATGTTTACACTCAAGAGTGCATTTTAAATAAATAATAATAATATTATATGTGAAAAAACACTTGTTGATAATTCATATACGTATTTGCAATGTAACATGTGGATCGAAATGTCCTTTCTTCGGGCG
Source organism: Liopterus haemorrhoidalis (assembly GCA_963971575.1). NCBI lineage: Eukaryota > Metazoa > Arthropoda > Insecta > Coleoptera > Dytiscidae > Liopterus > Liopterus haemorrhoidalis. The sequence continues at coordinate 37,335,585 of OZ020618.1, read as the reverse complement.
GCTATGTTTTATATAAGAAAATCTCCTTTTTTTTCGACAAATGACACGTGCATTATGAATACTCAATTAACAAAAGAAGATCTGCGATTTATAATACATAAGCCATCTGAGACTGAAAGACTTTTTGATCATAAGTTAGTAATTACATTTAATATATGCCGATTATTATTTTATACATAAAATATATTCGGGGGATCCTCCTGTGCTGTTTTTTTCACGCGTTTTTGAAAATGATTACACTTCAAATTAAATAATTTTGTTACTCAATAAAATGAAGAAATATTAGTCAATACTGTCGCATACCTGACCCGAAAAGCACAGCCACTAGGTTGTACTGCGCATTAAAATATATTTTTACAAATTGTATCTTGGTTTTAATTATATTGGCGTATTATTTACGTATTTTGTTATTAAGGACATTTATTACTGTATAAATTCAGTAAACTATTACTGTCGTGATAATAAAAGGTAATATTTACAATTATATTTCTCATATGAAAAATAAAGAGAAGTCATCATCATCATTGACGCGACAGCGCGAGATGAGTCTAGATCTCTTGATTTCAAGTTTTGTGACCACATTTTCAATCTGTGTACATGTAGGAGTAATATAGACAGGATTACGTCTATTTATTAGCGCACACAGAAATGCCCGTACAGCTTATAGCCGGTTGCTAAGCAGAGCCCGTAATTTGTCTAAATATTTTTTACACAAATTATTTTAACAATTTAATTATTATCTACTTGCGAGCGGTCAACGGCAAGCACAAACGATTTATTGCTGGCAGCCACAGGCTTGCTTGTGATAAGTAAAATTAAGCAAGATCCTTAGAATCACCGATAAACGAAATTCTATACACCAAAAAGAAGTATGCGTGTCAGGTGGATCATAAACGAGAAAAAAATAATATTTGTAAAAGGTTGTTTAATTAGACCTTTTTGTTATATCTCACTGTTTTTTTTTTTTTTTTTTTGAGTGCAGTTTCGGCTCTGGCAAGTCTCAAATTTACGGTGAGCCGAAACTAGAGTCAGTGAACTAATCTGTGAAACGTAACAACAAGCATCATTTAACAACCTTTTATCTTCTAAGTGAAATTTACAAAGTGGTGGAAAATTTACATATATAAATAAAATTGGAGGTTAAATCTGTTCTTTTTTAGGGTTTTGTAAAACCCTTATACCGTCATTTTGTCGTCTGTCTGTCTGTTCGGTAAAAATTGTAGCCAAACGGCTAAACCTAGAGAGTTGAAATTTGACATGCTTATACAACTCTTTGACCCGCACTTAGGAAAAATACTAAAACATCTAAAAAACATATTCCCCTAAAAATATAAGCAATTATATGCTCATCGAAAAAAAAAAAAAATTTTTTTTTACAATTCTATGTATGGTATCAAATGAAAGCCCTTGAAACCTGAATTAACGTTTAAAATTTTATTTTTGCAAAATAAATTATTTTGACGCGATTTTTGCGAGAATTGTGCAAAATTTTGTCCCACACCCTGTAGCCCAGATGGTTTAAACTAAAAATCTGAAAAAATTCTAAGTAATGTACATTGGTGTGAACCGGAATAGTAAAACAGGAATTTTTGATCAGATTATGTTTTCGGAAAATAACGCATTTTTTGTGTTTTTAACTAAAATATGTTAAATATTTAATCCGCTATTTAACACAGTAAATGAGTGAACGTTCGTAGATCAGTGGTAACGTTCTCGCTTCGTAAGTTGCAAACTACTGTTCAACTCCCGTCAATTTTTATTTTTTCTGTTTTTTTTTTGCATTTTTATTTTGTTTAAATTATTTTGTCAAAATTCTAGTTATATTTTGGCAAATGTTGCATTTAATTTTTAAAAGCGTAAATTTAATAACCAGTCGGAAGTGTTGATATTATAATTTAATTCTATGTTTGAATGTATACGAAATCAGAGGGGCGGAGTTTATGACTTAAACAACCAATGGAAGCCGTAGGCGCAATTTTCAAAATATTAATGAACCTTGCTATATAAAAAAAAAAAATACTGCAAATTTTTAGAAACCCAAATAATGGTATTAGGCATTCGAATTAAAATTAATAAAAAAATATTTTAACATAAAATTTGTTTTGGCTTCCCAAATAATCATCATTCACTAAATACCTGCGAAACCCTGAAACGTGTGAAAATTCACACTTCACATAATTTTTTCTTGGTACCCATTTTTCGTTTCTACATGTTCCAAGTGAATGTAAGACAAAATTCACAAAAAAAATCTCTCTGTCTGTCTGATATGCTTTTTTTCTATGGGTTTATTTATCTGACATTCAAAAAACAAGAGCTATATATATTTTCTCGTAATTTAATGTCATGACAGAGTGAAATCAGGTTTCGAGCCTATGATATGGCATCTTAAAATTTGAAGTTAAGAGGCAATGTAGCCACCTCCAAAGTCCATCGTTGCACGCGGGGTGCGGTGGCGAGAAGTCGTATTACGTCATTGGGGGAGTGACCAAAGTGGAAGTAGCTTACAGGGAGAGGGAAAAGTGCTAATATTTATAAATCAACCTGTATTTTTGGGAATCATAAAATATAGATTAAATATACTTCGAATCAATTTGATTTTTTTTTTTTAATTTCAAGATATGAAAGAAAATATCAAAATTTTAATAAGTAAATAAGTAAATAAATTTTAATAAAAAATAAAGTAAATAAATTAAATATTTTAATAAGTTTAAATTTGTATTTTGATTTATTTTTAATTTTCAATTTTACAGTGCTATACTTTTTTCAATTTCACATGACTGTTACTCAGTAAATGAATAAAAACTACAAATGTTAACACTTAACCACTCTATATTGTAATTTTATCTTTAAAATAAGCTCTTGTATGTGAAAAGTGATTAATATTTATTACCAATTCTGATTTTACAGATAATTTTGTAGAAATAATAGTTTTTTTTTTTTTTTCATCAAAAAATTATGTTAATAATCATAGATTCACCCCTTTAGGGGTTGATTTAACCTTTTGGTTAAACTCGATTACAGTATAACAATCCCATACGTTACCATAACAACCATGTTCTGACTATTTGGTTATAGTTAACTAAGCTTTCAGAAGCCGGCCATAATTATTTAACTTAATTTTTGGGATCATTTTTTTGTGTCAATATGAATTTGTATTCTACCACGGAAAGTCTAAAATAAAACAGGTAAATTTGACGTCACAAACTGTTTTATTCCAAAGATCTTCTGTTACCCATTTCAACCGATTTCAAAGATATGTGTAGGAAACGAAGGCGTAGCTTAAGACTCCCTCTACTATGATTAGATTAGTTTAAAACCACGCTACCAGATGGATACATCTCTCGATGCTTGTAAATGCCAGTATTTCATATAAATAGTGTTTCGGTGTGGGCCAAAGAATTGGTGCTAAATATTAATTAATTTTCATAAATAAGGGCTCATTTTAAAGATAAAAGTACGATCTATAGGATTCTAGCTATGGAATTTGCAATTGTTATTGATTTACGGAGGAACAGTGATGTGAAGTTAGACAAAGTTTAGGACATTGTAAAACTGAAAATTAAAAATAAAACCACATTTTAACTCTTAAATCCAACGGAGCCAATCTTTATCTTCAAATTAAAAAAAAAATCAAATTGATCCGACAACATCTGGTTCAAATTCTTTGGCCCTTTCAAATGCACGTATCCGTTGAGCGTAACCCAGGTACAGTACGCTCTTAAACGTACACATAAATGTTCAATACTCAAAATGAAATGGGAACTTTTGTTTTTTACAATTATTTTTATTTTTTACAATCAAGAAAAGTAATTGTTCAAACGAGTTATTTGTAATTTGAAACCTTTTGTCTTTTTCTTTGGAATTAAGAATAAATTATGGACATTGATGTCCGTATTAGAATAATTTTCTGTGAAATATATGAACAAAGTTCAAACTTATTAAAATGTACATTTATTTGGGATTCTAATAAAAATATTAAATAAATTTAAAGTCTCATTTGAAGCAGTAACATTCAGCACGCTTTAAAAAATCTATAAACTATAAAAATGTAATTATTTCTAAATTGGAAAAAAAAGAAGAATTTCATGGCGCAAATACCAAAATTTTAATTTGAACAAATTTGATACAAATCGGTTATATGTATTGTTTTCAAGTATCTACGAGTCTGCCAAAACTAAATTTGAGTTTAAAGTTTTTCTTTAAGACAAATTGAAAGAAAATATTTAAGTTCTTACAATGAACTAAAATTATCATGACTGGAATGTTTATCTAGCTCATTCTATACAGTGTTGCCAGATTTAAGGCTTGACAACGTCGACTGAATTTTGCTGGTCTGACAAAGTCGGAATCGTACATTTTTTGTATAAAAAGTTATATACAAAAACTACTGGTGCGCGCTCTTCACGACAAATCAGTGAACTAAATTTGTATATAAATATACGATCTACCCTCGTATTCAGACCATTTGTGAAATTTTCTCTGTCATTGCTGCTATATAATCAGGGTGCAAGAGCTCCAAAAAACATGAAAAACGTTTTCAGACCATTCCCCTGGTCTGAAAACGTCAATTTTGGTTTGACACCGTCCATTGAGTACATAGAATTGGCTTGCATAAGCGGTAAAACAATATATATATATATATATATATATATATATATATATATATATATATATATATATATATATATATATATATACAGATATTTTACTAAAACGCAAGCAAATTGAACAGGTTCACGGACTTTAAGTAAGGCCTTTAATAAAATTAATCACAATATTTTAGTTAACAAATTGCTGAAGTTCGTTATACACGACGATCATTTACAATGGATCATCTCTTAGATCTGAAACAGAAGTCATGCCGTGCAAATAAATAGATATATTTCTTAATTTGTTAATATTACATCTGGAGTGCCTCAAGGATCTTAACTTGGGCCACTATTATTTACAATTTTTATAAACGATGTACTCTCAATTATAAAACACTCCAATATACTTTTGTTTGCCGATGATATGAAATTATATAAGAAAATTGAGAATTTATCCGATTCTCAATTGTTAAGATCTTAATAACTTTGAAACTTATTGAGATACAAATAAATTATATTTAAATTATGAAAAATGCCAGATTATAACCTTTACTAGAAATAGAACTTTAATAACATATAATTATAACCTAAACGACAACATTCTTCAAACATCCAACTGTGTGCAAGATCTTGGGGTACTTCTAGATTTAAAACTCTTATTTGACCGTCATACAGACTTCATCTGTTGTAAGGCCTTGAAAATGTTGGGATTTATATCCGTTCTACTAAAAATTTTCAGTCTATTGCTGTCTTTAAGTCAGTGTATTTTTCTTTTGTATTTTGTCATTTAAACTTTGCATCTGTTGTATGGAATCCTAATTATCTTGGGTACATCAGTACAATTGAAAAGAATTAAAAAAAAGCTCTTAAATATTTTTGCTGTGAATCCTCTACAGAATATGTAAACTATGATGCGGCATGTATATCATTTAACATGTTACATTTGAGCGATCATCGCTCGCTTACAGACATGCTGACCTTATATAAAGTTTTAACTAATAATATTTCTTCTAATGAATTAATATCATTAAGAACATTTCAAATTCCAAGATGCAATACCAGTGGTACGGTACTTTTTCTTCAACCCTTGTCAAACACCAAATCATTTGATAATTCAGTAATAAATAGACTTTGCACCTCTCATAATAACAATTTTTCAGATATTGGCTTTTTTAACACAAACTTAATTCAATTTAAACGTCTTGGTATTAACAAATTAAAGCACATACGTTCTAGATGATATATCTTTTCCATTTTATCCGTTCTATACTTATTTATTTCATTATTCAATTGTATATTTGTACATTAATATATTATAATTTGTTATCACTTGTTATGCAAATGTGTAAAAAATTTGATAGCGATCACTTCACTGGGTTTGTCCTGTTTGTGTTCCAAACAATGTAAAATAAAATAAATACAGCATCAACAGCAAACTGGTCCCTAAATAAAAAGACCTGGTTCAAGTCATCCACGGGCTAAAAGATTTCGAGAGGATCAATTCATTACACTAACTATTCTGCGCGATCGTGACTGGCCTTTAACTTTCTCGTACGTCGTCTCGCAGAAGATCAAAGTTTGTCGCACGAACCGCCCAAAGAAGACTGAGATAACAAGGACTTGTATCTAGAAGATCTGTAACTAGCTCGGTTTTGCTCCAAAATCATTGAGCTGAAAAACTAAACCTTTGTGACTTTGAACTAACTGGACGCAGACCAGAGCCAATATATTGTGCACAAATTAGTCATGATTTAGTTTAAAATCCCCAAATGGGGACGTAAGAGTGTTATGATGGCATCTGGAGGTTATTGACCTATAACGACGGTGACCCATTTCGCTGTTACAGCCTAGATAAATAATTGGTAAGTATAACTAAAGCTTGTCCACAGTGTAAAGACTATGATGGCAACGTAGGTGGTGTTTGAAACTATTTTGTTTTATTATTCATATCTAGTAAACTTACAAAAAGGAAACCGCAGTCGTATCTCGTTTATAGAATTATCTTAGTGAATCAATTAATCGGAAGTTATTCCAGTCAAATAAATCACGGACCCAGTAACTAGAAGCAACAATACAAAAAAAAAAAAATAACAAACGACTAGGACGATCTTTGAACAGTGGTTAAAAATTCGACCATGATCCTGCTCAACAATCCAGTACAAATATTGAAAGTAAATAAAAAAATATGAAAATAAGTTATTTGGGCTTACTTTTGAATTCTATATCCTGATACAACAAACAAATTTTTTACACAGATTTATAAAATAATGATAAAAAGGACCGATCGAACAGTAAGAGATTTATTTGTTGATATGAACTAAATAAATCAAAAATAATATTGCCTCTATAAAAATTAATTCATAATAATCTTTTATAAAATGGAGTAACAGATATATCTCATTTAGCTCGTGGCATCCCTGTTTCCACAACAATAGCTAAAGGAAACAGTCGGAAGAGAATTTTGATTTACTGTTTAAGTTGGTATCATGTTCGTTGAGTCTGTGATTCGGAACTACATCTTAAATTGTAATTACTTTCTGAATATTTACTGCTGACGATGTCCGTAGGGAAATACAGAAGGTCTACCTACTTTATCTTTTAGGCACATCAAGACATTTTAATGCGCTACAACAGCTGAAAATAATGTAATAAAGAATTATATTAAAAAGAATGGCGAAAAGTTTGTCACTGTAAATGTAGCTAGTTGATCCTACTCTAAAACGACTATATATCAAAGCAAACATGGCAAAAAGATAAACAAATATTATTCATACAGATTTTCCAACTAAATATTTAAACTATACATTATATTCGCTACTCCTAATCAAAGCAATATTGTTTGTTCCATAATAATTTTGAAGTAACGTAAGTTTTAGGTTAGAGTTGTTCATGTAGCGAAACGCTTGAAATGTAAATGCGTAATATTAATTTAAACCTAATTGTTAATATTAAGATACTGAATAAAATAACTATTTACAAAGTGAGTAAAGAAGAAAATGACACACTTTTTTCATCACCCCAGATCTTATTACCCCGTTATTATTCATTATACGTTGCACTCTTAGTACAAAAATTCCACACAGATGGCAGATCAACAGCTAGAATGTATAGTTAGAAAAAATAAATAAATCAAATTATAAGTTTGACATTTTAATCAACAACATGCATACATGCGGTAAATTCAGTTAGAACATGTTCAATCAAACACAAGCATTACAAGATTGATTTGGACCCTTCATGCCTGTTTTAATAGATGATTATTCTGTTTATTAAGGTTTAAATCAGTTAGATGGATCTATTTTACAAAAGCAATTAACATGTAACAACATGTATCCTTTCATTTACGTATTTTTAAATATGAAAATGTACATTTAATAATTGGTAAACAATGAAATAGACAATTGGTTACCATGGCAACAATTTTAGCGCAGAGTATAACTACCAGAGGTCACAAGTTTCTTATACAAACCAACAATTTGAAACAAAATTAATAACAATCTATAAATCAAATTTTTATGTACCTAATAGGATATTTTTATTGTAAAAATATTGATTAATAAGTGTTATCACTCGATAACAGGTATAAGACGACAATGTTTTCTAGTTTTATAAATATATAGATTGGCTTCAAATATCATTTATATTTATAAGGTTTCGTGTAAAAAAAGTTCTAATAATACGTCAACATTTTAATCGACGTGATAGTTTATAATTTAGAACCTTCGTAGAAAAATATTATATTTGAAAATGCAATGCCATTTGGAACACGTGTTCTTTACAAAAAAAAAAAATTATCTTTACCCGCAATACATATATTGAGAAGCATAACCGATTCAAGATGGCGGCAAAAATAGACTACAAATAACTTATGTAATTTTCAAAAAGAACAAAATAGCTACAAACATATTTGTAGAATGAAGAAGCTTTAGCTACAATATGCCGAATCGTACGCAAATATTTGATGATTGGTTTACAAGATATCGTCTATAATACGATTTGTTTGCATTTAAACATATCCTATCAGATAGATAAAAAATCACTGCAGATTTTGATGTATAGATTATGACAAATTTTATTTCAGATTGTTAGTTTTGTATACGAAAGTTATGAGAACTATACGATTGTGCGCCGCCGTAAGCGTTAGTGTGCAAAGTAAATACTTTACATTACATTAGTGCTTAAAAGTAATCGCTTAATGTGGGATTACTTTACCAGTCGTAGTTTTACAAACATATCGGCCTATAATTTTACTACAACTATTTATTAATTTTTCACTAAAAGCTAAACCATATTAATTAACATCTTTGGCAAACAAGCCACAATCTCTGACATTATTTTTCAAAGAATAGGACCAAAATTCTCGATAAAATAGAAGTAATAAATTATGAACACCTAAAATATACCCGAGTATCAAATTTGTGGTAAATGTAAAATTACTAATTTAAATATGTGGAATATGACTCTGTTGTAAATATAAATTTGCAAACCAACATCATATATTTGCTTGTAACTAGTAATTGCTGTTGATTAATTACTTGTAAACTTGCATTACACATATTTTGCATATATGTTTTTAAGTTTCTTCATGAAACATGCTAATTAAATGTACATTGCGCAGTTATTACTTACATAGCATTTGTCATAATAGCATAAGACATTAGTTACGTACAATTTATTATAAAACAACTGATATATGGCATAATTTATAGCAACCACATTGATTTCAACAATAATGGAACTAGTTATTTACGCACTTATGTTGACAAGACTAAAGCAATTTTCTTAGGATTCCACGATGATTTCCTTAAGATTTATGCTAAAGAAGTAGAGGTTGCAGTTGAGAATACAACTACCGTATCAGTCCTGTTACAAATATCGACGTGAGTAAGACATAACCAGAGCAAAAGAAAAATCACTAAATAATAAATTGAAATTTTCTCAGGTAATATGAGATCTGTGCTTTTGTATGTCAGAGGAAGGTAAGTCGACCATACCCGTGACTAGTCACCTTCCAGGTGAAGGTAAATGTCCATCATGTAACAGCCTCAGGACGCAGTTAGCATATTGTTAACGTAACATGATGGACTGCATCCATAGTTACGGTAAACAGTGCAACCCTTAATATAGTCAATACCCTTAGCACTTTCTTGGAACTATTCTTTTTAGAACTCTTACATCGAGAGTTAAATCTTGGAATATAAGCTACTTCCAAGAATTCCAGACGCTTCGTTCTTAGACGTTCGGCAGTGCAGTTCTATTAAAGTGTATAAGAATCTGACAAAATGAAAAGAATCATACAATTGAAATTAAATAAAAAAGGTTTTACGAAATTGTGTATAAGTAAAAATGACTAATTTTGTGTATTTTTTCTTTTTTTATGTTAATTTTAAGTTGTTTTAGTTCCAATTAATTCTGAACAGCCATGCAAAGTTTCATTTTGAATTGCCAATAAGCACACTTAAAGATTTCGCTTCGTTTGTTTAATTAATAATTACTAAATTTCTCCCTTTTATAATCATCAATCGCTTGCAGGTATTTGTCAGCAAATGCGTACATACAATTTTTTCCTTATTTTGGCTAGGCAGTCTCAAATGCCGGCAACCAGGTGTTGGGATAAAATAATGAATTCTATCTGACCGATGAACGTTAAACATACCGAGATTATTCGCGCTTCTAAATAGAACCTAATGGACCGTCTGAGTTTGAACAACCGAAGCATCCCCGGGTTCGTTAATAGGCCAATTCGGGTTTAAAATCAGTTGCAATATTTGTCATCAATTGCAAGCAAATTGAATATTTTTTTCACATCCTAATATCCCTCATAGAAAACTCGTTAATTTGATAAAAAAAAAAGATGCAGAAATTTATCGTTAAATAGCATAATTGCTCAGACAAGACTTATCACCACCTCTTAGTACGATACCCGGCGAAAGAATATTTAGCAAAGAAGAAAATAATATATTCCATAAGCGAAACGCAAAGATATTATTTTATCATCACAATCTGCCATTATTGAAATATAAGTGTTTTATTTAATATTTCACTCTGTAGTTTTTTGTTTTATAATAATATTACGTTTGAAATAAATGTCAAATTTCTTATAATTCTTTATGTTATTTTGTCATAAGGGACCTGTACCCGACAACGGAGCAGCCTTCTTTGTCGGGTCCTTCCAAATTAAGGGCATCGAAAATCCAGCCCGGTACGCCGGGTACCAATTTAATCACTAATGCCCGGTTACATAAGACTTAAAACTAGATGTAAGCTAAAATTCATTAAAAACTCATTGAAACGCATTGCGTTGCTAGGCAATTTTGTTTTACATCGCGTTTTAGCTCACATCTAGTTTTAAGACTTTTAAGCAACCGGGCATAACAAACATATTTTATTAAACTTCTCATAAACCTTAATGTATCTACGATGGAGACAACAAAATTCGTTAGTGTCCCATAGTAAACCACTGCCTTGTAAATCCTTATCTTGGCGTGAAATGAACACTTCTCAAAAATCTGTACTGATATACAGATTTTCTCGATCTTACAAACGATCGGAAGTAGGCAAGGAAATGGTGCATCCAAGACTACTTGCAGATGGTCACTACTAATAGTAGCGTGAGATTCTAATAAGGCCTAGACGAAAATCAAGCATTTTTTGAGCAATACGGTTACATGGAAATACATTGTAGATGACCTATACTTCTCACAAAAGTGAAGGAACTTACAAATATAAAGACACTAGAGTACAATATATAGTACCAAGGTCGTTCTAAATTTGTTTCATTAAGTACAAAAAATGATACTAATTTTGCACCTGTAAATATTTCTGCTTATAATCTAGCACCAGATGCGCTGCTGAAAACGTATACAACGTAGTAAACGTAGATTTGACAAATATAAAATTATAATGGAAAAACCGTTTCAGTGGCGCCATACAGTGGTAAAAAGACCGAACTAATATTAAGGACTCTAATTATTTAAAAAATATATATAATGAGTACTTCCCTTTAACCTCTTTTCACCTGTGAATTGTTTGTTTATAGATAATTTGACTTCCGTTTTATAAATACAAATTTCCGTAATTAGAAAAATATCCTTATTTTATACTAGTTTTGACATATGCTTAAACTGGGGTGACCATTTGCGCAGTTTTCGTCGGGACAGTCCAGATTTTTCACAAAATATCCCGCGTCCTGATCGGTACAGTATTTGCCGATTTTTGAAATTTTACGAATATCAAAAACAAAGTCCGTTTAGTGATAACACAGAAAATTCATTTAAAAATCGATCGCAACATGCTCTTCGATGTATACATGCTTATAAAGTCATTCGCAAAGGAGAAACTATCATGTTGGACTGCTGATAAATTGACAATTGAAGAAATTTGTAAATTTTTGTCCACTATCGTGAAGAATCAGTACGTTTGGTAAACATGGAGAAGCTTGTAGAATTTGAATTTTATTTGCCTGGAACATCATCAGAAGTCGAAAGAATTTTCTCGTTAATGAATCAAGCATGGGATTATCAAAAAATCGCTTAGACAATGAAACTATTGATGCTTTACTTACCATCCAATATAATTCAGATAAGACAATGCAACTTTCTAATAATGTCAAGCAAAATAACGAATTTTCAAAAAAGTTAGTTCAGCAGAGAACTAACTTTTTTGAAAAATTCGTAGGAAGTATTTGAAATAAAGTATAAAAATTCTTTGAAATCTTTCATTTTTTAATTTGTCCCGATTTTTTGCGAAAAATATCTGATCACCCTAACTTGTTAAACTCGATATAAGAATTAAAACGCGAAATGCACGTTTTAGTTTACAACGAGTTTAAAATGTTATATCCTCGAAATTGCACATTTTCTTGTTTTATAACTCGATTTAGCTTGTAACTAATTGTAAAATTTTTATGCAATCGTGAATCAGTGTTCTAAATTATCATGTTAAAAAACGTATAAATATTAATTAACAACGATAATATCAACAAACTAGAATTTTATTGAAAATTCAATATACTACTAGAACAAAAAAATACAGGTTTATTATAAATAAATATGGACAAAACATGAACGTGTCCTACCAGGCGGATAGATCAGATTAGAGAGGTAACCGATATCTCTATTTTTCCATCCAAAAAAGAGGAGGAATACCAAGCCGCTGGAAAGTTATAATAAAGAAAATGATAGCACAGGTCATTCAAACCGACATGAAATGATACAATACGTATTATTTTTACCTTCATTTTAAATACTTCAATGCGTAACTGCTGACAATAACATTAATTCGAAAGTAACTATTGCAGTAAGTAAGAACAAGGAAATGAATGAAGAAGATAACTAAGAGAACTTACAAAAGACATAAAAGTAACATTTTATAACAACATCTGGCTTGTAGCAAAAAGCTGTTGAGTTGAAACAATGATATGCATTTCAAAGTACGGTGTTATTTTAATAATGAGCTTATTTCACCTCAGAGTTCTTCCTTGCATCCCCATGCATATATACAACAGTTTATTTTATTTTCATATTGTCTTTTATGTTTTACACAAAAAGAATTTCTACAGAGCTGACGTCACTACTTTTTGCATTAAAGGGGAGCATAAAATAATTAGGTTAAAATGTTTCTTTAGTTAAATTAAAATATACGCTGCATATTGTATACAAACGTTCACCATGTAATAATCTTAGCACTTGTTATCTTAATAACATCTATCATGATAAATGTTCTATTCATTTTAATACTTCATTTTACAAGGAAAATATAACAGCATATTAATTAATTATAACAAAAACTAGAAAGGATATGGACAAAACGAATAATAATGCCTTCCCAGCTATTCCCAAACTAAACTTAGCAAGGCTTTTGATCGAGTGATCAGAGGGAAACTTCTTGAAATTCTAAGAAAAATGTTACGGAACGCTTGGTAGATATACTAAGAGAATGGTTCGACGAAGAGGTCAAACGTGTACGTTGGGATGCAGAAAGATCTGCTCCTTTTAAACAAAATCTGGGATTTGGACAAGGTAGCCTCTTATCACCTTATCTGTTTACCTTGTATATAGACGACTTAAGTATGCAGTTGAATAAACTTAAAACGGGATGTGTGATGGGTTCCTGTGTTATCAACCAAATATGCTATGCCGATGACATTGTACTAATCTCACCCTCTTTGGCCAGCTTGAGGGAACTAGTGAAGATATGTGAGTGCTTCAACGCAGAGCACAGACTGATATATAACGTCAAAAAGACTGACTATATTGTTTTCCAACCCATGTGCAAGAAATACCGCGTACCGAATCTTAAGTTGTGTGGACAGATGGAACCGCGTATGTCGTCCGTGACATATCTCGGTCACATAATGTGCGACGATCTTTCGGACAATGCAGATATTAGAAGGCAGTGTCGAATATTGTGCGTGCGCGCCAATATGCTGAAGAGACTATTTGCAAGATGTAGTAAAGGTGAACACAATTGCCTATTCAACTCATACTGTGCCTGTGTTTATGTGTTATGGACAAATGCAACAAAAGCAATCAGACATAGATTCAGAGTTTGTTACAATAACGCCTTCAGAATTAAGTATCTTAATTAAGTCCCTTACATTAATTATTTGTTAAAAAAATTAGTCATACTCTAAAGATAACTAGATTTTACAATTTTATTATTTAAAAAAATTGTCTGAATGTGATGTGGTATACAAACATGACCACTCCTAACATTAAAACTCATTTTCTCGTATTACTGAAAAGTGGACTCAGAACAAACCAATATTGAGGTGACGATATAATACTTAAAATGGCTGTTTATACAGAGGTAAGAGGTTGGGTTTAAACAATACAAAGGCCACGTGAGGGGCCATGCCGGAATTTGAAAAACAGAAATTACCTACACCACCCTATGCCTAAAATAACTGTGTTTAGTAGTCATCTTTATTTCTTGTAAGTAGATGATAAAATTTAATATCGTATTGCCACTAACATTTGTCGATAATTATTTTTTGTATTTACGAACGAGAACAAACCATAATATTTAAACTTGTTAATTGCTTAACACAGTGTTTAAACGGGTACCGCCGCCATTTTACTTTTAACGAACCACCACAGTTTAAAAAAACAAGTAGAATCACGGTCCGCAGTTTGAAAATTTTTTGTCTAACATATCGGAACAGCGTTTCACATTATGGACCTAATTTATGATTGCAAAGTGTTCTTGTTGAAGAAACATTTATAAATATTACCACTAAACTTTTTGAAAGGAAAAAGTAAATCAACAACTTTAATAGTTATCACAGAATTACACGTTAAAACATTCTTAGGTTCTGTCAATCTTATAATCATAACATATATTAAAAGAAATTAAAGAGCAATTACAATTAAACCGTATTCCAAATGAGAACACGGCATAAACATATAATATATATTTAGGTATGTAAATATAACAAACGTTATTGACAAAATTGACATAAGTTTTGAATAATTGATTCAATAATAAGTGTATTTGAAAATGTGGTTAAATATTTATATACTCTTCGATGTAAGCCATATAGAAAACACAAATAGATATAGAGGACTGCCGAACTGTAGTTATGAATATTTGAGGTTGTACAGACATACCAAGGGACTAACCAGGGACGGAACAATCATTTTCAACTGGGAAAAAATGAATAGTTTTCACCAAAAATATCGTCACCAAAATTTATTTTACCGCCTGAAAAACAAAAAAACTACTATCAAATATTAATGCATAAAAAAAAGCAGGATGGTTAAGATCTGAGAAGTTTTTCGCAAGCAAACTGGTTTCTTACAGATTAATTTTCATTGAATGAGGAGAAAAGGCTAAATTTACTTATAACAATTGCGTTACATTTTAAGGAGTCTATATTTATCCTTATTAGATATGGCCCCATTACTTTGCCATTAATATTAGTAATAAACTATACAAAACTATTTATCTTCTCAGAAACCTGCAAAAATCTGAAAATGTGTTATTAATTACTTATTTTTCGATATTTCCGCACTACATAGCAAATCTCTTTTAGCATGGGGACAATCAACCTCCACTTTTCAGTGAGAGTTTTTAGACTACAACGACGTGCAATAAGAGTGATAGGGTATGCATCTTATATAGAACCGACTACAGAGTTCTTTATAAAGAATTTAGAATCATGACACTACCATCACTTTTTATTTAACACTATTACTATACGCCTGTAAAATCCTTGTTTCACTTGCCTCTTATGAAGATGTGCGCTAAAAACTAAAACACACGTAATAAATTAAATATATCCACTAATTTTATAAAAATAAACACATCAAAATATTGTATTAACTATTACTCTTTAGAGTTTCATTACCAATTTTTAAGAAAGAACTAATTTCAGTAAAATAAAATTAAAAATTGTTGACAGAAAACACAATTTATAGTTTTAAAGTATTTTTTGAACTTGAATTATAATTTTTGTTTATGATATTATATTATACTAGCCTACTGAAATAACTGTTAATAAATTTACTTGTATGTAAATAAATAAAAATGATCATCAGAAGGCACGTTGAACGCCCGTCGACCAGCGGAAGGACCTCGTAAAATAAGAGAGCAACTAACAGAGGACAGGCATAAAATTTAACAAAATCAAGATAGAAGACTTGTGTGATTGGGACCAAAAGCTTGACTGAGCCCAAGAAAATATATTTCTCTATTATGTAGGAAATTTTCATCATCTTAATTCCACAAGCTTCCTATACAGTAATTCCTCAATTTGTGCGGATTCTTATTGTGTGGACTTACAATTGCGTTGTTGGGTAATTATTACTAATATTTCAGAATGCCCAGTAATAACTACGATTTGTGAAATTTTCAAAATGAAATGTATTTTTATTGACAATCTTATTCATATGATCCATTGACGATGCTTCCTCTTCTGAGTAGGCCATGTTAAAAGGTTACATTCACTATGTAGGCATATGAGAACAAAAAATAAATAAAATAATAAATACAATATAAAATAATTCTAATAATTTTAAATTTAAAATACCATCTATGTGAGTTTTTACCTACACCACCCTATGTCTGAAATAAGTGTGCTTAATGGTCCAATAAATTTCTTGTAAGTAGATGATAAAATTTAATATCGTATTGCCACTAACATTTTTCGATATTATTTTTCGTATTTACGAACGAGAACAAATCATAATATTGCTTGTTAATTGTTTAACACATTGATTAAACGGGTACGCCATTTTACTTTTAACGAACCACCACAGTTTTAAAAAAAAAGTAGAATCACGGTCCGCAGGATGAAAATTCCTGGTATATAAGAAATATTTATTCGGCAACACTGGCAATATATTTATTTGATGAACATTTTTTTATAACCAGCTTAACAGAAACATATAATCGCCTACTCAGATGAGTAACTATAGTAAATGGATAACATATATATGTGTAGAATTATGAAGAACTTCATACAGAAAAACAAGTTGTTTCAAAACGGTCTTTTTACCACCGATGAACCACCGATATGCGAAATATTCAACAACAGGGTAACCGTAAAGCACATGATACTACACTGCCAAAAGTACCTTCCTGAACGAAGAAATCACAACATCCAAAAAACAATCAAACATGCCCTGTCTTAACGCCACAGACACAACCACACACATAATAAATTACTTAAGACAAATAAACATATACAATAAAATATGAAATTCACTGTATAGTTAACCACTGTAAATGCTATAAATTAACATGTAATGTATGTAGAGTATAGTAATGTAACACCTATGTAAACATACTATAAAGCCATTCAATGCACCAGGTGCTATTAACCAAGTAGCCGAAGCACCAAAATTTTTAAATAAAAAAAAAAAGAACAGGCTTTTCAAAACAAGCGGTATACTTGAGCTAGTCTTAGCTACATTATTGCGAAACAGCTGTACAAGCAGCGAACATGGATTAAAAGTCTACAATTGTTTTTAGGAGTTTATTGTAATACAGACGATTCTGCTTAATTGGGCCACCGCTTAATTGGGGAAGCCGCTTATTTGGGCCAAATCTCAAAGAACAGAAACCAAACAGTAAATTTACATGATTAATTGGGACAACATTCCGCTTAATTGGGACAGTAAATTTAAGATCACAGTACATATTATGCTACACATATTCTTAACCAGAAGGCAAAAAAATGTATGGCCGTGTTACAGCGTTATTTTATGCAAGAAGGAAATGAAGGGAGCCCTAGATCCACACTGAATACCTGTGCTGATTTTGTAGAAGTGAAATGTTACAAATTAAAGACAGACGCATTTTTGCATTGAATTAAATAGTATGTACCTATTTATTGTTTTATTTTGGAATTTATTATTATTTTTTTTTTTAAGTTTATATTTTTTGGTTATATGTAAGTTATAGTTTTGTCCAAGAGTTTATAAAATAAAATTATTGAACGAAAAATATGCATTGTTTAATTTTATGTGAAATTCGCTTAATTGGGGCAGCCGCTTAATTGGGCCAAAATGCCTAAGTCCCAATGTGTCCCAATTAAGCGGAATCGACTGTATTTATATTTTTGCGTTAAAAACAATTTTTTGTATTTTTATTCAGTGACTATAACTGAAGTATATTTTTTAATATTTAATTATTGCAAAAAATGCAGAAAACCTCTATATTTTTCAGTCTCGTTTATTGAATATAAAATGTATATCAACAATTATTATGATCTTAAAGTCGACGAGACGATTTTTTGCAAAACATGATGCGCATTGCACGTACCCGTATTACACTGATTTTTTTCCACGTAACCCTATCGCAAATCGTAGGACTACATTAAATTAGTACATCTCTGGCATTATAATTTGAAAAGCTTTGGGACTTTAATATTACCTAGCACTAAATGTACTACGTAATGCCAATTAATTTTGGAAATAGCAATACTTAACTATAAATTTTAGGATCAAACACCTTAAGTTAAACACTTAAACTCATCCTATATAAACCTCTAACAAGACATGTATGGTTCCAGAAACACGATGCCTTATGTAAAAAGCTGTAATATGCTATTCCGCATAATTTAACCACTTAGAGAAGAAGATTATAGAATGCAATACAGCTAAGAACTATATAAGATATATCAAGAGCTGAATGTAGTCAAAATGCTGAGAGTAAAGGATCAGAAAGAGATTTAAGAAACTTGTCTTAAGAACTACGTTTGGTAAAATAAGCTCAGACAGACCATGCAGATGTATGGACGAAATGGAGAGTAACCTACAAAAGCTGGGTATCAACATTTGGCGAAAAGTTCAAGAATACTTTAATCAGGGCCATACCAAGGGAGACGTGAGTGAGGTACTTGTCTTTCTTTGCTGGCAAAAAGAGGCACCAGAACTGGAAAAAAATGTTTATTATTATTTTTTTGCCATCTATTGTTTCTCGTGGGCGTCGTTAGTATGGTGTGCTTCAGGCTCCAGACTGTTTAGAACAGTCCTGACTTTAACACTAGACTGCATCAGGTAGACACTTAGATCTTCACTCTGCGTAAGGTGCAAATTTTACCTAACTGGATTAAGAGCAATTGAATCTAGGATAATTTATAAAGATATATGCCAATACAACGAATGTAATGCGTTATGAGAAAGGAAAGTAGAAATCTCGAATTAGACGCCCATCATTTTTGACATACGGACATTTGCGCTTAACACAATCTATGAATATATTAAGATAAAGTATTAATTAAAAACACACAAACAAGTAAATGGAATTTTCAGCCACATATGTTTCCTTGATTTAAGCGGAACTAAATTTTGAAATCTAGTATCTCTTAACGACCGAATGAAACTTTTGACAATTTAGCTTACAAGAGCCTCAATCGATTGACCCACTCTACTAACATGCCAACTTTACACAATAAAAATCCAGTTTTATATAAATCCCTTAAATACATTTTAGAACAACTGAATAAAAAATATAAATAGGACGTAAATGTCAATGTACATATATCGAATGCCGTGAAAATTAAAAAAGGTATTTTATGTGTCTAGCTTTTTTAGTAATACCCATTAATAATAATTTACAAATAATTAACATAGACTAAATATAAGACACATTTCGAAAACACAAATTCAAATTAAAATCTCTTCAAAATTTTAACAAACCCATGACGAAGATAAAAATCTAAAGAGTTTTCACCAGAGCAAACGAAAATATATAAAACGTGTGAAGTAGTAAAATAGCTAAGACACTCAATTTTAATTGTGGTGCTGTGCAAAAGACTATTAGATAAGTTTTAACATGAGGAAAATGGAACAGGGATAATTCCAAAAACCTTATCTTTAACTAAAAAAAAAAAAAAGTTAACGGCATCAACTATGGCTATTTGCACCTTGTACGGTCCATTTATTTTCCCTGAATATACATTAGTTTTCAATCAGAAATATTAATGTCCTTTGGGTACACAACTTGAAAGAAATCGCATTCATTTTCAGCAGAAAGATTATAATGTAAATTTGGTTAAATGTAATTTTGTAACTTGCTTGCAAAACTTACCAAAATTACAATACATAAAAGAATGCATTAGTGATATTTTCTCGAAAAAAGGTATGTTAATAGAACAAACTTCAAAACATGTATAATATATGCGACACTTTTATGTTTTTCATATATTCCTAAATGTTAAGTAGAGTTAATTATCGCCAATTTCCCTTAAGATGCGCCACTGAAGCAAACATGGTCAGATCAATACATACAGCCCAGTAAGTTATCAACCTGCATTCCTAAATGTATACCACATGAGTGTTGCGGCTTCGTGTTCAATAATTTAACTAGAAAATATGTATGTGCAATATGAACGACGGCAAACTTGCTTTATTAATAATAATGAAAGTCTTTTACAGTTTTACTGCTGAAATTAAACTTATGGTAACACGCATCTTTACATTAAACCCAAATTAATTATATGTGAAAAATAAATAGTTTTACTTTTTGTTCGAAAAGTTTCGAAAGCTACGCTCACACTAGTTTCCTATTGAAATATTACATCTTTAAAAGATATTTTAGCTGAAGCATTTGTTTCAAAAATAACATTTTTTAACACGTTGACGCACAAAATGACTAAAGCTGCTGTTTTTGACAAAGTGATTCAAACCGTCGTAAGTTTCAGTTCGACGTTTTACAAGAAGGTTGAAAGCACATTTTTGATGTAATCATTCATACTATAGACCAGGGATCGGCAACCTTAATTAACAAAGAAGGGCTCTTTTAATGGCTAGCATATGATGAGGCACAACAAAAAAAAAAGTACACACCACTTTAATAGCATTTGACATATCCCAGCCGATAATTTCTAGTAATCCGGCACGCAGGTTCCAGTACCAGTTCTCAGGCAATGTTCCTGTATGAGTAGGTCGGGAAGGTACTTTGATATGAAATGCTTCACATTTGATAAACGGGATTCACATGAATATGTTGTTACAATCTCTTAACAAAAGATAACAATTTTTATTTGCCAAATCTTAGATTAGTACATCATTTGTTTTTGTTAAACAATGTTTTTTTTTTTATTATTATTATTTCGTATTTCAAATTTTCATTATCACTATTTTGAATTTTGAATTTTACCCAGTCTGTAGTAGTAACAGAATCCATAAAAAATATTCTGAATGAACCCGTTTCGAAAATTCATGAAATCTAGAGCTGTACAGGAAACCCTCGCTTGACGCCGGTTCAATTTACGCCGATTCACAATAACGCCGGTGCGCTATAACGCCGATGCGCTATAACGCCGATGCGCAATATCGCCGATGCGGAATCAGCCGTGTGATTCCCAGATTTTCTTACGCTGACTGAGAATATACCACACCTAGACTGATTTTCGTTTCAGTGTTGACGAAATTACTGAGCCGCGCGTGTATCATTCACAGACACCACGTGCTTTAAATGGTATAAATAAAGAAATGTTGCCAGTTTATTGTAAATGGAACAAGAAAACTTGGGTCACACAAGTTTTCAGAGATTAGTACACAAGTTATTTTTGCCCTAGTGTGCTTGGCTTTTTTTTAAGAAAATAAATTACTCCAGGATATCCTCAAAACCTTGAATAAATAAGAACACCATTGGATGTCAAGGTTGTTTACATGCTTCCCAATTCAACATCTCTTTTGCAACCAATGGATCATGGGGTTATTGCAACATTCAAAGCGTATTATTCAGTAATACATTCAAGGAAATGATGAGATTTTTAGACACTTCATACAAAACAGTTAAAGACTATTGGCGGTCTTTCGATATTTTGAAAGGCATTAAAAACATCAAGTCTGCTTTGAATGAAGTTAAAGCAAAATGCATAAATGGAGTTTGGCGTAAAATTCTGCCAACATTAATGCACGATTTTGAAGAAGTGCACATCAGGGGAATTTAATTACGAACACTGCAATAATTGCGAGTGATGTGGGATTGGAAGATGTTACAGCTGAAGATGTGACAGAACTTTTAAAAGCCCATATCCTTTCAACTATGGAAAGTTTGATGGATGGACTTTGTGAGTTAGACAACGATTGGGAGCGAAGTGCAAATGTAAAAAGGAGCATCATCGCATCTATTCGACTATCTTCCGAATTTCTTAATGAAAGAAAACAAAAATCCAAACAATTAAAACTGGATACTTTTTTCCGAAAAAAAGTAAGAGATCCGAAACTTTGAAATTTTATTTGTTTTCCTTAAGATTTCTTAATAAAAACATTTCACTTTATTTTATCATAAAATACATTTTAATAATTAAATTTATAATATACGTATTTTGTATTGTATTGTATTAATAAACAAAATTATTTGCTTATATTGCACTTATGTAGAACCTAACACTATACCTCACTGTAAATATGGGTTCGTTTTACGCCAATTCGATTTGCGCCAGATTTTGTAGAAACGGAACTGCGGCGTAAACCGATAACTACCAGTGCTCTCATATTTTACAAAAAAAAATTACTCAAAGTGAAGAAGGCAAACAATGTAGGGAAATTATATTTCTTTAGCATTGTTAAAAAATAAATTAATGGAATTATTTTGTATCCTCTATCATCTATTTTGTTTCTCCAACAGTATGAAATGAACAGTAGATTTGAACAGTAGTTTTGATACCTATCATGGTAAACGTCTGTCAACGAATTTATTTTATAAAATTCCATTAAATTTTTTTAAATTTAGCGGAGGCCACCCCAAATGGGCTTCGCGGGCAATAGGCGACCGTTCCCTGTTATAGACAATATGTCAAATTATGAATAACATACAAACCATAATGACACTACAATTTTGATTATTACTGTGTGAACTGGTGTTTACTTGCTCGTTAAGCCTTACGCGCGCAAGAAATATTCCCTTTAGTCCTTTGCGACACTTTATAGATTATTAGTGTTCTACTTATCTGATATTACGATCAGGAATGTGCATATCATTTACAAAAATATGCATTATAACTACAATTAAATTAACAGACACTTCAATTCGAAAATTATTATAAGTTGAGGAGGATTCTAAGACACTACCAAAATATGTTTATAAAATAACTCAAAAACTCCAGAACACAGTACGCCAACGTCTAAAACTGAAAAAGGTACAATTCCACAACTTATCACCAAACTACCAGTGCCCAAAAATTATAGCTGAAAAACGTATTAACTGTGATGCAAACAATGCCTTAATGAGTCAATTTTCTTACCCAGTACAACACAAATATTCGTCAAGGTGTTAATATACCTATTGTCGGTTTTGAAACAAGTTTTACATTTTTAGAAGGTTACTTGCAGAATATCCTACAAGTAAAAAATGATGAGAAAAGAAAAAAATATTGGTTACCTAACATGAAGTAATTGTTTAGAATATCACCTGACCATCACAACAATTTCAGGTGCCAACAGTAAAAATAAAGAATACAAAAGAAGAACAAGTACATTTAAATATACTTAAAGCAAATAAAGTTAGTATATAGTAGTAAATATATACCAACTTCCTTTGGGTATGTCTTATCCAGATTAAATAGTTCTAAGGTTATAATTAAATTTAAAGGTTCCAACGTAAGTCGATTTCTTTTTCAGGCAATACAAGAGAAGCACGATTTATCTTTTATGTCTGGTCTTGATTAAACTGTAGCGAGCAACTAGTACTAAGCCACTGGTAGCGAGCAACTATTTGATATTTTACAATTAATTTAAATAATAATATATGCTTTTAACTTTGTTTTTCTGCTAAAAAACGCACATCTTCCTAACAATTTTGTCACAGTTTTTAGGGTTCTAACACCCTTAACAGGTACAAAATTATTGACTGGTCCGTAAGTAAAACACTAAGCATTACTTAACAGGCATCTCAATAGACCAGACGTACAAATGTATATTTGATTATTTAACATTTAAAACTACGACTGTGTATTATATTCTCCACCACATAATTTCATCTTGGATTAAAAAATATATATGCGTATATATGCCCACATGATATTTCCAAAATTATTGAACCAAATGTTTGGTAGAGGCACATGCATACCTTCGGGGATCTCTGAAAATACAATATTATCTGAGACTAGTACGTACAGTGAATTTCAAAGTTAACTAAAAACGATTTACAAAACGAAAAGTAAAAGCAATACATTGCTTATTGTAACAAAAATATTTGTTTGATGCAACATGATTGCTCGGATTTAGAAAACTGGTTCTGAGATCAAGGCTTTTTCGATATTCAAGTTCCGTTGAGTTAGACGTAGCGTTGAGCTTGAGGATCCTGAAAAAGAGAAGCCGTATAGATTGTGTCTATACATAATACCCTAAATCGTACTGTAAGAACGCTATCGTGACAAATAATAGTATAGAAGCTCGTTATTTTATTAATGTGCTTCAGGAGGCCTAAAACGCCCATTTAGAAGAAATATTTAAATCTCTGTGTGACAGTGTAAAATAATTGTAATTAGCACGATCATTTACTGATAAAATTTGTTAATATAGTAAATTTCGCTTTTATACACAAGGTATAACGTGGTATTCATAGTAAGTTCGTTACGTCAGACATAAGAAGGCAGACACATTGCCGGTTCTTTATTATTTTTTTCTTTGTTTTGTAATGGGCTTTGCTACATTAACAATTAGCTACAATTCTAATTTTTGTAAAACCTATGCCTGAACGGATTTCGAATCCGAGACTTTAGCAAAGCAGGACCTGTGTTACTCTACGCTACGCCGGTAGGCATTGTCAACATTTAAGGATAAAAATCTAGTTGAAGCTGAGGTATCCTGTAGTTTGAAAGTGTTCTTACAGTCCACTATCCTGATCCATACACAAAATAATCTGCTAACTCACGGATCTAAAAGTTTCCGACAATATTTCGCAAGTCACTATATATTTCGAACTCTAAATATGCTCTAATTTCCAAAACTGCAAATGGGTAGATGGCATGCAACCATGTGAATTCATTTCCCTTGATACTGTAGTTCGACGTGCTCATTTCGATCCTGAAGTGTTCAATCCGTGGGCACCTTAACTTTTAGCAAAGCGCAAGAAATCTTTGAGATACATTGCACTGAAGTTTTTAAATGCTGACAATGCGAAATTTCCAACCACTACTGACTCTTATGTGTAGAAGTATCCCAAATATTAAGGTGATAATGTAATAAAGAAATAAACACTAACACTGGGTTGGTTTCACCGACATTTATTCAGAATTATTGGAGAGTAATACGACATATAAGACTTTGCCAGGAGTTTACACAAGCTGAACAAGCACCTGTTTTAATTTTATCAGTACTAACTCAAAATGCTTGGCTAAAGCGCAATACCACGAAATTATCACATACAAATAGACCAACACTGTACTACTACTCTGTCCTGTCCCAGGTATATTTATTACTATATTATTTTTGGGCGAAATTTAATACCTTTTTTCATTAAACTAATAAATGTTTTATATCCATTTTTGAACTTCACTTATCTCTTAGCACTTCTTCACTTAACCCACGATTATTCCATATCAGGTAACTATTAATGAATATCTTTATAGCAATACTTAATATGAATCTGTTACGGCCAATGACAGGCTTAAAAAAATAGTTTATTTTTACAAAAACTCCGTTAAGTTTACTTCAAGGCTTTTAACTTCTGCAATCCTAGATTTTTATTAAATAATCCTAACCTAACCAATTTTCTACCTTAGTAACCAGCAATACGATTAAGGGTGAAATCACGTCAAGACCTATTACGGTAGCTGGAAAATTTTCACTGTATAAAACTCTTCAAACAACAGACTGGAACATGCTAAATAATATCAATCATGGTAATACAGCGTTTACATTATTTTTTGACAAATTTCTTCACGCTTTTGAAGCAAGTTTCCCAATAAAAACCTTCAAACCCTCATCACACAGCTACCAGATAAACATAAAATGGTTCGACAATCGGATCAAAATCATGCGTGACAAACTACAACATCTTCAAAGTTCCTTCAGATCAATGCCCAATGAGACCACACGAGCCCTAAGAAACAAATTCAGAGCAGAATACCGTTCAGCAATAAAGTCCGCTAAAATTCTTGCCAATTCCAGTTTTATATCTGAATCTAAAAATATTTCAAAGGCTACATGGCAAATCATTAATAACCATAGAAATCCACGAAACTCCTCTTTGACCGATACATCCATTTCATCAAATCAGTTCAATATATACTTCACAAACATTGCCAGAAAATTAGTAGAATCTCTACCAGAAACCGACATATCGCCTATTGACTATTTAAATCTTCCATTTCCTATGCCAAAATTTTCTTTTCATGGAGTGTCTTTCAATACAGTTAGAGATATAATAGACACGCTCAAGAACGGCACATCTAAAGACACCTACGGTGTTACTGTAGATCTTCTAAAAACAATCAAGGATACCATTATCCTTCCGCTCACCAAGGTAATGAACTGCTGTATTAGAAGCAATACGTTTCCCGACGCATTAAAAATTGCAAAAGTGATTCCACTGCACAAGAAAGGCGATAAACACGAACCTAATAATTATCGACCAATATCTCTTCTACCCGTCTTTTCTAAAGTTCTAGAAAAAATTATGTACATTCAAATAATTTCACATTTTGAAGTACATAATCTGTTTAATGATTCGCAGTTCGGCTACCGCACGAAGAGATCTACATGCGACGCTATATTACATCTCATATCCGAAGCGACAGATAGCATGGAAAAAGGAAATTTCTGCCTTTCAACCTTTTTCGATCTATCTAAAGCGTTTGATTGTGTTTCGCCCAAGATCCTCATCGAAAAATTAATAAAATACGGATTTGACGAAGCTAGCTCTTCTTTGATAGAATCCTTCCTTAGCAACAGAATCCAATTCGTCTCTGTAAACAATTCCAAGTCGACTCATCTTCCCCTCGATATAGGTGTTCCACAAGGGTCTATTCTTGCAGCATTACTATTTATTATATACGTGAATGACTTTCCATCCGCTGTAAATAATAAATGTGTATTATATGCTGATGACACTAACCTAATAGTGACATCTAATTCCTTAGAAAGCACGAATAGTAAAAATAACGCAGTTGTTAACAAAGCCAAACTGTGGTTTACATCAAACGGCCTCATCTTAAATGATAGCAAAACTCAACACCTCCTATTTGCATTGAGAAACCATAATTTTGACAACCCAGACTTCGTAAACTTCTTGGGTGTTCATCTCGACCCCACCCTCAAGTGGCATCATCACGTTAGCTCCCTATCCAATAAATTATGTAGCACTGTATATCTATTAAGAAATCTTATGGCCTCAGTTTCCAGAGAAATTGTTCGCATTACTTATTTTGCATTGTTCCAGTCGCAAATATCCTATGCCATTTTAGCCTGGGGACATTCTCCGGCGGCAGAAAGAATCTTTTCCCTACAACGACGAGCTGTAAGAATTCTGGCCGAAGTCTCTTACCAAAGCGACTGTAGGCTTTGTTTCCCTGAACTGGAAATTATGACACTGCCTTCTCTATTTATTTACAATTCCCTATTGTATGCCCGCAGAAACTTCAATGAACTTACTGCCTAATAATTTTAAATCTGACTGTTTTAATACTTTTAAAAATAAAATAAAAAATTTTTTTACAGACAATCCATTTTATTCTGTCAATGAATTCTTGTCTTTTAAATTTTAACGCGCTTGCTAGCTAGTCTCTCTGAACTCTTGTTTTAATATTTAGTACTATATATATTTATTTATTTTTTCTTCTATTTTAAACTATTATTTTGTGTATATTATGTGTAATTACGACTGACCTTAAACAATTTATGTATTGTAACATAGTCAATAAAATTATATTATTATTATATTATATTATATTATTATTATAACCTAATTAACCGGTCATGTCGTCACTGCCCGCTATTTAGTCATTGGCCATAACAAATATATACAAAAATTCAAAGAATATTTTTTCAACTTAAGGAACAGGAGAAAAGGGGCAGTATGTGCACTCGACGGAGCAATGCGACGACATAAGAACTCCGAACGTTAGGTACAGACACGCAACAACATATACGTACATTTATGAAAAATAATGACCAAAAAACTCTTTTCTGTAATGAGCTCAAAACAATACATAATATTAGGTGGATATATTATTATCCGAACCAATTTGTACAAATTCGGACGAATCCAGTTCGTTATATCTCGCATATGTATCATCAGCCACTCGACGCGAATTGCATCAGATACAATTCGAACGGGATAAGGCAATTCTTCTAACAAGCCCTGACAACAAGTCGAGAAACGTTATTTTTTTGGAAAGCGTTTATTAAGGTAGATACAGACTGATAGGAAAGAATGTTGGACTATCATATGTAAGTGAAAAGAAATAGTATGGGACAATTTATTCATCTATTTGACGATTAAAAAAACACTTTTTTTTCAATATTATTACCGAATCAACATAATTTTCATTATATTTTGAATTCTATTAGACCTTCAATAAGGAAGTTACTCTTATGTCCGTGAAATAGTTCCACCAGAGGAACGTCTCCGTGTAAATTATCAATGTAATTATATACTTTTGATTAATGTCTTTCAGGTTGTTACTTTTGACAACGCATTACAGTACGTGAAGTACAACATTTTAGTGTTAAATGTATAATTTTCTTTAAATTAATATAAATAAAATATATGCAGTACCAGCCGGCGATTCTGCGTGGCCCTGGGCAAAACCTTACTTGCGAGGCCTGAAATATATCTGAGCATTTTTTTGTTTGTTTTTTAAATAAATTTAATACGATTTGATGTTAGTGATAATACACGTTACAGCACTGATAACTCTATAAATAAGTCAGAAATTTCTCTCTCATTCGCACGAATTCGTGCGGGCTATCCCATGGGAATGGGATCGTTCATAGTCCGGAGGTTTTCGGACGAAAACGCATAAGTAATTTCGTGTCCACTGTACTACATTTCGTTTTGCTGAACTATGTTCTGACGAATATAATTTGTACAAAAACAGATATAGTGGATGATTATTTAGTTTTTTAGCTAATATTTCTGAGATACAAAATGTATCCCTTTCGGAACAGAAGGAATCCTGCACGGAAGCTTTAATTCAGAACCAATAACAAAATACCAAAACATTTAAAATAGTAAAAACGGGTATTTCATTAAATTACAACAAATAAGACCAGCATATTATCAAAAAATAATAATAAGAAGAAGAGCGTCTCGTGCCGAACACGTTGCGGGTAAACCTGAACGGTACTGGCGAGACAAAACCCCTTCTATAATAAATAAATTTGAACATACAACTCAAATAATAATTATTTCAATATTTGCTAACTCTTAGTATAATACACTAAATTTTAGGATTCAAAACTAATGTGACACCGCATACAAATGATCATTTAACAGTGAACTGCCAACGTATAACATACTGTATCTGTAAACTTTAATACTGGAGATATATGAAGTGTGTAAAAAAAGTAACAAGAGTAATTTTGTTTCACCCGGCCTGGCATAAAACTACACCAACCCAGACATACATCAATCCCCTTATATTCAGTAAAAGTTCCAATGTTAGTATTAATATGTGCACTTCTACAAGTTACGTCATTGCATATTCTAGTACTTTGTCCCAAAAAAAATAGAACGACGAAATATGTAAAGCGCTCTGCAATCAATCGAAATTTTGATCAAAAATGGAATTTCCTGTCGTTCCGCACTAAGCAATCCATCGATATTTTGATGAAAAAAGGAAGTTCCTGTTGTTCCGCAGCCCCCTTTCTTCAAATTTAAGTCTGCGTGACTTCTTCCTATTCCCAAAAATTAAACATATCTCAAAGTCCGTTAATTTATACTTTATATTACCTTCAGATACCTCCATCCAACCACCTAGATGCATTTCCAGTAGTTTCAATACTGTTTGCACGAATAGAAGAAACATCTTCGCCAGTCTATAGATTTCGGAGGGAACTACTTCGAGGAAGACAATGTTGTTTTATAGCTAAGTTGCCAATAAAAATCAGGGGCGGTCTTATTATCAGGTCAGTCCACAAGTACATAGGAAATTCCAATAAAGTTCCAATAAAGTTCCAATATTGTTTCCACGAATGGAAGAAACGTCTTCGCCGGTCTATAGATTTCGAAGGGAACTACTTCGAGGAAGACAATGTTGTTTTGTAGTTAAGTTGCCAATAAAAATCAGGGGCAGTCTTATTATCAGGTCAGTCCACAAGTACAGAGGCAATTCCAGTAAAGTTCCAATCCTGTTTCCACGAATGAAAGAAACGTCTTCGCCGGTCTATAAATTTTGAAGGAAACTACTTCGAGAGAAACGATGTTGTTTTATAGTTAAGTTGCCAATAAAAAATAGGTCTTACTATAAAGTCAGTCCACAAGTTTGTGCATATTTTTTAAGTATATTAATATCCTTTTTTGTTGAACCTGGATTATTCGAAAAAAATATTTTTTTCTGGTATAAGATGACGTTGGTTTGCCAATAATTTACCAACCGTTGTGCTAAATAGGTTTACTCATAGAGTCCTTCAAAATGGACATCGACGAGTATTACAAACGCAACGTTTTAAAAATTTAGTTTTTGAGCGGTGAGAGTGCTACGTCTGCAGAATAAAAATTAAATAATCATGTTGACGAAAATAGCAGGTCTGCACATAATAGGTTTAAAAAATAGAGGAGTGGATACAGCACATATGAAGATGAATCGCGTTCTGAACCTACCATAAAGTATTTTTGCAAAATTAAAAAATCACCGTTGAGATGGCAACAAATTTTTAATAATAAAGGAAAATATAATAATGAGTAAATAAATATAAGTTTTATTTTTAACTCTTTTAAAGTTTTCCTAAAAAATATGTACGAACTTGGTCCGACACAATATTTTCTTTTTACACATTTCGATTCTATAACATTCTATATCAGGGATGAGCAACCCACAGCCCGCGGGCCGCATGCGGCCCTGCTTAATTTTTTGTGCGGCCCGTCAAATATTTTGTCTTTCAAATTTCAAAAAAGGCCATTTCCCCAATTCAACGATAAAAAATGGATGTGTGATTTCGCCTTTCTCGTCAATGTAACTCAGCATCTGAATGACTTAATATGGAACTTCAAGGAAAAAACCAATTTATACATAATATGTTTGATAAAATTAAAGCTTTTGAAAGCAAACTCAAAATTTGTCTATCCCATTTTATATTTTATAACAATATGTTAATACTAACTAAAGCAAATTGTGTACGTTCACCTCGTTCTATCTCATCGCATAGGTATTGTTTATATTACCATTATACCAGGGATGAGCAACCCGCGGCCCGTCAAAGCTTTTGTCTGTCAAATTTCAAAAAAGGCCATTACATTACAAAAACTACATAGAATATATCTATGTATTTTTTGTGTGATTTCGCCTTTCTCGTCGGTATAACTCAGCATCTGAATGACTTAAATGTGGAACTTCAAGGAAAAAACCAATTTATACATAATATGTTTGATAAAATTAAAGCTTTTGAAAGCAAACTCAAAATTTGGAACAAACATCTTTTGTCAAACAACACGTCACATTTTCCATACTTGAGAAAAGAAAATCATTCTGAAACACGAAAATATGCCCAGGAAATACAAAAATTAATAACCGAATTTGAATCGCGATTTAAAATATTTAGATCGGAAAAAACAGTTCTCAGTTTTAATATTTTTTCCTCGCCATTTAATATAGACGTGGAAACAGTTCCGGATGAGTTACAAATAGAATTGATAGATTTACAAAACAACACTGATTTGAGAAATAAATTTCAGAATGTGAACCAAAACTTCCACGATTAGTCACGCATGCAATGCAAATCATGACACTTTTTGGAAGTACTTATGTTTGCGTTATTGTCCGCAATGAAAATTATTATAAGTGACAACCGATCGAGACTAAATGACATACGTTTGGAAAGCTGCATACGAGTTGCTGTGTCGTCTATATCTGCAAATATAGAGCAATTGGTTGCAAAGAAGCAATGCCAAACTTCTCATTAAAATTTGTTTGTGATTTTTTCCCCATGATAATTATCTATGACTGTTTTTTTATACCTAGCATTTCTATTATATGTTTCATTTGTGTATTTTTTTAAAAATAATTTTGTTATTTTGTTAATAAATAGATAATTTGTGTTTATCATCTTGCGTTCATATTTTAATAAATTTCGCAGGCCCGCAGGAAATTTTTAAGTTTCTAGTTGGCCCGTAGTAAAAAAAGGTTGCTCATCCCTGTTCTATATAATTCAATAATTAAAAGATAATTCACAAATGCCGAAGTTCTCAGGAGGATGCAAAAAGAAGAAGAAGCTTTAAAGAACGTCAAGATCGGGAACCTGGAATACCCGAAACAAATTATGAGGAACTCAAATAAATACCAACTCGTCCAACTTATCACACAAGGTTAATTGAAACCAAAAGAGGGCCAGGTAGAAGGACTTTGTGGCTCAAGTAACGACAGTGATAATGAAGGCTTTAATAGAGTAATATAGTGCTCTCGTCAATAACATTATTATAACGAGAATGATCGCCAACAGACAAACAATAATATCAATGATTAATATACTAATTTATCCACTAGAATAACATAATAAATTTGGATAAAAATTGGTAAAAAAATAAACAAATTAAACATACACAGAACGGTGCAACAATTAAGCGGGTAAGTTAGCAAGGGCGAAGAACGAGATACTAGTGGTAAAAATGAATAGTATTTTTTCACTAAACATTTATCCCAACTAAATGTACATTTCGACTGCTATACAATCATCGTTGGTATAAATGGTTACTAGTACGTATCACTGATCTTATACATTAAGTAACACAAAAACTGGCTGCTAAAATAAAATATGTATACACAAAACAAGAAAATTATTCACAGAGAGTAATTATAATACTATCAAAACCATTTTCCATCAAACCGTAAGCAGTATATGATGTCTTAAAACTTTAATAGTAGTTTCAATCACGATACGTAATATTTAACCTGTCAATACAGTGACATATTTGGAATGCAACCTGCACTCTACTAAATAAAATCGTTACGTCACAGGATTGTTTCCAAGTAATTGCCAGGTCTCGGAAATATCAGTAAACTCACTGAACAACCTATCACAAGATGGCATTGCATTGGATGCCAATACCGTATCTTAGAATAGAGAAACTTTGAAAATTTTTATGAAATAATAATCGATTTAGCAAACTAGAAGCTTAAAGTTTTGAAACCACGATGAAACATGGTAAGTTTTCTTCCTGTGTTTTATTCTGTTTGCTTTAGATATCTCCTAAGAGAATATTACCATACAACAAGTTTCATAAAATATTGAATAACTATTGAAAAAAATAAATGAAATATACAAGAATTAGTTTCATCATTCTATCAAATATATGAACAGGTATTCCATCTGGTAAAAATTTATATCACCAAAAAGGACTTGTAAAATACTACCATCAACGCCTTGTTTTCGTAACAAATTCTCAACCTTAACTACTATAAATGCTTTTTTAAATAAATTTCGTTGTACCCTTGAGACTAACGACTGCCCTATTAGTATATTTTGCGATCTCAATCGAGCATTTGATTGCGTAAGTCATGAAGTTTTACTGTTTAAACTTGAAAAATATGGCATACGCGATTCAGTACTAGATTGGTTACAGTCATATCTTATGAACCGCTCGCAATTTGTAGAGCTCATACACCCTTCACAGAAAGGCTCACTAAAGTTCAAGTCGAAGGTAGAACATAATTCAATTGGTGTTCCACATGGTTCCAGACCAGGCCCCCTACTATTCATTTTATTTATAAATGACTTACCTAAATACCTAGAAAAATATAAGATGGTTTTGATAAAAGGGTCAAATATTCAAGACGCCAAAACTTAATGTAAGGAAATCTTAACTGATTTAATAACATGGTTCAATACCAACCAACTTCACTTCAACTACAGCAAATCTGGAATTGTCTGTTTCAACTTAAATTACGGAAATTCACAAAATATTAATGATCCACTAATATGTAATGATCAGATAATAAGTTAGTGTAAGAATATAAAACTTTTGGGTTTGGAAATGGACGAACACTTAAATTGGAAGAGTCACTGTACTTCATTGGTCCCTAAACTGAATGCTATCAAGTGAGAGTGCTTAGGGATGTCCTAGACTGTGTTCATCTCTGCCTCTTTTACAATGCTCATGTTCTTCACAGAACACATTAACAGAAGTGCCATCTCTGTGTCAAAATTTTGTTCAGCGTAACTAACGCTAACTAGAGATCCACCACGTACTAAATTGAATGAAACCGCGAAATTTGAATGTACTCATATTTATTATTCCAAAAAAATTACAATTGATAAAACATGAATACATTTTCGTTTTACATAAAATTTTAATACAATTCGAAATTGTAATAAAATTTTATATAAAACGAAAATGTATCCATGTTTAATATTAAAAAGGGGTTATAGAGAAACACATAATATAAAATTGAGCTTTTTATTGTCACTCGTACATATATAATAATAATAATAATCTCACATACATAATCATATAATAGGTACATAAATAGCATAGTTCAGATGTCGGCAACCTTTATAAAGAAAAAAGTATTTGCCATTATTTGCAATAAATCGAACATTT
The DNA here is from genome assembly GCA_963971575.1 of Liopterus haemorrhoidalis. NCBI lineage: Eukaryota > Metazoa > Arthropoda > Insecta > Coleoptera > Dytiscidae > Liopterus > Liopterus haemorrhoidalis. The sequence goes on along the minus strand of OZ020618.1, from coordinate 37,300,837 downwards.
CAAATATCAAACATCACCAACAAAAGTAAAATATACTATACATATAAGTCTGATGGGCCAATATTTGCAACAAATATAATAAATATATTATTGATATCGAACATTTCAAATATTGAATATCAAATATCGAACATGACAAAAAAAAAAGTAAAATATACGATGCATATAAGCCTGATTTCAGCTGATGAGTCAATTTTTCCTAATTAATATGATATTGATATCAAATATTTCAAATATCGCACATATCAAAAAAAAGTAAAATATACAATACATATAAGTTTGATTTCAGCTGATGGGCCAATATTTCCTAATTAATATATTATTGATCACTTAAAATTCTTTGCACCACAGAACATTAAACACACCACGTGCAAGTCATATTCACATATTTAACTGCCAAATTTAAATAGATAAGATTTAAAATTCCAGTTTGTGGAGTATTCAGGAGTGGTGGGTGGCGAGGGGGTGTCCAACACAACTGCCTCCTGGTGGAAATTGTGTGCTACACTCATCAGATAACCGCCACATGGTTTTGGCGGGGTTCGAAATTTTTGTATACCGATGACACAGGCGTGATGTTCTTTCACGTTTGACATATGGTATTATACATTCGGAGGCTGGCAGTAGGGCGAGGGATGTTTTCATTACTAAATAACTCATACAATGTTCAAACTTCATCCGTCGGACTCTTGCCATAACTCCTATAAGACGCATAAAATTCTGACAATTCCTGGTATAAATGTACTTGAAATCTTATTACATATATTTGATAACAAAGATACCCTAAATTCAACTAATTTTCATAATTATAACACCCGTTACTATAACCTCCATATTCCATTTAACCTTCTCTAGTAAATCGCCGTTAATCCAAGGAGCTAAATTATTTAATAGTCTTCCTGCAGAACTAAAAGATTATAAAAATAAAAAGCACTTCAAAAAACAATATTAATAAAATAATTTCAACAATGGGGCCCTACAGTGTAAAGGCATTTTATTCAAATATATCGAGATCATTGCCCGACTTTAATTTAAATTTATCTAAGCTTGTCTCTTGAAATAAAACGTCATGGTGTATTATCTTGTGAAATTTTTTATATATATATGTAGCTCTACGTATGTACATATGCATGTATTTTCTTTCTTTTAATGTTTGTTCCTAATTGTAGACTTATGTATATTTACAATTCCAAATAATTCGTAAAAAATTCGTATGGAAATAAAGATTTATTATATTATTATTATTATTATATAAAAAAATAAATAATTTCCCAAACATGAGGTTGTTCGAGCGTGTTCCAATTTAATCATACACTCTTATTTTATTCGTATCATATATTTAAAAGAATATATTTTCCTACATCTGCCCTTACAGAATAGGTAATCAATGTAAAGAATGTAAGGAATGTAAGCATATGAAAAAGTGAGGTTAGTTTTTCGATTCTGACAGTTCTGAACTGTCCGTTGAACGCGTCTATATTTTACACGACGTAGAAAATTTGTTATATTCAACATCTGTTGAGGTTCTTACTTAGCGCCAGGGTCGGTTTGATGTTGTAGAAATTGTAATTATGTTGTAAAAATTGTAATTGGTTAGTAAAATTATAATTGTATTGCAATAATGTTCACTGGGTTAGTAATTATAGAAACAATCGTAATTGATAGTGCAACTTTAATACATCTCTCCATTTTGATGTTATTTTTGGTACGTGGGGATAAAAAAATTTATATATCACAAATTAATTTGTTTTTAAATCATATAAATGACGCATTCGAGCTATTTCTGTCGTCGATTATTTCAATTTAATAATATTAATATTTTTATTTTGAGGTTTATTACAACGTCTCTTGTAAATATGTGTTAGTGCGGCTAATATGGCTAATATTGCTTTATAGCATTGAAGACGTAATTGATTTAATTATTTGGACTGACTGGGCTGGAATTATCCCAATTAATAGTGCGATTGGCACCCGAATAGACTCTTTAGTCTGCAGTAGGTTCTGTTAGGAGTTCTGCCATCATTTTTACACATCTGGGAACCTTAACTGACACTCTTATATACATTTTTTCCCAACAACCGTCTCCAACACAGTGAGTGTCTCCAATCCTGTGACAAGGGTGATATAGTGAATTAATTTTATGGTCATAGCGTGAGGCTGTGTAGACAGTAACATTATATAAAAAGGAAATAGCATGATAGAAAAATTGAGTTACATTGTCATTATTAAATTGTCGATGTTACGTATAGTCAATAAAAATATTGTTTTAAATGAATATTTGTTAATAAATTCCTGGATCCCTGGATTCGCCACTGATGTCCCGCTTTTTGACTTTTAAACTGTGCCAACTCTACATGGATGTTCGGGAGAATATCATTTATTACAGAATGCCGGATTATCACAAAGATGGCCATTACATCATTTTCATCCTTTCTCAACTTCCTATACGTATTCTGCTATGAAGACAATGAAGAGCAAACATAGATCACTGTCCGAAATATTGAAGAAAGGTAATGTGCTGATCCATCTACAATCCGAAAAAGACATCTTGAAACATCACCATACACAAACATCTCCCTAATTTATTTTGTATTTTAAAGAAAACCATGCTTTAACTTTTAGTTATTTATCTTTAAACACAAACTTAATGTATATTCAAAATAATACAATATATAGAATTACATTCACGCGTATAAAATTCAGTTTAACTCGTTGCACTCCGAAGTTACTACGCGGAAGTTTACCAAATATAGCAGAGCAACAAACAAATAGTTTTCTTCAGAAAAATTCGCACCTAGCTGAAATTTTGCACAGACTTTATTCAGTCGTTATAAGTAACGTGCAAAAACTCCCCATCGATATCGAGTTCACTTCGAAAGTTATTCGAGGTTCAAAGGTCTAAAAAATGTTTTTTCGCGGATATCTCGCTTCTTATTAGTCGGACGACAAATATGGTTTCACGTACGAGCAACTGTTTTGTAAACAACGTATTGCTTAACATCAAAGCAATAAGCTAAACTCTACTACGTACAGTTTTTTTTATATAAATAAATTGGTATGTTATACACAATGCATACATATAGTAAGTATGTAAAACTTGGGGTAGTTCTGTGGAAAACGAAGATATCAGCAAGTAAAATAGGCCGTCCCTTCGTCGAAAATATAATTTTAGCAATGGAAGACATTTTTTATTATATCGAAAATGATAAAGTTTGCCTGTTACCATTTGGAGAGTTAAAAAAAGTAATTACAGATTTTGGTCCTGAAAACAAAACAATGATCTCAAATTAAATTGAAAGGTACGGGAAAAATATTGTTATTACCACAAAATAAAAAACAATGACAATCATTTGTTTCACGATATGTGTGTGAATATTTTCATACAGAGCAAATCTTGGTACGAGCTCGAATGAAAATTATAATTCTAACCCAGTAAAAGAACGCCTTCGAATTGTAGAAACTGCTGCCGCAATTATTAGAGAGGATATTTGTTCTGTCGTTGTCAATGAGGAGTTTCATCCTCCTACAAACCAAATGTTTGATAACATTGATGGAAACATTCCACGCAACCTATTATATTTTAGAAGAAATAATTTTGAAAATAATAAAAGTTGAAACTGACAAACAACCTGAAACCTAAATCTACAGCCATAAGCCACGTCATACTGGCTGCGGTTTGTCCACAAACATTTTCACCTAAATTCTTGCATAACTAGTCAGTATTTCTTCACAAAATTATGGATCTAAAGGTATATTGGAAAATCTATCTGCTTTGACATTTGCAGCTCCATACAGATAAACATACATGCATGATGTTGCAATCGCTTGTCACCCACAACTTTATATTCTATCACAGGATTCAGGTTCTGCAGACAAGGCAGCTATTTATGTTTAACTATCTATGGGCTTATAATACAGTTCATATTATGGGAGGTAACGCCAACAAGCGCAGCTATAGCTTAAGAGCTGGCCGCGAAATATGCAACGATGAAGCTGCAAATTACTTTGCTACCGTCGAGCATGTACCCCTGAAAACGTATGGAAATTATGGTGTATCTAGAATGAGCAGAATCGAAGCAACAAAAAAATAATAATTGCGACGAAGTCATTGCTTATGAAGGGTACAGGAATAATCCAGCGTCTTAGAATAAATATTTACGAAAATAAAGTGGTGACTATTCGAATGGAAAGCGAAGAAACAGTTTATTTTAACGAGAAATGAATCGAATATATAAAAAAAGTATGTCTATCTCATCCATATGGTTTTAGTCGAAAATAACAACAATAATATACAAATAGAGCAACTTAACAAGAATATATGAAATCGGTGAAAACAACTGAAAAGATTAAGATGCGGATTTCGATAAATATTGGCAAACATCATATCTCGGTAGTGACAAATGAAAATAATATGAGGCCTCTGTCCAGCACTGGATTGGAAAGACTTGCATTATTATAACGAGACTGAAAATAACAGCAGCAAATCCATGAGAGTGCATAAGACTAATTGGAAAATAAATCTCGATATGCCGTTATTTCGTAGTAAAAATACACAACGGAAAAGGTAATATTTGGTTTGTTTAGATTCAGCAGAGATTATCTCCTAAATATCTTTTCTGAAATAGACATAACATTATCTAGGATAGTATTTGTTACGAAATAAATAAATCGCAACAATTCTTCCACAAAAATTTTGACGTATTCAGACTAATAGAAAAAGTAACTGTTACATGATCCCAAAGCATGTCAGTTTGATTCATTGCTCGTCAACTTATTGTACTTATTGAAATAAAACTTGTTAAATTAATAATTTGTAATTTGTTTCATCAGGCCCTATGACAATAGTTTAATTTTCTATAAAATTCTGAAAGATTTCTCTTTAATAAACGTTTAAATGTTGTTTTGTAACCTTTAATAGTAAAGTAAAAGTAAATGGTGCGGACTATTATTCAATGAATTTTTAGTTCAAAATTAATGGTTTCATAAAAGTGGTTAAAGACTCCGTAAACTTGTGTCTTCATTTATTGTTGGCGATAAAGTTTTCACAATCTTACCATCAATCTTTATTACAGAATTGCGACACAATGTAGTTGAAAAACAATCTTGTATAACATTCTTGCTTTAAAAAATTTGTTTTTTTAAGATTTTTCTTGCAATACAGAAATTTTAGATGGTGTCGGCAGTTTACGTTCCCATAAATTTAATTCAAATTCACATCGAGAGTAATTAGAGTGACCATTTGTTATTCAAATCAAAGACAAGAACACAGCAGAGCCACAGAATTCATACCCAGTGAAAAACCAAACTAATTATTCTTTTAAAAAAATTATAAACATTTTCAACAAAACTGGTGTGAACTATTGGACCCGAAATCCAAAGGATGTGGTTCAACTCCCAGTTAAAGCTTGAATTTTGTTATTTCTATAAACTTCATGTTGTCACATAGATAATCCTAGGTCAGGATTGCGACACCTAGACATTGTGACGATCAACTGTATGATTATAAAACTATTTGTCAGAAACTAGTTGTCTGACCACATGTTCCCTGATTACGTAATGCATACGCTGCATGTTCCTAATAAGGTAATATTTGTCATGATGAATGTACATCGGAACTAGGTCAATCATAAGTATAAGAACATGGATGTCGTATGGAATCCGGACAGAGGAACCTTGCCAATTCCTCTACAAGTTCCATTCAACACGGTGACGACCAAGATACCGACGCCATATACACGTACATCTGGTGAGCCAGGCAGCAGTATCATGTGAGTGGGAGAAAGCTTCTCCAGGCTCCTGGACTCCCTGATGGGCAACCCCTGCGTAGAAGATAGGTCCAAGCCAACACGGGATGGATCGAAGACTTCCCCAACTCCATGGACCAATTCATACAATCACATTGTAAATTGGATATATAATTAATAAATTGTATTGTTAAAACTAGAAGTTGCATTTCCATCTAACCACCCACGTGACAATATTAAACGCTGGGTATATAGAATTTTGCTACTAAATCTATATTTATATTTGGGTTATTATGTGCTGGACAATTAGGACTATATTAAAATAGCTTCTATAGAAGCCTCCACCGCCGTTGTTAGCCCATACTTTGGTAGTCACTTTAAGTCTGTTCATTAAATATTCATACCATGAATTTGACGTTGTGAACTGTTGGACGCGAAATCCATAGGATATGGGTTTGGTTCGCAATGAAAGCTAGAATTTTTTATATTTCTATATACTTAATATATTTTTATTTTCCTTAATCCGAACGCAAGGGGTTGTATATAAAATGTTATATTTGTTAAGTTGTCGGGTCGGCTTGACTCAGCCTAATCAGCCTCAGCACACGTAGCATTTCGAGCGAAATAGACGTCTTCGTGACTTCTAAAATTATTTCGCAATTGAGCAAATGTCGTTATACATGTCACTTTTTTTCATGCTTCTTTGTTGCACTGATGATATGCTGAAAAAGTTGACTGATTACTTTAATTATAGCGTAAAAATACACAAAGAGAGATCAAAAAATTGTGAATATTACAACAACAACCAAAACTCAACAAAATGAAACATCTCGATATCTAACGTTTAACTCCTTCATCTAATATAACTTCTCACTGGTTATCATAGGGTGACCATCCGTCCCGCATTTTGCGGGACAGTCCCGCATTTTGACTCTGCGTCCCGCATTGTTACTTGCCCGCAAAATATCCCGCATTTTGATATTTGTCCCGCAAAATGTCCCGCATTTTTAATTCTAACTAACTTTACAACAATTTAACTGTCAGTGCTCTACTTTTTCTATAGTTTGATAATGATAATTTTTTAATTTTGATATTAAAATGTGTATATTTACATTATACCATGAGTTCTGAAAGAAATTACATAAGGGTTGGCTATGGAAAATAAAAGTAATGTCATCAGCAAGCTTTAGAATTAATTAACTGTCATGACTTTTGTTGTTGTCATAAGTTTATATTGTTATATAAAGCCTGCAGTAGACATTTTATTTTTCCATAGCCAACCCTTATGTTATTTCTTTTTGAGCTCGTGGTATATGTAGCTATCAGTGTAATTTATTTTTCTGTTATATTTTTTATTCAATTGTTAATTTTTTTGTCGCGGTAATTAAATTATACTAGCCACAATTGTTAAATCGTTTAATACATTTTTGATATCTTTTGTACTCCTTTCCTCTCATGCACGCAAATAAAAACAGCAAATAAAAACAAGGTTCTCACCCCTCCCAAAATCCAAGTGACGAGCAAAAAAAAAAGGTCCTCACCTCCCAAAATCCAAGTGACCAGCAAAAAAAAAAAAAAAAGTCCTCACCCTGGACCGTCCCGCATTGCCTTCTCAAGAAAATGGTCTTCCAGGCTTCTCAAGCCTAGGTTATCATCATTGGCGCAACAGTTGAGATGAGCCTATATCTCCTGTTCCTAAGTTTCGTGACATATTTTCCATCTGTGTACATTCAGTATAATTCTATCATTTGTATTAACATTTCTTACACAAATTATTTGACAGGAACAGGAGTTAAGATAACGTTCACGCCCTTGCTTAGCGGTCAAGCATAAGTCAGAAACGATTTAACGCTTGCAGCAACAAGTTTGCTCACTTCCCGCTGATTACTGATATTAATAAACCTGTCTTCCAAAACCCTCTTTAGCATTCAGTTCCTTTTCATTGTAATTACGTATCATATTAACTACAATCGTCTACCTAACATTTTTTGTGTGATATATAAGTTTGCATTGTGTGCCGGGTACCTTTATTATTATTTTAAATAGTTTCAAGATGATTATTAATCTAGCAGGCTTCATAGTCACAAAGAAAGTAACACAAACTCTTTTCACAAAATTTAAAATAGAAAAATTTTAACACATCCAATTTACACATTTCAAAATTTGCATGTTTAGATTTATTTTAGTTTTTTTTTATGATTATATTTGTATATTGTTATTATAATTTATATGTTAATATTTGGCGTAGCATATTTGATAATTCTAAATTAAAACAAATATCAATAATAGTAAATTATTATACCTTATTTAGAATAATGCCTAGATGTCGTAGGTCGCGACAAGCGCCTATCTGGCATAACCTAAAGACTCCTTTTTACGATAGCCAGGACTGCCAATTTTTCGTGCCCTCTAAAGAATGCTTCTAATCCCAAGATATTACACCATTCGTACACCATTACAAGATTTGAGACCCAAACTTGTATCTTCGGCCTGTGACAAAATGAAGATGACTTAAGCCATTCCAGGACCTAGTTCGTCTTAATTAGCCTCAACCAGCTCAAAATTGTCGTTGCTACATTCCGAAATTCAAGTGAGAATGAGAACTGGATCCGATTCTGGGTCACTGCAGTTCGCTCTCGTGCATTAATGCCAGGGAAATTGAGAGCCGTAGACCATATTAATGCCATAATAATCCATCTTTATAGGTAAATTGATGGAAAATCATATCTAATAGACAACCAATATACACGCACTTTGCTTTCCAAAATTAGAAAAGCCGAAAGAGTTCTCTTCCTTGAAGCTCGAAGAGTATTTACGAGATCTGATACGAATCACAGATAAGGTATCAGTTCTTGTTGATGCAGTCACTGAAACACTATTGTTGACAAAAGAAGGAAACTGCATTTGAATTCAGTGACCGTACCAGAATTCATCATATATTTAAAATATTTGTGTATGTTTCTTCCTTGTATTTACTTGATAAAAATCAACTTAAGGAAGAAAAATACACAAACTTAATGAACTCCATTTCACCAAAAAAATATCTGTTTGATGCTACGAACAATAATCATGCTATATCGCACATAGTAATTATCGTACGATGCATAAAATCTTCTGAATATAGCGCCAATACTTAAAGAACATGAAAAAAAATAAAATAAAAACGTAGTAATAAAAAAATAGTCTTGTATATTAGTTATTATTTCATTACAACGCTGGTGGCAAAACCTGAAGGTAATGCAGAAAAGAACAAAATCAATTATAATAAATGAATTAATAACATAAAAAATATTAAAGAATTAAAACAGATGTAGTGATTAGCAAAATGAGAGTTAAAGGAAATGGCGATACTTATATCCACATTAAAATAAGTAAACAAGAAAAAATCACTTTAGTCTTAAGTGTAATGAATATAATAACCTGGCACCAATTATAACTGGAGTTCTGAGGTCATTAAAGTTTAAACAGGGGTGGTGAAGTATTTGTTAAAAATAAGAAAGCGTGTTAAGATGGTAATTGGTTTTTACTTTTAGTAGGTATTCCAATGCCGTTATAATTAATTTTCTGTTTTAAAATGAGTTTACGTCATGAAGTGTTCTTGAGGAGGAATATTCCTGATACTGTTCATTAAAGAAGGCTTTAGTGAAGCACATAAATCAACAAAAAAATGTTGGTTTTGTAAAGATTACGAACATCTGGATATATTGTGGGCACTGAGTAATTTTAAACGCATTCAAATATGCTTCTTCCAACAACAAAAAAAGGTCAGTGACAACTTTGGGAGCGAATATTATTTCAATTACTGAAGGCCACAGAAATAGATCTAGTAATTTTGATTCAACAAATCAAAAATAGAATTCAAGTAGCTAATTCATCTTGTTCTATAATCAATCCTCAGTTGAAAAGTAAGATTTTGGAAACACGTTCGTTAGTTAAATGCAATTTTTGCCTCAAGACGTCACTACATATAAGCCAAAAACAAGTCAGTTATTTTACTAGAATATATATCAACTTAGAAAACATAAAACAATTAATAGTTGTCCATACGCACGAACAAACGCGAAAAAATTAGAATAAATCCTCATTAGTTAAGTTAGCCACTAATAGCACAAATAAATTTGTTATCGACGGGCAAACCAATGAGGACGGTGCCAGACGAATTCAGTGGATATGCCACATGCATATCCGCCTCACATAGGTGGATAAAACCGATAGATAAGAGAGATGAAGGAACAAGGAAAAGAGTGGGGAGAGGAAGAGTGGGGCGAATATATATATATATATATATATATATATTATTCTTTGAAATTATGCAATTTTGTCTCGACATTTGATTTTAAACTACTGACACGAAAACAGTTTATTTACGGTTTTTTATGTGTTTGACAAACAATAGTTTTTTTATATATATTTTTTATTTTTTTTATTTTATTTTTATACTATACATATTTTCTATTACAACGACCACCGTATTTTAAATGTATGTCCATAACATCAGTCGGTGCTGACAACTGCATATCACAGGTTAGTTTTTTCTGATTTCTAATTTATTACAATTTTTTTCAACTTGACTTGGCGCTTGGGCCCCCGTGGTTGGCAGTTCCTTCTGGGTCTTGCTCTTTACAAACCAATAATTTGATAATTTTAAGACCATTCAAATTATTTGCATTTTAGATTTAATTATTGTTCTCTAAGATAATATGTAATTCTAGGCTGAAGATGCATAAAACTATTATATGCGAAACGTCCCAATGAGTTAAACTAACTTATTATTTTTTCCTACCTATATGACGATTAAAGAAGAAACACATTTATTATATATATTCTTCTACAGTTCATTATGCCTTATTTACTTTCGTTAATTACTCGATTTAAGTACACTGTTATTCCAATAATAATGCATGGCGATGTAGTCATATAATATCAACATTAAGCCACATTCAAGCAGTCTAGTTAATTAAGAGAAGAGTTAAAATTTAAAGTTACGTAATACATAAGAATTTCATTTATAATTTTCCCCCGTGACTTTATCTGTGGTGCACAATGCTATACTTTCAGGTAATATTACACAATACTCATAAACTAATTAGTGAATTTTATCAGCTGATAAAATTTCATAGTTTACGGGCGAACAAGCAAGGCACATTCTTTTTTCCTTGTAGTACTGGTATGTAGACAAGTGCAAAACTCCGTCAATAACCACAAGCTCCTGCTTCTGGACCATCGTGAAAGATAACCCAATGAACACAAGGAACATGATGATACTTGTCTGCGAATGTTAAACGGCGAACATGACTCGGTCCTCAGCTTTAGTTCGTACATAGTGTCTGCGGCTGTGGCTGCTATCGTATATTGCTTTCACGTTGGTGTCCTCTGCCAGAGCTATGTAAATGCATATATGTCAGAGCACATAGTATGCGGGTTCTACATTAACGTCTTCTGAGAATTTCATCTTGTGTCTGCAATACATCGTACAAGGCCCGACACCACCGTTTAGTGGGATGCTCACAGATTTACAAAGTAATATCTACAAAATTATTTGGTTGCCCAAAACCATTACCGAGTGCAATAATCTATGTTTACCCATTTCATTTAATAATTACACTATAGTTATTTACTATTCATATATTAATAGAAGAAAGGGTTTCGCTCAACAGATCAATATCATTTCTCCTAAATTGTTTCTAAAAAATATGGTCCCTGTAGCTATACGACATCTTAAAATGTTCATTCTAAGTAGGTAACGGAGTAGAGTCAAATTAAAACATTAATGGCCGGTTTCATAAAGTAATGCTTAAGTTTAGCAACGCTGTTAAATTTTAATTTCGTTGTTAAAAGCAATGTTAAATTTAGCAAAGTCTCTGCTATTTTAACATAGGTCTGAGGCTGTGTTAAAAAATTAACACTGCACTGTTACCATAGTTTAACTAATTTTTATATCAAATATTTAAATTTAATATAAAGTAAATCGAAAATGTAGATTATAATACATATTATTACATGCAAAATTTTATATTTTGGAAGATGTGAGTATAAGTTTCATTAATATTTAATAATATCATAGATTATAACCTCTTTAAATTGTTTGTCTTTACCAGCAAATTATTTGCCAAGTCATCAGATGAATTTTTAGACATTGCACCTGACATCCTCGCCCGCGTACATTAAAAGGCTCTCCTTTATTTTGTTGGGTGATTACGGCTATCCCTTTAAATGGTTATTAACTCCTTTACTCAATCCATACACTAACCCTGAACAGAACTACAACGCAGCACACATATTGATAAAAAATATCATAAAAAGATCGTTCCAAGTCTTAAAAAGACGATTTCCATGTTTGTCTATGAGATTAAGATTAAAAATTGACATAAGACTTGCAGTTTGTGTTTGTGTAATTGCATGTTGTGTTTTACATAATATGACAACATTATTTAAAGACGAAACTGTACCTAGTGTAGAAGAAATTCAAATACTTGGAGACGCTTTGATGCAGTTCCGCTTGGACCAAACAGTAATTTACTTAACTACACTGCTGGAAGAACTGCAAATATTAACACCGTTTTTACTAGGTTATAAGAGAAACATAGTTCTGTGTTCTTTTTTGTAACATCTATTTTTAATTACATACAATTTATAAAGAAATAAAGACATTTTTTAATTATTTTCCATATAAAATCATATGTTACATCTTTTTCCTACATTAAAAAATGTTACGAAATAATATAAACATTGATTTTTTACTGAAAAATAATAAAGTTAAATATTACTCTCAATATTATCTCAATTATTACTGACTTAGCAGCAAAGGCGTTATAACGAAAAACGTTTATAATGAAAAAACCATTTTTTTTTTCATTTTTTTTCCATTTTTTCAATCAAATGCACATTTAAAAAATTTCAGGAAGGCTCCCTGGAATTGGGAAAATGGGGGGAGGCGCCCCAGTTAAATCTCAAAATATTTCACTTATTTAATTCACAACAAAAGTGTACATAAGACATTTTAAGAATGCAGAAACATTTTTCTACTTTGCAATGCAGTTCTTAATAAAATGATTATTTGAAGGGCTATGAAGAACTCCACCTATAAACTTGAAATACCTTAATTATTATTTACTGAATATGAGATATATATAAACAAGAAAGTGGTTTATTATATAACAAAAAAAGATTATTTTCCGTCCAGTGCAATACATCAGTGCGATGCCAATAATTAACTGAAAATGTGACCAAAAATTCAATAAACTAAAACTAATGTTTTAAGTTGTAATCTGAATCTCATGTTTGCATATTACTAAAATTGGGGGATATATTTGTTATCCAATTTTACTTTTTGGCCTTATATTAGATTTATACATGTTTCACACGATATATAAAAAAAACTATTTCTGTCTGCCTGTCTGTCCGAGGTCACGCAAAAACGAATGCACATATTTCTTCGAAATTTGGCATGATGATAGAGTAGAATCAGAATTGAAATATAGGCTAAAGGGTACCTTCATGGAATTTTCATTCCAAGAGTGTTTTAGGGTTAAACCTATTTACTAATAGTATATTCTGTAACAAGATTAGAATGAGAAAATTCGATGCGAGTGGAGCATTCAGAGCACGAGCCGCAGGCGAGCGTGGGGAACCACAAGCATCGAATTTTCTCTTCCAACCGAGTCACAGACCCTACTTTCTCCACGACCACCAGAAAAATAAATAAATATAACAAATAATTATTTTAACAAACAGTTTATTTTAACAAATAATTTATATTACATAACAAATTAATCAATTAGTTAAACTTATTTTTTTATCTATTATTTGTTTAATTTTAGTTTAATTTGCAACTCATCGGCCACTATTTTAGTTGTTTTTAGGAAGTTATGTTGCATTTATTTAATGTAAACGTTGCATATATCTTAATGTAACCCTACAAAAACAAAAAACAAACATGGAATAGTTATTCCATAACAAGTGATGGAATGAAATACACGCCAAATGCATAAGAAGATAAGTGGTTTTGAATAACACTCCAACTCTTGTGTTAGAATATTAACTTTCTGTAGTTAAAATTGGTTTTAGAATTGGTAAATTCTATAGTGGTCGTGGAGAAAAAAATATCTCCTATGTCTGCCGTATTATTGACAACAGAAAACTCCATGTAACAAAAATTGTTTATAATAAGAAAACAAATTTGTACTATGGAGTTTCTCGATTAGATGATTATTTAGTTACAGGGGAGTTACGAGGGGAGAACCTAAAACTGATAATTTGAAATATTTCCCTTAGTATTGAATTTATAGCGAAAACGTAAATGACCAAAATTGTTTATAATAAGAAAACAAAGCATTTCTGCTGTTTGCATTTTTTCAATTTGTTGAATATTAGGAGAGTTAGGAGAACACTTCATAACTAAAATCTAAACTATTTACTAAAAAACATAAAATATCTCCCATGCAAATTTGTTTAGAACGAAGACAACTTCCCTTTAGGTCCAAAGAAGTGAATATTGGAGAAGGGGGGCCATGAGGAGCACTACAATTGTAATGTCTCACTTATTATTTACTTAACAGCAAAAATATAAATGTGGTTTACATTATTTTCTGGTGAACGTACTTTTTGGAGGCTATTTTCTACATATACACTTGAAATATCTCAGTTATCATAAAGACTTATCAACAAAAATGTATTTAACAAATTCAATACGAAGTACGTGCACGTTAGCCAGTTAGTTAAAATTAAATTCTAATTCAGGGAAGACAAGTTACCGAAAAAATCAGTTATTACAACTAAAAAAAAAAAAGCCTTGAGATATGAAAAAAAGGTATTCAAAATTATTTTATTTAACTATTAGTGTTTAAACAAGTTTGAACCAAATATTAAAAAGTTATCAAATCGTCACCAACCCCAAGGAAAATATAAGTTAAATTTCCTTTGTAAATTCAATACCGTTATTTATATTTGTAGTTGGTATGGTTTATTTAATATTTTATTTTGTACTAATACTTAACTTTATCACAGGAAAAAAATATATGCTTTTGAAAAGTAAAACAATATCTTTTGCGATATATAATATTGTTTAAGTTTTAATAAAATAGAAAAGGAGTCTGCCAGCGCGAACCAGCGTCAGTAACAAGCTACCAGCAACCAGCTTTCACTATACGCGTACTCTTAGTCGGAAAAAGAGCGATAAGGAGGCAAATTATATGCGATACTTGTTTGGTAATTTGCTGCACTTATACCGGGTCACCTAACAATGGACGCTCTCTATTAATTACCATGTTTGTTTAACATTATGTCATGTATCAATCTTAGACCTTTTATCTACATTGGCTCGAGCTTTATACGTCAAAAGAACGCTCTATTTGTTCAAATTTCATTATCCAGTCCTATGTGTGTCAGATTATTCCAGTACTGCGACTTATGGACAGTACACTACATATTTGTAAAACATTTATTGGTTATTATTTTGATTATTAATAGAAAAACTGGGCACAAAATTAAGTGAAACAAATAATATTGAAGCACTGAATACAGGTTAGTTATTTTCTTCTTTTTTCTCTCTCTTAGCCCTTAAATTTAAATCTTGCTAAATTTCAAAAGTTTGTCTGCAAAATGGCAAAATTAATTAAATACTTGATAATTTGGGGTGTATCAGAATAACTTGCAATTTTATTTGTGAGAGCATTTAAATCAATAGCCTATTTCTACAAAAATACATATTGCCCAATATTTTCACAACGTCTGGGACGAAAACATAATCAGTGCTAAATATCTATCATATTTATCATACAAGACATTCATTGTTGAAAGGAATTCATAAAGAAATGTAATTCTTTTCGCGGTTATTAAATTCTCTGCATTTTTTCTTTTTTCATAACAAATCGTTATCCTAATGTAAGCGTGGTTTATGATATCAGCTTAACAGAAAAACAGGCAGACAATATTTGGACAAACATTGAACGATTTTTGGAAAGAGATGATTGAAATTCTTTTTTCATGATTTAAATTCCAAAGATTTTTATAAAATCATACATAATTAAAAATGCAAAGGCAAATATTACATTGAGAGTTTAACCTTTTACTGACAAGCGGCGTTTTGTACCATTTAGTTATAACATATCTTGAGCGGTTACATTAAATAAGAATTTGTACGAAAATTTGTTGGTGGGAGTCGATGGAATTTATTCATACGAATACGTAACCCAGAAGTTACACGAATACGAATAGTTACATTGAAGGTGACATTGTAATACAAATGCGTACATAATTTTCAGTTTGGGCTTAAGTACAATGGATTTAACTACTGCATTTTACTGTCGGAAAAACTTTCAGTAAAATTTCTTTTAGTGCAAAATATCAGACGCTCTTGGGCACACGAAAATAAGAAATTTGAAAGATGATTTGAATAACACGATATTTGAATATAACGCAAACTACGTTCAATTATACATTATGTCGAAAAAAGTTGTATAAAAAGCAACCAATTTTGATTAAAATTTTTCTCCCGTTTATATATTTCTTATTTTATTTGACGATACACTATTCAACAAATTTGTGGGATGGAGAAATTCTAGAACAATTAGAATATCCAAAAATTTTAAGAAATGATGACCTATCAGATCGTATGCATAAAATTAGTAACGTTAGAGCACATATTCTTGAATATATCAGAAATGTGTATTATCCTGGGCATAACTTATCAGTAGATGAAGCACTGCTGTTGTGGCGTGGAAGATTAGTATTGAGGCAGTATATACCAAATAAAGCTGGTACAAATATGGTACAGAGATCTATGAACTATTCACACCGGATTGCTTCGTGTTACATATTATTTACTCTGCTAAAGGAACAGTGCAGCATGAATCGCGAGGACATGCACCAAGTGTTGTTCATGAGCTTTTGCAACCATACAGATGGGCCACAATATATACGTGGATAATTTTATGCAAGTGTAGATCTTGCGGAAGATATGCTATAAAATAGAACACATAAAGTCGGCCCTCTTCGAAGTAACGGTAAATGTAACCCAACAGAAGTTATATAAAAAAAAAAATTGTAAAGGGGAGAATGAATGTGGAGGAGACAAGATAATATTCATGAGGGACAAAAGAGATGTGCCGGTAATTTCCACCTGCCATAAATTTGACATAACTTCTGTGGCAAATAAATGATCATGTCTGGTATGGATATGTAATAAATCCATAGTGCCGACCAGATGATTTCATATTATACCACTCCTAGAAAAACCATTAGATGGTATTTGAAACTTTTTTCTCCATTTGTTAGATATTTGAATTTGGAATGCTTGTTGGCCGTATAAAAAAGTATCAAAAATTTATCAATTATCTAGACTTTAGAAATCAAATCATTATTGCACTAACACCAAATCAACAAAATGTAAAACCGCAAAGGACCAAAAAAAACTCATCATTGTTTGAAAAAAATAGAGAAGAGAGTATAGAACATACCATATTACGTTTGAAGATCGGCATAAAACAATTATCCCGTATAACTATAATCACATTGTAATACTACAAAAGAACTAGGGTTGATGTTTACAATCACGTTGTAAACAGTCAACGGTCAGTGGCGCATACATACGTTTAAGTACTAACTATAAAGAAGTATACTTGTTTTTGTTAATCCTTTAAGTAAGACGCGTAATATGAAAAACTAATCCCTACGGCTATGGTTTGACACGCCTAGTTATATCACTTCTATGTATTGTAATTTTATGAGTTTCCTAACTTTTATTATTTTATTGCGATCTTCAAAACTAATTTGGTACGGATTATAAGAGGGACAGTATGCAGCCTGAACGAAAAGCGAACGCAAGCATGGTACGTTTGTGTGCTTCATATACAGATGACAAGAAAAAAACAGTAGGACTCTGTAGAGATCCATGTTTTGCTGTACATCGGGTTGCTGTGGAAGACATCAGCCATATTCTAGTAGATGAGCTGTGTATCGCACAACACCCTTTTAAAACTCAAGAAAGAACTTCGAGCTAAAAAATGTAACAGTGATGAAGAGTTGAATAGATAAATGGAATATTTTGCAGACTCAACTGCGGGTAATTTTTCTAGGGATATTGTAATGTTAGTTCAAAATTTTATGTGTATTGGAGTACAAGGAAACTATGTATATTGAAATATGACACCGTCTATTATTTCTATTACCCCTAGAACACAGTTAGGCCTTTTGGTGCCTACCTCCTGTTTCCATAATTTTATGAAGATATGGTTATTTTTTATTACTAACCCATACTCTAAATAAGTTTATAAAATTTAGAAAATTTGAATACGTGGTGCATTTTACGAGGATTTAGAACTAAACCATCCTTACACTTCCACATCCGCCACCAGAATTCGTCATTTTGCCAGACACTCTGTACGCACGATGAATAAAAAATTACTCCCAAGTTAATGAAAAAGCTCCCACACAATATTAATCTTTCATTTCTATTCCAGAACCTCATAAAGCTCATAAGAACATTATAAATAATAAAAAATTATCTCCTCATGTTTACTTTCGGTGAGAAAATGCTTTAATCACAGGATGTTAAACAATTTAAAACGTTTAATTTTATTCGTTATAAAAAATATTTTATTTCAATTTTTCTAAGGATAACGTTACTTATATAAATAAAATTTCGTTTCTACACTTCTCGGATGATTAGGAACTGATGTCCGTCAGAAAACGTCTGTCTGTCCGTCATTTCCGCAAAAACAGCGTAAAGATAATTTTAAGATATTCGGTATGCTATACCAAACGAACATAGGCTATACCAGCGTTTCTAAACCGGGGGGCCGTGAAAGCTTCGTCGGGGAACCGCGAAGTCATATAAGATCATATAAATAAAAAAACGCTCAATTTTGCAAGATATATTCATAAATATATGACATTTATATTCATTAAAATATACCTTTTAAACATAAATAAAACAAATTATACTTATTTTGACAATTAATTTACACTAATTAAAACGGTTTGCGTTGGAGGTACTTCAAGTAGGTACGACTTGAACGTGCAATATTTTTGGTTATGCTCCGAGCTACAGTTAACTAAAGAGTAAGAATGCGAAAGTGTTCAAAATGGAAAGCAACTTTGAGCACTTGTAAATAAAAATACTTGCAAAGCCATTATAGGTAACCGTAATAGATATATGTTTATGTAAAAGTTGTTTCTTTTCAAAAGCTTTATCCAAATATACCCAACACGCCATACGTTCCTATATAAAAAATCGAAGTTATCCTTGATATCCTGTACTTCCGGTTTATTCCGGAAAATTTAAATACTACCATCCAATTATTTGGGTAAACTCTTTGCCCAACTTGCTCACACATCGTCTTTTCGAAAAAAATTGTATTTCCTCTAACTTAATACACCTTCTGATCCCTCCCTCCTTCTCTCCACCCCTCTCTCACCACTCTATATATATGTATATATATGTATATATATGTATATATATATATATATATATATATATATATATATATATATATATATATATATATATATATATATATATATATATGTGTGTGTGTGTGTGTGTGTGTATATATATATATATATATATATATATATATAATGGGGGGCCGCAGACAAAATTTTATTAACGTTATTTTGGGGGCCCCATGCCAGAAAAGGTTGAGAAACACTGGGCTTTACGACAACTAAATAGGGGATTTCGAAGATACTGTAACTAAAAATTATTAAATATCTCACATATTTTTGACCTGAGCAAAAAGATTTAACAAAAAATGTTTAAAATATTTTTTTACGACTGTTGAAAAAATTGTACTTGTATTTCACTTATTTTTTTATATTAAATAATTGACGACTGTCAAATAATATAAAGAGTCAAAAAAGTCTTATAATAGTTTCATTATGTCACATTTTTTATAAGCATAATTCATAGGGGCTACACCATAGACATACATGAGCTCATTCGGAGGGGAAACAATCATCGAAAAGAACATGGCGTGTTCATGCCGTCCGAAAAAAAAAAAAAAAGGTAATATGTGAATCTTAATATAATATGTAAAAAAAATTATTAAAGTAATATCGTAATTTATTCACCCATGAAATTGCTGGACTTACCTACGGCCCGTGCGATCAAACTTCCCATTCATGAAAAAAAGCTTGATGATCTTGTTGCATAAATAACTATTATAGTTCTGTATATTTTTTCAGTTCAATTAATATTTGGAGAATAATGGAGGAATGCCAACATATATATCGAAATGTCCCACTATTTTACAGCAAAAATATAAATGGCAAAAATTGTATGAAACATGGGAATCACAACTGGGGTGTCCTTTACTTTTTTATGTTGAATGAAAAGTTTGAAAGATACAGAGGGACACTATCTTGAAATTGCACCTTTATTACTTACATTACAATAAAAGTGTGTATGAGGAAAGTTCACTACAGTCAAAACTCCTTATTCGCGAGCAGTGGCGGCTCGTGTATAGGCATTGCGGAGCTGCAGCACCCCCTAGTTTTATCGATATATAAATATATTTATTAATTTATTCATATTTGATGGTAATAATTAATTTTATCATCAACAATTGTTAATACTCTTCATTTTGTATAAAAATAAAAATAAATCTTGCAAGCAGCAACGCGAACCGCCCTTGCAAGATTCAGCGCTAAGAAACGAAGAACGCTAGCTGCACTGTGTTTTTTACAGTGTCATATCATATAATATGACGTATATTGATGCGCGCGCTAGCATTTACACTCGAAGTGTTATGACACTTAATGCGGCACTGTGCATCAAGCAGTTCCTTTGCTAAGTTTGTAGTGTAATAATGAATCAGGATAGGTTAACTGCACTTGCAATGATATCAACTGAAAAGAAAAAAAAATACTCAACAGTCACACTGACATCAAAGGAAATGTTATTGACCTTTTCGCTAGAAATAAGACGAGAAGAATGGATTTTATTTTTAAGTGATTTCTGAATATAGCAAAATGAAAATTTATGGATAATAAACAATATTTTTTCATGTTTACTTTCTATTTTTTAATTTTGACGATAACTTAGAAATTTGATCAAACCACGCATTTATGATGTTTGTAAATTTCAAAAGTTGCAGCACCCCCGTTATTTCTTATCACGAGCCGCCAATGTTCGTAAGATCGCTAATCGCGTCTTCCGTACTCGCAAAGAAAATATTTGTGACCGCTTTCTTCATTTGTAGCCAATAAACAAACGGGTCGCGCGTACTTCAAATTAATTTTTTAAATATACGTACATATTTAAATGAAGTGTTAACTGCTGGTGGTTTAACTGCGGTCAATAATGGCAATAACGACTATACTGTGACCCAGGCCCGTAACTAGGGTATGGCGAAAGAGGCGCCTGCCACCGGCGCAGCTGTGTAGGGGACGCAAAATTTTTAGTTGCTGTCCTTTTTTGTGTAACTACTACGATCAGTCTTCCTTCCTTGACCAGGGTTCATTTTATTGAAGCAGATTTATATTTCTCGGTATTTTATCGAGTTTCTAGGATTGTAAAAAGTCCAGTTAACCTGTGACCTAGCAGCATAGTGCGAGGCTATATACTTTTGCAATTTTAGGAATACTTAAAATTTAATTAAAGCTGGTGCAACTAGACATTAGCGGAACTATAAAGTTCCCTAGTTAAGGCTTATTAAGTACACTATCGTTATGGATCCATTTACATATTTCGCAGGCATGGATGTGCCAATAACAGTTGTAAAAGCTATATTAAAACAACTGCAATCAACTAGGTCGATCGATATTAATTTATATTTGTTACTAAGCACCTTTAGCTAGGACGGAAATAACCAAGATACAAGTGTGACAGTCTTAACAATATAAATAAGAAACAGGAACAAATTCAAAACTGGGGGCAGAAAAAAATGTGTACAGAGCCAGCATAAACCTATTCCATTATAAAAATTATTTCATATATACAGTTGGTAATTAAATTTGCCATGTCGGTTCATGAAAATGTTGAATGTAGTAAAAAGATAAGTTAATTAGATCAAGGTATCCGTCTGCGTTTATACTGTATCCACATTTATAAAATTTTGATTTGACGAAATTACGTGAATAATTAATGTTAAAATCTAACTCAAAATAGGGGCGTTAATAAAAAAGCATACAAAGGGAAGCAATGAAAGGCACATACATACAGCCTAATACAATTAATGTACATGAATTTTTATTCCCTTCGTTATCAGTTGGATACGGTCCAGTGCATTCAGATACATTTTATCCTTTTGTATGAGTGTGTGAATAACTCACGGTCAACCGCGACCGGACCATTCAATATTTAACAGGATCCTGGCTACATTTGTCATTACGGTTTTGTTCATTTTTGTTTTAATTAACGAATACAAATGAAACAAAAAATATCTAATGAAAAAAATCGAAGCATTTGTTTGACCGTTTCAATTTGGAAACATAATAATGGTTCAAGTCAATCTGATAATGCGTAATAAGGATGCGTCCGCGCGAAATCAATCAAGTGGAACTTAGAGATACGTGTGGTGAGAAACAAGAATTTTGGATTAAATTTAATAAGGTCTCATTCACGTTTTATATTTTTTGCCTTATTTAATCAAAAAAGCAAAATTGAACGACTTTGATATAAATGAAACCATTTTGCAATTCTTTTTATAATTGTATATATTTAACTCATTATAATGACAATTTAAAACGTTCCAAATTATATACCTTAATTTTTTATTGACAAATAAGTTCACACTTTTTCTGGTCGTTTGTAGAAACTCGATGACAACACGCAAACCATGTGTGTGGTCGGCAAAGTACTAATTAATTTTTGCTCGTCTTCATTGACCAGCCCAAGAAATTAAGAAGTAGCTTATAAAGAAGAATGTAATAGACAGACTTCAGTTTCTCGTTAGTGGGAATTATCTCACTAACCACTAGCTTTTATAATCTTAATATAATTTTTAATAATACCCTTTTATGACCTTTGCATAAAAATACCCTTTTATATTAAATTTTTTCTTCATAAATGAAATAATATCAATAATAATTATTTGGGTGACATTGTGGTAGAGAGTTGTTCGTATCTGATAAGGAAGAATGAGAAGCGCGGATGGTTATGATTGAGAGTGAATTGAAGGAAGTGGAGTGGAAGCAGTAGATAGTGAGTATGTTAGGAGACATAAAGGTTTGAAAAGAGCGGAAATGTTACTTTTTAAGGGGTTCATTCTACCCTCAAATTTTTGATAACATACACTTACAACAAAATGGAAATATATGTCAGCGTGACTGAAAAAATGTGCGTTCTCGACTGGAAGAAATAGATAGAGTTCCTAATGTGAAAATCATATCATTCTCGAGAGATGTAGTGACCTTGAGTACAGAAGCCAGACAGTATATTTAAAATGTCAGAATGTGGGGTTGTGCAATACGGAAATGGAAATATATTACAGAGAGTGAATAAAATAATGGGAGAATCAGAGTGGAAGAAATGGAATGGCGTGTAGAGAAGAGGGTGTGTTTTGCGAAATGCGGAATATATTGAATTGGTGTGATCCCAATGTCTTCCAACACCATTTTATACTTTAAATTTAACTAATGGCTCAGTATTTCACAATAAAACCATCACATTATGGATATTACTTTAAAAGGAACACTCCTCTTCTACATTAACAAAAAATAATTGTTTTTCAAGTGAACAAGACGTTTGGTTATCAATTTAATAATACTATGTAGTACAATTAAGCTGTAACTAAATCTCTCACAATATACAACCAATGTGGTCAAATTATGGTACGCAAATGTCATGTGGCAGCTTGTTAGTTAGATTATTTACCCACAATATAGCAATTATTTCTTTACGTACTATATTAATAGAATGAAATTTATTGTATAAATCGTGTCGACTTTCGATGTTCCGCTATTCGTGTCTTTTTCTTTCTTAAAAATCACAAAATAGGACCTAAGTCTCTATTACACTGAGGCTCACAAATATCCATAAGATTATCCAAGAATAATTTAAAATAGTTTGAGACAACATAGTGTATAAAATGTAATTCATATCTACTTCTTTGTTATTTATTAATTATTTATTAAATTTTCTAGATAAGTCTGCAAATGACCAGCTTTTTATTTGCACTTCGAACCGAATGAGAACCAATACAAAAATAAGAAATTGGACGACTTCTGAAAAATTTGCAATGCGCAACTTTTTTGCGGGACATTTAAAAGGAAATTATTTATCTTCGTCCTGAGAATGCCGAGAGCCTATTAGACAAAACAGTTCATTGAGTGTCGAAGCTTCATACTAGTAAAATTATGGGTAAATAACTCATTGAAGAAATATAAAAATGAAGAAACCCAACGTACTTTACAGTTTCAAGTTAGTCTTCCCTGCAGTCGCATTAGTCCATACATAGATTTTAAACAACTACAGTATTTTAGATTTTGTGTGAATCCGTGTGTAGATTGAGCGTGAGACTTGTGAGTAAACATATGTATCCGTACGTCCTTGTTATGAAATCGTACTCTCAAATAATGTTTTATATGGAGAAATTTAGTTAATTCCGAGTATGTACTTTCCCTTACGAGGGGTTGAGAACCTCTTGGCCACCTCGAGCAAGCTCCCGTAACATTTGGTAGGCAAACTGGTTTATTGCCCCGCACACATACCACCAGGACCCCGTAAGCATATGTTTTTGCAAATTGTTAGTGGATTTGTTTATAGTATAATGCACTCGCACACAATTGATTTTTTATTTTTTCCATTGACCGAGATTATTATGCGAAGTCAATGTACCGGGTGACAAACAGGAACCTGGTGTTTTTTGAATGGCTTGTCCTCAGTAAATTTTCAACATAATGTGAATTTATTTAGAGCAAAACACACGTCAAGATTTGCCATTTAGTAAGTAATCAACTGTGAAAAATATATTCGTGTCGAGCCCATCGGCAGCTATGCAGTGTTTAATCATACACTTGTAATAACTGTTATTACAAGATATATATATATATATATATATATATATATATATATATATATATATATATATATGTAATTTAAAATATTGAATTTGAATAATTCAGTAGTTAAAACAAGCATTTGTTTACTTTGTTATTTCTCTAAGCATTTTTTGTAAAATCCTTCCAAATAATTAAGATTAATTTTCATACTTCTCACTATAAGACACATTAATTAATAATAGTGCATATATCACGACGTACAGAAATTTACAAATTGAGTTCGTCTAGGGATTGGACAGCTTCTTTTTGCTAAACAATCGTACATTTTTCTAGATAGTACAACGCCAAATTTCAAAAGATGCGTTTTGCTCAACAATCGTTCATTTTCCTAGGCAGTGCAATGCTACGACCGGAAGGTCGTGAAATGTCTTTAAGTGGTACGCCAAAAATTCTCCTTCTTCCTCTTTAGAACATCTATAGTTTCTAAATTTTTGTGGTTTTGACATACTTGAAGTCTTTGTAAAGAATAATTTCTGCTCTTCATTGAACTGTTTCAAACTTTTATCGTTTTGTACCAATAGTACCCGAAACTTACTAGTAAATTAAGGGATGCCAAGCTTGAATATGTACAGTTATGGACATAAAAAATAGGACACCTTTTTAATCTAGTGTGTATATTTTTACTAAAATTTATTTGTTTAAATCGGGTTTTCTAATTATGACATCTGTAAAACATTAACTTGTCAATATATTGTCAACACTGCAAAACAAGTATGCCCTACATTAATAATTTTGTTAAGGCTAACATAATTGCTAAGGCGATAAGATGGATGGTCTGTGCGGCGAATTGCAATGCTTTTATAAATAAAATTGACACACGTTTTGGGTATAGACACCTACTATTCAAATTCGAATCGATAGGTTCACACTAGACAAAAAAAAACGGTGTCCTATTTTATGTCCTTAACTGTATATGTTGCCTCGAAATTTTTTTTGAACGATACTAAAAAATTGTTGCTGAGCATTTTTTTTTTTTTTTTTTGCAAATAAACTGTACTAATTTAAACTTTTTATTTATGCCTAATTCCATTTACGTATCGCATTGTTCCGTTCTTCACCTTGGACCAAATTTAGATTTATTCCCCGAGGGAATTGCCATACTTTGTTTTCTATGGGTATTTAAGTATTGTTTACTTCTGTTTCTATGTAACTGTGCGATACAGAATTTTCAATAACAGTAAATGTTAAAAAAACTCCGAATAGACTCCTAGATACAAACAGCCTTGAAACATACTGAAGAAAGAATAGACAATTTAGGGAAGAGAGCAAACAAAGAAGACTCATTTAATACATTAAAGTAAATAAAAAAAATCCCAACTTAAACTTTATCATTATTACGTACCGGAAAACAAAGGGGGCCACGAAAACATGCAAGTGTTCCACGATTACCACAAAGCTAAGGAAAACTGGTACAGAACACGCTTTACTGCGTCACAAAGTCATTAAATATCTGTTTTTTGGGCCACTGGATACATTACCAAAACAGAACGCAGTTATTAAAAATTTAAAATTTTAAATTTTTACACCGTATTACATTACAAAGGGAGTAGATTTTCGATTTTGAAATATTAAATGAAAAAAATTAAAAACAAATTATACTAATTAAATATCGATGAAACAAAAACTTTTTTTGAGTCGTTACGCAAACAGATGTACAAATAAGCCATTTACCAACCTTCTGCATATTCAGCAACACAGAATAATTATTTTAGTATTTTAATTACATTTTAATAACAAGAAATTTTAATAATTACGACTGTTAATATATACTAACATTGTTTGGACAATGGATAGTGCCACCTCATATCTCATTTATTTCAATTACTGTATTTAATATTTATTTATTTATTCTTATTATTTATTTATTTATTTATGAGCAAGCCTGTAGCTGCAAACGTTAAATCGACTGTATCTGCTATTTGGCCGCTAGGCAAGGGCACGGACGATCCTAACATATGGAGAATAAATATGCCAGACTTGCCAGAGAAGTATGGATGAAAGAATACTTAGTATAACGAGAAAAACCAGATTAAGAAACGCAGTAATATGAGCCAGAACCTAAATTTCTAAAGCAACGAAGTTAAAATGGCTTTGAGAAAGGCATCTATCTGATAGTTAATAGGCGATGGTCAAATGCTACAACAGAATGAATCTTCATAAACGACATAAGAAGTCTAGGAAGACAACTGAAGAAATGACGAGACGAACTAACAAAAGTCAGTAAATGATGATGGAGAACTGCACATGACAGAACAGAGTGGAGAGGGATGGGAGAGCCCTCTGCCCACCAGTGGACTATTTAGAATATTAATAAATATGTACAGCTTGTAAATGTTAGTAAATGGAATTAAGGGTTGTTAATTTTGAGTAATAAATTATGTAAAGTAATAGTGTTCTAAGAAGGCTATGATAATAAAAAAGAGAGCTTTTTTTATGTATACAATTTTCCAGAAGGTCGCAGCACCTCTTTAATTCTTCGCTCTTCACTTCAGCAGCAACAGGTAAGTAAGTATTAGCCATACAGCTCCCGAGAGGCTTATTAGAACTTAATCCTATTAAAGAGATTAACAACCGCTACATCTCTAAGTGACTTTCTTGCCAAATGGACTTCTACAAACATTAAATGACAAGTTAGTTTTGATATCCGTTGTAGTTTAGACATACCACAAGCCCGCTAAGTTCCAGTAACTTCGATATGAAGTAAGTCCGGCAAAAATGTTTAGGACACTGGTGTCTTCGACTCTACAGGCTGAGCAGAACGCCAATACAAGGACCACAATTGGTCCTAGGGCATTAAGCATTCAGTCATCCCAAGATAAAAACAATTGTCAAAAAAAAGCTGCTAGATTTCTCTCTAGGAGAACTTTGAATTCACAAGACGTTATTGAAAAGTGCCGTACGTCACTATTGCCTATTTAGTCAAACATCCTTTGCTCCTCGCCGAATAATAATCATGTGTTATGTTTCTTAAACTTCGTTAAATTGTTATTAATTTTTTTTAACCTCCTTATAACCCACAAAATGATATGAATACCGGCTCTTGTTGAAACCGTGAACAACGAACCAACCGACAAAGCAGCCAAAGATGCTACGAATTTTACCGCTGTCTATACAAGTACAGAGGCCGAAGACTTAAAGAACCGCATCGCAATTCACGACCTGTGGCAAGAAGAAATAAACCAAAAGGACAAACAAACTTGGGTAAATAAAACAAAACACGAAGACCTGGGAGTTGTCATACAAAAGAAAAGAAGACTTATTGACATCGTCGACTGATACACGGACGTATCTTCCAAAAAAACAGACCAGAAGTTGAAATCTACAAAAAACCATTGACCGTAGAATATTATACATCACACACTTCTCAAAATACACTATCCAACGACAGACAAGCCAAATACTACCAAACATAAAAGACGCCGTGGAAAACAACTACAAAAAAATAACAAAAAACCTCAGGGAAATAAACCTCTTCAAAAAATGCGTACTAAACTGTACAAACAATTTTATTTAATGCTAATGGCCCATAAGCTGAATCAAGGTGTTAATAAACATATACATAAGTCGTGGAACTGAAGTTATGAAATTCAAGTTACAGACTATTTTGATTTAAAACTAATATTAACAATATGTTGTTAAAAACTTTACTAACAATTTAAATCTGCTGGCATATTAGGTCCCAAATCGTTTAAAATATGAAAAATATGCTGACCTATAATAAGAAAACATCAATACAGTAAGTCGTCTCTGTTCCCCGAGACTACAGCAAATTCTATTCATAGACACAAAGCACAAACACGTCTGAAATAGGATACTGAACAACTAAGGAGTTTTGAATGCTGCATTGAATAATATTGTTATTTCTGCAAAGCCTTCCACATCCTTACAAACATGAACGTGTATTTTATGTAATCTGTGATGTCTGGGTTTAGATTCTCACTTTTAGACTAAAAACAAAACACACAAGTAATAAGTTAGGCTACCGTAATGTAGTGGATTTCACAAGCGAATTCTAATAATGTCAATTAAGGAATGCTATTCTGAGTCCTGTACTTTGTACAGCTACATTTAAAAACAAAACGAAATTTGTAAAATATCTTTATCATTACAAAAAAATTATTGACACAACTACAATATCTTGAACATTGTAAAATTTTGATGCAAAGCATATGCCTCTAGTTGACGCAACTGAAAAAAGCTACACCATACTGTTAAGAAATTATTTATCAAACTGACAAACAGTAATCAGTGAATATATCTGTGATATGCCTGACCCATAAGAAATGTAATAAATTGAATTGTGAAAATATAGAGGGATCTCACTTTTATTTACTTCATATAAGATCCTCTAGAATATTATTCTGCATCGACTTGCACCATACTCAAAAGAACTCATTGGTATCTACCAGATGGGCTTTCAATCTAGCAGACCGACAACTTAAGGAATGCAGATATCCTTAAAAAATATTGGAAACTTAACACCGACGATCATAATGATTTTATTTAATTCAGAAAAGCCTATGACAGCATTATGCGTGACAAACACAGGGACATTAAGGAAGAATTAGATATCCCCAGTAAATTGATCAAGATGACAATGGTGTGTGTGCCTGTATCCATAAACAGAGTGAAAACGGAACCATTGAGTCACAACCTTTTGAAATTCATACTAGACCCAAATAAGGAGGTTCCACCTTACCTTTGCTGTTTAACCTCAGGCTGGAGATGATATGAACCACCGCGTTCTACAGTTCAATGAGTACAATACTTTAGAGTATGCAGATGACATGAATATTATTTCAGATAAGATTGAAGACGTAATATACTTTACTGACCTTACTGATGTCGAAGTTAAAATGAACTCATCATCAGTTATGGAAAAAATCAACTTATTGTTAGTAGACGCAGTCATGAATATACAACAAACTTAAAAAATTAATAAGAACACATCTGAGTGAGTTTACTTTCAAATACCTCTCAACACAACTGACAAGTGTCCAAAGAGATAGAAGATAATGAATTAATTGTCGTTTATGAGTAGCACAAGATGATTAATTCATGGATTCCATCCAATGTAAACATGGAAGACAAGAATAGAATGGACAATGCTGCAAAGAAGGCAACAATACAGCGGGCAGCGCTGTAGAGAAAACAAACAATAATACCTACAACAAAACTACCTATAGCAATCCAATAGGGTCAAGCCAAACAATACATGTTAAATTTTAAAGACTGTAAATCTTCCAGGTCAAAATAAATCTTTAAGTAACGTAAGGCTTGGTAAGATCTGGAGCAGTATCTGTTTGATCAAGACTGTTTATAATAACCCTATTAAATACAGAGCAAGCTATCAGTTTCAAAATCCCAAGAAACGATTATGAAAATCAGAAATTTATCTATACCAAATATTATAGTAACAGACTGATGAAGAAGTGAGCAAGTCCGCCGTTGACTACTAGCAAAGATATGGACGTGTGCTCAACTCCTACCTATGTCAATAAATTGTATAAAAAATATTTATATAAATTACTGGTTCTGCTTAACCGTACGCTAAAAAATGGGCGTAGTATTTACCATATAACTCCAGAACGTACAGATTGAAAATATGGCCACAAAAGCCGGAAACAGAAGGACTAGGCCCACAGCGGGCTGTTGCGCCTATGATTATGATAAAGTGGCATTCATTACCATCAAATTGGATCATTGATACTATGCATTGTTGCAACACACCGTCTCATACTTCCTTGCCTGCTAACAAAACTCAACTGACTTGAACCCCGTGTATTTTTCTAAGTGTACATAAAGAGTGCTCCAGAAGTGGGAAATGCGTTGACAGCGGTGTGGTACTGTTCGAAGGAACTGGTTTAATTTAAATTTCACCGCCAATATTTTCTCATTAAAAAAGATTAAGCTCTTTTAACCAAACCTGATGGCACTGTTTAAAAAATCTAGTAACTAATTAAACTATGGAATAGCTATTTGTATTATAAGTTACGGAATGAGCGGCTTTTTTACAACATACATGAGAATTGGAACACGACCGTAGCGAGTGTTCCAACATGTCGTGTGTAAAAAACCTGCCATATCGTAACGCATGATACACATAGCTAACCGTGTAACGGAATTGCAACAATACTTTTTAACATAATTAATCATTTTAAACCAAATATTTTATATAAGCTCGTTCTTTTTGCTACAGCATTTACCTTCAGAAAGACCAGTCAAAAAAAAGAAAGATAAAATTAAGAAATTAGTTAAATTATATTTATTCGAAACTAAATAAAATGCGTTTTGCGTTAAATATTTAATCACTTAAATTTTTCACGGAATATAAAGTACACCAAGTATGAAATATGAAATTTAAGTTGGTTGGTCTTCCTTCAACTGGCCATTTTATTTTGTTTTCAACGTGGGTTATTGTTTAAAAAAAGAGCACTGAGTATGGATCCTTAAAATTCATTGTTATTTACATCCAACAGTAGAAAAATTCTCTACTGTATTAGATACGTACCTCGGCCATTTTAAAATTAATATTTCTATCGCTCGAGTACTTTATAACTTCTTTCGGGTACTTTCTCGACTACTCTACTCAAATTATTTTATAAGGTACCCAAAAGGAATAACCTACTACCGAAGCTCTGCGGCACTATATGGGGCGCGTCGACAACAACTTGTCGGTGCTCAGATGCGGGTCTCTTCTACAAATGGGACAAAGTATGATTGGCCAGTTTGGCTGAATTGCCATTACGTTACCAAGCTTAAGATTCAGTTAAACAATTCTGTTGCACTTACAGGCCTCCGCTACTGAGTTATATTCCTCCCCACATATTCGATGGCAAAATGCTTTGTTACATTTAAAATAAAAATATTAAGGAGGACATCGAACAGATCGAGATCTCGCCATCCAACAGTTAAAACCGCTATTACCTTATTTAAAGAACTTCAATATGCAAGAAGTGTGGAAAGAAATATGAAGTTAGACAACACCAACAACTGATTTACAGCCATTTAGATACTCTACAGAAATCCCAAGTATTCGAGCTACCTCGAAAATATTGACAAATCACCAAAAGAGATCGAACAGGATCTTCTAGATATGCGGACTTACGTTCTAAATGAGGCAAATTAACAACCCCACAATGCGACTGTGGAACCTTCAACTAAACCGTCTCTCACATCGTACTAGACTATAGACTCCGACCATATTAGGGCGATAAAGAGGACCTCCTCACATTTTTTTCCCATTT